>OZ035985.1:32690000-35190000 GCA_964035005.1 Erebia palarica | reverse complement strand
ACCGGACAACGCCAAAGGAACCAGTATCGAGACAAACCAACTGTTAATGTTTATAGGAAACTGCACCATATTAGCTTGATTGGCCGTAACGATATCCGTTTCTAAAGACTTGACCTTCATGTCCATTGTTTTGTGAATAGTTGATTTAGTGAATTAATTGTAACACGTTACAGATAATTTGATAACTAAATAATTATTTTCAATCTTAAAACTTGCAACTCTTACCTAGTAAAAGCTTTCTATATTTACCTATCAAAAAATTTCATAAGATATGCCTTTTATACCTTTTCTTACCAATATTAAGATTAGTCTATTGATAGAACAAAACAAAAGACAAATAATAAAATTAATCTTTTTGAAACTTATTTCATTTTAGAAAAGCCACAATTTTTAATTAATTTTAAAGCCACATAGATAATATTTCAAGGACTTCAGTAACTTGCTTGATGAAATGAACTGATTAAACAGGTTCAAGTGCCCATCTTGTAAATTAATAGAGCTACTAGCTCGTAGGAATTTTAGCTTTAAGATAGCTTTTTCAAACTTAATTGGATGTTTATCAGCTAGTTGGTCGATACTTTACTGTGCTTCTACTATACAAATAACATATCACAGTATCCTGCAGTATATACAATACATCGATCTTTAAAAAGAGATAATCTGCAGGTTCCCTTATATACAGCTTGGTCTGTGTCGTTAATTCAGCGACAAATCGTCATTCGTCACATCGATGTGAATGACAGAAACGGAACTCAACGAAATCAAAGCAGCTAATTATTTCTTTCTAAATTTGCCGCAATTCTCATTACTGCGGGTATGTTGTGGTAGAACAAGTTATATCTACACTAATATTATACAGAGTTAAAGTACAGAGGTTGTACAATTTTTAAAATTCTGGTACCAAAAGAACGCCACATTATTTGTGTGAATTCAAAAAACTCATTTCAAGCCGATGATGTCGCGGGCATCTGCCAGTGTAATTAAAAAAAATTCAAAATTCATATTTTTTGTTATTCAAATGGACTTTTTACAAGTGCTTATGAATAGTCGAATGAATCTAACACTGGTTCGGATTGCCATTCATACCGAGAAGAACCAGCAAGAAACTTGGTGGTTGCCCTTTTGAAAAAAAAAATTATAATTGCATTCATCTAAAGATACATAAGTAACAGCAGTCCTGAGCATTGCTGGATCGAGTCAAATCCATGCACTTTTATCATTTATATAATCTTCGACGGTATAATAAGCTTTTTTCAGGAGCATTTTTTAAATGGTTTTCTTAAACTTGTGTAAAGGCAAGTTTATAATAGGTTGTGGAATTTTGTTAAATAATAGAATGCTCATTCCCACGAACGACCTTCGGACTTTCTTGAGGCGTAGCGATGGAGTCACGAGCCTATGGAGGTTTCTAGTTGGCCTATCGTGTGTGTTTTTTGTATTTAAAAGTAAGTTATTTACAGTAAACCAGTGACTGACCTGAGAAATGGCACTATTTACGTAAAATCATACTTACCATCGACGTTAAAAATTAAAGACTATATTAATTTAATAAATAATATAATAATAAAAGAGTTATTTCGGGGAACATTAGTTTTATTATGTACATTATTTACATGGTCATTATACAAGAAACCGATGTTGTTGATCTTGTAATTCTGATGAGGGGTCAAGATCTAGTAGAGACGTCCGTAGGGGTAGCCATAGCTGTAGGGGTAGGCACCGAATCTGGGGTAAGCAGCAGCAGCGTATCCGTAGGGGTATGCAGCAGCAGCGTAAGAAATAGGGGTAGCAGCAGCGGCATAAGAAATAGGGGTAGCAGCGATCAGGGCAGGGTCCTTGCGTACAACAGCGTTGAAACCTTGAGCACCAGCGGCATAGTCCACGGTACGGCGGGTTCCGTCAGATTCCAAGAGGGAGTATTGTCCGAGGACATTGTTGTTGGCACGGCTTTCTACTTGATGTTTGAAGTCACCAGTGTAGGGATCAGCTACGGCGTAAGAGAAGCTGTTGTAGGAGTCGGCGCAAGCGACGGCCATAACGGCGAACAGAACGACGAACTGTAAAAAAAAGAGTTAGTTTCAGATAGCAAAGCCGAAATTTTATAAATAATTTGAGGATTTTATTCAAATGGAACTTCGGGATCAAAACCTGACCCCATTATCGGTTATCCGAAATACAGTGGTAATGATTTTGTTTTTAAGAATAAAGGTATTCCAGGAATTTTCATAAGCTGCCCCGTGCAATTTTTGTAAAACAATTATTTGATGAAACCAAAGATGATTTGATTTAAAGGAACTTCGTAATCAAAATCTGGCCCGATTATCGATTTGTTTTTAAAAATAAAGGGATTCCAGGAGTTTTCCCGTGCCAATTTTTCTAAGCAATTACTTAGTACTTTTATATCACAGTTTAAATAAAAAATTCTCATAAAAATTGAATTTCCTGGCTAAATCTGTAATACTGGAAACAAGTTAACTCTTATCAATCACTTTAAAATATCTCATATTATAGTTTCTTTACTATTCTCCAGACTTCATTATACAGTAAGTACTAAAATTTTATCTGATAGTTAATTTGATGTAATCTACCTTCGCAACCATTTTGTAGGAGGATGGGGTGTTGTGACTACGTCGATGAGTTCTGAAACTGATGCTGTTGTTGATATTCCATTGCCTTTATATACTCATCGAAGTTTTGATCCAGTCCCACTTAACTTGTTCTCCGATAAAAAAGAAATTCAGGAAACGTCTAAAAGTCAAGACCATTCGGACGATACACCCGAAGAATATTGTCTCTGTACCATGTTATCAAATACATGTTTACTGGGAGCTTTCGCTTCGTAGACTTGTTTGATTAATGTCAGCCTGACCTTCAGTGTGAGTACGTAATGATTATCATATGCGAAGTAAACAGTGTTCAAATTGATTTAATTGTGATACTAATTACAGCTTGATTATTGCATCGCATTGAATACTATAGTATAATGGGGATTTGACCTAGGTTTTAAATATAAAAACCTATCTCTACTTTTATTACTAAACACAATAATTATAGTTTTTAACAATAAATAAATGAAGTAAATGTAAAAGTATGATAAGAAATTGGAAAAATACACATCATGATTTATTATTATTATTATCATCGTCTTATCCTATTTTTTTAGGTCACTACAAGTTAGCTTTTGACTGCAATCTCACCTGATGGAAAGTAAAGATGAGAGCAGTCTAAGATGGTAGCGGGCTAACCTGTTGGGGGTATGGCAGTTATATTAAACCCTTACTCCCAATCGTTTTCTACACGGCATCGTACCGGAACGCAAAATCGCTTAGCAGTATGGTACCAGTTCAGACCAGACAAAATTCTGAAATTATAAATTCCAAATTGACCCAGCCGGGGATTGAACCCGGGACCTCCCATTTATAGGACCACAGCGCTCACCAATGCGCCAAGTTGGTCGTCAAAGCCTATCCTACCTTCCGTCGATCTTTCGCTTCTGAACACAGGTCCTCTCTCAGAATGATAAAAGTTTTCAACATACTGATCACTGGCGGACTGATCATAAAAAAGTTTATAAATCTATTGGGAACGAAAAAGTTTTTAAATAAATAAAATATGTGAGTAAATCTTTTCCAACTGCGCAACATTTATTTATACAATACATATTATTCCTTAAATAACAAACAGTGTAATAAATATATTATATTCACATTGGAATGGCAAGCGTGAAACGTCCGAGTCAATTTTTATTTAACAAAACTTAATGAAGTCGTTATGTTCAACAAAGAAATATCAACAATTTGTGACTGCGAATATACTAGACAATTTGGTTATAAAGTAACACAAGACAGACATATCAACTGTAATATAACAGCTATATAATCAAATTCTAATAAAATATTATATTATGTACTAAGTATTAAGAAGAATATTCAGCTAAAAATAATAGCATAAGGGCATTCCGCCACATTTCAACCTTTATGATGTAATATCACGATCAAAGGGAGATCACAAAAAAACGATAAAGCGATGGCCCGTGCCAACGTTGACAAGCATGAAGCACATTACTTGCTTCGATAAATATATTACGTGTTCGATAGCAGATCATAGAGTGGTCTAGTATACCCGCAGCCGATATTTATTGAGAATTGGGAAACTAGAATTGCTTAGAAAATAAATGCAAATTGAATTGTGAAATTAAAGCCGATTCGGGTCCGCCTATAGTCGAGTACATAGTATCGGTGTAACTGGTTAGATCCAAGGATTGTGTCCGTTTGAGAAAGAGGGGTGAATGACCGATGAAGATGTCCTTGTGATCGTGATGGGGGCGGGAGTAACGCTCTGGGAGTTGTCGGGCCAACCCTGAGGAGTGCTGTAGGAAGCTGTGCTGGGGGTGTTGTACTGAACTTCTTGGCCTTTGTTGGAAGCACGCGTAGTTTGCTCTGGCACGTTGTAACGCCTGTTTGATTGTTCCTGGCTAGATCTGACTTGGTTGTTGACGGTTGCAAGGAATCCTGTGTTATCGTTGGCTGTATAATCAACAGTTCTCTTGATACCATCAGGTTGAACTAGCGAGTATTGTCCAATGACGATGTCTCCTCGTCTGCTCTCGTGTTGACTCTTAATGTCTCCAGTGTGTGGATCGTTCACGTCATATGCAAAACTGTAGTTTGGCTCGGGATATTGTCCCAAGAAAAGTGGCAAAGGACGAGAATGCAGGACCATGGATTGCGCTGCCATGACAAGGCCAGACAAAAGAACCAGCTGTGAACAAGATATTGAATCATTTATTAAGGAACTGAACTTATTTATTAAGGAACTCATGCGAGTCACTTTATGAGGTTAAAATTCATTTCGATGTGGGGGGTAATTGGATATTCCGTGTGATCGCTTCTTAAATTTAAAAATCGTTTCATTGAATAAATGAAATTTACTATTATAAATTCAGCGTCCATTTTATGTTGCTTTACAAGTTCCAATAAGTCAGACAATCTTGCTGTTTCAAAATTATAATCCTTATTATTACCCGCATAAGGACACTATACAATTATATTAACTGTATATGAGTTTTAAATGAGAGTGAAAGGGCAGCCTTATCAGATTTTATCAACAACTTATGATGAGGTGTTGAATGATTTTACTGTATCCATATTTACATATTTTTTAATTCTTATTATATTAGTACTAAGCAAATGACATCCATATTGGTAATAAAAAATCGATAAGTATTTCAATTTTGATGTGGAAATTTTTTTTGAGATAGTACGTTGCTGACTATTTTAATATCTCATTTACCCAGTGATTCAAAAACCACTGAGTCGTGATTATACCTCATTTTTTATTTTAATTTAATAGAATAAGTAATATTTTATTTTTTACCTGGTGGACCATCTTGTTGATTTGTTTGATTGATGTTTGTTGTATGTAGTGCAGTTGTCAAGTGTGAATACGAAATGGATCTCCCTCAATTTATATATGAAGAAATGAAAATAATACCCTATTTCATAATGAGTATTGAATATCTGAAGTAACTGGAGCGTTTGTTAAACCTATTCGGCGTCTAGATTCCACAGGTAATCCGATAATCTCGGTATTATTAAGTTAGAATTTTGATTAGAAGCGGGCGATTCTTTGCGGAAGTCCATGATAATAAATGAGCTATAAGTTTAATTCGCTATAATCCGCCACAGTAGACAAATCTGTGTGGTAAAGTGTGTGTCTTTCACCTGCAGCATGCGACACCCACCACCCAGCAATTCGCACAGGCACAGCACAACACCACACAAATCCTCCAAATCACTCTCAACGAACGTTTCACTCCGACACCGGAGCATCTTTAGGAGATGTTGACTCGACAATGCACGATTGTAAAGACATCGTTACGACAATCGTGAATTGTTGGCGAACGGTTTGTGAAGTTTTCACTAATGAAACCAGTGAAATCGAAAATAAAAAGACATAATGAACCCATATTAAATATAAAACTGCGTAAAAAGATACAGCTATACTTAATATTTCATAATGATAGCATCAAAAGAAAAGGTATGCTCGAATTTTAATCACAAAAGATCTCCGAAGCACATAATCATATTCAGAGCATAAAATTTCGTGCGAAGAAGCGTGATGTAAACAAATGTTATGCAACATAATGACGCAACCGTGAACTTGTGCTCAAAATCACTGTCCGTGGCAATGAACTTTTAAATCTCAGTGCGATGCCTCACGATGAATGTATGATCGCGTTCACACTAGCGATATGTTGCACGATAAAATGTATTGTGCTAGGGGCAGTAGAGCCTACCGATTTGACTGATCCGCATTTGCTTAGCTAGGGTCTACTAGAGACCTATAGAAAATATATATGCTTTAAAATAACTAGATCTAGTGATGTGTATGTTGATGTTTATCCATTTACATGTATAGATGAAAAGAATATACTATAGCAGCCAGGTGACACCTTTTCTTACTTGCGTCATACCAAGCTTTATTGAGAGCTTTTACTGTATTGGTATCTTTCTTTTATTCTCTAATACTAAAATATCTTTAAATAGGTGTAGTGGATCCAATCTAGGAGTAAAAAATGAGTTTTTCATCACTCCAGGGCTCGACGGCTAAAGTCGAAGCAAAGTATAGGTTACTGTTACATTCAATTTTTAATAAATCCTGACACTGCGCCTGAAAATGCAACGTTGGAAGACCCCCATTAAATGGACTTACAATCTTATGTGAATAGCTAAGAGCTGGGAGTATGGACAAAAGCGGCACAAGACCGAGTTCAGTGGAGATGCAATTTATCTTCTTCCAGCAAAGGATTTTTATCTATTGAGACGCTAAGGATGTTGAATTAGTAGTAATCTTTAGTTATATTAACTTAGATTTAAAGTCTCAAAACAAAAAGTCTTTAGTGTGGTCTAATACTCATTCCATATATTGCGATGCCTCAAGATCGTCGGCAAAGCTGACCTTTTACAGTTATCTACTCATCACGCTTAAACAGGTTGAACGATAATGGACTTTATTATTATACACTGTTGTCCAAAGTTGTTTGTACTAAGTGTTAATATAGTATTTCTGCCCTTTGTACTATAGTTTAAGTTAAAGAAGAGGTTTACAATAAATTTAATTTGTATGTAATCAAATTTCTTGATTTTTTAAATACAATAAATAATATAACAATTGCTTTGTGCAACATTATTTGATTCGAGCTAAATACAGCGGGCTACTTGCTTTGAATAAATATAACAATATTAATATGAGGAAAATAATCTCTACCACTTTCTTTATTGTTGAAATTGGGTTCTTCTGAATGAATTCGTGTATCCAGGTACTCGCATCAGATTTTACTAATAATGTTTAAAACATTTAATGGGACGTATTATAGGAAAATTAAAAGCCTACAACCGCCGATTTGAGCTTCTTTCTTCCGCAATTTGCCTTTCAGAAACTGAAAGTTGGAGCTTGCACTTTTAATTCTGCATAACATTAAAATACCGTTTTGTGTTTGAATATATATTACCGATAGTTTCCCTCCATATACATTTTGACTGCCATTCGAGTTACAGCGAATTAGTAGGAGCTGTCCGTAGGGTTTTGTCTGGTGGGAGGCTTCGGCCGTGGCTAGTAACCACCCTATTGACAAAAACGTACAAGCGATTTAGCGTTCCGGTACAATGCCGTGTAGAAAACAAATACGGGTATGGGTTTAATACAACTGCCATGCCCCTAACAGGCTAGCCCGCTACCATCTTAGACGGCATCATCACTTACCGGCAGGTGAGATCGTGGAGAGTGGATAAAAAAAAACTTTTTTGTTTTAAAAAGACCGTTTTGTTTCGGATTATGTTATTATTACCGCAAGTTTACCTCCGCATACATTTTGAACGCAATTCCAGTTACAGCGAATAAGTAAAAGCTTGAGTTGCTTCTGACTCTTATAACTTGTACCACACCAACGTAGGGTCGGTATAATTAGATTTCACATCAGCTGTTCCACGGATGATGAACATCATTACTAAAATAGATACAAATGATTAGGTACGCACCGGTACTCGTTCATCCGTAATTATAACATCAAATCAAATTATGGTCAGACTTATTGTGAGATATTGGGCTTTCTTTACTCTTATATGTCTTATATAACATACTAGATGATGCCTGCGACTTCGTCCGCGTGGATTCTCTCTTGTCGTGGAACTCTTCAATTTTGCGAAATAAAAAGTATATGTCCTTCCCCGGGATGTATCCTCTCCTATATTTTTAACAAATTTCATCAAAATCGGTTGAGACAGAAGGACATACAGACACACTTTCGCATTTATAATATTATTTATAAATATATCAATTTATAATTTACGTATATTTATAATATAATATAACTCAATATATGGTTTCAAAACTCATGCTCAGTCACTATGACGTACATGATATGATTATATAGGTAAATTTGCAGCGACTTCAGTTTTTAAATAAAACTTCATTTTTCAAAGATCTCTCTCTACATAATTTATCTAACTACTAATGTATACTTCTATACCAATAATTTGGCACTGAGATTGTAATCTACAATACCACATTGGCTTCTTTTTAAACCGGAAATTAATCCACGCGGACGAAGTCGCAGGCGTCAGCTAGTATATATACGCGTGGACCAAGTTTTTTCGATTCCTACGGGAACTCCTAAATTTTCCGGGATAGAAAGTAGCCTATGTCCTTTCCCGGGATACAAACTATACCTATACCAAATTTCATTAAAATCGGTTGAATAGTTGGGCCGTCAAAGCGTGGCAGATAGACACACTTTAATATTAATATGGGTGTGCCTAACGTTTGGTGCTCTAGTATATCATAACGTAGTGTTCAATTTATTCCATGTTTACAAATAAATAAAGCCTATATAATAACCTATTATGTAGTTAAACACAGCTATATTTTCTATAGATAAGGATATTAAAGCATTTGTTGACCTTTATGAATCACATAAGACATTTCCTCAACAAGAAGTGTGTGATACAGAAACAAGCGGTGTAGGATATAATTATAATTCCTTTTAATGTAAATAAAGCTAAAGGTATAAAGTGCATTGCATCTTATTGTATATCTTATCTATTCATATACATAATAAAATGAGAACGGATTTACGTGTGACTTTTCATTTTGATCTTGATATTAATTATTTTATTTATCTGGTATTTAATCCAACTTATGCTTTTTTTGTCGTAAGTTTATAATTGTTTGAGGAAATAAAATAATTTTTTTAATAATTTATATAAAAAAATAAAAGTTTCCTTTTAACACAAAGTCTGTTATGTAAAGTTACCTTGTAAAGGCTTTCGGATTTGATTTCTGAATGCTCAATTATTGAACATTCTATTTACCTTTTACTTTGCTGAAAGAAGTACAGTCTCCTACTCAAACAGACTAGGTATTTAAATTTACAACTATCTTCAGTTTTGTCCCTAGCTCCATACTAACATTTTGCACATACCATTAAATTTTAGCTCTTTATTTGGAGGTAAAAATAATTAATTAAAATTATATAATTAATGTTCCGTGAATTCATATCATTTTATAAATTACTACACTTAAATATTTCTTTAAGACTGATCAAAAGATTACTTATTAAAATTATTGTAAAAATAATACAAATTTAGTATTTTAGGGTCACATTGATATTACATTATAAATGCGAAAGTGTGTCTGTGTGTCTGTCTGCTACACTTTCACGGTTCACCTGTTAAACCGATTTTGATGATATTTGGTATA
The DNA here is from genome assembly GCA_964035005.1 of Erebia palarica. NCBI lineage: Eukaryota > Metazoa > Arthropoda > Insecta > Lepidoptera > Nymphalidae > Erebia > Erebia palarica. The sequence continues at coordinate 35,180,241 of OZ035985.1, read as the reverse complement.
AGGATAGCCTTTATCCCCGAAAATTAAGGAGTTCCAGCGGGAATCGAAAAAACGTCGCGAGCATCATCTAGTATCCTATAAACAAAAAGTAAGCTGCAACAAAGTATTTCTATTTGAACAAGCAATAAAGGAAAAATTACAAAGTGTGCTTCGACAAAGTGCGATTTGGCAAATAGGTCACACGATCCTCATGCTTGCTTCTATGTATTGTAAGTTTTAGTCTCTTACAAGGAGATGGACCTGAAAAGGTAATAGAACGGCTATTGCCTAAATATTTTTGTAACATTTTAAAATTAGATTTCAGTGTTCGTGTTTGTGAACTGTAAACTTAGATTACTACGACTAGAGATTCATTCATCTCAATTATTGGTGGCCCACTAAACTGAGCACGCGTCTCCTCTTACAATGAGAGTTTTAATAGGTAGGGTTAAGACATAGTTGTGCACGGATTTAAATCTAAACAGCCATATTGAACGAATTTACCTATTTACCAACCCTCCATAATCATCGTACATATTTACTTAACTGTTACGTTTTATATTTTTGACAACTATAATATTATTATATTACGAGAAGTGGGCAAAGGGCTTTTATTTCGTGTCTTGGTCTTCAAGCTTTGCTGCTTTATCCTGTCTTAAATATGTTTAAAGCTTATGTATCATTGGTTTTAATGTTGGCAACCGTCTCGGCTAGTCATAAAACGCAGGGAATTGCTTCCCAAAAAGTCGATTTCACACCACTTATTTATCAAAATAAAAAGTGTAGCAGTTTTAACTCCGAATGCCTATATTTACGGGGTTCATTGACACTTAAGTACTTAAAAATGTCAACACAAAAACCACATTGTTTCTTGTAAGTTAATTGAAATCGATAAAAATAGAAAAACTTTGTTACGTGGATGAATAGCTTGCAGTTAGAAAATCATAAGAATATTATTCCGTTATTATGATCCATCATTGATGGATAGAAATTATGTTCAATCGTTTTAAAGTAATACCTACCTAATAATATTATCAAATCAGTCGTATTATATTAGTCCTATACTAATATAATATGACTTTTACAATTAATACTTAATACTTAATTAATACTTAACTTGTAGAGACAAGTATGGTAGTTACTAGATCCTACCTGACAGATTCCCACGCATTTTAGTAATTCAAAAAGGATAAGTACTATTTATATTCTCACACATAGTACTTATTAATAAAAATGTACCTTTACCATAATAATTTATTATCGTGTCTGTATCATTATTACTTCAACGATTTAGGTCACATTTAATAATAATGTATCTTATATTGGGTTCAGCACGTGCGTAATTATTGTGAAGATAATAATAACTTAACAATAGCCTAATTTTATCTTTATAGTGATAGTCTTAAACAAGGAGTAGGTAATAATGGCTGTCAGGCTGCCAGTAGGTACTTTCGTACCCCAACGTCAATCGATATCAACTAGATGGGCCTTTTCATAGAAAAAAGTTGGACGTCTGACTTGTGGTGCTTGTCCCTCACCTGTATAAGCCTGTCCTTGTCCCCGCCATAGCGCTGTCCCGATTTTCAGACTAGATGGCGTTAGTACAATAAGTCCACATTCTTAGTTTGACAGGGCCCGTCTATGTAAATTGAGGTTGTTGCCAACGTCTATCAGATCTTCGGGCTATGTGTCTCGCCCATTGCCACTTCAATTCCGTATAACGTCGAGCTATTATATTACTTCTTCTAATTCTTCCACTGCTGCATTTCATTTCATCTCGCGTTAGGAAACTCTGAGCATAGTTCTCGCCACCGACCGACGAGTAACCTTGACATTACTCAAGAGACCCATTATAGTATATTGTTATCTCATCTGTATGTCATGTGGGCTATAGGATCCATACTTATCTACACTAATATCATAAATGCGAAAGTGTGTCTGTCTGTCTGCTACGCTTTAACGGCCCATCTTTTCAACAAATTTGATGATAATTACTTCCCGTGAAAGGACATAATCTACTTTTTATCCTGTATAATTAAAGAGTTTGAGGAGGGAATGAAAAAAAATCACAGATTTCGCAGTCCCCGCAAGAATCGGAGCATTGAAAATGAATACAAAAATTTACAAAAAAAAATAAAAATATTTTGAATAACACATTACAAGTTGAATAATAAGAATTTTTTATTGAGATTTACTTCCCTTAAATTACACAACTACATTCCTTACAAGTCCTACAAACTTATTCCAAAATTATTAACCGATTTTCAAAATTCCAACTCGGATGCACTTCTCGTCTGCGTCCGCATCTTTTAACACTATTACCATGATGATCGGTCAATAATCACTCAAGTTTTTGTTGATTCTTAAAAAAATAAGAAATCTCTTCTTCAAAATTTTTCAAAAATTTATTAACCAATTTAAAAATATTTTTCGCCATTTTGTAGATAAACTAATACCCTAAGACCCTTTTTTTACATTTAAGTATCAAAATTCCAAAAAAAGTTATCAGCCAATTTTCAAAATTCTAATGCTCACACATGTCTCGATAAATTCCATAACTCTTGCTACTATTCCCATCTCGATCCTCCAATCCTTGGAGCTATGGCCAAAAATACGTCTCAGGCGATTTGCATCTGATATCCATTTTCAAAGTGTTACAACTTAATCCGCGCAGACGAAGTCATCTAGAAAAGTAATAATTAATTATTATTAATTGGTTCGAGTTTACAGCTTCACGCATGCATAAGGTGTGCTGTGCCGGGTATAACTCTAAATTTAAAAAAAAAACGTTGTAAAAACTTTTGAGGTGTGGCACTGCAAAAAAGCCTTCAAATTACCAGCAGCCTTGAATTTATTGCTCAGGAAATAATTGAGCGCAAGTACTAATCTGGAGAATGATTAGGATCTGATACTGACCGCAAATGCCATAGGTAAGTAGTTAATAAAAACTGGTTGGGTTGGTCAAAAGCAGGAAAACATTAAAATGAGTAATTTTATAATTGGTGGGTGTACTGATTAGATTGGAAAATTAATGGGAAAGATAGTTTGGTTTTGTCTTCTGGCAACTCTAGTTATTTATAGAACGAAAGGTACAAAAAATCTTTTAAACAAGGTAAGGGCGTTACTTGTGCCCTAAGAGAGTTCAATATTTTTTTTACATGACTGCATAGAAGCAGGGTAATGCTATTTAGGTGACTAGGCCCTGAATGCGATAGTACCGACAATATTATAACTGGCAGGTTATTTTTTTACACATTGGATGAAAATTAACAGCTACATTGGATTTTGGACTAACGTCTTTAATAAAACTGTCTATTTACCTTAGATTGTGATAGAGCCCCTGTTACTGATAGGTAACATTAGTTTGCATGGATGTATGGATGTTTGTGACTCAATCACGCCCCAAGGGCTGAACGGATCTGGCTGAAATTTGGCACAGAGATAGATTATAGTCTAGAAAATTAAGGAGTCTCCGCGGGAACCAAAAAAACCTCAATCCACGCGGACGAAGTCGCGGGCATCAGCTAGTAGATAAAGATAATTTAAGTACTAAATTTTTTTTTTTTTAAATTCCTTGCAAAATAATGCATGAAAGATAAAGGTGCCTGGTACACTATTAAACCATGTAGGTAGGTAATAGAAACACGGACCGTATGATCAAACGATATGAAGTGAACAAAGCACCTATTTAGTTTGAATGTGATTATAATTGACGTGACATTTACGTTTTTGGCTTCAATGACACAGTAATCTGATTTCTATACATTATCTCAGCTAATTAAAATATCTGAAATTCGACATTTTCCTTGTACACTCACGCTTAGTAGAAATCTCTTCTTTTATCACGACCTATTTTTGCATGGTATTTTCTTATAATTTATGTTCTGTTTAAAATAAATAAACGAATGCTTCATTGAAACGAGTTCATTAGTTTATCTTAGAAGGATCTTCACTTTCTTAATTTAATTCCAAGTCGGATTCAGGTGAGTCATATCATAAGTTCAAAGTGTAAGCATGAATATTAATATTATTACGAGTTTCATTCATCTTCTCATCTCGAGTGACTGACCTGATGCAACTGGTTCCTCAGTTATTTGCATGAATAACAATATTATTAATGCGAGATTCATAGTTGATTAGCATACGTCGCTGTAAAGTGAGTGGGATTACGATGAGTGGTATTCAATCTCAAAGTGTAGTCTCAATTATGACGTGAGATTCATTCATGCGACTCATCTCGTTTCAATGACCCGATGCAACTAGTTCCACGGTTCTATTCAAGAATGACATTCTGATGCGAGACTCTTATTTGATTAGCAAACGTCTCTGTAAAGTGAGTGGATTACGATGAGTGGTATTCAATATTAAAGTGTAAGCTTCGATACATCATTACAACCCATTGAAAGAATGAAATAAAAATTTCATTTCTTAATCTTTTCCACTAACTTAACTCAAATTAAACAAGGCCTTGAAGGTATGTTTCTTATTTGATATACTTCTAAGTTAACGTACTAGTTATTATTATATTTTAACCGTGGCCTTACTTATGACTTTGAACGGAATGCGGATCGAATTTAATTCCACTGTGCAAAGGTGTTCTTTTAAATCTGATTTCCGTTGTTTTAATATAAGTGGTTTTAGTCCAATGCTGCAGAATAGAAACAAAATTTAATTTGAAAATCCATACTCAGGTATATTTTTAACGCAAAAGTATGTTTGTGTCAGGGGACATACTGCCAACGCATAAAAAGTCATATTGTTTCATTATTGTTGACTTTCGTGTTTTAGAATTATATTCCTTATTTTAGGAACGTCAGGACGCGTGACATTAAACTAGAATTTTTAGTAATATTGCTTGGTATTATTTAAACTATTAAACTTTTTTTTCGCCAATACAGCCCTTGACTACAATCTCACCTGCTGCAGTCTAAAGATGACAACGAGCTAACCTGTTAGTATACCAGATAAAATAAGCCCGTACCCCTAATCGGTTTCTATACGGCATCATACCGGTACGCTCAATCGCTTAGCGGTACATCTTTGCCGGTAGGGTGGTAACAAGCCACGGCCGAAGCCTCACACCAGGCTAGATTAGAGAAAATTCAGAAATTAAAAATTCCCGAATTCATCCAGCCGGTGATCGAAACCGTTACCTCCGACTTAAAAGACCAAAGCGCTCACCACTGCGCCAGTGAGGTCATAAACCTATCAGGCGAAGCCACCACCACCACAGCCCATTAACGTCCCACTGCTGAGCACAGGCCTCCACTTTCATAGGAGAGAGGGAATTAGAACTTAGAGCCACCACGCTGCTCCAATGCGGGTTGGCGGGCTTTAACGACTATTTTCACGTTAGTGCTAATGACCGGGAACGGCGACTTAACGTGCTCTCCGAGGCACGAGGGTGATACACCGCCAACTTCCTAACTCCGGGCTAGTACTGAGAATTTCTAATCAGAAAACCCCAGCACTTAATTATGGCCCGACCGGGGACTCGAACCCGGGACCTCGTCAGCCGTAGTCGAACATGATAACCACTAGACCAACGAGGCAGTCGCGTAGGCGAATCAGGCGAAGCAATGAAAGCTTAATCATAGTCCAACGCATGCCTGGAACTATGATTGAAGCACGGATTTTCCCAAATCAACATTCCTTGTTGTACCTTGATGATGATAAACTACCGGAAAGAGCAAGGTAAAACATAAGAATACACACTCAAAAACGGAAATAATTAGTATATCATAATTAACCTAAATCTGTTCGCTTTATGTTAATAACTATAATCAAAGTCAGATTAATTCAAGTAGGTATTTTACTCGAACTATGACGTATGACTATGCTTATAATATATAGATATAAAGTTACTGAGACAACTAAAAGCATCTAACTATATTAATTTCCATTTGTTTTGTACGCCTTCTCTAATATAGGGTTGACAACAACATACTCAACAGTCACGTGCATAGAGGCAAGGGATTATAAAAGTCAAAATCTTATTAGACAAGATTTTTTTTAATCTTTATTTATTGTTTTTGAAATAAAATATATAAATATTAATAATAAATTATTATTTATTAAAATAGGAACCACTAGTAACTTATTGTGGCCAACCCTTTTCTCGTTATTTGAAAAAATTTTTGGCCGCTCAAACTATTTTTTTAAAATCGATTATCACACCAAGGAACCTCATTGATTTTATAAATCAATAGGTATATTAAAAGGTGTAAGCGCTAGATAAGTAGGTTAATTTACTTCTAGGCTGTCCAATTGCAGCCAAGCTAAGTTTTTAAAGGTTTCTTTTATTTATATAGGTTTGTTATAAATTTATAAAAAATAACATGTTTTTCGTAAGCTAGATAGCTTTTAGGCGGGTCTGGAACTTAGCGAAATATTTTTTAAAGTCATAATTAAAAAAAATTTAAAACACGACTGCCCTGGCAAACAACGAACTAAAAAGTTAAAAATCTAAATTAATCTAGATAAATTAGAATCTTAATCACATTTTTATTGAATGATATTTTTTTGCGAATCACTGGATATTGAACTATAGTGTTATATATTTTTGGAATTTACTCATCATTTTCGAGATGATGATTTTATTTTACCTTATTTTAGATTATTTTTTTCAAATTTAGTCTTTAATGCGGGACCATAGTCATCCCATATTTTTTTTTTAAATTTCACTAGCCTATGTCACCCGGAAGAAGCTAGGGATTCTAACGATACCCCATTTATCAAAATCGGTTCAGGTGCATAGAAGTTATGGTGGAATATACAAACTCACATACATACATGAACCCTGAAAACAATTTACTCCTTTTTTCAGGCAGTCGTATAATAAAAAAATAACAATAGTTTTTTATTGCGCTGACCAGCCAGCTATTGCTTAGTAGCATGTGACATTTACGCTGATTTTAACCAATGGTGTGTACAATGTACTAAAACATTTATAGTGTAAAACATAGGTTAAGAGATAAGCTTTGAAAAGTCATAGCAAAAATCGCCTAGATTGCCGTTTGTTGTTTACGTTACTTGAATATTTTTCGAAGAGATTTTGCTTAGAGGTGTTGGTTGTAATGCATACATGATACAGAAGTTCAAATTTTATGTGTATGTGTGTACAATAATTTTCATTATTTATATAAATATTTATTATCTTTAGTAATCAATAGAGAATAAAACCGCCCACAACTTTTATTTTAATTAGTTGATGCCCACAAACTTTTTAAGTTAATAGGACTTTATATACAGATACAGATATATAGGTACATAAAACACTTTTAGATTATCAATGTTGACTACAGTAAGTAAAGTACAGAGTTTACTTAAAATTGTCTTACAGTCTTCCCGCTCAAAATTACATCAATTATCTATACAATAATTTACAACTAGGCAGTTACCAGATAATATCAAAACCAGCGACATTCACAGCCAACAGATTGTCTTGAATAGGCTTTTATTACCACTATCTCTTACATTAGCAGTATTATGTCCTTGATGATAATATCGCGGTAGTTTTAATAACAGTCCTTATTCCTTACGACGCAAGAAATCTTTGAACGCACATTATAACACTGTGCCGCACGAGTCGCTCGTGGCGCGAAGCATACTATAACGTCATCAAAAAATAGTGCTGGAGTTTGATCACACCACTGAACTTAAGTGAAAATGCGATTCAAGATCGAAGCCTGCTAGCCTTGAGGTCATCAGTATTAAACTTATAATTAAACATAAACAGTTTTTTCAAAACATCTATATCAATACTATTTCAATAATATCATACTCATTCTAGACACTTTTAATATTTAGCATTACTCATCTTTACCTGCAATTAAGTTTATTCAGATGCAATCTGCATAAGTTTGTAAAGTCGTCAATATACAGATCACCTAGTGTGGAGAAGAAAGGCAAAACAGACTGTATTTTATCTAGCAACAGAGTTTTATTCAAAAAGTGTGTGATAGACCAATCTGGACTACACAGTCCGTGGAAGGAATTATGGCATGTGCGGCTTGTGCGGGGTTCTAATGTGTGATCAGCTTATAAGTGAGAGGTTCTGCGTTCTAGGTCGTGCGATTTGAATTAGAGCGTCGGCTACTTTATACTTGGCATTTCATTCAAATGACTCAGGGTGTCTGCTAGTTTTGTAATTATTTTATAACTAGGTATGTAAAGTTAATAATCGAGACCAACTAGACTTAGAATATTCTCGTGGCTTTGTTTGGACAAACTTTTCTTACACGTATAATTTTAAAACTCAGTTTGTTAAATCAATACCTACTTAAACAAAATAAATACAGTTTTATTTTTTGCAAAATAGATTTTATAATACATATAATGTTATCGAATTTAATTATTAATTTTTACAAATTCATTCATATCATATTGTTTAGATAAATTGTTAATTAGTTTAGTTTCATTATTTAATAAAACTAATGAACAAACTAATTAACTGAACTAATTAACAATAAAATAAATAAAATAAAATAAAGTTACTAAAATTAAATAAAGAAACTAAACTCTTCTTCTAACTAATTCTTTATTTAATTTAGTAATGGGATTTATGTAATAAAATCCTTTAAATTCTTTTATTTTTTTATTGAGTGCAAGTTAAAAGCAGTGTATATTAAAGTAATTTTATCTTAAGAAATGCATGGAGTTTCGTGGTTAAATTAGTTTTGCTACCGTTTTTTTTTAAAATAACAACTCAAAGAAAATTAAAGAACGACTTTTTCGCTTATCAACCACGTAATTCATATACAAATTAGTAGGTTTATAATATAACTTGTAGCTACGATTCTCTAATGTGCCCATTTCAGAAATACAGACAAAGAATCCACCGACTCGTCAATCATAATAAAAGTGAGTTATCCTTTCGTAAAAGTTTAGCCTCAATATTATTACTTACAAAAGAAACACATTAAAATTAACTTCTCTTTATTACATTACTTAGCTTAACAAAGATTAATGACAAGCATTAGAAGGTAATAAAATTTAAAAATTATAAAAGGTTAGGCTCACCCACACTCCTGTAAAATGTTATCCCATCAAAAACATAAATGTAAAATGAGAGCCAAGTTCAAAATTGTGATATATGTATATGCCTTGGTTGTTGACTTCAGCGACAAAAGAAGTGAGATCTAAATGGGTGCCAAGTTCAATAGTCAGTCCTGCAATTTATATATCCCATCAAAAACATAGATGTGAAATGAGAGCCAAGTGCAAAATTGTGATATATATGCCTTGGTTGTTGACTTCAGCGACAAAAGAAGTGAGATCTAAATGGGTGCCAAGTTCAATGGTCAGTCCTGAAATTTATTTATAACAACATATAATATTTTATAACAACTTAAAATATCATTTCTTCTTATAACGTAGTATAAAATGTTGAAGACTAAGGCTTTGGCTTGGCTAGTTTTCATATACGAATTATAGCGTTCACAAGTTGTAAAGCTGTAAGTTCTTATTTTATTCTTCCGAAAATTTGGCTTGCTGGTAGAAACTGTACCTATTTATACTTTAATTAATAACTGTAATTTATACTTTTAGGTACCTACTTAATAATAATTCGTATATGGAAACTAGCCAAGCCAAAGCCTTAGTCTTCAACATTTTATACTAAGTTATAAGAAGAAATGATATTTTAAGTTGTTATAAAATATTATATGTTGTTATAAATAAATTTCAGGACTGACCATTGAACTTGGCACCCATTTAGATCTCACTTCTTTTGTCGCTGAAGTCAACAACCAAGGCATATATATCACAATTTTGCACTTGGCTCTCATTTCACATCTATGTTTTTGATGGGATATATAAATTGCAGGACTGACTATTGAACTTGGCACCCATTTAGATCTCACTTCTTTTGTCGCTGAAGTCAACAACCAAGGCATATACATATATCACAATTTTGAACTTGGCTCTCATTTTACATTTATGTTTTTGATGGGATATCATTACTTTTTGTACAGAAATTATTGAACTCAATCTCAAACTCAAAACATATTTATTCAAAATATGTACCTACAAAGTACACCTTCTGAACGTCATGCTTACAGAGCATAAGAGGTGATGGTGATAATTAACTACGATATCTTAAAACTAAAGCTACGAGGGTTCCAAACGTGCCCTGGTCTGAGAAGAGCCCGCAATAAACTCCGCTTTTTTTTTATTATCACCATCTCACAAATATTTGAAATTATATATATGTACTTATAATATAACATTACATAATCAGCCGTTGTAACAATTCATACCCATGCCTTGCTATCATTCAAATAATCCTTTACACTGTAATAGGACTTTTCTATTAATTTAGTTTACGTTTTACATTAGTAGGTACTTATTATTTGGTGTAAGGTCAGTGTGTCACCCACCAGTAATTCTATTGTACGACTCATTGTACAAGATAATTAAAGACGAGAATTCTCAAGAAAAATATATAGTGTACCTGGAGTTACACTGACATTGACAGATTACATCTATGGTCAGACTACCTCTACAGCACATTTCTACATCTCATCAATTTTGATTGCAAAAGTTCAAAATCAAAAGTTTTTTGTGAAACATTGAAAACAAGCACGGTCAATAGTCGATATCACTAAAACCACTATAAACAATGAATACAAATCACAATGACTGACAGCTTGAACTGACGACTTCAAATACGTTTCTTCTTCTTTTCTGTCAATGACGTTTCGTTGCACAAAATGTATGAATACGAAGGTAAGGTTTTAATGCAACTATATTATTATTCATTATTATTTACATTAAAATAATAATTATGTGTCATTTTCAATAGTTAAGGAGTTACTACCACCGCTTAAAGCAGTATTGTTTCAAACTAACGGTTGAATGTCACGTACTTTGACGTCCTTAAAATAATGATTATAACACTACAACATAAACGTCAACAATATTAAAATAATACGGCTTTAAGCAATGGTAGCATGCCTCGTGTCAGAGTTTTGATCTATCCTTTGATCATAAAAATGACGATTTTTGTACGTTTATATCTAAATAACCATTTGAGGTGTGCTTATGAAATTTGGAGCACATATGTATCTCACGGGTCTCAATATATGCGCCAAATTTGACATGTTTATGTGAAATAGTTTTTGAGTTATGAGGGGGTCAAAAGTGGCTCCAAATGGTTCGTGTAATATTACACACGGTGCTGCTCGCCAGTTTTTTTGAACTTTGGCTGGACACGCTTCCGCGTGTCTTGATTACCAACAATTATTACAAAGTGACGTTGCAAAAAATAATGTCTTGCAATAGCTAAATTGTATATGTACCTAAATTTAAAACGATATCCAGGTGATCTTTTTTCTAATTGTACCTTTTTAAGAGAATTTTTGCGCTTTTTAATATGATTTCAAAAGAGTTTTTAGATTTGCCATTGCGTAAATTTAAAGACTGTGTTAAACAGCATCTGTTAAGCCGAGGTTATTATGTTATTGATGATTTTCATAATGACAAAATTGAATGGAAACAATCGGCTTCGCATCCAGCCCACAAGTCAGTGTAATACTTGTCGTAACGCATGAATTTTAAAAGTTATTTTTACAATTTTATTTTTATGAAAAGAGCAACTGCTGAGTTTTTGCTGGCTCTTCTCAGTAGAATCATTCTGTACACTACCGTACACAGTACACTTCTAGTTACCAGTAATATTACCTAACTAGTTGACCCGCTCCGGCTTCACAAGGGTAGTCTTACTCTTACAACCTTTAATTAAGTTTGATACTGATCGCAGATTATTTGTGCGGTAGGACGATAACTAGCCACAGCCGAAGCCATAGAAAATTGAGACATTATAAATTCCCAAATAGGCCCTGCCGGAGATTGAATCGAAGGCCTCCCATTATAAGACATCACTCACCACTGTGAGGGACTAGGGAGGTCGGTAAATATAGATATTTCTAACAGAGCTAGGTATAATATCTACTCAGAATGCTTAGAAACGTTTGTGCATCCTTAGAGGCGATCAATATATCAGGAACTTACGTGTTTTAGAATTATTATCCTTATTTTAGGAACGTCAAGGTGCGTGACATCAAACTGTCGTTTTGTATAATATTGCTTAAGTATTGCTATAAGCGTTTAGGCAGTATTGTCCCAGAGACATGATTGCATTGGTTTTGGTCAGTCTTATTGCTGAGTTTACAATTGAACTCAGCATGAAATGATCATAGATTGTCTTAGTCACAGTCTATTAAAATACCTATCTGTGACTTGATTGGAATTAGATCGAGCAAGGTCTATGTGGGAGGTTAATTGACTGTGGGACTGTTGAATTAAAATCTAAATAACTATTAAAAAATTATATTGTTAGAGTGTTTTATTTTCAAACATTTCATTTTATGTTTTTTGTTTTTTTGAGATGATATCAACACGTACTTGATGAACACGTATTTTTTTCTTAATAAGTCTTTAATGCCCGCCAACCCGCATTGGACCGCAACCCGCAACGTGGTGAGCTTAAGCTCTAATTCTTTCTCTGAGAGAGTGTAGGTCTGTGCCCAGTTGTGGGACATTAATGGGCTGTAGTGGTGGAAATCTTCGATCATTTAAACAAGCTTTATTAAGCTTATATCGTCTGCCATATTGCATTTAGTTTGACATATTTTTCTTTATCGTATTCTTCTCAGCAAAAACTTATAAGTGATATCCATAACAAGGGGTGCATAAAAAACTAGTCCGGCATCTTTGGGAGTCCGCCATATTGGAATTAGAATGACGTTACATAGTTAACCATGGACTGTCGAATTTTAGCTTAATCGGTTGGGGATAATAATTACTGTTTTATTATTCAGTTGCAAGATTTGACCTTTAAACAAACCCATAAACATGGCAAGATAAATAAAAGCTTGTAAAAAGGTTGAAAGTACTTATTAAAGTGTCAGCATATCAGTCAGAACAATAAATAACTCTTATTAATTAAAGATTAAAGCGAAGTACTCTGAGGAATCGCAACGATTCTCATAAAAATATCAAAGTCATTAAATGAAATGTCATTTACTCTATTACGTAGACCGTAACCTTGTTCTTGCTTCCTCGAAAGGAAAACGTGTGACGTGGTACAGATCACACCACATGCGTTAAGGCGGATATACACTTTATAACACGCCATCCATCCCAATGCGACTATTTTCCAATACAATTGGGTATTTGACAACTAGTCAAATCAGCAACTTTATTTTCAAACTTCAAAACGCGTGCTTAGTATGGTTTTTGTATGAAATTTTAAGTTGTGACGTCATCAAAGTTCGACGCACTTTTTTTACTTTATTCGATAGTTTAAAATGGTTATTCAAAATAAAACTAGCAGGGGACGTGGATATTACGACTTTTGGGAGATCCTTCATTTAATAATCACTAAAAAATAATTTATTTCACTAGTAGTCAAATACCCAATTAAGCCCTTGCACTTGGTGGTTTTCTGATGAAGTCTAAGATGGTAGTGGGCTAACCTGTTATCATGGAGAATGGCGGTTAGACATATTACACACTAGCTGATGCCTGCAATTTCTTTCGCGTGTAATAAGCTTTTTTAATTTCCACTGGAACTTTTTAATTTTCCGGGATATAAAGTCACTTCCATAGGTCACTCTCCAGCTGTCCTCAACTATACCCATGCAGAAAATCACGTCGATCCATTGCTTAGTTGCGGCGTGATTGAAGGACATACCAAGAAATAAATACACTTACACACAAATACAAGTTTATAATATTAGTATAATTTGAACATTGACTAGATTGGCAAATCGATGATACTAAATCAAATTAAACTTACACACCTATTCGGTCTTTACATGGCATCGCACCGGAATACTAAATCACTTGGCGAACCACCAGAGAAAATTCTGGCATTATAAATTTAAAAATTGACCCTACCGGGTGTCGAACCCGGTACCTTCCATTATAAGACAACACCGATGACCACTGCGGCAGAAAAGTCGTAGAATCTTATTTATGTTAAAATAACTTAGTCCACCTCATGAAAAAGGTTGTCTCACCAAATTTTGATAAAAATTAATTACTATGGGTATTTAGTAACAACAATATAGATATAAATTGTCGAAAGTAGAAAAATGAGACCGAACACACTTCGGACCGGACCGGACAAAACGTAGGTAAGGTATACCTCTACCGTCTTGTTCAGTCGTCTAGTGTACACGCTCCTTAAAAAAGTAAAAAAATGCGCGGGAATTTTTGGCTGCGTACAATAATTATTTTCCCTCGCTTATTACACAGCAATAAGGATCAATTTAGGGACCCTTAATCCCTTAATATTATTACACTACACTTTGAATCATCAAATGTAAGGGTCCCTGTGAAAAGTGCAGTGTAATAGGCTTATAAGTACTGCGATGCACTCACAGTACTTAGTAGTCTGAGTGTTCGACATTCGAAATTGGAATGATAAATTATGCGCGAATTATATTTTATTATATCGTTTTTAATTTTCTCTAAAAAATAACGTGAACACGTAAACAGGGCAATAATTATAAACCAATTAAAATTTGAATTAAGAACGCCATCGGTCTCTACAATTTAAAAATAGAATTATTACAAACTCCGGTTTTATTCCCTGTGTTATCTTAAGTTCTATATTTAAAAATGCGCGGCAAGCGCGCCACTGAAACTGAGCATCTATTTCTGAACGCTTGAGGGAGGGGTTCTATTTCGCCTGCCGATTTTCGAAGAACTCCTGTTCGGTTTTGATCGCCTGGTAGATTGGTGCGCGAAGTGACGCCCGTGACGTAATGGACGTGAACCCGTCACTGTCATTGTCAGAAATTCTCGTCAACGTGTTTCATGTATTCTGAATTCATGGATAATTGACACTGATTGAAAATTACGGAAATTTCAAACCAGCAAAATTGTTTTATTGCTTTTTGATTGGATTTTTTAATTTCGACTTATTGGACTTTCAAATGCGTGAAGTATTTTTTATTTGCATGTTTAGCATGTTTTACTACTGAGCAAGCTGACCCTGCCCGGTTTTTCATGGGTGTTTTGATGACGTCACAAGCAAGTATTACATACAGAATCGCATAATGTGCTCGAACTTTTGCTGATTTGACCTATGAGTTTGATTTGACTAGCTGTCAAATACCCTATAGCGTGATAGTCAGCGATGTGAAAATTAGCCCCTATTTGTGCTTAGGTGTTTCTAAAGAATAATGGGTGAAACGGGCATAGCGGTCGTTGGCATAAATATACTTGCATTTTACAACACTGCCTATAAAAGATACTAAAAGATAGGTAGGAACTAGCTTAGAAACAACCAAGCTTGGCACTGTTTCAAACTCAAGCAGTTATTTCCTTATCACGATAAATTTACCTACGACCTAACTAGGTTAACACATCTTCTTGAACTAAATTATAAATAGTATCTAATTCAGTTTGCCTATTGCGGTAAAATAAGAGCTTAGTGTGGCGATTGCAATCATCTCTAAACCCCGACTGTGGAAAATTATAATCAGATAATAATTTGAATTGTTCATAGATGCCAGCATGTCAAAAATAATTTGTGAACTTCTTAAACAGTTCAATTAATTAAAACTTTTTAAGCTTCCAAATTGATTTGGGAAAGAAGAAAAGCAAATTCCATTTTCTGTGACTGACGCTGATAGGACAAAATTAAAAATACAAAGTAACTACTGCTACTATAAAAATAATGTACGCGTGAAAGAATAGTCATATATCTGAAATATGTGAACGTTATACGTCAAGGTACACAATCATGCAGCATCGTGGGTTTTCTTATCCCAGTTAGCACACGCGTATAATACATTGATACCTACCAATTTAATAATACTTTGAAGTATGTAAAAATTAATAGCAAGGCATCTAGGCAGAATGATAAGGACGCTGATAAAATAAGCTTAGAATCAAACGTGAATAAACTTAGAAACGCACCTCTAGATTGGGTATCCCTGAAAGTGAATTCCTTGAATTTCAATAATAAGGTTAGAAATACCAGGGCGGCAGAAACCATCGGGCGTTTAGGCGTGTTCGATTTACCCTTGATACACTCAACTGTGTGTACGGGAAACACCTGTAGCTACGTATAGCGTGCTTACGTATACACGTGCGTTTGAAATGACCTGATAAAATAGATAGGCGATAGGAAGACACGCAATTTGTACTACGTATGGGTTGGTAAATGTGTTGAAACTCTTTGTTTTATTATTTTATTAGTAGTAAATGTAGCTCAGCTCAGTGTCTGAAGACCAAAGTCTTCGAACAGTGCGTGTTGCCAGTGATTAATTACGGTTGCGAGACTTGGTCCCTAACTATGGGCCTCATAAGAAAGCTCAGGGTCATCCAGCGGGCGATGGAGAGAGCAATGCTCGAGGTTTCTTTGCACGATCAAATCAGAAACGAGGAGATCCGCAGAAGAACTAAAGTAACCGACATTCCTCAACGTGTTGCGAAGCTGAAGTAGCAATGGACGAGGCACATAGTTAGAAGAACCGATAGACGTTGGTTGAGGTTGATGTAGCTCCTCATAGAAGTTAAAAGTAACTTCTATACTCTACACCATGAAAGTACTCTTAGTTAGACTTGTGGTTCGCCCCGAACTGAGACCTCGCGGTTTCCATAAGATAGTTTTACTATATATTGTAATAGTTAACTTTTAACATTAGACGCATTACATTCAGTAATTCAGAAGTTATAAGGCTCTGGCAGATGGACGGACGGACAACGGACAAGTGCAAATTCACTCAAGTAGACTCAGAGACCTTCGCTTCGCTCGATCAATTAAGTACTCATATTTTAACGTAATAGAGAACTTGTACTTAAAAATGGCAGGTTTGTGACCACGCAGTTTGACCTTTTAATGGTTTTTGTATCAATAATAGAGTTTGCTGAAAATAAAATCTGAAAAAATATTTTAATATACCACAGTCGTCCAATTATGGTTTTATTATAAAATAGATAGATAGTACGGATTAGTATGGATCCGTATGAATACCTATCGTTTGTACAGCCATCCAAGAATTTATGTTTATCTGATGGAATTAGGACTAAGCTCCTAAATGGAAAGTAAGCAGCAGATTCGTCTTAGCGCAATTTCGTTCGCGTTTCGGAAACGTTTGGTAAGCTTCTTCTTAATCCTTCGATTTTTTTTCCACATGATAAATAATCACAAATTGTATTTTTTCGATCCCTCTGTCACAGTGGTCATAAAAGTGTATTTTTTTATATTCACTACAAGTTAGCCCTTGACTGCGATCTCTCCTATGGTAATTGATGATGCAGTCTAGGATGGTAGCGGGCTAACCGGCCATACCCCTAATCGGTTTCTATACGACATCGTACCGAAATTGGCGGCATGTCATTGCCTGTAGAGTGGTAACTAGCCACGGCCGAAGCCTCCCACCAGGCGAGACCAGGGAAATTATAAATTCTCAAATTGCCCCTAGCGGGGATCGAACCCGGAGCCTCCGCACGTTAAGACAGCAGCTTTCAACACTGCACCAGGGAGGTCGTCAAAAGGGAGGTTGTGTACTGGCCCATAATTGATTCTTAGCTGGATATTGGCATTTATAAATTGGCTAGGCTTTAGGCTATGGCTTGTTATCACACCGCATGCAAAGATATGCTTACACTAGCGGCACGCTATGATGGCCGGTTTGACACATTACAATAGTGATGTGGAATGTCAATTTATTCTCGAACAAAAAACAATTAAGTTTTGTTTTTGTACCTGATTAAATAGGTTTAATAAAACAAAAATGTATATGTTTATTTAATTTATTTGAACGAACTGAATATTTGAACGAAAATGAATATACATACTTTATATGCACACAAGAAACATATGAATACAAAAGATACCAAAAAAGGTGCCACAAAAGGCCATAATTAATCAGATTCGTCCATACTACTATTTTCACTGTCGTCACTGCTATCATCACATACATTAATAATTATATGTTCGTTTTCTATAATATTATCTATTTTCACATCTCTTTCATAATCTTCCCTTATTAATTTAACAGTTCTATTCACAACCTTTTCCCAGTCTCCTTTAGTCACATGTTCACAAGCTTCTTCTAATAATTTTAGCATTTTTTTTGTGGTAAATGGGGGTTCTGTATTGTGTCTTGCAGCATATCCCTTAATTTGAGCCCACACCAACTCAATCGCATTATACTCACAATGGTAAGGCGGTAACCGTATAACTCTGTGCCCATGTTCTAATACTATTTCGTCAATGACGTATCGGATCTTGGTTGGTTTGTTTTCTTTTAAAAGACGTACTAATTCCGCTTTTAACATATTCATGTTTGCATCTACGCCATTTTTACGAAGCCATGCGACGATATCAGCTTTCTTTTGGGATTGGGCAGGTGGCTTGTCAATTTGCATCGAGTGGTATGGGGCGTTGTCCATAATTATAATAGATGGTTCAGGGAGGCTACACAACATTGAGGTAAACCATTCAGTAAACTTTTCTCCATTCATGTCTTCATGATAGTCTCCAGTGGTTTTTGACGCAAAAGCCATGAGAGAACCTTCGACAAACCCGTTGATGGTTCCGGCGTGACAAATTATAAGTCGCGATCCTTTTCCTACAGGAACTTTGGAAGTAGATGCTGCTGTGTCATCGTTCCAAGAACGGCCTACAGTATGGTTAGCATTAAGCCATGTTTCATCCAAGAACACAACATTTTGCCAATTTTTGATTTCTTTCACTTGCCGTAAAAAAGTATACCTTGCCATCGCTATATCAAATCTTTCCATCAATATTTTGCGTTTGTTACATTTTTTGTATCGAAATCCAATGGTCTTCAAAATCTTCGTTAAAGAACTTTCCCCACCGAAGAATAATCCAGCTTCCTTCAGTGAATGCACCAACTTTTTTCTTGTTGGATACTCCTTCTGTAAATAGTAGCCGTAAACATGTCTTCGGATAGCATCGGCATCAAAGCTATCGATGCCTACGACTGGTTTTGCTCGTTTTCTCTTTTTTGGTGTGTGAAGTTTATTTTCTTCTGTGCCAGTCTCGCCATATTTTTTTTTAGTTCAACAGTTCAGTTCAGTAACAGTTCGTTGTCCAATATTAAGCGCATCAGCTACGCGTTCAACCACTGACGTTATAGGTAAAATTGGCCCTCCATTTTGAGCTTCACGATCGAAATAGTTACGAAGGCGTATTACGAACTCACGTGTCTGACTATTTAGAACAGTTGTCTGCGTACGTTCGGTCATATCGACGAAATCCACAACAAAGGGCTTGAACAGAGTCCAAATTAACGAGCAAGGGTCAACAGTAATGCAGTATCAATATTTGAAATCCAAAGCCAGGTCAAAACTATATCACAATCGCATTGCACTGACAGTTTATACTTTTCGAAGCAATGTCAATTCGAAACTGCTTTGTTTTGCATTGAGCATTGACGCGAGTTTGCCGGAGGTAGTAGTTGTGCTAGCCAGCGATCCTATGTGACGATCGTATTAGATTCCATTTTTAAAAATTTATTGATATTTTTTTGCGATTTCAGAGGTTTGTCCACATAGTGAAAATTGTTCATATTCACAAGTACATTCACCCCTTAAATGGTGCAAACTGATTTTTCTACACTTGTATACATTTAAGAAATCAATTTAATAAATAAATTTTGAGTCCTAAACCTAAAACTACATTCGATAAAATTTATGAATCTCTGCACATCACTATCGTCAATAAAGTAATACAATTATTTCCTTCAAAGTCGTTATCAATTAATACGGAACTTCATGAGCGGACAAACGTCAAACCGGCCATCATAGCGTGCCGCTAGTTTAAGCTTGGAATTGCGTTGAATCGAATCGAATAACTCGGTACAACGAGTAGCTTGTGAATTCGGACCACCACATCACCACAGTACACAAAACTTCCAAATTACCTACTCTCAACGTACGTTTCACTCCGACAGCGGAGCATCTTCAGGAGATGTTGACTCTACAATCCACGATTGTAAAGCAATGTGGCGGTGCGAATATCGCAAGCCTTACATTGTACCACATAGATTTGAGGTCTGTTTTGGCGGATTATAGCGAATTCAGCTTCTTGTTCCTTGATTATTAAGGACTTCCGCAAAGTAACGCCTGCTTCTATCCAATTCCTAAAGCTTCGTTTATATCTCAAATCTGCACACTAATTTTGTGCTAAAATTACAGATTTTTGTATTCGTAATGCTGCCAGCTCGGAGATACACTCGTCCATCTCACCCTTGTTACTCCGCAGCGGTGCTCTGGTTAGCCTCCGTCGGTTGAATGGTAGAAAAGAAGTCTTCGATAAAACTATAGATGTAACGGGGTCAAACTCCACTCGCAAGGAAAGAACGCCGTCTTGTTCCTATGAACAAGCTTTGTTTATTGTTTATGATACACAAAATAGGAAATAACTACATTTTAGGTAGGTATAAAATGATACGATCGGTTTTAAGATAAAACCCAAAAAATGTGCACACATAATGACATACAAAACACATAATTTAACATAAATAGAAAAAACTAGTGAATGAAAGAAAATGGAATGAAATAGATATCTAAGTTTTTGAAGTTACAAATACCAATCAGAGAAATTATGCACAGAATTTATGAAATTGATGATTGGTTTCAGAGTATATTATAGCACACTACGCTTAACTTCGTCTTAAAATAGGTAACTTAATATGGTTGGTTAAATGTTATGCCATATCAAAATTGTTTTGATAGGGCATAACATTTAACCAACTATACCCTCCGTTGCAATTATTATAATAGCGTAAACCGAGTTCGCTCTACTCAAGTGGCATTCTTGAAGCTGTGCAACTTGTACCTATAACTTAGTTGCAAACTGTAATATGACTACTCTCTAGCGTGGCCGAAGCCAAAAGCTAAATCAGTAATAACTTTTCAGACAGCATGGCGCTTCCCGATTTAGATCCGCGTCACTCGCACCCCTTATTTTTAGAATATACTTGTCTCGCTCGCACCGCTTTCCCCCGGCTTTCCTTATTTCGGGCATGCGCAGTAGGAGTAAATCCACGTGTTCGGGGAACTCCTCGTGTGTTCTGGTCGCCTGGTACCGGGCGCGCCTAGGGCGGCCGTCGCGCCGCCGCCCAGCGTCGGCGGCCGCCCTAGGGAAGGCTTCCCTCCCCAGAAGCTCAGACGAACGCCGGCATTACGGTCCGTTCCGACCGATACGTGTAGAGATTTTCCACGTGCACAAATTTACGCGCCAAAGCATTTTCCTTACTTAGAATATTAATTAAAAATCTATTGTTTCAGACAGTGATTTTTCCTTAATTTTTACCTATTATTTAACCCCTTTATTTACTTAATCTAATCCTATTTATTGCACCACAAGTTTTTTAATTGCAAAGTTGTTTATAGTTTAAGTGTTAAGTGTGTCTCCCAGGTATAGCTGAGTGGATGACCTCACGCTGACTCCAGCATCTGAGCAGATCTTCAAAATGAGAAGGCAGATTTCTATGCCAGGTAAGTGATGTTTTTAAAATAATCAAAATATTTGATCTTGTTTGAACTATAGAAATAAGTAGGTTATAAGCAGAATCCTTGTTCCATGTGTGAAACGTGGTAAAATATATTTTTAAGAAATATTAAAATTATGTTTATACTCTAATTGGTATACTTCACTTGACATGAATTTCCTTTTTTTTACTACTAAATACTATAAATTACGGATATAATATTAGTTTGCCTATAACTTTTTCAAATTGCTGCGACTTTCAAAATAATAAGTATTGCATTTTAAAATAGTTAGGCGCTGGCTTGAAGATCTATCTTTGTTCCCGTAATTTCGATTTATCTTGTGCTTCTAGGACTACTGTAACTTATTAGTAGGTCAAATATATTCATAGGATTTTATGCTCTGATAAAAAAGTGTTTTAATCTGGGCACATAGTGCACTGAAGATATTTAAATTTTTGGCACATTTACCAAATCTGTATTTTTTAATCGATTTTGGTTCGATCACATTTTGGGATTTCGACTGTACCAAGTACAAAGCCTACACATCTTCTTTCTTCAAGCCTTTTTCCCATCATTTGGGAGGTCAGCTCTCGTCTTTGAGTGCCAAGATACGGGAAGATAAGTGAAAAGCCTATGTAACTTAAAAAAATTCTAAGTAGTTGTACTAAGATACAATTTGTTTTTAGAAATTTTTCTGTCCTTTCCTTGATGAGAAAAAACAATATTGCTTTCTATGAACAAATAAACCTTCTACTTCTGTAAAAGTTATAAACTGTGAAATAATATAACACAGCAGGCTTTGTTAGTGATAAAATAAGTCTGTTGATTAATTTTACATTTTGGATTTCGTAGAGTCTGTACCTATTCCAGGTATCGTTTCAGATAACAAAGTCAATTTAGGCGAAGCTAAAGTCTTTTGTAATAAACTTCTAACGTGTAAACACTCCTTCCAAACTTAATGTTAATCGCAGTTGTGAAACAAAGTTTGCTGTAACTTAAACAGTCTCTATTTAATTCATCGTTCACTTGTGAGTACAAGATGGCTTGTCTAAATATTGGATAAGCGGGTGATTTTCGTTCTGGGTAAACACATAATTCTAATTAGAATTTGATAATACTAAAACAATAATTGTGAATGTAACGTATGTAACGCCCTTCGAATTCGTATGAGCATAGGTACCTACCTATTCTAGGGTTTATATGTGAATATATTACACATATGGATTTATGGTACAATATGGATTTTATATTATACGATATCCATTAATAATTAAATTTAAATGGAAATAAGAAATTATGTACACATACATAAATACAAATTATAAAACACTTTGGTTTCTTCTTTGACCATAGCAACCCCACAAACTTCGCAAGGGTTGCAATTTTCTTTGCTTTCTTTAAACATTACGTTTTATATTATCTACTATTATTATAACCTAATAATGAACGCAAGTTTAATAAACCTTCCGGAAGAAATTCGCTAAACGTTAGTGAAAACCATATTCAATTCCGTTGCATATTCATTACTCAATTTATTTATTACAATATGTAGGACATACAGGTGTCTCATAAGTTACGTCATGTTTTGACTCTACCGCCGGTTCGGAAAACAAATTCTACTGAAGAGAGCCGGCAAGAAACTCAGCTTTTTAAAAAGGAAGACATTGCAATAAGTTGTTATATAATACAATATTATACTATTCTTAACATAGTTAAGAAGAACTATAAGCTCACAAATAGACAGACCTGAATAAATACGAATTTTGAATACATAACCGCTAAATTGTGTAAGGTTTTAGCACATCAAAGCGTAAAACTATGCGTATTATTTTCCCTAATCCCTTTACCGAACCTTTATAAATAGTAAAACTGAAACATTTTCCCGAGGACCTTTTACTTTGCCATAAGTTTTCAGTGGAATTCAGTGTGTCGTAGTCGGTTACATTGTATACTTTGGAAGTAGGTATTTGAATATACCCATAGTACGCGCGCGAGTTGGTTGCCTTCGGGGCCTGAGGTGACACAAACCTTAGCTCAACATCGCATTCAACTCGCGCGCAAACTGTAGAAGTAATTAATTAATGTACGTTGATCGACCACTCTATAAACTACTCTCCTGCACTAGCAATTGTGATAATAGTCTCTAGTTCTATACTATTATCAATTTCTATGGATTGAGAGCTATACTCTGAAGAGCTGAATTTCGAAAGCAATTAAACCATCTGAGGGTTGGCACCAAGAAGGATAAGAAATTATAACTAGATAACTTCTGCCACTTCATGCGGATGAATTTGGGTTTTTAAAAATCGCAGAAAAGCGTAACATACAGACAAATATACCACTTATGTGTCTGCGTGTACCATACAACGTTTGCTAGTTTCTTGGCATTCCGAACCAGTGGTAGATTCGCTCGACGTTTCAAAACCACATGTCAAAGTCTACTTGAATTTGTCTAATTTTGTTTAATTTTGAATTTGTTATCAATAGGTTTGTAAGAGTATAAGTAGTAAAAATGCCATTTTCCAAATTAATAAATTACCTACAAAGGCGCACTAGATTGAAATCCGGAAAATGTGTCACCGAGAGGGTATAGCATCAAGTAGGTACCTTTTTCATGTACCTAGTTAGGTTCAGGGAAATAGTTTTTAATACGTATTTTATCGTACTTACTAGGTATTTAGTACTTTAAAATACCTCGACAAACTGGCGGTATCGAAACGGCTGTTGTTGTGTATTGCAGCCATTATATTACCACACTAGGGCGAAAATGAATATTACCGCACTTCTTTGGGGTCTATTAACCGTGTAGTAATATTTTTATAGCCCAAGGTTGGGAAAAGTCTAATTTATAGTTTTAGTAACGGTAAATTAAGTGCAAAATATAAAATATAATATGCAGCTTAGTGCTGAGTGAGGAAGGAGCCTTATTTGTTCATGAACGATTTTAACAGGCAATTACTTTACTTTACTTCTGTGAGCAAATATTAGATATGTATGTATTAGTGAGCAAATAAAATATTAATTATCTATTTGTAATTGTCTATTTGTAATTTATTCAAAACATTATTTATTTATTCAACATGAAATTTCATTGAAGTTCCATCATGTAATACTAGATCATACTTGTACTACCTATAGATAGATAGATAGATAGATAGATAGATAGATAGATAGATCATCATCATACAAAATTAGTACATCAGGATTGCCTGACTGGATATGATGTGGCTTTTCATACTGTAACCATCATTGTAACACATATTTAGACGAATAGATTCATTATATTCTATTCAATAAATATCAAAATGCAATATTAAAAGCCTTTAAAACATACCAAAGCAAAGACACCTAAGTTGTATCTAATAACAATGTCAATGAACAGTTATTTGTCTATTTGAAAGTGACAGGCTAAGCCTCGGACAAAATGGAGAAAACCTCAAGCTCAGATACGTACGTGGATTCTAAATCCATTAGTAAAATGCGGATCTTATATAGGATTGTCATGAAATATTTTCGTTCTTTTCTACTTACATTTGAAAGTGATTTCTTTTACGAAAACATAACTGCTTTAAATGATGACTGTGTACTAAATAAGTATGCTTCTATAATTAGTTTACACCACATTGTAATGCAGTTATGTGATACCTAGGTGCAAAGGATTTTTATTTTATCTTTTTTTTATACACTACAAGTTAGCCGTTGACTGCGATCTCGCCTGATAGTAAGTGATGATGCTATCTAAGATGGTAGCGGGCTAACCTGTTAGGGGCATGGCAGTTATATTAAATCCATACCCCTATTCGGTTTCTACACGGAATCGTGCCGGAACGCTAAATCGCTTGGCGCTAAATCGCTTGCCGGTAGGGTGGTAACTAGTCACGGCCGAAGCCTCCCAGGGACCAAGCTAGACCAGGGAAAATTCAGAAATTATAAATTCCCAAATTGACTCTGCCGGGGATTGAACCCGGGACCTCCGCACGTTAAGACAACAGCGCTACACACTGCGCCACGGAGGTCGTCAAATCTAAATTTATTTATTTTGATGCCCGCGACTCCGTGCGCGTTTTTTTTTTTTTGATTCCCTCCCTTGAACGCCTCAGTTTTCCTAATGTAGCTTTAAAAAGTAGTAAAGATATGTCCTATATACCTATGTCAGTCTACAGGTCCTCAACTATGACCATGCCTGAAATCACGTCGATCTGTTGCTCCGTTGCGGCGTGATTGAAGGACAAACCAATGAACCAGCAAAAAAACACACTTTCGCATTTAAGTATAATATTCGTGTGAAGTTGATTGACTTTAAAAAGTGAATATAAAAGTTATAATACACTTTCGTACCAACATTTGGTAGATATGATATTTTAAGTAACATGATAGATACATTCCGGGAAGGACATACGCTCCTTTTAATTACAGAAAAACAAATTCGCGGCCAATAAATTCACATAACCTTTTATCAAGTACAAACACCGCAATTTCTATCTATGTCTATCTATTTATTTTGTTTTAGCCATCACAATTAGACTGCCCGAAGCTGTGGAAAGAGAGAACCCTTAAATGGGTCCCACTTTCATTAATGGAATTTCAATCCACGTTAAGAAACGAGATTCTTAGCAAGAAATCTCTTTTATCCCTAACCGACTGATTATAAGTAATACCTATCAGCTCAAACCACTGTCTAGAAATTTCAGATTTTGCCAGACGTGACTGATTGATACTGATTGATTGATTGTTGTACACCATTTTTTTAGTAAGGAGCGTTATGAAAGAGGTATCAATAAATTTAGAGCTGTAATTTTAGTTTACAGGTTGTATAAGTGACGACCTCCCTGACGCAACGTTGAGTGCTGTTGTCTTATTTACGTGGGAGGTCCCGGGTTCGATCCCCAGTAGGGTCAATTTGGGAATTTATTATTTCCCTGGTCTGGCCTAGTGGGAGGCTTTGGCTGTGGCTAGTTACCACCCTACCGGCAAAGACGGTAAGCAATTTAGCGTTAATATAGCTGTCATGCCCCTAACAGGTTAGCCTGCTACCATCTTAGACTGAATCTTTACTTACCATCAGGTGAGACCGCAGTCAAGGGCTAACTTGTGGTGGATAAAAATAAATAAAGAATAATAACCTGTCTGCTACGATTTCACGGCCTAATCTACTTGTCATGTCTTTTCTATCTATCCAATTCCTTTCCTTATTCATTTGTGCTTGTATTTCGCTACAGTTGGTGTGCCCTTTTGTGAAATGAAACCTCTGCTCAATGCTATTGCTAACTAAAAGGATTACCTTTTATATACAAGTGTGTATCAGATAATTTATGTACGTATAGCACTTAAGTCTTTGACCAACATCGTCGCTATAAAAATCAATACTAAGTTTCAATGCCATTCTATCAATAGACAGTGATTTTAGATTTAACAAGTATACCGATGACATATCTGTTACTCGCCTTTCAAATATTATGAAGACGTGTCGGATTTTATTTCTACTTGGTTTGTGGTGGTGGTTAGTTGGTTACTTGATTGGTTTGGTTGGCTGAATATATATCTATATCTGGTTATATAGAGTTGATGATGGTGACGAACTAGTTGATGCCCGCGACTTCGTCTACGTGGGTTAAGGTTTTTTATCACGTGGGAACTCTTAAATTTTCCGATGTTAATTCAGGGTAAGTAGTATCTGCATTCCAAATAACCAAATCGGTTCAGTTATTGTGGCTTGAAGGAGTAACATACTTCCAAATTTACCAACTTCCAATCATTCAAACATTAAAATTTATAATATTAGTAGGATTTTAAAATATTATTCAAGGGCTTGTAATAATATTTTAGTATTTTTAAAGTTCCGTACCTCAAGATGAAAATGGAACCCTTATATCATCAATGGATCACTTCGTTTTCTGTCAACACCCTTTTTCTCAGGAACGCGTGGAGTATCAAGCTGAGATTAATACCAAATACTTGGGTTTCCTGTTCCTTGAACGTGTTAAAAAAATCAAGCTTCTAAGTCAACGCAAACGCAATTATTTTCCGTAAAAATAAACTAAAAATATATTTAAAATGGCTGCTGTAAGACGTCGGTTACGTGGCGTAAGGTCGGCATATTAATTAAAAAAACTATTATTAATATAAACCGCCAAATGCGTAGGACGCCCACGTGACCACCACGTAACTTATTTACCAATAGTCTACTGAAATTGGGTTGGCGATCAACAGCAAGATTCGGCTGTAACAGATTCGCTGATGTCAACAAAACCTAGGATTTATGAATATTGCCTGGTGGGAGGCTTCGGCCGTGGCTAGTTACCACCCTACCGGCAAAGAAGTGCCGCCAAGCGATTTAGCGTTCCGGTACGATGACGTGTAGAAACCGAATAGGGGTATGGGTTTAATATAACTGCCATGCCCCTAACAGGTTAGCCCGCTACCATCTCAGACTACATCATCACTTACCATCAGGTGAGATCCCAGTCAAGGGCTAACTTGTAGTGGATAAAAAAAAACAATACCGAAAACAAGAAACCTAAATAGCATCGTTTTGAAGGTGGTTTATTACTACTGGCAATCGTATAGAATTATTCGATCAGAGGCCCAATTGTCTAAGCCAATCGTATTCATTTGACAGTTCATAAAGTATAACTCGAACTTTTTAAGTAGTACATACAAGCGTTTAGACGTGCAAGCATCTATGACCTCCTTAAACAGGTCGAATTATACGTTTGACAGACGATTACGATTACGATTTCCTTACATAATCGGGGGTCCCTCCGTCACCTTTTTGTCATCAAACCGCAAGGCATCGACAAGATATGCACCCTTATGCAGTCGAAATTCCGCGGACTCGTACGAAGCGATTTTCTTCCTCGTTCCTAATTCGAACCGCTAGGATATAGAATGCCCTGCCGGCTTCCGTTTTCCCCTCCTTTTCTAAATGAGAACTTTCAAATCAAGAGTGAATAGGCATCTTCTAGACAAGCGCGCTCCACTTTAGGCTGTATCACCACTTGCAAGCAGGTTTACAGCAGGTATAACAAAAAAACGTATAAAAGTTTTAAAAATAGGTAAAATTCTATTTCAGAGCATTGTAAGGAATAGCCGGTAGGTACAGTGTCGTAAATCTCTGGATCTCGAGGTAGATTAAGCTGTAATTGAGGAATGTTCCTCACGAAAACTTAAATTAAAAGATTACTACCTTGGGCACAAAATTAAACTCTCCTACCCTTTCTTTATTAGTATGCGGAATAAATTAGGTACAATATATTTTTACGCCACTGCTGCGCATAAATTCAAATTTCAATATCAATTGATTACGTATTCGATGGTGTTAAAGTAAACTGCGGTTTGTACAGAATTGAACAACCGTCAGACTGTAATTGAACTTCAATACGTTTAATCTAGTTAGCTATGTAAAAATTTAAACTAAGCGTGCAGATTGACATGCAGACATGCAGATTAGTTAAACCATACCAACTATTACATTGTGTTCTGTGAACATACTGAGACTTATAACATTTACTTAAATACTGTGTCACTTATGATAACTCAAGACTCAAGATTCTACCATCGGTTCGGAAAGTTCTACTGAGAAAAGCCGGTAAGAAACTCAGGTCTTGCTTTTTCCATAAAATTAAAAAAATCTTTATTAATATTTATTATACTATAATGCGAAGGTTTGGATGTATGAATGATTAAGTACCTATTAGTGTGGTGTAGTGTAGTGTACCGTATGGCTGAGTGTCCTATCATTAATATATATATCTACCTATAAATATAACCATACGTAGGACCAGGTTAAAGTTGTGATTTTTTTTTAAAACAAAGTATGATACGTACGTCTTGCGAACAAATTATATTGTTGCCTCGCAAATTAACAAATTTAAGTAAAACTCTCGCAAATTTCGCATCATTCTCTCATTAACCTTTCATTACGCCCATTCTCTGAACTCTCCGTCGAGTGTCCCCGAAGATTTACGTGGAATCTCACCTAATTAAAGGTTTTCGTACCTTGCTTGTATAATCTGAACTGAATTTCGTCGGAAAACACGACGATTAATTAGCTGTAGAAAATTGATATTAAGATAAAAGAAACAGGTAAAATAATATTTGCTTTGTTTGTAATTTTAATATATTAATTTTAATAATGTCCTCCCGACCGAATTTCGACCACGGCGGTCAATCTCCAGATATTAACCATCTACGCGGGGGATACTGAAGTTCCCGAGATGTGTGCGTAAACAAAGATGCACTCTCTGTTCCTTTACCCTAATAGCCCTATGGGTCGAAAAGTCCGACACGACCGGAGAGAGATCAGGCGCAGGACCGATAGCTTTACGTGCTTTAGGCACGGGGGTGAATAACTGCTAATTTCTTGCTCCGGGATTGTACTGATAATTTCTTGTCCGAAAACCTCAATACTTACTTGTGGCCCGACCCGGGACTCGAACCGGGAACCTCGCCAGCTGCAGTCAAATATGGTAACCAACGGACCACAGGCAACTAGGGACATTTTCTTTATTAAAATATCTTTTATATAGACGTCATAGTTTTAGTTCTTCCATCGCCATTTTGTTATTTATTAGCAAAGTAAACATTCATTTTATCGCCACCACTGATGGCCCTCGATTAATTGCGAGTGATATTACGTCAGAGGGTCGTAAAGTAATTATACCGAAAACATACGACGCTTTTACAATATGATTTTATATGAAAATATAATGTATACAAGTTCTTAGACACATTAAACATTTGTTTTTCATTTATTGGAAACAATACAATATAACTTAAAGCTAGCTAACTAGCCTAGTAAATTGCCTCATCATATGGATGTTATATTATCACCACCTTATTCCTATGTACAATAACTTATAGAAAACAAGCTTAATAAAGTTAGGTCCCATTTTCTTTGGATTACAAAAAGTGAGTTAAGCTGTGTTAAATTGATGTAAATAAACACGAATGTACCTACTATTATGAACATTATTCTTACTTGATACTTATATATGTTTTAGTACAGTCATTCTTATCTTTTATTGAAGAATTCAGAAGATCTCTTGTAAAAGAATTTCTTAATTAAGAGACTACGAAACGGAATAGCGAAAGCTCCGGGGCATCTCATGTTTTGTTTTTAAGGAAATACTCCTTCGTTGGGTCTGGGCTCTGGCTATATTATATTCATCATTTCCTTCAAATAAATGTGAAATATTATGTAGGTCTAGATTTCCTTTACACTTTCACATTTTTACAAGCTAGTATTTCACCTGCCCCGGTGTCTATCTGTAATTAAATATTTATAATTTAAATAAATTTGACCCACTTCTCGATGTCCAATTGGGCTGAAATTTTGCATACATTTTTAGTTTAAGACTCTGCATGGTTAGCTTAGTCACGTCATTCTAAATCCAATATGGCCAGCTCCCAACGATGGCGGACTAGTTATTTTTTATGCATCCAAATGCGATATGGGTATGAGTAAAAATGATAGTTAAATTACGTCACACTAAATTCAATATGGGGGAAAATGCTTTTTAATATTATCTTTTATATTATACTAATAGAATTTGCGTTAGACAATGTTATAAT
Source organism: Erebia palarica (assembly GCA_964035005.1). NCBI lineage: Eukaryota > Metazoa > Arthropoda > Insecta > Lepidoptera > Nymphalidae > Erebia > Erebia palarica. The sequence continues at coordinate 35,149,203 of OZ035985.1, read as the reverse complement.
ATAATAATATCATAACATACTTAGCTTATATTATTATCTTTATGATTGAAATATGTCGGGAGAATAGGGTTCAGTCCCGTAGCAATTTGGAAGTTTCGGGAAAGTTTTGAAGATCATTTTGAAGTCGAGGGCTGGGGATGAATTTCTATGAATTTCTTAAGGGTCTTCATAGGTACTCATCTACCCTCAAGAACTCATTTCAGAATGATTGCGAATAACGTAGCAAGAGAATTAATTTAAAATCAAAGACATGCCGAAGCTTTCTCACAAATAAATATCTTTTCATATTGGGTCTTTTAAATTTATACCGTCGTCTTCGGTATCGGCTGGTAATAAAGCTTGGTAATGAAGATTATTTTTTTTCTTGTCTCATCAGTACCTACTTAAATAAAAACTGTAATAATTATTATAACTTAAGTAATAATTATTATAAAAGACTAGATTATACAACTTTCCACGGTATACAGTATTGGCTTTTTAATTTTAACTCTTTAATTTTAATGATAAAGTAAATTATTATATCCGTCTTCGAGATGCATCTCCTTGCCACATTTTGACAAATCGGTTGAGGGAATAGGTCAGTAAAAAGTAACGGGTCTCCGTTATTTTTCTCCGTTATGCAATCCCCTGCGCAAGCAGGGGCACTTGGGGAATTTCTGATTTGCCTTCGGTCTGGTCTGGGGGGACGCTTCGGTCAGGCCTGGTGGTAGGCTTTGGTGTGGTCTGGTTAAAGAAAGAAGAATTTCCTTTCCGAAGAACCGGTAGTAGAGTCAAAACAAGGCAATACATTAATACGTCCTTTAAAAAATAAATAAATTGATTATAATATAGTCATGAGTATAAATAATATCTCCAAAACAAGATGAATTATTATAGTAATAAAATAATGATTCCTAGACACTTTCTATTTCCTTTTTGCAATATTCCAGTCTTTTTGCAAGCGACTTTGATGGAGTGTTCTATTTAGGTACTACTGAAATGCTGCGGCGCTCGGATACTTAACCTCACTCTTTGTTTTCATATCATATAACAGCCTCGGGGTTCACGGGGGGATAAGATTAATGATGGCGTTTTGAACTGAGCAAAATGTTAGCACATACTGAGAATTTAACTCTACACTAGTATACTGTGAAATAATAAGGTCCCTGCCTCTCAATTCATACAATAAATTTAAAAAAAAGGTTAGGTTTTCCATCGCGCTTTCCATCCATTCATGCATCCATCAGCCTGTATGCATCCACTGCAGGACAAACCTTTTCGAGAGCGCGAATAATTATTATAACTTAAGTAATAATTATTATAAAAGACTAGATTATACAACTTTCCACGGTATACAGTATTGGCTTTTTAATTTTAACTCTTTAATTTTAATGATAAAGTAAATTATTATATCCGTCTTCGAGATGCATCTCCTTGCCACATTTTGACAAAATCGGTTGAGGGAATAGGTCGGTAAAAAGTAACGGGTCTCCGTTACTTTTCTCCGTTACGCAATCCCCTGCGCAAGCAGGGGCACTTGGGGAATTTCTGATTTGGCTTCGGTCTGGTCTGGGGGGACGCTTCGGTCAGGCCTGGTGGTAGGCTTTGGTGTGGTCTGGTTAAAGAAAGAAGAATTTCCTTTCCGAAGAACCGGTGGTAGAGTCAAAACAAGGCAATACATTAGTACGTCCTTTAAAAAATAAATAAATTTATTATAATATAGTCATGAGTATAAATAATATCTCCAAAACAAGATGAATTATTATAGTAATAAAATAATGATTCCTAGACACTTTCTATTTCCTATTTGCAACATTCCAGTCTTTTTGCAAGCGACTTTGATGGAGTGTTCTATTTAGGTACTACTGAAATGCTGCGGCGCTCGGATACTTAACCTCACTCTTTGTTTTCATATCATATAACAGCCTCGGGGTTCACGGGGGGATAAGATTAATGATGGCGTTTTGAACTGAGCAAAATGTTAGCACATACTGAGAATTTAACTGCAAAATTTAAAAACTCTACATTAGTAAACTGTGAAATAATAAGGTTCCTGCCTCTCCTATAATAAATTAAAAAAGAAAGTTAGGTTTTCCATCGAGCTTTCCATCCATTCATCCATCCATCAGCCTGTATGCATCTACTGCAGGAGTTAGGACATGCCTTTTCGAGAGCGCGCCACCAAATACGGTCCTCCGCCTTCCTCATCCACCGCTTCTACCGCTTCTCGGTACGCGATCTCCATTCCAGAACACGTCTGCCCCAACGGCCATCGGTTCTGCATCGCGCTTTCGTTATCCCTTTATTCTTTATTATACGACTGGCTGAAAAAAGGAGTATATTGTTTTCAGGGTTCGTGTATGTATGTATGTATGTATGTATGTATGTATGTATGTAGTATGTATGTATGTACGTACGTATGTATGTATGTATGCATGTATGTGAGTTTGTATATTCCACCATAACCGATTTTGATAAATGAGGTATCGATAGAATCCCTAGCTTAATCCGGGTGACATTGGCTAGTAAAATTAAGAAAAAAAAATTTATGGGGCGACCATGGTGCCGCATTAAAGACTAAAGTTGAAAAAAAAAATCGAAAATAAGATTAACTAGGTATGTAATTATCATCTAGAAAATGATGAGTAGATTCCAAAAATATATAACTATAGTTCAATATCCAGTGATTCACAAAAAAATATCATTTAATAAAAATGTGAATAAGATTATAACTAGATTAATTTAGATTTTTAACTTTTTAGTTCGTTTTTTGGCAGGGCTGTCGTGTTTTTTAATTTTTTTAATTATGACTTGTCCATAAATGGATTATGTTTAATCCATTACTCTTGTATCAGTAGTAACAGGAATAGCAGCAAAGGGCGCTGTTTATTTATTCCCATCGGTTTATTTGTAGACATAATAATTGAAAGAGGTTTCATTTGCAATTGAACCTCAAACATCTGTCAGAGGAGTGTAAATATTTGCCTCGACCGGAGTGCCGTTTGATCGATCTGAGGACAGCTCTTAATCTAGGGGGCGGTCAATAAGTGTCCGTATTCGATATTTGAAATTGTCTATTCGACGTTCATTTATTTTTTCTCTCATTGGGATTTGGGGTCTTTGGTAGTTGTCATCTTTAGTGCAATAATTTTAATCCATACTAAATATTATAAATGCAACGCTTCAACGGCCCATCTTTTCCGCCGATTTTGATGAAATTTGGTACAGGGATAAATTGTATCCCGGGGAAGGACATAGGCTACTATATTTTTTCGCGGAAGAATAAGGAGATCCCGCGGAAATTTCTTGTGTGCCGCTCCTTAAAAAAGTGAGTGACTTTTCGCCCGCTAAGCCATTATATGTCACATTAGCGAGACGGATTATATTTTTATTGGTTGGAGTAGGAAACATAAATATCTGAAAGCTGCCAATGTATTTTGAAGCTTAGTTTCAGCCAACTAAGAACGCCTTAGTAGATTCTTCATCAAGGGACTAAAATGAGCCATTTCATACGAGATGTCTTACGGAGCGTAGCGGGGTATGCTATAGAATCGAGTAGAATGGCTTTAAGTCCCGTGGTAAACACTCTACTTTTCACTTCGATTGCGAGAAAATAAAATAAATAACGATTTTAAATTATTTCTTTGCCTTTCGTTACATTTTCATATTAGGATCATAGTAGAAGTACGATATTAGGAGTCTTTATTTTTACTTGATGATATTAACAAATGAATATAATATCAATAATATATTCACTTTACTTGCCTTCACCTTGTACTTATTACGAATTGTGCATCGAAATTTGAAATGGATTAATTATCATCCATAAAACATCCATTTCAATTAATGTATTAATTACAACTAAAAAATCTATGATTTCGCGGCAAACTGCAACACCAATTTTTTTCCGTATCCTTATCAAGAAGGAATTTAAAAAAATACAGTAGTACCATAGACCATAAATAGACATAGATCTGTAGAATAATGGTAGGATACGATGGGTAACATTGACATTTAACTATGTGACACAAATTTTTTAGCTGTTGATAGTAACCATAGACTAAAAATTTTGGATACCTAACCGAATCTTTGATTATAAACATATCAAAGAACCGAATGAGGATAACACGCATACCGATATGAAGATAGTACGGCAAAAATAAAAACTTTAACCCCTAGAGTCTAAATGCTAACTTTAGTCCGCCTACGCTAAGCTATAATGACACCTCTTTAGAGCATGATAGATGAACATTTATTTTATTGCTTCATGGTAGACTGAACTGAGTCTCACAGCTGATCAATATTGACGATACAACCTAAAGTTCTGTGCGTTTGCCCAGAAAAAGGTATCAAATCAAATAAATGGTATGTAAAACAATCTCTCTCTCTCTGTTTCGTATTCCTTCATTAGTTAGTGCCGTGACATTAAGTGATTAATCGAAATTAATCATATAACTCAATTTATTTTAGATTAGAACAACTATATTTCATATTTATCGTACATTTAAAACTTTTTGTATAAGTCCCTAATAACTTCAAAAAATATATAAAACATAGATACACATACAAAATTAATCTTTAAATAAGTAGAAAAAAGCAGTGAATCAAAGTCAATCAATACCCAGTTTTATTTAAAAATACAGCGTCGTTATAGTTCCGACACTTCAGTCAACATTGACTGTGATAGAAAACCCACAGGGAAATCTAAGCCAACCCAAGGATCGTTATGGGGTTAAATAAATAACAGGTGCACGTTGCGATGAGCGACGAGGGTTGAAGCCTGGAGGCTTAGTAATTGGAGGCTTAGTAAAAAAAATTGGGTATTTGACAACTGTTCAAATTAATTAGATAATATAATAGAAGATCTCCCAAAAGTCGTAATATCCACGTCCCTGTTAGTTTTATGTTCGAGAACCATTTAAAATTATGGATTGAAGTAAAAAAAAATATGACATAACTGTTCAGTATTTCATACAACATCCCATACTGAGCCCGCGTTTTGATGTTTGAGAAAAAGTTGCTGATTTGACTTGTTGTCAATACCCAATTGTCAGGTTTTTTATTATTGCACAATAGCCTTGTACTTGACGATTAGTATCCTGCCTATAGAAAGCTATGAAGTCGAGGTTGGATCGCATTTGCCTATAAGATACCTATACATACTTGCCTTGACGTTACTTAAGTTACAATTACAAGTACAATTTAGCAGGCAATTAAGGAATTTAGAAAGTAAAATTGACCCCAATTGCATTCTTTTGAAGCTCAACTTCGTTCATACACCTGCAGCTAGTGCTCCAACCCTGCCATATAAAAATAAATAGAGGTGCTGAATTTTCGAATAAAGGATTTTTAAGCTCTTTTTTTCTCGTTGTACTCGAATTCTCTAAACTTTACAGTGAGATCGAAAATCTCATACTAGCAATACTGCAAAGAGAAAAAAAAATTGTCAGCAGTTGAAGCGTTTGTTATAATAAAGGCCAGGACACACTAGACGCGCTTTCTTCTGCGCTGCGGTTTCACTAAAGGTCAATCAAGAACAGATGCTGTTAAAGCAATAAAGACGCATTCAATTAAGACCTACCAATTTAATTTTATAGTCCTTAAAATATAAATTGATTAAAATTACAGCTGAAACTAGTACTTCTTTCTCTTTCTTTCTCAGTGGTAGTCACAGTAGTTTGGCAGCTGTCATTCTAAGCAACTTTTTATGGACTGTTAAAGATCAAAAAATATGTGCTACAGAATTAAACACACGGTCAAATCAAATTACATTTTGACTAAAGAATCCATACTTAATATAATAATGCGAAAGTGTGTCTGTCTGCTACGCTTTCACGGCCTATCTGTTTAAACGATTTAGGTAAAGGACATAATGATGCCAATTGTTGACTCAGAAAATTGAAGAGTTCCCACGGGAATCGAAAAACCGTAATCCACACGGACAGAGTCGCGGGCATCATCTAGTTTATTTAACAAAATCGTGTAAGCCAGGCATTAGAGCGGTGAAATATAGGGCATACTTTTAACGATGGATCGTTTGTACAGCTTTGTCTGAGCTTATTACGCCGCAGTAAGACTGTATAACGAGCACATGATTGAGGACTCTAGAGCTTCATTCAGAAATATTTGTTTTACCTTAGTTCTCTAGAAATTTAGTGAAAAATCTCCTTAAGGCCTGTGATAGCGTAAAATCGGCCAAACGGAGTTTTTTTAAAGCAGTGTAGCCATCAAACAGTGACATAATGTATGCTTGTAAAAATAATTTGCTGTTTTCAAGACTTCTAAGCAGCTATTGACGTATCTCAAAACACAATTTAAAAAGAAAACTCTGCATTGAAATTTATTTTAAACATATCTCTTAGTTTACCTTTTAAAACAATTTTTCTCCTTATTGAAAGCAATAAATTGCTCTAGAAATATAAGATAAAATATTAATTTCTAAATATTATATTTCTAAATCAAACACATTGTCGGATTGATTTGTATTGAACAGTATTTTTTTTTTTCAAATGATTTCTTGCATTTTTTGCGACACACGCTTGCTCGATTTCACCCCAAAATACAGGCATTTTGACCTCGTGAGCTTACAGCCTTAAGTATGGGGACAATTTGTTATCTAATTTAAAATACTAAATTCGCAGCTCCTAATGACTGGTTAATTATTTTTTTGGCCAAGTGGTGTTTCTTGGTACATGATAAGCTATGCCACACCATGTCTATTTAATTATGCTAAGTATTCCGTTTATTTATATTCTGATACAGTGTTCCTATTTTGATTTTGTATCAGGAAATTATTACCCCAATTTATGACTTATTAAGTCAAATCAAATATTCATTTATTCAATTTGGGTACACATGACATAGGTACGGTATTTTAGAACTAAAGCTACGAGGGTTCCAAACGCACCCTGGTCTGAGAAGAGCCCCCATCAAACTCAGCTAGGCCGGGTTTTTTTCTATTATTATCACCATCTCACAAATCATCTTAACTGAGGAACTATCAGAGCCATTAGAGCAAATGATTGCCAAGCTTCCTTGTCGTTTATGTAGTCCTTTATACGGTAATAAGATTTTTCAATGAGTTTACGTTTTACTTTGAACTTATTCAGAGACATCTTCAACATGGGAATCTTCATTCTGGGAGCTTATTGTAGAAGCGGACACTGTTTCCAACAAATGAATTGCTAGTTTTACTAAGCCTTGAAGCAGGCATTACAAGGTTATTTTTATTTCTATTATTAACATTATGACAATCACTTTTCTTCTTGAATTTATCAATTTGTATATGCACGAATACTAAATTTTCAAATATATATTGGTTGTGCACTGTCATAATATATAGTAGATTTTTGTAATGAAAAATATTAATAATATAGTCTAGTGAAAGTGAAAGTGGAAAGTTTTAAAATACCTACTGGCAGCATTGGCGCAGTACAAATCGATTAAGTGCGGTTTTTGAGTAATGTACTACTTGTATTTACTTTTGGGGTTTTTGTTGTTTTTTAATTTCCCACTATTTTGTAAAACTTTTAATCGGCACTATACTTATTTTCTATTTATATATCCTTTTTTGTTGTAGCTGTAAGTTTAATGTGCAAAATAAAATAAAAATTTTGCACTCTCAGCTCTAACTGGACGGACTATGTATATCTGTATATTATAGTATTATCTTGATCTCACTTTTAAGTAAATTGAATGGAATTAATTTTGCTTTAAGAGCTTTTCTACTTTTCACAAAAATTTTAAATCGATTACTTATCTTCCTGCACTCATTTCAAACGTGGCTGAAGCAAATCTGATTTTAAGCTACTGCAACGATATTCCAGAAAGCTTTTTCAAATAATCGTTCAGATTACAGTACTTAGTATACCTATCCGCGGATTTTAATTCAATCAACGAAATGAACATAGAAGCCGATTGTTATTATTAACACATGATACCTTCTACCACCGCTTAAGCTTTTATTATTTTCAAATTGTTGGCGTTCGTGTTTTAGAATTATAATCCTTATTTTAGGGATGTCAAGGTTTGTGACTTTAACTGTCATATTAAATAGAAGCAGCAGCAGGGCGACCGCGTATCTTCTGCATCAATCATTGTTACAGTATCAATTGTTGTGATTGGCTGAATTTATGGTATTCTTGCTGCGTCAATGGATTATGTCCAATAGAGGAAGAGTGTTATCCAATCAGAGGTGATTGCGATCGTTACACTGTAGCTGTCAGAGATACGCGGTCGCACGATTGTGAAGTTTTACTTACTACTATTACCTATTCTGTGGTTTTACTTCGTCGAGTCAAGAAAATGCTCCGGCATCGGCTATAAAGTATAAGCACAGAATAGGTAATACTACACTGTAAGTGCGGGATACACACTGTACCACATAGATTTACCTATTGATATAAACTTCTAGTTCCTTCATCAAACTGTCATTTTGAAATAATGCTGCTTTAAGCGATGGCAGCAACCCCCCTTCTTTTATAATCTAAATAAATCAAATCTTCAATTTATTTTTCGTCGTGCAGCAATAGGAGTATCTACTAGCTATTATATCAATACAAATATCATAAATGCGAAAATGTATTTGTCAATCTGCTATACTTCATTCACGGCTCATCTACAGTGGAAACCACTTTGAAGTTTGGCTCTTTTGGTAGAAAGTGTTTTTGTTTGTTTTGTCCTTCAATCACGCGCCAACTCATCAACGGGATTTATAACCTACCACCACCACTACAGCCTATTAACGTCCCACTGCTGGGCACTCCAGCACACAGGCCTCCACTCTCATAGGAGAGAGGGAATTAGAGCTGAGACCCACCACGCTGCTCCAATGCGGGTTGGCGGGCTGATTTATAACATGTATATATTAATATTTAAAGGCCTCAAGATGAACTGCTAATTTTACTCAGGAAAAATCACAGGGTTCCCACACGGGATGTTTAAAAATCTAAATTCACGCGAAGAAAGTAGGATAAAACCCAGTGAAGGAAAAAAGTAAAGAAGACTTGCAAGAGGTTGTAGGCTAAAGGTATAGTCTCACTACAAAGCCGCAGCGCGGTGGGGTACGTAGCGGCATGTGTTCTTTGCACAATTGGGTAATTGACAACTAGTCAAATCAGCAACTTTTTTTCAAACGTCAAAACGCGTTCTTAGTATGGATTTTGTATGTTAAGTTCTGACGTCATCAAAGTTTGACGCACTTTTTCTACTTTAATTGATAGTTTAAAATGGTTATTCAAAATAAAACAAGCAGGGGTCGTGGATATTACGACTTTTGGGAGATCCTTTATTTAATAATCACTGTAAAAGTATTTATTTCACTAGTAGTCAAATACTCAATTATGTTGCAGTACGTGCTGCATCGCATATGTGGACCCAGCGTCATACAAACTCATACAAACTCACTCAAGCCACTACGTGCCGCGCCGTGCCCTGCATCTGTAATAGGGCTAGACCTTAAAGCTCTGAAGGAAGTTTTATATTGTGGATTGAGGTTTTTTTGGTTTCCGCGGGAACTCTTTAATTTTCCGGGATAAAAATTAGCCTATGTGTATTCCAGACTATAATCTATCCCTGAGCCCAATTTCATCCAGATCCGTTCAGCCGTTCTGCCGTGATTGAGTAACAAACATCCATCCATCCATAAAAACTTTCGCATTTATAATATTAGTATAGTGGTATTAATAATTATGTTATAGGTTCCTACGTTTTGGTAAGGTTTAATATAAGTTTATTATTAAACCCAAACAGTGGACCTCTGTGACATTTACTCAAGAGTAAAACATTATATTCTTTACAGTTCGGGGGATCTGTATAGGGAAGGAATTTAATATTTCGACCATGTAAACAACTATTTTGGGCACAGATAATTTTGGGTTCGATCCCTTAACCTTTACCATAGAAAATACCTACCTAAATAGTAAGTAAGTGGAACTTCTTTGTTTTACCTATATCTCAAAGATATCTTGTGAATGTGAACTGTTTCGACAAAACCTTAAAGCGCCGAAGAAAGTTTTATATTCTAACTAGCTGATATATTTTATATCATTTAGCAAAATCAATCTTTGATCTGATTTGATTGATGATCCGAACACATTATTTAGACCTAAACCCTATATTATTATACTCCTGGGGCCATACTGCCAGCGCTCAAAGCCATATTGTTTCATTATTGGTAACTTTCGTGTTTTAGTATTATAATCCTCATTTTAGGAACATCAAAGTACGCGACATCAAACTGTTATTTTGAGTAATATTGTATAGGTATTGCTGCGTTTGGCAGTATGGCCACTAATTGGAAAAAACAATGATGTTTGAACCTAATGAAAATGAATCTGTAAAATAGATAGGCAATTCAAACCACCGGACGTAGGATTTTACATATAGGTTTTCTATATCGTAGAGCATCACTAAAAAAGGATTTTCCAACAGTATCTTCAAATTACCCTGAATAAACACACACGAAGTGGAGCATAAACACACGGACTCATCATCTTGTTCTCAATAGTTATTATTGTTTTATAGTTAATTATTTAATCATTAAAATGTATTTAAAACAATCCCATACTATCATAAAGAAAAACCTTGGTACGTACCTCCTATGAACCTCTTTCAGTACTTAAATTTTATTCATTTATATTTATTTTGGCAACAAACAGTCATTACTCACAACAAAACTTAAATGGTTGCAAGATGTAACTTTAGATGATTGTAGACAAAAAAATGCCGAAAAGTTTCTAAAGTACTTTTGTCGGGTGAGAGGTTTCGGCGGTGGCTAGTTACCACCCTACCGGCAAAGATGAACCGCCAAGCGATTCAGCATTCCGGTACTATGCAGTGTAGTGGGTTTAATATAACAGTTTAGCCCGCTATACCATCGTAGACTGCAATATCACGTACCATCAGGTAAGATCGCAGTCAAGGGCTAACTTGTAGTGAAATAAATATAAAAAGTCATTTATGTTAATGTACTACATATACTTGCATTAAGTCTATCTTCCTCCAATACATCAGTGAGGCTTCTCGGAGTGCTTTTAACAAATCCGTTTTCCAAATAGGTCGGTGTTGTACGTAGTCGTAATAAATTGTGTTAAATCGGGCCACATTGATTTCGGTCTCCCAGTAAGTAAGTAGGTACCTATTTTGCACGGAGAATTCGAAGTGGGCTCTCATTGAAACCCTCGACGTTATTTGCTTAGCTTGAGGTTTTTTTGAAATCTAATACGAACCGCTAGGGTGTGGAACACACTGCCAGTGCACATGTTTCCTGCCACTTATAACTTATGTACCTAGGCAAGAGTGAATAGGCATCTTTTAGGCAAGCGCGTTCCAACCTAGACCTCATCATTGCTTTGCACTAAACATGATTGTCGTCAAGTGCAAGCCTTTCACGCAATGAAAAAAAACGATGAAAAATCTCGTTGATTTTCCGCTTAGCCAATGTTCTTCCCCGGGATGTGACCTACCTATATGACAAGCTGATGCCAGCAACTTCGTCCGTGTGGATTGAGGTTTTTGGTTTTTTACTTCTGCTAACAACCTTTCTCACAAAATGGAATTTCAGCTGGGGTAGCAGACAGCCTGCATTTTACGGGATACGCGTAAAAAGTTTATGTGTTATTCCAGACCTTAATAATCTAGCTCTGTGCCAAATTTCATCCAAATCCGTTCAGCCGTTCTGGCGTGATTGAGTAACAAAAATCCATCCATACATCCATCCACCCAAACTTTCGCATTTATAATATTTATTGTGTATTTGATTTGATTATTTGATTAGAAAATGAAGAAAATAGATTTCATCAAAATTCAGCAGATGGACAGTGAAAGCGTAGCAGACAGACACACTCGCACAACTATAATACTAGTATGAATTGTACGATAAATGTATGTAACCTGAACATACTTTAAATATTCCTTCAAAAGCAACATCTGCTGACACAGGTCTATTAGCGTGGATTTCACGAATGGCAAGTGAATATAAGTTTTCCTTTGGGTAGTTATAATATACTCGTAAAATTACCATTTAAAGCTGGGCCTTTGTACCATTATGCTGACGTGGGTAAAAAATTTATAGAACAAGATCCCGCGACTATCAGACCTTCGTAATTTTATTACAGCTGAAAGTTTTTCTATGTGATTTAAACGATCCCCGACTATGAAGTTTGGATCGCAAATGATTTGTAAGGTATCAGGTAGAAAAGGTGGCACCTCAAATTCGTTAAATTATTAAGCACCGTTTTTTATATTTTTCGAAATGGACTTTTTTTAGGATACGGTTCTTAAAACTCATAGGGGTTAAATAACTTTTTTTTACTAAAACAATTATATTAACTCTACTGTTAATTCAACAAATTACTGTCAAATCAACTGGTTATAAGTTATGAAGCAGTCTAGGATGGTTGCGGAGTCATCTGTTAGGGGTACGGCAATTAGGTGTAATAAACACAGAATAGGTTATAGTACAGTAATAAACCCATAAACCTCATTATTTTTTACAAGGCATGACACTGGAATGCTTAATCACTTGGCAACACGTTTATTCCGAGTTCAATTTGCGAGCGAAATCCTCTTATTAGCAGGTAAGTTGTTGAAAAAGTAAGTTAGTAAGTAAGTTAAGTTGTTAAAAGGTAGGTTGAATCCAAAATTTGTTATCTTGTTAGAAACTCTGAGTCAAGAACGAACTCCGCCAGACGTTTTTCGAAGAACTTGTATTTTACATAGCTACCTATACCGAAGTTCTGAATACATAGATTCTCACTTATGTATAGATCGGATAATCCTTTCTTATTGAGACTGTGTCGTCTTCATTGCAAAAAACCCTATACTTAAACCTCCAAAATTCGTAATATTAAGTTTTCCATTAGATGTGGATACTAAACGAGTATTATTTTAGTTTTTGTATTCTTGTGTTCTTCCATCCGTCCGTTAGAGCCTCATAAATATTAAATTAATGCAATACTAATTATTATAATATAATCATCATTATCATCATCACTATCAACCTATAGACGTCCACAGCTGGACATAGGTCTCCAGTCAAGTTAGCCCTTGACTGCGATCTCACCTGATGGTAAGTGATGATGCAGTCTAAAATGGTAGCGGGCTAACCTGTTAGGGGCATGGCAGTTATATTAAACCCATACCCCTATTCGGTTTCTACACGGCCTCATACTGGAACGCTAAATCGCTTGGCTAAATCCTTGTACCAAATTTCATCAAAATCAATTAAACAGATGAGCCGTGAAAGCGTAGCAGATAGACAAACAAACGGACAGACAGTCACACTTTCGCATTTATTTTAATTAGTATGGATACGATGCGATACATTCAATATTAAAGATAGGATTTGCCTCTTTTTATGGTGAATCACAGCAATAAGAAAAATGTTTATAGGAATCACAAATAACAAAATACGAAATAAATACTGTACGTAAGCTTGTTATTCGACAGTTAAGCCCCTATTACGCGATTATTATGTTCACATATTTTCCCCTATAAGCCGAACACGTTTTGTTCGTAATGTATCTTACATTTAATGGGACATTCTATTATTTCTAAGACCAAAGAAATAAGTCCATATTTTCCTGTCCAACTAATAATAGAAAATTCGAAATACATAAATGTCTTATTTTGTAAATGTGTTTTTGCAAACTATAAAACTCAATATTCTGTTTCATTATATGAGTAATAAGGATTAGTAGTTATGCTAGTAATAACTATTTATGCTTCCAGTTGGTATTTAATACACTAGTATCTAATCTAGCGGCACGCTATGATGGCCGGTTTGACGTTTGTCCGCTCATGAAGTTCCGTATTAATTGATAACGACTTTGAAGGAAATAATTGTATTACTTTATTGACGATAGTGATGTGCAGAGATTCATAAATTTTATCGAATGTAGTTTTAGGTTTAGGACTCAAAATTTATTTATTAAATTGATTTCTTAAATGTATACAAGTGTAGAAAAATCAGTTTGCACCATTTAAGGGGTGAATGTACTTGTGAATATGAACAATTTTCACTATGTGGACAAACCTCTGAAATCGCAAAAAAATATCAATAAATTTTTAAAAATGGAATCTAATACGATCGTCACATAGGATCGCTGGCTAGCACAACTACTACCTCCGGCAAACTCGCGTCAATGCTCAATGCAAAACAAAGCAGTTTCGAATTGACGTTGCTTCGAAAAGTATAAACTGTCAGTGCAATGCGATTGTGATATAGTTTTGACCTGGCTTTGGATTTCAAATATTGATACTGCATTACTGTTGACCCTTGCTCGTTAATTTGGACTCTGTTCAAGCCCTTTGTTGTGGATTTCGTCGATATGACCGAACGTACGCAGAGAACTGTTCTAAATAGTCAGACACGTGAGTTCGTAATACGCCTTCGTAACTATTTCGATCGTGAAGCTCAAAATGGAGGGCCAATTTTACCTATAACGTCAGTGGTTGAACGCGTAGCTGATGCGCTTAATATTGGACAACGAACTGTTAGACGGATAACTAAAAAAAAATATGGCGAGACTGGCACAGAAGAAAATAAACTTCACACACCAAAAAAGAGAAAACGAGCAAAACCAGTCGTAGGCGTCGATAGCTTTGATGCCGATGCTATCCGAAGACATGTTTACGGCTACTATTTACAGAAGGAGTATCCAACAAGAAAAAAGTTGGTGCATTCACTGAAGGAAGCTGGATTATTCTTCGGTGGGGAAAGTTCTTTAACGAAGATTTTGAAGACCATTGGATTTCGATACAAAAAATGTAACAAACGCAAAATATTGATGGAAAGATTTGATATAGCGATGGCAAGGTATACTTTTATACGGCAAGTGAAAGAAATCAAAAATTGGCAAAATGTTGTGTTCTTGGATGAAACATGGCTTAATGCTAACCATACTGTAGGCCGTTCTTGGAACGATGACACAGCAGCATCTACTTCCAAAGTTCCTGTAGGAAAAGGATCGCGACTTATAATTTGTCACGCCGGAACCATCAACGGGTTTGTCGAAGGTTCTCTCATGGCTTTTGCGTCAAAAACCACTGGAGACTATCATGAAGACATGAATGGAGAAAAGTTTACTGAATGGTTTACCTCAATGTTGTGTAGCCTCCCTGAACCATCTATTATAATTATGGACAACGCCCCATACCACTCGATGCAAATTGACAAGCCACCTGCCCAATCCCAAAAGAAAGCTGATATCGTCGCATGGCTTCGTAAAAATGGCGTAGATGCAAACATGAATATGTTAAAAGCGGAATTAGTACGTCTTTTAAAAGAAAACAAACCAACCAAGATCCGATACGTCATTGACGAAATAGCATTAGAACATGGGCACAGAGTTATACGGTTACCGCCTTACCATTGTGAGTATAATGCGATTGAGTTGGTGTGGGCTCAAATTAAGGGATATGCTGCAAGACACAATACAGAACCCCCATTTACCACAAAAAAAATGCTAAAATTATTAGAAGAAGCTTGTGAACATGTGACTAAAGGAGACTGGGAAAAGGTTGTGAATAGAACTGTTAAATTAATAAGGGAAGATTATGAAAGAGATGTGAAAATAGATAATATTATAGAAAACGAACATATAATTATTAATGTATGTGATGATAGCAGTGACGACAGTGAAAATAGTAGTATGGACGAATCTGATTAATTATGGCCTTTTGTGGCACCTTTTTTGGTATCTTTTGTATTCATATGTTTCTTGTGTGCATATAAAGTATGTATATTCATTTTCGTTCAAATATTCAGTTCGTTCAAATAAATTAAATAAACATATACATTTTTGTTTTATTAAACCTATTTAATCAGGTACAAAAACAAAACTTAATTGTTTTTTGTTCGAGAATAAATTGACATTCCACATCACTATTGTAATGTGTCAAACCGGCCATCATAGCGTGCCGCTAGAGTAAGTATAATTATATTCTTACAGTCGATCACCGCCAAAACGCCCCCAATTGTTAACCGTGTTTAAATTCGCCGCTAGAGGCGCTAGTGTAGAGTGAGGTCTCCGAAATGTCAAATAGGTTTTATCACTGGGCCTTTATCGCGGGTCTAATTATTTCATTAATAAATACCGGATTAATTAATGAAGATATAAGATACGTGTCAATGAATGTCAGTGCTCTGCGCTTTGAAAGAGGAGCTAAGAAAAAAAAGTGCAAAATTAAGAAGGTTGAAAGAAGAAGAATTTAGAAGTTAGTACATTATGTCCCTGGTTGCTGTGTGCTTACTATTTAAAAACGTATTTTTTGTCAAAAGTATGCTTGTTTACCGAATTAACAGCTATACTAAGGACCTTACTCGCCAGTGGCGCCAACTAGTGAGAATAAAAACGGCAGCCCTCATTGCAGATTTACTTGTTTACACATCATATTCATCATCATTCATCACATCATCTCCAAGTCGAATACTTATTTTTTATTAAATTTTGTCAGCTTGAAGATAATTTATTCGCTCCCGTTACTCCCCTGTCAACGTTGCACTAACTATTACTATGATTCATTGTTTCGTGATGAAGACGACAGAACATATAATAAGCAGATTCTCTGTTCCGTGATGCAGACCTCTGAATCAGGAGACTAGAAGAAATAAAATATCACCTTAGTCTGTGGTAATAAATTTTATAATATTTGTATAGGTACATTGATAAATTGCAATAATAATTTTAACTTAACCTGTATAACTGTACGTAAAACAATACAACTAAATTAAGCATCTAATTTAAATGAAACTATCGGATACTAACCTTGAAATGTCCAAACCACGTACCGACCTAAGAAGTAAAACCAATAATAAATATAATATTTTGGCGTATTAAAAATGTAGTACCCAAAAGGTACCGTGGTGACACAAAGCCTTTGTGGCATATAAAAAGATTTAAAAATACCTCCTGACCTCCCTGACCGTTAGCTTCAAAGGCTTAACTGTAATAAGGGTACGCTTATGAACTTAATATGCGGCCTTTCAGATTACTCGGAGCATTTTTTCACTTATGTACGTCAGCAGTTTTACAAGCCAGCTTACCTCTCTCTTTTTAAATCCATATTAATATAAAATATTAAGCGAAATTGTGTATGTCTTTCTACTACGCTTTCACGACCAAGCTGTTCAAACGATTTTGACAATAACTGGTACCTAGACAGATAAAATCCCGGGGAAAGAGAGGCTACATTTTATCTCGGGAAATCAAAGAGTTCCCACGGGAATTCAAAAAACGTAAATCTACGCGTACTTACGCAGTCACCAGTCACGGGAATAATCTAGACATATCTACTAATATTATAAATGCGAAAGCGTGTTTGCTGGTATATTGGTTTGTCCGTTAATCACGACGTAATAAAACAACGGATCGACGTGACCTTTTGCATGGGTATAATTGAGGAACTGGCGAGTGACATCCTACTTTTTATCCCGGAAAATTAAGGAGTACCCGTGGGATTAAAAAACTTATTCCCCGCGGACAAAGTCGCGGGCATCAGCTGGTTTTAAACAAATTAATATCTTTTACCAATGCTTTCACGAAAGGTTGTCTGTAAGAGATTGCCTTTAGAAATAAGGCCGCCTTGCACATTTCTATGTAGTCTTACTACTGCTTTTTAACGGTATCCTTACTGTATATATGTTGAATGAATGAATGAATGAATGAATATACTTTTGTAGTACACCAAAAGACAATAATAACAGTAAACTTAACTAATAACAAAGGAAGTATACAATTTGGCGGCCTTATCGCTTCACAGCGATCTCTTCCAGGCAACCAATGGTATACCTATATTGGTATATTTATATTGTTTGTGCAATAAAGATATCTAAATAAATTAATTGATTCAACACACGGAATCTACTTAGATAGCAAGAAATAAGTCCTTATAATACATCTTTGAGAGTACTTTTTTTTTAAACAAAACAACGTGAGTATTTTTCACGTCGAGAACCATCAGTAACATAATATGAGGCTACGTCTCATTTATTTGTGAAAAAAGTGTTCTATAAATTCATGTTCGCGCTAGAGTGAAAATTGCAAGCAATTGATCACTGATCCACCGCACTCTAGTTCGTTTCTAGTATCATTCATCGTTTCTACCAAATTGCTTTCTTCAGTTCAATGGAAACGGAACTTTTCATTGCATGACGATTGTTGAACTTATAAATGGTGCAGGGTAAATTGTAGAGTTAGTGATAAGGAACTAGAAGCCTAATTTCAATTTCAATTCATTTATTCGCTATAATCCGCAAAAACAGACAATCAAACAATATAGGTGGCACCAAACGAGCGATGATTGCGATATGCAAGGTCATTTCTACCGCTTACCTGCAAACTATGAAGCTTCCATCTTGTGTTCCCTCATGATTATAATATGGGGCTCTTCAAAGGGCGGATAAACAAATATCTCAAAAGCCAGCAACGCATTGGCGGTTCCTCTGGTTCTGCAAATGATCATGGGCGGCGGTAATCACTTAATATCAGGTGACCCGCCTGCTCGTTTATTTGCTATAGTACTTATATATATTTAAAAGAAAAAAACTAAAAAAATGCACCGCCCGTCCTTATCCTCCCGCTTCTAATGATGCGCTTTGCCTGCTTCTATCCAATTGTAGAGTTACAATATTTTCTATAGTTTTTTTTATCCACTACAAGTTAGCCCTTGACTGTGATCTCACCTGATGGTAAGTGATGATGCAGTAAGAATAAGATGGTAGTGGACTAACCTGTTAGAGGCATGGCAGTTATATTAAACCTATACCCCTATTCGGTTTCTACACCTAATCGGTTTCATATTTCGGTTTCTATTTTCGTACAATTTTGCAAGAATAAAAAGGCGTGTACAAAAAATTGTGAACGCATATGCCTTAAAATCTGTTGTGACCAAAAATATCTTCTGCCTGACCTCTGGTAAACCTCTACCTCTACTCTCAATTCAACCTATACGCATAGAATACTAATTTTACTGCGCTATAGGTATGCTTTGCGCTTTATTCATGCGTAACAAGTCATAAGTAAAAAGATTAAAAAAAACGACTGCCAAAAAAGGAACTAAAAAGTTAAAAATCTAAATTAGAATCTTATTCAAGTTTTTATTAAATGATATTTTTTTGTGAATCACTGGATATTGAACTATAGTGTTATATATTTTTGGAATCTACTCATCATTTTCTAGACGATGATTATTTAGTTAATCTTATTTAAGATTTTTTTATATGACTGCCTGACAAAAGGAGTATAAAAGAAAATATACATGTAAAATTTTCCAGAAGACACAAGCTGTATTTGTCGATTTTATAGACCTTAAAAGACCTTACCGACTCTACATTGAAAATGGCACTGTAAACCTTAAATAGCTAACTTAACCTAATTAGTGTGCAAGTCATGACCGGTTGGAGCGCCGCCAAGAATACTCGCTGCATTTACACGCTGAACAGTCAGGCTGATTGATGGATTACCTTGCTAACCTAGACTAGGTATTGTGATAATTAATTCGATATCCAATTACATTAATAGGGACCGTTATAATGTAATCATTACATGTAATAATTACATGATAAGGATGTCATACCCACCCACTCCCAAGAGGAGCCCACACACTCCCATTCTCACTTCCAAGATTAGTTTTGGAAGGAAGAATTGCAGGCAAGAGAGCTCCAGGTCGCCAAAGGCGTAAGTGGTTGGACGATATAAGGGAGTGGACGGGGCTTAGCTATCCGAAGCTCAAAGATGCGGCACAAAATAGAGAAGTTTTTCGGATGATGACCGCCAAACTTCATTTTGAAGAAGGCACGCGAAGATGATGATGATGTCATACCCACTCTGCGGCGTTTTTTGCGCAGAGGCTGTCGTTGGTCATAAGGTAACGTTACAAGCGTTATGGGCAGTTTTGTACCAGGAACGTCCCGGGGTGGGCTTTTTGATCAATAATCCTAATATTAATATTATAAACGCGATGTGTTTGTTTGTCCTTCAATCTCGCCGCAACGGAGCAACGGATCGACGTAATTCTTGGTATGGGTAGACTTGAATACCTGGAGAGGGACAGGCTAATTTTTATCCCGAAAAATTAAGAGGTTCCCGCGAATCGAACCAGTTCGATCTTCGGCAGGGTCAATTTGGGATTTTATAATTTCTGAATTTTCCCTGGTCTGGCCTAGTGGGAGGCTTCGGCTGAGGCTAGTTACCACCCTGCCGGCAAAGACGTGCCGCCAAGCGATTACGCGATTCGGTACGATGCCGTGTAGAAACCAAATAAGGGTATAGGTTTAATATAACTGCCATGCCCCTAACAGGTGAGATCACTTACCATCAGGTGAGATCGCAGTCAAGGGCTAACTTGTAGTGGATAAACGGTGCGATTTGAACAGCATTGAATTCTTTGAATATTATGATTTATGTCGAAGCCAGAGCACCCCACGCTTGTATTAGAAATTGACTTATAGATAGATTGCACTAATTTAAAAACATAAACATGAATTTTCTGGAGACCTCTTTTTATCTGTCTATACAAATCATGGGTTCTAACGACTTATGAAACACAAAAAAAAAATGTATGTGAGGAATCCATTTTGGCAGAAGTTTTGTATGAATTATGTCAAAATAGCAGCTAACTCTGGGTAACCGGATAAAAAAGGTAGGTAAAAGATAACCCGGCTTTTCTGCAAGCGAGCCTTATAGACCAACTATCTGATGCCTACGACTTCGCCTGCGTGAATTGAGGTTTTTTGGTTCCCGCGGGAACTCTTTAATTTTCCGGTATAAAATGTAGCGTATCTATTATTCCTGTTCATCCAGATCCGATCAGCCGTTCTGGCGTAATTGATTAACAAACATCCATTCATACATACATACATCCATCTATCCGAACTTCCGCATTTATAATATTAGTATAGATTTTTCACGTGCCTGGACTTTTTGGCATGCGATTTTGAAATCATCCGCATTCCGAATGCGTTTCTTATCGACTAATGTAATTCGTGATTGATTGTAATTGACTATCTGTAATCCGTGTTTTGTCTGTGACACCACTGTCGAATAAACTGTTTTTCTTTCTTTCTTTTCTTTCTAGGGAAGAAATTAAATCCCATCAAAAACATAAATGTAAAATGAGAGCCAAGTTCAAAATTGTGATAAATATGCCTTGGTTGTTGACTGCAGCGACAAAAGAAGTGAGATCTAAATGGGTGCCAAGTTCAATGGTCAGTCCTGCAATTTATTTATCCCATCAAAAACATAAATGTGAAATGAGAGGCAAATTCAAAATTGTGATATATATGCCTTGGTTGTTGACTTCAGCGACAAAAGAAGTGAGATCTAAATGGGTGCCAAGTTCAATGGTCAGTCCTGAAATTTATTTATAACAACATATAATATTTTATAACAACTTAAAATATCATTTCTTCTTATAACTTAGTATAAAATGTTGAAGACTAAGGCTTTGGCTTGGCTAGTTTTCATATACGAATTATAGCCTTCACAAGTTGTAAAGCTGTAAGTTCTTATTTTATTCTTCCGAAAATTTGGCTAGCTGGTAGAAACTGTACTTTTAGGTACCTACTTAATAATAATTCGTATATGGAAACTAGCCAAGCCAAAGCCTTAGTCTTCAACATTTTATACTAAGTTATAAGAAGAAATGATATTTTAAGTTGTTATAAAATATTATATGTTGTTATAAATAAATTTCAGGACTGACCATTCAACTTGGCACCCATTTAGATCTCACTTCTTTTGTCGCTGAAGTCAACAACCAAGGCATATATATCACAATTTTGAATTTGCCTCTCATTTCACATTTATGTTTTTGATGGGATAAATAAATTGCAGGACTGACCATTGAACTTGGCACCCATTTAGATCTCACTTCTTTTGTCGCTGCAGTCAACAACCAAGGCATATTTATCACAATTTTGAACTTGGCTCTCATTTTACATTTATGTTTTTGATGGGATATCATTACTTTTTGTACAGAAATTATTGAACTCAATCTCAAACTCAAAACATATTTATTCAAAATATGTACCTACAAAGTACACCTTCTGAACGTCATGCTTACAGAGCATAAGAGGTGATGGTGATAATTAACTACGGTATCTTAAAACTAAAGCTACGAGGGTTCCAAACGTGCCCTGGTCTGAGAAGAGCCCGCAATAAACTCCGCTTTTTTTTTATTATCACCATCTCACAAATATTTGAAATTATATATATGTACTTATAATATAACATTACATAATCAGCCGCTGTAACAATTCATACCAATGCCTTGCTATCATTCAAATAATCCTTTACACTGTAATAGGACTTTTCTATTAGTTTAGTTTACGTTTTACATTAGTAGGTACTTATTATTCGGTTTAAGGTCAGTGTGTCACCCACCAGTAATTCTATTGTACGACTCATTGTACAAGATAATTAAAGACGAGAATTCTCAAGAAAAATATATACAGCCGGTTTCTGAATTGAGAATTTCATGTTGAGTCGGTCTCAAAGACTTCTTAAGTGTGTCTTAAGAACGACTTAGGCAAATTATTGTTTCTGAATTGATATTGCGTAAGGTTTGAGAATTGGAGCTTGCAAATTTTCAAATTTGACAGTTTCGAAACTGAAATCTCTGCTTAACAGCAAAATTGCGTTTCAGAGCGCATTTGACAGTGCTCAAAGCTCTCCTTTCTCAGAGTTGACAACGTAATAGATGAGTGACGGATTTCAGCTACTTAAACTTTACTCTCGTTTGAACCTTTGTAAAAAAATCCATTTTTTGCACAATGTCCAGTGAAGATTCTTGCCTGTACAAAGACAACCACACAGGAGACAAGTTATTAGAAATCGCCCATTGTTTCTTTCAACAACAAACAATTTAACGACCGATTCCGCTTTTCGAAGGAATCTGTAACATTTGTTTTTGGCAAAATAAAGACCAAATTACCCGCAAGAATCCAAAGGTGCGACTGCATTCCGCCAATGTTACAACTTCTAATAGCATTGCGGTATTACGCAACTGGCAGTTTCCAGGCCGTCGTAGGAGACACGGCGAACGTAAGCAAAGCAACTGTGTGTCGGGTAACCGATAGAGTATCCAGTGCTATAGCGATGCTAAGGGCACAATACGTGCAAATGCCTTCTGCTCAAGAACGATCAACAGTGGCTGCAGGATTTTATGCGATAGTAGGATTCCCTAGAGTAATTGGTGGTGGTCTCGGTGGCAACAGGGCAGAATTGTTTAGAAATAGAAAAGATAACTTTTCAATAAATATCCAAGCCATATGTGACGCTAATTTGAAAATAAGAAGTATCATCGCCCGTTGGCCATGTTTTGTCCATGATACAACAATTTGGAATGATTCTCCACTTGCTGCTCAGTTTGAAGATGGAAGATTTGGGTCATATCTAATTTTAGGAGACAGTGGATACCCATGTCTAAGGTACATCATGACGCCATTTTTAAATCCTACCACTTCAGCACAAGAAGCATATAACAGAGCACAGATTACTACTAGAAATACAATTGAGAGATGCTTTGGAGTTCTGAAGAGGCGTTTCCCCTGTCTTCATTCCGGGATGCAGCTTAAATTAGGCAAGGTGTACAAGGTTATTGTAGCATGTGTAGTTTTACATAACATGGCCCCAGATCTTGATGATTTTGTTGTAAAGATGTACTTGTTGAAGAGCAAAATGATGTTCTACCTTTGTCCCAAGCTCAACAAGCACAAAATTTAGCTGTAAGATCAGCATTAGTAGAAACTTATTTTACTAATGCATACGGTTAATACCCTTCAGGTAATTATATTTTGTAGTGGAAAATATAATAAAATTAGTAATTTATTTGTGAGAATAAAAAAACCCGGCTGAGTGTGTTTTGGGCTCTTTCAGATCAGGGTGCGTTTGGAACCCTCTTTAGTTTTAAGATACCGTGATTGATTTTATACTAATACTGATGATGCCCGTGACTTCGTCTGCGTGGATTAAAGTTCCTTGATTCCCGCGGGAACTCTTAAATTTTCCAGGATAAAAAGTAACCTATGTCCTTACCCCGGATACAACCTATGCCTGTACCAAATTTCATCAAAATCGGTTGAACATATGGGCCGTGAAAGCATAGCAGACGGACAGACAGACACACTTTCGCATTTATAATATTAAGTTTGGATATTAGTATTTGTATATATGGTTTATAAATACGAAAGAGGGATGTATGGATGGAAGGATGCTTGTTTGTTACTCTATCACGCCAAAAAAGTTGAATGGATCTGGATGAAATTTTCTGGATGAAACTGCCTCGTTGGTCTAGCGGTTAGCGTAGTCGACTGCAGATCACGAGGTCCTGGGTTCGATTCCCGGTTGGGCATAAAAATTGTTAGGTATTGGGTTTTCAATTATGAAATTCTCAGTGCCAGCCCGGAGTTGGAAGTTGGCGGTGTTTCACCCCCGTGCCTCGGAGAGTCAACACGATAATAGTCGTTAAAGCCCGCCAACCCGCATTGGAGCAGCGTGGTGGGTCTAAGCTCCTAATTCCCTCTCTCCTATGAGAGTGGAGACCTGTGCCCAGCAGTGGGACGTTAATAGGCTGAAGTGGTGGATGAAATTTGGTAAAGAGATTATTGTCTATAATAACAGATAGGCTTAAAATTTCGGACAGTAATATGAGTACGTGTGCCTAATTTAATAAAGAAATATTGAATAGAAATAAAAGTTTTGTTTTTGAAATGTTTTTTTATTAAAAAAATAACAAATTTAAAAATTTCTTTAGAGGGTCATTAAAACTTATAAATAATAGGATCACGAAATTAAATTTCAAGTATCTAATGCATCCAAAATTAGGATTAGAATATCGAAATAAATGTACTTCACATTAATTTTCTCTCCACCTTTCTTAACTGCATTTTTAATATTTGCATCTGAATTTCATGCCTTTTCTGCTCATTTCTAAATTTTAAAATTCCATTCTTTTTTTAAGCATCTCTGCAGATTTTTTATGCATACATTGCCTTCATTCTTCTTTGTTTTTTTTTTGCCTTCAGTCTGGAACGCAGCTCATTTGAAAAGTAACTTTTTGGTTCTGGCACTGTATTCGTTTGTGAATGCACTGGATCTTCCACGATTCTTTCTTATGTCTTCTATAAAAAAATGTTACATTACACAATAAATACCAAATTTAAAATTAAGGTTTAAATGTTAATTAAATGGCCAGAGCTAATTCCAAGTAAGTGCCATCCTATACTATGGAGTATGTACAAAATTTTAGATTTGTATGCATAAACGTTTTGCAGATTAGTTCATATAGCACTGAAAATTGAAACTGACAGACAGATAAACTACTGAGGCTGAGCAATTGGGTCTTGTTGGCAACCTTTGGGTACAGAGTCCTAAAAAAACTGTGGCTTATTTTTCATCACACAATATAAATTTAGGTAGGTGGTTTTCAAGTCAGAATATAATATGCTAAACAGTACCTACAAGTAAGAAGTGCTTACTAAATTATTCAGCTGCTTCATCGAAAGGATTCTCATCAGGAAATCTTTAATCGAATTTTCATCAAAAATAAATGCCTGAAAAGATTTTTTTTACTTAATACTATTGTACACAGAATATAATATAGTATAATACTAGATACAAGATGATGCCCGCGACTCCGTCCGCGTGGATAAGGTTCTTTGATTCCCGCGGAAATTCTTAAATTTTCCGGGATAAAAAGTAGCCTATGACCTTCCCCGGGATATAACCTATCCCTGTACAAAATTTTATCAAAATCGGTTGAACAAATGGGCCGTGAAAGCGTAGCAGACAGACAGACAGACACTTTACTAGTATGGATATTAGTATGGATTACTAAGTAGAAATTAAAAAATGACATTATCACATTATCACCAGATGTTGTGGCGATAAGTGAAGATTCACTTATCAGCTCATCTTCGCTTTGGTCCTGAAATAATAAATTATGTAAATGACTAATTAATACTAAAAAAACACGCGGGGACACGAAATACCTCAATCCACGCGGACAAAGCCGCGGGCATCAGCTAGTATAATATAAAACACATAAATATGCCTGTTATTCAAAGAAAACATTGACATTATTCTAAGTTTGATGGTTGGATTTTATGGAATTTGTAAGTAGTCAGGTAAGTATGTCTTGTGACTAGGTGAATAGAATACTCGACGAATTTTTATGCACTCTCTATTTTTAGAGTTACATGTACGAGTACGTACCTACTAACTACGAATTATGGCCAAAGAAATCCACAAGATATTATACTGAACCAAAACGGAGTAAAGCTGGCCTACGAGCAATACAAGGGAATCCTTACTAATATTATAAACGGGGAAGTTTGTATGTATGGATGTATGGACGTTTGTTATTCTTTCACGCCAGAACGGCTAAACGGATCTGGATAAAATTTGGCACAGGGATAGATGGTCTGGAATATCACATCTAGGTTACTTTATACCAGAAAACCTTAATCCACGCAGACAAAGTCACGGGCATAAGCTAGTTGATATATTAAAAAATATTAGGTACTACTTACTTTTATACGAATGCGAGAAGATTTGCTTTCTCCTCGTAACTGAAATAGGGAGATCTTTTTTTCTTGTTTCTTTCCATTTTATACATTTTAACGAGAATATTAGCCAAAAGAAAACAAATTCGACATAATATACAAAACCGACGTTTGTCAAACTGGCATAATTTGATACGCTTCATTCTTTAAAGCGATGATTTAAAATCGACGACAAAAACAACGATTTTTATGATATAAAAGCTTGAAAAATTTGAAATGGATTATTCTTTAAATAAAATTGAACAAAATCTATTTTTTTGAGTTATATTTAATAATAAAATTTAACAAAATTAGAAAACAATTTTATTTTCGGTTAATACCGGTTTTCGTACGTGTAACGAAACGCATACGTAATGTTGGAGAATACTCAGGGACCATTGAAGAAATACTTAGCTAATTACAATTTGGGAAATCCCAATTTTATCTTGTGAAACATAAAAAACTTAAGTCTTAACTTAAGTCTAGAGCAAAGCTTAGCTGATTTTTGCTTGAATGCCTAATTCAGAAACCGGCCGATAGTGTACCTAGAGTTACACTGACATTGACAGATTACATCTATGGTCAGACTACCTCTACAGCACATTTCTACATCTCATCAATTATGATTGCAAAAGTTCAAAATCAAAAGTTTTTAGTGAAACATTGAAAACAAGCGGTAAACAGTCGATATCACTAAAACCACTCTATACAATGAATACAAATCACAATGACTGACAGCTTGAACTGACGACTTCAAATACGTTTCTTCTTTTCTGTCAATGACGTTTCGTTGCACAAAATGCATGAATACGAAGGTAAGGTTTTAATGCAACTATATAATTATTATAATTATTCATTATTATTTACATTAAAATAATAATTATGTGTCATTTTCAATAGTTAAGGAGTTACTACCACCGCTTAAAGCAGTATTGTTTCAAAATAACGGTTGAATGTCACGTACTCTGACGTCCTTAAAATAATGAATAAAACACTACAACATAAACGTCAACAGTATTAAAATAATACGGCTTTAAGCAATGGTAGTATGCCCCGTGTCAGAGTTTTGATCTATACTTAGGTAGATCAGAAAAATGACGATTTTTGTACGTTTATATCTAAATAACCATTTGAGGTGTGCTTATGAAATTTGGAGCACATATGTATCTCACGGGTCTCAATATATGCGCCAAATTTGACATGTTTATGTGAAATAGTTTTTGAGTTATGAGGGGGTCAAAAGTGGCTCCAAATGGTTCGTGTAATATTACACACGGTGCTGCTCGCCAGTTTTTTTGAACTTTGGCTGGACACGCTTCCGCGTGTCTTGATATATGAAACCTGATACTATCCTCATATTAAGATGAGAGAATGACAACAATTAAATAGTAGGTAACAAAGATAATATATGACTTGTCGGTTGCTGTATAGAAGAACTTTGCTCGTAATAATATGAAGGTGAAATAAATCTTGAGGTGTTTCCCGAAATGAAATATGGCGTGGCACTAGACAAATTGATTTTATTATGATAATATAATGGTGAATTATTGTCTACCATAAAGGTTATTTCTTTTTCATATTTAGAATATCTTCTGCTGATTTATTTTGAAACCTTACCCATACTTTATTATTATAAATGCAAAAGTGTCTGTCTGCTACGCTTTCACGGCTCATCTATTCAGCCGATTTTGATGAAATTTGGTATAAGGATAGTTTATTACCCAGGAAAGGACATATGCTTTTTATCCCGGAAAATTTAAGAATTCCCGCGGGAATCAATGAAAAACCTTAATCCACGCGGACGCAGTTGCGGGCATCATGTAGTAGTCTGGTATTATAAATAATAAATAAAGTGTGTCTATCAACGCTTTCACCGCCCATCTTGTCAACCGATTGTGATGAAATTTCGTATAGAGGTTGTATCCCGGGTAAGGACATAAGCTACTAATTATCCGGGAAAATGAAGGAGTTCCTGAGTAAAAAATACATGCGGACGAGGTCGCGCATCAAGTTGGTCATCAATTACTATGATTTAAACTGCATACATATTAATAATATAATACTGACGCTGGACGCAACATGCGTAGACACATTGGCCCCGTGTCATATCAGGGAGACAGCATCAAGGCCGGGAGCCGCAGCAGAAAAGGCTGAAACCGGCAAGCGGCGGAAGTATGCCTCTCTCATAGAGAGTTACATATTAGTTCCGTTTGCCGTGGAGACCCTTGGGCCGTGGAGTCTTAGTGGCAAAAATTTTTTGCGAGATATTTCACCGCGGTTAATTGCCTCATCTGGTGACAGAAGGGCTGGCTCATTTATTGCGCAAAGGATCAGCCTGGCTGTCCAGCGCGGAAATGCAGCCAGCATTCTTGCCACCATTCCATATTGGCATGATTTATATAGTAATTAGGTTTAGATTAAGTTTAATTGTATTATTTTCAATTTTAAAAAAAATAATTACTTAAAAAAATATATATATTATGGTAGCTTTATACACTTAAATGTAACGATGCATATATAATTTAATTAAGTATGAGAAAATGGAGTACTTAAAAAGTAGAGCGCTAAGATATAGGTAGCTTAGTGCCTATACAAAACATCTCATAACTTTCAACGAGCAAACAAATGGTATGAAGCGAATAAGTTAAAACAAAATGGCTAGTTTCCATATACGAATTATTATTAAGTAGGTACCTAAAAGTACAGTTTCTACCAGCAAGCCAAATTTTCGGAAGAATAAAATAAGAACTTACAGCTTTACAACTTGTGAACGCTGTAATTCGTATATGAAAACTAGCCAAGCCAAAGCCTTCAACATTTTATACTACGTTATAAGAAGAAATGATATTTTAAGTTGTTATAAAATATTATATGTTGTTATAAATAAATTTCAGGACTGACCATTGAACTTGGCACCCATTTAGATCTCACTTCTTTTGTCGCTGAAGTCAACAACCAAGGCATATATATCACAATTTTGAATTTGGCTCTCATTTCACATTTATGTTTTTGATGGGATATATAAATTGCAGGACTGACCATTGAACTTGGCACCCATTTAGATCTCACTTCTTTTGTCGCTGAAGTCAACAACTAAGGCATATATATCACAATTTTGAACTTGGCTCTCATTTTACATTTATGTTTTTGATGGGATATCATTACTTTTTGTACAGAAATTATTGAACTCAATCTCAAACTCAAAACATATTTATTCAAAATATGTACCTACAAAGTACACCTTCTGAACGTCATGCTTACAGAGCATAAGACGTGATGGTAATAATTAACTACGATATCTTAAAACTAAAGCTACGAGGGTTCCAAACGTGCCCTGGTCTGAGAAGAGCCCGCAATAAACTCCGCTTTTTTTTTATTATCACCATCTCACAAATATTTGAAATTATATATATGTACTTATAATATAACATTACATAATCAGCCGTTGTAACAATCCATACCCATGCCTTGCTATCATTCAACTATTCCTTTACACTGTAATAGGACTTTTCTATTAGTTTAGTTTACGTTTTACATTAGTAGGTACTTATTATTCGGTGTAAGGTCAGTGTGTCACCCACCAGTAATTCTATTGTACGACTCATTGTACAAGATAATTAAAGACGAGAATTCTCAAGAAAAATATATAGTGTACCTAGAGTTACACTGACATTGACAGATTACATCTATGGTCAGACTACCTCTACAGCACATTTCTACATCTCATCAATTTTGATTGCAAAAGTTCAAAATCAAAAGTTTTTTGTGAAACATTGAAAACAAGCACGGTAAACAGACGATATCACTAAAACCACTATAAACAATGAACACAAATCACAATGACTGACAGCTTGAACTGACGACTTCAAATACGTTTCTTCTTCTTTTCTGTCAATGACGTTTCGTTGCACAAAATGTATGAATACGAAGGTAAGGTTTTAATGCAACTATATTATTATTCATTATTATTTACATTAAAATAATAATTATGTGTCATTTTCAATAGTTAAGGAGTTACTACCACCGCTTAAAGTAGTATTGTTTCAAACTAACGGTTGAATGTCACGTACTTTGACGTCCTTAAAATAATGATTATAACACTACAACATAAACGTCAACAATATTAAAATAATACGGCTTTAAGCAATGGTAGCATGCCTCGTGTCAGAGTTTTGATCTATACCTTTGATCATAAAAATGACGATTTTTGTACGTTTATATCTAAATAACCATTTGAGGTGTGCTTATGAAATTTGGAGCACATATGTATCTCACGGGTCTCAATATATGCGCCAAATTTGACATGTTTATGTGAAATAGTTTTTGAGTTATGAGGGGGTCAAAAGTGGCTCCAAATGGTTCGTGTAATAAAAAACTGGCGAGCAGCACCGTGTGTAATACACGGTGCTGCTCGCCAGTTTTTTTGAACTTTGGCTGGACACGCTTCCGCGTGTCTTGATACCTTTTGATAAAAACTATATAATATACTAGACGATTCTCGCGACTTCGTCCGCGTGGATTAAGATTTTGTGATTCGCGCGGGAACTCTTTAATATTCCGGGATAAAAAGCCTGTCCTTCCCCGGCATACCATCTAGCCCTGTACCAAATTTCATCAAAATCGCTTGAAGAGACAGTTTTTTGAATTCTCATGGGAAATCATTAGCCTATGTCCGTCCCTAGGATACATCCCTGTCCCGAATTCCATCAAAATCGGTTGAACAGATGAGCCGTGAAAGCGTAGCAGACATACAGACAGACACACTATCGAATTTATAATATCAGTTTGGATTATTTACGCTACATATGACGATACATATGATGTATGACGACAAATACGCTAGGAATATTCCCAGCGTATCTGTATTTATCGTCCATGATTCATTTCAGCATAAGAACTATGTTGTAAAATAATGTGCCGTCCCACAAACTTATCTGACCCAGTGACAGGTTCGCTGGTATATATACGAAAAATAATTTTAAAAAAAAGTGTGTCTGTGTGCAATTCAAACACGGCAGAAGTGAAAGTTCAGGAAAGTAGCCTACGAGAGAATAAAATAAATATAACTTGTATTCTATCTCATTCTCTCGCAGGCTAAATCCTGTTAATATGTTTCTCTTTTTGATGTCGCTTTTTCGTTTCGTTGAATTATTTTCAAATCACAACGATTCTAAAGAAGTTTCATTTTATTCACTTCACTTCAACAAAAGCTTCCACCACTACAGCCCATTAACGACCCACTGCTGGGCACAGGCCTCCACTCTCATAGGAGAGAGGGAATTAGAGCTTAGACCCACCACGCTGCTCCAATGCGGGTTGGCGGGCTTTAACGACTATTATCATGTTAGTGATAATAACCGGGACCGACGGCTTAACGTGTTCTCCGAGGCACGGGGGTGAAACGCCAACTTCCTAACTCCGGGCTAGTACTGAGAATTTCTAGTCAGAAAAACCCAACACTTAATAATAAGTAGGCCATAAGGCCCGACCCGAGACTCGAACCCGGGACCTCGTCAGCCGCAGTCAAACATGCTAACCAATAGACCAACGAGGTAGGTAACAACAAAAGCGTAACAGGCATAAAAAATAGTAACAAATTTGGCCACCAGGCCAGATACATTTGTGGGATTAATAATACTCGGAGATAGTATGATGACACCTGTCTACCTTTCGTTGACCTTTCGTGTAGCTTAACAATTTCTACTATATCAGATAGTTTGTGTTGGCGTGATAATTCCTAATAATTATAAGAATCCAAGGTTCTTGTTTACATATCTTCATTGTAGTTGTTACTATAATTTTGATATTTCTTCAACGATAATTCTAATAAAGAACAGTCTTTCTTAAATAAAATAGAAAAGGTGAGTGACCGATCTATCAACGCTCAGCTCAAACTACTGGGCCCATACTTAGTTCTATTACCTATTCTGTGCCCATACTATCAACGCTTAAAGCCATATTGTTTCATTGTTGTTGACTTTTGTGTTTTAGAATTATAATCCTTATTTTAGGAATGTCAAGTTACGTGACATCAAACTGACATTTTGAGTAGGTAATATTGCAGTATTGCTTTAAGCGTTTGCAGTATGGCCCCAGCCCCCCGATTCTGTAACTCAGTGGCTATCGAAAAATGAAAGCCACTGACATATATATTTTGTCCATTGAAGGTTTACTATGAAAAAATGAAAGAACATTTCATAGTTACAGAATCGGGGGGCTGGACGGATCGGGCTGTGACATGCGTACAGCTGCTAATTATGAAGTTGACATATTTTGCTAAGAAATGATTTTTGAAAGTTGAACCCCAAATTCAAAGTTGAAAGATGGGATAAAACGTGGTTTCAAAACTTAAGCGAAGCCATGGGCAAAAGCTAGCTAGTATAGAGAAGGTATTCCAGCGTTATACTTTGCAAGCTGCTACTAATTTATAGGTGGCACAAAGAGGTCGCCCGCACTCTTGACTTCATTATCTACGGGGTTCGTATGACTGTTTCATAATTCATAATCCAGTACTGACAAAGAGCCTACGTTCCACAGGCTTCACTCTTGCATAAGAGTCACCGAGATGAATAATAATTAATTAGGTTAGTACTTTGCTATGACTAGGGATTATTCAGATAAAATCATTAAAACTTTATTATCAATATAATTTATGTACATGAGAATTGGCGGTGGCTAATTAAGTCTGCCCGCGACGTCGTCCCCGTGGGCTAACATAGGACAAACGCTCGGAAAAACTTAGGCTAATTTTTATTCCGGAAAATTAAGGAGTTCTCGCTGGTATTACAAAACTTATTTCACGTTGACGAAGTCGCGGGCAACCGCTAGTAAGTGTTAAAAATGGACCATCACAATACAATTATTTCATGAAGATTTATGAGTAAAAAATAATATTATTACGTTATGTTCCCTTTCAAAAACAATCGCAAGGTCTTGCTTGTTCACCCCGAGCCTTAGCCTGGGGGCTCGCCTTGGTTTAAGTTACAGCGGCTTTACGACGCAATTAAACGGGGCGGGAACTGATACAAATGAGGTTCTATCTAAAAATAATATTGGAGTAAAACCATCTTTTGGCGCGAGTTGGAAGTATGTAACTCACATCTTTTCTGAACGAAAGTCATATTAAAACGTCACGTCGCACTTCAATGCAAAATGGCCGTTTTTTTAATTAACTGGCTTTACAGCTTTAGCTTCCAGCCCTTCTGAGCCTAAAAAGCGTCGAACAGAAATATTAGCTAGCAAGATAGACTAAAAAATCTTTTTAAAAACTTTTTTTCCACTCATTACGTGAAATAATAATATAAAATATTCTAATACCGCGCACCATAACTTTTTTGATTTCAACCGCCTGTAAAGATTACACACGCACTATTTTTGTTTTTATAAAAAAATATTCTGTAATATAATAATAATTAAATAAATAATTGTTATTACTTGCGACAATTAATATATATTTTTTTCTCTAATCTTAATCTTAATTTTTTACTTCTATAGCTGACGATAGATGGCGCTAGGAGGAGAAAGAATCACGCTATAATGTTGCTACCCTGAAAAGTATAAGTGGTTACAGCTGATTTTTAAGATCAACTTTGCGCAGAGGCAATATCGTAACCAATGAGGTTAATCCGAGGTGCGATTATTGCTAGTTGAAAACTTTACCAATACCCCGCCGTGTGGACGTGAAATACCGTCCGCTATGGCAATTTTTGAACGGCTGTAAAGGCCAAATAATTACTCATGAGTGTTTACTTTATAAAGCACGTTGGCGCTAATCTAAAGAGGCCTGAGGCCTATATCCAACAGTGGATGCACAATGGCTGATGATGGATGATTTATTAATGATGATGATGTTTTATATAATTAACTATCTAATCGACTTCGTTCGCGGTCCGCGTGGATTGATGCTTTTTGGTTCCTGGGGGAACTCTTTAATTTCCCGGGTTAAAAAGTACCCTATGTTTTATTCCAGACTATAATCTATCTCTGTGCCGAATTTCAACCTGATTCGTTTTGCCGTTAGGGCGTGATCGAGTAACAAACATCCATCCATCCATACATCCATCCAAACTTTCGCATGAATAATATTAGTATAGATATTAATTTTAACCATGAAAATATACTTCCTAGGTGTATGATTTTAACAAAATAAAAACAATTTCGTTATTAGAGTAGGAATATTTTTGCCATGAAAAATAGTTATAAAAAAAAAAAAAATTACAGTAATAATTAATCTAAATTCGCATTAAAAGAAACAATTTGTGATAGAACCTAAGCTATTAAATATAATATTTTACATTTAATATAAATAAATAACTTCTGCATTGTTGTCATAGAATAAGTATTAATTATTTGATGTGCACGAGTAGCTTGAAATGTGTTAAAGAGTAAATGTATTGTTAGTTGTGTACGTAAAATAAGTTTTTTCAGTATATTAATAATTACTCTACATAGGTAATACACACTATCTCACATGTACATAAATATTGCATGTGAGTGATGTATACTTTTAAAGCTACCAAAATATGTTTGAGTCTAATACAGTTTAAGATAAATACTGAACATGTAAACAATTTTCAGTTAATAAAGGCTTATTTATTTATTTATTTTATTAGAGTAGGAAAACTTAGAATCTGTAAAGAGCTTTCTTGAAAAATCCCAATAATATAATAATTAAAAATAATTATTAATATCAATTATTAAATAATTATAATAACGATTATTATTTCAATAACAAAAAGAACTCGGGAATTTATTCTCAAGTTCTGAAAGATCTAATTAAATATATTTTTTAGTGACATTGTGACTGTGAGATGTTGATATTTAAATAATACCCGACTCGTATAAGACCTTCTCAAGACAAATTATTCTTGAGTTTAATTCAAACAAACAATAATTTGATGTCGTTCAAAAGAAAGAATTTTGACTTTAAATAGTCAAAATTCATTGAGAATTGTCTGGAGGAGATAACTCTTAGTGATAAGACCTTTGTGCACTTGTTATTTCTTTTTGCTTGTTAACTTTGCTATTTCTTTTTAATATTTTGTGTGGCAATAAAGTATGACTGCCTCGTCGGCTGCAGTCAAACATGCTAACTACTAGATAGTTAGCATGTTTGACTGCAGCCGACGAGGTCCCGGGTTGGAGTCCATAATAAAGTATTGGGTTTTTTCTGATTAGAAATTCTCATTACTAGCCCGGAGTTAGGAAGCAGGAAGCCTCGGAGAGCAAGCCGTCGTTGGTCGCGGTTATTATCACATGATAATAGTCGTTAAAGTCTGCCAACCCGCATTGGAGTAGTTTGGTGGGTCTAAGCTCTAATTTCCTCTCTCCTATGAGGGCGGAGGCCTGTGCCCAGCATTGGGATGTTACTGGGGTGTAGTGGTGGTGGTGGTGGCAATAAATCATTTATCTATCTATCTTATCTAACACGTATAGGGGATGTTGTCTCTAGCTAGTACTAATACAACTTCACGCCAAGTAGTTCAGAAAATCCATCTATTGCCCAAAGTAATTAATTAAGTGCGAACGTTATCCTATCGTCCATTTAATCAGCACACCTAATTATACCAACGGGATCGTTACGCGCCATAAATCATTCTAGCAGATTGATCACGTTGGCCGTGACTGTGCAAAGGAGGTGAGAAATTATTTGAGTCGTTAAGAGTCTACGTACACATTGACCCGACACGTTTAGCGTGATAAAACTAAAAATAACTATGAAAATGGCAAGAATTTGCGTAACTTCGCTATACTATAAGAGAAATGAACCTTAACCTAACCTACAAGAAAGACACAAGAAAACGTAAACACAACAAATATTTCAAAAATTGACACTCAGAGCATTGAACGGTTCAAAATCTGTTGACAGTTTCGCGAGTTAGATTCTATCTAACATAATCTAACGGTAACTATATAATCTAACGGTTTTTACAATCGGTTTTCTCAATCGTGTCAATTGATGGAGCTGTCACCGTACAGCTCCATCAATTGACACGCGACTCCTTAAAAGAATAACATTATAATAGTGTCACTTGCGCACTTTACTTTTTTTATTGGGCCAACTCTTTTTGGCAGCTTTTTTTTTGCAATATGCGGCTACGGCTTCCGGCTATCTATACACTTTTTTTTTAAATTTGTAATATGTACTCAGTTCAACGACGACGACGACGACTCAGTTCAACTTAAAGATCGATGTAGGTTGTATACTCATCGACTTGGAAGAAACGTGCAATGACAATGTAAGTCGGTTAGAATAGGAAATATTATTATAACAACAGCAAGTAAGGTTTCATAATTATTTATGTTAGTTAGTAAGGAGTAATATTAAAAAACCACAGAATAAAGACGTCTTCACCAACAGTCTCCATCATATAATACAACCAAAAAGCCATATTATTTCAAACTTCTTTGCTGGCTTGACCATATTGTGCATAGTTTTTATACCAACAAAAAGTTTTCTGCACCTGAAAAGGCCCTGGGCCATACTACCAACGCTTATAGCCATAATATTGTTTTATTATTTTTTTGTTACTTTCGTATTTTAGAATTATAATACTTATTTTAAAAACGTCAAGGTACGTGACATCAAACTGTCATTTTTAGTAATATTGCTTGAGTATTGTTTTAGGCGTTGGCAGAATGACCCCTGGGCACACCACACGTTGACGACCCTTGAGTGCGGTTTACTCTGGTCTAAGCTTGATTTATGTTTGTGTTAAGATGCTTCCGGACTCCCAAAGTGCCTTGGTAAGTATAGCGCTGTTAATTTGGCCGACACTTACGATTTTAGTGTCGGCAATAAAACGCACATAACTGGGTCTAGACTATATTCAGCACCACATTAAGCGCTAACGTTAAATTGAATCGATTCCTGGATGGCCTAGCTACGACTCTGAATGAAAAAAAGAAAAAAAAACCGGTTTAATTTATCGCGGGATCTTCTCAGATCAAGGCGTGTATGGATTATAGTCAACTAGCACATCCCCGCGACTTCGTCCGAATAATGTGGCCTTCTATTGGTACCAGAATTTTCAAAATCGGTTCAGTAGATCCAGAGACGACCTCCGTGGCGCAGTGTGTAACGCTATTGTCTTAACGTGCGGAGGTCCCGGGTTCGATCCCCGGCAGGGTCAATTTGGGAATTTATAATTTCTGAATTTTTTCTGGTCTGGCCTGGTGGGAGACTTTGGCCGTGGCTAGTTACCACCCTACCGGCAAAGACGTGCCGCCAAGCGATTTAGCGTTCTGGTACGACGCCGTGTAGAAACCGAATAGGAGTATGGGTTTAATATAACTGCCATGCCTCTAACAGGTTAGCCCGCTACCATCTTAGACTGCATCATCACTTACCATCAGGTGAGATCGCAGTCAAGGGCTAACTTGTAGTGGATAAAAAAAAGAGAACTTTACCTCTTTATAATATTAGTATAGATCTATAGATTGATTACAATCAATTACGGTATCACGGTCAATGGTGTTAGGTTAATTATCACCATCACGTTTTTTTATTTTTATTATAGTGACGTTATAGTTATCCTAAAAAATGTAGAATAAAATAATGATTGAATAAAATTGATAAATGATTTATTTATTTTACATAGGACAAGTTGTTTCTATAATAAAAATTTCAAAAATAAGATATTGTTTACTTTGTAGTTAGACTACCATGCACACTACTATTATAATAGTAGGGTAGGTACTCCTCCCCAAAGGAGACATAATTCAAGGCATCCAAGCTCGTTGTGCAGTAGTCAAAGACCGCTCAAACTGACGAGATCGAAGAGCCTCCTACCATCTTTCTCTCTAAGATATCTTACTTTAATCTAGCCGCTCACGTTTAGTGAGTCTTGAGAGCAATCTTACGCCTGGAATTGGCAAATCATTTTATAAAGATCAGTCCTTTTAACAAAAGAAAATAAAACAATTTCACGTGCCTTTTTATCGGGTGCCCGAATATAATACAGCTCAAATGTGTTGGGGAATGTCTGTCAATACAATATCGCGAGCGGGCCCAGTCGTACGTGAGAATGTATGTACTTGACCCGCCTTATTACAATTGAAATTCCGAGATAAAAGAACCCCGTCAAACACGTAAATGTGAACAAAAGGGGCTGAGTTTCTACAAAGAATAGGGGGCAATTTAAGTTTCGTCAATGACCATAGTGACCCCATTTGCCTGATTCCATCGAAATAAATATATAAATAATGGTTTATTACAATAATTTTTTAAAGTGATTTTGAATCGACCAGTGAATCTACCAGTGGTTCGGAATGCCTACAGAGAAGAACCAGCAAGAAACTCGAGTTTGCTCTTTTTAAAATAATAATTTAAAATGAAATAAATCAATGAGTAAATACATGTAACCGCAGTCCTAAGCATTGCTGGAGCGAGTCAAATCTATACTCTTTTATCATTTTACATAATCTTCAACAGCTTATTTATGCTTTATTCAGGAGCATATTTTTAATGAAATAAACACTGAACAATTTTAAAGCAGTGATATCGTAGTGGTTGTGACTTCATCTCTATACGGGGTTCTGGCAGAGTTCGGACACTCTGGTCGTTTTAAGATGAAATTAGTGGCCGCCAAAGATACCGGAAATTTTTAGGCCGCCGTTGCTGGATCAAATTGTTGTAAAGTAGTAACAATGTAGTTGTATATAGGGTGACAAAAAGTCTATTTTATCGAACACTCTAATTTTACATACTATAATCCATACTAATATTGTAAACGCGAAAGTGACTGTTTATACGCTACGCTTACGTTATACGTTTACGTTATACGCTTACGTTACGTTTATACGCTACGCTTTAGAGGTCCATCTTTTCAACTAAGTTTGATGGTATTTGGTATAGAGATTTTTATCACGGAAAATTAAGGAGTTCCGGGGTATCAAAAATATTCAATCCACGCGGACGAAGTCGCGATCATCGTCTAGTACACGATATTATGCGAAGATCCTTTTGCTGCAAAAATGGAATCCCGCGTGCGTTTTACTTTAACTGAGCGTAAAAATTATTGAATGAGCGTGATGAAAAGACCTGATGAAGATGAAATGATGTTTTTAAGACTGTGTACTTTCCACCTGTATTAGGGGCTCCACTTTACAGAAGGTACTTATATTATTTTAGAGGAACTTTCAACACTTGCCATCCCTATCCCATAGAATATTAAACAGAAGGTCCAGGCAGAGGGTACCAAGGGGCTTAAGGAGTGTTCAATATGCATTAGGATAAGTCACACTTAAGTCGAAGTGCGGATTAACGTTGTCCCAAAGAGGATGTGTGTAACCCATTTACTTTAGACCTTGTAATATTAATTATGCGCAAAGCATTCAATAGCCAAGTTGGTTAGTTATTAATTTTGAAAAGAAATTTTAAATAAGTCAAGAGTAATTTGGAAACTAGTAGATGTTTCTTGGAGAGCAAGTATTTTTTAAGCAAATTTACTGCAGTTTAGACGGAAGAGCACGCAATATAAACCTACGTGGTTTTTCGCAGTACTATGGTACCACCAAAAATTTTAATAATTTTTTTTTGTTACTTAAAGAAAAACGTAAAGCCGTGGGTCTTGCAACTGATTTCTCTCCGATCATGTCTGATTGCTGTTTCATCAAAATATGAGTGCAAGAGAATAAAAAGTACAGTACTTGGTGCACATGCTTATGTATGCTGTGGCCGAATTTTGGTCAAAAGAATACAGAACTCAAAAAAATATACGTCATATTATACCATTGCCTGTTGTTTTGCCATTCAGTTTTCCCAACACAATGAGTGTTATCATGTGTAAAGCACACAACAGACAATGATCTTGAGCGATAGCACTTACATTTCTGGTAGTACATCTAATTAAATGTAGGAATGACTCGCAGTTACATCGTGCGCCTACCCTACCTACCTATACATGCTTTTACTTACACGCAATACGCATTGTCACGAAAATAATAGTTTCTATCAAGATAATGGTTTCCTTCTCATAAAAATATAGAAACGATGACTTCGAAGCACATTCCTATAGCAAATAACCTTCCTGACGCTTCCATATATAATATGAATTACCTTTTGTTGTTTATGTCCTTTGTCCTTTGTTTTGTGATAGGCTTCGGATTTCAGCTATGGCTTTAGCAGTTACCATAACACCATGGTACTACACGTATATATACCATAAAACCATTGTTGTTTAAAGGTATTTTCGTTCTTTCTTTCCTTTTGTCTTTTTTTCCTTTCTTTTTGGTGTTAGCACCACAACAAAGAAAGACGTTTTAACCAGCGATTAAACACTTCAGTCGTACTGAAGCGTTTAATCGCTGCCCCGGAAAACTAAACAAGTTTCCGAAATTCATTTCGCCCACTTACCTAATATTTGACTGCACCATGCATAATGATGACATCATTATCAAGAAAAAGCTTGCAATAAAGATCGAGGTTTGATGTGATAATTTGGAAAATGCTGGTTACATATTTTTTGATACAAATAAAAATACGCTGAGTTATTTATTTATTTATTTATTTATTGATACGACATAGCCGATAGGACTTATTGTAGGAACGGTTAGTAATCTCCTACATCCAACAGGAATTAATGTTCTAAAAATATAAATGCTTTGGGACTAAATGTAGAGTTAGCGGCCACAGTATAAATTGTTTTAAAGGCTTTGGTAGACACACCGCGGGAAGACGCGATATTCGATGGAAATCCGCCCAACGCAGCCAGTTGTGCTATGAATGCTATCTACTTGGAAGCGTAAATAAAAACCACGTTTGCAGTCGCCATTGCACTCTGCAGTTCAGTTTTATGTGATTCACACATATCCTTGTACAATAATATATTTAAATTCATGCAAATCATTCTTACTTTTTGGCTGGTTGCTCATAATCTAGTAACATCTAGTCATCTAAGCAACTTTCATCAGCTCGAGATAGCTTGCGCATAGGAAGCATGTTATTATGAAAATTTCATGTCGTGCAGTAAGTAGTAGTTGTTTAAGAGAATGTTTGAAGCTGCCCTTCCTTCCTTCTGTTAATTCCTTAGATAGTCGCCGGTGTTTAGATTTAGGTTTATCAATTGAGCAATGTTAGCTGTAATTAAGCTAAAATAATCCGCTGGACTTAAAGGTAAAAAGTGCCAAGCAACGTAGCGTATCGCTAACGTGATGCTTTGCGAATATCCAGGCCTTTAAATATTCATTTCATACTTGCTAAAACCTTTGGAACACTGAGCTTAGGTATGAGGTATTTAGTACTCAGACCACTGAGGATTCTCAAAACCATTTGAGGATTTGTTAAAAGTTAACTTTTTATGCTATGTTAGAAACTAAACATTCACATTTTATTTTATTCATTATTGTACTTTAATAGTACTTTACTATTTTAAAACAAGTACACTTTTGAATAAAAGCAAAAAAAAAAATATTTTTATTTCAAAAAATTTGTTTTACTTTCTGATTTAAATGTAGATTCCGTTATTATTTTTTATATCCTATTTCTTTTCATAGTATATTTTTGATCGATATCGATATTTCGATAAATCTACCATAATATATTTGCCGTAAATAATTAAGTAACGACAATGACATTAGAAAACCCCAACAATACCTACTCTTATCAAAATATTTAGTTATGGAGTTTTATATGTATAGAATCCCTTTGTAGGCAAGTAAAAAATGAAGCTTATTTTAACACTCGGCTTTCAAACAGTTATATTTTCACTTCAACCGTATCCAATTTCCTCGGGACCCGGGGTTCATATACGGGCTGGTAATTTGTAAGAAAAATACCAGTTTGTGTTATCGACACCTCTTTTAGGTTATTTTGAAATGACCATTAGTTCTTTCGCAAAGCTTTTTGGGGTGCATAAAAGATTTTATTAGTTCTATGGTGTTGACACTTTTACTATACTTATAAAACTGTGCCTGGTCGATGTACATTATTTAACATCTATTGAAAATTTTCATTGAAGGTATCGATACAGGGGCCAAAACTTTTGTTCTTTAATTTGTATCTATACGTTAACTGTCTGTTACAGCATCACGCTAAAACTACTGGACGGTTCTAAATATAATTTTATACCCATAATAAAACTGTTACGATTCAGCTCTTGGCTCCATCATCGGATCAGCTCGATGGAACCAAATTTTTGCATTGTCATTAGTATTGTGCAAAGTTTCAAATACGGTAATTATTAGATATATACGTATAGTTCAAACTCGAACTTTTTTTATTCAAGTAGACTTAGACAAGCGCGCTTCTGTATGGTCAAGTAACTCTCCCTTATGCTTGAAATGCCATTCCTATCGAGAAGAACCAAGCAAGAAACGGTTAGTTACAGGTGAATAGTAAAAGCGTGTTAAATAAAGATATCAGTATTAAACCCTTTTTCGCCATATTTATTTGCTCTAAGCGACTGTTCACAGAAGCACTGAAGCCTAAGCACAATCAGTACGAATATAGGTAATAGGGGTGATGCCTATATCAAAAATAAATTATTTGTAACTGATTATTAAATAAAGGGTCTTCCAAAATACTTAAAATTCACATCCTCGGTTAGTTTTAGGTATGGTAACCATTTTTAAATAAAGATTAAAGAAAAAAAGTGCGTTGAAATTTTATGACGTCACAATGGTGAATTTCATGCAACTTCCATACCAGAAGTGTGTTTTTAAGTTTTATAAAAAGTTGCTGATTTGATTGAGTAGTCAATATCTCGCTATTTTAGTTCACAAATTTTTTGATGAAAAAGCCGCGAGTAAGCGTTTTAGCACTGATTATGCTTGGGCCCCTCGTATGAAAATCATGTAGGTAATTTAAATGTTAATGCCACTATACGAACATATTCCCCGCCGCGTACCATACGCTATTAAAATCCAACATAAGAGCATGCATAAGGAACACTAACTGGTGAATGGATGAATACGTCTAAATCGCCTACGGTTAGTAACCGAATAATGATAAATGGTTTTAAACATTAAAAAAAAAAACAGTGATGTCATCATATATTATTTACTAGAGGTCGCCCGCGAATTCTTCTGCGTACAACTTCTGATTTCCTATGAGATTTTCCCACTGCGAAAAGCCTAGGTACATATAGCCACCACTACAGCCTATTAACGTCCCACTGCTGGGCACAGGCCTACACTCTCATAGGAGAGTGGGAATTAGAGCTTAGACCCACCACGCTGCTCCAATGCGGGTTGGCGGGCTTTAACGACTATTATCATGTTAGTGATAATAACCGGGACCGACGGCTTAACGAGCTCTCCGAGGCACGGGGGTGAAACACCGCCAACTTCCAACTCCGGGCTAGTACGGAGAATTTCTAATCAGAAAAACCCAACACTTAATTATGGCCCGACCTGGGATTCGAACCCAGGACCTCGTCAGCCGCAGTCGAACATGATAACCACTAGACCAACGAGGCAGGTACATATAGCGGCTAAAACTAATAAGTAATAACCTTATTGCCGATTTTAAAAACTTATAACCTACATGCAAGCTTCCAACCCCAATTTCACACCACCACCATTGATTATACAGGTTATTATAATTTAAAACTAATAAACTAAATCCCGATTTTCAAGTCTCTAACATCAAAAAGTTCAAACCCTCATGTAAGCTTCAAACCCCTATTTCACTCCTTTTGGGGTAGATTTTCGTAAAATTGCTTATGCAAGTTAAATAAACTGAATTATTATTTATTTATATTTAATAACCTGAATGCCGATTTTCAGGTCTCTAACTTCAAACACATAGGACTTTCATACAAACTTACAACCCCCATTACACACTCTTTGGGGTGAATTTTCGTAAAATTGCTTATATGGGTTTTTATTATTTATAACTATTAACTTAATTGCCAATTTTCAAGTCGCTAACTTCAAAAACAAAGGACTTTCACACAAACTTCCAACCCCCATTTCAACCCCTTAGGGGTGAATTTTTAAAAAACCGTTTGAAGCTGACGTCTACACCATAGAAGGAACCTATCTTCCAAATTTAAAATCTGTATGCTTTATTGTTCTTGAGATATCGTGATGAAAAAGCTGTACGGGAGCAGGTGATATGGCTCGACCGTAACAAAGGATGATCATCCTCCGAGCGGGTGTTGTGCTCGGGGACCACTGGTCCGACCGTTCATGTTTGGAGGTCGTATATATAGCGTAATTCAGAGAACGCTTCGTAATCGTGAGTTGGGCTCTTCGTGGTCGCGTGAATCGTACTAGTAATGCCATCTATTGGATTATGTGCGGACTACGAAGACCGCCACATCACTCCCCTTCGAGTCTGGAGGGCGTCAGCAGTCAGTTGAGCGGCGTTGCAAGCATATGGAGAAGTGGCGTCGATGAACATTCA
The DNA here is from genome assembly GCA_964035005.1 of Erebia palarica. Lineage (NCBI taxonomy): Eukaryota > Metazoa > Arthropoda > Insecta > Lepidoptera > Nymphalidae > Erebia > Erebia palarica. The sequence continues at coordinate 35,104,330 of OZ035985.1, read as the reverse complement.
GGTAAGCGCTGCGTCGGGAAGTACTCAGTGAAGCGGCGTCGTGCAACAACCAGGGTAGTGGCGTTGTAGGCTCATACTACTCTGAGGCTGTGTGACCCACTTGTGCGGCTGGTACTGGCGTCGACGGGCTGTGTACTGATATGCTGTTGCGTATCGACTATTGCTGGCCGCTGAGCGTGTGGCTCTGTGAGCGGCTGTGCCGGAACATCGGTCGGCGTTGCTGCGTTGGTTGCTGTGCTGCGTTGAGTTTTGTCGTGCTGCGTTGGATTGCTGTGCTGCGTTGTGTTTTGTCGTGCTGCGTTGGATTGCTGTGCTGCTGTGCTGCGTTGGGATGCTGTTGTGTCCCGCTGTGCGTACTGATGATGCTGTCCTCGCTGCGATGACTGCAGGGTTTATATTGTGATGTGTGATGTTGCTAAAGTCTGACGAATGAGGGCGTGACGTCGGCTTGATGTGCGTCGGCAGGGGCTGTGACGTCACGTCGGCTTGTTTTTGATCGTCGGCGGCGGCTTGGAGATCTCGTCGGGGCCTCCAATGTACGGGAGCAGGTGATATGGCTCGACCGTAACAAAGGATGATCATCCTCCGAGCGGGTGTTGTGCTCGGGGACCACTGGTCCGACCGTTCATGTTTGGAGGTCGTATATATAGCGTAATTCAGAGAACGCTTCGTAATCGTGAGTTGGGCTCTTCGTGGTCGCGTGAATCGTACTAGTAATGCCATCTATTGGATTATGTGCGGACTACGAAGACCGCCACAAAGCTATCAAAAAATGAAAGCCACTGACATGCATTATTTATCCATTGAAGGTTTGCTATGAAATAAAAGTAACTTTAAATACTGCACACCCTCAATGGGTAGAAAAAATATGTCAGTGGCTTTAATTTTTGTTAGCCACTGAGTTAGAGAACAGGGGCGCTGGAGCGCTTAATCGCTTTGCGGCACATCTTTGCCGGTAGAGTGGTAACGAGCCAACGTGTAAAAGTGCAAATCGGAAACTCATTGAACAATCCTGTTAAAGTGTGTCCAAATATAAGAGATTTATCAAGCCTTTAGTAGGACTCGGCAGAATTGTATCCTGCAAACGTCGTGTGTTGCTGCCATGCACTTTCCGCTCTTATATTTGGACACACTTTAACAGGATTGTTCAATGAGTTTCCGATTTGCACTTTTACACGTTAAAGGCTTTAAAGGCTTGATATAGTCCTCAAGTCTTTAGTAGGACCCACGATAAAATATGAGCGTCAATCGTCCAATAATAACGCAGTAGCCGTGGAAGATTACCGCTTTATGTTTTGACACACCTTTAATACCACCACCACCACTGCAGCCCTTTAATGTCCCACTGCTGGGCACAGGCCTTCACTCTTATAGGAGAGAGGGAATTAGAGCTTAGACCTACCACACTGCTAAAATGCGGGTTGGGGGCTTTAATGACTTTAATTTGATAATAGCCGCCTTTACAAATCAAGGAATATAAATTTATATAAGGAGGATATCAAGGAAGTATATAAAGGAATTATTTAAAAGACAACAAAGCTTGTCAAGAAAGGAAGAAATAGTTGAAACTGCTCTGCAGATTGTTCTGTTTAGCATAAGGTGTCTTGTGAGATAGTCATAATGAAAAAAAAACAGCTGAGTTTGTTGTGGTTTCTTCTCAGACCGGCGCGTTTGAAACCCTCGTAGCTTAAGTTTTAAGATACCACAGTTAACTATATCACCGTCACATTTTTTATCTTGGTACTAGCAGATACCCTACTACGCTAAAAAACTATCCTCGCATTATTGCCTTTCTAATGAAACCGGTTTGGGGTACATCGGTTGATTGGTTTCAAAGTCTATAGCTGACATAGGTAGAAACAACAATTTATATATACAGATTAACGTTCAGGTACAGTTAACCAACTTAGAATAAAAATATTTTGATTGATTGATTAAAACATCCAACGTTTTTAACGGATGCATGGCCAGTGATTCGGCAGATTTTATGCTTTCATTTTTCATCGGGGGCAGGTTTTTTCGCTTGACGCGATCTCACCTGATAGTAATTTAATTGATGATCGACGAAAACTGTATTATAATATAATTATTTATTACTAAGTCCACTTAAAAATGTATCTTTATAATTTGTGCCACAGTTATTATTGTTTTACTAAGACCTATGTAATACCTACTGTGTCGTTGTTTGTGAACTCAAAGAAAAAAAAAATAGAACGAAAACATTTTCAAGAGACATGACATTATATTTACCTTACTAGATGATTTCCGCGACTTTGACCGCGACTTTATACGACTTTTTATTCCTGCCGGAACTCCATAATTTTCCGGGATAGAAAGTAGCATATGCCCTTTCCCGAGTTGCAATCTATTCCTATACCAAATTTCATCAAAATCAGTGAAAAATATGGGCCGCGAAAGCATAGCACATAGACAGACAGACACGCTTTCGCATTTATAATATTAGTATGGACTATATCGTTGTTCATACCAATAAGTATCACGATTCTTATTAAAATTACATTGCACAGCCAATTCTGATGTATCTACCAAACTTCCGTATGTTTTTTTGTTGGATATTTTTGTGTAAGTTTTCATCTTCCATTACTAAAACTCAGCTAAGTTTCATCGACTGTAGATTTAATGTGGGGGTCTCCATACAACGGACCGCCCCATTGCCTAGACTATACGAAACAATATGTAATTACAGTTTTAAAGTTAATTCTATCTGTTTCACAATGTTTTCAGAAAAGGATAGGAATAGAATTAATAATCTATCAATTTAGTTAAGATATTGTAACTGAATTAGGTAACCAGAAATTCTTGTGTGTAAAATATTACTTACCTTGTGTAACCACCTTGGCATTAATTTAAAAATCAATCAACTTTAGTTTTGACAAGCTAATGCGCGTGAAATCGTTCGCTGAGGTTTTTGGTTTTTTACTTCTGGTTTTTGTTACCTTTCTCACAAAATCGAATTTCAGCTGGGGTAGCAGACAGCCTTTATTTTACGGGATAAGAGTAAAAAGTTATCTATGTGTTATTCCAGACTATAATCTATCTCTGCGCCAAGTTTCAACCAGATCCGTTCAGCCTATCCGGCGTTATTGAGTAACAAACATCCATCCATACATCCATACATCCATCTATCCAAACTTTCGCATTTAAAATATTAGTATAGATAAGTCAATAAAGTGACTTCTAAAAATAAGCACAATCGTATAACAACGCCAGCCTGAATATGATTATAAATCATCTTTGATATTCCACTATGAAACTTCCGTTACACGAGGGAATTTCCCCTTTGTTACGGTAGATCTGATTTACTCATTAATACTCTCTCCGGACCATCCGGACCTATTTTCACACCAATTGCACTGCAATATCCTCCATGGAATCCCTCTGTAGTTATATTATAATTATTGCCATTATTATAATCGAATATTATGACTTCTAACTTAAAATGATGGCTTTTTTCGCCCTAGCTTTTATCAATTCAATCAATCATTTTTCCGAACCGGTGGTAGAGTCTTAACGTTTCATAAGTGACGCAAGTTGTCCTACATGGAATAAATAAATCATTTCATTTCATTTCAATTCAGTCTAGATGTGAATATACTCGTATCTTCCTAAACTTCCTCATAAAAGTTTTACTTGCTCATAAAATCTGCATTGAATTTCAATAAAAAGTTACAAGCTAATATATAGGATAGATACGAATTCCGCAAATAGAGATAATAAGATGATGTCTTTACCTTATCATTTTATCTATTTACGAATCGAATATGGAGTCTCAGTCAAATAATAAAATAAAAATAAAAAAAAAAACAAAATCTATATATTTAAAGGACGAACTTTCATATTGGTTTCTTCAACTTATTTTCTCTTATGAGATTGCTTGTTAAAGCGGAACCGTACAAAACTTCATCGAACTTTTCACGATTTCGAGGACACGAACGACGAAACAAATACGTTTCGTCGGAAATCTTTTTTAATATATTTAGTTATAAAAATCTTAAAGTGATTGATGCAGCAAAAATATTAGGTACTGGTAGCGCTCTGATGCTGTGTGTTTATAACTTCCTAATACGTTTGCAGCTGTCTGTGTGTCGTATCTGATTGGAAAAGTGGATTGTCGACTGGAAAAGTAAGGACTTTTCCAGTGATAATCAGATACGAAACACAGACAGCTGCAAACGTATTAGGAAGTTATAAACACACAGCTTACCCTTGATATATTTTATTCAAATGGTATCCACAAGATCTATTAACGATTACACTGCAGTTTCTACAGGGCCCTGTGGTAAGGTTGGGCGTGGCCACTAGGTTGAGCGTCGCTTATTATACAGCAATAAGGACCAATTTAGGGACCCTTACTCCTTAATTCTTATTACACTACACTGATTCAAGTGAAAAGGTCCCTGTAAAAAGTGCATTGTTATAGGCCTATTAGCCCTATTTTAGATCACGGGACTTAGGTTTGTTAAGGGTAGTATAATTACGGAATCAAGATTAAGCAGTAAGAACTATAGCCAGTCTCTCGGACAAGTGGAAATTCGAAATTCTGCCATAGTCAGGAATAATGTTACGTTACAGTTAATTTGAAAAAAAAATGAGTGGAAAATACTATGGATAAAAAATTATATTAACGATAAAAAATCCTTGTAGAGTTTGAATAAAGTGATCAGTGTGCCAACAATGGTCCGAGGTTTTGAATGGAGCGTAGATTAAACGTGAACCAATTCAGAACTACACTAGCGGCACGCTATGATGGCCGGTTTGACACATTACAATAGTGATGTGGAATGTCAATTTATTCTCGAAACAATTAAGTTTTGTTTTTGTACCTGATTAAATAGGTTTAATAAAACAAAAATGTATATGTTTATTTAATTTATTTGAACGAACTGAATATTTGAACGAAAATGAATATACATACTTTATATGCACACAAGAAACATATGAATACAAAAGATACCAAAAAAGGTGCCACAAAAGGCCATAATTAATCAGATTCGTCCATACTACTATTTTCACTGTCGTCACTGCTATCATCACATACATTAATAATTATATGTTCGTTTTCTATAATATTATCTATTTTCACATCTCTTTCATAATCTTCCCTTATTAATTTAACAGTTCTATTCACAACCTTTTCCCAGTCTCCTTTAGTCACATGTTCACAAGCTTCTTCTAATAATTTTAGCATTTTTTTTGTGGTAAATGGGGGTTCTGTATTGTGTCTTGCAGCATATCCCTTAATTTGAGCCCACACCAACTCAATCGCATTATACTCACAATGGTAAGGCGGTAACCGTATAACTCTGTGCCCATGTTCTAATGCTATTTCGTCAATGACGTATCGGATCTTGGTTGGTTTGTTTTCTTTTAAAAGACGTACTAATTCCGCTTTTAACATATTCATGTTTGCATCTACGCCATTTTTACGAAGCCATGCGACGATATCAGCTTTCTTTTGGGATTGGGCAGGTGGCTTGTCAATTTGCATCGAGTGGTATGGGGCGTTGTCCATAATTATAATAGATGGTTCAGGGAGGCTACACAACATTGAGGTAAACCATTCAGTAAACTTTTCTCCATTCATGTCTTCATGATAGTCTCCAGTGGTTTTTGACGCAAAAGCCATGAGAGAACCTTCGACAAACCCGTTGATGGTTCCGGCGTGACAAATTATAAGTCGCGATCCTTTTCCTACAGGAACTTTGGAAGTAGATGCTGCTGTGTCATCGTTCCAAGAACGGCCTACAGTATGGTTAGCATTAAGCCATGTTTCATCCAAGAACACAACATTTTGCCAATTTTTGATTTCTTTCACTTGCCGTAAAAAAGTATACCTTGCCATCGCTATATCAAATCTTTCCATCAATATTTTGCGTTTGTTACATTTTTTGTATCGAAATCCAATGGTCTTCAAAATCTTCGTTAAAGAACTTTCCCCACCGAAGAATAATCCAGCTTCCTTCAGTGAATGCACCAACTTTTTTCTTGTTGGATACTCCTTCTGTAAATAGTAGCCGTAAACATGCTTCTTCGGATAGCATCGGCATCAAAGCTATCGATGCCTACGACTGGTTTTGCTCGTTTTCTCTTTTTTGGTGTGTGAAGTTTATTTTCTTCTGTGCCAGTCTCGCCATATTTTTTTTTAGTTATCCGTCTAACAGTTCGTTGTCCAATATTAAGCGCATCAGCTACGCGTTCAACCACTGACGTTATAGGTAAAATTGGCCCTCCATTTTGAGCTTCACGATCGAAATAGTTACGAAGGCGTATTACGAACTCACGTGTCTGACTATTTAGAACAGTTCTCTGCGTACGTTCGGTCATATCGACGAAATCCACAACAAAGGGCTTGAACAGAGTCCAAATTAACGAGCAAGGGTCAACAGTAATGCAGTATCAATATTTGAAATCCAAAGCCAGGTCAAAACTATATCACAATCGCATTGCACTGACAGTTTATACTTTTCGAAGCAACGTCAATTCGAAACTGCTTTGTTTTGCATTGAGCATTGACGCGAGTTTGCCGGAGGTAGTAGTTGTGCTAGCCAGCGATCCTATGTGACGATCGTATTAGATTCCATTTTTAAAAATTTATTGATATTTTTTTGCGATTTCAGAGGTTTGTCCACATAGTGAAAATTGTTCATATTCACAAGTACATTCACCCCTTAAATGATGCAAACTGATTTTTCTACACTTGTATACATTTAAGAAATCAATTTAATAAATAAATTTTGAGTCCTAAACCTAAAACTACATTCGATAAAATTTATGAATCTCTGCACATCACTATCGTCAATAAAGTAATACAATTATTTCCTTCAAAGTCGTTATCAATTAATACGGAACTTCATGAGAAACTACATTCGATAAAATTTATGAATCTCTGCACATCACTATCGTCAATAAAGTAATACAATTATTTCCTTCAAAGTCGTTATCAATTAATACGGAACTTCATGAGCGGACAAACGTCAAACCGGCCATCATAGCGTGCCGCTAGTTTAGTTTGTGACCAATCTCTGACTCGCGAACTTTCGCTAGAAAACCACAGTTGTTATTTCCTATTATAAATTCATTCAAATCGTTTAAAGTATTAATTGATAAATTAAAGTACCTATTCAATAAATTTAAAGTTTTTTATAGTCTTAGTGCTTTTTCGTTCTGTATGCCCTTTGCTAAGGCGAAACACCACCTTAGCTCCACTAAACTCCGCTAAACTCTCTTTTTTTCTCGCATATTAAAAACTAGATGATTCTGCGGGAACGCTTTAATTTTTCGGGATATAAAGTAGCATTTTTTTTTGGAATACAAAGTAGTACCTACCAAGTTTCATCAAAATCGGTTAAACAGATGAACCATGAAATCTTAACAGGAAGGCAGACAGACAGACAAGCAGACAGAAATAATTGTGCATTTATAATTTTAGTATACATGTTTGTTTCTGAAAAATAAAGAATTTGAATTTGAGCTTGCGCTAAGAAATTCTGAATCTGAATCTGATGGAAAGTGCCTAGCAGAGTCCCCGCAGTGGCTAGGCCAGATATCTTAAATAATTATTGGATACCACAGAAACTCCGTTTATCACCAGACATTTTATTTTTAGATAACATATTTAAATCATGACAACCAAAACAACACAAGCCACTATGTGACAGATTACGAATAATAGCCAGTAACAGTCTACAAGAAGTATCAACCTCCAACAGAATCACACATCATACAATGGGGCTGATTCTGTTAGGCACAACCTCTTAACTAAACTAAAATGGCGGAATAAATAATATTGCTAACCGTTTCATAATATTCACTGCGGAAAGGGACAGAACTAGATTTAAAGCTGTAGAGTTTAGTTTAGAGATTGTGTTATACAGAACTGGCCCCAGAACAGTAGATTTTTGTCAAATATGAGTATCTGATCTGTTTTTTCTTCCATCGATTATTAAACATACAGTAGGAAGTCCTCAGTGACTTAGTAAATCTAGTTAGGCAAGTTTTATTGTAAGCAATAAAAGTTAGTGTCTATTTAATTAACAGCACTGCGCTTTACTAAGGAAACTGGATAATGAGGTTAACACGTGTTCAGAAATTCTCTTGAGGATTCAAATGTTCATTTAGGATATTAAAACCATAAATAATTATAGGCACATAAATCCAGCGTGCACCATATACCCAGTGCACTGGCTAAGCTATAGTGCTGACATTTCAGGTATTTGTCATGTTCTAGTAATGTGGTTGAATCTTAAGTTATACTAAAATTATACATGAATGGCTGAATCAGAAGTAAGTTTTGTATTATATTATCTTCTTATTCAACGAAATGTTAACAAAATGAGAATAAATTTCATAACACTTTTTAAACTTTAAACAAACTACTTACAATAGTTTGACTATTGTGTCCGCTTAAAAATCGGTGGTAAAGTCTGTTCATATTCAAACTTAATCTAGTATAGACAAGAGAAGTCGAAACTATATTATTTATACCTTATCAGAAGTTATACAGAAACTATTCAACCGAGCACGCTTTTTAAATAATACACACACAAGTTATGACCAGCTTATACCACATACCCGTATCTACACTAAAGCTTTGACGTGTATCATTCATTTTCCAGATGGCTATGAATAACGCACAATGAAGATGATACGCCTACTTGCTTTTACTCGCGATCTTGGGCTACGAATTTAAAATTTTATCTTCGCGAATGAACGGATAAAATTTTGATAATATAGGCATCCACCATTACCACCACTACAGCCCATTAACGTCCCACTGCTGGGCACAGGCCTCCACTCTCATAGGAGAGAGAGAATTAGAGCTTAGACGCTGCTCCAATGCGGGTTGGCGGAATACAGGCATATTATAATAGTATAGTATTAATTTTTTTTGAAATAAAGTTATCATCCATCGATCCATCAGCCTGCATTCGTCCACAGCTGGAAATAGGCTTTTTGGAGAGCGCGCCATCACACACGGTCCTCCGCATTCCTGATCTTCCCGCTTCCAGCTACCTTTTTAAGGTCGTCAGTCCAGTTGGCTGGAGGTCATCCTGCCGTCGTTTACCGGTGCACGGTCTCCGCTCCAGAACGCGTCTACCCCAACAGCCATCGATTCTGTGACAGACATGGCCTGTCCACTATCAATTCAGCTTTCTAATTGTCTGGGCTATGTCAGTTACCTTGGTTCTCCGGCAGATTTCCTCGTTACGGATTCGATCCCTCAGAGAAACACCCAACAGCCCGCTCTATAGCCCGCTGAGAGACTTTAAATTTGTTGAGAAGGCCAGCTGTCACTGTCCACGTTTCCGCTCCATACGTCATCAGACTCGTTAAAGAGCTTTGGGGTATCGACGAGTCGAAGACCAAATTTCAATCCTAACGACTAAACAAAAGATGAAATTAAATCTCAATATAGTAGTTTAGAAGTTAGTAGATAGGATCGTTTGAAAATTCCAATCAGTGTCTTTTTTCAATAGTAGCTACACGATCTGGTCAGTGTTATTAAGCTTACTTTGTGAGTATTTGTGTCTAACAAGCACGATTCTAGAATGAAAAAACTGAAAATTTAATTCGCTATAATCCGCCACAGATTATAGCATTCTGTGGCGAATTATGGCGAATTAAATTTCAAATTTCTTCATTATCACGGACTTCCGCAAAGTACCTAACGCCTGCTTCTATATAACGATCTTAGAAGTTCTGTTTATCAAAAATATTGGAGGTCGAAGGGGAAACTATATTTCAAAGTGCATTCATCGTTTGAACATAGATTTTAAAAAGGCTTTCCTTACAACTATTGTATGTATTTACAGTGCTATATTTCCGCGATGGATTTCAATCTTTTTAGAGATTCAAACAAACTGGAAAATACGGGGAAGCTTTTAAGCTGGCCTCCTAGAGTACCTACTAGTCCTGACCTTCCTTAAAATATTGCTGCGAATACAAGATGAAGTTCCTCGAAAATATTATTATTTTGAAACATACTTTTCAATAGTCAAGTACCTAAACCATAGTTTGAAGGGGTATTATGATTTCCGAATCAGCTGTAATAGATTTATTATAAACACTTGCAAAAGTATAGGATTTTTAAAAAGGCTAACTTTTTTGATTAATGGAATCCCTAAAATCTTTTAAGATAAACTGATCAGTCGGACCACGGAGCAATTAATTACAAAAAAAAGGTTTAAGATGCTTGATTTTTACTACCTTGCCGCATTATTTGCTGGAAAACTGTCGGCTTCATCCCAAAAATGGTTTACCGTTCAAAAGTCGTCAAGTTATCATTAATTAGTGTCATAAGTCTATGGTTCATACGGTATATAAAAGTATTTTAATAAGTATGATACTCGGAATCTCTTTGCGTTATCGAGATTGGCAAACTTGTACTAAGCTTCATGATTTTTTTAACTGACCCATTAGAGTGATAAGTAGTCGTGGTTGAAGATTATTATTAATGAATACGAGATGATTCCCGCGACTTTGACAGCATGGATTATAGTCTTACATTCCCGCGAGAACAATTTATAATCGTTTCAGTCATTGCGGAGTGAAGGAGTAACAAACATCTAAATATACAAACTTACAAAATTTCAATGTTTTTATGAATAGTAAGATTATGATAATTAAACAATTAGGCAACAAATCCATTACTAGACTGGAAATTGGAATGGAAATCAAAACAGTCGTTAGTAGAACAGAGACATGTTAAGATTTATGATATCCACGAGCACCTTATAGTTTCTTTTTCGTATCCCCTTTGTAATAATAGTATGCCCTTGTCCAATTAGCGCTGTCGTCATGTTAGACATACTACCCTCGCTTAAAGACTTTTAAAAGAAAGAGTATTGTTTTAATATTGTTGATGTTCACGTTTTAGAATAATGATCCTTATTTTAGGGACGTCAAGGTACGTGACATAAAACGGTCATTTTGAAATAATACTGCTTTAAACGATGGTAGTAACCTCCCTGGTCATTAAACAAGTCTGCTGTCACTTTTAACGCCTACCGTCGCTTAAAGCCTTAAAGGAATATTATTTTAATATTGCAGGTTGGAACACCTCCCTGGCGCAGTGTTGAGCGCTGTTGTTTTAACGTGCGGAGGCCCCGGGTTCGATCCTCGGCAGGGTCAATTTGGGAATTTATAATTTCTGAAATTTCTCTGGTCTGGTCAGTAGTAGAGGCCGTGTAGAAACCAAATGGGTTTAATATAACTGCCATGCCCCTGGCAGGTTAGCCCACTACCGTCTTAGACTGCATCATCACTTACCATCAGGTGAGATTGCAGTCAAAGTCTGACTTGTAGTGGATAAAAAAAAGGTTTATATTATGACGTACCATGACGTCACTAAAATAAGGTTTATACTTACCCAATTCTGAAAGTTAACAAGAGCATCAACAATATTGAAATAATACTGTTCTATGCGATGGTAAGCCCCAGGGCCATCGAGGGCTCCAACGCAAAAAGAAGGATGTTATAAGTTAGACCTTTTTGTATGTTTATCTATTACATAATCATAGGCGAATATAATATAATTTATAAATCATAAATGTATTATTATGGCATTCATGTAACTAATGTAAATCAACAATATCAAAGTTAACAGAAAGTATGTTGGAAAAATCCTTTTCCCTTATTACTACTGAATTCTGCCTCATGGATGTTATTTTAATATGAAAGGTAGGTTTTTAATACTGTGTTGTTTTATGGGGCGGAATGTGACATTGATATATTATCAACAAATAAAATATTTTAGAACTTAATGGCGCGTTTACATCGGTTGGCCATATTCGACAGCAGCCATTTTCGGTCACCGACTAATGTAAACTGTAATTCGATTGGCCGTATTCCATCACAGTCCGTTTGCAGTGACCAACCTGCCCCTCCCTGATTGTGCAAGGAAATCGTAATCGTAATCGTTTGTCAAACGGGTAATTCGAACTGTTTAAGAAGTTTGTAGATGCCTGCAGGTCAAAAAGCATGTATGAACTCCTTAAACAGTTCGAGTAATACGTTTGTGGCGGTCTTCGTAGTCCGCACATATTCCAATAGATGGCATTACTAGTACGATTCACGCGACCACGAAGAGCCCAACTCACGATTACGAAGCGTTCTCTGAATTACGATATATATACGACCTCCAAAGATGAACGGTCGGACCAGTGGTCCCCGAGCACAACACCCGCTCGGAGGATGATCATCCTTTGTTACGGTCGAGCCATATCACCAGATCCGCTACATTGGTGACCCCGACGTGATCTTCAAGCCGCCGCCGACGATCACAACAAGCCGACGTGATCTCCAAGCCGCCGCCGACGATCAAAAATAAGCCGACGTGACGACGCACATCAAGCCGACGTCACGCCCTCACTCGTCAGACTTGAGCAACATCGTACATCACAATATAAACCCTGCAGTCATTGCAGCGAGGACAGCATCATCAGTACGCACAGCGGGACACAACAGCATCACAACGCAGCACAGCAGCACAGCAATGCAACGCAGCACGACAAAACTCAACGCAGCACAGCAACCAACGCAGCACAGCAACCAACGCAGCACAGCAACCAACGCAGCACAGCAACCAACGCAGTACAGCAACACAACGCAGCAACGCCGACCGATGTTCCGGCACAGCCGCTCACAGAGCCACACGCTCAGCGGCCAGCAATAGTCGATACGCAACAGCATATCAGTACACAGCCCGTCGACGCCAGTACCAGCCGCACAAGTGGGTCACACAGCCTCAGAGTAGTATGAGCCTACAACGCCACTACCCTGGTTGTTGCAGGACGCCGCTTCACTGAGTACTTCCCGACGCAGCGCTTACCTGAATGTTCATCGACGCCACTTCTCTAGATGCTTGCAACGCCGCTCAACTGAATGCTGACGCCCTCCAGACTCGAAGGGGAGTGATGTGGCGGTCTTCGTAGTCCGTACATATTCCAATAGATGGCATTACTAGTACGATTCACGCGACCACGAAGAGCCCAACTCACGATTACGAAGCGTTCTCTGAATTACGATATATATACGACCTCCAAAGATGAATGGTCGGACCAGTGGTCCTCGAGCACAACACCCGCTCGGAGGATGATCATCCTTTGTTACGGTCGAGCCATATCACCCGCTCCCGTACACGTTTTAAGCTGTCAAATGATTACGATTTGCTTAAACAAATTGGGCCTCTAGTGTAAAAGTTGTTGCGGTTAGCCTTATTCGGTCTCCGACTCAAACTTGCTGCTTGTCGAAAACTAAAAACGGGCGACCCTTTCGGTCACCGACCTTATGAAAACAGGCCAGTTCGGTTAACGAATACGGTTAATACCGAACGCGGCAAACGCATTCGGTAACCAACCATATTGGCAACTAAAATTTTGCAATTTTAAGCTAAAACTTGGTAAAACAAAGCTAAGACGGACTTTCTGCAAGTGTTTGTACAGTGGAAGTACAAGTGACGAGGTAAAGCTAGTTATCTTCTGCAATTCTTACTACTGTAGACTTTATAAGAAATTAGTACGAGCCAAACTTTTAACGAACCCGATATTACCTACTAAATTTATATCGTAAATGCCAACTTAATGAATAGTTAAGGGGGCTATTAATGTTGAGAACGGGGCTAGCATAATAATTGGTAACCAATGCCTGGAGCTATAGACCACAGAGGAGCAGACTTCATACAGCCGTTCAAAAAGAGCCCTACAGGTTCTTACTTTGAATGTAAGCTTAATTTTTTTACGTACCGATTCGTAATGAAGTAAAGTCGAAGCGCAGGGTGCCTTTTTGTATACATTAACAATTATTAAACTTCAATTGAATTTAAAATTAGTTCAAGAAAATCCATACACTGTGAAGACTCAAAAGCCGAAATTTGAATAACGATTCTAGTAAATTTAAATACCTAGTACAATATTAACATAATAATATTATTTAATTTAAAAAAAACGACAAAATAAACCCCTTGTAATAGCTTTAATACACCCGGCAACTATGATTATGACGCGCAACGTATGATGTTGTACCTTTCATCATTTATTCAGATGCAATTACGATAATAAAAATAGGTTAATATTTTTTCCTCTTATGATTACTGTCACTCGAAAGAAAAGGATAGAAGACTAACTATTCTATGATATGACAGTATGGCAAATATATCCACATTAGTGAAGACGACAATAATTTACTCGATAGTAAAATACGACGAAGTCGTGTTATTTTGGACACCACCGCCTCTAATAAATAACAACTCTGTGACCGTTGCTATTGGAGCAGTGACTCTTGTAGTTTTATGGAGTGCGCAATAACTCCTCGTTGCCGAGAAGAATAATTGTCGTAGAGGTCCATTTTGTTGTTACTTATTGCGATAAAATTACTTACCAGCTTATCGGTATTTCTACAAGTAAAGGCTGCGACAGACAATCTTAAAGGAAGGTGGTGAGAAAAGGATGGATGAGGAACACGAGATACCTACCCTAATAGTTTAGCTCGCTACCATCTTAGACTGCATCATCACTTACCATCAGGTAAGATGGCAGTCAAGGGCTAACTTGTAGTGGATAAAAAAAAACGAGATACAATACAGAGCAAAATTTCTGAAAGTTGCATTAACTTTTTTCTTTTGTAAGACGACTAAAAAATAACTCACCGTGTATTCTGTAAAATGAGGCTTGCGAGAGTTTCTTATAGTATGAAAATATGAAAAATTTCATCTCGCACTGAAAGCTTAGAAGAGCAAAATTCTCATGGAATATAATATTATATGGCCGTCTCTTTGTAGTAATTACTATGAGCTTACGATACCTAGGTAGTCTAGGTACTTTACAAATCCTCGTTGATTACACAGCACTGAACAGAGCTGCTTGATATAATTCTGGTCGTGTACACATTAAATTCTGCTATTTCATTATTCATAGGTCCTATGTGTTGACAGAGATTACCGACTATATTACCAGAAGTACGTTGTTAATTAAAGATAAATAATTTATCTAACCGTTTGGTAAATTCAGGATGTGTTAGCATTTCTTAATGTTGTAAACCAGTAAGTTAGTAACTGTGTGTTAACAATAAAAGATCTCTCATTTTAGTATCTATCTAAAGTAATATATTATTATGAAGAGAAAAGATTTGATTGTTCGTTTGTAATGGATTAACTTAAAAACTACTTAACCGATTTTAACAATTATTTCACCTATAGAAAGCTACATTATCAGCGAGTAACAGCATATTTTATTTTCAAAAATTAGAGTTCCTTACGAAAATTGCAATAATGTGAATGAAGTCGGAAAAAATCAACTCATCTGAGAGAGCTACCGTGGCGTACGCTGCGTAAATATAACATAATGTATGGTGGAATAGTTCCTCTCAAAAAGTTCTAAAAAAAGCTGGAGCTGGTCGCTAGTTTTTTATATGTTGTAAATCAAACATAAATGAGATGGAATAAGCTTCTTATTTGTTTGATAAGAAATATTATCTGGAGGTTGTATTTCATATAAATAACAGAGGTCCGATTTGTTCATCACTGACTGTCTAATCAATGCTCTTCAGAAACCCTTGGATCTAGAAAGCTGAAATATTGCACAAAAGAGGAATAAGGTCAGGTTTTTCGAAACTCCCTCGGAAGGGAAGCCGCGTGCGATCGCTAGTCTACGCAAAAATTAATCTAATCTAAATGAGTCCTTATTTCTAGTATCTTGGTGTTGCAGAGCCAGATAAATTCATATTTCAATTATCTAAGTCATCTTTTCGAATATCCGATACTTCGTCCGCGTGGATTAAGATTTTTTAATTCCCGCAGGAAGACTTTAATTTTCCGGGATAAAAAGTAACCTTCTCTAGTAAGTCTTTCCCCGGGATACAAACTATCCCCATACCAAATTTCATCAAAATTGGTTGAATATATAGCCCTACGGAGTGGCGTATTCCTTACGGAACAAACTCCAAAAATTAAGAATAAAAAAAATAAAAAAATAGGTTGATCAGATGGGTCGTGAAAGCATAGCAGACAGACAGACAAACAAACTTTCGAATTTATAATATTAGTATTGATAAAATAGGTTACTGGAGTAAGTTTGGCGACTTTTTATCCCGGAAAATCAGAGTTCCTAAGAGAAATCAACGCCGATATCATCTTACATCTTTTTTATACGACTGCCTGAAAAAAGGAGTATATTGTTTTCAGGGTGCATGTATGTATGTAAGTTTGTATATTCCACCATAACTTCTATACATCTGAACCGATTTTGATAAATGAATTTTGAAAAATGGTATCGTTAGAATCCCTACTTTATTCCGGGTAACATAGGCTAGTAAAATTTAAAAAAAAATTGATGGGGTGACCATGGTCCCGCATTAAAGACTAAATTTGAAAAAAAAATCGAAAGTAAGATTGACTATATAATCATCTCCTAGAAAATGATGAGTAGATTCCAAAAATATATATACTTTAGGTCAATATCAGTGATTCACAAAAAAATATCATTTAATAAAAAATGTGAATAAGATTCTAATTTAACTAGATTAATTTAGATTCTTAACTTATTAGTTCGTATTTTGGCAGGACAGTCGCGTTTTTTAATTTTTATAATTATGACTTGTTAACTTAATAACACTACTAATGAACAACTATGCATTTCCAACGAGAAGTTTGCCAGAAAGTTACCCACTACAAAACCGCTTAACATTATTCCATTAAATTTATTCTGCTCTCTCATTATTCATAGCCCTATTCATTGACAGAGATTAACATAAGTCAGAAGTGCCACGACATTAACTTGACGACGTAATTAGGGTGAATCGTTTGTGTTCCGACTTCCGCGTAAACATTTATAGACAGCTTAAGCAGAATGTCTTAGGGAAGATTGTTGGGTAAACTTTGGGATTAAGTCTGTTCGTCTTGAATTAAACGTCTTTCGAGGTGCACAAATTTGCGGATCCATAAGCTTTTGATAAAGATCCTACGCAGTGATAGTTAGTAATCTATGTATGAACCATTCTCATTTGTAGCTCGCTGCGCAGCTAGTATAGAACATATATAAACATGTGCAAAGGAATATTAATGAAGGAACTGGAAGTTTAATTCGCTATAATCCGCGACAACAGGAAAATGTATGTGGTACAGTGTGTATCCCGCACCTATAGCCCGCAACATTCACTCCTTTTCCCCCAAAACTACCTTCAAGGTACGTTTCACTCCGATACCGGAGCATCTTCAGGAGATGTTGCCTCCACAATGCACGATTGTGAAATGAACATATCGGAAATTCCGGCTTGTATACCTTTTGGCGTGACTCAAACTATAGCCCCGCTCCGTCCCCCCTACTACTGTATAA
This sequence comes from Erebia palarica, assembly GCA_964035005.1. Lineage (NCBI taxonomy): Eukaryota > Metazoa > Arthropoda > Insecta > Lepidoptera > Nymphalidae > Erebia > Erebia palarica. Next base: position 35,086,982 of record OZ035985.1, on the reverse strand, counting down.
ATTGAGTAAAAGTTAACAGCTCACCTTCTTTATTATTGTGTTTAATTATTTCTAATTGCTCCCATATGCACAGTTAATACATGTATGTAGGATCTTATATGCATGGCTATCGCCCACTTCATGTCCACTGTCCAAAAGATGTTTAGCGAAGTGGGACCTTTGTGGTTGATTGTTCCTAAAAGCGGACATATGTTCCTTATAGCGCGTCTCAAAATTGCGCCCAGTTTGACCAACATATTATGTGGCACCGCATTTAGGACACTAAAATTTATAAATACCCGACTTTGAATGATTTTTTAATTTGTCTTTCCATTACAAATCCGCCGAAGTGTATTATTTGTCCTGAACGCGACATGTACCTCATGAGATCTTACATTATACTAGCTCTATATTTATTTATTTATTTATATATTTGTTGTGTGCTCAACGGATAAATGAAAATTGGCGCAGAGATGTATACTTTTAGACTAATATTATAAATGCGAAAGTTTGGATGGATGTATGGATGTTTGTTACTCAATCACGCCCCAACGGCTGAACGGATCTGGCTGAAATTTGGCACAGAGATAGATTATAGTCTGGAATAGCACATAGGCTAAAAAACCTCGATCCTCGCAGACGATATCGCGGACATTAGCTAGTAGATTATATGGTCTGGAAGAACACATAGGCTGCTCTTTTTATTCTGGAAAATTAAAGAGTTCCCGCGGGAACTGAAAAACCACAATCTGCGCGGACGAAGTTGCAGGCATCAGCTAGTATCACATATAAGATCATATCTAATATTGATTCTTCTGAGAATAAATTCCAGAATGTATTCCAAGCAATGAAGGGTTATTATTGTTGTAAAATTATATCAATGACTACGCTTATACAATCTAATGTTCTGTATGTGAATGAAAGAAACATCCTTTGAAATAACAGTAAGATTTTTAGCCAAAAACAACTAGAATTCCCACGAGAAATAATCTGTATATTTTTATTTCAAGAATCACAACGGTATCATGGTAACCGATGATTCATTTAGTTGAAAAGAATCCCACAATCTTACACAAAGGAATCACAAAATATGAGATAAAGTTTCACATTTTACCTTTACAAAGAATCCATACTAATATCGTAAATGTGAAAGTGTGTTTGTCTGTTACTATGTCTGTTACCATTAGCAGCAGCAGTTGGTCTACTGGTTAGGATGTTCGACTGCGGCCGACAAGGTCCCATGTTCGAGTCCCGGGTCGGGCCATAACAAGTATTGAGTATTTCTGACAAGAAATTCTCAGTAGGTACTATCCCGGGGTTCGGAATTTGGGGGTGTTTCACCGCCATGCCTCTGTCCTGCACCTGAGCTCTTCGATCTCTTCTCCGGTCGTGTCGGCTATGAGAGTAAACAGAGAGTGCACCCTGTGTTTGTGCACATACTTGTGCACTATTATATCTCCCATGCGATGGCTAATCTCTCTGGAGATTGGCCGCCGTGGCCGAAATTCGGATGGGAGGATATTATTAAATGTTTGATCTACAGACTATTATAGTAATCGCACATTAGCACGAACCGTACAAACTGTGAGGTGCATACTCAATTATAATATTTCCCTGTTGCGGTCTGCTTGATAAATGTTTGATCTACTGTATAATATTTCCTAAGTATATTAACTTACATTTCCCGTTTAAACAACGAATTCTGCATCTCTCTATCTCGTATAAATTACTAATATTATGCAGCATTTAAGGTTGCAGTTCAAATTACCTTTCGCATATTAAATCCATACAATTTGACGTATCATAAAGTTTCATTTTCGCCAAATTCGTGATAACGTGCGGCGGTGGTGTATATGGTTTACAAAAATTGTTGATTAAGGTGCTGGACAAATGTGTGTTTAGCTTTACTAACCAAGGTATATTCATAAGAAAGATCTTCAAAGTTTTCCCCAAACGTGTTCCAGTTTACAAATGAGATGGGAAGTCTACAGTCTTTTTAAAATAATTCTCGCCGTATCACCTGAAATGCGACTGAAGTCTTTTAGTCAGATAATGTTGGATCCGGGGATGCCCCTGATTTTTTTCGACTTATGAATGGGTTTTGCCCCTCTTTAAATTGTAAGTAGGTATCTAACTACTACACTATCTGGAATCTTTTTTATTTTTAGCCAATGCAAGTTAGCCCTTGACTGCGATCTCACGTGGTAAGCCATGATGCTATTTAAGATGGAAGCGGGCTTGGCAATTTTATTAAACTCATACCACAGCTCATACCCCTAATCGGCTTCTACATGGCATCGTACTGGAACGCTTAACCGCTCGGCGACAAGTATTTACCGGTAGGGTAGTAAAAATCCACGGCCAAAGCCTCCTACCAAACCAGAGCAGAGAATTTTTTTAATTTCCATTACCTCGCCGGGGATCGAATCCGGGATAAAAAGCTGCCCACTACGCCGCTGGTCTCCACTTACTTTTTTACTTACCTTTTATCTCCGCTTTGGTGGAAACCACCCTTGTATCGAGTAGGTAAAAAACGCAACATCGACAATAGAAACAGAAGATCAAGGGACTTCGTTTTGATATCATATTTCGCAAAGGAAGCTACTCTTCAAAGTGAATAAATATCTCAAACAATAAGAGAAAGCTCTATTCAGTAAAAATATTATGAAGACGGGTACTTCATCCATACTAATATTATAAATGCGAAAGTGTGCCACGTGCACATCTATTCAACCAATTTTATATAGAAATTCTGTACAGCGGTAGATTACATCCCGGGAAAGGACATAGGCTACTTTTATCCCGGAAAATTAAGGAGTTCCCCCGGGAATCGATGACGAAGTCGTGAGCATCATCTAGTATTTTATAAATTAAAAAAGTTTCATTGTTTTTTTTTACAAAGACCGGCAAAGACGTGCCAAACGATTAGCTTTCGGACATACCCCATATCGGTATGGGGTATGGGCGCATTATTAACTGCCTTAGCCCTAACAGGTTAGCCCGCTACCATGTTACACTACATAATCATTTACTACCAGTGGAGATAAAGTCAAGGACAAAGGGCCGGTGCATATCAAAGCGCAGCGACTCATTTTTCACTGCCAAGCTATTATCGACTTTGCTCATGTATAAATAATATCGAAATTACTGTGTGCTACCTTTCGCCTCAAGTCGCTTCGATGCTTTCGGATTTTTGATTTTATTTCAACGTTCGCAAAGTCGATAATGGTTTGGCAGTTAGAAAATGGAGTCTGTGCTGCGCTGCTCTTACTTGTTGTACTGGAATAAAAAAAAGGTAGCAGTCTACACAACGAACCTATACTCAAATACGTAGTTACTCATGAGTTCGAAAGAATTATATTAAATTCAGAATTGGGTTCCTATAAATATAACATTAGAAAGAAAGGGAAATTTTATTGGGTCATTATTTCTGTAACGAGGCCCAAGGGTCCAAGGGCCTTCTGCTTTAAGTGATTTCATATTTTATTAAAAAAATGTTAAATACAGAGACTGTTTCCTGGAATTTTGTAAAAAATTATGTATAATTGTCAATGATAGAAATAAGCTGTAAAATAATATGTTATCTAGATATAGTGAGTATATTTGTAATAACATATAAGTAACTGTAATTAATCGTAGGAATATAGTTTGTTTTTAGCTGTAAGTATTAAAATGTTGTTAATATAGGATAAGAAAACTGAAAATAAAAATAAAGCTAGTTACCCAAATCCCAGTCACACCCCCAGTAAATCCCCAAGTAGGATAGTTAGAGTAGATGGGAATTTACCCACAGTGTGCAAGAAGATGGATGAAAGAAAGAATCAGTATTAAGAATGAAAGTGCGAGAGGCATACATGATAGAACTAGAATGAAAGAGTATTAAATCAAATTGTAAATAAAGTCTCCCATGTTGGAGGTACAAGAAAAATTAAAAAAAAAAAAAAACCCTGACTCTTGAAAGCATTTCTTTAGGCAAGCCTATATTTTTTTCATCCTTGAGATTCCTGTTCTCGTTTGGTATAGATTTCGTTAGGTTATCAGACGGGTGTTATAGAAATGGAAAAAAACGGTTATTCTAACTTACAGACAACTCGACAAGGCTTATGGGAGCTAAGAATCTAAGTAAATGTTAATTTATATATGTTAATAGTTAAATAAATAAATAATTAAGGTAGCCTTGAACTGATTTCATTAGGTTTTTGAGCTATGTTGTTTGATGTACTCTGATTGATAAAAAAAACCTTTTGTGTGGTTATCAGATGGGCGGAGGTCGTTCTTATCTCGTATCATCTCATACTGTGTGTGAAAACTGCCAATCTGCACTTGGAAAGCGTGGTAGACTATGACTGAAACTATTCATTCTGAGAAAAGACTCGTGCTCACTAATGACGATATTCTAATATTATAAATTCGAAAGTGTGTTTTTTTATTTATTTGTTGGTTTTTTCTTCAATCACTTCGCAAAACAGATTGACGTGATTTTTGGCATGGGTATAGTTGAGGAACTCCTTAATTTTCCAGGATAAAAAGTAGTCTATGTCACTCCTGTGACATAGGCTACTTTTTATCCTGGAAAATTAAGGAGTTCCCGCAAGAATTAAAAACTTACACCTGTGCTTCAACTAGTGAATAATATTAAACCCTCATAAATAGGCCAATCCAACTCAATTATGATGTATTCGAGCAAGGGATAGAGCTACCCGTGCTCAAACTAATTTAATTATGATGGAATGCTAAGATATGCCTACATAAGTTACGAGTATACCGTAACTCAGATGCCATTCTTGGCATAAATGACGGTGAACCTTAGTTTTAGTATGGTCCAAACATCCCTTTCTTGTTTTTGATTATGATTTAATATTGTAATCTCTAATGACTTGAGTTATTTAAGTACTTAACTCACTCAACATTATAATAATGACCTTCCGACCGAACCTCCACTGAGATGAGTGTGGGAGATAATATTTTTCTATGCACAAGAGTATATGCACAAACACAGGTGCACTCTCTATTCTCACTCTTAGCCCTATGGGACAGCACACATTCTGAAAACTAGACCAACGAGGCTGACCAACAATCTATACTAATATTATAAATGCAAAAGTGTGTCTGTCTACCCGTCTTTCTGTCGGTCTGCTACTCTCTCATGGCCCATCTGTTCGACCGATTTTGATGAAATTTGTTATGGAGATAGGTTGTCTCCTGATGAAGGATATATGCTACTTTTTATCCCTGAAAATTAAAGAGTTCCCGCGGCAATTAAAAAACCGTAATCCACGCGAACGAAGTTGCGAGCATCGTCTAGTTAATAAATAAATAAAGATTATAGTAATGTATGATCAATGCAAGTTAAATTACAGGACCAAACGCCCACAGGTTTCATAGATAGATAGATAGATTCTTTATTGCCTCACAAACATAAAGATATAAAGTAAAAACGTACAGAAAACAAAGTGCGCAAGGGTGGGTCTTATCACTTATCGTTTCGTAGTTATCATTAATGAAAGTGACTCAGCTTGAAATGGTAGGTATGGAAGTCCCATTATTAGTTATAGCTACGGAACCCCTGCAAAAAGAGCTGCAGGGGAAGAGAATGATTGTAGTTACAATGTTCAACATAATTAGCCGTTGTTATCCTTTGCTACTCAAATTTTCACTATTTAAATATTTATCAAAATAGAGTTAATATATTAGTTATATGAGCTGGCCGCTGACCCTTCCTAACTTCGCTTCTTGTTAGCTAAAAATTCCTCAGGGAAAAATTCCTATAGTCCCAAAACATAGTCCGTAATTACTATCGCAAATACCAACGGAAAATTACGGATCTTTTACGAACTATCCCCCTAATATTAACTCCTTTGCGAGTGAAAAGTCCAGTAAATCTGAGATTTATATTTTTTATTTTTACTTAAAACTAGTTTGGTACCAATCTTTCTGAATATAACTTGAAAAATGGCGCAGTTTCATACTATTCCCTTATTTTAAATCCCCTTTTTAAGATCTTTTAGGGATGAACTCAGCGACTTCACTCTTTTAGGCTTTGCGCCGAAGTCATAACACATAGGATTATAAGATAAGTAGCAGGTTTGGAACACTGAAACTCGTTAGTGGTATGACTCGACAAGTTAAACTATAAGTTCCCAATTTGACCCGCACTGTGCAAATAAACCCGGCGAGAGTGATTATACCTACTATGCCCGGAGTAATTAGTTTACAACTTCCATCTAAATGTCTGTGTGATATCTTCTTCAGACCTCTCAGTGACTGAAGACCAAAAAAAGACATACGGATCCGAGGCATTGTCGCCAACTATGGCCCTCGTAAACAGCTCAAAGTGAAACTCGAACAAATGGTTTTTATTCAATTATACTTTTACGAGTGCTTTTGAATCGTCGAGTGAAACTACCACTGGTTCGGAGTTATTCAACGGGTGGTGGAGATAGCAATACTTGATATTTCTTTATGTTCTCAAATCAGATCAGACCAGACCAGAGGAAGTTCAGAAATTATTAATAACTAGATATGTTAAGAATTATAAGATGTTTTGAACATGATAAAAATTGCAAGGAATGTTAGAACAGAAAACAGATTAATGTAATTTACGAAAAGCCAGTTTCATTTGGCCCACGTGACCCATATAATACGACAGCTGCCGAGTTACCTACTATGTACCTATGCAAATTTAATGTCGTGCACAAGTTTGAGTAAGTGCGCTATCATACAGCACCTGCTAATAATTCACAAAGTTCCTCATACATTGTGTTCATAGCATATTCAGGGCTATAGTGCTATGAATAATTTACTTTATTATTTTCTTACTATTTCTCAACGCTTATAGAGTAATATTATATAAATGATCAATACTAATATTAATAAATAATTGCGAAAGTGTGTTTGTCTGTCTTTTTCGCTATATTTTTTCTGGACTACTTTTGAACTAATAAGTATTTAGTATGTGACGTGCATGACGCTCCGTTGCGTTCATATTTTGAGACCTCGGAGCTTCCCAACACAGCATTGCGGGTTTAGTGGGTGGGTTTTAGTGAGTAAAAATCTCACACAACCTGATTTCTCCCCCAAGGAATCAGGCATCTTTTGAAGATTCAGCCCCCAGATACCAAAAAAAAAATACTTAGTATAGAACATCCCGTCCCCTGAATCCCGTTTTGCAAGACTATTTTTTAAATTAGATTGCAGAAATAATCAATCATGTCCTATAGTCATGGATTTTCGCCAAACTAAAAATTTTTATTCGCATTGTATCTCGTAATACTTGTGCCTTGTGCCAAAAATATTTGGCCTTTGAAATCATTGCGTAATCCCATGATAATAAATAAAATGTGCAGTCATGTCTTCTTTATGGTCTACCAGATTTTAATGCTGCTCCTTTTAACGGAGTTTTGTATTTTCCATTTTTTTCTGGTTTTCTGGCAAACTAGAAGATATACATTTTCTTGCAGTAAAGAGTAGTAATATTTTTGTCTATTTGTATTTGTATCAAAATTAGGAATTGGCAAAGTGGCCTTAAATAGTAATTTAATAGTAAAACACACTTTGGTTTTTTATCGAAATGCTATTATTCTTGAATTTTTTGATGGATTACCTTATGGTTCGGAAAGCAGATCTTCTGAGCAATATCAAATGGTGATTCTGTGGACTAGAAACACAGCCATTACTCTTTATAAAGCTCGCTCTACATATTATAAAGTGAAAACTTGAATAAAACCAGTAAGTGTCACATGAATAAACTCTCACTCTGGAATAAAGTAATATTATTACTAGTACCTAACCACTTACCGTATTCGCACACACATAATTTAGTTTGAATTTGAATTTTAGACTTTACTTTTCAAACGATATGCCTAGATATATTTTTTGATGGGAAACTTCTTTAGAATCGTTGTGATTTGAAAATTCAATGAAACGAAAAAGCGACGCCAAAAAAAGACAATAATTTGTAGGATTTAGCCTGCGAGAGAATGAGATAGAATACAAGTTGTACAGGCCTGACAATAGATGGCCCTGTATGAAATTGAGTCGCGCTAGAAATGCAAATTTTGAGTTAGTATAATTAAGCGGTATGTTATGATAACTATATGGAATAATATAACCTAACTAGAAGTGCACTGGTGACTGATCCAATTCCAATAGTACACCATACCAAGTCGTGAAGTGAACACAATCTTTAATCTTATATTTTAATCAAATTTTCTCGTAGGCTACTTTTCAAGTTTCACTTCTGCTGTGTGTGGATGCACGCACACACAGTTTTTTCTCACAGTCGAAAGTGCATATAACGTTAACAAGTTTTCAAAAAGTAAATAGGTATTAGGTTATAAGAAAAGCGCACTCCACGGACCAGAATAGCAATCTTCTAATACCGAAGTCTTGGAAGTCTGCAAACAACATTTTATTAAGTTTCCGACCAGTATACTGCACGCCCCACGTTTATATTGGCCATTCATCCGAATTGATGCGGAATGCCTACATAGAACATACTAATCTATATTGCTACTTGTTTTATTTTCTTATCACATACAAGTTAGCTCTTGACTGCAATCTCAACTGGTTGTACGCTTACAACCAGGTGAGATTTCAGTCAAGGGCTAACTGTAACATCCACCATCTTAACATCGTCTGTGAGGGGTCGTTGTCGTCGTCTCAACCTATAGACGTCTACTGCTGGACGAAGGTCTCCTGCATGGATCGCCATAGAGCATGGTCTTGTGCCGCTTGTTTCCAGCGGCTCCCAGCTGGACGCTTGAGATCATCCGTCCACCTAGTGGGAGGGTTATGGCAGTTATATTAAACCCATATATATAACTCCGAGTTTCGGTTTCATGTAACGGTTAAACTGCCTCGTTGGTCTAGTGGTTAGCATGTTTGACTGCGGCCGACGAAGTCCCGGGTTCGAATCCCGGGTCGGGACATAATTAATTATCGGATTTTTCGGATTAGAAATTCCCAGTACTAGCCCGGAGTTAGGAAGTTGGCGGTGTTTCACCCCCGTGCCTCGGAGAGCACGTTAAGCCGTCGGTCCCGGTTATTATCACTAACATGATAATAGTCGTTAAAGCCCGCCAACCCGCATTGGAGCAGCGTGGTGGGTCTAAGCTCTAATTCCCTCTCTTCTATGAGAGTGGAGGCCTATGCCCAGCAGTGGGACGTTAATGGGCTGTAGTGATAACGGTTTCTACACGGCATCGTACTGGAATTCAAAATCGGTAGTGTGGTAACTAGTCACGGCCGAAGCCTCCAACCAGACAAACTACTACTAAAATAAAGAAGAAATTTTACCAATGCATTTTTCATGAAATATTACCGAATTGGTTGATAGCCTAGTCATAACCACGCTAGGCCAGGTCAATCATTACCCGGGCACGCATCCTGAAATTTTCTATCGCTCCGGCCGACCGTTCTTCATAAAGGTGTATGAAATCTTTCAATCCGCACGCGGCCAGCGTGGTGGACTATTGCCAAAAAAACTTCTCATTCTTAGAGGAGACTTGCGCTCAGTGGTAAGCTGCGAAGATCATTGCCGAGCCAACCCAATTAGCATAATATTACAAAAAGTTACACGAGAAATCAATTTTCGTTTGATTCTCGAATTCGAGGAAAAGACGCACCCCTGCTCTGGAAAATTAGTTTTTAACAAGTTTCATAATATTATATTCTTTCAACTCGAGATGTATTTTCTTACTGTATAATTTTTCGGGATACAAAGCAAAAATCTTCCCCGAGATACAACCTATCCCTGTACCAAATTTCAAAATTGGATGAAAAGATGGGCCATCAAAGCGTAGCAGACAAACAGACAGGCAGACATACTTTCGGACTTATAATATAATATATTATACTAGCGTGGAATAAGTTTTTTTGATTCCCGCGGGAGCTTCTCTAGGTTAAAAATAGCTCTAGGTCCTCAACTATATCCATACAAAAAGTCACGTTGATCCATTGCTCTGTTGCGGCATAATTGAAGGACAACAAACAAACACACTTTCGCATTTGATAGTAATTTGAATTTGTTAAATGCGCAACCTACACTGAAGCGTGGTTTCTTTTTCAGATAATAGCTCAATATAATAAGCTTAATTTTCGGTCTTTACCTAAGTGCGCCGCCATTTTTTTATTTGACAATATTCCACCGTATGTCAAAGCACACAGAGTTGTTATCAAAATGTTATCTTCATTTTACTGTCTGTGCACATTGTCCCTGAGTAGGTTAGATTTAACTGCAGATTTACAGCTATAAAACACTTTTAGAATATTATCCACCAGCTATCGATCCATCATTTTATGCCGATTCCTAAAACCGCGCAAGCTCATAGCACCAAATAACATGCGCCATTAATTCTATCTGGTCACGTAGCTTGGAAGGGAATGGCTTTCCATTATGCTAGTGTCATCGCTGTGTAATAAGTTTCCACAACGCTTTGGGGTTGGGTATTAAACAGACATTGTCGTTGAAAGAGCTACACGTGCGGTTAATACTGACTGCACATCACACTGACTGCACAGCGATTTAGCTTTCCGGTACGATGCCGCATAGAAACCGCAAAGGAGTATGGGCTTAATATAACTGCCATGCCCCTAACAGGTTAGCCTGCTACCATCTTAGACTGCATCATCACTTACCATCAGGTGAGAGCGCAGTCAAGGGCTAACTTGTAATGGACAGTAGTAACAGACGTACTCTACGTCTAAGTGCGAAAGACGCAAGAAACAATTTATTTTACGTTTGTTTCTTGCATTGAAAATTCGAGTTTCAATGCCTATTGAGCTATATGAAAGTAGTCAATTTCAGACGAATACATCATGCAGCGGGTAGAAAACCCTAGGGTAGAAAGTGATGGTTTTTCTATCCGCTGAATAACGTAGCAACCCTCCTTTCAATCCTGTCGGAGCATATCAAGACACGCGGAAGCGTGTCCAGCCAAAGTTCAAAAAAACTGGCGAGCAAAACCGTGTGTAATATTACACGAACCATTTGGAGCCACTTTTGACCCCCTCATAACTCAAAAACTATTTCACATAAACATGTCAAATTTGGCGCATATATTGAGACCCGTGAGATACATATGTGCTCCAAATTTCATAAGCACACCTCAAATGGTTATTTAGATATAAACGTACAAAAATTTGTAGTGTTATAATCATTATTTTAAGGACGTCAAAGTACGTGACATTCAACCGTTAGTTTGAAACAATACTGCTTTAAGCGGTGGTAGTAACTCCTTAACTATTGAAAATGACACATAATTATTATTTTAATGTAAATAATAATGAATAATAATATAGTTGCATTAAAACCTTACCTTCGTATTCATACATTTTGTGCAACGAAACGTCATTGACAGAAAAGAAGAAGAAACGTATTTGAAGTCGTCAGTTCAAGCTGTCAGTCATTGTGATTTGTATTCATTGTTTATAGTGGTTTTAGTGATATCGACTGTTTACCGTGCTTGTTTTCAATGTTTCACAAAAAACTTTTGATTTTGAACTTTTGCAATCAAAATTGATGAGATGTAGAAATATGCTGTAGAGGTAGTCTGACCATAGATGTAATATCTGTCAATGTCAGTGTAACTCTAGGTACACTATATATTTTTCTTGAGAATTCTCGTCTTTAATTATCTTGTACAATGAGTCGTACAATAGAATTACTGGTGGGTGACACACTGACCTTACACCAAATAATAAGTACCTACTAATGTAAAACGTAAACTAAACTAATAGAAAAGTCCTATTACAGTGTAAAGGGTTATTTGAATGATAGCAAGGCATGGGTATGAATTGTTACAACGGCTGATTATGTAATGTTATATTATAAGTACATATATATAATTTCAAATATTTGTGAGATGGTGATAATAAAAAAAAGCGGAGTTTATTGCGGGCTCTTCTCAGACCAGGGCACGTTTGGAACCCTCGTAGCTTTAGTTTTAAGATATCGTAGTTAATTATCACCATCACGTCTTATGCTCTGTAAGCATGACGTTCAGAAGGTGTACTTTGTAGGTACATATTTTGAATAAATATGTTTTGAGTTTGAGATTGAGTTCAATAATTTCTGTACAAAAAGTAATGATATCCCATCAAAAACATAAATGTAAAATAAGAGCCAAGTTCAAAATTGTGATATATATGCCTTGGTTGTTGACTTCAGCGACAAAAGAAGTGAGATCTAAATGGGTGCCAAGTTCAATGGTCAGTCCTGAAATTTATTTATAACAACATATAATATTTTATAACAACTTAAAATATCATTTCTTCTTATAACTTAGTATAAAATGTTGAAGACTAAGGCTTTGGCTTGGCTAGTTTCCATATACGAATTATTATTAAGTAGGTACCTAAAAGTACAGTTTCTACCAGCAAGCCAAATTTTCGGAAGAATAAAATAAGAACTTACAGCTTTACAACTTGTGAACGCTATAATTCGTATATGAAAACTAGCCAAGCCAAAGCCTTAGTCTTCAACATTTTATACTAAGTTATAAGAAGAAATGATATTTTAAGTTGTTATAAAATATTATATGTTGTTATAAATAAATTTCAGGACTGACCATTGAACTTGGCACCCATTTAGATCTCACTTCTTTTGTCGCTGAAGTCAACAACCAAGGCATATATATCACAATTTTGAACTTGGCTCTTATTTTACATTTATGTTTTTGATGGGATTTTGTTTATTTCAAACCTTTTAATTGTCATTTTACCCATCAACTAAAGTGACAGGATATTTGTAAACAACAACCTAGCAGCTACAATAAATAAGAATTACAATTTTAATAAAACTCGCACTTTTGATGCAGATTATATGAAAAATAGTGAGTGCGCCACGAGATGAAAAACGATTTCAGAGTTTGAGTGATACCAGCCACCGCAAAACTTTTATAAAATCGGTTTATGTTCTACTGAGCCCACCGAATATTAATTATTCTCCGCATTCAGTCATTGGTCGCTGTTGAGGGAGATAAATCTCACAATTTAACGCTACAAAAGGCGATTTTTAGGCAAGGGTCAATCAACATTCAATCAGCCTGTTAGCATCTACTGCTCATAAACCACTGTCCTCCGCTTTTCGTCACCGTTGGCATACCGAAGCATTATTGGAGTCAAGATTCAAAAACATGCATTCGGTTAACCGCATCTGATTCCGTGAAAGCGGGTAAAGAAAAGCAAAATGCGGAAGCGCGGTATGGTCACACAGACTAATTTCGCATTATACACTAAGTACTAACTAATACCCGCGACTTCGCCCGCGTGGAATAAATTTCTTTAATTCACACGGGAACGCCTTATTTTTCGAGATAAAAGTAGCCTATGTCACTCTCCAGGTCCTCAACTATACCCATGCAAAAATCACGTCAATCCGTTGCTTTGTTGCGGCGTGATTAATATAATATTATGTTAATTATATATATATTATATCTACACTAATATTATAAAGAGGAAATATTTGTATTTTTGTATGTAACGAATAAACTCAAAAAGTACTGGACCGATTTTAATAATTCTTTTTTCATTAGAAAGCTACATTATCACTGAGTAATATAGGCTATATTTAGTACTAGATTACTATAGAAAATCTTTAGAAATTCCTAATACAACCAACCTAAGGTGTAAAAAAATTAGCCATAAAATGTCTTTCATCGCATACGCTGCGAAGAGTATTAATGATAGGACAAAAAAATGTTCGACAATATTATAGAATATACTAATGTTTACAAAAAACTTCGCGAGACCATGTGTCTAACTATTGTAGTTACGTCACTATTTAAAATGCAGTGACATAGCGGTTGCGGCGGTACCGGCCGGGGGGCTATTTAGTATCAGAATTGCACCCGTGCGAAGCCGGGGCGGGTCGCTAGTTATATTAATATAATGATATTTATATCAATATAATATATTATATTAATATAAATAATTATTATTGTCATAGAATATTAGTATGATTCCGCAAACTTGCTTTTGTTTCTATTTCTTCTATTTATTTGCAATAGCAACTCGACCCAGACCGTCGTTCCCATCCGATGCGGACGTTTTGCGCAGACATTTATATATCCCGTCTATTTCCTAGTGAGCTTTTACTCTTTAACTATTAAACTGCGAAGTAACAAATTGTATTGTGTAGTACTAACAAAAGAAAGGTGTTCAGAAAATTCGTTATGTACGGCGCATACAACTGTGCGAGTGGCTTAAGGGCATTGTCGGTGAAAGGACATTTCGTTTTGTTACTTGTACGAGTAGAATACGTTGACCGGTCAAGTGGAATTGAAAAGTGAGGAAACGACACCGTAAAGTCGCCTAACGGTGATTGGCTGACTGGCTTTGTCACATAAAATGGCATATTATGGATACCTAGGAGTTGATTGGTACTTGGTACCTTGTAAACAAGATCCCATCAAAAACATAAATGTAAAATGAGAGCCAAGTTCAAAATTGTGATATATATGCCTTGGTTGTTGACTTCAGCGACAAAAGAAGTGAGATCTAAATGGGTGCCAAGTTCAATAGTCAGTCCTGCAATTTATATATCCCATCAAAAACATAAATGTGAAATGAGAGCCAAGTGCAAAATTGTGATATATATGCCTTGGTTGTTGACTTCAGCGACAAAAGAAGTGAGATCTAAATGGGTGCCAAGTTCAATGGTCAGTCCTGAAATTTATTTATAACAACATATAATATTTTATAACAACTTAAAATATCATTTCTTCTTATAACGTAGTATAAAATGTTGAAGACTAAGGCTTTGGCTTGGCTAGTTTTCATATACGAATTATAGCGTTCACAAGTTGTAAAGCTGTAAGTTCTTATTTACCATTGAACTTGGCACCCATTTAGATCTCACTTCTTTTGTCGCTGAAGTCAACAACCAAGGCATATATATCACAATTTTGCACTTGGCTCTCATTTCACATTTATGTTTTTGATGGGATATATAAATTGCAGGACTGACTATTGAACTTGGCACCCATTTAGATCTCACTTCTTTTGTCGCTGAAGTCAACAACCAAGGCATATATATCACAATTTTGAACTTGGCTCTCATTTTACATTTATGTTTTTGATGGGATATCATTACTTTTTGTACAGAAATTATTGAACTCAATCTCAAACTCAAAACATATTTATTCAAAATATGTACCTACAAAGTACACCTTCTGAACGTCATGCTTACCGAGCATAAGAGGTGATGGTGATAATTAACTACGATATCTTAAAACTAAAGCTACGAGGGTTCCAAACGTGCCCTGGTCTGAGAAGAGCCCGCAATAAACTCCGCTTTTTTTTTATTATCACCATCTCACAAATATTTGAAATTATATATATGTACTTATAATATAACATCACATAATCAGCCGTTGTAACAATTCATACCCATGCCTTGCTATCATTCAAATAATCCTTTACACTGTAATAGGACTTTTCTATTAATTTAGTTTACGTTTTACATTAGTAGGTACTTATTATTTGGTGTAAGGTCAGTGTGTCACCCACGAGTAATTCTATTGTACGACTCATTGTACAAGATAATTAAAGACGAGAATTCTCAAGAAAAATATATAGTGTACCTGGAGTTACACTGACATTGACAGATTACATCTATGGTCAGACTACCTCTACAGCACATTTCTACATCTCATCAATTTTGATTGCAAAAGTTCAAAATCAAAAGTTTTTTGTGAAACATTGAAAACAAGCACGGTCAACAGTCGATATCACTAAAACCACTATAAACAATGAATACAAATCACAATGACTGACAGCTTGAACTGACGACTTCAAATACGTTTCTTCTTCTTTTCTGTCAATGACGTTTCGTTGCACAAAATGTATGAATACGAAGGTAAGGTTTTAATGCAACTATATTATTATTCATTATTATTTACATTAAAATAATAATTATGTGTCATTTTCAATAGTTAAGGAGTTACTACCACCGCTTAAAGCAGTATTGTTTCAAACTAACGGTTGAATGTCACGTACTTTGACGTCCTTAAAATAATGATTATAACACTACAACATAAACGTCAACAATATTAAAATAATACGGCTTTAAGCAATGGTAGCATGCCTCGTGTCAGAGTTTTGATCTATCCTTTGATCATAAAAATGACGATTTTTGTACGTTTATATCTAAATAACCATTTGAGGTGTGCTTATGAAATTTGGAGCACATATGTATCTCACGGGTCTCAATATATGCGCCAAATTTGACATGTTTATGTGAAATAGTTTTTGAGTTATGAGGGGGTCAAAAGTGGCTCCAAATGGTTCGTGTAATATTACACACGGTGCTGCTTGCCAGTTTTTTTGAACTTTGGCTGGACACGCTTCCGCGTGTCTTGATGATCCTTTTAGAAATAGTATGTATAAAAGATCCTTACTAATCTCAAGCATCTCAAAATGTTCAGGAGAAACTTTTAATATACTTAGACTCGCTTGCAGATACGCTTGGTTTGCCTTATAAATATTTGTCAAAATACGTATAAAACTTCCGTAAAAATTTCAAAATTCCTGGGTTGAACGTAACCCGGCGTCTCTGCAAGCGGGCCTTCGACTTATTTGTAACGTACGAACAGCATTTGCAAATAGTAACAACACACGGACCACTAGCTTAACGCACGAAATTTTAACAACAGCTTAATAAATATACTTATATGATTTTGAAATGGCTATGACACACAAACAGTCAAACGGACAGGCGGATTGGATGAAACTGTTACTACGGAACCCTAAAAAAAGGGTCAGAAAGGATTAATACTTAATTCTTTGCACATTTTCAGCGATCCCATACATTTTATCCTTGTTTGCGCATCATATCCATCGTAATGGAATTATTTAAGGGTGAATTTGGGACGTGTATCATAATAATATCATAGTGTGTACAGTTTATTGAGTTGGGTCCCTTAACAGGGCTGCCATCAGACCGGATTTCCCCGGATATGTCCTAGTTTCAATGACGTCTGGAGAGCGTCTGGGCGGGGTTTCATTTGTAGTCCGGGTTTAAAAGTGTTCAAGTAAACGGTCGCCGCTGGGTGGCCCATGCGACATAAAAAGTTAATTTATATCAAATAAGACTATTTATATTGTGATTTAAAAAAAAACACTTTTTACTGTTTTTTTACTGCGAGATAGGCTTGCGTTTGACGATAATCATGCTGAGTGCAAAGAAATGATGAGGTCTAGGTTGGAACGCGCTTGCCTAGAAGATGCCTATTCACTCTTGCCTTGAAGGTACCTAAGTTATACGTGACAGGAAATACGTGCCACGTATAACTTAGGTCCTTAAATTTTTTCCGGGGTTCTCACGTTTCTTGTCCTAATTGCCAGATTTTGGAGATGGCAACCCTAGGTCCCTATCACTAGTGTTTATCGTACACTACCTTCGGGATGCGGGGGTATCGATAAAGTGGATGGAAGTTATTCACAGTGACATCCCACATAATATGAAATATCAATAAATACCTACCTTCTACCCTATAAAACTGTTGCCCGGAGTGAACGAGTAGGTACCTGCCTACGTAGACTTTTTTGTCCTTTCCTTTCCGTACTATATTTTCGCTCTTAAGGATATAACTGAATTTAGATAAGTTACATAAACTACTTTAATTAAAATTTAAATAGTTATGTTCATTGATGTAGAATTTTAGTACCTTTGTTATGTTGTTACTCGTACAATATACTCGTAGATTATACGTTTTTTAACGTCACAACTTCTGCTTTGTTTATCTAACTTACTAAAAAGGAATCAGAAAAGCAACCTAGATAGCAGAACTAAGAACCGACCCAGTCTTCGGCTCCCACGTTAAAGGAAAAAAGGGAGGAACATCAGATATGTCAATTAAGATAAGCTTAAATATCGTTCACAGTATAATTTGCATCAGTGGAAGTCTAATAATATGTACCTACCCAAGTATAATAAGTTATACCTTGTAGTGTATGTAAGCATAAAGTGTAAATTATGCACATTATTGAAACCCTAGTAATAGTGAGATAATACCTACTCATGTGATTGTCGGACAATGACATCCCTTATGAGTCTCTTCAAACATTCTTTCCATAGCTATTATATCAAATTATTATTAACTAGCTAATGCCCACGACCACGCCCGCGTGGTTTAAGTTTTTTTAATTCCCGTGGGAATCTGCTTGCCAAATTTTTTTTTTTTTTTTTTGAGCTGTGCTTTGAATGATCAGTCAGTCAGTCACCTTTAAAAATTCATACAAAAATCCATACTTAGCAGATGCCTGCGTCATAAAACCTATCTGCTTGCCAAATTTCAGTCCGATTCGTCCAGTGGTTTGAGCTGTGCGTTGATAGCTCAGTCAGTCAATCCACCTTTCCTTTTATTTAATACTAGATGATGCCCGCGACTTCGTCCGCGTGAATAAAGGTTCCAGGTTTTGATTCCCACGGGAACTCTTGAGTTTTCCGGGATAAAAAGTAGCATATGTCCTTCCCCTACTACTTACCCCTGTGCCAAATATTTTCATCAAAATCGGTTGAACATATAGGCCGTGAAAGCGTAGCAGACATACAGACAGATAGACGGACAGACAGACGGACACACTTTCGCATTTATAATATTAGTATGGATATGGATATAATATATTTTATTCAACTTAAATAAATTTCAATCGAGGCAAATCGATTCGTTTTCAATTAAGCAAACATTAACTGCAATTGTGACCGCAATCACGTCGACCGACGCTTTACTCCAACAAACCAAAGCCCGAATAATATAATTAACAACAACCGAGGGAGGTTGAGGGAGACTGCCTCGTTGGTCTAGCGGTTAGCATAGTCGACTGCGGATCACGAGGCCCTGGGTTCGATTCCCGGTCGGGCATAAAAATTGTTAGGTATAGGGTTTTTCAATTAAGAAATTCTCAGTACCAGCCCGGAGTTGGTAGTTGGCAGTGTTTCACCCCCGTGCCTCGGAGAGCACGTTAAGCCGTCGGTCCCGGTTATTATAACTATCCTCTCTGCTATGAGATTGGAGGCCTGTGCCCAGCAGTGGGACGTTAATAGGCTGTAGTGGTTGGTTGGTTGGAGGGAGGTTGTTTTACTTTTCAGTGTTGAGCGCTATTTTCTTAACGCGTGAGGTACTGGAGTCTATTCCTGGCAGGGTTACTTTGGAACTTTATAGGTTCTGAACTTTCTCTGGTCTGGTACGGTAGGAGGCTAGTTCCGGTACGATGTCTGGTTAATAATTTGAGAATGGATAAACACTCACGTTTTTCGCTGGTTGTTTCTTGTATTTCTTGATATTTAATTTATAATTTTGAATTTTGCTGATTTTTAAAAGATGCGCATGTATTTTTAAGGTTACGCCGAAACCATGAGAATTTGAAGTCTTTGACATTTTGCATTTTTTAATTGTGACGTCTTGAAATCATAGAGATAAATCGGCGTCCTGTCAATGTCACACATTCGTTCAACAGTTCGAAAATTAGTGATTTTGAACAATGTCGTTTAGAAACCGATATGGGGTATGAAAGGGGTATCAGTGTAATATAACTTCCATATCGCTGACAGGCTGGCCCGCTACCAAAGAATACTACAGATTATAGTATAGGTACCATCTTAGATCAGTATCGGTTACTACCAAGTATGATCGCAGTCAAGGGCTAATAATGGATAAAA
Organism: Erebia palarica; assembly: GCA_964035005.1. NCBI lineage: Eukaryota > Metazoa > Arthropoda > Insecta > Lepidoptera > Nymphalidae > Erebia > Erebia palarica. Next base: position 35,067,340 of record OZ035985.1, on the reverse strand, counting down.
AAGAAACTCAATAAAAATAATAATATTAAGTTCTATGATGTATTTTTTTACAAATCATTCGTTTGTTACAGGTACGAGTACTAAATACCAGATAAGTTCAAGCATTGTTTATCACTTTTGCTATGAGAGTATTCTGCACTTTCTTAAAAACTTAAGTACATTAATTTACTTAGTGTAGTTGCAGTTACAAAGCCACGTGTCCGTAAAATGTAATGTAAAATAATGTGTAATGTAAGGTACACTTTAAAACACACATCTGTGTCGCACAAATTGACGCAGTTGTGTGGTATTTACACTAGCCAACACACAGACAACTTTCGTATTTATAATAATAGTAATGGATACAAGTATAAAATCAAAGTCCATAAATTATTTAGTAAGTGTAATGTAATCCCAAAGGTACACTTTAAAACACACAATATCTGTGTCATACCAATTGAAGTAGTTGTGTAATAATTATTACACTAGCCTTCAAACTCGCTGTGTTGTGTTTTAGCTTGTTTGTGGGCTTTAGTTCTAGGTATCTTTTTGAAAGATAGAAAACAGCGACGCGAATATATAAAATTTTAATTACGGCCTAGACATTTTTATGTGTGACTAAACGATGCCTGTGACTTCCCCTGCGTGGATTTGGTTTTCGAAAACTCCCTCAGGGATTTTTTTAATTTTCCGTGATAAAAAAAAGTCTGGATATATCTAATCTTTCTCTGGAATTGCAGCCAGTCTCTGTATCAAATTGCATCAAAATCGTTCGAACAGATGGGTCGCAAAATCTTGGCAGAAAGACAGACCGAAAACTTTCGAATTTATAATATTATGGATCCGAGTATAATATCAACGTTCAAAAAAAAACTCAAGTAAGTACCTAGTAAGTGAATACTAGAGACCAAAAAGCCACGCGCCCGTAAAATGTAATCCCAAAGGTACACTTTAAAACACACTTCTATGTCGCACAAATTGACGCAGTTGTGTGATATTTACACTAGCCTTCAAACACGCTGTGTTGTTTTAGCTGGTTTGTGTGCTTTAGTTCGGCCGCTAGGTATCTCTTGGGAAAGGTATAAATTGCGACGCAAATGTACAAAGTTTTCATTAGAACTCGACATAAAAATACTTAAATTCTATATTTGTGTCTATGATACCTTGATGGTTCCATGTTCGAAACCTTCACGCAAATTGCAGCAACAACTCTGCGAACTTTCAAATCAATCAGATGACCGGCGCGCAAACACAAAGATATCTAACGAACAAACAAAAAAACAGGGACACATAGATTTTTATAGAATGTATATCTAATATCGCTAGTGTGTATATTGCGTTGCAATGGTACTGAGGCATTATATTTTGCTATTATTACTATCTAAGGATTCAGGAACGTATACCTAACAATTATTGTACAAAGTTTCAACTCAATAGGATGAATGATGGGCAAACGCTTCGATATACTCTCTCTCTGCGTCGTATTCCTCACTGCTGAGGGTCGTGACCCCATTCCATTAATCATACAATGGTAGAGGTTTTCTTGGGATAATAACGCGGTGATTTTCCAAGTTCTTCCGCATACAACTCGACTAAGAGTAGGTACTTTCAACATTTCAACTCTTTAAGTTTCTAATGATTATTATCAGATGTTAGTAAAAATAACCTAGTAAGATTGTTAAAGCTCACTCCTTTAGCGGTTAAAACTTTAGCCACATATTCCCGGTTCGATTACCGACCATGCACCTCTAACTTTTTGGAATGATGTACGTATTAAGTCTATCAATTCACAAATAGACAAACGTAGTGGCCTTGCTCATTCATTCAGGAATTTTGTGCCCATTAGTGGCAAGTAATAGTTAGCATTCGGTGGTTGTGGGTATAATGCGTGAAGCCGTAGGTACATAACTTTAAATCCGTTCATATCGTTCATTTTTAACCTACTTCCAAAAAAGTGGGATGTTCTTATTTCGGCGCGTTTTTTTTTATGTATGTCTGTGCATATCTCCGTGGTTTCTGAACCGATTTGAAAATATTTTTTTTTCATTTGTTAGACGAAGCTCTCGAGGTGGTCCCATAAAAAATTCTGACTCCAAATCCTCAACCCTGACACTAAAAAGTTAAAAAAAATTACTTCCAAAAAACTGACCTCCAAAGCCGGATATAACAAAGATAAGCAAAGTTGACGCATCAGGCTCGCCCGATTTCAAAATAGTTTGTAGAAATCAAAATTATATTAATACAATCTCAACCCCTAAAAATAATATACCTACCCACGATAGGAAATAAAAAGCAGTTTCTAATTTTCTATATTCCACATCATGAAAGTTTTATTAATAGTAGAAATTATAGATCCTCAAAACATGACGTATCGACACCATAAAAATACTATAACAATATACAACGCCTCTCTTTTATGATGTTTGAATATATCAAAGCATATTTATAGCTTTTATTTTATGTCCATGGCCTTATTTTCAAATTCCATAATGTTTTCGTTAACAGTTTTCCGAAATAATAATATTTTTTATCTAATCCCCGCGGGTACTCCATAACTTTTGCGGGTAACTCTATAACTTTTGCAAAAGACGTAGCCTCCAGGTCCTCAACTAAACCCATGAAAAAAAACACGTCGATTCGTTGGTCTGTTGCGGCGTGATTGAAGAACAAACACACTTTCGAATTTATTTCTCGCTTTTGCTTTTTTAGTAGATAATATATATTTTATACTTAGGCAAGAGTGCATTATTCTTGAGATGAATATTTTATAATAATCCATCCATCCACTACAGCCTATTAACGTCCCACTGCTGGGCACAGACCTCCACTCTCATAGGAGAGAGGTGATTAGAGCTTAGACCCATCACGCTGCTCCAATGCGGGTTGGCGGGCTAAATATTATTTAGATATTATGTACAAATTTAATGGTATTCTATGTTACGGCTTTGATATTTCATTCCGGGGAAGAAAATAGGCATTCTTTTTATCCCGTAAAATTAAAGAGTTCCTGTGGGAATCAAAAAATCTTTATCAAAGATGGAGAAATCGTCTAGTATTAAATAAATTGGACTTCCGCAAAGTAACGCCTGCTTCTATTCAATATAATAGGGAACTATATTTATATAAACTACCTCTAGTGTAATAATATTGCAATTGAAACCTCAATGTAAACACTTTCTGCTTCTGTGGTTCAAGCCTATATTGAGTAGCTGGCTATTTAATTAAATAACTGCCTCGCTGGTCTAGTGGTAAGCCTGTTCGACTGCGGCTGACGAGGTCCCGGGTTCGAGTCCCGGGTCGGGCCATAAGAAGTATTGGGTTTTTCTAACAAGATATTCTCAGTACTAGCCCGGAGTAAGGAAGTTGGCGGTATTTCACCCCCGTGCCTCGGAGAGCATGTTAAGCCGTCAGTTCTGCGCCTGATCTCTCTCTGGTTGTGTGGGATTTTCCGTCTCATTGGGCTATGAGAGTAAAGGAACAGAGAGTGCACCTGTGTACGCGGATACACTTGTGCACTATAATATCTCCCGCGCAGATAGATGGCTAATCTCTCTGGAGATTGGCGGCCGTGGCCGAAATTCGGTCGGGAGGAGATTATTTAATTAAATTGATGGCAGCCCTTAATATTTTGGCAGGATAATCTTTAGACGATGGGCCTGCAAGTTAATTTGCTTATTATTAGTTATTACTAGTGGGCCCGGCAGACGTTGTCCTGCCCTGAACCTAGAACCAGATTGCAGCGCCCCCTGCCGGGTTCAATTATGAATATAAACCAGGCCTGGACCCCCTGAAACATACACAAAAGATTCCATCTAAATCGGCCCAGGCGTTTTCAAGTTTTAACGAGACAAACGAACAGCAATTGATTTTTATATGTAAAGATGAACAGCGGTTATTACAGTTAAGATCGATTTCATATAGCCATTAAAGTCCTCGGTTTCCTGTGACATTATTATAATAACATGGTTAAAAGTTAAGTGCTTACATACGTATTGATGTATTTCGCGGTTATAGCCTAGTGGTTAACACCCCACCTCCTGTACGGGGTCGCAGGTTCGATCCCCGGGCACGCACCTCCAACTTTTCCAAGTCATGTGCGTTTTAAGAAATTTAATATCGCTCGCTTCAAACGGTGAAGGAAAACATTGTGAGGATACTAATCCAACAGTCCTCCATAATGTTCTGAAGAAGAACAGAAGCAAGAAGTGTCTAAAGTTTGCAAATCTGCACTTGGCCAGCGTGGTGGATTATGACCTAACTCGTTCCGAAAGAATACTCGTGCTCAGTAGTGAGCCGGCAATAGGTTGATAAGATAGAGTGAGAGAGAGTTGCTTCGCCCAATTTAAGAGTTGAGTCTTTAACATCGGTAACAAAGAACGGTTCTTTGATAGTCAGTGCATGGGTGCAGCTCTTTTCAAAAGTCTATATAAAAAAACATCTAGTTTATAGTCGCTAGATTTAATCAGAGTAGTTTTCTGGTAAAAGGCTTCGGCCGTGGCTAGTTACCCTGCCGGCAAAGACGTGCCAAGCAATTTAGCATTCCGGTACGATGCCGTGTAGAAAACGATAAGGGGTATAGGTTTAATATAGCTGCCATGCACCTAACAGGTCAGCCCGCTACCATCTTAGACTGCATAACTTACCATCAGGTGATATCGCAGTCAAGGGTTGGAGTAAAAAAACACCAATTGCTCTCATGTGTTACGTAGCTATACTCTATACTAATATTATAAATGCGAAAGTTTGGATGAATGTATGGATGTATGGATGTTTGTTATTCAATCACGCCCCAACGTCTAAACGGATCTAGCTGAAATTTGACACAGAGATAGATGATTGTCTGGAATAGCACATAGGCTACTTTTTATCCCGGAAAATTAAAGATTTCCCGCGGGAACCAAAAAACCTCAAACCATGCAGTCAAAGCCGCGACATTCGCTAGTTAAATTATAATATTATGTAGTGTGTAGTATTATTTATTACTTATAATATCTAGAATAAGTAAAGGGTACTCTGACTACAGAGGTGCTCGCTCGAGCTCGAGGGTGACAGTTAATTATACGCGAAGTTATTGGGCGTGAACTTTAGCTGATCTGAGTGGATACAATAAATAATACATATAATATCAAGTGATCCGTAAACATTAGTTACGGCTTAAATAACGATATTGGTAAGGCTACGTGACAAATTCGTTATTTTTAATGTATAGACTAGGCAATAAAGCTAGTTGACCCCAACAATAATTCCTCAGACGACGAAACTTTGCTGTATGATAAAGTATCACGAGTTAAACGTATATTAAAAATATCCAAAAAATAATCAGAAAGGAAGTAAGGTTTTTTATGATATACCCAATTGTCAAAACAGGAAGGTTCATTATCGCGTAAACGCAGTTTAGGTTTGATAATAAAATCGGGTTAAATATCGATGTTCTGCATGATTATTTCGTTTAATATTTCGGTTTTGAGTGTAAATATACGGTAGTATATTAAAATAATAGTAGGTATACTATTATTTTAAAAAGAAATCAAGAAAATATTCAGTCAAAAAAATTAAGTTGTACCTAAGCATAAATACCTAACTTCCGCATGGATATGTTTTTGGATATTTTTGTATATGTTTTGGTTCATATCATACTACAACCCTGCCAAGTTTCAACGTCTGAGGATTTAATGGCGGGTCTCCATACAACGAACCGCCCCGTTGCCTAGACTAGTATGTTTTACTGGCAATTTTCCGACATGGTTAGCTTAGATTTTGTATAGTTTAACACGGTTTTTTTCCCTTATTCTATTTTAATTGTACTGAAACAGGTTTTGTGCAGTGGTCATGATTTAGACGAGCGATTCGGTTTAAAGACATTTATTTCTCAAAAACTTCACTTCACTTATATCGAAAATTACACGTTTAGTAAGTTCCTGTGTATATGATTGATTTGAATTCCGAGACATAAGTCTAGGGTCGAAATAGCTTATTCGCATGAAAACGCGGAATTTTCGTCCTATCCTGCCAATAATGAGCTTTAGCCCATAAATATATATAAATGCAAGTTTCTATACGAATTTGTCGTCAAATGCAACGAATAGTGATCGTGTTATATAACGTTTTAATACTCGCCTATCAACGAAAAAACGTGTATGAGTACGCAAACAAAATCATTGGGTATTATTTGGTATTGCAATTTATTTCAAGAAAGAAGTAATAATTTTCTATAAGGAATCTCGTAAAAGACAAAAAATCAAAAAGAATTCCAGCTAACGTTCGCGCGAATTCAGAAGGAATTTAATTAAGAAATTACATGAGATCCTTAGCTCAGACGACCACACCATACGGAATGAGTTATATTATTAATTAACTACCATTTTAATATTTATAATCTTTTTTGTTAACATACATGTTATATTTTTGTGATCTAACAATTGAGTCATAATTTAAAAAATTAAAAACCCCGACTGCCTTGCCAAAAAATGAACTAAAATGTTAAAAATCTAAATTAATCTAGTAAAATTAGAATCTTATTCAAATTTTTATTAAATGATATTTGTCTGTGAATCACTAGATATTGAAGTATAGTGTTATATATTTTTGGAATCTACTCATCATTTTCTAGATGATGAGTTAATCTTATTTTCGATTTTTTTTACAAATTTAATCTTTAATGCGGGACCATGGTCACCCCATCAATTTTTTTTTAAATTTGTCAATTTTACTAGCCTATGTCACCCGGAATAAGCTAGGAATTCTAACGATACATCATTTATCAAAATTGGTTGAGACGTAATGAAGTTATGGTGGAATATACAAACTCACATACATACATACATACATATATACATACATAAACCCTGGAAACAATATACTCCTTTTTTCAGGCAGTCGTATAATAAAACATCAGCAAAAAGATGATAAAAAATCACAAATCTTTTAATATATTAATTTTATATTTAAAAAAGGACTACTACTTACTACTTTAATATTGACTATATATTTCTGTATATTTCTTGTTATGTATTTTTACTTAAATTCTTTATTCAAGACATTTACTGACATAATACATTGAACACATACACATACACTGAACATAATATTAACTTACTTTATATATTTTGTTTCTTGTTTCCCAAACTTTTCTATTTATATTATTTTTAATTAATTGGAATTAATTTTCGTTAATTGGAAGAGAATACCTCTAGGTACTAAGTTTGCCTTTGTGCATTGTATTTTATGTGCAGTAAAGAATTTAAAACAAACAACAAAAGGAGCTCGGGATAACTAGATAATATACATCATACTAATAATAATTATTGTAAGTAGTTAGGTTAGTTTAGTTACTTTAAAATCTCAATTAATATTTAAATCCCATATTATTATAAGTATAAGGGAATAAAACTTGGGAATAATAAGAAATGCCTTTAAAAAGTTATATAAAAAATCCGAAAGAAGAAAAAAGTGTAAAAAGGTACAAGCGAAAGTAAAAAGTAAAATGAAAAGACAACTCTTACAATAGGTTCCAAATTTAATATTTAAATCGAGCGAGGAAAGTTTTATTTTCAACTTTTTCTTAGAACCTTACTGCCATAAATATCTTGTAAGAAAAACTGCAAATGTCTGCAATAAATAATCTGAGAGCTTACAGCAAATGTTTATGAGGTGCTTAATAAAGGATACATAATGTCATTGTTTTTGATCTGGCCTCACTACAGTCAAATTATTGTAGTGGTAATACCTACAATTCAAAAGTTAACTTGCTTGCAACTAAATTACCATAATATTATGTATTTCCATAATATTATGGTATATTACGCAGAAATATTACAGAATTCGCAGAATTTTGATGATTTCGTCCGCATGAATCTACGTTTTCATACATTACTTGCTTAAGTCCACCTCTTGAAAACTTCCACCAGGCTCTTAGTCCATGAGTTTCACAATAAATTTTCCTTCAACAAAAGTTTGGTGATCGTCAATTAACGTTCAGACCAACTTGGCATAATAATCGCTACCTCGCTTTTACAAGATGGTGCTTCAAAAACTTTATGTTTATAGCTCTTTGTCACGAACAAGAGAAAACTTGTTCACGAAAATGTGTGCTGAAAAATTGTGCTGTACATCTTTTGAGGCTGTTTCACACAAAGGTCTAACCCCTTCACTAGGGGTAAATCTATCAGAAAATCGAGCGGAAGATTGCGCATACAATAATGTCGTATGGTAATGTTAGGACTTAAGAACAAGGACAAGAAGCCATTAGTGCTTGTGCATCCGCGCGTACATAATACTGCACGGTATTTTGCTTAGTGGGATTTCCGTAAATCTGTCGCTTTTGGAGCTGAATTTTGCGCAAGCTATCTGAAGCACTGTATTTCCGCTTGATTTACTATAATACTATGTATACTAGTAAACCTATAGCTAGATAACTCTGTACTTGTGTGCTACCATTGGTAGTAGTATTGGTTCTGATGGCAACCTTATTTTTAAGCAGGTACTTGCATCTTTTTCTAACCAATGAATGTAATTAGACAAGTCATAATTAAAAAAATTAAAAAAACCAACTAAAAAGTTAAAAATCTAAATTATTCTAGTCAAATTAGAATCTTATTCACATTTTTAATAAATGAAATTTTTTGTGAATCACTGGATATTGAACTATAGTGTTATATTCTAACGATACCTCATTTATCAAAATTGGTTCACGCGTATAGAAGTTATGGTGGAATATACAAACTCACATACATAAATACATACATGAACCCTGAATACAATATACTCCTTTTTTCAGGCAGTCGTATAAAAAGGACCGAAGAAACTACGTTAAGCCGCGTGAGTTTAGCTCCCAATTGAGCATCGCAGTGATCGTTATAAAGTAGGACGAAACTTGAATATTAAATTAAATAGTTGTAAGTTCTTACATGCAATATTATATAAAGGAAACGATGTGCTTATTGGAAAAGTTGTAAGCGTTGTTGTGAGCGTTGTTAGACTCGACACCTGACGCTCGTATACCTACTGGATAAATTGTGCAACAGGCACTTGACATTTTAAAAATACTCAATACATTATGGACTATTACTGACGACAGCTCTTTATCATTTTAACGCTGACATATTAAACAATGAACGTACCTGAGTCCTGGGAAAACAATCATAAATGTGCTGCAAACGACGCTTTTGTCAGTAGCTTTTATACTTAATAATAATTATTAGTTTAACTTTCGTTTACAACGATTGTTCTGTTATATAAATTCTTCTATACATTTTAAAATAGCGTGCACAAGATTTAATGTAACTCCTATAGTCGTACCAGATAAAATTAAAAAAACCCTGGCTCACTAGCTCAAATCCATGGAACCAGAACGCTGATATTTTTCCCAGAGCTTCCTTTTATATATAATGCAGACAAGAAATAAGGCTCAATTTTCAGAGATTTCTACGGGAAATACGGTGCTGAAGGTCACTACTAACTTACCATATCGCTGTGTATAGGCACACGCCTACTTAAATTTTATTGATCCTTGCCACTGTTTAAATAAAACATCTGAAAAAAAGAAAAAAAAAACAACAATATGGCAATATTGCCTTCGCCAATGCTCATAATGCTCATAATAGAATACCGGATATCTCAAAAAATATGCATCGAAAGTTATAAAACAGCTATTTTTAATAAAAAAAAATAGTATAGAATAAAGGACGTAATACCTACTGCTACGATAACTCTCGGCTATCGCCAAATATGGAAATAGAATCCGAATTTAAAATTTTTCTTTTAAAAATATTCGAAACAAATTTTTCCTAAAACCCATTTTTTTTAAACTAGCTTTCATTATTTGCTATTTTTTAATCAATCAAGCCTGTCTCCAAGGATACGTCATTTTATTACTAAGTTCCCGAAGCCGCCTTCCGGCTACATCATCGTCGTTCCATGTCATAATAATATTGCATTGTCATCCAATTTACCTATTATACTAACATGCAAAATTTCAGCTCAGTTGCAAATAAAGAAGTCGTTCAAATTTAACGTACTGGATATTTTGATTACATACAGACACCGGGACGAGTGAAACTAATAATAATATAAGCTTGTAAAAAATCGGTTGCACTGAAACCCTAAAAAATTCAAAAAATCGGTTGCACTGAAACCCTAAAAAATTAAAAACAAAAATCAGAGCCTTTCGCAAAATATACGTGTGTAAAATAATCACCAAAATGTGAATAGGCGAAATCCAACTCCATCTGTGATGACTAAAAACTGTAAAATTCTCTTTCAAATTCGAATTCAAACCGGTGGGACATCGACACTCCTTGCATTTACCTTGAATATTCCAGTAAATCCGGATCCGTACCGGCTATTAAAGGGAATGGATTCACAACGTATCAAAGGCATTCAGTTTGATAAAACTCGACTAAATCGCCACCTTGGAATGGAGTGAAGTTTAATCAATAGTTTGTCGTTCGAACTGTCGAGTTTTACATAAATTCTGTTATCTAAAGCATGACCGTCTCTTTATTTTCTGAATTTAATATCTGCGGGAACTTTTTAATTTTACGAAGTTTAGTACTGAGAATAGTTTGCATCTCGGGGAAGGAAACCTCTAAAACAATTTATTTATATTTATTTACTATCGTTTAGTCTGTCTAGCTTTCTGTATATCTCTCTGTCTGTTACGGTATCACGCTGAAACTATACTAAACCAAGCATGTACTTGGGTATATAATTACGTAAGCTTATACTTAATATAACACGTGCAAAACTAGGGCAGGTTTAGTTGTTATTTTTCGGTTTTTAATCCGACTTCCAAAAAAGGAGGAGGATCAATTCGGCGCGCATTTTTTTTTTATCGAATAAATTCTCCTCCAGGCCTTTTCACAAACAAACCTTGGCATTGTAAGAAGACGGAAAAGGTTGCCATTGTAAACAAGATTATATTTCCGGACCTTTTGCCAACTCGTTGAGGTACACTGCTAAACTTTAAGGGATTTATTAAACTTTTGTATAATAATTAAAGTATTATTTACAACAATTGTGTTGCTGGCTTTTATTCATTTGATAAAGTAATTTAGGTATTCTAAATCCATACTAATATTATAAATGTGAAAGTGTGTCTGTCAGTCTGCTACGCATTCACGGCCCACCTGTTCAACCGATTTTGATGAACTTTGGTACATGGGTAGGTTGTATCCCGGGGAAGGGCATTACTACTTTTTATCCCGGAAAAATTCCTGGAGTTCTCATGGGATATCGAAAATCTTAATCCACACGGACGAAGTCGCGGGATTAAGTTTTTTCATCATCATCTAGTTTTTTTTTTATTGAAAACAATACAATAGAACTTAATGCCTAACCTAATTACTATATAAATCATGCCCACGTGGAATGGTGGCAAGAATGCTGGCTGCATTTCCGCGCTGGACAGCCAGATTGTTCCTTTGCGCAAAAAATGAGCCAGCCCTTCTGTCACCAGATGAGGCTAATAATAGTCATCTAGTTGACTATTATTTATCCGCCAATATTGTGAAGCTTAAACAAAGCATCATCAAAACTTTGAATATTCTAACCTACGATTAAATGTAAGCCGTTGACTGATTCTAACTGATCAAAGTATCAAAAATATAGATGAGGTCAAAAAAATACCTGTTTCATACAGTACAGGAATTTGCCATCACAATAGATTGCTAATCTTCAAAGTTATAGTATAGATTAATAAAATGGTCGAGCTTCCACTTCGAGTTTACAGAACTTAATACGCTTATAATACTGTTAAAGGACTACAGCAAGTTTGTATTTCAACTAGGTTAATGCTTTTAATCTAAAATAATGCTTGAAGGTGCAACTTTTATATCGTGGACTTCTCTACTTTTCGCAACAAATTAGTTAAGTTCTTTAACTTCAACTACTATTGTTAATATTTAGTTACTTGTTCATGCTACCCGGCTTTGCACGGATTCGCTTTAATTGTACTACCGCCTTTAGTTATGTGTCCATACTAATATTATAAATGCGAAAATGTATCTGTCTATCTGTCAGTTATGCCTTAAAAGCTCATCTTTTTGATGAAATTTGGTATAGAGATAGGATGCGCCCCAATGAAAGATAGGTAATTTTTATGTTAGTGATAGTACCCGCGGGAAACAACAATTAATCTTAATCCACTGTTAAACTCGCGGACATAATCTAGTTACATATAAATTGTAATGTAATACATCAGCTATTTTATAAAGAAAATAACACAGCCTCTGATAATATGAAGATTGACGCAGACGAAGGCGCTGGCATCTATAGATTATAATATAATATTAATCTGTTCTGAATATAATTTAGTACTATTAATGAATGCCAGGAATAAACTGAAATCCTAGGTCACCACTACAGCCCAACTCCGGGCTAGTACAGATAACTTCTCGTCAGAAAAACCCAATATTTAACTATGGCGTGACCCTGGACTAGAACCCGGGACCTCTTCGGCCTCAGTCGAACATGCTAATCTTATATCTTATATCGCATCTTATCTTATCTTAGGAAAATCTAATGAATTTTTCTCCTTAACTATAACATATTACTTTCACAGTGCCTTTTCGTCTCTAGAATTTAACCAAAGTCTGCCAAAGCAATTTTAAAGCGGAGATCTCGCATTATAAAATGCTCATAAATCTACAAAACGATTTCGGAAATTGTGAAGAAAACTTCATCACTTCGAATTCAGCCAGCCGTACCTATATGCCGGCTTCAAGAGCACCTGCGTTGGAATTTAATAATATTGTGTGCCGGCGAAACGACAAGAAAAGTATTAAAAACTTCTTTACCATTCAACATAAATTTTATTTTTTATGACATATTCTGCCTGCGATGTATTCCTCATTACTTTGGGTCGTGCCACTTTTCCAATAATCACATAATGATAGGAGTTGTATTGGGATGAAAATGCGGTGGGTTCCCCAGTTCTTACGACTCGTATACGATTTGGCTAAGAGTTGGTTTATCAACTCATAAGTTTATTGTAATTACTAGCAGATATTATGGCTTAGCTGCCTCGTTGGTCTAGTGGTGGGCATGTTTGACAGCGGTCTTTCCTATGAGAGTGGAGGCCTGTGCCCTGTGGAGCAGTGGAATGTTATTGGGCTGTAGTGGTGGTGGATTATGGCTTACGTAGCTTTCCGAGGCACGGACGAAACTAAAAGGCCGCATCGCCATCTAGCTATAGCGAGTGATATTCAATATGATTCACTAAAAATGACAATGACTCAATTGCATGACAGCGCTGTTCCTTAGACTAAGAATTGACTGTGTTTATTAAATTAATTATATTTTTATTATCATTTTGACATTGTATTACTTAAATTATTAATTTGACTACTTAGCTGCCATGACATGACCCATGACATATCTATTAAAATTTGACTTTTAATTATATTCGTAATAGTTAAAAAATACTAACTAATATTCGAATTCATCATAACTTGTGAGATTCGACATTATTTTTATTTTTATTTTAATTAGTACATCTAGGTCGATAAATTAAAATGTAATGTGTAAGACTTACTAGAATTGTTAATAGGGTTGTTTAATAGTACTAATATACATATTGCAATGCCCTGACGGGGCCTCATGTTCTTATAATTAATTAATTATATTATTATATTGTATGTACATGAATGCAATGAATAAATAAATAAATAAATTATTATAGGTGAAGGAAAAATCTTCAGGAAATCTGCATACCCAAAAGTTCTCCATAATGTTCTCCAAGACGTGTAAATTCTGCCAATCCACACTAATTGGCTAGCGCGCTGGACCATGGCCGAACCGTTTTGTTTCTGAAATGAGGCTCGTGCTCAATAAATTGTGATATATGAAGAAAAACTATTCAGAAAAAAGTGTATAGTAACAATATTATGTTTTTACTTTTATGTTCTATTTTAGGGTCCCGTACCTCAAAAGTAAAACACGGAACCCTTATAGGATCACTTTTTTTGTCCATCCGTCTATCTGTCAAGATTCTTTTTCTCAGCTGAAAGCTCAAGCTGGTCTCAGCTCAAGCTGAAATTCATATCAAATACTCAGGTTTACTGTCCCTTGGAGCTGTGAAAATATCAAACTTCTAAGCCAACGCAATTAAAAGGTACAGCCGTCTATGCTGCAAATTTTCGACACTCGCAAGGGAAACACAACCTACAGGGTACTTCCGGTGAACTCAGAATCTTGATATTTGGTACGAAGCAACGTCTTAAAGCACTGATAAAGGAAAAATTGCGAAAAGCATAAATTTTTGGCTACATCATATAATGAAAATAATTTTAAACTTACTACAGGTTTGTACGGAACCCTCGGTGCGCGAGTCCGACTCGCACTTGGCCGGTTTTTTTAAACGGTAGAAGGAGTTGAATGGTTCCCCTGGGATAGGATTGTGGTCTGTTTATGGCCAGTATCGTGAAACATTGCGCAATTAAACAATAAACCTGGTTTACATTGAGTCTGTTGTTTTCTGGAGTTTCATTGTGCACTTAAGATAATATGGCGATGCCCTAATTTAGACCAAGGTTTTAACCATAGTTAAAATCAAAAGACTAAACGTGGTGAAGTCCACTTATTTATAAAATTTTAACTGTATTTAGTGATAATGTTAATGTCCTTTGTGTATTCCTTTTGTTTAAGCAATAAAGAATTTTAATAATAATAATAATAAAAATTAAGTAATCGTCCGGCGATACATGAACAGCTTGAAGCAGTCAGGACGGTCTGCTTCAAGCTGCTACGTACTTAGAAGTTCACTATACAGTGAACTACAGTCTTCTAAGTACACACATAATGGAACCGCTCGAGCAGTTGCAGCTGCTTCGGGCGGTTGGCAGCAGTTATGAATGGTAGCTTCAAGCTGTTGACTATGACTGCAAGAGCGGTCCGTGTATGTTGATCACTGGCTAACGCGATAACCGTGTATGGCCGGTCTAAGATAGTTCTCAGAGTCACTCTCATGACACTCTTCATTGAGCTTAAAACCAAAAGCTGTACAGCAGTTTTTTAAAAGCCATTCTAACCCCTAACATTGCTAGCGCCATGGAGACATGGTGCGGTCTCTGTGGACCTCGTAAGGGAACAGACTCACTCAGTAGACGATGAAGACAGCTATATGCTTGGAGTTTCTCTACGTCATCAAAACAAAAATGAATTAATCCGTAGAAGAATCTGAACCTGATTCAGTTAGTAAATATTATGACGTCGATCGCTTGATGATGGTTTCACGACAACGACAGCTATTGCCCCACTCGCCAGTCGTTTGCAGATTGATTTTGGTAAACAACTTTCTTAATATGGCCAGTGAAAATTATGAATTGATTTAAAAAAACAAGACCCAGATAGAGCCGCAACGTTCTTATGAATGTTATACTTGGCTTCTTTAACCTCAATACACGAAGCTTTGTCCCTTTACACGCTTATGTTTTTGCCAGATACATTTTACCGAAAAATGTTGGCAAGATATCGTATGTCTTGTTTAGCAAACAAAGGGTTGAGCCCGTTCCCCTGGAGGTGATAGCAGCGCTCTCCCAATTCATTGGCCATAAACCAGCGAGAGAATGAAAGGGTTCCTGAAGGAATCAGTTTGATATTCTATAACGAAATATTGTGGAATGGAACTACAGTAATATTACCCTTAAAAGGATTTTAGGGTTCCATCATATTCAATAAGGAACCCTTATAGTGTGGAACTACAGTAATATTACTCTAGAAAAGTTTTCAGGGTTCCGTAGGCAACAAGAAACCCCTACATATTAATCACGCCGATAAAGTGGTCAAATACATTTTTGAAAAAAATTGTGTTAGGGTATCTCCCCTACACGTAAAGTGTGGATGAATTTATCTTTTCTCGTCTACTTATCCCCCATGGTGTGTAGTATCATTATATAGGTCTTTCAATAACAGTGTGGGTGTGGGTAAACCATTTTTCTATTGAGGGATCGATAGGTTCTAATTTTTGTTAGAGTCAAGTGCCTAAGAAACTAAGCTAACTTAATTAAATGCCTTCATTACTTTAAAGTTCATTAAAATGGAAATTCGTTTTCAATCAAAGCTTAATTAAATTTTCTGAAGGTTGTTAATTTAGAGGAAATGGGAAATTGAATGATTCCATATTAAACCAAGGGAGACCATAAAATAAATCAATTGTTCCAAGCGAAATATCTCTCAATTAGAATTCATAGGCTTATGCTAATTGAATGATATTCTG
The DNA here is from genome assembly GCA_964035005.1 of Erebia palarica. Taxonomy (NCBI): domain Eukaryota; kingdom Metazoa; phylum Arthropoda; class Insecta; order Lepidoptera; family Nymphalidae; genus Erebia; species Erebia palarica. Next base: position 35,051,148 of record OZ035985.1, on the reverse strand, counting down.
CCAACCTAAAATCGATGTGTTACCATAGAATAGATATTAGTAGTGACTTAGTGGCACTGAAGTATATTACATAAAATATAGGTACAACAATCTTCTTTATATTGTTCTTGTTTCTCTATATTTTTATATTACATCATTTGCGTATTTTCATACTAAGGACTTTTTAGAAGACTTCAATAAAGCAAAAGAACACTTTTGCATCCTTAAAACTGTTTCATATCATTCTAAAACTACTCGTACACTGGAGTGGGTTGGTTTGAAGATGTCGATAATGATGATAACTATTTGCCTCATCGCCTTTGACATCATTCTTTACCCAGTTATTCATTTGGAATTTTAAAGAGTTATTTTTAAATTTCCGGGATAAAAAGTAGCCTGTGTTATTTCAGACTATAATCTATCTCTGTGCCAAATTTCATTCAGTTCCGTTGAGCCGTTCCGGCGTGATTGAATAACAAACATACATCCATCCAAACTTTCGCTTGTATAATATTATTAGTATAGATATATAGCTGATGAGCAACTCAGAATAATAGAACTATGTTAAATGACGTCTGTATTTTATACTCGATCACGTCGCTTCACAAAATGTAGTATACGTTGCCAGTTACGTACAACACAACCATTAATGGATTACATCCCTAATTGCTTTTGCGTAGAAGCCCTAACGAGGGGTACAGGCAAAGGGCCCGAGACGTTTGCCTAAAATAGATTATGCTATCGGCCTGTTCATGAATTCGTAGGTACTGCCACTTTTTTTCATTATTTTACTATGATGTTTATTTAATTTCATCAATATTTAGGGTTCCGTTCCCCGAAAGGAAAAAAGGAACACTTTTACGATCACTTCGTTGTCCGTCTGTCTGTATGTCTGCCAATGCCATATTTCTTGGGAACGCGTGGAGTATCTATTTGAAATTAATATCAAATTACAGGTCTACAGACCCTTGGCCCTTTAAGTCAACGCAATCAGAAGATACGGTCATTTATGACACATATTTTTCACATTTTGGCACTCGCCATCAAATCAAAACCTTCAAGGTACTTCTCGTTGATCAAAAATCATGAAATTTGGCAATAAGCAACATCTCACAGAACATCACATACCTATAGGAAAAAAAACGAAAATTGTTAAATAATGTTCTGTTCATAGGGTATCCAATTGTTTGTCATGCCCTACCCGTTTAGCACCATACGTAAGCCACATTGCTAAAATTCTACATCAATGGTAAGCCATGTTATTTCACAGCTGAGTACGTGTTGTTACGACATATCTCTTGTTATTTCCTAAAATAATTTACATTATGTGGTGGTACGGAACAATTCGTGCGTGAGTCTGACCGCTCTTGATCGGAATTTTTGAGATAGATTTAAATTTTAAGGTTATCCATTTTTACATTAAAATCGTTAACGTTTGCTTTAAGAAAAAATGCCATTGTTTTTTATTTCAAAGCTAAAAATACTTGAGACGTCAGTAAGAAGACACGTTTATAATCGCATCGCATTAAAAAAGAGCACTGGCTTAATAAAAAGGTAAAACCAAAATTTGTAGACGCGTTCAGCTTTATCTTAAATACCTCACTCAATTTACTCCATGAACTCTCGGAATATCTTAATTTTCGCTTAAAATGTGTTCCATTAAAACGGGAATTTATTACTAACTTTCATGTAAAATTCCTAACGAGTGCAGAGGCGAAGGTCTGGGACGCTCAAAATTCCGTTATCGCCTTATTAAGAAAATAATAAATTTGTTTTGTCTCTTGATTTAATCGACTTCTAAGGTGACTTCGCACAGATATTTTAAGTACCTGTCTTTGATTAGAGTTTCTTTTAAGAAATAACCTGTCTAACTAATTATATGTGTATTTGGTACCGGAGATGGCAAATTTTTATCCCGGAAAATCATTTCCCCCAGGATGAAATCGCGGGTATAAAGACTTAATTAATCTTATTTGTTCTTATTAATGTTTCGCATCGTGTCAGTAAATGTGTCAGAAGTAATAAAAAATACGCTGTACAAAATACATGAGAATAAGTTTCGATATTAAAGGTACTTATCTCGTTATACCTACCTGTAAGTAAGCAAAATTGCTCAATTTCTTCTGATGTTAATCTCACCGGAAATTAACCTTTTCAATATTTCCGGCGTGCTCGGAAATAATTTTTGTTAATATCCTGGAACTTTTTTGTAATACGATGTTAAAGTTAGGGTAAAAAACATATAGGTAGGTATAATATAGCACTCTATGGTAAAAACACATTGAGGATCGGACAGGACAAAATGTCCGCGAACGCCCGCGCCGGACAAAAACGACTTTTAACGACAGACACGGCGGAAAAAAAGTTAAAGCTAAGGACTTTTTTCCGCCAGACAAAAATTAATTATGTGTGTTATAAACCGACAAGCGCTGTAGAACCTGTAATTCTAACGTAACTAGGTATATAATTTGTGTGTTTGGAGACTAGGTTTAAAATAGATAAAAACTGAAAATTCATAGATTTTTAATGAGATTGGAGTACATGGCACCAGGGAGAATAGCAAAATAAAAGAATAATATTATTAGTTTTAAAAAAATGGGCAGTTGGACATGATATTTACTGCTCATTATAAAAATCAGAACGAGGACTTCACTTAACTCCTTTTGAAAGATTTCAAATTTATTTGTTTCTATTTTCTCCCTAGATTTTATTGAAAAGCATTTTAATTAAAATGCTGAAAGTTTATTCTGGGCGTTGTCTTCAAACTCTTTCTAAGCTATTAAACAGTTTTTTAATAAACTCAAAGTCAGCTTTACAAAGCGCGAGCGGCAGAGCGACTTAAAGTAACACAGTACATTCAGGCGTCCCATTTTCATCCATGTTTTATTACTCTATCAAAAACATACAATCTACATGATGCACAGTTATCAAAAGTAATACAATAAAGTTTTATATATCAATTCAAAGTTTTTCATTATTATAGCAATTACTCTATACATAATTTAAAACAGAGCTTTTGTTACTGCTGCGCTAGGAAACCTGTATGACAGCAGTAATTACTTCCTCCAGGATCTCACTGAGTGACTTTTAAGTGACAGGAATGCTTATATTATTAATGTTTTTTTTTATTGAAAATATTACAATAGAACATAATGCTAGCTAGCCTAACCTAATTAATTACTAAATAAATCATGCCCACGTGGAATGGTGGCAAGAATGCTGGCTGCATTTCCTTCATTATGTTAAATTAAGTAGACAAGCAGTGCGCGTTAAATAGTGTGTGCATCTATTTGTGTATGTGTGGGGGAAGGGTGAAGTGTGTGTGCGTGTTTTTTGGTCAGTATTTGTGAGTGCATGTGTAGCGTTGGAGTGAAACTAAGTATTTATGGGTTGTCTCTAATCGATAGAAGTTAATGGGATTAAGATGAAAACAAATTAAGAAAAGATTGAACAATCATTTTTGAATTTTTATTAAATCTTCTGTTTCTTCGTAACTATTACAAGAGAAATTTTAAATGCAAAACTTAAGCCTTTAAATGTAGATAACTAAAATATTTCAATAAATGAAATAATAAGTACATAATATATATGTACCTATTCACTAGAGTTAATTAGGAATGAAGTAGTTAGGCCGGACTCAATTAAGTGTACATTTTTAATTAAATCTAGTACTCTCAAATATACGAGTGTGTGAAGTAGAGCAAAATGTTCATTTTGGAGCAATTTTTTTTTATAAAACGTCAGTTCCGAATAAAATTTCGAATTGCAAAACTGCTGAGATAAAAATTCTATTAAAACTTCGCGCCCCAACAAATTGAATTCATTTTCCACTAATAGAAAATGTTCGCATTTTTATATTGCAAAGAGAACTTCAAGGAATTCTTAAAAACAAATAAATTCCGTATTCGATACGGCAATCAATTAGATTTCAATCACGCTTCCCAAATATTTCAATATTAGGTTGGTTTTTAATTTGTATTGCGGATTGGATGAAAACAGATCATGCTTGGTTGAATGCATTGTTTAAAACATTTAATTTATATCCAAATCAATTCTTTTGTTGAGCTAAATCACGAATATTTAACCGACTCCAGTACGAGAGGGAAATGAAATTCAAATGAAATCAATTCTAAATGTAATGACTGATATTGATTGAACATAAAAGGACATGACCAGTAATTGCCCTCCGATTCGGGACAATGCACAGGATTTCCGTTTTTACAGTAAGGTTTAAAAATTCAAAACGAAATTATTATGGATTTATTATTCCAAATAAGGTCGGGGTTCAAATGACAAAAAAAAACAGTACGTTTGTTGTTTAAATCTTGAGCGTCCGCTTTCCTCTTTAAGCACTACTCCATTTTGACGTTCCATTATATCCATGCCTAATAATAATCTTGTAACCCTACATGAATACCATTTAAGTACCTTAGTTATTATATTAGGAATGATTTATTTTTGATCAATTAAATAGTAATGAAAAGGAAATGTATGTTTTGTTTATAATTATTTTTATTTTTTGACAAGTCTCAAACTAATCGATCGAACAAAGCATTTTGAAGTACTACGTTTAAAGGAACGCCCTGTCACATTGCATATGCTGCCATCTGTGGTCGAATAGTTGAACTTGTTAACGAAAAGTAGCGAGCAATACTTAAAAATATTTTCTAGACTCACCACAATAACTAGCGCCATCTAGTGTGGGAAAGCAGTTTTTGGTGAAACTTTTTTTATCTATTTTCTCAGTTTTCAGAGCCTTCAGACTCCTGAAACTTTTTTATTTGAAAACTATAAAATATAACAATTACAATAATAAAGAAATAATACTTGAAAATATTTTTTTAGACTCGCTTAACACAATAACTACCGCCATCTAGTGTGGGAAAGCAGTTTTTGGTGAAACTTTTTTTATCTATTTTCTCAGTTTTCAGAGCCTTCAGACTCCTGAAACTTTTTTATTTGAAAACTATAAAATATAACAATTACAATAATAAAGAAATAATACTTGAAAATATTTTTTTAGACTCGCTTAACACAATAAATAGCGCCATCTAGTGTGGGAAAGCAGTCTTTTGGTGAAACTTTTTTGTTCATTTTCGCAGTTTTCCGAGCCTTCAGACTCCTGAAACTTTTTTATCTGAAAACAGTGAAATATTACAATTACAATAATAAAGAAATCATTGCTGTACATTGATTTTTGACACCTAGGCAAGCTGCCATAGTTCCACCGGTCAAGTCCTTTTGTTTGAATATATTTGACGACACCATTGCTGATGCAGTGTGGAGCGCTGTGGTAATAGATAACAAATAGGTTTGATTCCTAACTGGGTCAGTTAAGAATATACAGGTTGGCCCAAATAGTGGCGTTTGAAGAAAAACATATGATTCCTCGTACTTAGACCTATCAGAAAATACCTCATGTTCAGCGATTTTTGGTAGTTTTCGAGTTATGATTTTTTAAAGTTTTTTAGGAGATTTTTGAGGCAGTGAGTGTTAATTTTTTTTATTTAGTGCTTTTCTCCGAAATTTTTTTTCAGGTACATGCTTGCCATGAAGTGTACTATTTTGCATAAAATAATTAACACTAACATGAGTTGGAAAATTTTTGGCCGTAAGTGAAAAGTTTACGTTAGACAGCGGTAGATTAGAATTTTCAAGTTTAGATTAAACTTGTCTACGTCCTAATTTTAAAAGCTTTTGGGGTTCCTAAGCTTCCTTTTAGACTAAATTTAAAATTCGGTACTTTACGGGGCGTTATTGTGAGAAATCGAACGTAAGTAAGGCGAAAAATTCTGAACTAACAATTTGATTCTTAAAAATGATTTTTGACTATGTTATCGCTTATTTATTGCCGTAGGAAATCTCAGAATTTAAGTATTTAGGACATAAATAATCGATATTTATTGATGAAGTGAAATCAAAGTTACGTGAAAGTTATTTGGCGTTTTTTAGTTTTTAACCGTCATTAGGCGAAAAAAATAACAGAATTGTACTCGGTTACAAAAAAATAGCTGTATCCTATTATCCTTCTGGCAATAAAGTATAGTTTTTCCGCTCCTACAAGTTTTTTTTACTTGCCCCTGTCGGCAGCACTTTATTGTCAGTGGATATAATAAGATAAAGCTATTGTAGCACTCTCTCAGAAATCTCATATAAAACGTTTAAAAATTTACTACTAGAAAACTACCAAAAATCTCTGTACATACATAGGGTATTTACCGATAGGTCTACGTACGAGGAATCAGTTTTTTTTCTTTGAGCCACCCTGTATTATTTCTGAATTGTTCAGTCCTGGTTCTCGTGGTTTGGGCGTGGCTATGACGTCAATCATCTTATTAAACCATAACCGGCTCACATACTGAGCATCCTCTCGGAATGAGAAGGGTTTGGCCATACTTGCCACCACGCTGGACAAATGCGGACTGGCACTTTGGCAGGCCTCACACACCTTCGAAAACCACTATGATTATGCAGGTTTCCATTCGAAAAAAAATACTTTATCCAAGCCATTCTTATTTTTAAATTAAGTCAGCTAAATTTCTTAGTTTCGACTAGCAAATATATTTATAGATGCACATTAAAAAGTAGGAAGGTACATTAAATTGGGACACACAGTACTTCTAGCGCTATTTACAAAGGTATATCCGCCCTGCAGCGCAGTCCCTTGTATGGTCTGGCCCCACTAAAGAGGTGCGGTACGTAGTAGCAAGTATTCTATGTACAGTTACGTCGCATTGCATCTCCTTGCTGCGTCGTTTAAGTGAGCCCAGTTCCCAGTGGCGTGCACAGGGCTTGAAGCCAGGGTAGGCATTAGCTAGTCAGAAAGCCTATTTATTGACTTTTATGATGAAATGAGCATTGACGTATATCCATTTGAGTAAGCCGTGCTTTTATGCCTCTATGAACTGCACGCCACTGCCAGTTCCATACAAACTCGTACAAAGTACGTGTCGCACTGCGCCCAGACACTCTAGTGGGATTAGGCCTTTAAAAGGCTCGCCCAATTAGCAAAGTCTTGCCTTCCTCGCTAATGATACACTCATATTTTTGCGAGCACGCCCTTTCTTACTTTCTGCACTGTAATGTAGGCTTGTGAAACCTACTTGACTCCGACGATAATGAAACGACATCCGTAGAATTATTGAATATTGAATAGAAGCAGGCGTTACTTTGCGGAAGTCCATGATAGTGAATGAACTAGAAGTTTAATTCGCTATAATCCGCTACAGTAGACAAATCTGTGTGGTACAGTGCGTGTCTTTCACCTGCAACATGCGACACCCACCACCCAGCAATTCGCACAGGCACAACACCACACCACACAAATCCTCCAAATCACTCTCAACGTACGTTTCACTCCGACACCGGAGCATCCTCAGGAGATGTTGACTCGACAATGCACGATTGTTGTGTGATTCACACTGTAGTTACTGTAGCGGATTATAGCGAATTAAACTTCTAGTTCATTCACCATCCGTAGAATTACGTTAGCGGCAAAAAGTGTGTGAAACTTCCTTGTATTTTCATTTTTCATGATTGTTAATTCCCTACAACGTATTTCAATTTTTTTGGTAAAAATAATCAATTTCGGAATCAAAATATTTAGATATTTGTTTAATTTTTTTACAATAAAGCATAACGCATATTCTTGTTTTCAACAGAAAGCCGGAAAAATAGTAATGTTAGATTAGATTACCCGATTAGCAAGGTTATGCAAATCAAAAAATGACGGACTTTTTTTACAAAATTTGATCCCCTATAAATTAGCTTCCTTGAAGGAAAAAAATATTTAAATATCCGTCTGAAAATTGCTCAATCCTGCATGTCTAACTAATTAAATACTCGATCTGCTCCAAACTATATTTTTGGCTAGATGATACCCACGAGCACGACTGCGTTGATTTAGCATTTTTCAAAAGTCCCCAGATTTTCTTGGATTCAAACTATCTAAAAACCAAATTCCATCAAAATTGGTTAAAGATGTGAGTCGCATTGAATTAAAAATATAAAGGTTACAGAGAGCTCGCTGTAGGTACTTACATTTATGGCATCTAAAATTTTCTTCACTTCACTCCTGGTGATTACTGTCCCAAAAGTTAAAACAAGTCCCAAAAGTCAAGGAACCAAATCTTTTTGTGTAATTTTCTATTGAAGTTAAAAATATTGGTCGCTTAGCTTCACGTAAATTAATTTTGTATTAAAGCTTTAACGAGGGGATGGCCGGAGGTCTGAGGCTTTCTCTCTGAATTCCGTTATCGACTGGGTGCGAATTAATTTGTTTTGTTGCTTAATTAAATTACATTTCGGAAATATAAATTAAATTATACAATTGTTTATTTGCGGAATTCGGGAAATAGTAACATTTTTGCTGTTGAATACGTTTGTTTTTATTTTCGCAATTTTGTTTTTACTAAGAATGAGATGAAGGTGTTGGTCTGTTACGGTAAAAATCTATCGGTCATGGCCACAATCTCAATTATATAAATTTGCCGAAAATGGATGATGCCTGGGTCAAAACTGATTTCTTACTAATTATAAAAAATATTTATTTGAATAAATGTTGGGAAGGAACTGGCCCCTAAAATAAGGGTCCTCCTAGTTTAAGGGAAAAGGAATTCATTGTATTCGTACTTAAGTAAATTTCTTTAATAAAGATTTCTATTTCCTTTTCTTTTAAATAGAGGGTTTTTCAAAATACCTAAAATCCACATTTTCTGTTAGTTTTAAGTTTGATAATTATTAGTCATTCCATATTAGCAAATCAGATCCTCCCAATTGCTCCACCTGTGGAGTAATTGAAGATATCTACTATGTATTGCTGAAGTGTGTTCGGAATTAAGAATTTAGAGTAAGTTTATGTAATATTTTGGATAGTAGTATAAGTATTTGTGTTTGTATTAGCTTTCTATCATTTCCTGTCTACGATAAATCAAAATTATTGTATAAAAATCCGAAATATTGAATAATTATTATAATCCGTAAATATTTGAAATTAATTTTAGCTAAATACTATTGATTGTAATCTACGGAGCGATATAGTCACTGAGTGACTGAGCCAATAAGGAGAAAAAAAAACTACCGATTAAAGAAAGTTTACAGTGTTGAAACATGACGTCAAAACTATGTATTCCATAACTTCCCAGATTGTGTTAGCATTATTACTGTTTGTCTTTATATCTCATGAAATAGGAAGTATAATATCTGTCAATTTGACTTGTTTCATGTTATTTAATTTAATCAGCGGGTACGGACGCCATATTGAAATTAGTTAGCATAAATATGAGTGTTTTGACGACAGTAACTCAGTCTCCTGCCGGCAGACACAGCGATTGTTGAATATTTTTGTGTTAAGATCGCAATTTGGTTTAGAGCTTAACGATAGCAATCGCCGGATCAAATTAATATTGTTTTTAAGTATAGCCAACTTTTTCTAATTACATCAAATCTCTCATGGAACCTCTACACGTTTAACCATTTACTCGTGCAAGTTTCAATGAGAGGACAAATATTATATTGAAAGTGTTTCGTTAATACCTACTTCTGGATTGTCCCTTACAATTGAGTTGCTGATTTGATTGAATTGGCATCATCACTATTTTAGGGGGTTTTTGCTGCATCGGATTTTAGCCAATAACAGGAGAGTATTCGCCAATCAGAGGTAAATGCAGCTGTTACACTGTAGTCACAGAATACTAATTATGACCACGTGCTGTGTACGTGTACGAGTACTACTATAGTACCTGTCGTTTTACCGCAATCGAGTGCCAGTGATCCAATCGCAATCACCTCTGATTGGAACTTTCACTCTTAATTGAAATGCACTGGGGTGTTACTACTATTAATAGGGGAACACAAGAGGGGATTTTTGGATATACTCCAGCGTTACAAACTTTAAAAACTCCAACTCCTTTAGGTCTCGCTCAAATCATCAGATTATTTAAATGTAGGTACACTTTTCAGCATGTAATTAACTCACTCTACCTTAATCTGACGAACTCTAGTATTTCTGATGATCGATTTTATTTATATCTAATATTTTGATCTGCTGTACTAGACAGACCCACCAATATACAGGGCTTATCTATGGTGAAGGTACTCTATAGGGTCCAAGGTCCCCTTTTATATTAATCTGCCGCGCTGGAGTACATCCAAAAATCCCCTCTTGGGCTCCCCTACGATTTATTTATATCGCTTAGAGCTGTGTTATTTCTAAATGACAGTTATATGTCATGTACCTTGACGTTCCTAAAATAAGGATTATAATATAAAAGTCAACAATATTAAAATAATACGGCTTCAAGTGATCACGGTAGTATACCCCTGAATAAACAGAAATGATTAATTCTACCAATCACAAAATTCGTGATCCATAATAATTATTAAAATCATAATTCAAAAGTGCTACTTTTTCATTACTAACTCCGTTAGACAAAAGCTTTGTGGACGGAAATACTGCAGGTTTTTTATCTATAAAAGAAGAAGATATCAACAGAGATGAACATGACGTATCGTGGACGGTGGTGATCCTCAAAATAATATTATGTCACAAAATTCGTACTTTTCGTGACAGGACATTGAAATCTCCATCTGAAAATCTCAAAAGAACCTCTAGGCGGGTTTTTTCTAAGTGAGGAGGAAAATCTACGTTATCGCCATCTTATTGACAGCATCACTATTTCCTTGCACACCGCCCACAGCTTAGCGGAGCGTCAAACTGATCGGTAGGGTTAGTATAGTATAACTTCTCACCAACGTTGATACAGTTCGAGCGTCGATTATACACCCTAAAGTATTAGGGGATTATGTTATTCACATTTCAGTTTCTTCAGTTTCTTTATTAGTTGCAATTCCATAGTTACATTATTTCTTAATTAACATATAATAGTCATTAGTAAATAAGGCATGCTATGGATACCCAGTTTGGGTTTCAAAATCTTGTTTCAAAGAGTTATCAGTTAACGAGTCAGTTATATACACGGTTCTATTCATCATGCCTAAAACAGTCTCTTAAAATCACAAAAGAACCTCTTCTACAGTTCGCGCGCGAGTTGAATGCAGAGTAAATGTATGTGTCACCATACATTTACTCTGCATTCAACTCGCGCGCAAACTATACGTAAGGAGGAACGTTGTCACCATCTTATTGACTGCATCACACTGCCTTACAGTTTAGCGAAGCGTCAAACATAATTTTGCAAACAAAATTAGGGTAAAAGTCGGTGACTCCAACCCACGCTCTTTTCATCATCTGTAATACAAATTTCTCACTCAAAATCAAGGACTTTAATGAGACTATTTTATCTGACGTTGTGTTTAAATGCTCGACATCAGTCAGTATAGAAATACATATAAGACAATATACCGAAATGTTCGAGTGATGTAAAATCTCATACTGAACCAATGGGTCGGATCATTAATTTTATCTGGTCACGTCGCAGCCTTTTTGCGGACGCCGAGAGAGCTTTAGCTATGCTTTAATGCCATTACACGGTGGACGGGCACGCCTACTTATTTTTATTTTTTGACGACCTCCGTGGCGCAGTGTGTAGCGCTGTTGTCTTGACGTGCGGAGGTCCCGGGTTTTATCCCCGGCAGGGTCAATTTGGGAATTACAATTTCTGAATTTTCCCTGATCTGGCTTAGTGGGAGGCTGCGGCCGTGGCTTTACCACCCTACCAGCAAAGACGTGCTCCAAGCGATTACGCGTTCCCGTACGATGCCGTGTAGAAACCAAATCGGGGTATGGGTTCAATATAACTGCCATGCCCCTAACAGGTTAGCCCGCTACCATCTTAGACTGCATCATCATTTACCATCAGGTGTGATCGCAGTCAAGGGCTAACTTGTAGCAGAAAAAAAGCTGATGCCCGCGACTTCATCTGTGTGGGTTTAAGTTTTATTAATTCCGTAACATTTTTTTAGCAGCCTGTATAAAAGTTACTTATCATAATAATATGCCACTCTTCAGGCCCTCAACTATACCTACCCTTTTATGTAAAGCTCAAGGCATAATAAAGGAAAGTGATCCCTCATTAGGGTTCCGTAGTAAACAAGGAACCCTTATAGATACGCCAATTCGCTTCAAGCTTTCGTCCGTCTGGCTGTCTTACCACGACTTAGCTCACAGACTCTTGGTACTAGAAAGCTGTAATTTTGCATGGAATACATACAGTTAAGTGGTTAAAAAAATCTTGAAAAAAGAAATACAATATGTACAACACTTCGTTAAAACAAGTGTTTATAAGTTCTTAACGTTAAAATAAGTTGAGTTTCTAAGATATTAAACAATGAATAGCTTAGCTAAATTCAGATAACTTCTTACGTCTTAACACTGTGTGTCTTTGAACTTTGAATACCTCGTATTAGTACCTTCTCAAAACTTGCAGTTATCCCATGTTTAATTCAATTTGAGTAACAAAATTATCTGACAACTCCCAGCTTGCTGCACCACTAAAGGAAATTAAATTATGGACTGCATTTCTTAGTACCTAAATATATACTAATACCAATATTATATATGTGAAATTTTGGATGGATTGATGAAAGTTTGTAACTCAATCATGCCAGAGCGGCTGAACAAATTTGTTTTACAAATCTTGCTTAATACGAAAGTTTGGATGAATATATGGATGTATGGATGTTTGTTACTCAATCACGCCCTACGGTCCACGGCCAAACGGATCTGGCTGAAATTTGGCACAGAGATAAATTATAGTCTGGAATAGCACAAAGAATACTTTTTATCCCGGAAAATTAAAGAGTTCTCGCGGGAAACAAAACATCTCAAACCACGTAGACGAAGTCGCAGACATTCGCTAGTATTTTTTATAAACAAACTTTATAAAATATTAGTAAAACAAAATTTAGTGGCTCTTCTTTTAGTTGTTTTCTGAAAAAAATAACAAAAATACGACGACCATAATTATTGAAATAAGTATAAAAATCTGTTTGTCAGGGTTTTTATATAACTAGGATTTATGCTTTTTCGGAGGAAAATATTAATAGTGAGATATAGATAGGTTTGTATATATGATACTTGATCAAATCTCAATTACCTACTAAGAATTAACATTAAATTTTGTCATTTTTACAATCATTTTAAACACAGAGCATCTTGACTGACTATTATTAAAAGTGTTCGTTCATTAAATAATCCTTTTAACATTAATGCAGCTTTTGTTTCTTTGAAAAGCTCTGTATCTTATCAAAAGTTAAAACAAACCGTATAAAATATAAAGTGTACATATAAGTAGCGTTTCCTTTTGAAGTAGATGTAAAATAAATCCAAAGCAGCTAGAATATCTCTTTAGCATAATCTCTTTTGAAGTGTCATTTAATGCTACTTCTTTGACTTTGATTAAACGTGAACATCGCGAGCAGTTTTCTTTTTTTCTGTTTCGTACAGAAAATAAAGAAAAGAGTACACACATACCCCGTTTACGTAGGGTTTACTAATGATACCGGAAACATTTCTTCATTATTAACTAGATGATGCCCGTGACTTCGTCCACGTGGATTAAGGTTTTTTGATTGCCGCGGGAACTCTAATTTTTTAGGATAAAAGTAGCTGATGTCCTACCCAGTGATACAACTTATCATCATCATCATCATCATCATCGGCGCTACAATCTCTTGTAGGCCCGGGCCTGGTCTGGTCCAGAAGATTTCTCCATATGTCTCTGTCCTTTGCGCTCGTTTACAACCTTTACCAGTTTTCATTGCAGAGATTAACTGTGAAAGCGTAGCATACACACAGACTGACGGACAGACAGACAGACGCATTTATAATATTATTATGAATATTAAGTGGCATTGGGCAAGGCGCATAGTTCGAGGAACAAAAAGGAATTGGGGTCCCAAGGTGATCCAAGATGGCGACCTCGCACTGCCAAGCTCAGCGTTGGAAGACTCACGACTAGGTGGTCGGATGATTTCAAGCGAGTAACTGGGAACCGCTGGAAACAAGGGACACGATTTGTGGAGATCCATGCAAGAACCCTTAATTTTTGAGCTGTCTCTGCCCATCTATACTAGATGAAGAGGGGCAAAGTTTATGATTTTTTGTCAGTAAAATTTTAATTTTTTAAGCCAGGTTTTTTGGTTTCTTCCTTCCAAAAACACTAAGTTCAAAATGTTGTGTGTACATTTACTTACGCGCAGTTGATTTTTTTTAACATGTAATACTGTAACTTTAGCCAATTAAAAAGGGCTTATAACCCACGGCACTAATAACTTTTTACTTTTGAACATCTCCAAAAGATGGCGATCTTAAAACAGCTGTTTAGTTTGGCAGCCATTGCATCGAATTTGTCGTATCGGTAGCGTACCAAGTTTTAATTCAAAAATCGTCTCTATCTATAAAGAAAATAACAATACTTTCCTTTACAACTGGAACTGGAAAGTAATATGGGCACTCAAACTGGAATTTCTTTCACTACGGAGCTGACGACCTCATTCTGAATGACAATGAGGCGAATAACTGAATTTTATCATCCGTGGCAAGACTGCAGGACGTAAAGCTATTTCACTTAAACTTTATTTCGTAAAATGTTTTTGATTAATGTTTTAACACAGTATATGGAAGTATTTTCTTTTCTACCAGTCATACTATTAGGCCTTTTGCGCACAGTTAAGAAAATTTATTGTGTCTTATAAGAAATTCAGTCGCAATTGTTGTTGTATGAGACCATACATATTACAAGATAAATTTTTCTTGTGTCTGATCAGACACGCGCATGCAAATATAAGATAGCACCTATAAGACACAAGAATTTTTTTAATAATGCGCAATAGGCCTTAGAAACGACAATGCTGTAAAGTGACGGGGCAAGTCTAGGAGGGTACGTCTAAGTTGGCAGATTTTTAGTTCAATAATAAGTTAAGTAATACTAGCATAAAATTAATATGCAGTTTGAAGGTGTGTAGGTTAAGTATAGTAGAGCTTGTGGTCTACAATTTTTAAGGGCATCGATTCACTGTAAGAATAATACATTCCTACTTACGCTGTGGTTTCAAGTAAGGGCACGCTTTTTTGATTCTCGTGTAATGGTTAACGTGAATATCTGTCACTCGTGGTGACAGATAATCACGTTAATTTTTGATGGCTTTATTTTTTTGATAGTCCAGTGGCTTGTTAGAGAATAGGGGAGCTGAATTATCATGTGGGTATGACAGTTACAAAGAGTTGAAAAGGTTGCACATAAGTCTTCGTCTGCAAATGCTCTGTTGACTAATGGTGTCATTTGTTATTGCAAATCTGCAAAGCCAGGCTATATTTTACGCGAAAAGACCGTTTCATCGAAGTACTACTCTCTGGAGATAATAAATCATTCGGACTTTAGAAACGACATGGATTTATACGACTTAGAATTTATTTCAAAATCCTTTAGATCACAAGTAGACACTCAAAACAAAGGATCACTAAACTCAAGTCAATTTTTAAGGTGGCTACTTATCTTAGAGGCAATGCACCTCTTTTTAATATGTGAGGAAAAAGTGTAGCTCAAGACTTCATCCGCGTGGTAAAAAAATATAAAGTTTTGAAAATCAAGAGAGAACTCATTGAGTATGACCCATTAGAGACAGCGAAATAAAAAAGGAGATTATGCTGAATCCGGTTGCTATTGCATTATTTAACCATTTTATTTTCACTATCCCTATCCAGTAAGCTCTTTGGAGCACTTGACTGGTATGATTAGCAACTTAAAATAACCTAGATGACTATAATAATTCAAATTCCTTTTTAACATTAAAATCAAACTTCTATTATTATATTAGCTTTATATTAGCTTTTCCCCTATAAATACTCCCTTACTAAATGTTATGACGACTTAACTTCATCAAGTCTCATTTATGTACAGTTGTAGCCCTTTACAGATTACACTGCTCCCGAGATTAAACGCCACTCAACTGTCTCGTTGCTTGGGATTTATAAAATACTCGAGCAATAGAAACTTCACCCCTATGATCCATTAGAGCTTTCAACATTAAATTACACTTCATAAGAGATAATGCTCAATCCAGTTGCCTTTGCATTATTACCACTTTATTGTGACCATCGGCATCCTGTAAACTCTTTTTAGGTGATTCCAGATAACTGCATTACTCTAAATCAATTTATTTACATTAAAAGCAAACTTCTCAAAATTAGCATAACTTTTTACCCTACATAATATTATATTCTCTTACTAAATACATATTATGATTCGCTTGTTTTCATTTAGTAACATTTATGCACAGCTGTAGCCCATAATAGATTACAATGCCCCGTAGATTAAATGCCACTCAACTGTCTAGTTGCTTCAGATTTATAAAATACCCGAGCAATAGAAACTTCACCCCTTACGACCGCTTTCAGCCAGCGAAATTAAATTATACTTTAAAGGAGATTGTGCTAAATCCAGCAGCATTAACACCATTCTACATTATTTTCAAACCTTGTATCCAGTAAGCTTTTTAGAGGGCTTGACTGTTATTTTTCTTATCCACTGTAGTGGCTTTAATGGTAAGCCCTTGACTGCGATTATGAATGGCACTGTAAAATAATGGTTGTGGGTACACAATATTGCCATAACGCTCTTATTTTCTTATGATACATACGAAGAAAGTCTTAGTCGTGACTGCCTATAAAATAATATTTCAATGCATTTTAAATCATAATTTCATTATATCCCGGGAAAGGACATAGGCTATTTTTTATCCCGGAAAATTAAGGAGTAACATGCTCTCCGAGGCACGGGGGTGACACACCGCCAACATTCTAACTCCGGGCTAGTACTGAGAATCTCTTTCCAAAAAAATCCAATACTTGTTATCGCCCGACCCGGGACTCGAACCCGGGACCATGTCGGCTGCAGTCGAACATGCTAACCACTGTACCAACGAGGAACGCAGTACTATGTTAGTGGGATTCGTAAATTTATACATTTATCACATACCTTGTAATCATTTGTTTGAATAAATAAATAACTTTCTCTACTTAGGCAACAGAGGATGTGATTTGTAGATGCACAATATGTGTTAATGTCCCCCCATCGATTGACAAAAACTTGGATTTGGTGTAAGATGGCTTTCGTGACCTTCCATGTCTCGCACCCATACATCAAAACGGACCTCACGTTGCTTCGAAAAATTTTAAGTTTCAGATTTCTTGTAAGTTTTCGTGATTGCCATATAGGGCGGAGCCCTGCAAAGGCTGCCTTAGCTTTGGCCTCCTGTCATGTCCTCTTTGGTACCCCCTGTCTCTGAGACGACGCTCCCAAGATACGTAAAACGATGCACGCACACTTCGTCTTCAGTGCCGATGCGGATAGTAAACGGGTTCTTTTTACCAGTCCAGAAATGGAAATTAGGAATATTATTATGGAAAGGAATTATATTATAATGCGCAAAAACTCATGAGCTACGATCACTATTAGAGATCAGAGATCACATTCGCCCGCAGCACCAATCGTGCAGCAATTTCCGGAACTAGATTGAAGCGTAATTCACTCAAAATCGTGCTTGGAAAATTTGAAACCAATTTTACCTCAATCCTATAGTGTCTATTCATAAATAATAGATGTTCTCCAAGATGAATATTTCTTTTGTATAATAAAACAGGAATCAAGGAAAAAATATATGTTTAATCTATACTATACTCTAATATTATTATAAAGGCGAAAGTATGGATGTATGGATGTTTGTTAATCAATCACGCCACAACGGCTGAACGGATCTGGATGAATTTTTACTTTTTAGATATTAAGTTTATTTCTATCTAATCCGGCAATACACGTCACATTTTCTGCCGTAGTTTGTGGTTTCTTCTGGTACATAATAATAATTATACAAAATGGTGGTAAAGGTTCTAGCGTCCTAGTTACAGCACAACAGTTTTAAAATATGGTTTTAAAAGATACAACCTACTTAGTTCAATGCTCAATGAAATTATTATTACAGAATTATAGACCCAGACAATCCTCAGATAATATAAAGATTTATATTAGTATTTTTTGCATTGTTATTGCGACACTGAAATACAGCAATTTCTGTGCTAACAAGACAATAAACATTACATAACATATAATGGCCTACTTTTAGTCCCGTTTAGTCCCGAAAACGCCCCGACGTGACCGGGAAGAATTAATGGAGCACGTACTAAGCGATGTGCGGTTTCAAGGTGAAACGCGGGAAAAACAAGAACATAATAATACTAACATGATTTTAAAGGAATATATTTTCAACGTGAAGTATTCTGAACACGCTTTGTTATTGCAGTACTAGCTGATGCCCGCGACTTTGTCCGCGTGGAATAAGTTTATTCTAGAAGTTTATACTTTTAAAAGTTTTTTAAGAATTAGATTTCTAGGGGCACAAGAAAGTGTTCTATGGAGATCCATGCAGGAGAACTTCGTCTAGTGAAAGTACATTTGCTGAGATGACGAAAGAAAAATAGTGGACAGGGAAACATGATTCTAAAATAAAATATTGGGGCTGATTCTGTAGTGCACAATCTCTAAACTAAACTAAAATTAGAGCATTATAAATATTGCTAACCCTTTCATAATACTCCCTGCGGAAAGGGACAGAAGTAGATTTAAAGCTGCCATTTTAGTTTAGTTTAGAGATGTTACATTACAGAATCGGCACCAATTATCACACTAGCTGATGCCCGCGACTTCGTCCACGTGGTTTTTTTGATTCTTAAATCTTAATTTTCCGTGATAAAAAGTAGCCTATGCCACTCTCCAGGTCTTCAACTTTACCCATGCCAAAAATTACGTCGATCCGTTGCTCCGTTGCGGCATGATAGAAGGACCGACCAACAAACCTATAAACCAACAAACAAACACAATTACGCCTTAATAATATTACTATTAAAATTATTAATTTAATCGATTTGAAATTAAATTATAAATTAAAATTCGCTGAACAGAGAATTTCACAGTAAAATTTTAACGGTGGATAGACGGGCAAATTAAAAACTGTCGTTATAAAAATGCGAGGTGAACTTCGTATAATTTCGTAGTAAAAGTTTCCCAGCTGAAATTAAAGTTGAGGCGTTATCAGGAAATAACAAATTGTGATAAATTGCCACCGGGAATCATTGTGGCATCCATTTTTGTTTTTGCAAATTAATTGTGTAACCGCGATTACGTCGAGTGAAATGTTAAATGTAATAATTACAATAACGCCACAAAAGTTAATTAAAAATTTACAAAATGGTTTGTGTAATAAATATCTAATTATTATTAGAATTATATTTACTTGATCATCATCATCTTTGTCTGTTTTTCCTTGCGTTTTCCTAATCTTAAGGTTGCTTGGGTGAAATCGCTATAGCGATAAGGCCGCCTTATCTTTCTTTTTTATTTGAATTTTTTCATGTCTTTATGTTATTTCTTTTTTTGTATGGTACTGAGAAAGTGTTAAGTATTAATCATTATCATCATTACTTGCTGGTGCCCGCGATTTCGTCTGCGTGGAAAAGTTTTTTAATTCCCAACGAAACTCCATAATTTTCCAGGATAAATTGTAAACCATATATGGATACCTAAGTACTTAGGCCCTAACCTACGACCTACAACATTAACTGCGAAAGTTATTTATACTAGAAAAGTTAAATAAACTTTGTACCAAATAGGTAAGCTATTTACTTAGATTAAACTATCAAAAACTAATTTAGTTCGGAGCATCGATCATTGCTGTTTGAACAGGTGTGGGATAGTTCATGTTCAGAGAAATGAAATATCGACCCTTTCTGCAACATAGGGCGTTACTCCAAAAACGGGATTTTTGACTATGAGCAATTTTTCGTATGACTTTTTTATATATAAAATTGAGATAAAGGAAGAAGTTTTAGGAAATTCATAAGTTTTGGAGGTCCTTGATTATTTTATTTATTTCACGCAGGACAACTTGTGCCACTTATGACATGTCAAGACTCTACCACCGGTCGGAAAACTGATTCTTCTAAGAAGAGCCAGCAAGAAACTCAGAAGTAGTTCTTTTCAAAGAAAGTTTTTTTAAATCTTCGACATGTTCATCTCCTTACAATATTTGCTAAATAGCTATTATCCTTACGTAACTACCTATTACTTATTAAGTAAGTACCCTGACTGCAACCTTGTGCTGTCGAGACTTTGGGAGTTCCTACAAACTCACCAATAATCCTCTGCGGTTAGTGCATAAATCAGCCAGCCCTTTTGCCACAAGAATAATAATGAGGCAACTTAAGTTTTTTTGTACTAAGGGCCGCTTGCACTGTCTAATGCTGTTCCTTTTTGGAAAATGCATATTGGAGTTGCCAAAAAGGGACAGTATTAAAATATTTAACTAAATCAATCAGTCCGTGTGCAAGTGGGCCTAAAACTTCATGGCCTCAAGAACATCCAATAAAAAATATCAATACTTTTACTATGATATCATTGAACAACATTAGCACCCATATTTACCAAATAAACTTCATTCAATTTCATTTCAATTCATAACATTGACAAAAGATTGCTACAGCCGCGACTAAGATAAGATAATGATTGCTTTGAATTCTTGGTTCATACCCATGTTCATACTCCGTTGCTAAGTAACAGTTGACAAAGTATTTTCAAATATCACCTAAAACTTTAACAACATTTTCATTGAAGCCATTTCATTTTTCTACGTCTATGATCGAAGGATTATCAATAATTCTTATAAAGTGTTCAACAATTAATATTACATTATGGAAATACAAGGGGCAGTTGGCGGTATCGTGACTTTCTTTAGGAAAATAATGCGTGAAGGTGAGATCTAGGAATTAGAAACCAGGTAGAATAAAATGACTAGAAAATAATAACTTGGTACTTTTTGTGAAATTTGTAACTTACGTAACTGTTATGAATTGCAAATATCCATACAAATATTAAAAAAAGGCTTAAAACATTATATAATTTTGATCTTTTCTTTTTTCAGGTAATTTAATCGTAAAGTAGTCCTAAAGTCTCGGTAAGTTTTACAAACTATTCCGGCGTAAATTAGCTGTTTAAAAGCTGATAAAACTTGTTTGTGTGCAGCGTTGAGCGTTTGTATTTTACGAGTAGCGACATCTGTTGGATGTTCAATGAACTCGCTAGCGAAACAGGTTCGGTTTGCACGAGATTGGTTTCGAAAGCTTCGGGCTGTAAAACCCAAAAGTTTAATAACATATTACAGGTATAATAAATATTTTATTTTAAGAAATTTTACACATTATTGTACTGTTAAAAGGCATTTGCATATTTTTTATTGTTCATAAAAAAGAAAAGACTTTAGAAAAGTGGTTTGTACTTTATGAATTACATTGTAGTTTATCAAGATTCTGCTAGATGGCACTTTTAAGAATTCCTAGTTTGATATAAAATCAAATTAAATGTAGTTAAATGTCTGTTTCAATCATTTAAAATTACATAAATGTAACAGGACTAATTTTTGTTTAATCGAAAGTTTTCGACCTCGAAACTTCATTTATTTACTATTAACTAACTACTAATTCGATAAAACAAACATCGCATTAAATTTGCATAAAATATTTATTATTATTAATTTGTATTCTATAGGATTTAAAACGACTAGCACGGAATAAAAAAAAATACATATAAAAGCTCTGTTTCACTCATAGACCTAAGAAAAGTCAAAAGTCATATTATTTACTACTTACCGTAAATGTCAGTGGTTTCACTCGTTTAAACTTCGTAGCTGTTCATCAAGCCTCATGTGCGCTTGCGTGAAAATTATCTTTCCAAGCCACACCCCCTAAGCACTATCTTTCTTTTTCTAATGCTGACTATTCCTCCAAACTTATGAACTCCTGGTAACAAGTAGACATTTTCCGCTCTAATCGGGATTTCCAGATATCTTTTATCCCCTTATGCTTGAATTAGATTTTCCTTTATCCGCCAACACCCAAACCCTTACAGGCTTTTCCCGGAATTTCCATGGTTGGCAGGCTAACATTCTTACCTTTCATGCTGCCCTAGTAGCTTTTCCCGTAGCAGCGAAGCCTTCTACGAGTTTGCTACAAGGTGCTACGCCGCCTACGTAGCCTCACCTTACATTACTTACTCTTTGTCATATTTTACGAGTCGAAGTAAGTAGGTACTTCATTAAAATAGTTTTTCACCAAGACGTAAGCTAGAAATCTTCAACAGTTACACAATACAGTGTTACATAATTACACATACATTCTCAGTTACAATAACAGTAATTATTCTTCTTAGCCGATCTCCAGAGAAAAAATCCCAATTCATTTTTAACGATTTACTTCTTCCAAGGAACTTTATTTTCGCGTCATTCGTTTTGGAATATAGCTGTAAAATTTTACTACAGCTATAAAAAAAGATTGAAAAATTTCGCGCTGCGTTAAAAGTGCTTCAATCTTTACTAAATAAAGTTGTCTTCTTATTTTTATTTCTACAACTTTGTCATATATGTCACGTACTATCAAAAGATTATTGATACTATGTCACATCCTCGATCTAAGAGGTTTTAAATAAAAACCCCATTTACACAAGAGAGCCTGCAGCGATATTCTTGAAATACCTACTTCTGAATCCTATCCTAATATTACTCTAAAACTAGCTGGTTCCCGCGGGAACTGCTTAATTTTCCGGGATAAAAAGAAGCCTATGTCACTCTCCAGGTCCTCAACTATACCCATGCCAAAAAACACGTCAATGCGTTGCTTTGTTGCGGCGTGATTGAAGGACAAACCAACAAACAAACACACTTTCGCATTAATATAATATTTAAAGTATGAAGTATGATAGGGAAAGTGTGTTTGTTTGATTTATCAAACATTCATTTTTAAATCCCATCGGATTTTTGCCATGTATAATAATAATTACATAGTAATAGACAATGAAGGAGACGAGGTGAAGAGAGAAACCTAGAAGTCTGTCTTATATTAAATAACTCTTCAGAATACACTCCGTTGTAGAGTCGATAAAACAAAGAGAACTGCTCTCTCAAACCGCTTCGATATTTTAATTGAATTTGATTTTCAACTTTCAGCTACCACAAAACTTTACCATACCAAATTAAACATCTACAAGTTTAGACGACCTTTCTCTTTACAGAACAGACTTTAATCTGGTTTAGTTCTATTGACTGTACAAATTAAAACTCGGCTTTCAGTAAGCATGTCAACGGAAAAGTTCCCGGAAAATTAAACAATTACATAATTCCTATGACAGTGGGATAAGGCAAAAATAAATACGTGGAATTTTGGCATTGAGGTAGTCTATGGAGTAGCAGATTTTATACATCAACGGGGTCACAAAAATTGTTCCCACCTTATTATTTATTATTATTAAAAAATAGAGTATTTTTTAATAATAATAAATATACAATTATACGTGCTTATTGAATAATATGTTAAAGTACTTAATATTGTTGTGAATTTTACTCTTGTTGAAACTTAGCTTTTTTATTAATACAAGACATATCTTGACTGCGATCTCATCAGCTGGTAATTATGATGCAATCTAAGATGCTAGCTGGCTAATGTTATGGGTACAGCAGTTAATCAAAACCCATATTTACACCTAACCGGATTCTATGCGGTATCATAATCTTAGCATTAAATAATTTATTAATACTTGCCTTCAAGCCTGGTTAATGTCCAGCGCTGGTATGTAAAAATTAAAAAGAAAAACATCAAAGCTCTAGTACCTATAACCTATAATAACTCCATGCATCAAAGACTTCGTCCCGGAATATAATCCCGCAGGATTCCGGCCAAGTTCCGATGTTTTCTTTTCTTGTAAGCCCAAAGTTAAATAACAAACGCAAACTACCGCCTTAGTCATAATCTTTTTAATAAACTAAAATAAAAGTTCTTATTATATTGCTATCCTTTTCATAGTACTGCCGGCAAATAGGGACAGAACGATGTAATTTTTTTTGTATCCGCCACATTTTCTTTTGTAAAATAGTTTTTATGGCAGACGTCAGCATTTGATATCATCTAATATCGGAAAGGTCAAGACGTATTTTATGCTAACATCTAGTAATAATAGCCCGTGTTATATATACTATATGCTTTATAACAAACAGATTCCTTGTACCATGGCTGTAATGAAGACAATATCTACAGGGACTGTATTGAGTATACACGACTGCCCAAAAAAGGACTTTAATGTTTTCAGGGTTCATGTTTGTATTTGAGTTTTTTTATTCCGCCATAACTTTTATATACCTAAATAGATTTGGATGTATGGGGAATTGTTAGAATCCTTACATCCTCCCGAGTAACACCCGTTAAATCTTTAATTCACAGTCGTATTTTTTAATTTTTTAAATAATTATATTGTTCACATTTGCACCACAGCCAAGTTGACGACGAGAATTTCTGCCAGACAAAGAAAACTGTCTACTTTGTCTTTCCACCAACTGAAAATTGTCGATCGTCTACGGTAGGCAAGTTAAAAGCTTCACTTCGTGTTCCGCCTCTAT
Organism: Erebia palarica; assembly: GCA_964035005.1. NCBI lineage: Eukaryota > Metazoa > Arthropoda > Insecta > Lepidoptera > Nymphalidae > Erebia > Erebia palarica. The sequence continues at coordinate 35,026,719 of OZ035985.1, read as the reverse complement.
TGTTTGGAGAAGGCTTTATTTGCCATCGTCTGTTTGCGCCTAGCTCTTTGATTTGTTTGTGTGAATGTTTTGTTAGAAAATAGTTTGTAGGAAGAAGTGGTTTGGCTAAAATCACTGTTAAACCTGTGGTAAAACCTAAAAGCTACCTTTTGGAACTTCACAATAAAGTTAAACACGGCAAGTAGGAGGAGCATCTTTTAACATCATTACCATGACGATCGGTCAATAATTATAGAAACTACTTAACTTTTTATATACGGAAATACCCGTTTTTCTACAATTCCAAATCTAAAGGGACCACCTACAGCCCCCCAATTGTGTAAGAATTGTCGATCAAATCGTCTAAGTTCGGTGTCAAAGTAAAATAACCCATAACAGATTTGATCGACAATTCTTACACAATTGGGGGGCTGGTCACAATTAATGACCGGTTTTTTTTAATTTTTTCACCGTTTTGTACCTAAATACCCTAAACTAATACCCTAGGTTTTTTTTTAATAATTTCTTTAGTCAGTTTATTTTTCAGAAATATTTACAATTTAGTAAACAAACACCCAACTTTTTTTCATTTTTCACAATTCCAAAAAAAGTTACCAGCCGATTTTCAAAATTCAAACGCTCACACGTGTCTCTATAAATTCCTTTACTCTTGGTACTATTCCCATCTCGATCCTCCCAAAATCCTCAAAGCTATGGCCAAAAATACGTCTTTTTTCATTTTGAAAGTTATTTTTTGTAGCCGAAGTAGGTTTGAAATTGAAATTTATTTATTTGTGAGAATATGGGATGATGAAGTAGAACCGCATATTCAGACAGCTAACCCTGACGTACAAATATTTTCGAGTTACAATAATTCTAACTGCTTACTTACTATAATGCAAATTTGTTTTATGTTTACAAATTTGAATAGAAAACATTTATCTATATTTTGTACTACAGCTAAAGTTGTATAATTAAAATATTTAAATTGCTTAGAACCATAATTTTAAATTTTAAAACAATTTTTTCAATGTCAAAATCAGCCAAAATTATTATTAAACTAGGCTCAGAAGGACTAGGATCCAGACCGTTAAACCAGTTAAATAAATAAAAAAAATTATTAAACTAGCTTCAATGTCACAAATAGTACGTAAACAGCATAGACATAAACAAATACATAATTATTAAGAAAACAAAATGTCACATTGTATGTCATGCTATTGTCATGCATGCACATGGTCAATAAATCTATGATGGCTTATTTTAAAATTTCATTTTTTTTTTAATTTTATAATAAATTACGTTTTACAGATTATACCGACTGAATAATACAATAAGGTTTACTTGCTTTACAACGGAACCCAAATAAGAAATGCTCGTAAATTCGACATGCAATCTGTTTTACGCTTGCCTTATCTTTTCACATAATAGAGCCATCTTTGCTTACGGCTTCAACCCGGTCGATACCCGGTTACGATAATTCCACTTGTTTCATATTACAGTTAAGGCGAAAACCAACGATCTCAATTTACATAGACGGGCCCTGTCAAACAAAGAATGTGGACCTATTTTAAATAAATAAATAAATGTTTATTGACCACAGTTTACAATTAATTAATTAATTACTTGCAGTAGGTACTGGGTACATACTTAAAAATTTAATGTGGTCAAATTTTACTATCGCTATCTAGTCTGAAAAGCGAGACAGCACTATGGCGGGGACAAGGACAGGTTTATACAGGTGAGGGGCATGCACCACAAGTCGGACGCCCAACTTTTTTCTATCCATTTAACGATGGCGAAAACACATCACATATGCAAAATTGCTGAATGTAAAAGTATCATTTACAAATTCATTATTTCATCAAATAATTCATTTGTCAAGTTCGCGTTTTTATAAAATGTCGGTACATTTTACAAACTTTAGTACTTCTGAAATAACATTTGTTTTAACATAAGTTAGGTATATTAACCTGAATATTTATGTCTAACCCTAACTTAACCTAACATTTTGACAGATATAGTACCTACTTATCAAACGTTTTTATGATAGATCCATAGATTTAGGATTGGTTTCCGCTGCGCTACAACGTTTGTAGCGCAGCAGAGACCAATCCTAAATCTGTGATAAATATGCGTTTTTTAAATAATTAATGTGAATAATAAATGCAAATGCAAATTGTTTTGCAAAAATAAAATTTGTCTGCAAAACAATTTGTAAAAAAAATCAATCAAAAATTGATTCATAATTTTGCCAAACGTTGGTTGTGAAATGAAAATATGCCATTTGTTTTTTATGAAATGATAGGCCACCCCCATGTCACCCCCGTAATCATTAATTATATTATTTGTAGAACATAAACTGATACGAAACATTTTGTGTGCAAGTTAGTTTCGCACTTGGATGAAAAGAAAAATTCAGACCACTTTTATCGTTTCCTATTTTGATATGATTTTGTGTAAATAATTTCTTAGTGATATTTTCACACGTTATCACATGGTAGGTTTTACTATTAATACTTTATTGTACCGTAATAAACGCGTCACCGTGAGGTTCATAATAAATAAATACCCTTTCGTCGTGGCTTCACGCAAAAATGTAATTTCGCATCTGATATGAGATCTAGGGACGCCACATAATTCATGTTGGCTGGACGCCTATACTGCCTCGTTGGTCTAGTAGTTAGCATGTTAGACTGCGGCCGACGAGGTCCCGGGTTCGAGTTCCGGGTCGAGCCATAACTAAGTATTGGGTTTTTATAACTTAGAAATTCTCAGTACTACAGTGCTTCGGGACGTTAAGCCGTCGGTCCCGGTTATTATCCACCACTACAGCCCATTACCATCCCACTGGGTACAGGCCTCCACCCTCATAGGAGAGAGGGTATTAGAGCTTAGACCCACCACGCTGCTCCAATGCGGGTTGGTGGGCTTTAACGACTATCATCATGTTAATGATAATAACTGGGACCGACGGCTTAACGTTCTCTCCGAGGCACGGGGATGAAACACCGCCAACTTCCTAACTGCGCGCTAGTACTGAGAATTTTCTAGTCAGAAAAACTCAATACTTAATTATGGCCCGACCCGGGATCTCGTCAGCCGCAGTCATGTTTGACTGCGGCTAACCACTAGACCAATGAGGAAGCTATTATCACTAACATGATAATAGTCGTTAAAGCCAGATCCTTAACTATGCACATGCCAAAAATCATTTCGATCCGTGGCTCCGTTGCGGCGTGAATGAGGGGCAAACCAACAAACACGCATTTAAAATATTAGTATGATACCGGAATACTGCCGGAGGATACATTCACACCGGCCTTACAGGACCGTTTTTAACAGATCCATCGTTACTGGAGACATATTGTGTTTACTGCTGGGCGACCGCGTATCTCTGACAGTTACAGTGTAACGATCGCAATCACTTTGGATAACACTCTTCCACTATTGGACAAAATCCATTGACGCAGCAAGAATACCATAAATTCAGCCAATCACAACAATTGATACCGTAACAATGATTGATGCAGAAGATACGCGGTCGCTCTGCTGGATCCAGAAAACTGTCATATGTGTGAACTCGCTCCTCCAAATCCATACGCCGTGGTGGGATAAAAAGTCTCTGAAAAACAAGGGCCATACTGCCAACGCAATACATAAGCAGTGTTACAATTGGATGTCATGTACCTTGACGTTTCTACAATAACGATTAAAACTCTAAAATACGAAAGTCGATAATGAAACAATATGGCGCTGTCAGTATGGCCACTAACCGGTAAAATAGACCGCCGAGTGAATGTAGCGTAAGAAGTATGTAGAAGAATGTAGTGTAAGATAGCAACGTCATCAAGCTACGAATAATGAATAATTTACCATAATAACAAAAGCTGCATCGCTGAAGATACCAGCTTCCGAGATATTTAGTGGACGAAGCCACACTTGGCTGAATATATCAACTAAAAAATAAAGGTCTAGAGAATGCAAATTTGTACGGAAAGATGAACGAGAGGCCAAGGTTTAATATTTGCCTATTATACTAGTCACCCTGCAAATTGTGTGTTTTTATACGACTGCCTGAAATAACGAGTATATTGTTTTCAGGGTTCATGTATGTATGTATGTATGTATGTACGTATGTGAGTTTGTATATTCGACCATCTATTAACTTCTATACGCCTGAACCGATTTTGATAAATGAGATATCGTTAGAATCCCTAGCTTATTCCGGGTGACATAGGCTAGTAAATTTAAAAAAAAAAATTGATGGGGTGACCATGGTCCCGCATTAAGGACCAAAATTGAAAAAAAAATCGAAAATAAGATTAACTATATAATCATCATCTAGAAAATGATAAGTAGATTCCAAAAATATATAACACTATAGTTCAATATTTAGTGATTCACAAAAAAATATCATTTAATAAAAAATGTGAATGAGATTGCAAAGGCTATGTATGCAAATCGCTTCCTAAGGAGGTAAACTTCAAAAATAATATGGCAGGGCAGTCGTAATTTTAATTCATTAAATAAATTATTGGATCAAAGTTCCTTATGGGACGATGCGGAGGGGATACCCTAACCGGCAAAAAACGTCCGTTTTGTTTAGAAGTTTGTCTAAATAGGTAGGTATTGTGGCCTGTGGTCTGCAATTTATATGGGTGTAAATACTTTACATACTATTATTATAAACTAGCTGATGCCCGCGACTTCCTCCGCGTGGAATACTTAAGTTGTTTCGATTTCCACGGGAACTCCTCAATTTTCTGGGATAAAAAGTAGCCTATGCCACTCTCCAGGTCCTTAAAAATACGATGCAAATCACTTTGATCCATTAAATCCGAAAAATAAAGAAGTTCCCGTGTGAATTAAAAAAACTTATTCCACTTGGATGAAGTCTCGGACATCAGCTTGTCCACTGTGATAATAAAATAATATACTTAAGCTGTAAATAATATTGGAGCTTGGAAAGAAGCAATAAATTCACACATGCCAGTTTGTGAGAGCCCTAAATAAGTATGTATCCCCAGACACCCTTCCGATGATAGCAAACGGTTATCACCAAAACGGTTTCTATCAAAGCCAAGATAAATGTCAACACGTCAGCCGGAGTTTTATAGAGCCATGATTTGGGCTCGTAAATAATTTATTTGTGCCCACGTGCTCGTTCTACTGGGAGGTCGTAAGATTTTATATACCCATCGGATTCGGGTGAAGAGAGCGTGCGTTATCTATGTGGGCATATTGTCTGCGCCACCTAATCGTGACATATTTGCCGAATGAATACTTCATTCAGGGGTCGTTTTATTGAAGGCAAGATAAATATACTGGGGGACAACTAGATTGTGTTTAAAAAAAAGGTTTTGTAGGACTTTTCTTAGTATTTGAACATATCATTTGCAATATCCACACTAATATCTGTTTGTCTGTCTGCTACGCTTTCATGGCCAATCTGTTCCATTGATTTTGATGAAATTTGGCATAGGGATGGTTTGTATCCCGAGGAAGGGCATAGTTTCCTCGGGCATATGCCAAATAGTTTTTATTTGACTAGTTTTTATCCCGGAAAATTAAAGAGTTCCCGCGGGAATCAAAAAAACCTTAATCCACGCGGACGAAGTCGCGGGGATCATCTAATAATCACGCAGAACATCTATATTCAAACCGATTTTATTATCAAACCTAAACTGCGTTTACGCGATAATGTACCTTCCTGCTTTAACAATTGGGTATAGCATAAAAAACCTTACTACCTTTTTTATTTTTTGGTGGATATTTATAATATACGTTTAACTCATGATACTTTATTATAACTGTTCGCCTGAGGACTTATTTTGGGGTCCACTAGCTTTATTGTATAGAAGACTACGAGTTATTTATAAATCTTTGTTGCATAAAGATTATAATAGTAATATAGACATTAAAACTAAATCATAATTCCTCAAACAACTTTTAAAAATATTAAGCGATTTGAACTGTCGGATTTCTGCCAGAAGACAGTTTCAGGGCCTGACACAGTTTGTCGTGCATGAGCTATTAGTTCCAGGGACTCTCGCTATAGCACTCGCATGGCGTAGGTCCGTAATTTAAAGTGTAATTTGAATGGCAGCCTAAAATGCGTCTCGTTTTCTGTATCTCAAGTCTGAGATCTCACTTTTATCCGGTAGCGTATACAATGAAGAATAATAGTTTCAAGAGGACCTAATTTGTTAAGGTAGCTACGGACGCGCTAAGCGTAGCAATCGCGTAGCGTGTTTGTGGCTACAGATATTCCGAGCGACCACTGCTGGTGAGATTGTAGCAGGCCCGGCTTGATATTTTTATACGACTGCCTAAAAAAAGGATTATATTGTTTTCAGGGTTCATGTACGAATGTATGTATGTATGTACGTATGTGAGTTTGTATATTCCACCATAACTTCTATACGCCTGAACCGATTTCGATAAATGAGATATCGTTAGAATCCCTAGCTTATTCCGGGTGACATAGGCTAGTAAAATTTAAAAAAATGATGGGGTGATCATGGTCCCGCATTAAAGACCAAGATTGAAAAAAAAATCGAAATTAAGATTAAGTATATAATCATCATCTAAAAAATGATGAGTAGATTCCAAAAATATATAACACTATATTTTTCAATATTCAGTGATTCACAAAAAAATATAATTTAATAAAAATGTGAATAACATTTTAATTTAAGTAGATCAATTTAGAATTTTAACTTGTTAGTTAGTTTTTTGTCGTGTTTTTTAATTTTGATAATTATTACTTGATATCTAAATACGGCAGTGCAATCCGCCGACGGCACTCGTATCAGTCGAGTGTCACGCGCAATATGAAATACGTCTGACTTTACACGTTCCCGTTACCCATAAATGAATGAAATAAGTACAATAAGCGATATTGAATCGTTCTCAGTTATTAAATCTCTAATTAAGGTACCTATTACGATAGATCCTAACGGACTTATCACTCTGAGCACTTTATTCATTTGAAGAAGTTAGAAGAAACCTCTAACCCAACACGCATCATGGCAGAAGGGATAATACGAGTAGATAATTAAAACAATTCACTCACAGCGCTGTGCGAGCTATATTGCATTATATTACGTCGTATCAAGAGCCGCTATTTATTTAAACATCTTCACGGAGTAATTCTTCTGTAACTGAAAGGTACTTTTAAATATTTTGTGATTGTAGTTTTGATTTCTATTGAAAATAAATGAAAATAGTCATCAGTCAAATAAAACAAGGGAATCGAAAAAATAACTAGCACTGAAATTTTCATACGGTAATACGACGCGGTGGAATGCTTCGTTTTTATTGCCAAACGATAAAGGTGCCATAAATGGCATCGACATGAGCCCATAATATGAATACCGCTGAGTTAAGTGTCCAGTCTGACATAACCTAATTCTATGTTCATGACCGAATAATAGGGATTTATGGAGGATACTTTTTATCCCCTTTTGATGACTTTTTGTTACAAAGAATTTGTGACCTTGTATGCCACAGACTTCAGGTTCGATAGTTTATCCGTGTGAAACCTGGTTTAAATTCGATAGACCTTCAGCTTCCGGACCTGGCTATTGCCGGGGGCATCGCATCTCTAACTTTTCGGAGCCATGTGTATTTCAAGCATCTCTAACATCTCTAACTTTTTGAAGCACGTACGTTTCCGAGATAAAAAGTAGCCTATGTGTTATGCGAGACTATAATCTATTCTTGTACCAAATTTCATTTAGATCAGTACAAACTTTCTGGAGTAATTGAGTAACAAACATCCATCCACATTCACCCAAAGTTTCGCGTTTATAGTGTGAACTAGATGATACCCGCGACTTCGTCCGCGTGGGTTGATTATTGTTTATCCCCCCGGAAACCAGTTAATTCTACAGGACAAAAAGTAGCCTATGTTCTTCCCCGGGATATAACCTGCCTCCATACCAAAATTTGATGAAAAGGTGGGCCATGAAAGCGTAGCAGACATATAGACAGAAAGAAACACTTTCGCATATATAATATTAGTATGGATTATAGAAGTATAGATAATATAAATTACTCACTGTATATTTCTTATGCAATGATATTAAAAATAAAAGTCATGACTCAATCACTCATTGACTGACTCAGCTTAAACCATCGAACCTAGAAAGCTGAAATATTGATAGAGCTTGCTTTCTTTTAATTCCGCTGCAAGTTAGCCCTTGACTGCGATCTCACCTAAATGTAAGTGATGATGCAGTCTAAGATGGTAGCGGGCTTACTTGTTAGGGGTACGGCAGTTATATTAAACCCATACACGGCATCGTACCGGAACGTTAAATCGCCTGGCGGTACCTCTTTGCCGGTGGATGGTAATTAGCCACGGTTGAAGCCTCCCGCCTATATAATTATAGTCTTTAGACGAGTCCCAAATACTTAACTATAATAATACATTGCAGACTTACCTGAGGTAGAAAATACCTACTCCGAAATTGGGAGAAAAACGAGACACAGACACGCGGAGAAAGTAATTAGTGGATCTACCGTAACAACAGGATGGCCTCGTTTGTTACTCCGTGCTTGGAAAATGTTACTAAAATTGGGGACTAGAAAACCCTAGCAATTTTCACTTGTGATTAAAAAAGTACATGTATTAATGGAATTTTTGGAGAATATTATGGACATATTAGGGCAGTACCACTTATTATTCTCTACGGCGGGGGTGAAGTTTTAAATACTTACTACCCAAGTAGTCATTGAAATTCATTCCAGTAAGTCATTTATCGGACACGGTGTTCGGTTTTATAACAAAATACCGAGCAATATAACAGATCTGTCAGATCGTTAATTTAAAGAGTATGTTAAAAATAAGTTAATAAGTAAGGCATATTAAAGAATCGATGACTATGCAGATGGTACACAAGCTTGGATTACATAAAATTATGTAAATACATCTTTTATACACAAATTGACGATTGATTCTCAAGACTAATTTACGAAATTATTAATTTTATGACATTTTGTATATTTTGTGAATTGTTTAATAATTTTTTTTTTATTTTTGTAATTCTATGATGTGTTTTTATGTTTTATTTTATTTTTATTTTTGTAAATTTGTAATCTTAGTTGGCATTAATTAACTATAATTTTATATGACATTCGTAAGAGCTTTATGCAAGCCAAAATCGAATTAAATAAATACAAATTCAATTATTCATTCATAACAATTATTGCTAAAGTTTCTATTACTTTTGAAAAGCTTCATCTAAATTAACTAGTTTCGAGCGGTGTCGTTAGAATAAAATTAATTCCAGGCGGGTTATAGTCTGCGGCGAACGTAGAATGATTGGCGGTCGTGCCGCGAGCAGGATATTGTGCGGTTAGAGCGCGCCAAATTGAATGTTCAATACGATCTATTGCTTAGACTTCATGATATTGTTCCTCGTGTACTAATACCTATAGTCCGCGCGCCAGCTCTGAGGGATCGGGGGCTGAGGTGGCGGGCGGGTGTGCCCCTCGCTTCACACCCCGCACGCTCCCATACTAGTGCCGACCGTGACGCGAGAGTACGCTTTATCGAGTCCTGTTTTTAATTTTACAAAAGCAGGGTTATATTGTTCTATAAACAGTATAGAACAATACATAAAAGTTTCTTACTCTGTGCAAATAGCTGTTTAATTTTTATTAAATTCTACGGCCGCTGGAAGAAATCTCTCCAAGAGATAAGTTGTCCTTGTACAAGTCCTTTATATTTCTATGTTTAGTTAAGTTTGGTACTAAATAATGAATAAATAAATTCCTCAATGTACTGATTATTCTGATTGCGACTGTCTAATTATATTTTACGTTAATTTTGTACAGTTCATTATATTTAAATTGTATGTTAAAATTTGTTTTTGCTTTCTTATTGCACTTAATATCCTCATAGAATTATTTCATATTATATATGATATACTAAAATATAGTCTTTGTTAGGCAGAACATTAATATTTATAAGCAAATAGGTGATACTCGCAATCGATATGTCACTGTAAGATTGTAAAAACCGTTAGATTATAATCTAACTCGCGAAATTCTAAACTGTCGAAAGATTGTAAACTGTTCAATATTTTGAGTGTCAATTTTTGAAATATTCATCAAGACACGCGGAAGCGTGTCCAGCCAAAGTTCAAAAAAACTGGCGAGCAGCACCGTGTGTAATATTACACGAACCATTTGGAGCCACTTTTGACCCCCTCATAACTCAAAAACTATTTCACATAAACATGTCAAATTTGGCGCATATATTGAGACCCGTGAGATACATATGTGCTCCAAATTTCATAAGCACACCTCAAATGGTTATTTAGATATAAACGTACAAAAATCGTAATTTTTCTGATCTACCTAAGTATAGATCAAAACTCTGACACGGGGCATACTACCATTGCTTAAAGCCGTATTATTTTAATACTGTTGACGTTTATGTTGTAGTGTTATAATCATTATTTTAAGGACGTCAGAGTACGTGACATTCAACCGTTATTTTGAAACAATACTGCTTTAAGCGGTGGTAGTAACTCCTTAACTATTGAAAATGACACATAATTATTATTTTAATGTAAATAATAATGAATAATAATATAGTTGCATTAAAACCTTACCTTCGTATTCATGCATTTTGTGCAACGAAACGTCATTGACAGAAAAGAAGAAACGTATTTGAAGTCGTCAGTTCAAGCTGTCAGTCATTGTGATTTGTATTCATTGTATAGAGTGGTTTTAGTGATATCGACTGTTTACCGTGCTTGTTTTCAATGTTTCACTAAAAACTTTTGATTTTGAACTTTTGCAATCATAATTGATGAGATGTAGAAATGTGCTGTAGAGGTAGTCTGACCATAGATGTAATCTGTCAATGTCAGTGTAACTCTAGGTACACTATCGGCCGGTTTCTGAATTAGGCATTCAAGCAAAAATCAGCTAAGCTTTGCTCTAGACTTAAGTTAAGACTTAAGTTTTTTATGTTTCACAAGATAAAATTGGGATTTCCCAAATTGTAATTAGCTAAGTATTTCTTCAATGGTCCCTGAGTATTCTCCAACATTACGTATGCGTTTCGTTACACGTACGAAAACCGGTATTAACCGAAAATAAAATTGTTTTCTAATTTTGTTAAATTTTATTATTAAATATAACTCAAAAAAATAGATTTTGTTCAATTTTATTTAAAGAATAATCCATTTCAAATTTTTCAAGCTTTTATATCATAAAAATCGTTGATTTTGTCGATTTTAAATCATCGCTTTATAGAATGAAGCGTATCAAATTATGCCAGTTTGACAAACGTCGGTTTTGTATATTATGTCGAATTTGTTTTCTTTTGGCTAATATTCTCGTTAAAATGTATAAAATGGAAAGAAACAAGAAAAAAAGATCTCCCTATTTCAGTTACGAGGAGAAAGCAAATCTTCTCGCATTCGTATAAAAGTAAGTAGTACCTAATATTTTTTAATATATCAACTAGCTTATGCCCGTGACTTTGTCTGCGTGGATTAAGGTTTTCTGGTATAAAGTAACCTAGATGTGATATTCCAGACCATCTATCCCTGTGCCAAATTTCATCCAGATCCGTTTAGCCGTTCTGGCGTGAAAGAATAACAAACGTCCATACATCCATACATACAAACTTCCCCGTTTATAATATTAGTAAGGATTCCCTTGTATTGCTCGTAGGCCAGCTTTACTCCGTTTTAGTTCAGTATAATATCTTGTGGATTTCTTTGGCCATAATTCGTAGTTAGTAGGTACGTACTCGTACATGTAACTCTAAAAATAGAGAGTGCATAAAAATTCATCGAGTATTCTATTCACCTAGTCACAAGACATACTTACCTGACTACTTACAAATTCCATAAAATCCAACCATCAAACTTAGAATAATGTCAATGTTTTCTTTGAATAACAGGCATATTTATGTGTTTTATATTATACTAGCTGATGCCCGCGGCTTTGTCCGCGTGGATTGAGGTATTTCGTGTCCCCGCGTGTTTTTTTAGTATTAATTAGTCATTTACATAATTTATTATTTCAGGACCAAAGCGAAGATGAGCTGATAAGTGAATCTTCACTTATCGCCACAACATCTGGTGATAATGTGATAATGTCATTTTTTAATTTCTACTTAGTAATCCATACTAATATCCATACTAGTAAAGTGTCTGTCTGTCTGTCTGCTACGCTTTCACGGCCCATTTGTTCAACCGATTTTGATAAAATTTTTTACAGGGATAGGTTATATCCCGGGGAAGGTCATAGGCTACTTTTTATCCCGGAAAATTTAAGAATTTCCGCGGGAATCAAAGAACCTTATCCACGCGGACGGAGTCGCGGGCATCATCTTGTATCTAGTATTATACTATATTATATTCTGTGTACAATAGTATTAAGTAAAAAAAATCTTTTCAGGCATTTATTTTTGATGAAAATTCGATTAAAGATTTCCTGATGAGAATCCTTTCGATGAAGCAGCTGAATAATTTAGTAAGCACTTCTTACTTGTAGGTACTGTTTAGCATATATTCTGACTTGAAAACCACCTACCTAAATTTATATTGTGTGATGAAAAATAAGCCACATTATTAGTTTTTTTAGGACTCTGTACCCAAAGGTTGCCAACAAGACCCAATTGCTCAGCCTCAGTAGTTTATCTGTCTGTCAGTTTCAATTTTCAGTGCTATATGAACTAATCTGCAAAACGTTTATGCATACAAATCTAAAATTTTGTACATACTCCATAGTATAGGATGGCACTTACTTGGAATTAGCTCTGGCCATTTAATTAACATTTAAACCTTAATTTTAAATTTGGTATTTATTGTGTAATGTAACATTTTTTTATAGAAGACATAAGAAAGAATCGTGGAAGATCCAGTGCATTCACAAACGAATACAGTGCCAGAACCAAAAAGTTACTTTTCAAATGAGCTGCGTTCCAGACTGAAGGCAAAAAAAAAACAAAGAAGAATGAAGGCAATGTATGCATAAAAAATCTGCAGAGATGCTTAAAAAAAAGAATGAAATTTTAAAATTTAGAAATGAGCAGAAAAGGCATGAAATTCAGATGCAAATATTAAAAATGCAGTTAAGAAAGGTGGAGAAAAATTAATGTGAAGTACATTTATTTCGATATTCTAATCCTAATTTTGGATGCATTAGATACTTGAAATTTAATTTCGTGATCCTATTATTTATAAGTTTTAATGACCCTCTAAAGAAATTTTTAAATTTGTTATTTTTTTAATAAAAAAACATTTCAAAAACAAAACTTTTATTTCTATTCAATATTTCTTTATTAAATTAGGCACACGTACTCATATTACTGTCCGAAATTTTAAGCCTATCTGTTATTATAGACAATAATCTCTTTACCAAATTTCATCCACCACTTCAGCCTATTAACGTCCCACTGCTGGGCACAGGTCTCCACTCTCATAGGAGAGAGGGAATTAGGAGCTTAGACCCACCACACTGCTCCAATGCGGGTTGGCGGGCTTTAACGACTATTATCATGTTGACTCTCCGAGGCACGGGGGTGAAACACCGCCAACTTCCAACTCCGGGCTGGCACTGAGAATTTCATAATTGAAAACCCAATACCTAACAATTTTTATGCCCAACCGGGAATCGAACCCAGGACCTCGTGATCTGCAGTCGACTACGCTAACCGCTAGACCAACGAGGCAGTTTCATCCAGAAAATTTCATCCAGATCCATTCAACTTTTTTGGCGTGATAGAGTAACAAACAAGCATCCTTCCATCCATACATCCATCTTTCGTATTTATAAACCATATATACAAATACTAATATCCAAACTTAATATTATAAATGCGAAAGTGTGTCTGTCTGTCCGTCTGCTATGCTTTCACGGCCCATATGTTCAACCGATTTTGATGAAATTTGGTACAGGCATAGGTTGTATCCGGGGTAAGGACATAGGTTACTTTTTATCCTGGAAAATTTAAGAGTTCCCGCGGGAATCAAGGAACTTTAATCCACGCAGACGAAGTCACGGGCATCATCAGTATTAGTATAAAATCAATCACGGTATCTTAAAACTAAAGAGGGTTCCAAACGCACCCTGATCTGAAAGAGCCCAAAACACACTCAGCCGGGTTTTTTTATTCTCACAAATAAATTACTAATTTTATTATATTTTCCACTACAAAATATAATTACCTGAAGGGTATTAACCGTATGCATTAGTAAAATAAGTTTCTACTAATGCTGATCTTACAGCTAAATTTTGTACTTGTTGAGCTTGGGACAAAGGTAGAACATCATTTTGCTCTTCAACAAGTACATCTTTACAACAAAATCATCAAGATCTGGGGCCATGTTATGTAAAACTACACATGCTACAATAACCTTGTACACCTTGCCTAATTTAAGCTGCATCCCGGAATGAAGACAGGGGAAACGCCTCTTCAGAACTCCAAAGCATCTCTCAATTGTATTTCTAGTAGTAATCTGTGCTCTGTTATATGCTTCTTGTGCTGAAGTGGTAGGATTTAAAAATGGCGTCATGATGTACCTTAGACATGGGTATCCACTGTCTCCTAAAATTAGATATGACCCAAATCTTCCATCTTCAAACTGAGCAGCAAGTGGAGAATCATTCCAAATTGTTGTATCATGGACAAAACATGGCCAACGGGCGATGATACTTCTTATTTTCAAATTAGCGTCACATATGGCTTGGATATTTATTGAAAAGTTATCTTTTCTATTTCTAAACAATTCTGCCCTGTTGCCACCGAGACCACCACCAATTACTCTAGGGAATTCTGCTATCGCATAAAATCCTGCAGCCACTGCTGATCGTTCTTGAGCAGAAGGCATTTGCACGTATTGTGCCCTTAGCATCGCTATAGCACTGGATACTCTATCGGTTACCCGACACACAGTTGCTTTGCTTACGTTCGCCGTGTCTCCTACGACGGCCTGGAAACTGCCAGTTGCGTAATACCGCAATACTATTAGAAGTTGTAACATTGGCGGAATGCAGTCGCACCTTTGGATTCTTGCGGGTAATTTGGTCTTTATTTTGCCAAAAACAAATGTTACAGATTCCTTCGAAAAGCGGAATCGGTCGTTAAATTGTTTGTTGTTGAAAGAAACAATGGGCGATTTCTAATAACTTGTCTCCTGTGTGGTTGTCTTTGTACAGGCAAGAATCTTCACTGGACATTGTGCAAAAAATGGATTTTTTTACAAAGGTTCAAACGAGAGTAAAGTTTAAGTAGCTGAAATCCGTCACTCATCTATTACGTTGTCAACTCTGAGAAAGGAGAGCTTTGAGCACTGTCAAATGCGCTCTGAAACGCAATTTTGCTGTTAAGCAGAGATTTAAGTTTCGAAACTGTCAAATTTGAAAATTTGCAAGCTCCAATTCTCAAACCTTACGCAATATCAATTCAGAAACAATAATTTGCCTAAGTCGTTCTTAAGACACACTTAAGAAGTCTTTGAGACCGACTCAACATTAAATTCTCAATTCAGAAACCGGCTGTATATATTTTTCTTGAGAATTCTCGTCTTTAATTATCTTGTACAATGAGTCGTACAATAGAATTACTGGTGGGTGACACACTGACCTTAAACCGAATAATAAGTACCTACTAATGTAAAACGTAAACTAAACTAATAGAAAAGTCCTATTACAGTGTAAAGGATTATTTGAATGATAGCAAGGCATTGGTATGAATTGTTACAGCGGCTGATTATGTAATGTTATATTATAAGTACATATATATAATTTCAAATATTTGTGAGATGGTGATAATAAAAAAAAAGCGGAGTTTATTGCGGGCTCTTCTCAGACCAGGGCACGTTTGGAACCCTCGTAGCTTTAGTTTTAAGATACCGTAGTTAATTATCACCATCACCTCTTATGCTCTGTAAGCATGACGTTCAGAAGGTGTACTTTGTAGGTACATATTTTGAATAAATATGTTTTGAGTTTGAGATTGAGTTCAATAATTTCTGTACAAAAAGTAATGATATCCCATCAAAAACATAAATGTAAAATGAGAGCCAAGTTCAAAATTGTGATAAATATGCCTTGGTTGTTGACTGCAGCGACAAAAGAAGTGAGATCTAAATGGGTGCCAAGTTCAATGGTCAGTCCTGCAATTTATTTATCCCATCAAAAACATAAATGTGAAATGAGAGGCAAATTCAAAATTGTGATATATATGCCTTGGTTGTTGACTTCAGCGACAAAAGAAGTGAGATCTAAATGGGTGCCAAGTTCAATGGTCAGTCCTGAAATTTATTTATAACAACATATAATATTTTATAACAACTTAAAATATCATTTCTTCTTATAAGTTAGTATAAAATGTTGAAGACTAAGGCTTTGGCTTGGCTAGTTTCCATATACGAATTATTATTAAGTAGGTACCTAAAAGTACAGTTTCTACCAGCTAGCCAAATTTTCGGAAGAATAAAATAAGAACTTACAGCTTTACAACTTGTGAAGGCTATAATTCGTATATGAAAACTAGCCAAGCCTAGCCTTAGTCTTCAACATTTTATACTAAGTTATAAGAAGAAATGATATTTTAAGTTGTTATAAAATATTATATGTTGTTATAAATAAATTTCAGGACTGACCATTGAACTTGGCACCCATTTAGATCTCACTTCTTTTGTCGCTGAAGTCAACAACCAAGGCATATATATCACAATTTTGAATTTGCCTCTCATTTCACATTTATGTTTTTGATGGGATAAATAAATTGCAGGACTGACCATTGAACTTGGCACCCATTTAGATCTCACTTCTTTTGTCGCTGCAGTCAACAACCAAGGCATATTTATCACAATTTTGAACTTGGCTCTCATTTTACATTTATGTTTTTGATGGGATTTTATTTACGTTTTCTTGTCTCTTTTTTGTAGGTTAGGTTAGGGTTCGACATAAATAATCAAGTAGTGCACTTAGGTTTTATCGGGTTTAAATACCTATCAGATAACAATCTACCGGAAAATAATGCGTTAAATTCTAATCTTTCGACAGTTTAGAATTTCGCGAGTTAGATTATAATCTAACGGTTTTTACAATCTTACGGTGACAGATACACTAGAAACCGCCATAGACTAGTAACAGCGTCGTATCGTGTGCGCAAAGTGCAGAAATCCTTTGTGGGGTCGAGTGTACGCTTTTATTATATGGTTCCCAAAGAGTTTCTGGATTTGCCATTACATAGATTTAAAGACTATGTTAAACAGCATTTGTTAAGTTGAGGTTATTACACTATCGATGATTTTATGTTTGTTTCATGCAACTTTGTTTTAATAACAAAGTTGCATCGAAGCAACCGGCCTCGCATCCAGTGACCCACAAGTCAGTGTAATACTTGTAACGTATGTGTTGCGTTGTCTACATATTGTAATCTTTTCTTTTCTATGAAAAGAGCAACTGCTGAGTTCCTTACCGAGTCTTAACGTTTCATAAGTGACACAAGTTGACAAGAGTTCCCGCGGGAACCAAAAAAATCTCAAACCACGCAGACGAAGTCGCGAGCATTTGCTATATATTTTATATAATATATATTAATTAATTCAATGCACGCCACAGATACTAAAGATGTATTAGCATCGATAACATAATATCGACTAAATCACAACTTTATCTCATTCCGTCAACATTCCTTAAGATTCCTCGGATCTCGCGCGAATTGTACCTACGAGTACCTTTTTCGCTCTAACATATTCTCAGAATTTAACTAGAATGTTCTTATTATTATTATTGGAATGTTTCTGTATCTAAACTTGTTTCTAGTGGGGTCGTCAGATAAAATTAATTCCCGGAATACTCGTTATTGCCTGCGGCGAATGTAGAACGATTGGTGGTTATGAAGCGAGCGGGATATTGTGCGGTCGGAGCGCCAAATTGCTCAATACGCTCTATTGCTCCAACTTCAATTGCTCCTTGGTTTTGATGACCTCTCTAGCGCAGTTAAATTCTACATTTCTACAATAGGGAGGCAAATTAACTCAGCTCTAATCTGAGGTGCGATTATGTAAGAATGGCCGATCCAATCGTCTAAGTTGGGCCTCAAGGTAAAATAAACCATAACAACATTGGATTAGAGCTCAATTTCGTGTATCCATTCTCATACGTTTATGGTATCGTACATCCCTAAACGTATGAAAATGGATACACAAAATTGAGCTCTAATTCAATGCTATTATGGTTTATTTTAATTTGACGCCGAACTTAGACGATTTGATCGACAATTATTACACAATCGGGGGGCTGGTCAGAGACATGCGTTACCCACGATTTACACAAGATATAGGCGAGACACGCGCACTAAATACGCGCAAACACATGCCCAATTCACGGGATATACACGTGAAACACACGCCCGACACTCGCGTAACACACGCGATACTCGCGTAACACACGCGACACTCGCGTAACACACGCTACAATCGCGTAACACACGCGCGGTACACGCACAACACACGCGTCATAACCGAGCGCTTCGCATTACAGGCAGATTTTCTTACTGTCCAGAAATATTATATTTTCACGTTATCAGTTTGAATATGGGAGATTGTGCCATGCTTAAGCGGCGGGCTAGCCGGGTCCACACCAAGCATCACGTCTGCCTCGCGTCATTCTTTCACCGGTATTGAAGGCATCAACCGATTAAACCTGAAACTTTTTGGCGGCCGTAATAGACAGATTGAAGCCCTCAACTACTGAAACTAACAGTCTATCGCTTGAAGATGGGGTGCTTTAAGCTGTCCATTAATAAAACCACTTAGGAACGTAGTGTACGTACAGGAATCGACTATCGCCGAGTTGTTGATAGCTACCTAATTCAGTTTATTTATTCTTTCGTGCACACAAACTATGGAAAAGGTTTGTGTAACGGCATGATTTTTTATGCTTTTGGTCACAGTATTTTTAGTAAACAGTATTTGATCGGACCCAAGACTCGAGTGAATCATCCCTGAGTATTATGGCGATTTATCACTGTCACTACGCTTCACAAACTTAATGCTGTACCGTTGAAATGAAATTGAGGCGTAACTACTTTATGCCATAAAAATATATAATTACTTGTAAACTTTATGAGTCTCTCTCTACGTCGTATTCCTCATTGCTGAGGGTCGTGGCCCCTTTTCATTACTCATATTGACAGGGGTTTTCTTGGGATAATAATGTGGGTTACTAGGTCCTTCCGCATACGACTCTGACTATTTCAATTCTTAGGTTACTAAAGATTTATTATTAGTTGTAACCGGAGGCACAAAGGAAACAAAAAGGCTAAATTCAGACTTCTCGACATGAATCGTGACCTGTGAAAGTCCCTACAAAAAATCTAATAATATGTCAACAATTGAAAAAAAATTCTGTGTGTCAGCTCCGACGCACGACTGGAGTTTACTCTTTACGAACGATTATATTTATTTAATATATTTGAACTACCAACAGAATTACAAGTAGTAGGTATACAAAATGTTGAATGGCTTAGGCAATATGTAATAAGCAATTCAATTTATAGGTAGTTACATCATTCACATGGGAAAAGTCGTACATAATTGACACAAGTATACATTGGGGAATTATTAATAAATTATTAAGATTACTGATACAAGACTATGAAATATTAATGAAAATAACTATCAATAAATATATAACATTCATTTTAACTAATGTTTAAAAAAAACTGGATAAAAGGTAAAAAATTTGATACTTAAAATTTATAATACAGGGTTGAGAAAAACAACAAAGAGGATCATCTGACAATATGATATTAAGAGTTATTGACAAATCAATGGATTTGTGCTTTACTGTAAATTCCCTGTAAAGTCGGCTTAGCCTGGGTACAAGGGAATGATGGCCAAGATTGGTTTTGTGGGTTCGATGGGTGAGCAGTGAGATAGGATACCGAGGCATCCGAGAGGTGACTTTGAAGGATATTTGGCTCAACAGTTCCGGGTTATCCATGGTACCGTTTACAAGTTTATGTAAGAAAACCATGTCGTGAATTTTTCTCCTATCCGAAAGTGAGTGCAATTTAAACTTTTTTAGCCTAAAGATATATGGTAATCTTTTATCGTGTCCAATTGAGTAAAATTGTGTAAATCGCCTCTGTATACTTTCCAGACGATCCTTATGAATCTGGTAATTGGGGTTCCATATTACCGTGCCGTACTCGAGTTTGCTTCTCACTAATGTCGCAAATTATAGAATATATAGATTAGTAAATGAGGGTAAATTAACGCATTTTTTATATTACTGAAAGCATTTTTGATACATTTATTTATATTAATTATATAATTAGTCAATGCAGCCTAAACCACAGGGTATCATTAGGGTGCAGAGACTGACCATACACTTTATTGTAGACCTAAGTCTTACCTACTATTGTAAATTTTGTAAAATAAGATTATTGTAAATTGTAAATTTATATCCATCAAAATACATTACATAGCCATGGAAACATAAGCAAGTGTTACCATGGAAATATAAAGTCAATAAAGTAATGGAGAAAGTTGGATTTTACTCCCCATAAATGTTCATACACCGGGCTTATATTATATGAAAATCGTTTCTAAAGGAGGTAAACTCCAAAAATCAAGAGTCACAACGAATGTCATAGCAGGTATGGTAGCAGTAACCTTTATGACGTAGTTGTAAATAACGTTAACATAGTTGATGACGTATTGTTTATCTCTTGGCACCTAATCAAAAATCTCTTAGCAGGCCATTGTCGAGCATTGTACAAACTAATCAATATTTTCTGCTTGCCAAATTGGTAACACGAAACGAGTGTGGTAACTTTATACCTATTGAATTAAACGTGTCTTTTGACTTTTTAAAATAAGTCTTTAATTATTGAATAGAAGCAGGCGTTACTTTGCGGAAGTCCATGATAGTGAATGAACTATAAGTTTAATTCGCTATAATCCGCTACAGTAGACAAATCTGTGTGGTACAGTGCGTGTCTTTCACCTGCAACATGCGACACCCACCACCCAGCAATTCGCACAGGCACAACACCACACCACACAAATCCTCCAAATCACTCTCAACGTACGTTTCACTCCGACACCGGAGCATCCTCAGGAGATGTTGACTCGACAATGCACGATTGTGAAGTGACTATCGTATCGCAAGTTCCGGCTTATATACCTTTTTGGCATGGCTCATACTGAAGCCCCGCCCCCTCCCCCATTACTGTATAAATTGAGTAAAGGTGAATTTGATACGTTTATTTGTTCATTTAGCAACTCAAATTCTAATTGCTCCCAAACGCACATTCGTAACCCTTTATTACATTTATGCAGGATTTTATATGAATGGTTATTGCCCACCTCATGTCCACTGTCCAAAAGATGTTTAGCGAAGTGGGACCTTTGTGGTTGATCGTTCCTATAAGCAGACATATGTTCCTTATAGCGCATCTCAAAATTGCGTCCAGTTTGACCAACATAATATGTGGCACCACATTCAGGACACTCAAGCTTATAAACACCCGATTTTTGATGATTCTTTAATTTATCTTTTCCATTGCAAATCCTCCGAAGTGTATTATTTGTCCGGAACGCGACATGCACATCATGTGATCTGAGCGTCTTTGCAATGCGCTCAGATATAGGTCCAAAACCTATATCTTGGACCTATATTTTTGAACTTGAACTTGGAAGTGTTCAAAATTTTCAACTAAAATAATTACATATAAGTATCTCTCAATACTAGAGGGAGAGAGACCATGTAAGTTCTCTCTCCATACTAGAGGGAGAGAGAAAATGCTGACGCTTTTAATGTCACGTACAATTTTCCAGCCCAGAGCCCCGTTTCGTCCTTTCTTCGTTTCGTCCTCACAAAAATAAGTAGTATTCTAAAATCTAGGTTTATGCGATGCGAACGCATGACGGAGCGGTATTCATATTAAAGGTTCACGTGGTTTAACGATTACGCCTTTTATGGAACTTTTATGGTAGACGTAATAAAACGAACCATTCCATCGAGCCCTGATACCGTATGAAAATTTCGTGGGTAGTAAATAATCTAAGTTTTATGTCTTATGATGGTGTTTTTTATTTGTGATTGTATTTCAAAATCGTACAATCATCATGTATCTTTTTTCAAGCCTTTCAGTTACAGCGTCCAATTGGGTATTTGACAAGTAAGTACCTAGTCCAATAATATTTTTTGGGATTATTAAATAGACGATCTCCCAAAAGACGTAATGCGTGCACAGTTAATTTTATGTTTGATATAACCATTTTTAAATATCGATTAAAGTAATAAGTGCGTTCAACTTTGATGACGTCACAATTCAGTATTTCATACAAAATCCCATACTAAGTGCGTGTTTTGGTGTTTGAAAAAAAGTAGCTAATTCAGTTTTTGTTAATCTAAGAGGTTTTTTTATCAACACTTGTTATAAATTTTGAGAAATAACTAATACTCGATCTTTTAATTACATGCAGAAAACTGACGTTTAAAAAAATTATTTCACTTTAAAAGTTTCAAACCTTTGCAATACCTAATATTATATATATTTTTAGAACGTCAGTTTACTGCAAAGTCCGAGTATATATTCGCGCGCGAGTTGAATGCAGAGTAAATGTATGGTGACACATACATTTACTCTGCATTCAACTTGCGGCCGATTTTAGACAATAATTTACATACGGCGTGATTTAGAGGTAGAGAACGCCCTCTTCATCTATTAAATTATAAATCCTTTACGTAGTACGATTACAACAAAATTAAAAAAAAAACGATTTCCCCACGGAAAAGCGTTACGTAGGAATGTCACGTACTAACCGCTCCGTTTCCTAAATGACGATAGTTGTCACAGAATTCTATAGGAAATAGAAACGCTATCAGATTTCTGTAATATCGGTACAGCGTGTCAAAGTATTTAGCAACTTGTCCGTATAAAAACAATTATGAATTAGGCAACTTAGTATTGTCTCTCACAATAATTAATGATCGTAGTGATATTCCATGCATTTAATCGTTCAACTTAAATTGCAGTAAAACGCTATGTTCAAACGTTTGTTTTTACAATAACACGCGTCTATGTTGTTTTTTACACCTTAACTTCTTAACTTCTAATCCTAAGGTTGCCTGGCAGAGATCGCTGCTAAGCAACAAGGCCGCCTTTTTGTACTTCCTTCTGTTTATTTGTGTTCCTTAATTATTTTTTTTTTCTTTTTTTGTGTTATGGTGTACAAATGCTATTCATACTTTTTGTATAGACTCACCGTATAAGTGTGATCAGTGGCGGCCACGCATTTCAGTAGGGTTACTTAGTTAGGGTAGGGTATTAACGTGACAGCCACCGGTGGCTGTAGTTGGCGGCCCGTTTGCGGCGAGCCTAAATGAAAATCGACAAGCTTACGTCCTGTTACATCTTCTATGCCTATTCTGAGTTCTGTGATCAGAACGCTTTCGCGAATTTCTTTAAGGTTTTATCTAAAAATTCGAGTCGCATCTTGTAAGCCCTAAGGGCGAGTAATTCTCTTCGGGTGCGGATGTCAAAATACTCTGAATAGTCATTGGATCATTTTGTGATAAGAATATGAATACGCTGCTTGTCTTTTTTGTCTGCTGTAGGTAAAAGTGCTTTCCAGGAAGAAGCCGTTACTTATGTTATAAAGACACTCGCTTAATAACTAATTGTATATCAATAGTTTGTAAAATGTTATTTTAAGTTTGCTAGTTTATAACTGCACAAGCAAAGTCAAGGCAGAATTTTAGTGCATCATAGAGATAACTTCCGAAACAGATGCTCAGAAATAACAGATATACCTACGAGTTTTACAACATCATATCTCGTTCCGGGTGAAGAATGTGCTGTTAGAACTAATATTAGCTGATATTATAGCATCGGCTTTACCTACAAGCGTGGTTTTTCCATTTATTCTATTCAGTAGACTCTGAGTTTCAAACTAGACACTAGGTTCGAGTGATATGTTAATAGCAACCCGAGCATCTATTATAACGAGTAAATGATGGCCAAAAATGATGAAACGCTTTAAAATTTACTCGAAATTCTCGTAGGTACATCTAAAATATGGTATCCACGCTTTTATTAAAAGATGAGGTCCTCTACTTTAAATATTATCTGACATGGAGGAAATTCACGTTGTAAAAGTCTCTATTTCTCAGAGATGCGCATTCAGACCTGTCAACATTTGTGAAATTCCACATAATCCGACAAGTTGGAAAAGGAATTCGTCTGATAAATTCAGGTGAAATTCTCTGTACAAATTGTACAGAATTTGAAATTATTTTTCGTATCGCGTTGCTTCGTATATATTTGAAATTTAATTCTACTACCTACTTCTAATTTAATTTAAACCTACTTGAAGGTGTTGGACTTAATTTGTTGGACAGTTATTTTTTTCTTATTCCAATACAAGTTAGCTTTTGTCTGCGCGATCTCAACTTTGGTAAGTAATGATGCAGTCTAAAATGGTAGCAGCTAATCTGTTAGAGGTATCCACCCACCACTGCAGCCCAATAACGTCCCATTGCTGGGCACAGTCGAGCTTAGACCCACCATGCTGCTCCAATGCGGGCTGGCGGGCTTTAACGACTTATCATGCTAGTGATCATAACTGGGACCGATGGCTTAACGTGCCCTCCAAGGCACGGGGTTGAAACACCGCCAACTTCCTAACTCTGGACTAGTACTGAGAATTTCTAGTCAAAAAAAAACAATACTTAATTATGGCCCGACCCGGGTACGAACCCGGGACCTTGTCGGCCGCAGTCGAACATGCCAACCAGTAGACCAACGAGGCAGTTAGAGGTATAATAGCATTAGATTAAACCCATGCCCCTTTGATTATATCCCTTTAACATCCCATTGATTCATCCCACCACGATTTTGAAAATCGTGGCGAATGTATTCTTCAAGTAAAGTAATACTACTTACATTTTATTTTATTACATTTTTATCACAGATTTTGGGGTGATCTGTAGAATCTGTAAATGTTGTTATTTGTCAAAAGTTGTCTTTATGGCAGCAGATAACAACATTGATGTAGAATTTTAGTACCACGTTGATAAATTATTAATTTCGGCCGTAAATGTATATAAGAATGTAGAAATTTTTTGTCTACGAACAACACCGTATATTTTACTATTCATGCCACTTTAAATGTACAGGTCGCCTTTTATTAATGAGAGGGACTCTCTCAAGGTTAATGGAGGCCACACAGAAGTTCTGTAGTAGTAGTAATACCTCATTTGACTGCGGAACTTTAAGGTATCAGATTCGAATTTCGCGTAGCGCCAAAAATCTATTGCGTTTTTCTGCCAAGAGTGAAAGTAGCTTTATAAATCCGGGGTTAGGATTTACACTTTAACATTTGATTGATTTACACCCGTGCCTCGGAAAGCACAAAAAGCCTGAGTCATTAATAGTGAGAGAACAGAGTGCACCTATGCCAGCACACACACTTGTCGACTATTTTTATCTCTTAAGTAGCTACTTATGACCTCCTCTATGATTAGTCTGGATGGTAATCCCCTTTCCTCGTAAATCAAAATCAAAATCAAATATTTTTTATTTTTAACAAGTGCTTTTGAATGGTCGGGTGAATCTACCAGGAAAGCACGTAAAGCTAAAGCCTTCTGCTGATCTTTGTAAATATTTACTTACTTACATTATATTGTTACAATCTTTTCAATTTCGTAAAGGACTTGAAGAAGTTAACGTTAAATTTTACAAAAGCCATGCCTCAACGTTGTCAATAATTAATTTAGATTTTTCAAATATCTATAGAGCTTGTCAAAAGATCCAAGTAAAATGCAGAATTTAGTTTGAACGTTATGTTTTTTCATATGAATTATGTAATAATATGTTTGAAATTGCATCCAAACTGCTAGAGATTTGTTTTAAATTCGCTCCTCACACACAACAATACGAGTATTCTGGTTACACATTTTAAAATAATAAATGTTTTTCTGACACTTAAAAGACACAGAACACTGCTTTGGTTTAATAATGTTTTTCTTCAACTTTTTTGTCGAGACGGGAACGTGATCCTTAACCTTGCGTGAAACGCACCACCGAAAAAAGCCGAAGCACGATATTACTATATAAATAGATTACTATATTGTACTATAAATCTTTCACAGTTCGGTTATTTTTCTGAATTATCAGCTTATAAACTGGTATGTATAAGGTGTGTATTCATAAAATATTAGTCCCTCCCAATTTAAAGCCTTATTTATATATTTTTACTCAACCACAGCGTTGAATATCTACATCAATAATTGACTAGGGATCTAATGATAACTTACGACGACGATTTTTTAATCATGTAGATGGTAAATTTTAATTTACATGCAAAATTTGAAATTCGAAAAAAAGGAACTCGACGGCGCTCAAAAACCAAATCCATGAAGCAGAATAAATCTATTTGAGCTCTTGAATACGACGCTTATTCAATACAAGCTTTAAAATAATCCCTAGAAAATGAATAAAAAAGAATATGAAAGCACGTTTCGAAAATGGATGTCTCGTACAAGATTTAAAATAAAGCTCATGATAACTTGAAATCTGTGAAAGATATTTTGTTATGTATCACAACGGATGCTCATTTTCCACCAAATGGATTTTGAAACTTTCGTTCCGGTTGCGCTGTTTACATTTATGAATTTCCTACATCGAAATTGAACATTTATTTTTCCTCTTTGGCAATATCAAGTTTCTAGTTAATAACACATTCAACTGTCTATAAAAATGACAAAATATTATGCTGCTGGCTTCGGAAAATTACAGAATAAGTAAGTTCGTCAATATTATGTATTGACTGATCCGCCCCGGCGTAGCACGAATGCGATTTCCTTATAACATACCAGCTGTTGCCTTGCGTCCTAGATGCCTATATCCCGGAAAATCAAAGAGTTCCCGCGGGAATGAAAAGCCTTAAGTGACATGGATGAAGTTCTGGGCATCTTCTAGTTAGTATTCTGTGGTATAGTCAAAGTCAAAGTCAAAATATGTTTATGCAAAGTTGGTACTCACACAGTACAATTAATGAACGGTAGGTATTTAAGACATGCGCCCTGGTCTGAGAAGAGCCCAGAGTAAACTCAGCCGGGTTTTTTTTTATTTCTATTATAACCATCTCACAAACATTTGTTTGTTTGTAACGGATAATCTCAAAAACTACTGTACCGATTTTAAAAATGCATTCACTTATGGAAAGCTACTTTATCAGCGATTAACATAGGCTATACTTTATTTTTAAAAAATTAGATATCCCTGCGAAAATTACAATAATGCGAATGAATTCGGAAAAAATCGTCCCATCTGAGAGCTTCCGTGGCGTGCGCTGCGTAAATAGCAAAAGTTACACGAAAACAACGTATAGTAGAATTGTTCCTCTCAAAAAGTTCTAAAAAAAACTGCAATAGCATATATCTATCTTTTAAGGTTGTCTCACAATTACCTTTTTATAATTTTCAAATTTGGTCTAAAACAATGCTTTACTTTCGAAGGTGTTTTTCCTAACATTGTATTAATCCCTATCAAAATAAGGTGATTGGTGGTCTCAAGTATTTAATATAGACCAAATTCGCAAATTACACCATTTAATTCAGATGAAGATCTAAGATCTGAGAAGATATCATAGAAATAAATTAACGCGCAATAGTAATACAGTAAAAGAATCGTAATAGAATCGCCGGCAGTGCGGAGATATTGCAGCGCTAATGTAAAACCTGATGTCAATGCCGGCTGGCTATTATTTGGTATGGATTATTATGATGAATAGTACTACCCGTGTATTACCCACTAGTATTAGTTATATATTTATATCAATTAGATTTTCATGAGCCACTGGGACAATTCAGACCTAGAACTTTTAAAAGTGTAACGAATAGCTGACACATGCCGCAGTCACGTAGCCCGATGTAGTAAGTTTGCCTCTACTCAAATCAGAATTCGAGCCTCAAGGCTCAAATTTAAAAACATTTTATGTACCAAGGTGCTCGAAATAATATAAGTACTCTTTAAATTTTCCGCCTATAACTTTCACGGCTTTGCCACAAGTTCAGAGCTGAAGTTTTAGCTGAATCTGGAGTTGAGGCGGCACAACCGGGAGAATTATGTTTGGGATTTGCTTAATCGCCTTAAAACCACGTTCTCATTTCGTGTACCTATTGCACACCTGGGATAGTTTTATTAATAGACGATATCTGCAAGTTATATTACTAACTAGCAGGCTTACCCGCGACTTCGTTCGCGTGAATTCAGTTTTTTAAATTCCCACGGGAATTCCCTTATTTTTCGGGATAGTATATTATTATAGCATAACACTCACTTTTCTATTGGTACCAGAAATTTCAGCAAATCGGTTCAGTAGATCCTGAGATTAACCCCTACAACGTCACAAACTCACTAACTCACAAACTTTACCTCTTTATAGTATTAAAGTATAGATTTACTAGAAGAAATCTCTGTGGATTTTGTTTAAAACCGACTTTAAAAAAGGAGGAGGTTCTCAATTTGACTGTATGTTTTTTTGCATGTATGGCACGCGATCATTCCGCTAATTATGAATAAATATTGATGATTCCTTCTTTATTTGGTAGATCATACTTCAAAGGTGGTTCTATATAAATTTTATCGAAATTGATTTAACGCTTTTGGAGGAAATAAAAAATATATATACCCAGATAATGTTTCTTTTACTATTTAGTTTAAGTTGGTACTTATAGGTATAGTTTTGAAGTCAGTTTTTGTTTAAGATGAAAGCGAATAATTATTAAATTCCCATGTAAACTTAGATTTTCCGGGATAAAAAGTACCCCATGTCCGTCTATTGGATGCATATTGCAAGCTATGTCTGTACTAAATCTTGTCAAAACTCAAAATTAGGTAAAAGTATTTGGTAGAAGTATGGGCGCAGGTCCTTACCAATCTATAGTGTTTATACAGGAAGATATGTGTCATCACCAATTTCTGGAAAAAAAGAAACAATCCACTAGAATATCTCTCTAGCGAATTGGTGTTGAGATTGCGAAAAAAATAAAAAACGTATCGTCAAATTCTTAGGAAATATCGTATTGTTTTTCTTGTAGCTATGTAGTATTATTATGATAACCTTCGCGTAAAGGTTCAACTGATAAGTTTTGATACGTTGACCATTTAAAATTGATTTTCCGACGAAACCACCGTGTTATTTTATTTATATATAATAAGGGTGAAAACACACTACGGTATCACACTAATATTTATAAAGGAGAGAGTTTGGATGTGTGTTTGTTTGTTACTCTTTCACGGACGGATTTGGCTGAAATTTGGAATGGAGGTAGATTATACTCTGAAATAACACTTAGGTTACTTTTTATTCCGGAAAATGAAAGAGAGAGAAACCAAAAAACCTCCGTTAGACTATTTATTTGTCATTTTGCTTATAATATGTTTTTACCCTCAGTTGCTTTAGCGACAATCTCGTATTTCAGTGTTATCTATAATCGATTAAGTAATCAATCGACGCGTCTGGAAATTTTATACGGCCGTCAAATTTTATTTGTATACATTATCGTCTTTCAGCTGATGAAAGATCACGGCTAACCCAGCTTTAAAATATGAATTATCTTGACTGGTACCTCTTTACCTACATTATATTTTATTTCCCAACTCATACCAACTTCGCATAATTGACACTTGAGGCCAGGCCAAGTTCCAGCCTGCCTTTTTGGCTTGGCGACATTTTTGTCTGTTTTTAATCCACATAATATTCAAAGGCGTAAAAAATACGCCTCGACAACAAAAGCCTAAGAACTTGGCATAGAACTTGGTCATAATTTAGATCTTAGTAATTTAAATGGCTATGGCTATTTATATTATAAATGCGAAAGTTTGGATGGATGTATGGATGTATGGATGTATTAATGTCTGGATGTATGGATATATGGATGTTTCTTACTCAATCACGCCCCAACGGCTGAACGGATCTGGCTGAAATTTGGCACAGAGATAGATAATAGTCTGGAATAGCACATAGGCTATTATCCCGGACAATTAAAGAGTTCCTGCGGGAACCAAAATACCTCGATCCACGTAGACGAAGTCGCGGGCATTAGCTAGTGGCAAATATTTTTGATAGGAACTTCGCCAGATAATTTCACATTATAATGTTTTTTTTAATTAGTATTAGTCTGTACAGGCATATTATATGGATAGTGGTGAATGGTGAAAGCCTAGTGGTTAGAACTTGGCCTCCTAGTAGGGGGCATAGTTTTCACCCGCGAATTTGCCCCGATTATGGTTATGTGCATTTTAAAAAAAATGGTGTTATATGGTGTTATAACGGTGAAGAAAAATACAATGAGGCATCCTGCATTCCTGAGTTAATTACATTATCAAAGGTGTGCCAATCTAATTATTTTCCAAATCAATTAGTGACTTATTGTTAAGGGAAATAAATAGATGCTTTATGCCAATGAAGCGCCCCGATAATTATTTTCCGGGGTCCTTGAAGCACCCACAGCCTAACCTTCTTAAACGATATACATGCAGATGAAGTAGTGGGCAGCATCTTTTACAGGCCTATCATGTTCAATCTCTCTGCATCGTATTCCTCATTGCTGAGGGTCGTGACCCCTTTCCATTAATTACTTGGCAGAGTTTTACTTGGCATATTAATGCAGTGGGTACCTAAGTCCTTCCGCATAATCTATCATGTTAGGTCGTGACCCCATTCCATTAATTACATAATGGCAGAGGTTTATTTGGCATATTAATGCAGTGGGTACCTAAGTCCTTCCGCATAATCTATCATGTTAACCAAGAGTATTGTCTGAAGATAATTTGAAAATCAAACTATATTGGACTCCAAGACGTAGTGACGATTCCAAACTTTAGTATTCCATAAAATAGACTAAGATACTACTCCGTCCCAGTTAATAACTAGAACCCTAAAGTTACGATGTAACTTCCTAGTTTTGAGACAAACTTACGGAACCAAATTGATAAGAGTTCCCAGTTTGTCTCAGTTACGTGCAGGGCCTAGAGAATCACATTAGATAGGTACCTACCTTTAGTATTTAGTTGACTTGCGACCCATAGATTCGGTTTTTCTAATCTTCAAATCAATTTACGGTTTTTGCTTGTTACTTATTTTTCGTTTTCTTGAAAGTCTATGTGTTTTTTTTTTCACTTTACGTAAACTTATAAATTTAAAAACACTTACAAATAACTTATCCGCCTGGAATGAAGTTTTTCTGATTCCAGCGGGCACTCCTTAGTTATGCAGTACAAAAACTCACCTATAGTGTTCTTTCCCAGGATGCAATCTATATCTGACTCTGTACCAAACTTCATTAAAATTGAGCCATGAAAGCGTAGCAGATATTTGAATAGATAGACAGTCTGACACACTTGCATTTGGATCATTAATATGGAGAAGTTACGGGTAGAATCTTGTTACTGAATAAACAACTCACACGATAGAAATAACCTCATAAGTATTCGTTTATCGCACTCGAGCTGGGAATAAAAGTTTTTTATAAATAGAGGGAGGAAAAGATACAAGAAAGTATGTTGTACTAAAACAACATTTATCTCACTATTTGCATCCACAATACGGTACGCTTAGTCTAAGTTTTTATATTGCAAATTCGATCACATCAGCGTCAAAGTAAGATAAGCCTTAATTCAAGTATCTAGAGCTCAATTTAGCGTATGCATTAACGGCAGTGCTAACGATTCAAAATTAAAATTGGTCGTACTGAATTTGTTACTTTAAATCAATAGATTTTGGGTCCATTTTACTTTGAAGCTAACGTGATCTAACGCTCGCCTGCGCTTAATCGAATTTGCAATGAAAAACTTAGACTAAGCGTACGGAACGGAGACGTGAGAGTAATCCAATAATACTCATTGTGAAACTCTATTGTACCGCTTGTACAGTGAGTGTAAGTTTTATTTGACAGCAAGTTTATTTTCTCCTAGTATATCGGTAAGTACACGTCTCTGTATTTAAAAGGTTATAAGAACCTTGTTTTATGGCAAGACGAAACGCGGTGACCTGGCTATTCATGCAATGCTTGTTTTATTATACGATTGCCTGAAAAAAGGAGTATATTGTTTTCAGGGTTCATGTATGTATGTTTGTATGTATGTACGTATGTGAGTTTGTATATTCCACCATAACTTCTATACGCCTAAACAGATTTTGATTAATGAGGTATCGTTAGAATCCCTAGCTTATTCCGGGTGACAAAGGCTAGTAAAATTAAAAAAAAAATTGATGGGGTGACCATTGTCCCGCATTAAAGACTAAAGTTGAAAAAAAAATTCGAAAATAAGATTAACTATATAATCATCATCAAGAAAATTATGAGTAGATTCCAAAAATATATAACACTACAGTTCAATATCCAGTGATTCACAAAAAAAATATCATTTAATAAAAATGTGAATAAGATTCTAATTTAACTAGATTAATTTAGATTTTTAACGTTTTAGTTAGCTTTTTGACAGGGCAGTCGTGTTTTTTATTTTTTTTTTATTATGACTTGTAAAAAAAGTGCCCAAATCAAATAATAGTATAGTCCCACCAAGTGATCGGATCGGTGGCCAAAAATGGAACTACGTTTTATGCCTGTCAAGTCTAATTTTATTTTATTTTTATTTACTAGTTCTACTAACGGACATTTACATTAAACCATTCAAAGATGAACTTATCCTATAAAAAAATAAATGTAGAAGCCACTTAAAAGTAAACACGACATTATAATTAATCTGTGAGTCTTTTTTTGAAGTGAAAACTTCTTTAGTCGCGCTTTTTGGTAGGGGGTAAACTTGTGGATTCGCGTCACCGTCACCGACATGCTCGCATGGTTACGAAGACAAAGGGTCTTAAATATAAATAAAATACACTTGTAATTAAAATTTAATGCCTAACTTTTAAGGTTTATATTAATTGTTAAATTTTTTCATATTTTTTTTACAAAATATTTAAAAAAAAACCTGGTGCATAGTTATATTTTTAGTTCAAGTTTATGTTAGTGATAAGTTAAATATGAGACTATATATTATCCTCTGTCGGGATCCTACTAAACATAATTGCAGATACTTTGATTACATCATGTGACTTGTAATCCCGCTTTTATTTCACGTGACTTGCAAATAAAATTTCTCTGTATTTTCTTTGCTACTGTATCTGCTTCGTTGGTATCTCAGCCGGTATCTTGCCAAGTCACAAATGGAGCCAAATTTTCTTTATTTTTCTCAGTCTAAGCTACCACTTAAAATTTAATCTGCATATGTAAAAATTAGGTTCACAATTTTCACAATTGCGTTACAAAAGTATACTCGTACACTAGCTGTACCGTCCTATTAGTCCCCAATTTAGTGGCTAAAAAAGTCATCGTTTAGCATTCTGTGCAATTTACCTAAATAGTTTACCGCCGAATTATTAAAATTAAAATAGAAACACATCCTTAGAAAGTACGTGACGTCACATCATTTGACATTGAAAGCTTAATGCTTAACCGTCGCTTAAATCAGTATTATTTCAAAATAACAGTTTTATGTCACGCACTTTTAAGTCTTTACAAAAAGGATTATAATTCTAAAACACGAACATCAAATATTAATACAATATGGATTTAAGCGATGGAAATATGCTGTTTTATTACGGGTTCTCATCGCAGTTCTAAGCTTAGCTCTTAATACGATACAAATAGGCGTTCCGTGTCCTCGATCTCAAACGGGCCATAATCCTATCATCGGATGATTTTGGATAGAGAAAATACTAAAATTTTATGTGACAATCTGCCGCGACGATCAACCAAACGCAGTGCTCTTAGAAGCATTATACTCTTTTAGTGTCAGCGTGCCAGATATCATACACTATAGTGTACACGTCACGTCTATCCAACCAAAATAGTCACACTATATCACATTATCACAATATTTTAGTGCTCATCACTACAGCCCATTAACGTCCCACTGCTGGGCACAGGCCACCACTCTCATGGGAGAGAGGGAATTAGAGCTTAGACCCACCACGCTGCTCCAATGCGGGTAGACAGGCTATTTTAGTGCTCGGTGAAAGAAATCATCTTGAAGAAACCTGAGGAAAGCCCGAGAGTTCTTCATAATGTTCTCAAAGGTATGTGAAGGCTGCCAAACCGTACTTGACCAGTGTGGTGGACTATGACCAAAACGTTCTCATTCTGAGAGGAGGTTTGTGCTTAATAGAGAGCCGGCAATGGGTGGAAATGATGTCATAATCAAGTCAGTGTCTACCAATCGCGTTTCGATTCAAAAGTATGCTTCCTTCCTAACAGAAATGAACCACGAAAAGTAATTACTTACACTCATACTTAATTAGACTTCACTCTAGTTTTTGGAAAAATTGCCCTAAAACCAAAAAAAATATGACACTGATAGAGTACCAGGGGAAGTTAATGTAGGAAAAAACCTGAACGTTAATAGGCAGGAAAAATATTAAAGGTGATCGCACACGCCCGCAAGATCAGCAAGAGCCGCAAGTGATGCATTTTTCAGCAATTAAGATGTGATGGATATCAATCACATTATTCGAGCCATTATAATGCGAAAGCTGAGGTTAAGTCAGTGCTGATCTCTTCTGACGTGATCTCTGTCAGTGTTACATGTTAATATCACTTAGTCGAGGCAACATGGTCGAATCTTGCTGCCGACAACAATATGTTTGGTGTCTCTTATTGTGACAGAACTCAGCATTAGCTGTTGTACTTTAAATATGCAAGTGCTGTAAACAATTTCAACCCCAGCATTTATTTACATAATCATACATTTCAAGCGTAGTTTAGTATTTAAAAATGTCACTTAAATACCTCTTGCTGTACACTTTTGCATCCATCGCAGGTCCCTTTCCAGATCGTATCGTGGTATGCGATCACCTTAATAGGCAGGGGGATCAGGGAAACGATTAAATTACCACAAAAGGAAGGGAAGGCGAATGACAGCAATAAAAAATCCGTGTCATGACCACTCGAATCACTTCCATTAAACGAAACGAGTCGGAAACTTCATTATGCTTATCTACAATCTTTTTCACTCTGTGGCAGATTGAAATTTCAGTTCATTAATGTTATAGCGGTGATCTGCAGTTTCGATGTAACAAAATTAAATAATTTGATAATATATTATAACTAGATGATGCCCGTGACTTCGTCAGCGTGGATTAAGATTTTCCATTTCCCACGAGAACTCCAGGAAATTTTCCGGGATAAAAAGTAGTATATGTCCTTCCCCGGGACAACCTATCCCTGTACCAAAATTCATCAAAATTGGTTGAACAGGTGGGCTGTGAATGCGTAGCAGACAGACAGACACACGCATTCGCATTTATAATAATAGTATGGATTATCATACATATTTTATTACTTAAATTAAAACATGACTGCCGCCTTGGTCTAGTGGTTAACATGTTTGACTGCGGCTGACGAGGTACCGAGTTCGAGTCCCGAGTCAGGTCTTATTGGGTTTTCTGACAAGAATTTCTCATTACTAGCCCGGAGTCAGGAAGATTGCGGTGTCGATCTTGGGAAAATTCGAAAAGACCGGAGAGAAATCAGGATCTCTCTCCGATCGTTTCGGATTTTCCGTCCCATCGGAGTTGGGGAATATAGATTGCATCTATGTTTGCGCACAACCTTATTGTGCACTTTAATATCTCCCGCGCAGATGGCTAATCTTTCTGGAGATTGGCCGCTGTGAAATTCTATCGAGATGACATTACCTATTTATACAAAAATCTAGGTAACTCTTTGCAAAGCTACCATATTCAGTGTTAGGCTAGGCTTTATGTCTATAGGAACTAGATGATGCCCGCGACTTCACCTGCGTTGACAAAGGTTTATAGATTCGCGCGGGAACTCTAGATGAAAAGTAGCCTAGGTATGTCCTTCCCCAGGATATAATCTACAACAAATTCTAATCTACCTCTATATCAAATTTCATCAAAATTGGTTAGAAAGTTGGGTCAGTAAAGCGTAGCAGACAGACAGATAGATAGACAGATAGACAGACACACTTTCGCATTAAAAATATTAGTATGGACTAGTATAGATATGGTAATGTCACCGTAAGATTGTAAAAACCGTTAGCTTATAATCTAACTCGCGAAACTGTCGAAAGATTGTAAACTGTTCAATGTTCTGAGTGTCAATTTTTGAAATATTCATTTTATTTACGTTCTCTTGTCTCTTTCTTGTAGGTTAGGTTAGGGTTCGACATAAATAATCAAGTAGGTTAGGTTTTATCGGGTTTAAATACCTATCAGATTACAACCTACCGGAAAATAATGCGTTAAATTCTAATCTTTCGACAGTTCAGAATTTCGCGAGTTAGATTATAATCTAACGGTTTTTACACTCTTACGGTGACAGTATGGATGGATTCAGCATAAATTCAGCAAAATGAAGAAAAGAAAGAAAGAAAGAAATCTTTATTCAGGGATACAAGACAATAAAACAGGCTTATAAGAAGAAAAAAAAAAGGCAAAATGAGACTTGATCCCCAATGGTCTTCACTCAGCATGTGCCATACCTGTTTGGATACAGCGCTGATCTTCCGTAAAGCCAGTATGCTTGGACGGCGCCAAATATATATATAATATAGGTGTAGGTACATATCGATAAATAATGATAATAATAATAATGATAAAAAATATAATCAGTCTTCAAAGACTCCAGTCCACCATGAGATGGTCGCAATGCAGTTGGAACGGGCGCGCGAAGCCAGACGAGTCGTTACCGTTTGAGCGGAAGCACGTCGGGTTACCGCACATATACGAGGACGCGTTACGTAAACGAACTTCGCGTTACGGATACTGAGAACGAAAAGTGACAGAAAAGTGAAAGTTTACCAAACTTTAGTGCTGTGTTTCGTGGACTTGTGCGGTAAAGCTCTACGTGTTGTTTTAAGTATTATTTGTTTTTTTTTTTTTTAAGTTTGACGTGTACTAGTTATTTTATTGCTGACATAATATATTATCTAGAATGTTTCGCTGTCGGGGAATTAATGATACTTTAGATTTACATTTAAATTTTTTTTCTGGCATCTAGTTTCTCGTAGATAAATGTATTTAAAAGAATCCCTACTAAAGAGATTTAATCATTATTTCATAGTTTTCTATTTTGTGGTCTAGGCCATGTAGATAACCCACTTACAAGAAATCATGTTTCTAATTCTAGCGTTTTAAACTATTTTGTTAAGTTGGTCAATCGATTAATTATTTTATACGCGTAGATAGATATGGAATTTATATTTTTGAGCATACCCAAAAGTGTTTTCAGCTTGCGATGTTTACTTTTTAAAAGTAAATATAATTAAAATTTATGATGAAGCAGATGGAATGTTGGCTTTAAATTCATAGTTATGAATATCTTGAATTCTCGTTAGCATAACATAGCGAGGATAAAGCTGTTCACGCATCCATTTATTCTGTAATATATGCAAAGCTCACTTTTGGACGTATTTCTTATTTATGTCTGTATATCCCGTAGAATATGCATAAAGAGAATAGTTACATAAAAATTGTTCATTGAAATAATAGCCACAATGATTTCAATGGCGATATACTTTAATGAAAAAGAGACGTGTATTCGTGCAAAAACTTTTTAGCTTTTTAGAAAGGAGGATATGAACGGGTAATGAAGCTTCTTTGTGGAGTCTAATCTGCACTTGTAGACCAACTCATATGCGGTAAATACGTAATCTGCACATGTGTTACTTATATGCTGTAAATACGATGATATTGTATGGATCGAATTTCTTAAGCTATTCCTGAGCACTTTCTCGGATTTAAATCGTCAGATCGGAGTTTTTCACTAAGCGCAGGCCTAAAGCCTTAAAGCCGAAGCCTAGCCTTGACTTATTGATTTATGGCTCTTGGGAAATGAAAAAAAAATTATACCAGACTAGCTTGGGGAATCTTGAATTTTCCAGAATAAGCCTATATAGCCTAATCACTCCTCTCCAAGTCCTCAAGTATACCAAAGGTTAACTGGAAGAGAATACCTCTATTAAATTCGACTTTGTACCTAGTATTTTATGTGCAATAAATACTTTAAAACATACAAAAAAACTATGCGCAAAATGAAAAAAATTACGTCGATCCGTTGCTCTGTTGCAGCGTGATTGAAGGACAAACTAACGAACAAACAGACTTTCCCCGTTTAAATAATATTAGTTTGTTGATATTCGGTCAAGGTGCAAATATAGACTATACTTATTTCATTTCCAATTTTCTTATCTATAATCTTCTTTCTTTTATTATTCTCTATAAATATTATTCTCTATACTTTAAGTATTTTAAAAGTGATGAAGAATTTAAAGCTCACGTCAGCAGTGAAATAAAATAATCATTAAAACCATTATCGATATTTTACGTGATTGCGCTTCCGACTTTTTTACGTATCTTGTCCGAAATAGATTGCGGTTAACGTTTGATCTCGGTGAATGGACGCCCGAGAGCGGTGATAAAGGTGATCGCATACCAGGGAGATGGATGACGTAAGAAGAGTATTAGAATTGTCAGTCTGTTTGTCCGTATTTCAGCTATATTATATATATCATATTATAGCATAATTTTCCGAGATAAAAAGTAGCCTATGTGTTATTTCAGACTATAATCTATCTCTGTGCCAAATTTGCCGTTCAGCCGCTTTGGCGTGATTGTGTAACAAACATCCATACATCCATCCATCCAAACTTTCGCATTTGTAATATTAGTATAGCTATATATCACAGTCATACAGAAACGAAATAAAAGAAGGAAGAAATGCAAGAAGTCTTTGCCTAAAATTCTCTTCAGCATAATTTTCTTGGCACAAATGGATTCGATTTTGGAAATTGAGTTCGTCAATGAGTATTGAATGTGTAGAGGAAACACGTCAAGGGAATCAATTTAAGCCACGTAAATAGCACTGATGTGTCTATTTGGGTTTTTCAAATCCCTTTGATAAGAGCATTTTAACTTCAAACGGAGTTTGGCAATGTGTTATAGTGTGCAAAGAACATAAGAATAAGCAAATTCCTTTTTCTGTGTTTACGTGACTATTATGTACGTTAAAGTATTTGAGACGAGCAAAATTATTACTTTTCTTGGCTTTCTCTGGTGACGTCGTTCCATTTTTTTAAAGCACAGTTTTTTTGGCTCGAAGAAAAGTGGGGACCTGGCTTTTGGCACAAAGAAAAGAGGGGACCAGGCCTGGAAAAGTCATTCGTGACAAAAAAAAGTAGTAAAGCTATCTCTCTCTCAATTTTTATTGAGATAGAGAAACTTTATTTTTTCACTTTTATATTCTATATTTTATATTCTAACGAGATGAAGCCCGCAACTTCGTCCTATTGGATTAAGTTTTTTTGATTTCCGCGGGAAATCTTTAATTTTCCGAGATAAAAGTAGTATACATATATACCTATATACCTTCCTTTCTTGTGATACAACCTATTCCTATACCAAATTTCATCGAAATCGGTTGAACAGATGGACCGTGAAGACAGACACTCTTTCGCATTTATAATATTAGTATGGATGTAACACAGAGTTTTTTAACAAGATTGTTATTTGACAGTTTATTTTATTTTGACAGACAGGCAACACTATCATCAATTATTGTTTAATTTTGATCATGAATATCTTGTTTCATAAGCGTTTATATCGCAGGATTAAAACATTTTCGAAATCAGTTTTTTTTGTTTGGTGGCTAGGTTTCTTTAAATTAATGGGTTTAATATAACTGCCATGCCTCTAACAGGTTAGCCCGCTACCATCTTAGACTGCATCATCACTTAACATCAGGTGAGATTGCAGTCAAGGGCTAACTTGTAGTGGATTAAAAAAAATTTAACATTGAACGGAATATTCGTCAGGATTTACTCTACCCTATTATAAGAATGTGTGTAACAGCAAAAGTGTGATATTACTAATATAAATACGCATTATATTATTTTAGACACGATGCCATTAAAAGTTATGTACAAACCAAATAATGGATGCTTCGCGTTAATGGAATCTTAACGAAGTTACAGTGACTGATAGGATATCGATCGCGAGTTTGCTAAAAAGTTAAAATAAAAATAGGTTCCTATCATAGCTACAACATAAAAAAAACTGGGTTAACCGGATATAAACGTTCTTGTTGCAAATAAATAAATCATTTCTGACTTTTCAAAGTAGGTATAGACACAAAACGTAATCCTATTATGTACTTAAAAATAGCATAAGACAAAAAGGTAAAATAGAACAACTTTTGATCTGAAATCTCAACTCAACAAAAATTTTGCTTTAATTAACGGTACTAAAAAAGCAAACTCAATTTGAGTGTTCTTACCCACTTGCTTTGATTAATCTTGTGATCTTATTAAGGCTTCGTAAACACTCAATGCTTACAGTCAAGAATTTAATATTCGTCAGCAATTTCACTTTTTAAGTTTTAAACTTTTTTTACAAACCACAAAATTTAAGCATATAAAATAAGTACTGATACCTAACTTCTTAAGGGAACCATCTCTACATAGAATTGAAAAACTTTTGTTCTATAACCAACCAAAACCTCACATATACCCAGAAACCCCTGTTTCCCTTTTATATACGCAAGCATGCACATTGAAGTTCGGTGGTTGAATTTTGACGTCGATAACGTGGCCTGACATCGGTCATAGGGTAAGTACGCACTTATTGAAATGGGTCACAACCCTAAACACTGGTACACGAAATTTTACAACGGTTCAACCCTTTTAATGATTAGGGACGTTTAGAGGTATTCCATGTACGGTTTAGCATGAATTAGTATAACATTATTATATATATCACACAC
Source organism: Erebia palarica (assembly GCA_964035005.1). Classification (NCBI taxonomy): domain Eukaryota; kingdom Metazoa; phylum Arthropoda; class Insecta; order Lepidoptera; family Nymphalidae; genus Erebia; species Erebia palarica. Next base: position 34,985,880 of record OZ035985.1, on the reverse strand, counting down.
CTTTGAGAACATTACGAAAAATTGTCAGGAATGCAGGTTTCCTCACGATATTTTCTTTCACTCTTATATGGAAGTGATATTTAATGCCTTAAAACGTACATAACTCAATAAACAACGTTAGTTAGAAATAAAAACACAAAAGTTAGAATCCCCGGCCACTCGAATTAGAGGCCGAACGTCGAAACCACTAGGTTATCATATCACCACTACTATAATAACGTTTTGTTCTTGTGAGTTTGTACTGAGCATTTTTTCTTAATTTCCAACCTTAAGTGTTCCAATGTTGGGCAAAGGCCTCCGTTTCTTCCTTCCATTTATCAAGGTCCATGGATATTTGGGGCCAGCTTCCATATAGGCATCGAATTCGTCGTGCCCGCGGCCATTTGGCCTATATTTGGCCAATGTGTTGCGGCCTTTGCCTCTATCCTTTTCTTTATATCTATCTATGAAAAATAAAATAAAAAACAAAAACTAAACAGGCATAAACATTTGTTCCAATTTTAACCACCGGACCAGATAAATTGGTAAGATTATGCTAAGTATAGGTGACAATAAAGATAATTAAATAAATAGGGGCTTTCTTACTTTATATTGAGAAACAGTACAGCAAAGTGAATCATTAGTCATTGCCAAGAGCCGAAGAAGACTGATGGATCCGCTGTCGGTTTATCGTCAGACCTATTTCATATTGTTTAATGGTTTCAACATATCTTGAGTCAATGTTTACGTTGTTACATATTATAATATAAATTAATTAATTCGTTACTTATGTATTTCAGTACTTCTATTGGATAGAAGTACTAGCACTAGCTACTTTGCGGAAGTCCATGATAATGAAAGAACTAGAAGTTTAATTCGCTATAATCTGCCCCAGTAGGTAAATCTATGTGGTACAAGTGTGTATCAGGCACTCGTAGTTTGCGATATTCATAGTGGCGTGCACAGGGTTTGATGCTGGGGTAGGCATCATTTGGTCAGAATACCTATTTACTAGCTGTATTGATGAGAAATGAGCGTTGACGTACAATGAGGGTAAGCGGTGCTTTTATGCCTCTATGCCTCTATGAACTGCACGCCACTGGATATTCACCACACTATACAAACCTTCCGAATGATTCTCAACGTACGTTTCACTCCGAAACCGTTCACACTGTACCACATAGATTTACCTACTGTGACGGATTATACTGAATTAAACTTCGAGTTCTTTCATTTTCAATACTTCTTTTGGCACTTGCGTGATGGTTTTATCATAGGTTTCAGACTAATATCATCAGCGTGATGCATTACCATACATACTAAAGCTGTAGCTTATTGCAGTTGGTTTACCTTATCAATATTAAAAGTGTGCCCGGTCGTTTAAATGAGGTTCATTTATTTTATTCGAATATCGATAATTCTGATCGGCCAATTTATGTTTTACTGTAGGTATAAAGTAGGTATAGTCATGTCTAAATACTGCTTTGCTTCAGGCCATATTTTAAACTGATTAAGTTAAATTTCGTAATGCTGCCACATAAATATCAAGAGCATAATTAGAGGAAAGTTATTAATGCAAATAAGTTTTTAAAGTGTCCAAGGAGCAACAGGGCCTAAAAATCTAAAGCAAAACATTATAAGTTAGGTAGGTGGAGTTATAAAATAAAAAGGCATATTCTATTGAAAAAGCAAGCTGAGGTATTATCATTATTCATGTAAAAGTATAGTGGTACCTTCTTTCTTTCATAAACTTTGCTATTAAACGGAAAATTCTATTTCATTGTTCTTGTATTAAGTATTGAAGAAGTTCTTTTATTATGGCACTCTCATTGCCATTTCTTACGTAAGCTTTTATACTCGGTTCCACCAAACAATGCATAAACTTTATATTAAAAAATTTGGTATAAAAAAACAGCAAAACAAGATTTCGTTCGTTTAAATTCTCGATTGACTCTTTAATTTTCCGAAATAAATAGTAGCATAGGTAATAATAATAAGTCACGCTCCAGAAGTGCGATTATGTAAGAATTGTCGATCAAATCGTCTAAGTTCGGCGTCAAAGTAAAATAAATCATAACAGCATTGAATTAGAGCTCAATTTCGTGTATCCATTCTCATACGTTTATCGTATCGTACATACGTAAACGTTTAAGAATAGATACACGAAATTGAGCTCTAATTCAATAAAATTATGATTTATTTTACTTTGACGCCGAACTTAGACGATTTGATCGACAATTCTTACACAATCGGGGGGCAGGTCTATAACCATCTGAACTATGTGTAGTCTATAATATCTGAGTTCGCAAAATTTTGTCTTAATTTAGCAACAGACGAGTTTCAAAACTTTTGTCGTAACTATGAAAGAACTGAAACTTTGATTCCGGAAAACCGACGAGTTCCTTCAAGAAATCAAGACTACTATTACTTATTCTATGTGAATACCTATATCTAAAAATCCACGCGTACGAAGTCATGTGCACCGTTTTATAGTACTTAAACCTGCAGTACACGTCTGTCTATATATCTATATATGTATATTCTATACTAATATTATAAATGCGAAAGTTTGGATGGATTTATGGATGTATGGATGTTTGTTACTCAATCACGCCCCAACGGCTGAACGGATTTGGATGAAATTTGGCACAGAGATTATAGTCTGAAATAACACTTAAGCATCCCGGAAAATCAAGGAGTTTCCGCAGGAACCAAAATACCTCAGTCTACGCGAACGTAGTCGCGGTCATCAGCTAGTTTTCTTATACTTTTAGTTAATAATTATAGTGGGATTTTTAACACAATTTCAAGTTTTTTTTGACGATAATCCTAACTATTTACGTATTAAAATCAACATCAAATATTGTGTACAAAACAATGCCTTCCACTCGGAACTGGGCAAGTCGATAGTTTAGCTGTGTTAATTAAGTTTAACAGATTATTAACATTATCAAGCACAGGATATCGTATATATAATTTATACTCGCTCGTTCAACTACTTTATTTAGGCGTATATTTTATACGCGAAGCTACGATACAAAATTGTACTATAAAGTTCCATTTTAGCTGACCTTGTTTCTATCGTTTTCCCTTTTTGGAGATGAGGCACTATCAGGATATATTTGACCATTTGTCTTAAGGATTTTTATGTCCACTGTCAAGAATAGAATTGGGTGTATCAATCTCGCGAGGAACGCGAACCGTGGACGCTGTCTTAGAAATATGTTTCTTCCTGTATTTTATAAATTGTATACATCTTTTAGCACAATTTTTTTATTATATTTACAGAATAACAACCTTCATAATTTTATAAAAATATTTTTGTAATTCATAATATCCTCGTTGGTTTGGTGGTTAGCATATTCGACTGCGGTGGACGAGGTCCCGGGTTCGAGTCCCGGGTCGGACAGTAATATTTAGTATTGGGTTTCCCTGACTAGAAATTCTCAGTAGGTACTAGCCCAGAGTTAGGAAGTTGGCGGTGTTTCACCTATTCTCCATTCAGTGGTTTCACCCCCGTGCCTCGGAGAGCACGTTAAGCTGTTGGTCCCGGTTATTACCACTAACATGATAATAGTCGTCGAAGCCCGCCAACCCGCATTAGAGCAGCGTGGTGTGTATAAGCTCCAATTCCCTCTCTCCTGTGAGAGTGTGAGGCGACGTTGGGCTGTAGTAGTGGTGGATTCATAATATTATTTAATTCCAATGTACTGATTAACGCCCAACTGTTTATTTAGTCAGAGTAGTTTCAGCTTTCTCGTAGCAAAAGAATTGAAATCCTCGTCTGCTTCTAACAACCGGCTGTTGTTGATGACTCTGTTGTCACGATCTCTTCAATACTAGGCCGGTATTGATATGGAAAATCAAAGACTATCTATCCGTTTTACCACAAACGTAACGTATTTGATTTATGTCTTAAACGATGTTTTGACTATTGCTTGTTCTTAAAAAAATAGATTACCGTCTTACTCTTAACCAAACTCCTGCCACAGCTCCTGCTTCACCCGAAATCAAGCAGCAATAACCCTTTATTGCACAAAATTTAAATGATAAATGATTTATTCATTTCACGTAAGACAACTTTTGTCTCTAATGATATGTCAAGACTCTACCACCCGGTTCGGAAAGCTGCTTCTACTGAGAAGAGCTTAAAACATAATATTGCAAATGAAAATAATTTAATATTATGCCAATAGTTTCATGTGTTATAATCCTGAAACGAGCTCTCAAAGTTCGAAACTACTCATTCATACTAACCATACCTATGCGAATCTAGGTACATACGTAAGTACTTATATTTCCATAATAATATTATAAATTCGAAAGTTTTTCTGTCTGTCTGTCTATCTGTTACGCTTTCACGGCCCACCTATTCAACCGATTTTGATGAGATTTGGTACAGGGATAGTTTATATACCGCGGAAGGACATAGGCTACTTTTTATCCCGGGAAATTAAGGAGTTATTATCGAGAAAACTTGGTCCACGACGTAGCGGGAATCATCTAGTTATACTATATGTTTGTCCTTTGTACAATATATTTGACCTATCTCTTTCTTTTAGAGTATCCACGAGATAGATTTTTGTCCACATATTCAAGAAAACAGCTTAAACGAATACAATTTTCGGTCAATTTTTTTCGGAAAAATTAATCTGAGTACGTAGTTATATCTAGGGTTTGCACAATATCAATGTCAGGCGAAGACCGAATTGGGTCAGAAAGATAGGAAACCCTTAAATATAAACCTTGATTGGGTATTCCTCAACAAATGGGAAAAGAAATAATAAGTAGTAGGTAGTAGGTAATCTTCAATACATACAGAATCATTGTATGTTATCCTGATTAAGCACTGTTTGATTAGGTACTAGTTGTGCAAGTATGATTGCGTGTAAAGAAGAATATAACGTAGGGCTTCAATATAATTGCCAATATTTATCCACCTTACGTACCTACATATACCTACTAGGTACGCATGGATTTTGACGAATAACAATATTACTAATTAACATAACCGCGGATAAAGAATAAATTGAATATTGAAACCATGTAGGAATAATAAGTCGAGTAGATTTTTTATTAAAATAAGAATAGATCCAATATCATTGTTATTTTGTTGACTTTACTGACTTATCATAAATGTTTATTTAGACCTTAAGCACAGTTCACGAGGACAGATAAAATTTCGAACATACAAAAAATAAAAAAAAATCGTGGTCAATGAATGCAATGCCCGGACATTTACTTGGACCTTGACGCAAAATAAAATGATGGGTGGTTAGCGTAATTAATGTGATTGCAAAAACGTGTTTGTTGTTTTCAATCAAGGAACAACAAAACAATTATCAATTTCAATTTAATTTCGAAGCTTACATTTTACCACACACATTTAATATACAATAAGTAAGTATTACTTATTAGAAAACTTGCTAAGTAATAATTTGGCCATTTGCGTGGGTGGTTGGGTCTGAATACTAACTGTTGACTGTATCTAGGATTTTACGCCCATTTCCTTCATACCGCACTTCTCACTATTTATACTCATAAAAATGTAGGTACGATGCAATGCAAAACCAGCGCGTGATTGACGTGAATTTTTGTATGGAAAGTGTCATAGATAATAATTACTTAGATCATAATTTCCCCACGAAAATTACCAAGTTTCATCGGGACTTAAGGAAACCGAAATCCACATTGACGAAGAAGCTGGCGTCATCAGCTCATTCTATAATACGAAGAGATTATTATGATTTACAGTCACATCAGAATATTATATCGAGATTGTGAAAAAGGAATTTAATAAGTTTCTTCTTTCTTTTGTGGATCAAAGCCTTGACAATGTCAATATTAAAGTAATGCTTAAATTAAAGAAGCGTGTGAGCTCGGCTTATAGGATCACAAAACTTGGTAAAATATGCAAATCCATGTTATTATTTATTCGAAACAAGTTTGAGAATTTCGTGACGCTGTTTGCATAAAAATTATGACATCCACCCTCGTTCTCGCCGTATAATTTTAAACACCATCATAATCCATACTAATATTATAAATGCGAAAGTGTGTATGTCTGTCTGCTACGCTTTCACAATCTGTTCAACCCATTTTGATAAAATTTGGTACAGGGATAGATTGTATTCCGGGGAAGGACGTATGCTTTTTATCGCGAAAAATTCAAAAATTCTGCGGGAATCAAAAATCCACGTGGATGAAGTCGCGGGCATCATCTAGTAATATTATATTTAGGTACTTTTACTGAGCTTTCTCTTTTCTATAGCTGATAAATCTATGTGAGTACTCTAATCTGCTATCAGTTCCGGTTTTTATTACTAAAAAGTCTCTTTTACTATATTATGTCTCTCTTTCATTCCTAAAGGTCATGGTCCTGGTAAGATCCTAGTATAAGACTAGCGATACTTAATATTATAAATGCGAAAGTATGTTTATCTGTCTGTCTGCTACGCTTTCCCGGCCCAACTTTTTAACCGATTTTGACGAAATTTGTTGCAGAGGTAGGTTGCGGGGAAAGCCATAGGCTTTTTATAAGGAGTTCCCGCGGAAATCAAAACACCTAAATCCACGTGTATGAAGTTGCGGGCTTCATCTAGTCTTCTCGTTGTAAAGTTAGTTTTAAAGTTGGATTTCATTGGTTATGAAGCTTCCACGTGGTCGATTGCTCTCAGATACCTGAGACAATAAGCTTTTCCATGGTGTACTTCCCACTAAATATGATGAGGCCTTAAACTATAGAAGCCTTTAAAAGCTTTTACTTATAAGCGACAACTCGTCGGTATGTGATTTTACATCTCATCAAAGGTGATTTCGATGGCTGAAACACAACGTCTGAGTAAAATGTACCTAAAGTACATAATTTAAAGGAAAAAATTCGCACAACACGATACAATTTTTTAATACTTGAACATACCTCAATAGTTCCTCCCAGTGAACGCACGTAAAGTTCCCTACTTGAAGTCACTGGTCCCTGGTGGGTCATGCTCTAATTTAGTGATCATCACTAAATGAAAGCCACCAAATTAGTTCGACGTACATTGCTGCTATACTGTGTGAAATTAAAAAAAGAAACATTTCATAGAAAACCTCCAATTGATCAAAAAATTATCATTTAGGTATGATCATAAATTTTTGGCCATGATAAAATAAATTGCGAATAACCTTTATAAGTATGCTACCATCGGGTGATATCGCAAGGAGGGTTTTTTTAGAATCAAGGACATCAACATGCTAATGTTTCATAGACCTTGAAGGCTTTGACTTGCGAATAAAATATACGAGCATAAATAAAAATACTGCTGAAAGTAAAGCAATAAATCTTGATATAATTAAGAATTTTAAAGCTTGAATCATAATTATACAAGGGCTCCTTTGACTCCCACTAAAAGCATCAAAAGAAATTAGTAAAACTATCACTTGTGGTAAAATGTATTTTTTTTTGGTTAGCATTAATAAGTAGGATTGAACATCATGTTAAATTCATAAAAATAAGAATAAAATAAGAATAAAAATTAGTTCCAACTTGGGCCACCGGGTATGATAAGTTTGTAGTACTACGTAGAGTCTACACTCTACAATATTAAGAACTTCGTCTTTTTGTTAGGGCCAAAATACATGTCGTGTCGCACAGGTCTGTGCAGCTCCATATTAAAAAAGTGCCGTTTTGTACTGTCTTATCCGTACAGAATTTTCACCATAAAAAGTTTTCGTATGAACCAACCGAAGCACACGTAATCGGTATGAGGGAATGCAATCCCGACTCGAGATCGTAAAGTCGAGATCCCTCGGGATTAGAAATGGAAATCCCGCGGGATCCCGAAATTTTCGGGATCTCGTTTAGTTGAAAAAAAATCTCATTACTCAACTGAATACGATGAAAACTGCTTGTTTGTGATAGTGAGGTTAATTAAAACAAAATATTATTTCAAAGAAAACAAAAGCTTTTATTCTTTTATATTACTAACTAAATAATTAACATGAACATAATCAAAACAAACATGAACATAATCAAAACAAAAGTAGGTATAGTATATATAGCTCAAGGAGATTAAAAAGTAGTTACGGGTGATTTTGAAAGCAACTTCTTAAAAAACAAAGTGTATCAAGAGTACTATCTGCTAACCGGCATCTAATATCCGTTGCAATGTAGCCAGCTGCTGAAAATGCCCTCTCCGACTCAACACTGGTTGGCAACAGCGTGACTAAGCAATTATATGCAAACTGCAAAAATCTCCCCCTTGTTCCTCCACAGTTCCGTCAGTCAGTTCAGTCAGCGCACCGCTCGCGTCCCGAGCGGATGTGTGTAGCAATTAGCATCGCTGACTATGGCCGCCCAATCCCGTCAATCTCGAACGGGATCTCGTCATGTTATGCTTCGGGATTGATCCCGAAAAATGACACGGGATCCCGCGAGATCGGGATTGCATTCCCTCTTAACGCTTTCTCGTATCTTTATTTATATGTTTCGTAGCGTTATCGTGGGCTTTCAATGATATCCTGAAACATAAACTGTGAAAAGGGGTTGGAATATTTTGGCCTACTTCCCGTCCCGCCATTTTTATTTTTTTGTCGAAATAGCGGCCTCCATGCGGCCACTGATAAAACCTGTAGGTGTTGATCAATAGCTGGCGTTATTACAAGCAAGTTTTGAGATAAAATCTTTTAAAGCGAAAGGTTTCCGAGATATAAGCTATTATAGTTAAACTCTACTTGATAATAGCGCCACATGCACAGCTTTGATAGCTTATTTCTAGGAAACCTGCCGCGTTACAAGATTTTGTCTCATATTATACTTGCTTATTTTAAATATGTTCGAATGTAATTTAATTACAGATGTTGGTCTTATATTGAATACTATGAAAAAATATGATATAAAATTAATGAATTAATGGATTTCTAATCAATTTTAGACAAAAACTATTTTTTTTTAAAGTCTCTCTAAATTACTTCCCCGAAAAAAAGTACAATTACTTATAGACCTACTTATAGCCTCGCATTAGCTTAGCTTAGCATTGCAGTGTGCAAGTTTCCTCGTAGCGAGCGGACATCATTTTTAATCTACAGTCCAATTCCTCAATCCGAAACGTTTTCAAATAAAATTATTTTTATTTTTACGATTCGTTTTCGACAGTAGAGTCGGATACACTTTATGTATTTCGGTCATTCATCAAATAGTATCTGCAACATTTTTATTATTATGATAAATAATTATTTTAAATTACTTAAACATCCCGTAACGCTCTTTCAGATGAGGAATTGAACATTTCTAAAATATACAAAACAACATGTTGGTGGAAAATCTACCTACAAACTTATTGCTTTAACAAATAAGTTTTTTAAAGCAATTAGAAGGCTTACAAACGCAAGTTTTGATGTTATTAATGGATAGGTTTGCACTTGACGACAAATAGCTTATAGTCTAGGACTCTAGGCAATAAAGCTTGTCGATCCCAACAATAATTCCTCAGGCAACGAAACTTTACAGTATGATAGAGTATCATGATTTAAACGTATATTATAAATATCCAATAAAAAATCAGAATTGAAGTAAGGGTTTTTATGATATACCTAATTGTTAAAGGAAGGTACATTATCGCGTAAACGCAGTTTAGGTTTGATAGTAAAATCGGTTTAAATATCGATGTTATGCATGATTATTTCGTTTGATATTTCGGTTTTGAGTGTAAACATACTACCTACTATTATTTAAAAAAGAAATCGATAAAATATTCAGTCATAAATATTAAGTTTTAGGTATAAATATCTAACTTCCGGATGGGTACTTTGGTGGATATTTTTGTTTAAGTATTGGCTCACACCATACTGCAACCCTGCCAAGTTTCAACGACTGAGTATTTAATGTTGGTGTCTCCATACAACAAACCACCCCATTGCCTAGACTACTATGCCAGCCATGATGACTGATGAGGTCTAGTTTGGAGCACGCTTGAGTAGGTATCTACTACTCATTCGTGTCTTGAAGACTTTTCACAATTTTAAGGATCTTTTTCATTACCTAGTCAATAAGTCAGTCGATTCACGGGAAATATTACCTACCCCGTTCACTTTTTTTTTTTTTTACCACTACAAGTTAGCCGTTGACTGCGATCTCACCTGATGATAAGCGATGATGCAGTCTAAGATGGTAGCGGGGTAACCTGTTAGGGGCATGGCAGTTATATTAAACCCATGCCCCTATTCGGTTTCTACACGGCATCGTGCCGGAACGCTAAATCGCTTGGCGGCACGTCTTTGCCGGTAGGGTGGTAACTAGCCATGGCCGAAGCCTCCCACCAGGCCAGACCAGGGAAAATTCAGAAATTATAAATTCCCAAATTGACCCCGCCGGGGATCGAACCCGGGACCTCGGCACGTTAAGACAACAGCGCTACACACTGCGCCACGGAGGTCACGCACGCAATGCTAAGTGCGTGCCACAGACGCAGCACGTAGTTTGCGCCCCGTCGCATATTCAGGCCCATGAATAAGGAACCCGTACGGGTTTGGAACTAGTCGGGCATTCTCCGACTAAAAAAAACCGAGTTAAGCCAGTATAAATTTAAGTTAACAAAACAATTCTGACATATTCATGTCATAGTATAAATTTAAGTTAACAAAGCAATTCAGATATATTCATGTCATAGTATAAATTTAAGTTAACAAAACAATTCAGACATATTCATGTCAGATATGACGAGATGAGGCCCGCATTTTCGTCCGTATGGGTGTACGTTTTTTGAAATCCTGTGAGAATCCTTCAGTTATCCAGTTTAAAAAGTACGCAATGTACGCAAAAGAAATGCAAATAGGGATGCAAATTTTGACAAAATTTATTAGACGGATAAACTATGAATAAGAAAGCGTGTCTGCTACTTTAGTAGATAAACAGACACAACTTCGCATTTATAGTATAAGTATGTAATCAGAGCCTCAATAACGCTAAGCCAAAGATATTTTCATTGATTTTTAACCTGTATAACGTATGATTTTTGGTAGTTTGCGAGTTATATTAAAAAATATGACTCGCAAACTACCAAAAATCGCTGAACATGGGAATTTTCTGATAGTCTAGGTACGAGGAATCTAAAAATTTTCTTTGGACGTCACTATTTGGGCCACCTTGTATATTAGTATGTAATTCCAGAAGCACCATTCATAACGCCTATCGCCTACGAGTATAAATAATATACCTACTGTTCGTTGGCATCTGTCCATAAAGTATAATACAATTTTTATTCCGATGCGTAATCAGTGACGATTGAAACGTAATGAGTTTATAATGATAAAGACGATTTGATTTATCTACAACTACTGCGTTCTTAGAGAATGGTATCGTACTAATATTACAAATGCGAAAATGTGTTTGTTTATTGATTTTCGTCTATCACGCCGCAACAGACGAACGGATCGATGTGACTTTTTGCATGGGGTAGGGACCCGGGAACGAGACATAGGCTACTTTTTATCCCGGTAAATTGAAGAGTTCCCACGGGTATTATAAAATTTATTCTTCGCGAACGAAGTTTCGGGCATCAGCTAGTAAAGTTTATAAATTTACGACTGAAAACACGCAATAGACAGGACAGGTTATAGAGTCCACACAGAACATCGGCGTTGAATGGGAAACACGTTTCATCATGTCGCACAGGTCTATGCAAGTAATATAAAAGTGATTTTTTTAGGTAAAGTTTCCCCTCTTGTCATGGGGGGAATAATAATACTAAGTAAAATATTTACAAAAAGCCTTCATGTTACCGAATATACTCGTAATACAACCATGATATGAAAATAGGGCAGGATTTAATTACGCCATTAACTGGCTCTAGGGGTTAATATTTGTCATTATTATACCCCGCATGAAGGGTTTACTATGCCATTAAGATTATTAAACTAGGCCCATAATATGTAAGATCAAGGCAGTATTACATGTTATATATACGTATTTGTTAAGCCGATGTTCTAATCAGTACACTATTATTAGCTAATGACGTGAGAGGATTACAGATTAAAATCATTAGGCTCACTCATCAATAATGGAACGGGCCCAAAATACGAATAGATTCTAATATATTTTATAGTAATTAGTGAGAGAATAATGAAAGAATAAAAGTGAAATTTTTTGCCCCGAAAGAAACTCACCAACTAATAAATTTTCTTTCTACTTTAGTAATTGATTATGTATAGTTATATTTTATAATCACTCTTCGTTTGTTTGTGCAACGTCCACGTCAACTCTTGTGAGATTCAGCACGTTTCAGGACGTGAAGCTCCCGGAGGGCCCAGGTTCGATTCCCATCTAATATAAGTAATTATAAATTCCTAATTTGACCCTCATTTGGGAATTTATAATTACTGAATTTTTTCTGGTCTAGTCAAGTGGGAGGCTTCAGCCGTGGCTAGTTACCACCCTACCGACAAAGAGGTACTTACCGCAAAGCGATTTAGCGTTCCGGTAGAAACCGACTAGCGGTATGGGTAATATTATAACAGCCATACCTCAGGTTAGCCCGCTACCATCTTAGACATCATCAAGTGCATCATCTATCATCATCATCATCATCTAACTTGTAGTGGCGTTAAAAAAAAACGTTAATTTGTATTTTTTTTATAATAACTGAAAGAAAAGAACGCACGTGATGAGGACTTCCTTTATTGCAAGTAGACTAAAATCTAAGAATTAAAAAAAGTTAAACAAGAAGAACGGTTTTACATCGAAAATAAAACTGAAGATGAAAAAAGCTAATTATATTCGAAATTATGAAACCCACTAATTTTAAATTCAAATTATTGTGACATCCAGTTGAGTTTGAAAAACTTTGAAATAAAGCCAAAATGTTCATTTGGGAGTGGGCGTACATGGCTGCGACATTTTTACATCAATGCAGCTGTTATTATTCTTTGATACTAATACATGATCTTTTATATTGTAACAATGAATTTGCATGAGCCGAAAAAGTGCCAAGAGGACAAAGGAATGAAAATTATTCAGCCTCTATTTACACGACTGCCCAAAAAAGGAGTGTAATGGTTTCAGGGTTCATGTATGTATGTATTAGTGGTGTAACGACTATTCGTAATTCGAAACGTATGTAAGTATTTATGCGTGTATCTTTATTCCACAATAACTTCTTAGTGCATAATTTTTGAACAGATTTGGGTGTTTGGGATATCGTTAGACTCTGGGACTCTCCTGAGTGACACTAGCTATATTTTTTTGAAAAAATTCTTTATGGCATGGCAGTCGTGTTTCAAATTTAAAAAACTTATGCCATACGGAAGAAGTCGCGCGCATCAGCTAGTCAAATATACATAATTAATATCCAAAGAGTTAGATAGAATAATTTTCATCCACTTGACATTGACTTGCTGATGGATTTATATAGGCTAGGGCGATTAGCTACGTATGATGTTTTTTTGTAACATTTTATACCTAAACGTTGTTGACTGTTGAGTAATGAGTAGCAATTTATGTGCCGCAATAAATTTAAATAAATCAGACAACTTTTATTTTTGTAACATGCCGACTTCAATCAAAATATTGCACACAAATAATATCTGGTTCTAAATTTAATTTCATGTTGAATCACAACATTGTCCTTGTTGCCTCAAAGCATTAATCCATACTTGTGAATGAGCATTCTTTTCTATAACAAATTCCATAACCTACTTTAAACTTGCCTATACATAAATGTAAGAAATCCATTAAAAGTATGCTCCTGAAAAAAAGTATTTGTTGAAGATTATGTAAATGATAGAGGAGCATGGATTTCACTCGCTCCAGCAGTGCTAAAACAGCGGTTAGATATGTACACATTGATATAATAAAATTGTATATGATTTATTTAAAAAGAGCAACCACTCAGTTACCGAGTTTCTTGCTGGTTCTTCTCGGTAGGAATATTATTCCGAACCAGTGGTAGATTCACTCGACGATTCAAAAGCACTTGTAAAGTAAAGTTGTTGTACGTCTATTTGGATAAAATAATATGAGTTTGAGTTTAAGAGAGTTTGAGTTTATCGTGAAGTTTTTGTTTGCTTATCCGTTTATGTCTGTTTCTCAACTATTGAACCAATCTTGATGAAAGTAAAACTAACTATATTTACTTAACTTATAGTTAGTTTTAAACTTTAATTTGCAGCTGCATTGAATTTTAAATAGCTTTCGAAAAGACCTTAACATAATGGCTCTATGGCTATTTTTAAAACTGCATAGCTAGTTAGCTTTAAATACAACGTTGCTGCTACAATATCTCTTGTTTAACAAATTAGATCACTGACTCTATTCAGTAGAGGCATACCCATTCATATAACATGTAACAGACAAGACGATAGCTGCATATTATGCACAAAGGCATCCATAGTAGGCACTGACAACTGCTATGAGTTTCATCGTGCAAAGCTGGTGAAAAATCACTTTGTTCAAATAAGCACACTTTATCCATACTAATATTATAAATGCGAAAGTGAATCTGTCTGTCTGTTTGCTACGCTTTCACGGCCCAACCACTCAACCGATTTAGATGAAATTTGGTACAGGGTTAGGTTGTATCCAGGGTAAGGTCATCGGCTACTTTTTATCCCGGGAAATTAAAGAGTTCCCATGGGAATCAAAAATCTTAATCCACGCGGACCAAGTCGCGGGCATCATGTAGTCATATATAACTAGGCATATGCTTATTGAGTTCATAATATTTTATTTTATTACTACAGTCTGACTTTTGGCACAGCTTTTGGTCGCTGTCTCTATTCAGTTAAAACATAATACTATCCGTTCAAATGATGACCAGTAACTGCCCCCTGATTTGGGACAATGTGCAGGATTTCCGTTTTTACAGTAAGGTTTAAATATTAAAACCGAAATTACTATGGATTTATTATTATGAATAAGGTCAAGGTTAAAACGTCTAAAAAACAATACGTTTATTGTTTTAATCTTGAGCGTCTAGTTTCCTCTTTAAGCACTACTCCATTTTGTTCTACTCCACGTTCCGTTTTATCCATGCCTCATAATCTTGTAAAAATAATCTAACCCTACATTAATACCATT
The DNA here is from genome assembly GCA_964035005.1 of Erebia palarica. Lineage (NCBI taxonomy): Eukaryota > Metazoa > Arthropoda > Insecta > Lepidoptera > Nymphalidae > Erebia > Erebia palarica. The sequence continues at coordinate 34,970,849 of OZ035985.1, read as the reverse complement.
TGAGTACCTTAGTACACTATATTATGAGTGATTTATTTTTAATCAATTAAATAGTACTGAAAAGGAAATGTATGTTTTGTTTATAATTATTTTTGTTAGATGACAAGCCTCAATGAAACGTGTAATTGATAGAACAAAGCATTTTCAAATAACCACTGCATTTATAGGAACGTAACGCCCTCTGTGGTCGAGTAGTTGAAATAATTCACTAAACAAAACGTTTAGCGCCATCTGTTGTCGAATAGTTGAAAAGACTCGCCAACCAAAACGTTTAGCACCATCTAGTGTGGCAGCAGTACAATGTAGCGTGATTTTTAAAGGAATTATATAATTCTTGCAAATATAGTTTTATTATTCCACTATAATCCTCATCCATGCCCAAATAATGCAAAGCTTAACTGTTTTCCTGAGAAACGTGGTTAGCAATACTTGAAAATATTTTTTTAGACTCGCTAACCACAACAACTAACGCCATCTAGTCTGAGAAAGCAGTTATTTGGTGAAACATTTTTAATTTATTTCCTCAGTTTTCAGAGCCTTCAGCCTCCTGAAACGTTTTTTTGTGAAAACTATAGAATATAAAAATTACAATATTAAAGAAATCATTGCTGCACAATGATTTTTGATCTCCAGGCAAGCTCCCAAAGTTCCACTGGCCATTTCCTTTCAAATTCAAATGTTTTTATTAAAATAAACTTTTACAACTGAATTTGAATCGTCGAGTGAATCTACCACTAGTTCAGAATGACATTCCTACCGAGAAGAACCAGAAACAAACTAGGTGGTTGCACTTTTGAAAAAAATAATTTACAATTTCATTAATGTGTAGATGCTTACTGTTCGCACCTGAGTTGAATGCAGAGCTTAGGAATGTGTTAGTATAGTGACCTTATTACGTGACAGTCAGTCACATCGATAAATTACATAAACAAGCAGTGGTTTTATTATTTTAAAAACATTTAAAATATTGATTGAAATAAAGTCCAAAATTTACTTAATTTCATAAAAAATTAATCATTCGGTTATGTAGGGACGATTATTTTAGTTAGAGAAAGTCTTCTATAGTTCTGTGAATAACACTACGATTAAAATAATCTTTTTTAGAAGGAGAACGAAGAGGTCCTGCTCTAGCTTCTTTTTGTATTACAGATAATGTTCTTTTTGATACTCCGGTATATCGACTCGGTCTGCCACTAAAGGCAAAACAAAAATTATTTTGCCTTTCTTCAGTACATATATTCAAAACTTTTTTCGCCATTTCGCGTGCTTGGCGATGAATAAAAACACGTTTCTTTGTTACTGAACCTGAAACACTCAAATCAGTAATTTTTTGGATTTGATACGTTAATTTTGATATCAAAGTGTTTAATGTGAGCATAAACGGTTGTAACAACTTTGACGGTAACAAATAAATCACTCCGTAAATGAATGTACGTACGATAGATGTCAAAGACAGCACTTGACAACACTATCCACTGGCGTGAGAGGCGAGGTGTGCAGATGGGGGAGAGAGATCCTCCCGCCTGTCACCTCAGGCCTCGACTGCATTCAACTCGGGTGCGTACTATAAGTAACCGCTGTCCTTTGCTGGAGTGAGTCAAATCCATGCTCTTTTATCATTTACGTAATCTATCTATCTATATATATAAAAATCAATTGCTGTTCGTTTGTCTCGCTGAAACTCGAGAACGGCTGGGCCGATTTAGCTGATTGTGGTTTTGAAATGTTTGTCGTAGTCCAGGGAACGGTGAGAAAATAATATGGAAAAATTGCGAAGAAGACAGGGCAGGACAACGTCTGCCGGGCCCAGTAGTCTTCAATAAACTAATAAGCTTTTTTCAGAAGCTCGTATGCTTCGTAAACGTTCATATTGATGTAACGTGCGTATAACGGACAAGACAAAAGCTGCACAGTACACACGGAATACTCTGGAGGAACTGAGAGCAGCGATCAATTTCAAAAGCTACGAATTCTCTCAGCAGTCGACTATTGTTGCAAACTTTATCAGAGTTGCGTCAGGCATCACTGGCACTCAGTCCGAGCTTATAAAAAGCTCTTTTGAAGCTTTGTGTCAAAGTTTGAGAGCGAAACGGAACTTAGTAATAGTGTTCTATGTTTTTTCTTTGTGCGGCAGAAACAATTCACGGCTCTAAAGCAATGAGTGGCCTTTTCGTGGCAACGTATATCAGCCGACTGCGAATGTTAAGCAAAGTTGACCCAAGTCGGTAACTGGATGGGTGACCAAATTTGGCGGTTCAAATTTGGCCAAATGTTCCTCCGTGCCTCGGAGAGCTCGTTAAGCCATAGGTCTCGGTTATTATTATTAATATCTGATAGTAATAATCGCTTCAAGTCTAAGAATTGAAATACTCTTGGTTAAGTCGTAGGAAGGACGTGGGAACCCACCGCGTTATTGTCCCAAGAAAACCCCTGCCATTGTGTGATTAATGGAAAGGGTTCACGACCCTCAGCAACGAGGAATACGACGCAGAAAGAGAGAAAGCAATGAGTAGAAATCCACGACTATTCTCAGATCTCCTTCACTCACTTCACTTTAGAAGATGTAAAAAATATTCTAATTTGTAACTTAAAACTTAAATCCAGGTATAAGTCGCGTCAAAAGCTTATCTTAGATAAAGTCACTTTTGAGACAGGTTTATCTCGAATTATGGATGACAAATAAATCTGTGGCAATACTTTTCGTAACTGATAATAAATTTCAAAGCTACTCTTTTATCTTCATAGTGTTAGCTTAAAGCCACTCAGCAAAGGGTGAAGAGACAATAATTGGATTTGAAGAAAACTTACAAAGAACTTTCTCGACGAACATCAGTCTTGTCCGGGCTACCGCGTTTATCTTGTCCATTTCCAATTTCCAACTATCTCCATTTCACCACATAGTTCAGGAGCTAAGCAGAGCAATAGTAACAATTACTATTATTATAATTATAGAGGAAACTTCCTTTTTATGGACTTGACATAGATCCTAAATATTTTATTAAATGAAAGGCATTTAATGAAACCAATTTTATCGGCCCTCGCTTTTAATGTTCAGGTGTTTCTTTATTATTAATTTGTTTCCAGGTTGAAGTAGTTTTTCTATAACTGTGCTAAATTTCAACTATGCAGCTCCTATGATTGAAATTAAAGGTTGCCATGTAAAATGGACTGAACAAAACTATGAAGATGAGATTACAGTCAATGGCTAACTTGTAGTGGATAAGAAAAAAAGATTTATGTGGCCAGTGAGCATTATGATAGGCATAACAATATTAATTTAGTGCTGTAATTTTAGTTAAGTAAACAATCGTGTATACAACGGAATTAGCCACATTGTTTTTCTAAAAAATTGTTTGACTTTTTGGTTAAAACCAAACAATTTTTATAACAATGATAATTTAATGGAGTGTTGTGTGTAAAATAAGAATTATGCACACTTATAATATAATATCATTGGAATCTTTCGTTCATTTAACTGCTGTCAGCTCTGAAACTTTAACAAAATGCTAAGAAAAATAAGGAAGAATTTTGTTTCCAGCGAGCCACGCAGATTTTCCAACGTCCTGGATATTGGTTGATATCTTCATTTATCATATTCCACGTCATGTTAAAAGTTGCTTACACTCATTAAAATTTTATAAGGCTTTTGATATTACACGAAATATTATACAAAATCGTTCACCTAAAATGTTAATCGAGGCGTAAATTTGAGCTATATTACCATTGAATTTTGGTAAATCGATGTATATTAACCTACTAACCTGAGTCTATAGTTGATTGTATACTTGTCAGACCCGTACGGAAAAACCACCTTACTCAAAATTTACGATATAAAATACATACATACATAATATATATACATGCAGACATAATCCCGATCGCTACTAAACAAGTCATAGATAAAAAAATTAAAAAACACGACTGCCCTGCCAAAAAAACTAACTAATAAGTCTAAAATCTAAATTAATCTAGAATTAGAATCTTATTCACATTTTTATTAAATTATATTTTTTTATGAATCACTGGATATTGAACTATACCTAGTGTTATAAATTTTGGAATCTACTCATCATTTTCTAGATGATGATTATATAGTTAATCTTATTATCGATTTTTTTTTCAACTTTAGCCTTTAATGCGGTCACCATATAATTTTTTTAAAAATTTACTAGCCTGCCCCTTTGCCGGTTGCCTATGTCACCCAGAATAAGCTAAGGATTCTAACGATATCTGTTCATATATCAAGATCGGTTCAGACGTATAGAAGATATAGTGGAATATACAAACTCACATGCATGCATACATACATACATACATGAACCCTGAAAACAATTTACTCCTTTTTCAGGCAGTCGTATGAAAAGAAAAGGAACGCGAGCTTCTCCGTAGTAATAGCAAATATTCACTTCGCTTCTCTCGCCATGAAGATGCTTATTATAGTCACCCAATATTAGAGTTGCTAATTTCATCATCATTAATTGCACCTCCTGATATACAGACGCATGCAGATGTGCAATCAGGATTGATAATTGTTTAAATTGTTTTTAATTAGAAAGTATATCTACTACTAGTACTACTATTACTACTACTACTACAGCCTAATAACGTTCCACTGCTGGGCACAGGCCTCCACTCTCATAGGAGAGAGGGAATTAGAGCTTAGACCCACCACGCTGCTCCAATGCGGGTTGGCGGGCTTTGACGATTATTATCATGTTAGTGATAATAACCGGGACCGACGGCTTAACGTGCTCTCTGAGGCACGGGGGTGAAACACCGCCAAAAAAAGTATATCGTAGACTCTGAATGCAGGAAAGTTATTTGATTCTTATATTTCAAAAGAAATACAGTAGATAATTTTTTCTCATGTCTCATGTCATCAATAAGTATTTCATTCATGGTTATGTAAGCATAATGAAAAAAAAACATGTTTCAATTTAAAATACATGGTTATATAATAAAAAACAAACATAGTCCATACGGTTTTTCCCATATTTTAATATTTTGTTGATGCTTATGTAAGTATTATGGAAATTTAATCAATTAAAATGACTTCAGTTCACATACGTGCTTTTAAAATTTTTATAACGTTGTAATAATATTACATCACTGCTATACAAAAAGATGTTGTTTCAATATATTAACTGAAAAATAACATCAGCAAAGCTGTCGTATGCTGAAAGTCGGACGTTACAATTTATACATTACATTAACCTTATCATCTCGTGTCAGACCTCATTATAAGTTGCCGCCGCTGTGGGGTTGATTAAAGCTTTTTCCACATTTTAACATTATTTGATGCTAGCTGGTACCTGCGACTTCGGCCACGTGAAATAAGTATTGTCCTCAACTAGTTATAATATGCCAAAATTCACGTCAATCCGTTGCTCTGTTGCGATGTGATCGCAATTTTTGTGTCCGTAGTGTGTTTCCGCCCTGAAGCAACCTTCAATGGTTTAATTATGAGATTAAATATGTAAACTCAGTGACTGAAGGGGTCTTCCTTCATTCTATCCAATATAAAAATAATAAAACGTAGCAACCTTATTGCAGAACATCAATCGCTGAGCAACCTCCACTGGTTCGTGCACTGCGCTTGCTCAATGATTTAGCGCAAAAGAATTGGTAACTAGATTTTTTTAAACATGCCACCGCTCCAACTCGTAAATCAAATAAAACCCGTTTTAGAAAATAGTAGTTTAGTTTATTATTAGTTAATGTTTTAATGTTTTTTTGTTTTCCATTTGATTTCTTAAATCGAAGTATGTTAGTTTGGTTTGTTTTTTTTTTAATTTTAATTTTAAGGTATTTGTAGCCTGGGAAGACGAACGGGGCAACTGTAATGTCTCCCCAGGTAAGTTTCATAAATAAAGAATAACAATATTAACCAATAAAATATCGGCCAGTCAGAAAATATATTTTTTATTTCGAAACATATTATCTTTTCACCAAAGCTTACGCGACGTAAAGACGTGTGAACTATTTTTAATGATAGATGTTTAGGGCGAGCGCTTTAAAGGTTAATCAAAAAGGGTCTAAACCCAAACTCTGCAAATACAGCAATAACAAGTACATACATCAGTAAATACCTTTATTACGCTGAAGGTAGAGAACGGTGAAAGCGTGAAAATCGTAGGTTAAGTACAATTTACGACCTTGTACGCAGGTTCGAAAAACTTTCAGAATAATAAATTAGGATTTTATGACAAACAGCTGCCCCTGGATTGAGTCACGTAACTTTTTTACCTTTTCTAAGGAGAAAAAGTTTTATAGGATTTTTCGTTAGCTTATAGAGTTTTTCACCATCAATCATCATGAACCCTACGTCGGGCAACTGCTAAGCACGGTTCTACTCGCAGAATTAAACGCTTTGAGCCATAGTCCACTACCCTGGCTAACCCGTTGTCCTGAGGGAGCGATCCGACGCCATGGAAAATGACAAACTTATCTAAGCGACAACGTAGGCCACGTGAAAGATCAGTTACTCTATGATACTATCGCTTCGCGTCGTATCAAGTCGCAGTGTCGCATTATCGCTTATGTACGACAACAGGTCAGTGCGGGTTGGTAGACTTTACATTGTATTCCATAAAACGCATCATAATATTATAATATTATTATAAGTGCGAAGGTGTCTTTGTTTGTTGGTTTATAGGTTTGTCCTTCAATCACGCCGCAACGAATTAACATGATTTTTGGCTTGGGTATAGCTGAGGATCTGGAAAGTGACGTAGGCTATTTTTTATCCCGGAAAATTACGGATTAAAGATTTTGTTTTAAATTAACTGTAAGCCTCTTTTTGCACTGCATCCGATCCGACTCCGAGAATTACGTACGAGGGTTGCGTTATGGATCCGGATTTTTGTATTCGGATTCGGAAAACATTAGAATCATATCATAGAATAGAATAGAATGGACGGCTACTTCGGATCAAACTTCTTACATTCGGATCGGACTCGATTGGATGTGGATCGAATGCAGTGCGAAAAGAGCCTAATGTCTACTGTTTTTGACGACCTCCGTGGCGCAGTGTGTAGCGCTTAACGTGCGGAGGTCCCGGGTTCGATCCCCGGCAGGGTCAATTTGGTAATTTATAATTTCTGAATTTTCCCTGGTCTGGCCTGGGCGGAGGCTTCGGCCGTGGCTAGTTACCACCCTACCGGTAAAGACGTGCCGCCAAGCGATTACGCGTTCCGGTACGATGCCGTGTGGAAACCAAATATGTGTATGGGTTTAATATAACTTTCATGCCCCCAACAGGTTAGCCAGCTACTATCTTAGACTGCATCATCACTTACCATCAGGTGAGATCGCAGTCAAGAGTTAACTTGTAGTGGATTTAAAAAAACTTATTTTTAAGCAGTAAGTAACCTAGTAGTACTACTTATAGTAGTAAACTAGTTAGTAGTCTTTAATTTAAACAACCATTTATTAATTATTATTCAAAGGTAGACGTTCTTCTTCTCTTCTCCGTCGTATCGCTCTTATCAGAGCAGTCATGGTCCTCACTTTGGGGTTGTGGCACGCTTAACGATCCGTCTCCACTCTTCTCTGGTAGCAGCTTTGCGAGTACATTCGTGTAAGGGGACGTCCACCGCAGCCCTCACTTGGTCTGTCCACCTCATGGGGTCCACCACGTGCCCTGGTGCCCTCTACTCTTCCTTGAACAACCAGACGCTCAATGGAGATGTTATCGTGTCTAGTTACACGACCAAAGAAAGTGAGAATGCGAGCCTGTACTATGGAGGAGAGACGCTGCTTGATGCCGAGTTCTTCAAGAATGGACTTGTTTGTTAGGTAGACGTTACATTTAGGTAAATGTAAAACATTGGAAGTCATTGCTATAGAAAAAGATCCGAGTTTATTTGTTGGAGGACAGTTTATTCAGGGCGCTCGAAACTTTATTCACTACCGTTAAAGCTTTTTGCTGAATCTAAGTACCGATTTATTTTACTCTGATACATTCTGCTGCCTATTGAAATGTCTCCCGTACCTTTAACCCTGACTAATGTATTATTTGTCAAACGATTGAGCAAGTTTATTTCTTTCCAACTAGATGTTTCCCGCGATTTCATTCACATGGATTTAAATTCAGATGGTTTCTCAAAAAATCCAGTGGGAGCGCTTTTTTTCCGGAACAAAAAATACCATGTAGAAGCTAGGATGTCAACTATTGCCGTACTCGATAAATTGTTTTATCGGTCGTAAAAACATAACAGACCCTTTTTCCCAGTAGAGTATTTAGGGGTAGCCAATTCTACTGAAGGGCTTGGAGTTTAGAAGTTTTGGGTTCGTTTAAAATATATCGAAACCCAAAACTTTAAAGTTATCAGAAACGAATAAGCAGAATTGCTTCAAAGGCGTATATTGTTCTTGCCTGGAATCTCTTCTTTCAAGACTAATCTTTGCTGTCATTTATTTTTGAAGAGTTGGAATGGTTCTCACATTTGTGTAATTCATCGATGATTCTTTCAGTGTTACTTTATGCTTTTTTTCAATTATAAACTGACTAGTTTACATTGGGTAAATTTACTATACTGCTCCTAGAGTCTGTTCAATGAGTCTATTGAACAAACTATAGTAGCAGTATATAGAGGTGTGGTTAGTAAAGCATGTAGCACAAAAGCATAGCACGCTTTTTTCCATAGCACGGGCAGCATGCTATCCGAGCAGCCTCTATGTTGCTACGGTGCTAAGACGCGCGAGCGCGCGGAGCTTCGTAGTTCGTTTCGTAGCACTCGTAGCGCCCGTAGCAATACCCGCCTGAAAAGCATAGCATATATTTAAAGGCTTGCTAAAAATGTATAGTTTAAAGCCTGTCGCGTGCTTTGGTTTTATAGTAGTTTTGAACAACTCTAATAGTATAGCGTACTACTAAGCTTAAAGGGGGTATCACATCGAACATTTTGGTGGACCAAAAGTCCGTGTTATTAACTTTTAAATGTAGCACCCGTAGTATCGCAACAGATACATATAAAACGATGTTCTACTCCAACACATGTTTTACCTATTACGTATTCTGTCGTTGTACCTAGTTTTTTGTGCTGACTGGTCCCTAGTGTGTTTTTAAATACATAAACAGTGTCGTGTCAGGCTTTTATAAATCCACACGCAATAAATACAGTGCGTGTAGCCTCCGCCCGCCCATACATCCGACGCGACGGGTAAGCTCCGTTAATTCTGTAGCTTAAAGCCCTGGATAGTATTTATTGGGCTACAACGTCGATATAGCTGATGCGTGGTGTGAAATCTATATCCCATATCCATATTATTTAAATAATTATTCCATATTAAATCACATACCGCATATTTTTTGTTCGCAGACATAAATATTGCGCCGCACTTTTAATTGTCTCACTCATTAATAAGTATAAAAAGCTGCAAAGATTATCACGACATCACTAAACATGTTTCCCTTATACGACGCTGATTTTATCCTGTCCTATCCATGATGTGTTTTTGTCCTCATATAAATGGAGGCCAAGGCACGGCCAAAGCGTTTCTAGATTTTTGAAAAGGCTTAATCTATATGGTAGAAATTACGTGAATTTCAAGTGCATTGAAGTTGGGCTTGCAAATAAAATTATGCCCCCAATGGCCGTTGGGGCAATGTTCTGGAGTGAATACCGCGTACCGGTAAGCGCAGTGTGGGACGTCCTCCACCTCGCTCGTCATCAAGGTGGTGGGCAGCGGGTGGATGAGGAAAGCAGAGGACCGTGTTTGGTGGCGCGCTCTCGAAAAGGCATGTCCAGCAGTGGATGCATACAAGCTGATGGATGGATGGATGGATGGGACAAAAAAAAAATTCACGTTTTTTAAAATTGCAGAGTAGCTCTTAACGTTAGTCGTAATAATAAAATGAACGGGTAAGTACAACATCATAAAAATAAATGTCGAGACAAATAAAGTTAAATCCCTCTCCGACTGTACGTTACGTGCCACAGTACTTTTCAGGACATACAACCGTTGTAACAATAAATAAATTCCCGGCAGGAATTACAGGTGAGGCGGTCCAACCAACCTCACTCAAACTGGCCTTTCTGTAACGATAGTAGATATGTAGGTATGGCCGCGGTTGGAAAATATTTATAATTTTTTTTATTTTTTTTATTGACATGGCAACAAATATCGTGAAAATAATTTATAATATTAAAATAATACAACTGTCCAGGCCTTTACAGATAGCGTTATAAAGATTCTCCGGTCAATTTTACATACAAAAACAATGAATACCCACTGCTTATAAGATTCACATAAAATATTTACCAGTTTTCAAATTAGATTATTTGTAACACTGCATGCAGTAAAGTCTGAAACGCCTTAGCAAGGTATTTATTAAGTTTCTAAGTAATCATAAGTTTTCAAGCATCGAACTCAACAACAAGTCAGAATTAAAACAATTAAAAAACACGACTGCCCTGCCCAAAAACAAACTAAAAAGTTAAAAATCTAAATTAATTTACTTAAAGAGAATCTTATTCACATTTTTATTAAATGTTTTTTTTTGTGAATCACTAGATATTGAGCTATAGTGTTATATATATTTTTTTTTTGGAATCTACTCATCATTTTCAAGATGATGATTATATAGTTAATCTTATTTTCGAATTTTTTACTTTAGTCTTTAATGCGGGACCATGCTCAACCCATCAATTTTTTTTTAAATTTTACTAGCCCCCGGAATACCCGTCTAACCTACTATGGCACCCTGAATAACATAGGGATTCTAACGATACCTCATTTATCAAAATCCAGGCGTATAGAAGTTATGCTGGACTATACAAACTCACATACATACATACATACATACATACATACATACATACATACAAACATACATACATACATACATACATACATACATAAATACATGAACCCTGAAAACAATATACTGCTTTTTTCAGGCAGTCATATATAAATTTATGCTCTATGCCTTATCAAATCACATATCGATCTTCTGACACAGGTGTGTAGGTACATGCAATTATTATGGTAAATATTTTCCTACCGCGACTGTACAAAAACGGATAATTAACTAAAGGGTTTGAAAAGTATTTTTCTCGTAGTACAATTTAATTAGCTACGGTCAATTACTCGTTCTAATTATTACTCGCTGACCCGCTGTAATGAGTACCGAAAACAAGGGATTTTAGACTTGGTGTGAGAGCTTATTATCGAGACTTGTTTATATAGTTATTTATTTATACTCAATTTGACAAAACGCAACATTCGATCCAAATTTTGGTTGCGTTAAAAACTAGCGCAACAAAACAAAACAATGTGCCCCTCCGACTATTTATTTGTGCACATTTTGACGAGTCTGGACTCTATTGTTATATTTCTATATGAAAGAGTTTTAATAAAATTTATATTATTATGGGACCTTTAAAAACCTAAAATCATTCGAATTATGTTGCGGGAAATAGCTAGTTATTAAAGATGGCAGATAAACAACTATGACTGTGAATTTTCAACCATTGAGTTCAGGGTTTAATATAATCTTGTTTAGCTCTATGCCGACAAAATAATTCACCAAAATATCATACGACTTGCAATAGAAAATACTGGAAATTTTTCCTTTTGCTCCATATGGGTTTCCTTTGCCCACAAGCCCAGAGCAGGTAATCAAATAAAGGTCGCTCGGTGCCTAGTTTTGAATGTAAATAACAGCTTCCAAACAATTCCAGACTCAACAATGTAACGTTATTTACAAGTATGTTGAAAGGTCTCACAAGGTACAACCTTTTTATTCAAATAGAATTTTGGGAACAAGCAAGATTAGATTTACACTAAATTTGGGCAGGTAGACCGTAGATCTGAATTCTAACAATTTACGAGTAGAATTCTTATCCACTGATTCTAGTTGATTCGCGCTCAGGGGAATCGTTGAGAATCACGATCTAGATTTAGATTTAGACCGGACATAAACGGACTGCTCGAGTAGTTAGGCAGTGATCAACATACGCGGACTGCTTTCTCAGTCATAAGTCAACAGCTGGAAGCTACCATTGATAACTGCTGCCAACACACATACATGGACCGCTCGAGCAGTTGCGACTGCACGGGTGGTTGGTAGCAGTTATCAATGGTAGTTTCAAGCTGTTGACTATGACTGCTAGAGCAGTTGGTGTATGTTGATCACTGGCTAACTGCTCGAGCAGTCCGTGTATGGCCGGTGTAAATCTATCTCTAAATCTTGATTCTCAACGATTCCCCTGGGCGCGAGTCATCAACTAGAATCTATCTATCTATCTAGCGGTCGGTGTATGGTATCTCTTAGATTTATTTATTCGCTGTGAACACATCAGCATGCATCCAGCCATTTCTTGCGTACAACATTAAAGATTATTACTATCACTCAAATTTAACAATATTATTATACAAATTAAATTATATACAAAAATTAAATTCATAAATTAAATTCTTGGAGGAAATACTTAAAGTTTTTTTTAAATTTAAACAGATAATTATGTTAATTTTAACAGATATTTTATGGATACCTACAACCTGAAAAATGACGGCATTTCATGAGAACTTTCATGCCTCATTTAACGTGACATAAAACTGTCATGTTGGAATAATATTGGTTTAAGCGATGGTAGTAGTCTCCTTAAACTTGCTTATTATCAAGATCAAAATATATAAACAAGTTTTTCAGTTCATTATAATATTTCCGAGAACCGACTCCATTTAGAAAAGAAAATTATGCTGGTAAAAATTTTGTGAGCGTATAATTTTCTCCCACAAGAAAAAGTAAGCCCAAAGATCGAACTAATCAAATTCCGTAGATCAAAAGATTTTTATTTTTAATACTTGACGGAAAAGACTCTGATGTTTGCGAGAAGTCATTTCATATCTCATTATGTACACAAGCATTTCATAATAATATGTCATATTTCATTTCAATATCCGGGTGACGGAGCTTGGCTCGGTATTTTTTTTGGTAAATCGTGTTCTTTGGAAATTATATTTAAATAATAAAAAAAACTTAATTAAAAACTAAACCCCCGGTTCGAGTCCCAGATGTTCTCCAGTCTTCTAGTCGTGGATTCCATGAATTTTATATATTAAATGTTGAAAGTCTAGTAGATTAGTTAAGCTTCTGTTCTGTTCTGTTGATCGGGAGTTTGATTTTTCGGCGATTTTCTGAGTTATACGCGTTTTAAGCTTATTACATAGTCACTTGCTACTGTGAAAGAAAATATCGTGAGGCCTGCATGCCTGCTTGCCTAAGATTTTTTCATAATGTCCTCAAAAGTGTGTGAAGCCTGCCAATCCGCACTTGGCACGCGTGGTGGAATATGGCCAAATCCTTCTCATTCTGAGAGACGATAGGTCAAAAAGTGTGTACGATTAAGTTATATTCATTCAGCGATATAGGTCATTGAATTGAATTGAATTGCATACCTAGCGTATGTCGTCATACATAAGCTTTTCCTTCGATATGAAAATCATACCGCCTAACAATGTACTTCGCTTCCTTGTTTCCTATATGTATGCAACGCTAGGATATGGAATGTTTTTCCAGCTTCCGTTTTCTCAGCCACATACAATGGTTACTTCGCTCAACGTAGGCTGCTTCAACACGTAATATTTGATACATGTCATAATCGTCATCATCATTGTCAGCTATTTAGCGTCCACTACATGAGCTACGCACGCCAATTATTGTAGTCTGCCCTGTCAGGCTTAATTTAAAAAAAAATAATAACCTATAAATTAATTAACTTAATTAATAATAATAATTTACTTCTTAAAATCAGCTACTGTGCCTAATACCGAAAAAGTTTTGTTCTATGTATCGTTCTGGCTTTACCTATTCTGTGCTTTAATTTCCGCACTCATAGTTAATAATATATTGCGTACTGAAATCAATAATAACAAAAAAATAAAGTTTTTTTTTTTTTTTAAATAATAATAGTTGACTGTTCTAAAAGGGCATTACTAAAATAAGCGATGCGTTAGTTCATCGATCAATTAATAGCACCTATTATAACACTGAATACTGTCTAGAGTATACTCTAAAAACTTTACTGCCGCATTTATAGTGGCTTAGTCATTCCTTAGCGTTCTCCTTATAATAATTTTTATCACAAAATATATTACTTAAGCAATGATTAGCGACTCTGAGTGCGGAAGTTAAAGGTACAAACAAAGTCTTTCAGTTTTGTGGAGAAAAGTTACCCTTGAGATATTCTTCTTCGTCGTTACACTCTTGAGAGAGTGGTCGTGGTCATCATGGAGTGGCGGGTTTAGAGGCAGATGTTATAACGAGCATCTGCCACTTATCCCTGCTGGCTGATAGTCTAACTAGTGCACTCGTGCAATGGACCACCAACAGCAAACCTAATTTGGTCGGTCCATTGCATGGGTGACCTTCTTCGTCCTCTGGTGTCCTCCGCCATGTCTTAGAAATATTAGTAGTATATTTAAATTAACCTTATATTCATATTTATTTCTTTATTTCATGGATTGAAAATAATACAATAGAACTTAATGCCTAACCTAACCTAAGCCTAACCTAATTACTATATAAATCGCGTGGAATAGTGGCAAGAATGCTGGCTGCATTTCCGCGCTGGACAGCCAGGCTGATCCGATGCGCAAAAAATGAATCAGCAGATGTCACCAGATAAGGCAATTAATCGCGGTGAAATTTCTCGCAAAAATTTTTATATTAGATGAAATATGATCCCCGACAGGGTCAATTTGGTAATATGTAATTTCTGAATTTTCTCTGGTCTGGCCTGGTGGGAGGTTTCGGCCGTGGCTAGTTACCACCCTACCGGCAAAGACGTACCGCCAAACGATTTGGCGATTTAACGATGCCGTGTTGAACCGATCAGGGGTATGGGTTTAATATAACTACCCAACCTCTAACAGGTTATCTTAGACTACATAATCAGGCGATCGCAGTCAAGGGCTAACTTGATAAAAAAAAACATTCATCATTTTATACGCTCACGCAACAATATTTTAACACACTCTGAAGTCTGAATACGAATAGAAAGAAAAGAAATGGAATTTAAAAGGCTTCGAAGCCCATCCATTACACTAATGTTGTACGCACCCTTATCACAAGCTTTACGCCTTGCTGGTTAGGAAGAGGGAATAACATTAGTAACATACATGTCTAATGCTTCTATTTGTATATCTGTACCTTTTAAAGACCTCCGTATTAACCTCCTTAAAAAAAGAAGTGTTCACCAATAAGACCCAACGTTTGTTTCTTTATCGATGAACACGCATTTAATAATATTTTAAAGTCAAAAACGAATAAACTTCAACAATCTATCTATATATATTATTTCATTTTATATCTTATATATAAAATTCTCGTGTCACAATGTTAGTTACCATATTCCTCCGAAACGGCTTGA
The DNA here is from genome assembly GCA_964035005.1 of Erebia palarica. Taxonomy (NCBI): domain Eukaryota; kingdom Metazoa; phylum Arthropoda; class Insecta; order Lepidoptera; family Nymphalidae; genus Erebia; species Erebia palarica. The sequence goes on along the minus strand of OZ035985.1, from coordinate 34,955,469 downwards.
CCGATTTTTATGAAATTTTATATGCATAATCATTAGGTCTGAGAATCGGCTACTATCTATTTTTCATACCCCTAAAACACCTCAATCCACGCGGACGGAGTCTCGGGCATCTGCTAGTACATAATATATAACAATCAATTGTTGTTCGTTTGCCTCGTTAAAACTCGGGAACGGCTGGACTGATTTAGATGGATTTTTTGTGTTTGAGTGGATCCAGGGATGGTTTATATTCATAATTGAACTCAGTAGGGGGCGCTGCAATCGGGTTCTAGGTTCAGGGCAGGACATCGTCTGCCGGACCTACTAGTCACGAATAAAATAATATTTTGTCAAGGACCCCGAAACGTGCCTAAATATCCGGAGATTCTTTAAAAAAAGTATGTGTGCAATTCGCACACGATAGAAGTGAAACTTCAAAAAGATAACTTCTACAAGATAATGAGATATAAATTTAACTTGTATTCTCTCGCAGGCTAAATCCTATTTATGAATTATATGTTTGTCTCTTTTTGGTGTCGCTTTTTCGTTTTGTTTCATCGAATTTTCAAAACACAACGATTCTAAAGAAGTTTCACTTCAAAAATGCTAAGGAGGGCTGTTGAAGGTCAAACCACAGAATATGTCATAGTGTCAAACATAGAGTATTTGGTGACAATCAAATGAAGATCTTTGAAAATTGGAGACGGAATTCCTCGACGGACAATATAATAATAATGATTATTAAACGTCGTAGTGCTATACTTTTAAACCCAGATTTTTTAAATAAGAGTATTAGAAGTACCTCTTACTTATACTGTTATAATCAGGCGAGGCTGATGAGTTCCCAAACTATCCTATCCATGCGCATTAAATCGCAAAAGCGTGTGTTTACGTCACATTCATTTTATTCTCTATTAACATGACCATGACCTACAGGAAAAAAAATCTAACTAATAGTATGCGCAAACAAAAGCGGAAAACTCGCAATCAGTGATTTTTTTTTTGTTTTGTATTCGTTTGTTTGAAAAAGGGTTGTTAATCGAATTTCAGAGCGAGAACCGGCAGCGAAAATAATTCCAAATGTTTATCAGAATTCAAAGTTTTCGAAAATGCTTTAAACGTACGTTTGTTCACGTGAAATCGACTTCTATCTTTCACATTCTTAGAGACTATTTCGAAAAAATCTACTTGTGTGGAAATTCTGATAAAACTTTTCGTTTTTGAGTGTGAGTCTCAGTAAATCTACGTACAAAAAAAGGTAACGACCTCCATGGCGCAGTGGTGAGCACTGTGGTCTTATAGTGGGAGGTCCCGAGTTCGATTCCCGGCTGGGTCAATTTTAGAATTTATAATTTATTAATTTGTTCTGGTGAGAGGCATCGGCCATGTCAAGTTGTCCTACGTGAAATTAATAAATCATTTCATTTTCATATAACTGCCGTACCCCTAACAAGCTAGCCCACTACCATCTCAGACTGCATCATCACTTGCCATCACGTGACAAGTTGCAGTCAAGGGATAACTTGTAGTGGGATAAAATAAATCTTAAGTTTTTTAACCAAGCGGTTTGAGCTATACATATTAGTAATGACTAGCTAATGCCCGCGACTTCATCTGCGTGGATCGAGGTTTTTTTGTTACCGCGGGAACTCCTTAATTTTCCAGAATAAAAAGTAGGCTATGTGCTATTCCAGACTATAATCTTTCTCTGTGCCAAATTTTAGCCAGATCCCTTTAGCCGTTGGGGCGTGATTGAGTAACAAACATGCATATATCCATACATCCATTCAAACTTTCGCATTTATAATATTAGTAAGATTGTAAGATTTCTAAGATGAGATTTGGTTTAGGTAGGTAAAAAGACAAAATATGAAAGAGTATCAAAGGATATTTCTTAATTTGAATGCTCTGTTGCCATCTCTCAATTTCAAATTTATATTCAAAATCCACCCAAAGCGGTAATTTTATCGTTCTGAAACTAATTAAGACTCAGTGGAAAACATTTTACGGCTTTTCCTTGCAATTGCTCGTTTAACTTTCGACCTTTAAACACTTTTAGGGCTACTTCACGCGAACTGGGGTGTTAAACATTAATGTTACTGCTAGTTAGCTACTAAGTTATTTACCTAGACTATGTTGGCAGGCGGTTTAACTGTAACGTTACGGTACATTTAGTCTAAGGGCCGGTTGACTCAAATAATTGGTTATCGTAACTTTCTTTCGTTCGTTATAATTTAACCCACGTAAGAACTTTAACGTCTGTTAATTTACTAGTATTGCTTCATGGTAAAAATGGTAAATCAACCCCTTATTTGACTAACGTTCGTTAGCGCCATATTTAAAGATTACGTGTCCGTCAAAATGTGTTGATGCAACCCAGCCTTAGTTTTTATATTTCAAATACGATTGAATGTAATCGAGCGTTCGATCACATTCGCGTCAAAGTAAAATGAACCTTAACGATAAGTAAAAATAAATAATGAATAATGAACCTTAAGTTAAAAGCTCAATTTCGTGTTTCAGAGCCAGCGCTATAAACGGAAACGTTTCAAAATTAAAATCGGTTGTATTGAATTTGTGAGGCAGCCAAGGACGGCCCTAGCTGAAGTGATGGCTATTAGCCATTCACCGGGGTGGGCTCGTATGCAATTTGTGACTTTAAATCAAAATATTTTGGGTCCATTTTACTTTGACACCAATGTGATGGAACGCTCGATTACGATTAATCGGATATACAATATGAAAATTTAGACTAAGCGGACGGTATTTATAGGTTTTTCGAGAAAACCGACGGCGTTGAAGTCAAATGCGGGCTGAAATGTAACATAAAGTGCTGTCACTGAAAAAATACGACCAAGTGCGAGCTATACTCCCGAACCGAGGGTTCGAAACGAACCGTCCGAAACCTGGGAAGGATTTGGTTTAAATAAGACCTGTAAATAATGAAGACGGTGCTACAAATTTACAATGAATAAATTTAAAATTATACTTTGCAGTACCTACTACGGTTTACCGCTGATTAATAAAAAAAAACTGCTCTAGCTGAAGGCTTTCTTTTATTTTTTACCAGTTGAACGGTTGAATAATAGGCGAGACACAAAAAAATGGTCTGCAAAATTTCACGCCCCTCACTTTTATATGGAGCGCGCACACTAACGTGGCAGGATAAGACGTCGTTCTCCCTCATTGGACGTTGCCGCAGAAATTTGGTCGCGTTCTTGATTAAATTTTTTTTCAAATAAAATTTTGTAAGTACCTACTTTTAAATGATCAAGTTAATCTTTCACAGTTTTGAAATGCCTATATCGTCCCTATTTTATTTTCGCACATAATCATGACTATTTTTAAATTAGTTAGACCTCACAGGTCGTTTTGCGTGAAGAGGATACTGGCAAACCAACATAGACTAGTTAGCCAGGTACAAACTCTTAAGGATGCTCTAAAGATTTAAGTGTTAATTAAACGTCTAGAAACTTCCAAGGTGGAAATTATAATTACCCAGCTAGGTTCTTTGAAAATCAGTGGGTAATGAAGAGTAACTTCACTTATCTTTCGGACTTGATAGAAGTACTATGACACTCGAGTCTGTTTTATTTCTAATTAGATGATGCCCGTGACTTGGTCCGCGTAAATTAAGGGTTTATCATTACCCGAAAAAGTAGCCTTTGTCACTGGGATACAAACTGTCTTTGTAACAAATTTCATCCAAATTATTTGAAAAGATGGGCCGCTATAGCGCAGCAGACAGACAGACAGACTCTAAAATACCTCTTTGGATCTCTTTCATTATCCGAGATGAAAAGTAGCCTATGTAGTCCTATCTTTGTAGATGTCTTTGTGGATGCAACCTTTGCGTAAAAGACAGACAGACAAAAACAGGTAAGTGGACCGATTTTCGCATGTATAATATTAGTATGAGTTACCCTACAATACATTGTTAAAGTTATTTTGATTTCATTGTGTCTGAAAATTAACGTTTTCGCATACTATTCATTTGTCAAGACGTCTGGTTATGCTCCCATTGTAGGTACTGTGATGCTTTTAGGATTCTATTGTTGAAAGTTATGGCCGGCGTCAACATACATCTGGCACGTTATTGTACGTTTTGATGTGAAATTCCATACAAAAATAGTTTCCAATCAAAGCGTGGAAATATTTTTCTCTTTCTATAGTGGTGTTTGGGAAATATTTTTATTCTAAATGACTTCGATCATCTGGGTTTTTGAAAAATCCTATACTTGGATTGAAACTTTAGGATTTTCCAGGACAAAAAATTGTCTATGTCCGTTCTCAGGATAAAACTTATTTTTTATTAAATTTCGTCAACATCGGTCTACAGATGGGCCGTAGAAACGTAGCAGACCCAATCAGGCAAAAAGACAACACTTATATCATCCATACTATTATTAGAAATACGAAAGTGTGTGTCTGTTTGTCTGCTACGCTATCACGGTCATCAGCTGTTGAACTGATTTTTTTGAATCTTGGCTTAGGGATAGGTGGTATCCTGGAGAAAGACATAGGCTACATTTTACTCCGGAAAATTTAGTAGTTCCCGCGGGAATAAAAAAATTAATCCACGCGGACGAAGTCGCGGGCATTATCTAGTTTAGAATAATATTAGTATGGATAGTTTGTATGGTTGGGACAATCCAACCCAACGCAGTCGTTAAACTACTGAAGCTTACAAAAATTCCAACTTATCGTAATTTTACGAGACAGTTAATATAAATAATATAAAAGTCTACAGTTGGATCTCATCCGCTTATCTTTCATCTTATTGCAACAATGCCTGGGTATTATCTCAGACGATTTAATACATTAAGATAAAAATACCTCCTATTAAGACAGCAATTTCAACGCTTAATAATTCATCTCGGGAATTCCTTAATAAAAGTCTTATTTCAAACGCTGTCCAGACAAAAACAGTTAAGTGGACCAACCTCGTTTTGTCGCCACTAAAGTAAGACTAATGACAGGGAAAAAGACGAGAGAGGAGGGGTGTTTTTGATCAAATAAATTATAGTCGTGAGAAATGATAAGAGAAAAGCGTTAAAGAAACGGTTAGATAAAATTACGATTTATTAAATAGAAAATGCCTCTCATCACTTAATATCGGATTATACAGATGATTTTTATAATTAGTAAGAGACAGCTAATTAAAAACGTATTCCACAAATATGACCTTTTAGACATATTTTACTCCAGTTTATTCCTTACTAGAAGATGCTCGCGAGCTCGTCCACGTGGATTATTTTTTTTAATTCCCGCGGAAACTCCTTAATTTTCCGGGATAAAAAGTAGCCAATGTCCTTCCCCGGGATGTTATTACATCTAACCAAATTTCATCAAAATCGCTAGAAAGAAATGAGCCTTTAAAGCGTAGCAGACAGACACACAGCCACACTTTCGCATTTAAGCATAATATTAGTATGAATATAATATTATTTGCATAATATATTTATACAATGGTCGTATTTTAGCGGTTTTTGGAACTCTGGATATTATATCCCCAATAAGGTTCCTGGCATCTGTCCAAGCTCCGTAACTGCAAACGAAAATTAATTTAATTTAATACCCACCCATAGAATATTGCATAGATAAAGGTTCATGAGCTGTGAAAGGATAGCAGACAGATAGACATGCACACTTTCGCATTTTTAATATTAGTATGGAAGTATGGATTAGTATGGATTTTGACAAACTCCCTGGCGTGGTGTTGAGCGCTGTTGTCTTGTAGTGGGAGGTCCCGAGTTCGATACCTGTCAATCTGGGAATTTTAATTTCTTAATTTCTATGGTCTAGCCTGGTGGGAGGCTTCGGCCGTGGCTAGTTGACATGACAAATGATTTTGTGTTCCAGTGCGATGTAGAATAGAAACCGATTAAGGGTTATGGGTTTAAACAACTGCCATAACCCTAACAGGTTAGCCCAATACCATCTTGCCTTCATGATCACACTTATAGTGGATATGAAATAAATAAAATGGATATCATGGCGTAGGTATACAAGTCATAATTCAAAAAATTTAAAACAACTGTGCTGTCAAAAAACGAACTAAAATGTTAAAAATCTAAATTAATCTCGTTAAATAGAACCTTATTCACATTTTTGTTATATGATATTTTTTTGTGAATCACTGGATACTAAACTAAGTATATTTTTGGAATCTTCTCATCATTTTCTAGATCGTTAATCTTATTTTCGATTTTTTTTTTCAACTTCAGTCTTTAATGCGGGGCCATGGTCACCCCACCAATTTTTTTTTTAATTTTACTGGCCTGTACCAGCCATACATACAAACATACATACATACATACATGCATACATACATACATACATACATACATACATACATACATACATACATACATACATACATACATACATACATACATACATACATGCATACATACATACATACATACATACATACATACATACATACATACATACATACATGAACCCTGATAACAATATACTCCTTTTTCCAGGCAGTCGTAAAAAAATATACTTTAATAGAACTATAGACCTACCTACATATCTATCTAGCTGTATAAGCTCTGGCACTCGTCCAAGTGTTCTGACTTTAAGCGCACCTAAATGAGTTTAACGACGCCCAACATTAGCAATTAATTCCCTTTATTTTTCCTCTGCACCTGCATAGTACTAATTTTGCTGTTTTTTTTTTGTCTTTTATTCTATGAGACTTTGTTTAGGTACATCAAACTTGGTTACAAATTTAAAAAATGTTATATCTATGCTTAATTGACCCACTAACAGGACACTCTTATTTTTTTATCTCATCTCACGCTATGTCGCGCCTGCTTAATAAAGATTTATTTTACTCTATAATTGTTAATTTAAGCACATAAATAAAATCTATCCCTGCAGCTATACCTAATGCGAAAGATAGGCTCACTAGGTTAACTTACTTATAAGATTTCTAAAGCTAAAAGGCTTACAGACTTTAATTATTTAAATTAACTTACTACTAACTCATTTTTTTAAAGATAAACATTTTCAAAGTGATTATAATAATTGCATCAAACTAATGGCAAAGCAACAAAACCGTCTAACAGCACGTCGAGTAAGGTTTATTTTTTATGAACTTTCTTACATAGAAAATTCTACAATTTGATATCATCCTAGTGTTAAAAGTGTGCTTTCAGCATAATTCTTCAGATTTTTTAAATAAGATAATAAGTGTTTCTTGGAACACCCAAAATATCTACACGTTAGAGTCCGCACGTTGGTAATAAAACTAACAACTAATTCGGAAAACAGTTGCTCCTATAAAAGAAACACTAATGTTCTTTACAAGCCTATAAGATACAAAGTATAAAATGAGGTATTCGCTAACACGCCACTGGTCACGCGAAAAACGGGTAACGGCCTCTTTTACACTGTCTAATTTTCTGCTTCAATAAAACCATGCTCGTTATTCGTGTCTGCAGACAAGGAAAGCCGTTTGGAAGTAATTGCCTGTAACTATGAAACCGATGTACCTATGTGATGGCCACTTAGTTACGGGAATATTGTTAGCGCCGCGTTTTATGTACTTAAGCATTCATTATGGTGTTTATTTTAAAAAAAAATTGCAGTAATAGGGACGGGACGATAGAAGTGAAAACGAATATATATATATATTTTCTAATAAAAAATAATAATAATAACCGGTTTCTCAACCTGTCGCCCTGACCCTTGGCCGTCTGATCTCCCCTGCGGGGATGTAATCCTCCGCCCGCTACAATTATTTATTTGTGTATTTGTCTAAGTAAGTTTATTCATATCTATTTATTTACGTAAGTTTATTATAATTCTTTTGGTCAATTATGTATTTATTTTGTATGCGGGCGTGAGAGTAAAATATATAACGATAATAATAAAAAAATATTTCAAATATAACCCTTAAAACTACTACTGTACTACATTTATATTTAAGACCTTTTAACTTCCTAAAAACGCGAGGTATCGGCCACGGTTCCACAGCACTTTATATTAATATAAACCTTAAAACTAAGGCATTAAAGTTTAACTACGAACGTACTATATTATTATACTTAAGACCTTTTGTCTTAAGAAGAATGGTGTCGATCTCGCGTATTCACATTTTTACGCCCTACCAAAAAGTGCTCAAAGTGCCTAAAGAAGTTTTCACTTCAAAAATAGCTGATGAGAATACGAGTGCTTATCTTTGTTGTTCTTTGTGATATGTGAAACAAATTTTATATTAGTTTCGCTTGTTAAAAGTACAACTTTTTCAAAGTTTGTAACATCAAATATAACACTTGATATTACAATCAATTAATAACTCAATATTATAAATGCGAAAGTTAGTCTGTCTGCTACGCTTTCACGGCCCAACTATTAAACTAATTTTGATGAAATTGGGTGCAGAGATAGGTTTGTATCCGGGGGAAGGACATAAGCTACTTTTTATCCCGGGAAATTGAAGAGTTCCCGTGGGAATTACATCAATCCACGCAGACGAAATCACGGGCATCATTTTGTCCATCCTAATAAAATCGCATCACTTAAAATTATAAGCTTATTTTTTTTCAAACTTTCCCTTACATGTTAGGAAAAAAATGCACCTTTATAAAATTTTCGAAAGTACAAAACCCCAAAGAGACACACGCAAAAAAAAGAAATCGGTTGAACCTTATTTAAACCTAATAACACTATCTCGAATTAGCCCATATTCTAGATCAGTAATAATTTATAATAAAATACCAAATTTGATAACAGATGAGACAAAAGAAGTAACATTCAAAAGAAAATTAAAAGACTGGCTAATACAAAAATGTTTCTACAGTGTAAAAGATTTTTTGAGTGAATAGACCTCGATTACTTGATCAGCGTACCTATGTTAAGTTAAATTAATATTTTAATGTTGACACAATTAATTATACTACATTATTTGAATTATGTAAGGACAGGACGCCACAATTGTGATATATATAATAAGTATAACTATGTTAGCAACGCCCTGACAGGGCCTCATGTCCATGTCAATGATTAATATTATGTATTAGTAAGTAAGGCATGAACATGAAAGCTATGAAATAAATAAATAAATACATACAGCTTCTAAATTTGGCATGTACCTACTCGTAGCGAAAAATTTGAAAATTAAAATTCTCTCTTTTGTTGCCGGAGTTATTACCGACTCGTGCCATTAAACATGCCTATACATATTAAATACACAGAGTTGGAGAACGGGGTGCTGGAATTACAGCGCATTGTATGGAAGCCGTAAAGTGTTGAAACACTCGCCGAACGCTTTCAATTAACAGCCGATAAAGCACAGGTGCAATTCATTTATTTTTAGCAAAGTGCTCTGTACTATTATACATGCTTTGGTTTTGTGTTAACGCATACCTGCCTGCCTCAATAGCTCACCGGTTGGCGCACAAACCAACCAAAAATTCTTGATGGCGGACAAAACTCCCCTAACCTCCCTGACGCAGTGGCACGGCGAATTTAGGAATTTATAATTTCTGAATTTTCTCTTTCCTGCTCTGGCTTCGGCCGTGGCTAGTTACCACTCTATCGGCAAAGACGTACGGCCAAGCGATTTAGCGATCCGGTACGATGCCGTGTAGAAACCGATTAGGGGTATGGGTTAAATATAACTGCCATGCTCCTAACAGGTTAGCGCGCTAGGTACCATCTTAGACTGCATCATCACTTACCATCAGGTGAGATCGCAGGCTAACTTGTAGTAGACAAAAAAAAGACACGTTACTTCGTGCTGTGGCACAGGCTGAGGAATTGGCCCATTGACCATACTGTATGTAATTAATTTGTTGTGTTGTTCAATAAAGATTTATTTATTTACTCACTTTTATATAGAGCACAACTGCCTCGTTGGTCCAGTGGTTAGTATGTTCGACTGCGGCCGACGAGGTCCCGGGTTCGAGTCCCGGGTCGGGCCATAATTAAGTATTGGGTTTCTCTGGGAGTTAGGAATTTGGCGGTGTTTCAACCGCATGCCTCAGAGAGCACGTGAAGCCGTCGATCCCGGTTATTATCACCAACATGATAATAGTTGTTAAAGCCCGCCAACCCGCATTGGAGCAGCGTGGTGGGTCTTAGCTCTAATTCCCTCTCTCCTATGAGAGTGGAGGCCTGTGCCCAGCAGTAGGACGTTAATGGGCTGTAGTGGTGGATATAGGGCACACACTAGCCTGACTGGAAAAAAAGTCATTTTGTATCCAAGACAGCTCAGTTTTAGGCTGTGTTTTCACGAGCATTTGAAACCTCCCACCAGAATAGACCAGTACAGAAATTCACCATGCCGGGGATTGAATCCGGAACCTCCTACTTATAAAACAACATCGCTTATCACTGCGCTAGAGAGATCGCCACCGTTAATATAACTGTCATACCCCATTAAGGTTTCACCTAGGTATCACCAGGGAAAGATCGCAGACAAAGGCTAACTTGTATTGGGATAAAACTGCCATGTAGTTCCGGAAAATATCACGCACTTCTATTAAATTACATTTCTTTCCTAAAATTCCAACAGACACTGCCTAGTAACGTTGTATAATGTATGGTAAACATGCGAAGCTATGCAAAGTGCAATGGATGCTTCGTACTAGACACTCTCCACGACACACCCTACTTGGCCTAAATTCTCATGCTTTGTTCGTGTCGCTTTAGAACACCCCCATCTTTTAAAAGTACTAGGGCAGTAATATCTTTAAAGATACGAACACAAATATCTTGAAGATTATGTAGAACGAAATTGCATTCGTTTAATGCCAGCATTCTATTCATAAGTTGTAAATATTAATACTGGCCTATTCGAAAGAAATAATAGAATAAAAAAACTGAGTAAGTATAGGAGTAAAAGGAGAGCATTTCGAGAGACACGTGAACGAAGACACAGGCATTATCTAGTATTTAATATAAGGTAACCCATCTCGCTTCTAAAATAAACTAAATGACTCGTAATCCTATGAAAAATCGCCGACTCCAATTTAGCGACGGAGAGATTACCGTTTGCAGCTGTATTACGCCGGCTAGAAAGTTAATCCCCCACAATTTGTCGAAAGGTGCTTTATGTAGTGACTGAGATTAAATCTAATTTCTTAATTTTTATGTGTATTTTCGCGTAGAAATTTTCAAATAAGCTGCAAATGGTGACTTATTTTGGCTTAAATTAATTATAATGCCCGCGACTTGGTCCGCGTGGATTAAGTGTTTTGATTCCCGCGGAAACTCCTTGTTTTTCTGGATAAAATGTAGCCTATTTTCTTCTCCGGAATACTACCTATCCCTATACCAAATATTATTAAAATCGGTTGGGCCATGAAAGCATAGCAGACATACACTTCACTTTCGCATTTATAATATTAGTATGGATCATTATGGACTTTCCACTTTAACTTCATGTTTTTTTACGTTTTCTCCAAATATTTTTTCGATGGGTCTACGATAGAGTTCTCAAGTCTCTAGTACGTTTAAAAGCTATACTGAAAATATGTCAATCAGTCAATATCACACCAGGAAGGTCGTCGATAGCAAGAATGTTCCCACGCGTAACACTAAACTGCACATGTCTGTTTGTAAACACAACAAGATTGATTTAGAGTGCGTACAATTATTTTATAGCGAGCAAAATACATCAAAGGCTGATCCATCGTAGTAGAGCGTAGCAGCGAGTTTCCACTACACAGGTCCGGGTCCGGGTCCGTGTCCGTGTTTTACGGACCGCCTGTACATAAACAGAGATATTATAATTTTGACGGTCAAAATAAAAAGCTTTTTACTCAAATAAACTTTTACAATTAGTGCTTTTAAATCGTCAAGTGATCATATAGTGTACTATCTAGTGTCATTCCTAAGAGATACAGTAAGAAGCTCCGTGATTGCCCTTAAAAAATATTATTACAATAGCTGCAGTAAGTATAATTAGACAATATTATAATGTGCCTAAAAACACGTGTACAGAAAAATCTAATCCTAGTATTTTACTATTTTGTTGATACAATCGCGGTCCACGACGAATCACCGTGACAATGCTTTCTGGAAATTTTCTAATATATGGTTGAATTGCTATCTGAACTGTCAATATGCATTTATATTATAGGAGATATTCAGTATTAGGTGGGTGTAGTCCTCTCTATTGATGACGATGGTGAAGGTGCATGCTGATGGGGCCTTTCACTAGATATGTCCGCTCAAAGTCATGTTATGGTTACCAGAAATAAACCATAATTAGAAACGCTGATTATTGTACAGTATTAAAATCTGCGCAGTACCTATTTAAACAGTATAAAAACTGACGCTATTTATCGCCTTCACCAGAAATCACGTCTCAAAGACGTGATAAACTTACAAACTAGAAATAATTATTAGCAATTATGCTTATAGCTGAGCTTATGGGCTTAATGCTGAGCTGTACCTACTATTACCTATTCTGTGCCTAGATACCCATCTGGGTGGTGTCAAAGACAAATTTTTTACATCTGTAATCTGTGTTTTGTCTGTGACACCATTGTCGAATAAACTGTTTATCTTTCTTTCTTTCAATTATTAGCCCGTCACGTTGATTGCTAATAAATATATGAACGCCTTCATATATTTATAGTCTAATATGGCACGGCCAGGGCACTATATTACCCGTTGTAATATGTGAGTGATAAAAGCAATACCGCGACTCGATACGATGCGACGCGCCAGTATCCCTATAAGTAGGCTACGATGTCGCGTAAACAAGTTTGTTCATTTTCTATGGCGTCGTATCGGGTCGCATCGCTTTGTATCGTTTCTATCGCTTACTTATGAGAACGGGCTAAGTTTTACCCATGCTCAGATACTTCAGCTTTGGTTTCCGTTGACAAACCTGGTTAAGTACAGTGGAAACTGGCTCTAAGGTTTATTTACGCAAACAGAACCAAAACATACCTGATGCCAGACCGATGCATGCAGCGTGGCTAAATTTAGCTTTATCATTTCGTTAACTGGTTTCAAGGTGATAGAGTAATGAAGAGATTTATTGCCAGAAAGAAAAAGATTAATTTCTACTTTTTTTTAGGGTTTTATGAATTATTTATCTAACTTTTTTAATTACACTACAAGTAAGCCTTTGACTGCGTTCTCATCTGGTGGTAATTTCGCTGATGCAGTCAAAAATAGTAGGTACTAGGGATTACTAGTTTTGGGGCAGCTTTCTGAACCGGTGGTAGAGTGCCAAAGGATCTGGCATCCTTCGGCTTCGGCCAAAATTTCGATTTAACCGCCGAAATATATAAAACGAACTGACGAATGCGAGACGATGTATTTACTTTTAATTAATGAATATTACAATTGACATTATTTTGGTGTAAAGTGTAAATCTTATGAGTTCAATAAGACAATGGTCCACATAAACTTTAAAAAAAAGTGTGGGGCGGAAGTGAAACTTCAGAAAAGTAGCCTACGAGAATGAGATAAATATAACTTGTATTCTATTTCATTCTCTCGCAAGCTAAATCCTACATATGTTTGTCTCTTTTTGGTGTCGCTTTTTCATTTTATTTTATCCTTTCATTGAATTTTCAGATTACAACGATTCTAAACAAGTTTCACTTCAAAAAAACATTATTTTATTATTCATACTCATTTTTAGCCTGTTTTGAACTGAATTTCTTCTGTTTATTAACCTCGGCTAGAGAATCTTCGGCTTCGACAAAAAACCGACAGTTCTTCCTAGACACTAGAGACCAGGTCGCTCACCACTATAGGTATTCATTGTAGATAGTTTTCTACAATTTTTAGTTTTAAAGTTGAAATGAAAGTGCCACAAGGCATGATATTATCTGTATTGATGATCGGTGTCAGGCACGTGAGCTTGCATATATTACAGGAATAAATGCTGAATGATGAAGGTGTGTTTTCATTCAGATAACAATAATTTATAGTGTAAATTTTGAGAAAATGAACATAAAGTATTTGCTCTAATTTCTGCCTGCCTATCCCTCGCTTTGTCTGCCTGTCTGATATATTTTTACGGCCCATTCTAGTTACTTAATCGATATTTCACGAAATTTGGTACAGCGATAGCATCTATCCTGGAGACGGTTATAGTGACGATTGGACATCCTATGAAAGTCAGAAGGTATCCTACATTTTATTTTATCCGGAATTATCAAGGGCATTCATAGTATCCACGCGGACGAAGTCGTGGGCATCAACTAATATGGCATATTAGGTAAAATATCGATCTTTTCTCTAAAGTCTCTAATTCACAATAGGTAACACATATTTTTATATACTAACTTTTATTTCATTTTTTTCCCCCCTTCTCTATTAAAAATTCTACGGGGGTATCATCTCTTATAGTAAATTAGGTAAGATATTGATATTCTCTTCATAAGGTCTAATTTTTTTTTAAGCATGTGTTTTTATTGAAAATAATACAATAAAACTTAATGGTAGCCAGCCTAACCTAATTACTATATAAATCATGCCCGCGTGGAACGGTGGCAAGAGTGCTGGCTCCATCTCCGCGCTGGATAGCCAGGCTGATCCTTTGCGCAAAAAATGCGCAAAGGATCAGCCTGCCAGCCAGCACTTCAGCCAGCAGTCACAAAATCAGCCAGCACTTCTGTCACCAGATGAGGCAATTAACCGCAGTGAAATATTTACATGTAAATAGGTCTAATTAACATTAAGTAACATATATTTTTTATCAACTAAATTTTATTTCAACTTTTGTCCCCTTCTTCACCGCTAGTAATTATAATAATTTACTAACTGAACAGTGAACATACTTATAAGACATAATGTGCCATGGTCTAATTAACAAGTAACACATATTTTTTATCAACTAAATTTTATTTCAACTTTTGTCCCCTTCTTCACGGCTAGTAATAATAATAATTTATTACTAACTGAACAGTGACAGTGAACATACATTTAAAAGTAAGACATAATGTGCGTCGATTACGATTACAAAGTGTTCAAAGAGTGAGTGCGAAAAATAAACAAAATGGACAAAAAATCGGCCGAATCGAACTCTCCCGGGCAAGTTTGCGGGCAAGTGCGTCGAGATCGGACGCCGGATCTGTCGAGCGATCTGTCGTTCGAGGAGTTGAGGAACCAGTTCGACACTAGCGCCACCGTGAGGCGGGAAATAAACACGAACCCCGCCACCCATGGGAGCGCCACCCGGCAGTTCGTGAGCGGGAAAATCTTCAAGAAGTGCAAGAGCGCAACTTTTCAGATAGATGGCGCCACTTACACTATAGGTAAGCGGTTACTTTGAGTTTTTAGACTTTTCATTCGATGTGGAATACATAGTAAATAGGCATGATGACTGATTTTGAGAAATGGTCAGATTATTTTCGGAAGTATCTACTATTTCGAAAAAATATATTATTTTTGCAGAAAAATAAGGTTTGGTAGATAAAATTGGCATTTGAAATTTTAATTTTAAAATTCGCGACAAAATGCCTGCAGGTGTCATGGCGCCGTTTGTGACGTTACTATTGTTTTTACTGATGTACTCTGTGCAGTGTGCAGTAAACAATAATGTGATTGTCAAAGCTCGAAAACAAACAATTGTGACGTCATTCGCTTCTTGGTGTTTAATCCAGTATGGCGGATTGCTGTATTTTATAGTTTTATTTTATTAAAATAAATAGCAATCTCACTCGAAATAGATAAATAAATACGTTTTTTATAATCCATGAATCCTATTTCATTAGATAAATTCATAATTTAATTGATTCTTGGTTACTTTCATCATGCCTATTGGAGTTAATGTTTAAAAAAAAGCACAATATTTCGTATAAATAAAATAAAAGGTTTTATTACCGGCGCTATATTTCGTGAAATAAAATGATTTATTTTATTTCAAGTAACAAAGATACAAAGTCATTTAAACTAAACTCATATTGGCAAAGGGAGGGAAATTTTGGTAGACCCTTAAAATTTTAATTTATTTGTGTGTTATGAGTGCTTTGTGACATGTTTGTGACAGATAAAGTGGCCATCTAACTTTCATCATAAAAGTATAAAGTTAAAAAAAAAAACTAGATTATATTATGTGGTTTAGGTATTACTGACATAATATACAAAACTAAATTAATAAGTACACGGTTTCTAGACCAGCTGGATCCTTGCAGCAACAGTTCACATAACAGCAGTCAAGCCTGTGTTTGATATTATTGTTTTTTTTTTCTTTTTATCCACTACAAGTTAGCCCTTGACTGCGATCTTACTGATGGTAAGTGAAGATGCAGTCTAAGATGGTAGCGGGCTAACCTGTAGGTAGGATGGTAGGGGCATGGCAATTATATTAAACCCATACCCCTATTCGGTTTCTACACGGCATCTTACCGGAACGCTAAATCGCTTGGCGGCACGTCTTTTACCGGTGGGGTCGTAACTAGCCACGGCCGAAGCTTCCCACCAGGCCAGACCAGGGAAAATTCAGAAATTATAAATTTGCAAACCCTTCCCAGGATCGAACCCGGGACCTCCGCATGTTAAGGCAACAGCGCTCAACCACAGTAAACAAATACAACCAGTATGGAAACTAAGCCAAGTTGATAAATTATTTACCTACGCTCCATTGAAGCAATACGGTTGTCACTTTTAATGTTTTATGGTTTAATTTTGTTTTTGTTAATTAAAACATTCTATGCTCTGTAGTGATCAATTAATCGAATTGAAATAGCTAGTTTACGAATACAAATTAAATAAGTATCTAATGGCGTCGGTTAATCTTGATAGTTTAAAATAGGGAAAACAGTTTAATATTGACACACAATAACTTGTAGATCTCTGTTTTTTTTGTAGGTCACTAACTTATCATTATGGCGTAACCTTTTACATGTTTTGGCGGGAGTGTACGCGATCCGCGGCTGGGCGCACGGTAGGCGCCGCAGGTGGCGCGCGGGCAACGCTCATGAGCTCTGTTTTCGGATGTTTGTCATGCATTTTCGGGTTGAAGCGTACCGCGTTTCAACCCCAAAAATGCGTGTGATACCTAGTAATTAAAAAAACATTGCATAAAAAATACCTTTATTCTTGACTAGCAGTCCGCCCCGGTTTCGTACGGGTGCAATTTAGATTTGTAATTTTATCGTGAAAAATACAAAGTGAACAAATTACAGGTTTTTTCTTATTATGTACTATCTTTACTCAAATGTAAATTAATTGAAATTAATACTTGTAATGTAAGAAAGTATTTTTAGTAATCAATATAAATTTTCATTTCTATAGCTGTTATTTCAGAATTGCGCATTTGAAACAGATAGAAAATTATAACTAACCACTCGCGTACATCTTGATCCCGTGAGTATATCGGGATAATAAATAGGTAGCTAGGTTCTTCTGGATAATTAAGTATTCTAAAAGTGAAAGATTTATTAAAATCGGTCCAGCAGTTTTTGATAGCTGACCCGCCCCAATATATATCGGCTTCGCACGGGTAGATAGATAGACTGGTAGATAGATTTATAGTTGGAGCATTATATCTGCCTCGGTATTCTGTTTGTAATGTACGGTCTGAGTGAATAATTAACTTGAAGTTATCTGAAGTTCTAAGTTTTGTTTAAAACTTCGTATGTAAACATTGTGACTATTTAAAGCGGTCTGTGATTCCCTAATTAAATCAATTTAAGAATTTCAAAATGGCGCTGATTTAATAAAATGTTGGTAACAGTTTCCTGTTTTGTAATCCTAGGGATCGTCAGATATCGATTTTGAACGAAATAGGTTCAATAACAAAGAATTTCAAAATGGCGCTGACTTTTTAAAATTTTAGTACTGGTTTCCTGTTTTGTGATCCTAGGGATCATCAGATATCGATTTTGAACGAAATCGGTTCAATAACAAAGAATATCAAAATGGCGCTAATTTTTTAAAATTTTCGTAACAGTTTCCTGTTTTGTGATCCTAGGGATCCTCAGATATCGATTTTGAACCAAATCGGTTCAAAAACAGAGAATTTCAAAATGGCGCTGACTTTTTTAAATTTTGGTACCGGTTTCCTGTTTTGTGATTCTAGGGATCGTCAGATATCGATTTTGAACAAAATCGGTTCAAAAACTAAGAATTTCAAAATTGCACTGACTTTTTTAAATTTTGGTACCGTTTTCCTGTTTTGTGATCCTAGGGATCGTCAGATATCGATTTTGAACAAAATCGGTTCAAAAACAAAGAATTTCAAAATGGCGCTGATTTTTTTAAATTTTGGTTACAGTTTCCTGTTTTGTGATCCTAGGGATCCTCAGATGTCGATTTTGAACGAAATCGGTTCAAAAACAAAGAATTTCAAAATGGCACTGATTTTTTTAAATTTTGGTACTGGTTTCCTGTTTTGTGATCCTAGGGATCGTCAGATATCGATTTTGAACAAAATCGGTTCAAAAACAAAGAATTTCAAAATGGCGCTGACTTTTTTAAATTTTGGTACCGGTTTCCTGTTTTGTGATCATATGGATCGTCAGATATCGATTTTGAACGAAATCGGTTCAATAACAAAGAATTTCAAAATGGCGCTGATTTTTTAAAATTTTGGTTACAGTTTCCTGTTTTGTGATCCTAGGGATCCTCAGATATCGATTTTGAACGAAATCGGTTCAATAACAAATAATTTCAAAATGGCGCTGATTTTTTTAAATTTTGGTTACAGTTTCCTGTTTTGTGATCCTAGGGATCCTCAGATGTCGATTTTGAACGAAATCGGTTCAAAAACAAAGAATTTCAAAATGGCACTGATTTTTTTAAATTTTGGTACCGGTTTCCTGTTTTGTGATCCTAGGGATCGTCAGATATCGATTTTGAACAAAATCGGTTCAAAAACAAAGAATTTCAAAATGGCGCTGACTTTTTTAAATTTTGGTACCGGTTTCCTGTTTTGTGATCCTAGGGATCGTCAGATATCGATTTTGAACAAAATTGGTTCAAAAACTAAGAATTTCAAAATGGCGCTGACTTTTTTAAATTTTGGTACCGATTTCCTGTTTTGTGATCCTAGGGATCCTCAGATATCGATTTTGAACGAAATCGGTTCAAAAAAAAAGAATTTCAAAATGGCGCTGACTTTTTAAAATTTTGGTACCGGTTTCCTGTTTTGTGATCCTAGGGATAGTCAGATATCGATTTTGAACAAAATCGGTTCAAAAACAAAGAATTTCAAAATGTTATGTATGAGATACATATATGCATGTAGTGTTTGCTTTCATATGATTTTACATACATTGGCATGTATCGATGAATTTATGTAACTTATGATTATCCTTTGTAAAAATCGCTAGCGAACCTTATGAATAAAATAAATAAATAAATAAATAAATAAATAAATATCGATTTTGAACAAAATCGGTTCAAAAACAAAGAATTTCAAAATGGCGCTGACTTTTTTAAATTTTGGTACCGGTTTCCTGTTTTGTGATCCTAGGGATCGTCAGATATCGATTTTGAACGAAATCGGTTCAATAACAAAGAATTTCAAAATGGCGCTGATTTTTTAAAATTTTGGTTACAGTTTCCTGTTTTCGGATCCTAGGGATCCTCAGATATCGATTTTGAACGAAATCGGTTCAATAACAAAGAATTTCAAAATGGCGCTGACTTTTTAAAATTTTGGTACCAGTTTCCTGTTTTGTGATCCTAGGGATCCTCAGATATCGATTTTGAACGAAATCGGTTCAATAACAAAGAATTTCAAAATGGCGCTGACTTTTTAAAATTTTGGTACCAGTTTCCTGTTTTGTGATCCTAGGGATCCTCAGATATCGATTTTGAACGAAATCGGTTCAATAACAAAGAATTTCAAAATGGCGCTGACTTTTTAAAATTGTGGTACCAGTTTCCTGTTTTGTGACCCCAGGGAGCCCCAAATATCGATTTTGAACGAATTTAAAAAACGATAGTTCAGCAGAGTTCAAACAGCCGTATACTACGCAATACACTCCTGGCATTTTTAAAAAGATCGCGGAAATAGACATAAACGTGACCACTCGTCATGACGCGGCACTCACTACTGACGGCCTCGCGACGACTGCTTAGAAGTCTCGTCGATGCGCATGTTTGTGTGAGTGAGCTGTTTCGAACGTTTCTAGGTAGTTTCACTACTGTTTGTATCTGTTTACTGTGGCTCAACACTGCGCCACGGAGGTCGTCAAAATGCTGGCTATCATGCTTAGGACTCAATTGGCACTGGAAAGTGGCCACCCATATGGTCTGTGGCACTGGCTCTCATCCGATGCGACGCAACAGGGATGATTTATTTGCTGATAAATATTGATTTGATAATATGTATCCATACTTCAATACTAAAATTATAAATGTGAAATAATGTGAATTATAAATGTGTAATGTCTCTGTTTGCTACGCTTTCACGGCCCATCTGATCGACCTATTCTGATGAAAGGTACTGGGTTAGTTTGTATGTTGGGGAAGGAGATAGGCTACTTTTTATCCCGAAAAATTAAGGATTTCCCGCGGGAATTAAAAACTTAATACACGTGGACAAAGTGGCATGCATCATCTAGTTTTAACATAATATTCATTGTGTTTATTTAATTTGTTTCAGGTAACTATTATATAAGTATATTGACTGACAAATTATTCGGTAAGTGGGCGACTTTGTTAGGACCTATTGCGCCAACTCCGAACAACCTGGGAATAGAATTATAATTTTTACAGAATTTGTGTGCCGCATCTGTCAAAATATCATATTTATTACTAGGTTAAACCGTATGTAAATCAGAGTTGGTGCAACCGGTACTTGGCAACATTACGTTGAAAAATTATGGAGAACCCTCAGGCGTGTAGGTTTCCTCATATTTTCCTTCATCGCTAGAGGAAGTGATATTTAATCTCGGAAAGTTAAAAGAGCGTGCCCTAGATTATAACCCTGGGCCTCAAATAGGAGGATGAAATCAAGAAATAGCGTCGATAGCTTAACGGTCAAACATAAATACACGTCAGCAAATCTAATAGCCCTTCTACAATAAACAAGTATGAAAATGTGCGTAAAAACAGCGATTCAATGCTTATTTATGCTTTGTTTACAAAAAAACTCCGTGGTTGAGTGTAAGATTCCAGTCATTGGCTTTTGAACTTCAAATCGCATTACGGCACGGCTCAGTGTATAACTTATTCTGTGGTAGGTATAACATGGTATTACGAGAATTATGTACACACGTATGAGTGACAATACAAAAACAAACAATCCAATTGAGTCGTATAAAATGATGAATCTATTTATCATACTTAATAAATATTATACATGCAAAAGTGTGTTTATTTGTCGATTTGTCCTTCAATCACGCCGCAACGGAGCAATGGATCGACGTGATTTTTGCCATGGCAAAAACATAGGATACTTAGAAAGTATCCTATGTTACTCTCCATCTCCTCAAAATTCCGGAAAATTTCCCGGAAGTTCCTGGACCAACCAAAAAAACCTCAAATCACGCGGGTGAAGTCGCGGGCATTAGCAAGTAGATATAATACATTAACAATGGCACAGAGTACAAAAAGATTACTCGTCTAGATACGAACCCTATGGCTGTAAAACAAAAGCGCGTAAGGCCGTGAAAATGAATAGAACACTCCCCATTGTTCCTTGTAAAGAAAACGTTGTTTTGTGTGGCTGTTTGCGTTGCCAAAAGTTGTTTCGTTTTGTTATTGCTAGTTTAACTACAATTCCTTGCAAGTTAAACCAGGGGGTTTATTTTAAAGTACTTAACTTTTTAGTATACTTTGGAATAGTTATAGTAGATAGTTGTAGTTAAATAGTCAAGAAGGTTCATTCACAATTTAATTTTTTAATTTTTATGCAAAGAGATGATGCTGATGATGATTATGATGATGATGATGTCTTCTTTGAGGAAAAAAAATGTTATTTTCGTCACTACACATACAATTTACATAATCAAAATAAATATAAATAATTAAAGAGTTAACTAGGGTTAGATTGATGTGGTTTGGTTTCCGCGGGAACTCAATTTTCCGGGATAAAAAGTAACCTGTGCTAAATTTCTTCCAGATCTGTTCAGCGGTTCTGGCGTGATTGAGTAACAAACATACATCCAGCCAAACTTTCGCATTTCTATACTAATATTAGAGGTAAAGTTTGTGAATTTGTAAATTGTGACATTGTAGGGGGTAATCTCTGGATCTACTGAACCGATTTTGAGAATTCTGGTACCTATAGAAAGCTACATTATTTGTGAGTGTCATAGGCTATAATTATATTATCTCAAAAAATTAGGGAGTACCCGTGGCAATTTAAAAAACTTATTTTACGCGGTCGAAGTCACGGGCAAGTCTGCTAGTATAATATAAGTATAGATAGTATATCTATATAGGTTAAACCTATATAGGTAAACCTATATAGGTTTAACCTATATAGGTTAAAGCTCACTTATTATATTTCGATAAAATCAAATGATAATTGGCTGGTAAGCGTATTTTTTTTGGTAATTATTTTGTATTAGTTACTGTTACACAGCATTGAAACACGAGACGATCTACAATGTAACACGTTAGACTAAACATCAGTACAGCAAATATTAATTATTTGGTAAATAATATAATTAGCTATTGGTAAAGACTGAAACAGTAACCGATATAAGGGGTTTAAACACTGTCTTATAACGGAAACAGAAAC
Source organism: Erebia palarica (assembly GCA_964035005.1). Classification (NCBI taxonomy): domain Eukaryota; kingdom Metazoa; phylum Arthropoda; class Insecta; order Lepidoptera; family Nymphalidae; genus Erebia; species Erebia palarica. The sequence goes on along the minus strand of OZ035985.1, from coordinate 34,932,860 downwards.
GATACTGTAACCCAATCAATCTGTAACTGTTTACTTCTGTTAATAAGTGGTTTTATCTGTAACCCTAATAGGTACATGCCCTAACAAACTGCACGGTGTAACAACGCGTTCGTCTCACTTCATTGGACTTTATACACAATGACACAACATGGCCGTGTTTTTCTTTAAAAAAATTGCAACCATCGGTGCTTTCGCCTTAGGTTCAAATTTGAATACGCGTCAACAGTAAATTTGGCAATGTTGCTATTTCGGTTACACTTTAAAACAATTTAAAACCCTTATTTCTAAGTATTTCGGGTTATAAGAATTAAAAACACATTCAAAAGGGTTACAGCTTCGATTCTGTTACACTTATATTTCTATAACCTTTATGAATCTGTTTTTCAGTCCCTGGCTATTGGAATGTTATTATTTATGTTTGGTACACCAATCAAAATTAGAATAAAAGCGATTCACCTTATTATTTTCGGTTTAGTTTTGTAAATTTGTTAAGACAGTGCGTGGCAGTATTTTTTAATCGACTACAAGTTAGCCTTTGACTGCAATCTCAAATGGTACGTGATGATGCAGTCTAATATGGTAGCGGACTAACTTGTTAGGGGTACGGCAGTTATATTAAACCCATACCCCTAACTGTTTCTACACGCCATCGTACCGGATCGCTAAATCTATACTAATAAATTAAATTAAAAAATAAGAACCTGCAAAGGAAGCCAGCAAAACGGCAGGAATATTCCAGGAAGGCTATCTTTTAGAACGGAGCAATGTTTTGCGCTGCGGCGGGGTGAAACATGGCTTTAACACGCGACTGAACTATTAGGGCGGCGGCAAACAAGGCGGCCTTACCGCTACATGGATGTTGTAGTAAATATTTTTCAAGCTGTGCGTGATTGTTAGCAAAAATTATATTATAACCAGTGTAATTGTGATATATCTACGCTAAGTATCATGAGGTTTTTTTTTATCCACTACAAGTTAGCCCTTGACTGCCATAAGATGGTAGCGGGCTAACCTGTTAGGGGAATGGCAGTTGTATTAAGCCCATACCCATTTGGTTTCTACACGACATCGTACCGGAACGCGTAATCGCTTGGCGGCACGTCTTTGCCGGTAGGGTGGTAACTAGCCACGGCCGAAGCCTCCGACCAGCATAGATTGGATGATCATCATAATGATGATGTGTGGTATCGTATTTTTTTTTTAATCCACCACAAGTTGGCCCTTGACTACGATCTCACCTGATGGTAAGTGATGATGCAGTCTACGATGGAAGCGGGTTAACCTGTTAGGGGCATGGGAGTTAAATATTAAACCCATATACCCTATTCGGATTCTACACGGCATCGTACCGGAACGCTAAATCGCTTGGCTGCACGTCTTTGCCGGGAGGGTGGTAACTAGCCACGGCCAAAGCCTCCCACCAGGCCAGACCAGGGAAACTTCAGAAATTATAAATTCCAAAATTGACCCTGCCGGGGATCGAAACCGGGACCTCCGCACGTTAAGACAACAGCGCTACACACTGCGCCACGGAGGTGGTCAATACAATGTAGTTATACATGTCTGAGTTATGTGCGTTTTAAGCTATCAAATTTCACTTTAACGGTTAAAGGACACATCTTGAAGTTAACTGCATGCATGAGAGTCCTTCAGAAAGTTCTCAAAGCATGGTGGACGTGGACTGCGGTGCACTATGTTCAAAACGTGTTGGTTCTTAGAGGAGATTTATGTTTCTGTTTTAACGATGTTGATGATAGCTTAAGTTTATTTTGCATGTTTCAAATTCAGCAGCCAGGGTACGTCAGCTAATCGCAAATAAAGTATTTGACCTACTCTGACTTCACTTGAGTGGAATTATTGTTGGAAGTGTGCCTACCTTAGAAGAGCTAACATGCAAAAATAATATCATGTTAGTCAGCTTTATCAGCAGCATTAAGCATCAGGGATTTTTATAAGTAGCAGTATTATTATTTTTTTAAGTATGTATTACACTAAAGAATTATTTTTACATACTCATACGTACAGATTATATAAATATTTATACTAAGTCGTAGCTATCAAAGTTCCAGTTTTTTTATTACTAAAATAAGGGAAAAATGGGAATGAGAAACTCCGGGAACTCTTTATCCAGGCGATCGATAAAACAAATTGTTACTACGGGTTGGTATTGTGATAAATTGCAGCTTCAACACGCGATCGGGCGATTAGGGTGGTAACAAACATTGCGGTTATAAACCGCTAGCCGGGAATTATTATTGGGAAAACCATAAAGGGAACTTAGTCTATTCCCGGAAAAATATGGTATATTCAAACCTCCTACAGCATACCTGTCTGACTAATGTCAAAACATAAGTACGGGGTTTATTTAAAATAGCAATAACCTGAAGGGCTACTTATTACTGAAAAACTGATTTTGTACAAGTTTTCAAAAAACTTTAAATATTCACCAAAAACAAACTAAAGTTTTTGATATATATTTCAATCAAATTCTGTGTTTTAATAGACCTGTCCGCTAGCCTCGCGTTGCGTGGAGTAATGCCATTTTGGAACAGCCAATTTTTTTTAATGAAAATACATAATTTAAAAAATGACAGAATTTTTAAAAGAGCGCGCTTTGCACGGAACGGTCGCGTTGTATAACTTAGTTACGCGAATTAACGATGAAAATACCTTGATACGAGTGAAAAACCTTACTCAAGAACAACAACCATACAATAGAACAATAGTCCTACAAACTTAACGTCTACAGGGCCGGGCTAAGCAAAACTTCTAAGTCGCTTATGCGTTTTTCTTAGAAGTTTTCTGCGATTTATTTACTCTCTCTATAATCCACGGGAAACTGGACTATACGTTTTGTTTAGAGTATAGACCTTGAAGTATAAGTTAAAAACTTTTCGATTGAAGTAAAAGCTTTACAAAAATGAAATAAAAACATTAATCAATCTGGTCCCAAAAAAATTTGAAGGTCTTTTGAAGTAAATTTAACCTAAAATAGTGCTTTGTGCGTAATAAACGACTTTGTATTGTGCAGGTGAAGAATTTCTCAAATTTTTAGGGATCCGTACCTCAAAAGAAAAAAACGGAACCTTATAGGATCACTTGGTTGTGCGTCCGTCTGTCTGTCAAGACCCTTTTTCTCAGGAACGCATGGAGGAGTTACCAAGCTGAAATTCATATCAAATACTCAAGTCTACTCTCCCTTAAAGCTGTGAAAAAATCAATCTTTTAAGCCAACGTAATACAAAGATTCAGCCGATTATGCTGCAAATTTTCGACACTCGCAAGGGAATCAAAACCTACAGGGTACTTCCCGTGAACTCAGAATCTTGAAACTTGGTACGAAGCGACGTCTTAAAGCACAGATAATGTCAAAATTGCGAAAATCATAAATTTTTAGTTACATCAAATAATAAAAATATTTTTAACAATTTTAAACTTACTACAGGTTTGTACGGAACCCTCGGTGCGCGAGGCCGACTCGGACTTGGCTAGATTTTTTCTTTTTTTTAAAGTTTTGAAATGAATGATACATTCGTCTAGACTGGCGGACGATTTTCTTTGAACTACGATGACCCGCTAAAAGTGTAATATGAAATTTTCCGATGTAAAATGTTGAATTTTAACGTTTTGTTGTAATAAATCGCTACAGTTGTTTGCTTTGTCGGTTTTAAATCAGCAACGATGAATTTCTATGAATAAATTTGTATTATTTTTCGTATGGGTAAGTTCATAATATTCGAATTCGTTGGATTTTGTTATTCCGCCGATTATCAATTCTCAGACCATTTTGTGTTTTCATAAAAAAATATCTACTTTTTCATCTATTGAACATTCAATTTTCTTTTGTTTGTGAATTTTGAACTGAAACAACTTAAACTTTTAACTGAATTTCAACACGCTTTAAACCACTTATACACGAGTAAAGTTTTTTTTGTACGTTTAAAATATATAAGTACGTACACTTTATAGTCTCTATAGGGCCGGCAACGATGGGTTGAGAGGATGATCTTACTAATTCTTACTTATATACATAAGCTTATAATATTATAAATGCGAAAGTTTGGATGGATATATGGATGAATGGATGTATGGATGTTTGTTACTCAATCACGCTCCAACGGCTGAACGGATCTGGCTGAAATTTGGCAACGAGATAGATTATAGTCTGGAGTTTTTCGGGATAAAATTAGCCTAGCACATAGGCTAATTTTATCCCGAAAAATTAAGGAGTACCCACGGGAACCAAAAAAAACCTCGATCCACGCAGACGAAGTCGTGGTCATTAGCTAGTTTGAAATAAAGGATATGAGGCCAGTATTCTTCCCACCATTCCACTTGGATATAATTTGTAGGGATTCATCCTTTAAAATTAGTAAAACTATTTCGACGTGATAATCAGAACCGCCAAAAATTAATTATTGGTCATAAATTGGAAATGAAAATTACAAGCGCAATAGACTTATTAATGAACTCCCATTTACATTCATTTGAAATTCATTTAAACTCGTTTACAATTCATTGATTACTTTTTAGTGGCAAATAGGTATAATTAATTATAGTTACCTAAAGCAAGTAATATTCGATTGCTTAAAATGCCCATAACTATAAAGTTGGAAGTGTGGCGTGCCCGAAGATCGAACCCGCAACCACCCGATTAGACGGCCGATGCCTTCTACCCAGAGAATTCCCGGTCCCGGAATTTCGAGGTCCCGGGTCGGGCCATAATTGAGTGAAGGGTTTTTCTGACTAGAAATTCTCAGTACTTGCCCGGAGTTAGGAAGTTGGCGGTGTATCACCCCCGTGCCTCGGAGAGCACGTTAAGCCGTCGGTCCCGGTTATTATCACTAACATGATAATAGTCGTTAAAGCCCACCAACCCGCATTGGAGCAGCGTGGTGGGTCTAAGCTCTATTTCCCTCTCTCCTACGAGAGTGGAGGCCTGTGCCGAGCTGTGGGACGTAAATGGGCTTACAGTCAGCGAACAAAAAAAGAAAAACAGCAACGAAATTGCTTTTTTCGTTCGCTGGCTGTAGTGGGTTTTATATTAAAAGTTAATATAGTTATAGTATAATAATATATTTATTTATTTTTAAACTCAGCTCGGCTTAAACATGCCATTATTTAATCCCTACGCGACGTCCTATCCTGTTAATCTGTCCCAGGAGCTATATTGACAGCGGCCAATATTTATTATTATGACAATCTGATTGGTATTGAACAAATATCAGAGAACTTTCCCAGCTATAATATTGGTATGAAAGCATAGAGGATCATCATAATGATGATGTGTGGTATCGTTTTTTTTTTAATCCACCACAAGTTGGCCCTTGACTGCGATCTCACCTGATTGTAAGTGATGATGCAGTCTACGATGGAAGCGGGTTAACCTGTTAGGGGCATGGGAGTTAAATATTAAACCCATATATTCGGATTCTACACGGCATCGTACCGGAACGCTAAATCGCTTGGCAGCACGTCTTTGCCGGTAGGGTGGTAACTAGCCACGGCCGAAGCCTCCCACCAGGCCAGGCCAGAGAAAATTCAGAAATTATAAATTTCCAAATTGACCCTGCCGGGTATCGAACCCGGCACCTCCGCACGTTAAGACTACAGCGCTCATCACTGCGCCACGGAGGTCGTCGTTTTTTTTTTAAGCATTCGAACCTGCGACACCGTGCATACGACGCGTCCCATTTTCTCCTGATCTATTTGGAAGTGTTAAAAATGTAAAAACTAAAATAATAACATACACGTATTGTGTCCCTCTCTATTTATACCAGAGGGAGACAGGCAGAGCTAAACGCTTTTTTGTAACGTACTTAGGTACGATTTTGCCAGGTTCCCGTGTTTTGTCGTACAAAACTTCTTTACGTTCTAGAAACTTTCAAAGCCCTTTCAAAAAATCCTATGTTTCTTTTGAGCAAAAATAATGATACAAGAACGGAGAGATATGCTGGGTAAATTACACAATTACGGTACGTTACATATTTTTTAACTTATGTATTATATATGCTATGCTTTTGATATCATAACACAAAATTGTTTTGTTATCTTTGCTACAATTTTATAGCTTTCATCATTATTAATAATTTTCCCGCGATTTCCTTCGCGTGTCAGTCGAGTCTGAAAAATCCCTTAATACAAAATTGTTTTGTTATCTTTGCTACAATTTTATAGCACTCATCATTATTAATAATTTTCCCGCGATTTCCTTCGCGTGTCAGTCGAGTCTGAAAAATCCCTTAATACAAAATTGTTTTGTTATCTTTGCTACAATTTTATAGCACTCATCATTATTAATAATTTTCCCGCGATTTCCTTCGCGTGTCAGTCGAGTCTGAAAAATCCCTTAATACAAAATTGTTTTGTTATCTTTGCTACAATTTTATAGCTTTCATCATTATTAATAATTTTCCCGCGATTTCCTTCGCGTGTCAGTCGAGTCTGAAAAATCCCTTAATACAAAATTGTTTTGTTATCTTTGCTACAATTTTATAGCACTCATCATTATTAATAATTTTCCCGCGATTTCCTTCGCGTGTCAGTCGAGTCTGAAAAATCCCTTAATACAAAATTGTTTTGTTATCTTTGCTACAATTTTATAGCTTTCATCATTATTAATAATTTTCCCGCGATTTCCTTCGCGTGTCAGTCGAGTCTGAAAAATCCCTTAATACAAAATTGTTTTGTTATCTTTGCTAAAATTTTATAGCACTCATCATTATTAATAATTGTCCCGCGATTTCCTTCGCGTGTCAGTCGAGTCTGAAAAATCCCTTAATACAAAATTGTTTTGTTATCTTTGCTAAAATTTTATAGCACTCATCATTATTAATAATTTTCCCGCGATTTCCTTCGCGTGTCAGTCGAGTCTGAAAAATCCCTTAATACAAAATTGTTTTGTTATCTTTGCTACAATTTTATAGCTTTCATCATTATTAATAATTTTCCCGCGATTTCCTTCGCGTGTCAGTCGAGTCTGAAAAATCCCTTAATACAAAATTGTTTTGTTATCTTTGCTAAAATTTTATAGCACTCATCATTATTAATAATTGTCCCGCGATTTCCTTCGCGTGTCAGTCGAGTCTGAAAAATCCCTTAATACAAAATTGTTTTGTTATCTTTGCTAAAATTTTATAGCACTCATCATTATTAATAATTTTCCCGCGATTTCCTTCGCGTGTCAGTCGAGTCTGAAAAATCCCTTAATACAAAATTGTTTTGTTATCTTTGCTAAAATTTTATAGCACTCATCATTATTAATAATTTTCCCGCGATTTCCTTCGCGTGTCAGTCGAGTCTGAAAAATCTACTTTTGGTCTCGGAAAATTTGAGAGTTCCCGCGGGAATCCAAAAACATCAATTCACGCGGACGAAGTCGCGAGCATCATCTAGTAATTAATAATTTTCCCGCGATTTCCTTCGCGTGTCAGTCGAGTCTGAAAAATCCGGATGAACATCGCATTTACCTTTCCTCCGTGCCTCAGATACCACGTTAATCCATTGAAGCTGCAAACGCTGCAAAGCCATTCAAAAGCTCATTATAATAATCTTTCATACCATTTACGAATTGGCAGATTGTACTGAAAAATAAATAACATGTAGAACGGGCAACGCATTTGGGTGCGTCTTGCATCAAGCCAATTGCTGAAGTAAATAGTTTACTTTCTTGATTGAGAAAGACGCCTTACTTAGGTTATATCAGTATGCATTGCGCCAAATACGTCTTATTAGGTACCTACTGAAGCAAACATTTCATATAAGCTTCAAGCAGCCACTCAAAGACACCGGAATCTTCAATACCCGGTGTTCTCAGAACTTGAGCAATTCATGGAAATGATGAATCTCCTATCACGTTGAAATTTCAATTTAAATAGAGCTTGGTGCTTGGCCTTCAATGTCCCAGAGGGTATACGTCGGTCATTGCGATTCTAGGGATCTCAGGGCCTTTTCGAGGATGAATACCTACTGAAAGTGGGCAAAATTCCACATAGCTAAGCCATTATCTGTCCCAGGAGACCAGCCATCTTTTTTTTCCAAATTTACTCAAAAAAGGTAACGTATAAAGAGATTCAACTTCCAATTTATCTTTATTTAGCTAACTTGCTCTAACTTCAACTGTATTATTCTTTTAGTAATGTTAATGTTTATTTTTTAAGTTCTTCTAGATTTACATTTTAAGTTCCAGTGAGAGCGCTTTGATTTTTCGGAGTAATAAGTAACCTATGTCACTCACCAGGTCCTCAACTATACCCATGCCATAATATAATCACGTCAATCCATTGCTCCGATCGGCATGACGGATATTAAAAAAAAATGTCACGTTTAAAAAAATTAATATGGGTAGGTAGTGCCCATAATTGGTTTGTATTTTAATATTTAATCCCTTGGTGGGTTGGTATTCCAGTTGGGGTTGTAATTAAGCCATAGTCCTAGCTATGTACGCAAGTTCGTCCGGGTGCATTCAGGTTTTTTTAATAGAGGATTCACTCGACTATTCAAATGCACTTATTAAAAGTCTACTTGAATAAAAAATATTTTAATTGATTTGATTTAAACTCTTAAAATTTCTGGGATAAAAAGAAGTAGTACATCTTATTCCAAACTATAATTTATCTCTGTGCCAAATTTCAACCATTCTGGCGTGATTGAGTAACAATCATCCATCCATCCAAATATTGAGTATAGATTATTATAGAAGAACTAGCGAATGCCCGCGACTTCATCTGCGTGGTTTGAGGTTTTTTAGTTCCCGCGAGAACTCTTTAATTTTCCGAGATAGCCTATGTGCTATTCCAGACTATAATCTATCTCTGTGCCAAATTTCAGCCAGATCCGTTCAGCCGTTGGAGCGTGATTGAGTAACAAACATCCATACATCTATACATCCATACATCCATTCAAACTATCGCATTTATAATATTAGCATAGAAGTAAAGATAGATTAAACCAGGAATCGAACTTTGGAGCCTGCCACTTATACGACTTGTACACCATAGCTACGCTAGAAAAACGTTAAGAACCTAAAGCTTTACATGAGTGCAATTTGTTTTTAATTGGAAATTAAATTTATAACAATCCATCGCTATTTTCCTTTGTCGCGAATAAAGGAATTAATTCCACCTTGTACTTGCGAACATCAATTAAGGTTTTCGGTGCTTGAATTAACCGAGTCTAATTGGTATTTATTCTTGGAAACACAATAATAAAGGAATTTGGAATTTAGATCCAATGTAATAATAACAGTTTGTATGGAGATAAAAGGATCTACATATTTGATTTAGTAACAGAAAAATACCGGATGTCATTTCTCTACAAGTCGGGGTATGTCAGAACTGTTAAACAAATACAACATATAAAAAAATGTTACTTTGTTACCCATGCCCCTAATTGGTACATAGCATAGTAATGGAACGTATAAACGAATTAATAAATAAAAGGAAATTATTAATTATTCCCAAATGACCCTGCCAGGGATCGAACCCGATTTAAGACCACAGCGCTCACTACTTACTGCGTTGTAAACTAAGTACCAATAAATGTTTAAAAGTCTTTGAGCTGATAAAAGGTGTCAAAAAGCACCAATTACACAGTGCTCCAAATCTCTATCTTAAAAGAGCTTCCGGGACAATTCTTTCCAATTAGACAACATCACAAAAAAGTTCACGCAAAGGCGACATTGAAAACAGCGGAAAAATCCTCTCTCATCCTTTAAAAGCTGCGAAGACTCCCTGGAGATTCGGGATTTGGAACTTGGAGCGTCTAATAGGCATGATTACAGTCACCAAGAATAAATGAAATTATGAATTTATCTAATGAATTAGGATTCATGGATTATAAATAACGTATTTATTTTTCTATTTCGAGTGAGATTGCTATTTATTTTGATAAAATAAAACTATAAAATACAGCAATCCGCCATAATGGATTAAACACCAATAAGCGAATGAGGTCACAATTGTTTGTTTTCGAGCTTTGACAATCACACTATTGCTTACTGCACACTGCACAGAATAAATTTTTAAAAACAATAGTGACGTCACAAACGACGCCATGACACCGGCGAGCGTTTTGGCGTGAATTTAAAAATTTAAATTTCATATGCCTATTTTATCTACCAAACCTTATTTTTCTGCTGAAATAATATATTTTTTATACAACTGCCTGAAAAAAGGAGTATATTGTTTTCAGGGTTCATGTATGTATGTATGTATGTATGTGAGTTTGTATATTCCACCATAACTTCTATACGCCTGAACCGATTTTGATAAATGAGGTATCGTTAGAATCCCTAGCTTATTCCGGGTGACATAGGTTAGTAATTTATTTTTAAAAATTGATGGGGTGATCATGGTCCCGCATTAAAGACCAAAATTGAAAAAAAAAATTCGAAAATAAGATTAACTGTATAACCATCATCTAGAAAATGATGAGTAGATTCCAAAAATATATAACACTATAGTTCAATATTTAGTGATTCACAAAAAAATATCATTAGATAAAAAATGTGTATAAGATTCCAAAGGCTATATAAGCAAATCGCTTCAGTAAACCCCAAAAAATAATATGGCAGGGCAGTCGTATTTTTTTAATTCGTTAAATTATTCGAACTAGTAGTAGGTAGTAGTACTTCCGAACATAATCTGACCATTTTTCAAAATCAGTCATCACTCATCATGCCTAAACAGTCATGCCTAAACATCATGTCTATTCTAAACAGTAGCTACCTGTAGCGGATAACATGTGCGTTGGTGTTGGTCGGACTTGGAGGCTTGGAGGCGGGCTGAGGTCTCGGGTCAGTCGCGCGCAGGCTTCCACGCGGGACGGTCATGTGGGGCAGTCATGCCGCCCTGATTTACGTCCGAACGCTTTCGACCCGTGTCTAGTGCGTAAAGTAAAAAAAATGCTACAGAAAAAGTTTCAGTTCAAAGTTCTATTTTTTGCTGATGTTATTTACAATCAGATTATCAGACCTTCGGAAAGCTCCGGTTAAGTTTGCTGGCGAATATCTAGATCGTGGCACTAGGGCAAGCGGGGACCACCTGTTGTTGGCGATTCGGAATAGTCCGATGGACAGCGTCACAATCTGTTTACAAATGGGGGGGCGCCTACACCCCCTCGGTGACGTGACGCAACTTTTTATGAGCAGCCCGTGTACGTTACTATGGCTGAAAAACAACATTCGTGAAAATAGATTTCCGTGTTTCCCTTCCCACCTGGTTTTCTCCAAACAGTGAAATATTAATTACACGGTGCTTGAAGGGTTTACGAGTTTGAAAAATTAGACCATAACTTCCGAAGCAAACTTCTTGATAATGTTCCCAATTTTGAGCTCGCTGACATTGTTTGATAACAATGTACGAAGTTAATTTCGTAACTGCTTAATAGAGTCTTTGTTAAACTTAGTAACACAGTAAATTAGCGCAAATATGAGCCGTCGGCAGTTGTTAGCTCGATCTACAAAAAGTTTCGTGTCTCGATTTTGTTCCTGCGAGTAACTTTCGAGATATTAACTAATATCTGACAATAAAACCGCATTAGTTAACAAAGTAATACAATTGCCACAGTTAATTATTAGTTCTGGTATGATGAAAGACTAGCTTTTGCCCGTGGCTTTACTCGCCCCAAGTTCGAAATCCTTTTTCAGGGGTTGAATTTTCGAAATTCCTTTCTTCGTCTTACCAGATCAGTCAGTCAGTCAGACGTCCGCGTAAATTAAGGGTTTAAAAAATACCGCGAGAACTGTTTGATTTTCCGGGATTAAAAGCAGACTATGTTTCATGTCATTATACAAAATATCACGTCAATCCGTTGCCCTATTTGCGCTTTATTGAAGTACAAACACTCTTTCATAACATTAGTAGGTATTTATTTAAGGATGATTAGGCACAACACTTACTTAATCAGTATGTATTGATTAACTAGTACGTCATATAAAATATAAATCACTCAATAACTAAAACTAAATGCGGAAGGACTTTTTTATTATCTTTTATCCGTGGCTTCGCAGTTTTCACACGCGTTGAAATCGATTTAACCAAAAGTTACGATCCTTTTAGCACCTTTGAGATTGAGTTTTAGGTAATACCTACGTCTTGAATTATTTATGTTGTAAAGTTCATGCCAAGTTTTGAGATCCAACAAAAATATAAATTACTCTTTCCGAGGCCTATATGTTGACAGACTTGACGGTATAAGCTTAGGAAGAAACTTTTTGTATCAATAATGCTTTGAATTGACTTCTTAATTTAGCGTGTATTTTAAATCTTTTAGTACATAATAGAATCCCTTATGCTTCTTCAACAACGCAATCAGCATGACTGTAAAAAAATATATCCAATTACTTAATATTATAAATGCGAAAGTGAATCTATCTGTCTGTCTTTCTACGCTTTAACGACCCATCTTTTCAACCGATTATGATTAAATTTGGTACAGAGATAGGCTGCATACTGAGGAGGGGTATAGGTTATATTTTATCCCGGAAATTGAAGGACTTCCCGTGAGAATAAAAAGCAATCAACGTGAAGAAGTTGCGGGCATCATCTAGTAATTTATAACTTTTGACCTCCCTGATGAATTTTAATACGGTTTTAATCGTCGTTATTAGATAAGCCTTATGGGAACGTTTTATAAGTAAAGCTTAACGATTCCTACCTAATGTCTATTAAATAACCAATAGGTAAGCTTACGATTCTAAAATAAACTTAGTTTTTGCTTATTAAATACAAAAAAAAATTAGTTTTTTCTTGTATTTAATAATCAATAGGTAAATTTGGAGAGTCCCATAATTGTTGTGCAGTACCTTTGGGCCATGGAGTCTCTGTCAGAAAAATCATTCGAGACATTTCTACAAAATCGTGTCCTAGTGACATAATGGCTTGGATTATTATATTTATCACATCTATATAGCTATTGTCCCTTCCAGAATTCCACACGAATATAATTTGCCTCAATATAATGGGCTAAGTTTTAGTGTATAACATTAGTTACCTATAAATGTATAAGAACGAGCACTATATATATACCCATGGTAAACAGTTTCCTCTCTAGCGTCGGTAATTATTTTTGTGTAAGCATTTCTCGAGGGCGAGGCGCCTCGTGATGATAAATCAGACAATAAAATTATCAATATCTTCCCACGCCCGTAGACTACTACAAGTATAATAATAATGACTCCGATCTGGCTCAATGTTCTGTTAACATTAACGTGAACGTCCATAGTTAAATGTAACTAGCTTTCGCCCGCAGCTTCGCTCACGTTACGCTCGATTTCCATACTTACACATTTCCAAGCCCTATTTTACCTCTTAGGGGTTGAATTTTCAAAAATCTGTTCTTAGCGGATGCATAAGTTATCATAGCTATCTGTATGCCAAACTTTAGCCCGATCCGTTAAGTGGTTTGAACTGTGCGTTGATAGATTAGTCAGTCCTTTCTTTTCCTTTTCTTTCCTTTTCCTTTTGTATATTTAGACTGCTCTGGTTTTAATCGTTAAGAAAAAAATTATTGGTAACTTTTTCACTGAATTTTGTATTCAGTGAAAATATTAATTTATTTAATTACATCAACGGAGACGTTAGATTTAAGCGGATTAAGAGGCATAACAAAATATAAAAATTACTGAAATTGAAAAGAAAATATCGCAATAAAGCCACGTGGGCCGCGTTGCGAGCAAAATATCAAAATGTTTAACGTATAAAAATAGCTGCTCGTATCTTGATTAACATAACAAGAGAGCAAATTGTCAATTGTCAGTGTAAAAAACTTATATAAACGGCTTTGGATTTTATTTCTGATTATGAAATGAGATAGTATTTTTACCATTATTTTTATTTGATATCGAACTTAGAATGAAGACCCATAAAGTATATTGCAAAATAATAGGTACAAGAGCTTTTATTGTCATGAAGAACATCCAAAGTAGTAATATCAATATTATTTTCTGAAGGTCGATCAGTTTTGAAAGAAAATCTCTTCAAGGAATGAATATCGAGTGGTGTTCATTCCCGCAGTCGATACTCGATGTTCATTGGTTGAAATAATCGACGGCGACTTTTCAATGGGGCTTTATTTTAAAGTAGAGTTACATATCTAAGAAAACTCTGCTGCGTATTTACTATGTACCTGCTTGTAAAATGTTGTCTAATATAAAATTGTCCATATCAATAATCACTATGCAACGGTGCCACCGTCTGTCTATCGGTCTGTCTTTACAATATGTATTTTTGTTTGCCAGTATTTTTTATTGAAGCAATTAGAAGTTGAATTCGCTCTAATCCGCCACAATAGACAAATCTACGTGGTACAGTGTGAATCTTGCACTTGAAGCTTGGAAGCTTTTTTTTTTATCCACTACAAGTTAGCCCTTGACTGCGATCTCACCTGATGGTAAGTGATGATGCAGTCTAAGATGGTAGCGGGCTAACCTGTTAGGGGCATGGCAGTTCTAAACCCATACCCCTATGCGGTTTCTACACGGCATTGTACCGGAACGCTAAATCGCTTGGCGGCACGTCTTTGCCGGTAGGGTGGTAACTAGCCACGGCCGAAGCCTCCCACCAGGCCAGACCAGGGAAAATTCAGGGATATTCACCGCCCAGTTAACCAACAATTCGCACCGGCATTGCTGACTTGATAATGCACGATTGTAAAGCATGCGGCTGAAATCACGGACGTTAACTTGTAATAGAAATCAGTACACCACAGTACCTACTTCAAAATTCTAGTAGTACCTACTAACCAGTGTAATTATGAACAAGCAGTTAATATATATAAAGAAACTATAAATCGACTACGGAAAAAAATCAGAGGTGCCCACTTTGATGGATGTAAATTCCGTCATATTGATTTTGTTCGTGTAAAATGTAGCCTATGTCATTCGGGCCATAATTGCGATCGATCGACACCTCATACATTAAAACCAGCTCAGTAGTTTAGGCGCTACGCTGAAACATACATAAATACAAACATACATACGTAGACTAGTTTTGGAAGGAAGGATTGCAGGCAAGCGAGCTCCAAGTCACCAAAGGCGCAAATGGTTGCATGATATAAGGGGGTGGATAGGGCTAAGCTATCAGAGCTAAAAGATGCGGCTCAAAATAGAGATTTTCGCATGATGGCTAACAAAATTCATTTTGAAGAAGGCACATGGTGATGATGATGATGATGATGATGATGACTGATGATGAATTCTTTTTTGGATTAGCCGTAGTAGGGTAAAAACTTAATATTTAAATAATATGAGTACGTATTCATATCATAACAAAAAAAGACCCAAAAAGATAAATTGTATAATCCTAAAGTAAGTAGATATAATATATGCATAATATCAATTTAACTGCCAATTCCATTAACATATAATGACGCTAACCGCTCCATTCGATTGCGGTTAAATTTGTTGTTTTAGAGTAAGCGGTTCCAGTACGTTTAGAGCCAAAACACGCTAAGTACAGGATGGGAATTTATTTTTTCCCATCCTTCATTAATTCATGGCAGATACACGTTTTATCTTGTCACGGTAGTCTGGGCAGCTCCATATAAAAGTTCGCACGCAGTCTTTTAGCCACCACACAGGTGTTAAAACAAAGTTATTTATTTGACCATAAAACACGAGGATATGGCCTGGAACAATCGTATGGGACAAATTTAAAAAACTCTATTCTCTGCGTGGTACGTAGCGGCAAGTATTATTTGTATGGGGGTTCGTATTCCGGGTTCGATCCCCGGCAGGGACAATTTGGGAATTTATTATTTTTGAATTTTCCCTGGTCTGGCCTGGTGGGAGGCTTCGGCCGTAGCTAGTTACCACCCTACTGGCAAAAATGTGCCGCCAAGCGATTTAGCGTTCCGGTACGATGCCGTATAGAAACCGAATAGGGGCTTGGGTTAAATATAACTGCCATGTCCCTAACAGGTTAGCCCGCTACCATCTTAGACTGCATCTTCACTTACCATCGGGTGAGATCGCAGTCAAGGGCTAACTTGTAGTGGATTAAAAAAAAATGAGGTTACATGGGGCTGGGCCCACTTAAGTGACACGGAACGTAGATGCACTGCGTGACACGGCCCCGTGTTTTTTTTAATTTAATTTAAATTTAATTTCACATAACACCATAAAAATATTACTATTACATACTAAGAAATTATTATTATTGCATTAATCATTATAACCATAGTATTATTTGAAATTTTGAGACCACGTCTGTGACACCGCGGGAAAACGCTAGCATTCCGTAATCAGATTGCAATTATCTTCACCCCGCTGTAAAAAACCTTCATTTAAAGTGAAATCTTGATTGTATTCAATTCCTAATCAATATCAGTCATATTGAAACTTCCAGAACAGATCACCAATATCGAAGATTCCCATCCCTATTTCAAGTGGATTAGAATTATTGTAACTGACTATTTCAGATGCGAATCATTTCAATCCCGAAAAGGTTTTTGTTTTTGAGTAGGGCGCTATACTTAGTTCCTACAATAGAATATTAGATTCATTAATTTATTAGTATGTATCGGAAAACGCATTCCGCGTTATTCCTTCAACCTTCGGCCCCAAAGTAGAAATACATTATATTAAAGTATTTATGTAAAATGCCAGTATATTAGATCACAATTTTTAAAAGACGAAAAAGCTTTACTTCTCTTAAAACTAAAAATTCAAAACCATGTAGAATGCATAATATTTTTTATGAATTGAAGTGTTTATCTTGCTTAAAACTGTTGAAGAAATTTCGCTCAAAGATAGCTTGCATTCCAGAGAAAGAAATCGGCTAACCATAAAAAAGCGAAGCTTTCTCTCGGACCAATTACCTAGTAGGAAAAGGAAGATTAAAAATATAATACAAAGCCCAACTGCGAAGTTCTAGAGTTTTTGAACCACAATTGCTAGTCCAAAGTTGTAGACAAAATTAGCTAGTATTCATCAGCAAAAAATAGTTGTTATAAACAACGGTGATCTAATGAAAACGTCTTCGTCCACAGTTTATGACTCGCTGCAACATATCAACACAAAAAAACGCGTGTAAGCGGTTTCTAGAGTGATTAATTGTATGAACAACGTGTCTCTCTTTGAACTGAGTTATGTCTGTGTTGACCGTTACTGAGTCAAATTAGTGTGTTGTGTAACTGAGTTAGACTAGACTGGTGTTGACTTGGTTCAATCGGTCTTGACGAAAACTAAGTTACTTAAGTGTTTGCTGTGCTAAATTACTACGGTAAATCAGTGTCTACTGTAGCATGAGTTATTCTGGTCTTGTATAACGAAAGCTGGTATTGACGTTAGCGTGATTGCAAACTAGAGTTGACAGAAACGTGACTTTCATTCGTATGTTGCAACGTGAGATGGTGTAGTCTTGACAGTAACGTGGGTTCCTGTCTATTTTATCTCAATATTGATAAGTGTGTCATAAAACTATATAAGACTATATTATTGACCATGTCGTGAGCTATAGTGAGTGTGGTTGACGGTAACGTGAGTTGTGTTCGGGTTGACAGTATCGTGAGTTTTATAACTTGATACAAGGATTGGTTTTTTGTGAACTGGGGATAGCGTATGATGTGATGATGCGGCGGGGTAAAGCGTTGCTTGAAGCCAGTAGGCAGGGCTCTGTTGACGGCAACAGCAACTTGGCAAGTGATAAGGAGCTTGTGCACAAGTGTCATAGTGATCCTGGCGGAGGGAGAGCCTTGGGTGCAGCCCCAAGGACACACAGACATCGATCTGTGTCAGGTGCTCTGAGGAAATGTGTTCTAACTCTGGATGGATACTCGTATGTCATAGGTATGTGTATTTGATATTACATGAATGTATTGGTACTGCATAAGCTTTAGTGGTTTTTTAATAATTAAAGGAAGACGTGAAGAATTGTGACTAAGCCAACATGATAATATCAGCGCTACTTATCTCTTGATGCTCTTAACTTTGTGTCATACTGATACCCGCAATTTCTTCCACTTCATGTTTTTTTTAATCTCGTATTTTCCGGGACAAAAATTGAGTTTTTTTTTAAACACTACAAGTTAGCCCTTGACTGCGATCTCACCTGATGGTAAGTGTTGGTGCAGTCTAAGATGGTAGCGGGTTAACCTGTTAGGGGCATGGCAGTTATATTAAGCCCATACCCCTATTCGGTTTCTACTGGAATCGTACTGGAACGCTAAATCTCTTGGCGGCACGTCTTTGCCGGTAGGGTGGTAACTAGCCACGGCCGAAGCCTCCCACCAGGCCAGACCAGGGAAAATTCAGAAGTTATAAATTCCCAAATTGACCCCGCCGGGTATCGAACCCGGGACCTCCGCACGTTAAGACAACAGCGCTACACACTGCGCCACGGAGGTCGTCAAAAGCTCTACGGCCTCTCCCGAAATGAAACCTATCTCTGTAACAAATGTCGTCAAAATGGGGTGAATAGATGAGCCGTGAAAACGAAGAAGACAAACATGAGACGGACAGAGAGAAAGGCACACATTCGCTTTTATAATATTAGTATATATGTAGAATATGAAACTGACTATATAGTTACATTTAACATACATACATTTATCCATCAAGGAAGATTTCATGAGACGAGACTTACTTAAGAGGACATTTTAGATCTCTCTCCGTCTCCAAACGTCCATAATAACTGAGGATCGTGACCACATTACAGAGAAAAAGTTTTCGGTGAATTCTCTTATCTCTACCGAGTTCTCAAGGCATACTTAAAGAACATTGACGTTTGTCTAGCTCTTATATATAAATAAAAATCAATTGCCACTCAATCAGACACAAAAAATGATTGAATTTTTTGTGTGTTACATAGGTATATGAGATATTCACAATTGGACCCGGTAGGGGGCGCTGCTATCGGGTTCAGAACAGGACAACGTCTGCCGGGCACACTAGTCATACTAATATGATAAAAGCGAAATTGTGTTTGTTTGTTGGTTTATCCTTCAATCACGCCGCAACGGAGCAACGCATCGATGTGATTTTTGGCATGGATATAGCTGAAGTCCTCGAGAGTGGCATAAGCTACTTTTTAACTCGTAAAATTTTGATGTTAAACGACGCGGACGAAGTCGCGGGCATCAGGTAGTTTCTAAGAAAAATGCATTGGGAAAGTACTTTCCTAAGAACAAATGTAAGCAAAAATTATGGATAGTCGTACCGTGTTGCCACTTCATTGTGTCCATATAAGTACCGTTTAACCTGAACGTGAGCTCATTTACTACGAGTACAAGAGACTCTTTTGAATGATTCTCTCTACATACAGTTAACAGCTTTGTGATGGACACTAAAGCGGTGTGGCTTTTAGTGGTGCTTTTAATAGTACACGACCTTTTTATTGTCGATTATAAAGTAAAAAACCGATCAAGTGCGAGTCAACCACGACACAATATAAATTCTTTAAGTAACATGAAACACGTAATCGGCTGTGAAATAACTGGCTTAAAAATGTCACCGTAAGATTGTAAAAACCGTTAGATTATAATCTAATTCTAAACTGTCGAAAGATTACAATTTAACGCATTATTTTCCGGTAGATTGTAATCTGATAGGTATTTAAACCCGATAAAACCTAAGCACTACTTGTTTATTTATGTCGAACCCTAACCTAACCTACAAGAAAGAGACAAGAAAACGTAAATAAAATGAATATTTCAAAAATTGACTCTCAGAACATTGAACAGGTTACAATCTTTCGACAGTTTAGAATTTCGCGAGTTAGATTATAATCTAACGGTTTTTACAATCTTACGGTGACATAAATATGATACTAAACTGGTAACGCCCGCGTGACAAACATTTCGACGCCCTATGAGTACGGAACCCTAATTATCAATTTTCGGATTTTTCCTATATATTGTGCTGTAAGACCCTTTTTCTTGCCAAATTTCATGATTCTTTACGGAAAGTACTTTAATTTATTGGCTAGTGTCAAAATATGTGCCATCCATCCAAACTTTCGGATTCATACTATTTAAAGACTGCCTAATAATCTAAGTAGGCATCGTACGCGCGCGAGTTGAATGCAGTCGGGGCCTGGGGTGACACATAACTAAGGCCTGCATTCAACTCGCGCGAAATATAAATTTTATTCCAATAATAAAATATAAAAAACTTTTTATAAAATTATAAAAGCATATTTATTTTGCACTCGCATTCCGTTCAATCAGAAAGCATTTTACCTAGTTTTGATCTCATTTGATCGTAAAGCGTTTTACATTTAAATACCTAATGAAATGGAGCGTTTGCGTTCATAATATAACCTACATCGATGTGTTTTCCACAGCTTTTGCCTGAATTTCAGCATAATAATAGACTGCCACGTTCTGCTTATCACCGCAAAATGTATGTTCTCATTTTTATTGTTCTTGTGGCTATCGGCTTCCTGGGACATGACGTTACACTCGTTTGGCGATCTATCTTTATTTTTCTTATCGGTGGTTGTCATTAAATAGTATGGTGAAACTTCGAAGTACCTAATATATAAATAAATTTTTATTTATCTTTTATGAAATGACTTCTTTATTTATTTTACGTAGGACTACATGTGTCACTTATGATAAGTCAAGACTACCACCGGTTCGGAAAACTGAGAAGAGTCGGCAAGAAATTCAGCAGTTACTCTTTTCATAAAAAGCAAAAAAGTTACACTTTGAAAATAATATAAGTACAATGCAACGTAACAAGTATATCTTGACTTGTGGGTAGCTGGTTGCGAAGCCGGATTCTTTCACTACTTATAATATTAGTCCTCGGTGCTATGGGCCCTTTCTATTGTATTTCATTCTCTTCAGATCTTCCACTACGTATTTAATCCAACGCTTTGGCTTACCTCTATGATGTGCTTATCTTTTGTGCTGAAACGCCCATATACATCTGTTTTGGTATAATTTTACGGTAAGATGTTTTGACATAAAGTACCTACCAATATACTTGACTATCAAGTAATCACGGCTTATTAAAGTACCTTAATCGCTATACAAGGATATTCAGTAATTCACTACACTAAATTCACATCGATTTAAAATCTCTAATATAATTCGAAGAGCTCAACCAGAGGAATTTAATATCAAGGGCTGTACAACAGTGTACAACAGTGGGCACATATTGAATATCAACAAGCCCTGATGTCAGACCTTAAATGAAATTGTTTTATTTTAGTACAGCGTGTTACCACCGCAAATAGTTTCATAGATACGAGTTACCCTCATATTCGCCTGACAGAAAATTGTAGAAGTTGGCCATATTATAATTTCACATTAGATGTTACTCACAAGAACATTTCACATTAGATGTAATGTATATTGTAGTGAAACTTCTTTAGAATCGTTGTGATTTGAAAATTCTACAGAAGGAAGACCAACTGGAGAAGTTCTGATGAACCCGGAAGTACTGAAGTCGAGTAGGACGACCTATTTTATTTCCTATGTACCTACAGTTCCAGCTTGGTGCAAAAATGTGTTCCTCAGGGCGGACTTTTGGCCCGAGGGCATAGTGTACCGTCGCTATAGGGAAGCGAGTGAAAAATCCCTACCGAAATAGTCTTATTATATTGTATTTACCATCGTATGGTATTTTAAGATTGTATTGAATTTTATATTGTTTTAATTTTTAAAGTATTCTTTATTTTATAATGCGGCCCTTGCTGCCTGAAATAAATGTCATGTCGCATGTATGGACGCCGAAAAATGGGTCAAGAAAGTGTCTGCATGGACAGACACCCCAGGCAGGAGAAAGAGAGGCAGACCACTGGTACGCTGGGTTGATGAAATTACAAGCTTGGCAGGAGAGAACTGGGTCCTCGAAGCTAAACATAGGAAGATGTGGAATAAAATGGAGGAGGCCTTCACACAAAGAGAGGTCCTTAATAACTAAAATAAATAATTTAAGTACCTGAAATTTAAATATTTTATTTTAAAAATGAAAAACTATTCAGCGAATAAACAATAATCTTATAAGACAGTATATAAAAAAGCTTTACTGTCAATTATTCAATTTAAAAAGTGAACTGAGATAGACAGTGCGAAATAAACTTGTGAACTTTTTTCTTAAAATTTGGAATGGACATCATTACTTATTAAGGTAATAATAATAATAATCTTTAGATATCGTTGTCAGAATAACATGGATTTGCTGGGTTTAGTTAAATGTATTTGCAGGCTTATTATATAAATGATCAATATTGTCAGCAAATAAGTACATACACATGGAAGAAAATCTCCTACAAAGCACTCAGATTTATGTATAGGAACAATATTTTATACAATATTTTTCTGCGAATAGTATTGATATGACTAGAAAATCTCAGTACAGGCCCGGAGTTAGAAAATTGGCGAGGTTTCACCCCCGTGCCTCGGAGAGCACGTTAAGCTGTCCCGTCGGTCCCGGTTATTATCACTAACATGATAATAGTCGTTATAGCCCGCCAACCTGCATTGGAGCAGCGTGGTCGCAAAGCCCTCTTTCCTATGAGAGTGAAGGCCTGTTTCCAGCAGTGGTACGTTAATGGGATGTAGTGGTAGTATTGATGATTTTATGATGATATTTTCTAAACTTTCGTGATAATTAGTTTCATGAGCTCACATTACAGGTTCATCGACTTTTAACATTGCGATTTCTGTGTTTCGTACAAAATTTTTTGGCGTATGTACCTAATTAACAATTATTTGCAAGTCTTTTCAAAATGGTTCAAGCATAACGTCACGTTTTGAAGCCTGCGTAACGATGTGTTATGCAAATCAATAACTTCTTTGTACCACATGTTTAGGTTGAAGATTAGTGAACTGATGCCAAACACGGAAATATCCTAAATATATACTGTAAATAATGAGCTACCCATTACTCACTTTTTGTGCAGTTGTACTATTACCTATTCTGTGCCTTATCCATACTAAAATTATATACGCTTTTGCTTGAAACGGTGATCAAATTTATCTTGTAAGGTAGCTTGGTAGGTAGTAGATTAAAAAAAAACAAAAATCCAAAATAGAACATAACTGTCTATCTGTGAGCTTTTCTTGGCCTTTCCATTTTTATTTTGACAAAATCTACCTTCATTTTTGATATTTTGATACGTTAAAGTTTATTTTAAAACATTTATGTTCATCATAATAACAAAATATTCATCATATTGGACACGTTACGAGTTTATGAAAACCATTAGCCAAATCTATTCATTACTTGGACAATCAAGGAAACGTGCATATGATGATAGATGAACCGGGAGCCGATGAACCAGTATACATACAAACATTTTTAAACTCATAACAACCCCGCAGTCGAGTAAAAATATTCTGAGCAACTCTTCTTACTCACTAACAGGCGGATAGTGAAATGCTACGTAAATCTAATACAAAACTTTGCGATAAAAAACTAGGTTTTCCCTACAGTCCATTAACGTCCCTCTGCTAGGCACAGACCTCCACTATCATAGGAGAGAGTGAATTAGAGGTTAGACCTACCACGCTGGTCCAATGCGTGTTGGCGGGCTTTGAAGACTATTATCATGCTAGTGATAATAACCTTGACCGACTGCTTCACGTGTTCTCCGAGGCACGGGGGTGAAACCGGGTTTTGACGACCTCCGTGGCGCAGTGTGTAGCGCTGTTGTCTTAACGTGCGGAGGTCCCGGGTTCGATCCCCGGTAGGGTCAATTTGGGATTTTATAATTTCTGAATTTTCCCTGGTCTGGCCTGGTGGGAGGCTTCGGCCGTGGCTAGTTACCACCCTACCGGCAAAGACGTGCCGCCAAGCGATTTAGCGTTCCGGTACGATGCCGTGTAGAAACCGAATAGGGGTATGGGCTTAATATAACTGCCATGCCCCTAACAGGTTAGCCCGCTACCATCTTAGACTGCATCATCACTTACCACCAGGTGGGATCGCAGTCAAAGGCTAACTTGTAGTGGATAAAAAAAAAATAAAAAAAAAAAATAAAAAAAAACACCACCAACTTCCTGACTCCGAGCTAGTACTGAGAACTTCTAGTTAGACAAACCCAATAATTAATTATGGCCCGACCCGGGACTCGTACCCGGGACCTCGTCGGCCGCAGTCGAACATACTAGACCAACGAGGCTATAACTAGGTTTGCACCTTTGATTATATTGTACTCTCTTTGCGTTTACCACTTACACGTTTACCATTTAGAGCATAGCATTGCGCATCAAATAAGACCTTTCTTCGTAAAACCTATCCCCATAAAAAATACATTTCTAGGCAAATAAACCGCACGCAACACCTGGGGTAAAACAAAACCTACGTAGAGGGATACATCTGAATATAAACAGGTATTAAAACAGGTATACCCAGACGTGTTCCGAATACATTTCCCGTTAATGTCTGGGAAGATCAATGGGTTTGTATTATGTTCCAGCGATCTACCCCTACGCGTAGGCATGACAATTTGTTACCTATTTGTTGTGCCTATGTATCTATACTAATATTATAAATGGATGGATGGATGTATACAGTATGGATGGATGGATGTTTGTTACTCAATCACGCCAGAACGGCTGAACGGATCTGCATGAAATTTGGCAAAATGATAGATTATAGTCTTGAATAACACATAGGATACTTTTGAGCCCGGAAAATTAAAGAGTTCCCACGGGAACCAAAAAACCTTGATCAACGCAGACGAAGTCGCAGGCATCGGCTAGTTTACAAATAAAAGTTTGACAAAAGTTCAATTTTTAGAAGTCATGTTTAATTTTTTGCATAATACTTTTCTGAACGAATCAGATCTTTGTAATGTGTATGAAAATATAAATCAGGAAACTTTGATTAGGTAATTATTTTCCCACTTTACAGTTTATTGAAAACTGTGGTGACTACAAAATCTAGTTTACTTTTTTATTAAATTCATTAAAAGGTTAATTTTGTGTTTTGTGTTTCAAAGTCCTAGCTTGATACCTACATTGAGTTATCACGCACAACTCCAAAAGAATCTTTTGAGCAAAATTTTGATACTAGCGCGAGCAGGTAAATAAAGAAGTGCCTAACATGTAAGTCAAACCAAATGATGCCTGCGACTTCGTCCGTGTGTCCTCGTGAATTTTAGTTTTAGAAAACTCCGAAGATTTTCTGGGATGTCATTTTCCAGATCCAGTGCTCTGTGGCGGCGTGAATGGAGGACAAATCAGCAAACATTCAACACACTTTTGCATTATAATATTACTAGCGGACCCGACAAACTTTGTCCTGCATCTGCAGCGCCATTTACCGGGCTGATTTGTGAATCTAAACCATCCAGGGCGCCGTCCAAATGCATACAAAAAAATTCATTCAAATCGGTCGAGCCGTTTAGGAGGGGTTTAGTGATATACACACGTGCAGTAGAATTATATAATATATAAAGATAGTAGGTGTGGAAAGTTTCAGCTTTATGACAGCTTGAAATTAAATCAGACAGACACCACTCACTCTAAAAGCATCGTCTTTACATCTGCGTCCAGGACATTTAAATAATGTTAAGTTTTTTCTAAAGATTTTTATAACTAGATTTTCGAACAGCATGGAAACTATTACGTAGCCTATAAACTTTGAAAGCCCATATAACTGGTGTTTACTAACACAACGTGAATGATAACAAATTGATGTCCACCGGCTGGCTATCGGCGTAGCGTCACCGATTTATCGCACCTCGATTACGCTATCAGATAACGTGATGGAGCATTAATCGAACGTGTTGGAACGCATGATTTGCCACGTCTGATCAGATCTATGGCCTAGTTTTCCAAAATAAACACATCGCAGAAGCCTTCTTGTGTAAATTGGTTATATTATATACTATTACGAGTATAATATAGTTTTTTTTTAATATATAGGGTAGCGCTTGACTGCAATTATACTTGCTTGCAAGTGGTGATGCAGCCTAAGGTGGAGCGCACTTGCCTAGAAGATGGATTTTTAAGTATTCACTCTATTATTATATCTTCTACTGCTATTATTGATTAGTATGCTATTTTTAGTTTATGTATGCTATTTTTTAATTGAATTATATTTATTTACGTGATTATTAGTATGTAATCCATAGATAGTATATTGTATCAACATAAGTTGTTACACTATCCCGCTCCTTTTCTTCAAATTCTTATATATTATTTAACATCCCACTGCTGGGCTTAGGCCTCCCTTCCACTTCCTTCTTCTTTCACATGTTTTTATTTTGTGGTGAGCGGAACTTATCGTTAAATTACTTATTACATAATAAATAAATAGTACATGTTACATAATATTCTATACTGGGTATGTTATTTAGTAAGGTTAATTATACTTTCAGCTATAAATATTAATGAAAATTATTCTTCTAATTTATATGTACCTTAATTATTATAGTCAATGAATGCCTACGCACAAAATTGCTTGGTAAATAATTAAGGCTGACTTAATAATATAACAGGTCGGTCTCATAATTTATTAAGAAAAACAGGTAGGTAAGTAAATCACTCTTGATTTAGTCCCTTACTACGGTACTTAATTACTACTAGATAGCGTTAGTAATGCAGTTAAGGAAATGAATAGGATAGTACGGACTGTTATTTAAGGTGGATTTATTAATTAGGCTTTTCCAAGTACTTTTACATAGATTTAAATTTTAGCTTTTGTGTATTTTAGTTAAAGAAATGTTAGTAAATTGACGTAAGTTTATGATGACTTTCCTGGCCCGTTGTCCTAACTCCTAGCTAAGCGACGCGACGCAACGCGACGCGATACAACTCCATAGAAAATGGCAAACTTCACGACAACGTAGGCCACGTGAAGGGTCAGCTAGTGTACTGAGTCACGTTTGACGCTCACGTGGGAAAATGTTTGAGGCAGTGGTGAGCGCTATGGGAGACCCCAGGTTCGATTCCCGGTAGGGTACTAGCGGTCACTCGGTGTCATAAAAACCTAAACAAGCATACTTTGAACCAGTCATTATTATTTTAAATTGCGCTATTATTTTGAGAATGATAAGGGCATAAGCTCGCCTCATAAGTTTTATTCATGGAACTACGTGCTAAATAAGGCGCGCTCGCCTTATATGGGGGCGGTTGGTTCATAAAAACAATGCACGTTGATTACTTTAGTAGTAGGTGATACAAATTTATATGCTCTAATACCATGGCTTGGTTAATTGTATATAAGGGCTCGTGCAGAGTGCTGGTGATATCGCGTGCTTTCCAGCGACGAATCAAGGTCTAGCCCCACTTGAGATGCACGGAGCGGTAAGACACGTAGCTTTTTTTTTCGGATTGAGTATGCTGCATAGGCCCTACTGGCCGCTACAGCGTCTCCGGGGGACTGGGCGACGCCTAACGCTCGGGGGGGGGGGGGGGGGGAGAACATCTTCCTAAGGGCGCCTCCTATGAGGCTCAGACCTCAGGATGACGTTGGGACAGTGGTGGTCGGTTGGACTAGATTAGTCGATACGCCCCCGAGCCCGTGGGTTAAGACCACGTCCGGATGACGTATTCTAAAGTAGAATCCTGAGCGTAGCGAGGAATTCAATATACGCCGCCCGAGAACAAAAAATTTGGCCCCGAGTGACACACACTATTTTTCATCATTACGTATGAGAAAAAGCTAGGAGTATCAACGCGCTATGTATGGACATTACCTATACGTTTAAGCACCAATCAGAAGCACGAACGCGGACCAACCAGAAGATACTCCTATCAACCTTCTATGTATAGACATTATTTAGACGTATATTTAAAGTATATATAAAACAAACAAATTATTATTTTTTCAGCGCGCAATGCTGCCAAAACGTAACCGGCCAGTTATAGGTAACTTCATACATTATGCGTTCGACCTCTTTGGTTAACTAGTATTTTTCCAAAGAGGGGTCTTTGGACTAGCAGCCATAATTCCGATCGAAATTCAAAGAATGTAAAGACGTATATCCGATCAACAAATTGATCACGTGACTTATCGAAGACAACAGCCACTCAAACATTTTTGGATTTCGATCGGAACGAGCGATCTACAGGTTTCTGCGACGAACGCAGTATACTAAAGCACGAACGCGGACCAATCAGAACAGAGAAATGAAAAGTCCCATGGGCCTAAAAGTTACATTTTGCTCCCGCTATCCTCTGAAGCCAATATTCGTTTTTCGAGTAGGTATGATGAAAATGTTATTTGTATGAGTCTGTACGGGGCCGCTCCCCGCAGTGCAGCCATGTGTCGCGTTGGTTACGTTACGCACGTGCAACGCTTAGACTTTCGATAACAAGGCAAAATTTAAAAAATTAAAAAAACACGACTGCCCTGCCAAAAAACGAACTAAAAAGTTAAAAATCAAAATTAATCTAGTTAAATTAGAATTGCTGGGTGGTGGGTGTCGCATGCTGCAGGTGAAAGACACACACTGTACTACACAGATCTGTGATACTGTGGCGGATTGTAGCGAATTAAACTTCTAGTTCATTCAGAATATACTCCTTTTTTCAGGCACTCGTATAAAAACAGCTCCATCGCCCGGATGCAAGATCTATACCAAATCACGGCGAATTATCGTGCAACACTCGTTTTTAGATATTTAAGTTTGGAAACCATACTATGGATTATGCGCGATTTAGGCGATTACTTGCTTTGTAGAGAAAATATCTTGTTCTGAGAAATATGCACGCTGGGCTCTGAAGATAAAAACTGAAAGGATTTTTATAAAGAACCATAGATATTTAATTAAGGTCATTACCCAATAGCACAGCTTGTTACTTATTGAGTAAGACATTTGCAATTATGGCATTTCATGATATTATTATCATGTCATCATCAGTCTTCATTTAGGGGTACCTATACCGAGGAAAGTATAACCAAAGTCTGAGGAGATACAGTCCAACGTCTTGGAAGCTATAAATACCTAATATTGTATTCTGCGCATTGAAATGCACGATATTCCGAGAAGTCATAAAATTTGAATATACCTTGTTTCTTTTCCACCCGACGGAGATGTCTAGACTCAGAGGTAGCGGAGGCAAGACGGGGTAGTATTTCCAAGCTTGCAGATTATTTTCAGTACCAAATTCAGTCATTCTAGCACAAAATTAGTTGTGTATGCGAAAGTGTAGGTGTGGAACCTGTGGTTTGCAATTTGCAAAGAAATCGCGTCGATCTACTGTAAGGCCACGATTACATTTGTAACGTATGTATTACATTTTTATACGACTGCCTGAAAAAAGGAGTATATTGTTTTCAGGGTTCATGTATGTATGTATGTATGTATGTGAGTTTGTATATTCCATCATAACTTCTATACGCCTGAACCGATTTTGATAAATGAGGTATCGTTAGAATCCCTAGCTTATTCCGGTGGACATAGGCTAGTAAATTTTTTAAAAAATTGATGGGGTGACCATGGTCCCGCATTAAAGACCAAAATTGAAAAAAAAAATCGAAAATAAGATTAACTGTATAATCATCATCTAGAAAATGTTGAGTAAATTCCAAAAATATATAACACTATAGTTCAATATTTAGTGATTCACAAAAAATATCATTTAATAAAAAATGTGAATAAGATTCCAAAGGCTAAAGGATACCTATATGCAAAAAATCGCTTCTTATGGAGGTAAACTCCAAGAATAATATGGCAGTCGTATTTTTTAATTCGTTAAATTAATTTCACTTGTTAACATAAGTAGAGCACGTAAGTAACTTACACAGCTAATCTTTGCATATTATGCTCTACTTGTACTTATGCGCGTAAAAATTTTTAGTATAATCGTGGTCTAAGGATACAGATAGACTTATACTATGATTTTATTTTGATGGGAAAGATTCCAAGTACCTACCAATAACTACTGGTCATGAGTCATGACTCATAAGTAAGTGTACGCGATTATAATCGACACGCCTTTTTCTATTATATTTTTCCCAATCAATTGAGCTTTATTGTTGTAGTATATGCCATATCTAGTCTTATATTATATGCAAATAAATATTGTTTTTGTCAGCAGGTAAGTCACAACATCAACCGCATGGCTGGAACTACGCGGAAAGGTATTTCATAATATTAAGCATCGTCATTAATTAAGTATTAAGTGTATTTAATTTACTTATCATAAAGCTTTACGTGAGTTGTGCTGAATAGAACAGTAAGCACGTGTATACAGTATCTTATGCTCTTTTGGGACAGCATAGCCCACAGCCCGGAAAGAGGAGGGTTTTGTTGTGAAAAGACGAAATCACTCAGGATAAAGAAGAAAATGTCTGACGGATAAAAATAATACGCAAAACACTTTTCTGTGGATCAGCACGACAAGACAAAACGTTGTTTCCTTTCACCGCGGATGTAATGTGGGCAAAGTGTGCTGCCAAGAGATTTAGCATTTCTGTACTATGCCGTGTAGAAATCGATTATGGATACGGGTTTTATTTAATATTAAAAGCTATATTAACTAACAGTTATCCCGTAACCATCTTAGTGACTGCATTATCTTTATTATCTTTTACCGCCACGTGAGTAAAAAGTACGTACAATAGAATTGAAATTATATGAATTTCCGTTCAACAAAAGACTATCCCGATAAAAGCTGATACTTTCCGCATTGAGCAAATCTATCTCAATGCTGTTTGATATTGAACTTTAAAGGTTCACCTTACAACATCTATTTCTCAGTTAAATCACTGTCATCCGTTGTAACTATGAGTAATTTATTGCAAGTAATTATCGACTGCCAAATAAGGAAATCGCTCCATCTTCAATACAAACCGCGATGTAATTAATTCTGACAAGTGGGATTAGTCCCTTATTTATTAGTTACTAGAGAATGCCCACGACTTCGTCTGCGTGGTTTAAGGTTTTTTGGTTCCCGTGGAAACTATGTGCCTATGTGCTATTCCAGACTATAATCTACCTCTGCGCCAAATTTCAGCCAGATCCGTTCAGCCGTTGGGGCGTGATTGAGTAACTAACATCCATACATCCATCCAAACTTTCGCATTTATGATATTTATTAAATATTATATTAGTATATTAGTATTAGATAGTAGTTAAGTTGGCTTGATTATACATTACGGGTTTGGGTGCTAGTTGACCAGTGGTCTTACTAGCACCGCGTAAAGCAGTATTGTTATAAAATTGGCTGCTTCGTTGGTCTAGTGGTTAGCATGTTGCACTGCGGCTGACGAGGTCCCGGGTTCGAGTCCCGGGTTGGGCCATAACAAATATTGGGTTTTTCATCCCCGCGCCTTGGAGAGTACGTAAAGCCGTCGGTCCTGCGCTTGAGCTCTCTCCGGCCGTGTCGGATTATCCGTCCCATCGAGCTATGAGAGTGCGAATACTTGTGTGCTATAATATCTCCCACGCAGATGGCTAATCTAAGGCGAATGCCTAAATTGGGTCGGGAGGACATTTTTAGTGTCAATTAGATGATTTTTCTGCGACATTGTCCGCGTAGATTACGATTTTTTATTTCCCACGGGAACTCTTTAATTTTCCTGGATAAAAAGAAGCCTATGTCCTTCCCCGGGATAAAGTCTACCTCTGTACCAAATTTCATCAAAATCGGTTGAACAGATCAGTGGCGTGCAGTACATAGAGGCATAAAAGCACTGCTTACCCAAATAGAAATACGTCAATGCTAATATTTCATCAAAACAGTTAGTAAATAGGTATTCTGACTATCTAATGCCTACCCTAGCTTCAAAACCTGTGCACGCCACTGGAACAGATGGGCCGTGAAAGCGTAGTAGACAGACAGACAGACAGCCAGACGGAAAGACAGACACACAAACGGACACACTTTCGCATTTATAATATTAGTATGGATATAAAATTGCAGTTTTACATGACGTACCTAGAACATAAGGCTTTTGAAGCCAGTTAAAAAGAGGCCTACTTCTGGTTAGTTTTTAAAATATTCGTACTCATTTCAATAGTCGTAAGTAAGCAACACGTGTTTGGAATAATGTATTATGTAGCCCATACGATTATTATGCAGTTTAATTAATCTACATAGACGTGTTTTATGACGTCAAGACTCCTGCTGTCGTAATACCTTTGATCTACTATCAGGCATTCTTTAATTTTATATGAACACTAGCTTTTACCCGGGGTTTCTCTCACGTTACGTTCATTTTTTGTTGGTAAATTTTAAACCCCTATATTACCCCTTCAATTCAGAATTCCCAAAAACCTCTTAATGGTCATTACCTAGGCCTTAATGGTCATATTATTAGGGTGAGGGGTAAATCGCTTGAAACGGTAATATTTTAAATATAATAATATTTTCCTAAAATAAGATTATAGCTCTAAAACACGAACGTCAACAAAATTTAAACGATACGGATGTTAAGTGTTGGTTAGATGGGATAAGAAGAAGTTTATTATATCAATCTTCAGGTCAAAAATCACGTCGAAATCCATTGCGACGTGATTTTTGATATTTAAATAATTTGATCTCGGTTACGTGGGCGATAAATCGATCTAGCTAGGATTCATATTTAGTAAATGTCGTTTTATCCATATTTTCAGTGAAAACTGCTACAGTATTATACATTAAAATACGAAATCTATAGAATATAGAAATCTATTTTCAATTTTTGGTACTCCGGAGGCTTATCCCGAAATTTCTCTTTGTAATTTAAAATATTATCGTCTTTTGCTGTTACACAAATATTTTTTGGCAACCCTAAAAGGTAAATATACAAACAATGCTTTGACGTCGACTACTATCTATAAAACGTAGCACTCAGAGGAATGTTTCACATTAACAACTAATAAACTGTATTAACGACTCGAAGCCTTCTCGCTGTCAGGCAATTAATATTTTCCAAAGTAAACGTTCCCTGTTCTCGGATAAAATGTAAATTCCCTTTTATGCAAATATACCCGAGTGATTTAAAGCAAAAAATGGCAGGTTCATTTTTGCTTTTGACGCTCCCTCATTGTTATTTAAATCTATTTAGGTGCAAAATTAATTAAATTTATTTGCAAGGCTAATTATTTTTAAGACTTATTATTCTACGTTCTTGGATACTTGCATACTTATTAATTAAAGTAGGTATTTTAAATCAAATCCAGTAATCACGTGGAATCTCATCTTTGATATTGTCTAATCCAATTTTAATTAAAATTAAACGGTTAAACGGCTTACTGGGAGCATGCTTCCACCGCTCATGACATTCCTGTTTTATAATTATAATCCTTATTTTAAGGACGTGACACCTACGTACGTACCTTATGTCAAGATAAGTGACATACAAATATCATTTTGAAATAATACCAAAACACATATTAGCACTTACCTTTCAAGCATAAAAGAATTATTGAAAACGGAAGAAGAGACGTTAAAATAAATGATTGGACGTCACGATGCTGTCATGGGCGCAGGTAACTAGCCACGGTCGAAGCTTCCCACTAGGGTAACACAACAATAAAGTTTAAAATTTTCTCTATATTTGAAGTTACTTTCATTTACCTTGTTGTTATTCTGTTTAGTTTTAATTTAAACTCACCAAAGCATTTTATTAAAGCTGAAACGTTTTTAAGAACCATTAAGGTGAACGTGTTTATAATTTTACAGCTTGCTTTGAATTTTCAACACTGTCGCCTCTTTAGCAAAGCTGTGAATAGATGATGGACTTCCATAGAATAGGAATATCAGTCAGACGCACAGATATTGGTCGAAGATTACATTTTCTTATTACAGACTTGCTATTCTTATGACAAGCCAAGAATCTTACACCAACCAAATTGGCAATCATATTATTCTTTTAAAACTCAGCAGTTAGGTACTGTTTAAGACATAATAATAAAATATTATATGTATAAATATATTTTTTATTTAATTAAAAGGTATATGCAGTCAATAAGTTACAGACAAGAGTAAAAATATTCGTATGAAAGGCATAAACTTTATATATTTAATCTAATTGCTCACTGAAATGGTTAAAAACTTGCTTGTTTTAACAATTTTGATTATTTCTTTTATTTATGTGAGATATTTTTCTCTGAGATTTAATTACCAACAACTTCTTTCTTTTAATTAACAAAGTTTTTACAATTAAAATTATGTATTATATAGTCCCAAACTCGTAGCAATTTTAGCACATCTTCTTATTAAAATTAATGAGTAATTAGTGAGTAAATTAGAGTTAAGGAAAACTCGTCTTAGCTCAAAAGACGAATCAAATTCTTGCATTAATAATGATCCTTCTCCAAACTTTATTATTATAGACAACAAAAACAGGTAAGTGCCAATTGCACCAACTCCGACTAAAGTTTAACCTTGGAATTAACTTGAAATTTTGACAGAATTTATATTAAGTATAGAAAATATTTCAAAACATCAAATTTATCCCTAGGTTATTCCAAATTGATGCCTTCGACACAATTTTTTTTTAATAAGAATTTTATTTTATCTTATTTATACGGTTTTGACGTGGTCGATGCTTCTCACCGAACCAAACTAAATCCATTTTAATAACTATGAATTTTCTGTAACTTAATATCGAACACATGAATAAAATAGTGTTCACCACTATTGCACACTAGTGCACCAGAAAATTCAGATTTAGATACTTTATTAGCATAATATGGGTTAATATATATGATGGGTAATTTAGTTACATAGTCCCAACATATTAGCCGAACCGGCTTACAAATATTATTTAGATTATGATATTAAGTAAGTGATTTTACTATTACATTTCCATTATTATTACACAAAGTCAACTTTACGATCTCCCTGGTGCTGAGTGTTGTTGCTTAACGTCGGAGGTCTCGGGTATTGAATAGAAGCAGGCGTTGCTTTGCGGAAGTCCATGATAGTGAATGAACTAGAATTTTAATTCGCTATAATCCGCTACAGTAGAAAAATCTGTGTGGTACAGTGCCTGTCTTTCACCTGCAGCATGCGACACCCACCACCCAGCAATTCGCACAGGCACAACACCAAACCACACAAATCCTCCAAATCACTCTCAACGTACGTTTCACTCCGACACCGGAGCATCTTCAGGAGATGTTGGCTCGACAATGCACGATTGAGAAGTGACTATCGTATCGCAAGTTCCGGCTTATATACCTTTTTGGCATGGCTCATACTGAAGCCCCGCCCCCTCCCCTATTACTGTATAAATTGAGTAAAGGTGAATTTGATACGTTTATTTGTTCATTTAGCAACTCAAATTCTTTATTATTGTGTTTAATTATTTCTAATTGCTCCCAAACGCACATTCGAAACCCTTTATTACATTTATGCAGGATTTTATATGAATGGTTATTGCCCACCTCATGTCCACTGTCCAAAAGATGTTTAGCGAAGTGGGACCTTTGTGGTTGATCGTTCCTATAAGCAGACATATGTTCCTTATAGCGCATCTCAAAATTGCGTCCAGTTTGACCAACATATGTGGCACCACATTCAGGACACTCAAGCTTATAAACACCCGATTTTTGATGATTCTTTAATTTATCTTTTCCATTGCAAATCCTCCGAAGTGTATTATTTGTCCGGAACGCGACATGCACATCATGTGATCTGAGCGTCTTTGCAATGCGCTCAGATATAGGTCCAAAATACGTCAAACTGGCTTTATATTTACTAATTTTATACGATGTAGCCATGTAAAGATCTTTTCTAATTTGTGCTGACTGCTGTTTTTTAATTATATTATTAGCAATATTCTGATTGTATCCATTTGAATGTGCGATTTGGTATATAACCTCTAATTCTTTCCTATAGTCCTCTTTTGACAGTGGAATGGACAATAACCTGTGTACATAGCTATGGAATGCTGCGAGTTTATGTTGCCAAGGATGACAAGACGATGCGGGTATGGTTGTGCCAGTAAATGTAGGCTTGCGATAAATTTTGAACTCATGTTTATTATTAACCCGGGATATAGTCAAGTCAAGGAAATTCAAAGATTTGCTCTGTTCTAATTCTGACTTAAACTTAATTTTTGGGTGCAATCTATTAAGTTTTTTAACGAATACATCCAGTTGTCTCACTGTCCCCGTCCAGCATATGATTATATCATCTAGAAAGAAAGAAAAGAAAGAAAAGAAATTTATTTCCAAATTGTGCCATACATAACAAGCATACCTAAAGAGGTAGATCACCTCTGCACCTCAACGATCTATAATACAAATCTACGTATCTGTAGTAGTAGAAAATACTGTTCTCATTCACTATGTGTTTATTCTCAAAGTTATCCATGAACATTTCAGCCATTAGAGGGCTTAGAGGAGAACCCATAGCTAGCCCCTCTTTTTGATGGTAAAAATGATCATTAAATTTAAAATAATTCTGCTCCATACAAATTTGCGTTAACTCAATTAATTCTGATATTTCATTAGGGTGTAACCGTTTAATTTCTAGCAATCCCTTTAAAATTTCTAAAGTTTCTCCCACTGGTACATTAGTAAATAAACTTTCTACATCCAATGATAACAGCATACATTGGACAGGTAAAATCAGATCTTTTATATTCGTGACCAAGTGGCTGCTATTTTTAAGAGCAAATTTGGGCATAAATGATGTTTTAGATTTAATTATATCATTTAACTCCTTTGCCAGTTCATATGCTGGTGCACCAATATACGAAACCACTGGTCGTATTGGAATATTGTCTTTGTGAATTTTAGGCAAGCCGTACAATGTTGGGGCATAGGTATTCATCAAAATTACCCTTTGTTTTGATTAAAGAATCATCAAAAATCGGGTGTTTATAAGCTTGAGTGTCCTGAATGTGGTGCCACATATGTTGGTCAAACTGGACGCAATTTTGAGATGCGCTATAAGGAACATATGTCTGCTTATAGGAACGATCAACCACAAAGGTCCCACTTCGCTAAACATCTTTTGGACAGTGGACATGAGGTGGGCAATAACCATTCATATAAAATCCTGCATAAATGTAATAAAGGGTTTCGAATGTGCGTTTGGGAGCAATTAGAAATAATTAAACACAATAATAAAGAATTTGAGTTGCTAAATGAACAAATAAACGTATCAAATTCACCTTTACTCAATTTATACAGTAATAGGGGAGGGGGCGGGGCTTCAGTATGAGCCATGCCAAAAAGGTATATAAGCCGGAACTTGCGATACGATAGTCACTTCACAATCGTGCATTGTCGAGCCAACATCTCCTGAAGATGCTCCGGTGTCGGAGTGAAACGTACGTTGAGAGTGATTTGGAGGATTTGTGTGGTGTGGTGTTGTGCCTGTGCGAATTGCTGGGTGGTGGGTGTCGCATGCTGCAGGTGAAAGACAGGCACTGTACCACACAGATTTTTCTACTGTAGCGGATTATAGCGGAGGTCTCGGGCTCGATTCCCGGTAGTGTCATTTTGGAAATTTATAATTTCTGAATTTTCTCTGGTCTGGCCTGGTGAGAAGCTACGGCCGTGGCTAGTTACCACCCTGCTGGCAAAGATGTACCGGCAAAAATTTTGCGTTCCGTTACGATGGCCGTGTAAAAAACCAACTAAGGGAAATAAGTCAGCCCGCTACCATGTTAGACAGCATCGTCACTTACCATCAGGTGAGATCGCAGTCAAGGGCTAACTTGTAGTGGAATAAAAAAATCTAGCTGTAATTAAACGAAACAGATGCAACTCTGAATCAATTAATAGAATAGCCATAAATTTTCACAGCTACAATGAATGCATGTTGTAAGTACCGGTGTACCGTGTTATTAGACTGTGGCCGTCGACCTCTTGCTGACATTTTCCGTGCGATTTTAGGTCACAGCAGCAGAGCAATCGCGGTCTAGATTGACACCTTGACACCCGATTTTTTTTTTGGTGTTTGTATTTTGTTTCAACTAGTATTTGATGTCCTTCGCATGGATATGAACTTTTAAAATCCTTTCGAAGCTCTTTGATCTTACGACATAAAAACGAAATACGCACCGAATTGGTAGCCTCCACCTCTTTGGAAGTCGGTTAAAAAGGTAGCCTATATGCCTTTAATTTTTTCACCACACTTCCACCACAATTTTTCTTGGAAACATACTAAAAACTGTTTTTTAAATACATTAATTATTTTACACAGGAGCGTGCTAAAACAATTTACTACAAACTAAGTTGGTAGTAATAGGCTAACTCACCAGAGGATTGCTTTAGCGTGAACGTCTGCACGGAATGAGGCATTACTTTTTTTATTGTCGCGCTGGTGTGCGCGCTCCATATGAAAGTGAGTGACGCGGAATTTCGGAAATATCCAGTAAGTTCTCATAATACTACGCCGTTTATTTTAGCGCTTAATATAGGATTCCTATGTATATTCGGATATGTATTTTGGACTGGCTATAACTTCCATTAGGATTCTGGTAATTTCACATTAATCCGTTATGTTACGCTTCCCCGAATCCGATTTCACAGTAGGATTATACGACCTGCATAATGGATGATTTTAAACGATTACTGGAAATCTGGTAACGTATATCCGCTGTTTCTGTTATCAAATCAATGATACTATAGACTGTGATCTGCAGGCCTATATTTGTATGAAATTGATAGAGCCAGCTATCATCTGTCATCAAGTGGACAATTTCATATAGATCATAGATCGAATAGGTGAAAAATCTTCTACTATATTATAGTCCCCTGCTGTCCTAGGCGAGTGACGAAAGCAACGCAATGCAACGCGATACGACTCCATAGAAAAAGACCAACATATCTACTCGTCAACGTCGACATAGGCCATTCAAATTTTTTTTTATTTATCCGCTACAAGTTAGCCCTTGACTACGATCTCACCTGATGGTAACTGATGCAGTCTAAGATGGTAGCGGGCTAACCTGTTAGGGGCATGGCAGTTATATTAAACTCATACCCCTATTCGGTTTCTACACGGCATCTTACCGGAACGCTAAATCGCTGGCGGCGCGTCTTTGCCGGTAGGGTGGCAACTAGTCACGGCCGAAGCCTCCCACCAGGCGAATAAGTTATTAAGATTGATAAGCTGAAATGACCAACATATCTACTCGTCCACGTCAACATAGGCCATGCAAAGTTTGATAAGCTGTTGCGTCGCGTCGTACCAAGTTACACCGTCAAGTTTGTCGCTTGCGCCACAGTCGCCACGTCGCTGATAGGGCCTAACCCATTGACCTAGGTCCTAGGGCCACCAACGCGGCAACGCAATGCGATGCGACATGACAATGTCAAACAGTAGCTGACCCTTCACGTGGCCTACGTTGTCGCGTAGATACGTCTGTCATTTTCTATGGCGTCATATCGCTTCGCGGGGTCGCTTCTGTCGCTCACCTACGACGACGGAAAAGTGACGCGATACGACTGAAACCCTACAAAAATGACAACCTTATAGCGAAGCGACTACGTAGACCACGTGAACAGTACGCAGTGGTATGGCAACGCGATGCGATGCGACATGACGCGACAATGTCAAACAGTATAGCTGACCCTTCACGTGGCCTACATTGTTGCGTAGATACGTCTGTCATTTTCTATGGCGTCATATCGCTTCGCGGGGTCGCTTCTGTCGCTCACCTAGGACGACGGAAAAGTGACGCGATACGACTCAAACCCTACAAAAAAGACAACCTTATAGCTAAACGACTACGTAGACCACGTGAACAGTACGCAGTGGTATGGCAACGCGATGCGATGCGACATGACGCGACAATGTCAAACAGTATAGCTGACCCTTCACGTCGCCTACGTTGTCGCGTAGATACGTCTGTCATTTTCTATGGCGTCATATCGCTTCGCGGGGTCGCTTCTGTTGCTCACCTAGGACGAAGGAAAAGTGACGCGATACGACTCAAACCCTACAAAAATGACAACCTTATAGCTAAGCGACTACGTAGACCACGTGAACAGTACGCAGTGGTATGGCAACGCGATGCGATGCGACATGACGCGACAAGGTCAAACAGTATAGCTGACCCTTCTTGTGGCCTACGTTGTCGCGTAGATACGTCTGTCATTTTCTATGGCGTCATATCGCTTCGCGGGGTCGCTTCTGTCACTCACCTAGGACGACGGAAAAGTGACGCGATACGACTCAAACCCTACAAAAAAGACAACCTTATAGCTAAACGACTACGTAGACCACGTGAACAGTACGCAGTGGTATGGCAACGCGATGCGATGCGACATGACGCGACAATGTCAAACAGTATAGCTGACCCTTCACGTGGCCTACATTGTTGCGTAGATACGTCTGTCATTTTCTATGGCGTCATATCGCTTCGCGGGGTCGCTTCTGTGGCTCACCTAGGACGACGGAAAAGTGACGCGATACGACTCAAACCCTACAAAAATGACAACCTTATAGCGAAGCGACTACGTAGACCACGTGAACAGTACGCAGTGGTATGGCAACGCGATGCGATGCGACATGACGCGACAATGTCAAACAGTATAGCTGACCCTTCACGTCGCCTACGTTGTCGCGTAGATACGTCTGTCATTTTCTATGGCGTCATATCGCTTCGCGGGGTCGCTTCTGTTGCTCACCTAGGACGAAGGAAAAGTGACGCGATACGACTCAAACCCTACAAAAATGACAACCTTATAGCTAAGCGACTACGTAGACCACGTGAACAGTACGCAGTGGTATGGCAACGCGATGCGATGCGACATGACGCGACAATGTCAAACAGTATAGCTGACCCTTCACGTCGCCTACGTTGTCGCGTAGATACGTCTGTCATTTTCTATGGCGTCATATCGCTTCGCGGGGTCGCTTCTGTCGCTCACCTAGGACGACGGAAAAGTGACGCGATACGACTCAAACCTTACAACAAGTGAAGTTAATTTGACGAATTAAAAAATACGACTGCCCTGCTATATTATTTTCGGAGTCTACCTCCTTGAGAAGCGATTTGCATATTATAGCCTTTGGAATCTTATTCACTTTTTTATTAAATGATATTTGTTTGTGAGTCACTGGATATTGAACTATAGTATTATATATTTTTGGAATCTACTCATCATTTTCTAGATGATGATTATATAGTTAATCTTATTTTCGATTTTTTTTTTTCAACTTTAGCCTTTAATGCGGGACCATGGTCACCCCATAGTTTTTTTTCAATTTACTAACCTATGTCACCCGGAATAAGCTAGGGATTCTAACGATACGTCATTTATCAAAATCGGTTCAGGCGTATAGAAGTTATGGTGGAATATACAAACTCACATACATACATACATACATACATGAACCCTGAAAACAATATACTCCTTTTTTCAGGCAGTCGTATAAAAATGACAACCTTATAGCTACGCGACTACGTAGACCACGTGAACAGTACGCAGTGGTAAACAGTAGATGACTTATCTACTGTTTTATAGTCGCGTCACATTGAATCAAATCGCGTTTGTCGCCTTTGTCGCTGACATACGACAGGGCCTTAGGCAGAAAGCTCACAGAGGGAGGCACCAAAGCGCGGTTTTTTTTTTCGTACATTTAAGCTCGGCTTTACTCTGATACAGTTGGAATTGTTGAAATGGAAGTCGTGATACAGTTAGCATTAAATATTAGCGACCGCCGGTATTTTAGCTCTCGTGGGAAGTTCGAAAAATCCGCCCTTATTTCCTGTCTACATTAAAAGGGTAATCTACCTACCTAACCTACCTACCTACCTAATTAATTTTTTAATTTTTATCCATTGAAGGTTTATTTCATAGCAAACTTTCAATAGATATGAAATATATAACTATCAGAGACTTTCAACTTTTGATAGCCTCTGAGTTATAGAAAAGGGCTACTAACTGATTTCTAAGAAAATTTATTTGAGGATGATGAGTTGATGATTTATCTATTTATTTGTGTTTTTGTGGTGTACAATAAAGTATATATACATACATACATGAGTCAGTGAGGCATTTTCTTATTATCATACAAATACATTTTACAATTTGCTCCTCATTAGAAAGCTTATACGAATACATCATACAATTATATTCCTCATTTATTATGAGAGATATGACTCAGCCAAATGGGGCGCCATATTCATCATGTGACGTACAAAATTATTGCGACATGAAAAAAATCTCTCTGATACAAAAATCTCGTACATCGTGTACATTAAGGGGATTATTAGCTATTTCTTTTATAACATTTTTATAAGCTTTATTGTGTTATTTTAAGATCTTACTTTGATGGCGTACTCGGATTAACAAGCTCGTTTTATGGCTAGTAAATCACTAGTTTCACTCCGCGGAATCTCATGCTTTAACCCATAACTGTGATCGTGAAAAATACTTAAGTGTCTTTTAGACGATTGGTTCTTGAATCAGTTCCGCCAATCATAAGTTGGTAAGGATGGAACAGAGAATTATACAGATATCATGATCATCGTCATCTCAATTCTCAACCCATTGTCAGTCTACTCAGCAGCAGACTGGCAAGTCTGGCAAGTCTGGCAAGTGTGGCAGACTGACCAAGTTATAGTTTTAGAATGAGAAGGGGTTAGGCCATAGACCACTACTTGGCGAAGTGCAGATTAATAGACTTCTGGTGATCTCCACATGCGCTACTATCATCCCAAGAAAATAACCCAACCAAATAACAAAGTCTGAATCGCGCTATCGAATTTTTCACCACAGACCGCTCTCACCATCGCGGCGGTCTCCGGGTATAATTCTAGAACGAAGTAAAATATCTTTCTAGAACCAGACTAGACCAGACTTCACACATCTTTGAGAACATCAATAAGGCGAACTTTCAAGCATGACTTCTTAACGATGTTCTAATAGAAAAATGTAACTGCTCAGCATTCAAATAACTCCGAAAAGTTAGAGCTGCGTGCCTGAGATTTGATCCAACTCCAAGTAGAAGGCTAAAGCCTCTACCACTAGGTAAAAATCTCACAGTAAATACGCTTAGTCTAAGTTTTTACATTGCCAATTCTCTTGATTGCATTGCGCGTTTGATCACATTAGCGTCAAAGTAAAATGAACCTTAATTTTATTAGAGCTTAATTTCGTGTATACATTTACAGTTACGTTTCGAAATTAAAATTTGTTGTACTGGTTTTGTGACTTTAAATCAAGAGCGTTTGGTTCTATTTTACTTTGACGCTAATGTGATCGAACGCTCAATACGATCAAGCGAATTTCCAATGTAAAAACTTAAGCGTACAGCACAAAACTTAATTAGTACAAAACCATTGATGATAAATATTACGTCACTTGGAACTGCACTAGTGTCAATCCATGGATGTAGGAATATATTAATCGGAGTGTCAATCAGCGCTGCCCTACTTATGGAACTAGACATTACCACACGACCTAAACCGGTCGCTCGTAGGCGTTGGCGATCGTTTACATTGGGCCTAGACGACTGTCAGTTGATGAATTTTATTTAGGTTGACACTTGATAGGTTTCATTGAAGTGAAAACTTCTTTAGGCGCGTTGAGCACTTTTTGGTAGGGGGTAAAAATGGGGAATACGCAAGAACGACACCGATCTTCTTAAAACAAAAGGTCTTAAGAACTAGTGGTTCGTAGAACTGAGACCTCGCAGTATTTTTTATTCCACGTAAGATGGTGCTAACGTCTATTATTTGTATGCACAAACGAATAAACTTTTACAGAGCGCCATCTATTGACATCATTGTGAAACTCTGTTAAAAATACTGAACCTCATTAAAAATTAAATAATTTCGTTTCCTTATAATATTTATGTAATTTTAGTATTTGTTGTTCAAGTACAGGATATAATTCAAATAACTGATCAAGTTTCAGGCTCAGCCTTTCAGAAAATTGGGAGTTCTGAGGTCAACTTTGGACGTTAGAAAATTTCCAATTTGAAAGCCCCCCATTTCGGCAATTTTAGGGGAAAATTTAAAAAAATATATTTTTAGACTCTATTCCTAATTAGCTTTAAATTGTTATACCGCAACCTTATGTAACGCTATAAAAAAAATATTTTACTTCTATGAGAGCCCCCCTGAAATAAAGATTTTTATAACTTTTTAAGGCATATTAGGTTGGAGGCCATCGGTTTACATATTATATTTAAATTTGTAAAGTAATTACGTTCAGTAATTCAGAAGTTATAAGGCTCTGACAGGCGGACAATTTTTTTTGACAAGTGCAAATTCACTCAAGTAGACTCAGAGACCTTTGCTTCGCTCAGTCAATAAATGATACATTCGTAATTAAAGTTTAATGCCTTAGTTTTAAGGTTTATATTTGAAATATTTTTACTATAATTATTTTTTTTAAATTAGGGAATAGAAATATATATTCGTTTTCACTTCAATCGGCATTCCCTATGACTGCCAATTTTTTGTTCAAATACAGGTCATAATTCAAATAACTGATCAAGTTTCAGGCTCAGCCTTTCAGAAAATTGGGAGTTCTGAGATCAACTTTGGACGTTAGAAAATTTCCACTTTGAAAGCCCCCCATTTCGGCAATTTTAGGGGAAAATTAATTTAAAAAAAAATATTTTTAGACTCTATTCCTAATTAGCTTTAAATTGTTATACCGCAACCTTATGTAATGATATAAAAAAATATTTTACTTCTATGAGAGCCCCCCTGAAATAAAGATTTTTATAACTTTGTAAGGCATCCATCGAGGCCATCGGTTTACATATTATATTTAAATTTGAAGTAATTACGTTAAGTAATTCAGAAGTTATAAGGCTCTGACAGACGGACAATTTTTTTTGACAACCCTAGGACGGACAAGTGCAAATTCACTCAAGTAGACTCAGAGACCTTCGCTTCGCTCAGTCATTAAATGATACATTCGTAATTAAAGTTTAATGCCTTAGTTTTAAGGTTTATATTTGAAATATTTTTACTATAATTATTTTTTTTAAATTAGGGAATAGAAATATATATTCGTTTTCACTTCAATCGGCATTCCCTATGACTGCCTTTTTTTTTGTTCAAATAATGAAATAGTAGTCTATAATTACTTGAACAAAAAAGATGATGGCTATGGGCATGACCTCGGCATGCAACTGTATGTACCAAATACTACCAAAATCAGTTGAAAAGATGGACCGTGACAACATAGTGGATAGATAGACAGACTGTCCGTCATACAAATCCAAACAC
Organism: Erebia palarica; assembly: GCA_964035005.1. Lineage (NCBI taxonomy): Eukaryota > Metazoa > Arthropoda > Insecta > Lepidoptera > Nymphalidae > Erebia > Erebia palarica. The sequence goes on along the minus strand of OZ035985.1, from coordinate 34,887,865 downwards.
GTTTACTTTGACATTTATAATAATAGTATGGACTTTTTTTGTACCTACCTTAGCTTTTGCTGTTATAAAATTTTGTAAGTATACGAAGTCTGTAAGAAAAAGCACGGTAGATTTATGGTATTATGTAGGGTTATTGGCTGAAGAAAAAGGTTGATTTACTGAAAAGTTTAGTACATACTTTCATACATAAAAAATACTAATTTTATCTATTATATCGACTGATAAATGTAATCCTTTAGAATTACTATTAGTTCCTTTGTATGAACGCCTCCATTTTCTACATAAAAACTATTTACGAGTAAATGTTTAAACGCGTTAGTGTTTGAGCGAGATCCAACAGCCTATATAACTGTCGGTCATAATCGTTACGTTATAATAAAAATGGGCTTTTAGGTGTTATATTACCCACATAAAATGTATCTCGTTACACGTATAGAGTGTTACCAGAAATGTCAATAATTATATCATCATAGCTGACTATTTTTGGACTATAAAGTACCTAAACTGTTAATATAAATGGACACTGATTTCTGATATTTTGACTCATTTTCATGCCTTATTTATTGTGACAAGGTGTCGGATTTGTGCGTGACATAATTAATATAACGAAGAGCAAAGTGAAACAAATTTTTAGTTTGAATAATTAGGTATTTTATTTTAATAGTTATTAATCCTACATCAAATTAGATCATGATAAAATTACCTAATAAGAATGTAAAATAACATTTCGTAGAACCATTAGTCTCATAAACTGTTCGTATTCCATTACATTATTATGTTTAAGTAAGTTCAAGTATAAATGAGATCAAATGATTAGGAAAGAAACTCTAGTACGTAGGAACCATTATGCTGGTACTCTTTTAAAACTTTGTAAAGATCGATACTCATTTAAAGTTTGACGTTTTATTAATCTACTTTATTTTCTTTTTAATAGCTTGAGTAAAATTAAACTTTTTGTCGCAAACTTATATATTATATATTTTGCTAAATGTTTTTTTTTTTTATTGAAAATAATACAATAGAACTTAATGCTAGCTAGCCTAACCTAATTACTATATAAATCATGCCCACGTGGAATGGTGGCAAGAATGCTGGCTGCATTTCCGCGCTGGACAGCCAGACTGAACCTTTGCCCACAAAGCCAGCCCTTCTGTCACCAGATGAGGCCATTAACCGCGGTGAAATATCTCGCAAAAAATTTTTGGCACTAAGACTCCACGGCCCAAGGGTCTCCACGGCAAACGGAACAAATATGTAACTCTCTATGAGAGAGGCATACTTCCGCCGCTTGCCGGTTTCAGCCTTTTCTGCTGCGGCTCCCGGCCTTGATGCTGTCTCCCTGATATGACACGGGGCCAATGTGTCTACGCATGTTGCGTCCCACATTAGCGCCCGTCCCCGTTCCCAGGGAACCAGCGTCAATCCATCAGGTCTCTTGCCATCATCCCGACTAATCCCTGCCGGCTCAATGAGCGCAGGAATATCTATGGGGGCAAGAGCCCTCTTGATCGTATCATTGAGAGAGCCATGCCGAAAAAGCCTACCAGCGCTCCTTTGGCAAGAGAGTTCGTGAATTCCAAATTTATCGACCTCTTTTCCACACGGACATCTGTGCTCGAAGCACAGGGGTGTTCCCAATCTGAGACCTAGAGCCACACGAAAACTTTCATTATCTAAAAGAGTGCCGAGATTTTTCGATGGCAAGGCATGAAGCCAATACCCGGCTTCTTTTTCAGATAAAGCTAGAAGCCTTGTTCGATCTCTTTCACTTGTAAGATTTTGAACCAAATTTGTATGTGTCAGCCGAACCAACGGCACATCCCAAAGTTTTTGTGTGAAACATTCTATCGTCATTATCGTCATTTTTGCTAAATTAAAACTTGAAAAGTGAAGACGTACACTTAACTTATCTCTATGCACTGATCTGTTCCAGTACAAGTTAGCCCTTGACTGCAATCTCACCTGATGGTAAGTAATGATGCAGTCTAAGATGGTAGCGGGCTAACCTGTTAGGGGCATGACTGAAGCTTCCCACCAGACCAGACCAGAGAAAATTCAGAAATTATAAATTCCCAAATTGACCCCGCTAGCAATCGAACCCGGGACCTCCCACGTTAATACAGCAGCGCTCGACACTACGCCAGGGAGGTCGTCAAACTGCTGCTGAGGGTCGTGATATTTGCCACGGAATATCTTCTCTGTCACGATTTTACGTCATCTTGATCTGTCTGCGGCATGGTGGAGAGCAACGTGGACAGGTGAGTCGAATGTGGTGTTAATTTGGTCGGCCCAACGCATAGGGCTACGTCCTCTTGATCTCTGTCCATCCACTTTTCCCGTTACCAGCAGTATATGTGTTACGGGTAATGTTCGAAGTTGGAGTAAACTTAGGTTTACCCGGGTTTACTTAGTATTACCCAAGGCCAAGCCAAACTACAGCTACGAAGCTTTAGTTGTAAGAAAAGTTCCAAATGCGCCCTGGCTGAGAAGAGCCCTTATCAAACACAGCCGGGTTTTTTTTTCCATTATCACCATCTCACAAATCATCTTAAGTAAGGAACTATCAGAGCCATTAGAGCAAATTATTGCCAAACTTCCTTGTCATTTAAGTAATCCTTTACATGGTAATAAGATTTTTCAATGAGTTTACGTTTTCAATTAACTTTGAACTTATTCAGAGACATCTTCAACATGTCTTCTGGGAGCTTATTGTAGAAGCGGTTGTTTCCAACAAATGAATTGCTAGTTTTACTAAGAATAGAAGCAGGCATTACAAGCTTATTTTTATTTCTAGTATGACAATCACTTTTCTTCTTGAATTTATCAATGTGTTTATGCACGTATACTAAATTTTAAAATATATATTGGTTGTGCACTGTCATAATATTGATTTCTTTAAATTTATCTCTTAATGACTCTCTAGGTCCCATATTATATATGGCTCGAACAGCTCTCTTCTGCAGCACAAAAACAGAATTAATATCAGCAGCATTACCCCATAATAATATACCATATGACATAATGCTGTGAATGTAACCAAAATAAACTAATCTCGCCGTTTCTACATCTATCAACTGGCGAATCTTTTTAACCACGTATGCAACAGAACTAAGCCTGTTCGATAAGTCATTTATGTGATGGCCCTATTGGAGCATCTAACGTTATTCCGAGAAAACAGCGGTATCCACTAAATCTAATTCCTCATGATCAAATTGTACAGTGGTTTTTACCTGTTTGGCATTAGGTAATGTAAATTTGATACAATTTATCTTTTTTCCATTGAGGAGTAGGTTATTAGCTTCAAACTTCGGCCGTGATTAGCTACCACCCTATCGTAAAGCACTGCCGCCAAGTTATACTTACAGAGTTCTGATAGTAGCCGCGCTAAAACGAGACGTTAAGGTATCTAGGGGTTTTTCCAGGTTAGCATTCACAAAATCACTTACTGTCCGATTCAAACTTTCTGACTTCTCGGAACATCGTGTGTTTCGATGCGCAGATTAGACAAGTGAAATTAATAACGAATTAAAAAATACGACTGCCCTGCCATATTATTTTTGGAGTTTACCTCCATAAGAAGCGATTTGCTTATTGGGTGCCTTTGGAATCTTATTCACATTTTTTATTAAATGATATTTTTTTGTGAATCACTAGATATTGAACTATAGTGTTATATATTTTTGGAATCTACTCATCATTTTCTAGATGATAATTATATATTTAATCTTATTTTCGTTTTTTTTTTTTTTGGTCTTTAATACGGGACCATGGTCACCCCATCAATTTTTTTAGAAAATTTACTAGCCTATGTAACGATACCTCATTTATCAAAATCGGTTTAGGCGTACAGTATTTATGGTGGAATATACATACATACATACATACATACATACATACATACATACATACATACATACATACATACATACATACATACATACATACATACATACATACATACATACATACATACATACATACATACATACATACATACATACATACATACATACATACATACATATATACATACATGAACCCTGAAAACAATATACTCCTTTTTTTAGGCAGTCGTATAAAAATACCAAGTACACTCGCGGCTTACTTCCGAGAAGTTTGAATCGGACTGTACCAGTGAGACATTGCCCCGAACAAAGCATTATGCTAATCAAAATATGCATGAAACAATGAAACAGAAATAAATGTTGATATTAAACATTCATAGAAACACGAATATATATAGAGAGAGCAAAAAATTGTACATTAAATCCAGTTGAGTCTGAAGTTTACTGTTTGCTTCTGTTTTTAACTTTAAATTCATGTTTTATGTTGTTTGCTTTACTGTGTATTTGAATTCCTTTCGACTTTACTAATCAAATGCTCATAATATTTGAAAAATCCTACTTTTTTTTGAAATTCATTATAGGCTTACGCTTGACCACATTCACACCTGATGGGAAGTGATGATGCGGCCTAAGATGGAACGCGCTTGCCTAGAAGATGCCTACTCACTCTTGATTTAAAGAGTATGAGATCAAGCGTAAATAGAACAATAATAAAATTAAATGCCTGGAGGAATATTTTTCATGGATCAGAAAGATGAGTACAAAAATGTTTACGTAACTTTACAACTTACTGAATGTAGTAGACGATCCTTGGAAAAGCAGTTCAAACCAATTTTTAAAATTTTGTGCGTTTTCCTGCTTGCCCGAGAGCCGAGAGTTCTTCATAATATAGGTCTCTCTAGGTTCTTCAGAAGGTGTGTGATGTCTGCCAATTCACTTGTCCATTGAACCAATGAGAAATTGAATTGAGAAGGGTCCAACCGGACCAAATTCAAAAATCTTTCATAATCACCCTGCAGATTGGTTTAGTAATTACCGGTATATACATCTATCGCTAAGTACATCGCCTATGACGCCAACATGGTTCTTTCAGATGCCTCGACGTCGTCTCCATGTTGATTGATGAACCCTATTCAAAGTAATTGTCTTGACCATTGCATGTCTAAATTGCTACATACTATTTTGACCTTTACTCTGGTACATTTGTAGGTTATTCTTGTTTATACCCTTAGGTCATTTTGGTCAAAGGTTTCAGTCACTTTTCATCATCGCATAACTATTAATCGGAGTGCTTTCGGCGTGTTTCGCAATATTCCAGGGTGCGGTTAATTTTATGCTTAGTTAGGCTGCTGTCTGATTTGTGCGACGCATTTGTATTCGAGGCACGCTCTGTACCGAATCGGTACAATATAATCCTTACATAGTGCTTTTATTTGGCTGATCATCGACCACACTTCGTTTTATATTAAGTGGAGTATATAGGTACTATCTAAGTTAATTTCTTTAATTGTAATCAGATAGATGTGTGGGTCAATAAAGATTTATTATACTTATACTGATTGAGTTCTATTTTCACTTACACAAATAAATAAGGTATAAAATATATTTATCATTAAACTGTTTGGATATGTTCCTCACAATAATAAGATATTTTTATTTTGCTCAGAACGAATAACTTGTTTTTTCCTTTCGGATACGACTCTTATACATGGAGTGTGTAGTTACATAGACCAGCGGTATCTAATGAGTGTTACGTAATAACAAACACGTCTTAGCAGTGGTCCGAGCGGACGTAAATAAACGTATCCAGAAATAGTATTGACTGACTACCAGTTTGAGCTAATAGCGGATTAATAAATAAGGCAAGGTCTACGAAATAATTGTTTTTCCAATAGCTAATGGGCGACGGATCGACGATATCAAATGGCGGTAGGAACTATTGGTAAGAAGCAGGCGTTAGTTTGTGGAAGAGTCCGGTTTCAAGCATAGATAGAAGCAAGGAAAGCTGGAAGAAAATTCTATCCGAGAGATAAGCTTTACCTTTGTCCACTTTTTTCTGTTAGTTATGGCATAATTTTGTACAAAAAGAATAAAAATAAATTAATTATTAGATTGACCGATAATTGAGAACCTATTTTTACCTATTAAGTTAAAAACTACGGGACACATCTTTCGTAATGCTAATGCTGTCGTAGAGCAGCCATTTCTAGATAATACTAATTGATGCCCGCGACTCCGTCCGCATGGTTTGAGGTGTTTTAGGGGTATGAATAATAGATAGTAGCCGATTCCCAGACCTACTGAATATGCATATAAAATTTCATAAAAATTGGTCAAGCCATTTCGGAGGAGTATGGTAACTAACATTGTGACACGAGATTTTTATATATAAGAACTTAACTTAACTTATATATAAGAACTTAACTTTTATATCTTTTACTCTTTTATATATAAGAACTTAACTTAACTTTTGTATGCGAAACTATAATTGAATGCGAGCATAGTGTTATATGATAATAATAATTCCTAAAAGCGCCAAGAATTCGACGGCATGTGTCGACATAGTGAAGGCGACTGGGTGACGGATTAATTTATAGCACGCAATTAAAACTAGCTGTCATACTTTACTACATGTATTTATGAATAAGTGATGCAGATTGATTGGCTCATTTGAAATAAACTGATTGTAAACTTAATTAGATATCATAATTTACAAATACTAATAACCTCTTAAGGGCTACGCCCCTAAATAATATTATAGTATTATTTAGGGGCGTTTAGGTAGGACTTTTGTGCTACATTTTTTTTAAATTTTCACTGTAGGCTCTATATACTCTTCAACTCCGTGTTTTTAGAAGGCAGTAGTCGACCAGTCGAGCGATGACAGGCGGCTGGGTGACGGATTTATTTCTCACGCAATTAAAACAAGTTGTCGTACTTTACTATAATATAATACTTGTTGAGTTGATTGGCTACGTTTAATATGCACATTTAAAATAAATCCCATCAAAAACATAAATGTAAAATGAGAGCCAAGTTCAAAATTGTGATATATATGCCTTGGTTGTTGAGTTCAGCGACAAAAGAAGTGAGATCTAAATGGGTGCCAAGTTCAATGGTCAGTCCTGCAATTTATTTATAACAACATATAATATTTTATAATAACTTAAAATATCATTTCTTCTTATAACTTAGTATAAAATGTTGAAGACTAAGGCTTTGGCTTGGCTAGTTTTCATATACGAATTATAGCCTTCACAAGTTGTAAAGCTGTAAGTTCTTATTTTATTCTTCCGAAAACTTGGCTTGCTGGTAGAAACTGTACGTTTAGGTACCTACTTAATAATAATTCGTATATGGAAACTAGGCAAGCCAAAGCCTTAGTCTTCAACATTTTATACTAAGTTATAAGAAGAAATGATATTTTAAGTTGTTATAAAATATTACATGTTGTTATAAATAAATTTCAGGACTGACCATTGAACTTGGCACCCATTTAGATCTCACTTCTTTTGTCGCTGAACTCAACAACCAAGGCATATATATCACAATTTTGAACTTGGCTCTCATTTTACATTTATGTTTTTGATGGGATATCATTACTTTTTGTACAGAAATTATTAACTCAATCTCAAACTCAAAACATATTTATTCAAAATATGTACCTACAAAGTACACCTTCTGAACGTCACGCTTACAGAGCATAAGACGTGATGGTGATAATTAACTACGGTATTTTAAAACTAAAGCTACGAGGGTTCCAAACGTGCCCTGGTCTGAGAAGAGCCCGCAATAAACTCCGCTTTGTTTTTTTTATTATTACCATCTCACAAATATTTGAAATTATATATATGTACTTATAATATAACATTACATAATCAGCCGCTGTAACAATTCATATCCATGCCTTGCTATCATTCAAATAATCCTTTACACTGTAATAGGACTTTTCTATTAGTTTAGTTTACGTTTTACATTAGTAGGTACTTATTATTCGGTGTAAGGTCAGTGTGTCACCCACCAGTAATTCTATTGTACGACTCATTGTACAAGTTAATTAAAGACGAGAATTCTCAAGAAAAATATATAGTGTACCTAGAGTTACACTGACATTGACAGATTACATCTATGGTCAGACTACCTCTGGAGCACATTTCTACATCTCATCAATTTTGATTGCAAAAGTTCAAAATCAAAAGTTTTTAGTGAAACATTGATAACAAGCACGGTAAACAGTCGATATCACTAAAACCACTATAAACAATTAATACAAATCACAATGACTGACAGCTTGAACTGACGACTTCAAATACGTTTCTTCTTCTTTTCTGTCAATGACGTTTCGTTGCACAAAATGTATGAATACGAAGGTAAGGTTTTAATGCAACTATATTATTATTTATTATTATTTACATTAAAATAATAATTATGTGTCATTTTCAATAGTTAAGGAGTTACTACCACCGCTTAAAGCAGTATTGTTTCAAAATAACGGTTGAATGTCACGTACTTTGACGTCCTTAAAATAATGATTATAACACTACAACATGAACGTCAACAATATTAAAATAATACGGCTTTAAGCAATGGTAGTATGCCCCGTGTCAGAGTGTTGATCTATACCTAGGTAGATCATAAAAATGACGATTTTTGTACGTTTATATCTAAATAACCATTTGAGGTGTGCTTATGAAATTTGGAGCACATATGTATCTCACGGGTCTCAATATATGCGCCAAATTTGACATGTTTATGTGAAATAGTTTTTGAGTTATGAGGGGGTCAAAAGTGGCTCCAAATGGTTCGTGTAATATTACACACGGTGCTGCTCGCTAGTTTTTTTGAACTTTGGCTGGACACGCTTCCGCGTGTCTTGATTGATACTTACAAACTTAGTTGGATAACTTGTAGTACCAGCATCTCTCTGTGTGTTCTGTCAACTCTAGTAGGTATCTACGGGGAACGTTCTGAAGAGGTTTTCAATCTAATAGTTACTTAACTACATACCTACTACCTTCCGTGTTGTATAGTAACACCCTTCGTCGCAGAAAAACATTTATCCTCTCCACCTGGATTCCTGATCTTCTTCCACCTCCCGGTATGCTATATACTCGTATTTATAACTAATATTGGGGCTATTTAAAAAGATCTATAGGTAGTCAATCACTTTACTATCACTACTTATTGTTAAACTAGCTAATGCCCGCGACTTCGTCTGCGTGGATCGAGGTTTTTTGGTTCCCGCGGGAACTCCTTAATTTTCCGGCACAAAGTAGCCTATGTGCTATTCCAGACTATAATCTATCTCTGTGCCAAATTTAAGCCAGATCCGTTCAGCCGTTGGGGCGTGATTGAATAACAAACATTTATAGCCATACAGCCATACATCCATACATCCATACATCCATCCAAACTTTCGCATTTATAATATTAATTAATATTAATAAGTTATGATAAGTAATTCCTATATACAAAATCAATGGAATCTTTTTGCTACCGAAACCTGTCCAAATAACGTATACCAAGACGATTAAATTGACCCTAAGTAGGTACTCATAATATTACAATAGTTTCGATTAATTATTAATAATTTAATTGTTAACTTTGTTGAGTGTTTCTGACAAAGGCCTGGTCTGGGATTTCAAGAAAACATACCCAACTAAGGACCAAGTCAAGTGCCCGCTTTACAATGATAGGAGGGAGGTATGAACCCACAAACAATAGGAAAACCTCAAAGATACAACCGTCTTGTTTTTTCCCATCGGGGTTAAATATTGTTACACGTGGATAATATATTCTCGAACCAAAACCCTATTTAGACGTACGTCAAAAGAGTTTTTTATCAAAATATTTGGCACACTGTACACTTCTCGAACGTCAATAAAATACTATAAGATGTGATAGTGATAATTAATTACGGTATCTAAATAAAGCTACGAGGGTTCCAAACTTACTCTGGTCAGAGAAAAGCACACCAAATTCAGCCGGGTTTTTTTTCATTATCGCCGTCTCGAAATCCTATCAGAGCAACTCATTCCCAAACTTTTTTGTCATTTAATTATTCCTTTACCAAAGGTTTGCAGATTTAAAAACCTTTATCAAATCAATCAATCAATACAGCCCATTAACGTCCCACTTCGTCCGCGTGGATTGACGTTTCTTGATTACCGTGGGAAGTCTTAAATTTTCCGGAATAAAAAGACGTTAGTATGGGCTGTGAAGGCGTAGCAGACAGATAGACAGACAGATAGGCGGGCAGACGTACACACTTTCGCATTTATAATATTAGTATGGAAGTAGGATGTAATAACGTTTAGGTATGACGATAAATACGATGATTCTTTAATTGTCTATAGGTACTTCTTTGCAGGATTTGTTATTTTTAAGAGGAGTTGTTCTTAGGAACGTCCTCTCAATTGATCTATGGTACAGCGAGATGTGGAGTTAGAGCTGACACGGGCAGTGTTCTAACTAACCGCGTTCTTGTTCTTATAGCAGGAACTTCACAAGTACTTTGGCAAAAAAGACTCACAGTTTGTAAAATTAAAGATGATAATTTTGACAGATGAAAGGTTCTTTTTTTTATCCACTACAAATTAGCCCTTGACTGCGATCTCACTTAATGGTAAGTGAAGATGCAGTCTAAGATGGTAGCGGGCTAACCTGTTAGGGACATGGCAGTAGAAACCGAAAAGGCAGTTATATTAAACCCATACCGGGTTTAATAAACTGCCTTTTCGGTTTCTACACGGCACGGTACTGGAACGCTAAATCGCTTGGCGGCACTTCTTTTCCGGTAGGGTGGTAACTAGCCACGGCCGAAACCTCCCACCAGGCAACTCTAAAATTCAAGGTTCGCTTCGGCTTTGGGATCCTCATGGTCATAAATATGCTTCTACCTTTATCCTTGCTATAGGTATGCTCGGTTTCGTATTCGAATCCACCACCACTACAGCCTATTAACGTCCCACTGCTGGGCACAGGCCTCCACTCTCATAGGAGAGACGGAGTTAGGAGCTTAGACCCACCACGCTGCTCCAATGCGGGTTGGCGGGCTTTAACGACTATTATCATGTTAGTGATAATAACCGGGACCGACGGCTTAACGTGCTCTCCGAGGCACGGGGGTGAAACACCACCAACTTCCAACTCCGGGCTGGCACTGAGAATTTCATAATTGAAAAACCCAATACCTAACAATTTTTATGCCCAACTGGGAATCGAACCCAGGACCTCGTGATCCGCAGTCGACTACGCTAACCGCTAGACCAACGAGGCAGTTAACGTATTCGAATGTCAAAGGGAAATTCAGGAATCACCAAACACGCGTGGTAATTATTTAAATTAGGCACCTGCTAACACCGCCTCCACTCTAATTAATACCTAGGTTTAACCATAGATTGGTTAATTGTCACTGCTCTGCTCTGGTTTGTATAAGTTTAAAATTAGGTATGGACTAACCCGATGCAAAATGACTACATGAATCGAGTACGTGATCAAAAACTCTACTCTAGATCTAAAAGACTACGTCCGCGTGGATTGAGGTTTTTTGGTTCCCGCGGGAACTCCTAAGTTTTCCGGGATAAAATGTAGCCTATATGTTATTCCAGACTATAATCTACCTCTGTGCCAAATTTCATCCAGATCCATTCAGCCGTTCGAGCATGATTAAGTAACAAACATCCATCCATACATCCATCCTGGCAAATTTATACCATCTCAAACATGCATGGAAATATTGTCATTATTTTCGAAAAAAGAATACGCGAAGTATCGAATTTTCGGACAAAGAAAATCAAATCCATTGCAGAGGAGCGTTTTTTGAATTTGGAACATTACAACGCTCCTGCAATGTTGTATGAAACGGCGTGCTGGGGTTATTAAATACTCTTTGATCGGATCTCTTTTGTCATTCTTGGCATACCATAGTCTCTTTGCTTAGTATAAATTGGTGGCTGTATAGCCATAAATGCGTTTGCCTGTTGGCACAGATGATAAAAAAAAAATTGGCGGCAAAGATGAAAATTCGTCTTGATTATTACTAACTTATATAATACTTAATTAATAAATATTAATTTAATAATAAGTAAAATGAGTTCCAACGGTTCAGAGAGTGAAATGGGGATTACTTGTACTCCACCAGATTTAAGATCAGAAGCCAAATTGGCAATGGAAAACCTGCTTCCAGCGAAGTCCATAGAAAAATACATGAAAGTCTATGAAAATTTTATGAGTTGGAAAAACGAGACAAAAGTGAACATTTTCTCCGAAACAGTATTTTTGGCGTATTTTAATGAGATTGCTAAAACTAAAAAGCCATCTACATTATGGGCAATTTATTCCATGCTGAAATGTATGGTACACATGTACAGTTCATGTTTACGGCATTAACTTGGAAAATTATGGGAACTTAACTACTTTTCTTAAACGACAATCGACCGGATTCAAAAGCAAGAAATCGAAATTTTTTACGGCGAAAACATAAAGCAATTTTTAATTAAAGCCCCAGATGATATATATTTAGTGACAAAGGTAAAATTATGTTTTATTTCCCTACATTCTTTTGAGAAAAGCACTATATGTATGCCTCGGCGGAAATGGCAATTGCCTGTCTCATATTAGTGAAGTCCTCGCCTGCGGCTCGGCCTTCAAACTCATACTCGACCTGCAATTGCCTATTTCCCAGCCTTTGCAATAATGTACTATTCCCCATTTATAATTATACATAATAATTACTTTTTGATTACGTACTCAGTTCATGTAGTTATCTTACAGCGGGATCCTGTACCAGTAGTTGTCATACGATGTTTGTCATAATAGCTATTTGAGCCTAATTTCAGCCTGATCCGTCCAGTGGATTGAGCTGTGCGTTGATAGAACATGTAGTCAGTCAGTCAACTTTTCCTTTTATATTTTAAGATGTTAGTGATAATAACCGGAATCACGTGCTCTCCAAGGCACGAAGGAAAAAAAAAGCGCAATTCAGGCTTTTAATTTCGGTTACCCATCCAGTTACCGACTCAGGTCAACGCGTTGCTTACCAATCACAATCGACTGATATGCGTTGTCGTAACTAGGTCACTCGTCCCTTAACAGATCAGCTAGTACTGTACTATAAGTCTTATTTTGACTATACAATGATAAAAGCGAATACCCAATTAAGTAATATTAATTTATTCATTAAATATAATATTTTTCCATTAAAACAAAAGAGTTATTTCAATAAATATGCATAGGTACATTTTAAATTATTATATCATGTTTTGCAAATGAGGAACACATTGTTTATGCTTATTATACCTTTATTGGAGTGTTTATTATGATAATTTTATTCGCGTTTCGATACGAGCATACTAATCACAGCTTTGTTTGTATCGTATATAAAATACATTATTTGTATACAAAACTTCCTCCTGGAGCAGTGGTTAACGCTGTGGTCTTATAAATCGCTGGAGTACCCGGGTTCAATTGACGGCTAGGGCAGTTTGGGATATTAAATTCTAAGGCCCAAATGCTTAAGCAAATCGTAATCATTTGACAGCTTAAAACATATTACTCGAACTTTATATGGAGTACATACATGCTTTTGACGTGCAGGCATCAATGAACCCCATAAACAGGTAAAATTATCCGTTTGACAAACGATTACGATTACAGTTCACAGACTTAGACAACCTCCCTGGCACAGTGTTGAACGTTATTATCTTAACGTGGGAGGTCCTGGATTAGGGGTATGGGTTTAATATAACCGCCATACCGCTAACAGGTTAGCCCGCTACCATCTTAGACTGCATCCTCAATTCCCATTAGGTGAGATCGCAGTAAAGGGCTGACTTGTAGTTGAATTAAAAAAGACTACCTCTGCAAACCACCAAAACTCAAGCGACTATTCCGCGTCCATGTCGACATATGCGGTTTAGGCAGGCAGGCAGGCAGACTATAATAAATTCACACAGAAACCATTTACAGATCCTATTAAACATATTTTGTATTAAACTAAATTCAGACGTCATTAATAATGTGTCAGCATTGAATAATATGAATTGCTAAGAGCCTCCTACAGCAAATTCAATTTGATCCTTTGAATGTAGCTTTTGCATAATTCATCAAAGTAGGCTGCTGTGGTAGGCTCTATTTTGCTGTTGACGTATTGGGTTAAAAACTTGCCCCCCGATTGTATAAGGATGTCGTAATCGTAATCGTTTGTCAAACGTATAATTCGACCTGAAGAAGTTCATAGATTGACTGCACGTCAAAAAAGCATGTATGATCACTATAAACAGTTCGAGTTCGTTTTATGCTGTCAAATTATTACAATTTGCTTAAACAATTGGGCTTATTTATTAGAAAATTTGAAAAGTTGTAATAATAACTTTAAGCTGTTGTAAAAAATAAATAAGCAAGCCACCGCGCCGCTTCTCTCCACTCTACCTTTATAACTACTCCATAATAAAGCAAAAGTTTATTTGAATTGCAAATTGTAAAACAAATCCTCTTCGCCGTTCTTCCCAACGAACTTTGACGTAGACCAAGGCGTAGTTTAATGAAATTTTTTTAAATTCAATTACATATTATATTCTATTTATATTCTATTAATAATATTTCACGATATTCATTTAAAAAAATTGCAAGAAGTTTGACGGATATAAGGATGCAACTGTCGAACACAATCGGGTTGACGACGAAGGAATTAATAAATTTCCTGCGTGGATAAAGTTTTTTTGATTTCCCGCGGGAACTCTTTAATTTCCCGAGAGAAATTTCCCCGTGATACAACGTATCTGTGTACCAAATGTCATTAAAATGAGTTGAAAAGACTATAAAAGTGTTGCAGACAGACTTATAGACAGATGGTCAGACAGTCAAACAGACACACTTTAGCATTTATAACATTAGTATGGATTATGGTCCTATAAAAGAACTAGAATCATGGTATGGTTTTGGATTTTCTCTGGTCTGGTCTGATTCGACTTCAGCCTTGGCCAGTTACCATCCTGCCGCCAAAGATTGCATCATGACATGCTTAAGGTTGCGTGAGATAAGGTGAGCTGAGACCACAATTAGGGGTTAATTGTATCGGAATAAAAAAACACATCTGTCTCGCAAAGGCCGCGAAAAACATTCTCGCGCTGGTCGTCCTGAGCCACTGAAATTAATTATTTACAGGAAGCAAATAAATAACTGAGGAAAAAACATATTATGGTGAGCGAATGAGAGTTTAATATTATACAAATAATACAATCCTTTCAACCTTGCCAGTACATAATTCATGAAAGGTATACTCATTACTCAGTCCTTGTTTGCCGGGAGATACTTAATTAGTCATTCAGCACAAATAATTATTATTCAATGGAATGTATGCATGTTTATTTAAAACTGTCAAATTGAATTTGTTTTTACCATTGATGTATAATTTTAGTACCTATGTTTTTACTGAACCACTTTCAGAACCAAAGATTCACCGCCCCAAAGCTGCAAATTTGATGCCTCCACCAATTCCCTGAAACAAACAAATAAATGAATTAAATTGGCAGTCATAGCGACTGCCGGTAGATGTGAAAACGAATATTTAAAATTGTGTTTCGTTTCGTTCTTTTTTATTATTAAAATAAATAAAAAAAGTTAAAATATAAACCTTAGCTCTAATGCATTAAAGATTAATATAGAATGTAGTATATTTATATTTAAGACCTTTTGTCTTCGTAACAACGCGAGCATGTCGGTCTTCGCGAGCATGTCGGCGACGGTCACGCGAATCCACAATTTTACCCCCTACCAAAAAGTGTTTCACTTCAAAAAAGAAGTTTAACTACGCAACAACTTTTTGACAATATTCCTGAAAATATTATCAAATGTCCAAGCTATATTAAAGTTTGTCTGTCTGTATGTAATGTTTTAAGTAGTCTTCACAAAATGCAACCTAGACAGCTCAAGCTGTAGTGGCAGCTTTAAGCTGAAAGGTACTAATAAGAATTTCGTGCTTGCATTCCGGAGACGGACATAGGCTACTTTTTAATTCCGGAAAATGGGAAGTTTCTATGATTTATCTAAGAATCCATAAAAATATTTTAAAAATTTAGTGTGTGTGTGTGCAATTCACACATGGCAGAAGTGAAACTTCAGAAAAGTAGCCTACCAGGGAATGAGATACATATAACTTGTATGCTATCTCATTCTCTCGCAGGCTAAATTCTATTTATGAATATGTTTTTCTCGCTCTTGGTGTCGCTTTTTCGTATCATTTTTTCGTTTCGTTGGATTTTAAAATCAAAACGATTCTAAAGAAGTTTCACTTCAAAAAGCCAAAGGTTTTCCGTAGTCATCTTTTTGAAAGCTATATTCAAATTAATCAACGGAGCTAAAATAATATTAGAATATCTTCTGTTAAATATAAAAAATGAATTGCTGTTCGTTAGTCGCGCTAAACTCAGAAACGGGTTGACCGATTTTGATGGTTATTTTTTTGTGTATTATCGTGAGTCCTGGGATGGTTTATATTTACAATTGGACCCGGTAGGGGTCGCTGCAATCGGGTTCTAGGTTCAAGGCAGGACGTCTGCCGGGCCCACTAGTATAAGTTATCATTAGATATTTTTATTCCACTTACCCGACCTCCTTTGGCGATTCGACACTATTTATGACGATTTCTAAATGCCCCAACACGTTTTCAAAGTATGTCAGATCGACAGTGTTCGATTGTTCTTTAAAATTTATAACTATGATGTAATTTTCACCTTCGTACCATCTGAAATGTAATTCACAACAATAGTTAAATGGTTATGGCCATTTTGAGCACATACTGTGGCTGATTCCAGTGTATCCAATCTCGGTAAACTAAATTGGAACTTTTCTTCATGCGCAAGGAACGTTATGAAAAGGATTAGCACCATAGTCAATTTAGGAGTATTCTGGAGATTATGTTTATTAGAATTACCCACATTATGTACGGAGTTACAAAAATAAATGGAAATTAGTTTCTTCTCCGTCACAAGCAGCCGACTAAGCTAATTTAAAAATAATTAAAATAAATTAACTAGCTCTGGACTAATCTGGTGGAAGTTAGTCGTGCCTTTCATGGCTAGTACAAAAAATATAAGTAAAAGTAATTATTATTGTAGTGATTTTAATGCACATGAGCATCCTTATCAAGTTGCTCATTCTGAGTCTTGCTCAATAGTCACATGATATTATGACATTATTAATAATTATTATGTAACTCATTTGGTAGTTTGAAGATTCGGATAAAGTTTTGATAAGACCTATCTAAACAATTTCAAGTGTGTATAAAAAAGAATATTGACATCAGATCAAATATATACTGCTGAATTTGTAGCGATGTCTGATAAAATTACTAATTAAGTAAATAAAACAAACATAGAACCAAAAAGCGATAAACCAGTAACTTGAAGTTGCCACAAAGTAATTAAGAGTAAGTAATTTAGAGGCTCAGTTGTTGTCCGCTTCTCCATCTTTGTGTGGTAAAATTATTGAAATACGAACTGACAAAAGCAACCATACATGTAAATGACAAGTATTCGAGAAAAATATATTATTATTACTTACAAAATTTAAATAAAATTACGAATAAAATCAGAACTTATTGAGATTATCAAGCTCGTGCAGAAAATACCATATTATACCTTCTAAAAGCGAACACGTCGGGGTTAAGCGCGACAGATTCATATCGACCATGTCTAAAAACGGGGTCCGTCCTCAACTTCGCTAACTTCTTATAAATGTTCAAGTGAGATCTCTCTACTGATTGCTGGACTTCCACATTCAATGTTTCATAGCCATCGGCTACTGGTAACCAAGTTTTATCGGCTGTTGAGAACCCTGAAACAAAAACATACCAAGATCTCGTTGGATGATTGGTGGTTGGTTGATGGGTAGCACACACACTCACACACAGTTAGGGTTTGCCAACTAAGGACCATTAAGATAACATTTAATCTTTATAAATACCGTCTTATGTATCTGTTAAACTTGACTACAACAAACACTTTGTTATACAACTTGACCTTTAGGTCCAGTTGTATAACAAGGTGTTTGTTGATCAATACAAATCGTTGCAAAATACTGTGTTTGAATCGACCGTACAGTCACTACGAAGTTTCTTATATTGGCACAAATGCAGGTATTTAAAATTTCAATCGTAGCTCTGGTTTCCAATATCTGTGCTGTCAAGCCTCTGGAACTTTGATAAACAAATGTTTACACTATAATTGTTGTCCATAAGACTACAAAAATTTAATTAGAATGCAGTCGATAAATCAACCGATAAGTTGATAATTCGATAGATTTTATTGGCGTTGCAAGGTTATTAAAACGATCCCTTAGGAAAAAACGCAGCGTTATAAGACCTCCTATTAGGTGATTAGACTGTAGACTTCAAATCAAGAGTGAATAGGCATCATCTTCGGCGTGCTCCACCTTATGCTGCATCACCACTTGCAAGCAGGTCTGATTGCAGCAAGAAGCCTTTTTTTTTAAAAAAAAAAAGGAATTATTCAAGAAACGTATATCAAGTAGTGGATAGTTCGGACGACTAGAACTTCAAAACTTTAATTGAAACTTCACAGTTTGTAACTAAGCAACTAACCCGCATTCTTCCCGGAGTTCCATTGAAAAGGTGTCCTTTCCGGGTCACGCGAAACTTGCACGTAATTAATTGGGTCATCTGTGTTGCAGGCACTCGGATCCACTGTGTCTTCCCAACTGATAAAGCCGTCCTTCATTCCGATTTCTTCACCCTGATTATAAATGAATAAACTATCAATTATTTTAGAGATGGTTTATTTTCTGTCTGGTGAAACAAAATTATTAATTAAAAATTAGACGTACGCTGTTAGACATAAACTTGTTTTTGTTTTTAATTATTTATTTTTTATTTTATCAACTTATCAAGTTTCATCAAGTTCTATCAAACTTGATAGTCATGTCAGTCATGAAGTTGATCGATTGTTGAGCGATCTTTCCTGATGGTAAGTGAACATTCAGTCTAAGAAGGTAGCGGGCTAACCTGTTACGGGCATGGCTGATATAATTATCCAATACCCCTAATCGGTTTCTACACAGTATCGTACCGGAATGCTAAATCACTTGGCGGCACTTTGCCGGTAGGGTGGTAACTAGCCACGGCCAAAGTCTACCACCAGGGAAAATTTAGAAATTATAAATTCCCAAATTGACCCTGCCGGGGATCGAACCCGGGACCTCTGCACGTTAAGACAATAGCGCTTAACACTGCGCCAGGGAGGTTATATCTATACTAGTACATCTCAATCTAGTATCCTGCTAGACTGATGGCTAACGAGCCATAGCGCGTAGGTAGGCTGCAAGATGCGGGAAGGTAACAGTAAGTTTAGCGATTTATTCTGTACTATATAAGCTTTCTAGATAATCCCTGTTAATTAACTTAAATGTGTAATTAATGGTAATATTATCGTTTTTAATATGTATTTAGCAATTCTAATTTCAGATTGATATGATTTTTAAATGTGCTGTTAGCTGTAATTAAAGTTTTATCATTTTAGTATTCCTAATATAATAAATACAAACCATGTAAGTAACTGCAATTCCTGGAAGCAGTAGCACGATCATGTTGATTCCGTCAACCAACTTGGGACTAAACCTTGAAGCCACTCTGTTATTGTCATGATTGCCAGCCTGGAATTATTAAATAAATTTTACAATTAGGTACAAGGTTTATTTGTGATTGAACAATTAATATCTCAAAACGAGCTACTTATTGAAAGAAATACCTACTTATTGTTTCTTTTATGGTAAGATTAATGAGTATCAAACAGAAGTTCGGAATCAAAAATATAATTCATACTTCATAATAATATTTACTAATTTAGTGTTCAAACTTACCACCCAGTTAGCTAACTTGTCTATTGGTTTATATGTGAGGAACTTGTCCAGAGCATACTTTACATCAGCAGCAGTAGAGTCTCCATTAATATCAGAGATAAGTACGAAATTAAAAGGCATTTGTGCACCTTCACGTTCACCATCACCGAAATACTTCACTGTTAGTTGTGGGGATGTGTACGCTTCTGTCATCATTACTCTTTGCAAACCATCTTTCTTTTCAAACTCATCAAATACTTCTCTCCATTGGTAAACCATATCATATGTTTCATCTTGATTAACAGTATAAATATGGTCTAAATAGTCATAGCTGAGTGGGTCATCGGTGCTCCTGCCGCTTAGAGGCTCATCTGGGAATTTACCACCGTAAAGTTCCTTGTCAACTTCGAATAAATGTGAAATAGCATCAATCCTAAATCCAGCAACTCCTTTATCAAGCCAGTATCGAATGACATTTTTCATTTCCTCAACAACAGCTGGATTTCGGTAATTGAAATCGGGTTGACCTATTACAAATTGGTGTAGATAGAACTTCCCAACTTCCTCTCTATACTCCCAGGCACTTTTACGAAATACGCTATTCTGTGAACATTCATTAAAATTTCAATTATTATTGTTCTCATTTAGAAATTTTCACGTAATTGTAAAAATGTGTCTTGATTGCCTACCCAGTTGTTTGGTGGATTCATAGCGCCATTTTCGTCGACTACTCCATCTTCCCACACAAAATAGTTATAGTACTTTTCATGACCTCGAAGTGCCTCTTCAAACCAAACACTTTCATTGCTCCCATGATTAGGTACAAAATCTAGAACTATTTTTATATCTGAAAAAAAAAAATATTTTATAGATCGAAAATTAACTTTTTTTTATCAACTATAAGTTATCCCTTGACTGCGATCTTATCTAAGTGATGACGCAGCCTAAGATGGTAGTGGGCTAACCTGTTAGGGGTATGGCAGTTATTTTAAACCCATACACCTAATCGGTTTCTACACGGCATCGTACCGGAACACTAAGTCTGCCGGGAACTCCCACGTTAAGACAACAGCGCTCAATGCTGCGCCAGGGAGGTCATCATACTAACCGTCTTAATTATTGTGTACAAATTAATAAATTAAATTAAGTTACCAAGTTCCTTAGCCTTTGCAATAAGATCTTCGAAATCTTGCATAGTGCCATATTCATCATGAACAGCATAAAAATCCGCAATATCGTAACCAAAATCATACATTGGTGATTGAAACATAGGGGAGAGCCATGTCGCACCCACTCCGATTTCTTTCAAGTATTCTAACTTTGAAGAGATTCCTGAAAAGTTTTGGTATAATTAAAAATGTTTAGATTTTTAGGCCAAGTAAAAATCTCTGTGATAAAGCTATTTGTGTTTATTATATCGGTATTGAAATGAAATTTTATTTTCACGTACATATTATATAAAACGATGGAATTAATCCTATTAATACAGTTCACTGCAGTTTACACAGAAAAGCGAGTCCATAACGTCTCTAGTTTGCGTTCACTGCTAAATAAATCTTCTTTTATAAAAAAATATTCAATACCGAAGAAAAAATAATAAACATGCATATAATATAATTAGGATATAAAATATTGGATCTATCGTGGAACGATATTAAACGAAAGCAAAGAAAACAATGTGTTTGCGTCATTCGCTCTACAAAAGGACAATATGACTTCCTGTTGTATTTTAAAGAGATCGCATTTAGAGAATTACCTTTCAAGTCACCAATCCCATCACCATCGCTATCAAGAAATGATCTCGGATAGATTTGGTAAAATATAGTAGTCTCCCACCATTGCAATTCCTTCGAGTTGACGAGAAGAAATATTGCGGGTAGTAGCAAAATTGGATTCAGTCTAAAACAAATCATTTTAAAGTTATTTAGCTACCATTTTAAAAGTTAAACCCAGAGTGTTAGCTATTAGTATGCAAAGTTCAATCCGCCCAATAATTTCAGCGCAATGCGGTAACAGACATACAGACATATAAAAAAATAAATTTTGGGTTCTGTATCGATAGTAAAGCTACCTCCAATTAAAATTTTCTATATCCATAATATTATAAATGCGAAAGTTTTTCTTGATATTATGTCTGCTACAACCCTTTTATCAAACAATTTTAATGGAATTTGGTATATTTATAGGAATCGCGATTTCCAACTACAATTTAATTAATAATATTATGCAAACGATATCTAATTAAATAAGCAGCATTAATTAATTATATACCAAATTAAAATTTAAAATTAAACACGCAAAAATTCAACTAAATATTATTATAATATACACGATAAAAATGCAATTGTACCTTACCTCATTATGGCGTACAAATCAATTGTACCATCGCTTACCAGCTTATTTATAAAAAGCAATATCAAATGATCAAGATAACCACGGATCTTACGGTGCTCTTACCAGATAAATAGGTGTTAGTAACGATACTGTTAGGAGTGATGATAATATCTCACATATTATGTGGTAACATAGTGATAAAATTTCAAAATATTTTAGATATAATGTGCCTACATGATATGAGTTTATTTTTCATTTAAAATAATATTAAAATTTAAAATACAAATTTAAGGTACCATTTGAGAAAATTTTTGAATCGTGCGCCACGGGTTCGGATTGGTGAGCGGAGAATGTGTGGGTACTATCCCCTCTAGTAGTTTATTTTTTTTTGCGAAAATGAAATTAAAATGGTTTTTTGCAGCATGCTGCATCTCTCTGGGTTGCTTTTCGGATTGATTAAACTGGGCAAGCCTTTTTACCTAGCCCATAAACTTAAGTGGGTGGGTGATGGGAGACAGACCATCTTCGTAGCTGTCGTAATTGGCTCCGTATTCCACTCCATCGCACGGCCGCTGTTAGAGGCTCTTTTACTTACTCTGCCACAAAATATTGGAATAATATCCCTCCTCCAATAAGGAATTTAATGAAAAAAGTTTCATTTAAATTTAAAAGTGGAATTTCAAGATCATGTTGCAGAGTACTCTGTTTTGTAGCTTTTTAATATGTTATGCCTAATATATTATTAATAATATGTATTACGTTTACTTATTAATTTATACTTACTTTATACAGGCTGGCCCAAATAGTGACGTCAAAAGAAAAAATTTAGATTTCTTGTACCTAGACCTATCAGAAAATACCTCATGTATGTTCAGCGATTTTTGGTTGTTGTCGTGTTTTAATTTTTATAAGCTTTTTTCGTGAGATTTCTGAGGGTGTGAGTCTTAAAATTATTTTCTTTTTATTTAGTGTTTTTTCCGAATTTTTTTTTGTGAAAATACTTGCTATGAAGTGTGCTACTTTGCATAAAATAATTACCATCATAACATTAACCCAAGTTGGTCGAAATTGAAAAGTTTACGTTCGACAGAAGTAGAGACGAATTTTCAACTTAAGATAAAAAAACCTGTCGAAGTCACTTCCGACTAATTGCAAGATTTGGAAGAATGGAGGTTCACAAAAAGTCTCAGAAAATTAATTCAAGCAGTTTGTTCAAAAAAATTGATTGGCGGCTACCGATTCCTCTCCCTACGGGGGTAGGCATGTGCTGTAGAAAAAAAAATTAATAAAATTTAATTTATAAATATATTGCAATTACATTTTTTATAGTTTTCAAACATCCATCCATACATCCAAACTTACATACAACTCGCATTTAAAATATTTATTTGATACTTAGATTTCTAGAAAAGTTCCTCGCACTTGGGATGAAGTAAACAAATTCTGGACCTTTGTAAATCCAATATTTCTGTCAACGCCATATTCCAAAATCTAAATTAGCATTTAAGTAGCTGTTGGTGGCAAGCTAAATTTTGAATACGTGTGATAAAGGTATATGTAGGTACATGCATAAAAAAGAAATTTAGGCATGGATATAATTTATTTTTAACACTTAAATTTTTAGAAAAGCAGTTTAAGAACAACGCTTTCGTATCCAACTAGCGGTAGTGCAGTCACGTCGACTATGTCCCTGTAAACGAAAATCACATATGAATTTAACAATTCGTTTTAAATTTATTTAAAATCTCTGTGATATAATATTGATCGCATCTTTATGGTTTTTGTCTTCATTACATTACAGACACGTTTAACTTTTTTCAAAATATCAAGTATATTTAAAAAATATATAAAAATGTTATCAAATAAATATAAATACTAACAAAGATATAACTATAATTAGTCACAATTTAAGCTAAGCGTAATACTCGAACAGAGTGTAAAATAGGGATGATGCCTATATCAAAAATAGATTATTTCTAACTGATTATTGAATAGAGGATCTTCCAAAAGACCTAAAATTCACATCGTCGGTTAGTTTTGAGTTTGATAACCATTTTAAAATACAGATTAAAGAAATGAAGTGCGTTGAAATTTGATGAAGTCACAATTGTGAATTTCATACAACTTCGGTACTAGAAGTGCGTTTTTAAGTTTGATAAAGAGTTCCCTATTTCCCTTATTACATAGTTACCCATTTATGTTTATTGTTATTTACCCTTCATTCTTCAGAGACCGGACGCTTCTAACGACTACGGTGGCGTCACCGTCTACATTTTCGAAATACGTCAAGTCCGCCACATATTCTGTATTACGCATATTAACTACGATCAAATAAGTCTCTTCCTTGTACCATCTGCAAATAAATTGAAATATATGTACTGAAATCTCAGATATTATGATGTATGTAATTTCAGTTACAATGGCTATAATGAGGTCTATACTATTTTGTTTAATACAAAATTATAGTGTAGCTGTTAGTTAAATAAAGATTAATGAAACATTCCTTTATACCTTTTAAAAGCAAAAACATCTTTATTGAGAGCCAGAGAGTCATATCGACCATATCTGAAAGTCTTCTCCCGACGAAGATCCGCTATCGCTTGATAAACTTTCAAATGTGATATTTCAGCATTTTTCTGATCTTCCACATTCAATGTTTCGTAGTCCTCAGCCACTGGCAACCAGGTATTTTCGGCAGTTGAAAACCCTGTAGAAATTTATTTTGAACTAACTGATGCCTGCGACTCCGTCCGCGTGGATTGAGATTTTTTGGTTCCCGCGGGAACTCTTACTTTTCCGGGACTAAAAACAAAAAGTAGCCTATGCTATTCCAGACTATTATCAATCTCTGTGCCAAAGGAGGATGGCGAGGATGCATGTATTTTGGGACCCACTGAAAAGGGTAGCGTTCATCATGGAAACTTATTTATAATTGTAGAACGTAACAAAACTAAGAAAAAAGCAAATAGTAAGTAAGTCTAAAAATGTGGGAGAAAAAAGATACACCTAATAGTAGAATATAACCTAAAAATTATTAATCAAAAACTATTACTACGGGAAAGGGCTATTGTTCAATCAATAATTTGTATCAGTATTAGTATGAATGAGTAGGTAGGTACGAGTACTTATGCCTAGTTATAATTAGGTAGGTACTTATGTCTGCGAGAATTCCGCAATAATTCTACTTACACCATATTTCGAAATAACTCTTATCTGCTTAGACCTTTATAACCAAATATTAAAAAGTATCGATACGATTAGGTATCGATACATTTAAAGTACTCGTGTTAGTATCACAAGACGATAGTAATATTAAGAATACTCATTTCAGTAGGTATCGATGATACATCGATGGTGTCGGAACATCCCTACAAAATAAAAAATAAAAAATAATGACAAGTGTTGTCATGTCAACAAAATGTCTATCTAATATCTATGTCAATTGCGTTCCGTTAGTTCAAGATGACTTATTTTTTAATAAATTATAATAATTTATTTCTTTTGAATTCCGTATCTCAGAGTCTCAATACTTTTTATATAATCATCATATAAACATATGATTATAAATAATATAAACTTGTACTAGAACGATGGCTCCTTAATTTTTAAATTTTGTGGGTCCAAGTTCGCCATTGTTCTTTCATGCAGATGCATTCAGCTGTTCATCCGTAATTGAGTAACAAACATCCATTCATCCAAACTTTCGCATTTATAATATTAGTAAATAGTATAGATTTGAGTAAATTTTTATTATTTTTTTATTATTTTGTAAAAAAAAATAACATTAAAGTTTTCATACCCGCATTTTTATCTGCATTCCAATGGAATGGTGTACGTGCAGGATCTCTAGAGTAAAGGACATAATTGATTGGATCATTGGTGTTGCAACCCGCTGGATCGACAGTATCTTCCCAGCTCACATATCCATCAACCATGCCAATTTCTTCGCCCTTGAATCAATACACAACTATAAGTAAATGTTGGATGAATTTCTATCTTGTTTAAATGGAAAATGAGTTGCTTGGAGTTTACCTCTTTTAGAATCGATTTGCATAATATATAGCCCGGGGTATGAAAAATGGGGAGTAAAATCAAAACCGTCACGTTATTGACTTTATGTTTCCATGACTATGTAATGTATTTTGATGAATATAAACTATATAATTAATATAAATAAATATATCAAACATGCTTTCAGTAATATAAAAAAAAATGCGTTCATTTACCCCCATTTACTAATCTATATATTTCATAATCGTTTGTAAAGAGTAAACTCCAGTCGTGCATCGGAGCTGACACACACATTTTTTTCTTACCATATAAGTGACACCAATTCCAGGAAGTAAGAGTACTATCATGTTAATACCATCCACTAATGAAGGCCCAAATCGTGTTGCCATTCTACTTTGGTCATGGTTGCCAACCTTAAAAATATTTATAAAATTCAATGCAATATCAATTAATAACAGTTAGTCAAAACAATAGATATTTACATAATTTGTTATACTCACCACCCAATTAGCAACTTTATCGATAGGTTTATATGTTATAAACTTATCTATAGCTCTCTTAAGATCAGCAGCACTAGACGAGCCATCTACGTCGGTAATCAAATCAAAATTGAAAGGCACTTGGGCTCCTACTCTATCTCCTTCACCAAAATACCTAATTACATCTTTGATAGGAGCATATACTTCAGCCATCATAACTCTAGGTATTCCATCTTTTTCGAAAATCTCGTCAAACACATCTCTGAATTCGTATACCATATAATAAGTTTCATTTTGGTCTTTTGTATAAATGTGATCCAAGTAATCGTGAGAATCTGGATCAACATCAGTTCTACCTGATAATGGCTCATCCGGATATTTCCCATCAAAGAGTTCCTTATCTACTTCAAAAAGACAGTTTATTGCATCAACTCTAAATCCAGCTACGCCTTTGTCTAACCAGAATCGTATAATATCCTAAAAGTTAAAATAAAAATTATTTGTATTCTTCATTCCTTGTTTTAAAAGTCATATGAGCATTAAAATATTTACCTTCATTTCATTAACAACATCAGGGTTGCGATAGTTTAAATCAGGCTGTCCAACAACAAACTGATGCAAATAATATTGCCCCACCTCTTCTCTAAACTCCCAAGCACTGCCTCTAAAATGGCTCAACTGTAACAAAATACAAATCTTACTTTTACCTTCTTCTATTTCATAGGGCACATTATTTTAAATTGAAATAATTAATTAACTTAAAATTTGATTTGTTTGGTAATTTCATTAGTCAAAGCTAAATTCAGATGAATATTCTGATTGTTAATTCAATATAAGACTATAAAAGCTTATACATAATATATACACACTATCTGATGCCCGAGACTTCGTCCGCGTAGATTGTAAATTTTTGGTTCCCGCGGGAATTTTCCGGGATAAAAAGCCTATGTGTTATTGCAGTCTATAACCTATCTCTGTGCTAAATTTCTTCTAGATCCGTTCAGCCGTTCTGGCGTAATTGAGTAACGAACATCCATCCATCCCAACTTTCGCATTTATAATAATAATTAGTATAGATAGATTATTTTACCCAGTTATTTGGAGGTTGTAAGTTACCATTGTCATCAACTACTCCATCTTCCCATACAAAATAATTCAAATATTTCTCATTTCCGTTGAGAGCTTCTTGAAACCATACACTTTCATTTGAAGTATGATTTGGAACTAGATCTAGTATGACTTTGATATCTACAAATTATTTTGGTCATATTAATTGTTTGAGCAGTACATTCTTCTTTATCAAATTAAAGTAGAGTTAATGAATTTAATCAGAAAACATTAAATAAAATTCAATCATGAAAAAACTTCTCCAAATAAAGAATTTAAGTAAGATAATATGATAATTATATTGATTTATACTTAAAACTAATGAACGGAAACAACTGCGTTAGTATAAAACTGAATTGCAGCTGTTTACGCCCACCTCCAGGTTAACAAATTATAAGAAAACAATCTTCATTTACAAACAGAAAATATATATTAGTGACAAATTTAAAAAATGAATAAATAGTTTAAATTAGTTCATAATAAATATAGGAACGAAACTTGGACATTATTTATATAAAAAATTTAAATTTCAGTATACCCGCTTACCTAATTCGTTAGCCTTATCTAGTAGCTCATCAAAATCTTCCATAGTTCCATATTCATCGTGAATTGCATAAAAATCGGCAATATCATATCCAAAATCATACATTGGAGATTGGAAAATTGGAGAGAGCCATATTGCACCAGCACCAAGTTCTTTTATATATTCCAGTTTTGAGGTTATGCCTGAGAGAATTCAAGTTAATTATTTTTGAGTTGGCTTTTACTATATCCTTTTTGCGCACTTTTTCTTATATTACTCAAGCAAATCCTTAATAGTTTTTTTTTGTGTTAGTGATTTTTCCAATTACTATAAATACTAACATCAAGCGAATTTTAATATTAATATCTGCCAAAAAGTCCACCTCCCTAGCAATTATATAAGTACGCTATTTTAGTTCAGTAAGTTAGTACGCATTCATTTTGGTTTTGAAATCCACGTTTTTGATATGACAGATATTTTTGTCCATCTTCATGTTGCCAGCTTTGTCTGGGCTTATTTCGTTAACAGCATGTTAGTCGTGAAAAGGCAACAAATGGACATCTGATAGATAGATAGACATAACATCATATTTTTGCTTTTATAACAATATTATGATAGGCACCTCAAATCACAATCGTATTTTTTTAAAACCTACCTTTAATATCACCAATTCCGTCCCCGTCACTATCAACAAAGGAACGTGGGTATATTTGGTACACAATAGATGTTTCCCACCACTCTAACTCTCTCTCATTTTCATTTTCTTGTTTAATTACACTACCCTCACCAAACAAAATAAAAATGTACAATATCGTCAAAATCAAAAATGGCTTCATTGTTTTCAAAATACACTACATTTATTACTTCTGTTAATAAAAAAGAGTGGTTAGGAAAACTAAATACTGGCAGATTTATATGCCACTGATTTGGGATTGTGAAGTGCCTTTATCAGAAAAGTTTCCGATGATGGTTATCATAAACCATTATCAGAAATATTGTAATTTTTGTTTTCTCTATACAACTTTACTTTAGCAAGTTCCTGCGATTTGCTTTAAGTATAGCATATGCATGGCATAGCTCAGGTTTCTGGTGAAATGAAGTACTTACGTATTTTTACAGCTGTTACCTATTCTGTGGTATTATGTTCTACAAATGATTAATTAATGATTATGATACAAACGGGTAAAGCAGAAGTTGTTTCACGACATAAACGTTGCATACTAATATTATTAATGCGAAAGTGTGTCTGACCCGGCCAGACCCACCTATTCATTCGGTTTTGATGAAATTTGGTACAGGGATAGGTTGTATCCCGGGAAAGGACATAGGCTACTTTTAATCCCGGAAAATTAAGGAGTTCCCGTGGGAATCAAAAACTTTATCCAAGCAGACGAAGTCGCGTCATCTAGTATTATATAAACCCAACTAATATGTAGTACCACATGAATGAATAAATCAAAATTAATTTGTGGTCCACATTTGTACAAAAAATACAATCGCTTATATAACATAGTAAATATACAATTTATAGCTACTAGCAATCTCTTCCGGGCAACTAATTGTGGATCCAACCAACCAATGGACATTGCTATATATATATATACTAGCGGTAGGTGGTGCAAATACCAATTATTATTAAAATTTCAGTCCCATCGTGACCACAAACCCAGGTCGAAATCACCAAAAATGGCTCGTTTCGTGTTTGACGACCTCCGTGGCGCAGTGTGTAGCGCTGTTGTCTTAACGTGCGGAGGTCCCGGGTTCGATCCCCGGCAGGGTCAATTTGGGATTTTATAATTTCTGAATTTTCCCTGGTCTGGCCTGGTGGGAGGCTTCGGCCGTGGCTAGTTACCACCCTACCGGCAAAGACGTGCCGTTAAGCGATTTAGCGTTCCGGTACGCTGCCGTGTTGAAACCGAATAGGGGTATGGGTTGCCATGCCCCTAACAGGTTAGCCCGCTACCATCTTAGACTGCATCATCACTTACCATCAGTTGATATCGCAGTCAAGGGCTAACTTGTAGTGGATAAAAAAAAAAAAAAAAGCATGATATTGTTATAGCTTTACTATCATCTATATGTCACCGTAAGATTGCAAAAACCGTTAGATTGAAATCTTACTAGCGAAATTGGAAACTATCGATAGATTGTGAGTCGTTCAATGTTCTGAGGGTCAATTTTTGAAATATTCATTGTATTTACGTTTTCTTGTCTCTTTCTTGTAGGTTAGGTTAGGGTTCGACATAAATAATCAGGTAGTGCCTAGTACTAGTGCAGGGTTTTATCGAGTTAAAATACCTAACAGATTACAATCTACCGAAAAATAATGCGTTAAATTGTAATCTGTCGACAGTTTACAAATTCGCTAGTTAGATTACAATCTAACGGTTTTTGCAATTTTAAGGTGACATATACACATTATGATTTACCTGTATACACGACCGTAAATGAAGGCATTCACCAAAAATACCGTACAAGCAATTTATGTATTTTATAAAATGCAGTTAGCTTAGCTGTAGTGGAGCCATTGACAAAACTAAGCCATTCTTACATAACATATAATTGTCATATAAAACATTATTATTGAAAGAGAATACTTCGCTGGATAACTAACTGATAAGACTTATCAAATATCGCTTATCTCGCGACCAACAAGCCACAAACATCTTCAATAATATCTCGAGTACCCGCTATGGAGTAACCTAAGATTATCCAATATACAGAAGAAAAAAAACTCTACGGTAAGTTAATAATATAATAATCCGTAAAAACTAAGGTCACTACAATAAACAATTGAATAATCATAACTTTATAGAGGTTTATTCAAAGTGTTAGAAAAGTTATACAAAAACATATAGCAAAATTACACAAAATCTTATTATAGTTTACTCAATATACATAATATGTAATATCTAATTAGATTTTTCACACTTGCATTCTCAGAACTAAAGCTTCATCCACACCTATGTCCAAATAATTAGCGTGAAGGTTGTCGCTGAAAATAAAACGAATTTTTAATTATAATAAAACAAGAGCCAACTACATGGTGTAAGGATATTTGCTTTCTCGCATGATTATTCCTATACAATGTGCGACAATTTAAATTATTGTTAATCTTGTATATTTTTTACGCCACTACAAGTTAGCCTGACTTATGACTTATGACTGCAATCTCACGTGATGGGAAGTCATGATGCAGTTTGAGATGTTAGCAGGCTAACCTGTTATATTAAACCCATACTCCCAATCGGTTTCTACACGGCATCAGGCTGGAACTCTTGCGGTGCGTCTTTTCTGTTTGGGCGTTAGCTAGCCACGGCCGAAGCCTCCCACAGGCCAGACCGGAGAAAATTCAGAAATTATAAATTCCTGAATTGACCCTGCTGGGGATCGAACCCGGGACCTCCCACATGTAAGACCACAGCGCTCAACACTGCCAGGGCCCTGTTATTGAGCTGCTATGGCGTGAAACTGCCAAAAGCTTTGACAAAGCTCAATAAATCAACCCACATAAAACGAACGCAAAATTTCGTTTCCAAAATTTGTACGCAGCAAATTTTATGAGATTATTTACCCTTAGCCCTAATAGCTTTTCTATTATCTATACATTCTTTACTATACTCTACACTTATGAATTTACAAAAAAAAAAATTGGGGCACGTGGCGATAGGGAATCATGACTTTTTTGCTAAAGGACATAAATAAGTGTAATATGTACTCAGTTAAACATAAAGATGCAACTCCTCAATACTTCATAAGTATTCATAAGATCGTGGGCGAATTTGCTAGTGTTTTTTTTTTGTTGAAACTTCAAATATTATACCCAAATGCCCTTGAAGAAAGTACGCTGCTAGCTTCTACCTCCAGTTGTCCAAATATTAGATCGAAAGCGGTTAGATTGACGACTTGATAGGTCCTGCCAACGTTCATGACAACGACGTAGGCATCGTCGTTAAACCACCTGAAATAACATGATAATACTAATTATTAGTGTTGAAGTTAGAAGTTTTTAGTCATTGATTTTTTAGAACAGCATGCCTATTTCCTTCTCAAGGTATTGTTAAAGTTTTGTTGCATACATCGTTTATATCATTTTAAGAAAGGAACGCAAAGGAGCGATAAATGCGTCAAAGCTTAGTAGTTCTGTCAATGACGTAGACCTATGAAACGCAAAAAAAGTCGTTGCTCAATGCCAAACACGCGTACCAGCCGAGTCTACTCTGTTCGCATCCGCAGACTTACCAGCGTGCGATAGACTTGATAGTACGAATGCACGGCTGCCCTTTGACTGACCACGTTTTAAATAAACTTGTAACTGTACAAATGTGATATATTTAGCAATTTAGGTCAAAAATATATCATAAAACTTACTTTTTATACACAAACACATCGTTGCTCAACGCCAGAGACTCTTCCTCGACCCGCCGAATCTAAATGCCGGTCGCATCCGCCGACTGACTACCGTACTTGATAGTTTTTTTTGAAGTGAAAACTTCTTTTGCCGTGTTGAGCACTTTTAGGTAGGGGAAAATCTTATGGGTTCACGTCACCGACATGCTAATGACCGTGTGTTGTGCACGTTAGACGCTTTTAGGATGGGTGAAATCTTGTGAATTTGCGTCACCGACATGCGTAATAGCAGTATATCTGAAGCTATACGTACTAAATAAATATACTAATATTTTAAAGTTGAAAAGTAAATATCGATTACATTAAATTAATTTATTTAATATGATTGCTTTTAATTGTTATTTCAATTAAATTTTATTTATATTGAGTTAAGTTATAAGTTTTCACTTCTATCGGCAGTCCCTATGACTGGCAATTTTTTTTTATCCACTACAAGTTATCCCTTGACTGCGATCTCACCTGATGGTAAGTAATGATGCAGTCTAAGATGATAGGGGCATGGCAGTTATATTAAACTCATATCCCTATTCGGTTTCTACACGGCATTGAACTGGGACGCTCAATCGCTCGGCGGTACGTATTTGCAGTTTGGGTGGTAATTAACCACGGTCGAAGCCTCCCAGCAGACCACCAGACTATCCGAGTTTATAAAGTAACCCTATGAATTTTGTGTTTCAGCAATTACTGTTGAAAACGTATTATAAAAATATATACCTTTTAAATGCAAAAACATCATTGCTCAATGCCAGAGACTCGTACCGGCCGAGTCTGAACGCCGGTCGTAGCCGCAGACTAACCAACGTGCGATAGACTTGATAGTGCGAACGCACGGCTGCCTTCTGGCTGTCCACGTTTATATGCTCGTATCCATCCGCTACAGGCAGCCATGTTTTCTCCGCTTCTGAGAAACCTGAAATAACATGGTCAAATTTTGTCGATATTATGTTTTTGAAAATTCTGTGCGAACTGAACAAAATCTAAAGATTAGCCTGGGCCCATCTGAAAATCAGCGCCCTGCACAAAACGTGCAAATACAAATTTTGATGTAGGGCAAAAAGCTGAGCTGTACACCCATTCTAGGTGGCGTCACTGACAAGCATTTTATTAGGTACAATAGTATGGTATTTGATTGTTTGTTTATGACACCATCATTGAATAAATTTATTTTCTTTCTTTCTTTCATCTGCGGGCTAAGTATCTGTACCAAGTATCGTCACTATCGGTCAAACTGTCAGGTCAAGAGAAAGTAGCAGACAGACGGACAACTTTAAACTCTATGTACTAGTATGTATCCAAATCTTGCACAACAAAAGAGTATGTAAGCAAAGTATGTATCTCCAGGGTCCTCTTTTAGAGCGAGCGTTCAAAAGGAAAAGGTCACTTCTATTGTTTTGTTCTTTTTTATCGAATTAAGTAACTACAGCATTTTTCCTTGAAAACACGTCCGGTTGTGTATTATCTAGGCGCGAGCTAATTATTTATTTTTCTATAAAAATATATATAAAACGCATTGTAGCTTCCTGTTTATTGTTACTTGCACGCTAAAAGGATGTTTATCAAAAAAATAAAATGATGCAAATGCTATTCCTTTGCTTCATACATCTCTATTATCCAGAATGCTCTTTGCCAAAAAAGAAACCGTAATTCGACCTGTCAATTTAATTTAGTTTTAGCGAACGTGTACGATAGAATTAGCACCATCCTGTTTCGCATAATAATTACTGGGGGGTGACCACCATAGCTTTAAGCAGTATTCATATAAAGTATATTTCAAAATGACAGTTTTATGTTACATACCTTGACGTCCCTAAAATAAAGATTATAATGCTAACAAAACAGCTAACACTAACATCAACAATATTAAAAAAAAGACTTTGAGCGATGGTGGTATGGCCCTAGCATCGAAAAACAAAAAAGTTTTAGGCATTGGTTTTAATAAACAAAGCATGTTTCTGGCAGTTTTTACAACCCTCAATTTTGTTCAAGCGCGGCCAATTTGTTCGCTTTTTTAGAACATTTTTAAGAGAACATCAAAATATTCGTATTTTTTTTCTTGGAATTTTATCCTACTTATACTACAAATGTGAAAGTTTATATGTTGGTTACTAGGTACTTCACGCCATAATGAGTGAACTGGTTATATAACCTCAATTTACCTGAATTAACAGCTTTTATCCTGGAAAATTAAAAAGTTTCCGCGGGAACTTTTTAATCCAAGTGGATGAGTTCGAAGGCGTCATGTAGTGTAAGAAAGAAAGAGCTCAATTAATTAAATATTTTTAAAAATACGTACCTACTGTTAAATCTAAGGTACTACAAAGTTACTGGTCATTGTCGATTATAGGAGGTACGTGGTGTTGTAGACCCGTCGGAATTTTTACATTTGTTATTTAATTTAAAAGAAAAATAAGGAACTTGACCCTTGTAAACAAACAGAATAGCAACCCTTGTAAAATCAGGTAAAATCTCATTACTGGTGTTTCGTCCCCACGGAAAAGGGTACGGCATACGTGACACTCCGGTAAGACTGGGTCGTTCGTAATTCAGAGCATTGGGTCCTTCGTCGCGGTCCATAGTTCCAATCCATTTAAGTACAGTACTTTATACAGTTTCCCTTTTCAGGAATGAAATGCAAAACATTTTTTTTAAAAATTGTATTGACAAGAATAAGATCATTAATAATACGAAGCTCCTTGGCTGCGACAAAGCAGTCTGAGAAGTGGGATAGTTTAGAAGTAATAAAGTACTAAGTCGCTAAGCTAAACTGCACGCCATTAGCATAGCAGGTGGTCGAACTTAACATCAAGCAGGTGGTAAGGATTTTGTCATGGTTGATTATATAAATGACTACCTGATTCCGCGTCCGCGTGGATTGAAGTCTTTTGGTTCCTGCGGGAATACTTTAATATTCCTCTTTAATATAAAGTAGCATAGATGTTATTCCAGGCTATGATCTATTTCTGTGCCAAATTTAATCCAGATCCATTCAGCCGCTCTGGCGTGATTAACTAACAAACATCCATTCATCCAAAATTTTGCATTTATAATATAAGTATTTGTATTGTCCGTTGCAGTTAAGTCAAAGTATGTTTATTGAAAATTGGTACCTATATAGTACACTTTTTGAACGTTAAGTATACAAAGTATGAGACGTCTTACCACTACAGCCTATTAACGTCCCACTGCTGGGCACAGGCCTCCACTCTCATAGGAGAGAGGGAATTAGGAGCTTAGAACCGCCACGCTGCTCCAATGCGGGTTGGCGGGCTTTAACGACTATTATCATGTAGTGTTAATAACCGGGACCGGCGGCTTAACGTTCTTACCGAGGCACGGGGGTGAAACACCGCCAACTACCAACTCCGGGCTGGTACTGAGAATTTCTTAATTGAGAAACCCAATACCTAACAATTTATAAGCCCGACCGGGAATCGAACCCAGGACCTCGTGATCCGCAGTCGACTACGCTAACTGCTAGACCAACGAGGCAGTCAGTATGAGTGATGAGTATGAGACGTAATGTTGATACATTACTGACGTTATCTTACAACTAAAGCTACGAGGATTCCAAACGCGTGGTCCGAGAAAACCCCACAATAAACTCAGCCTGTGTTTTTATTACTACATTACATTTACATTACATTGACTGCCTCGTTGGTCTAGCGGTTAGCGTAGTCGACTGCGGATCACGAGGTCCTGGGTTCGATTCCCGGTCGGGCATAGAAATTGTTAGGTATTGGGTTTTTCAATTAAGAAATTCTCAGTGCCAGCCCGGAGTTGGAAGTTGGCGGTGTTTCACCTCCGTGCCTCGGAGACCACGTTAAGCCGTCGGTCCCGGTTATTATCACTAACATGATAATAGTCGTTAAAGCCCGCCAACCCGCATTAGAGCAGCGTGGTGGGTCTAAGCTCCTAATTCCCTCTCTCCTATGAGAGTGGAGGCCTGTGCCCAGCAGTGGGACTTTAATAGGCTGTAGTGGTCTGAGAAAACCCCACAATAAACTCAGCCTGTTTTTTTTAATTATCACCATCTCGCAAAACATCGTTGAATTGTTAGGTAGGTAATACCTACCTGCGTTTTTGACGGTACTCCACTGGAAGGGGGTTCGCACGGGGTCACGCGACACGTCTATAAAGTTGACCGGGTCGTCCGTGTTGCAAGCGAGCGGGTCTTTAGTCTCGGTCCACGGCACGAATCCATTTACCATACCTATTTCTTCGCCCTTTGTAATGGAAATGAGACGGACTTGGAATAAATACGACAAATTATTTATTATCGAATAATTTAACATCAAGTGTTCGCTAGCGATAAAACTTTTTCTTTTTCTTTTTCTGGCAAAATAGACTCACAGTTTGTCAAATTTAAGATGATAATTTTGACAGATGAAAGGTATTTTTTTATCCACTAAAAGTTAGCCCTTAAATCGCTTGGCGGCACGTCTTTGCCGGTAGGGTGGTAGCCACGGCCGAAGCCTCCCACCAGGCCAGACCAGGGAAAATCAGAAATTATAAATTTTCAAACCCTGCCGGGGATCGAACCCGGGACCTCCGCACGTTAAGGCAACAGCGCTCAACACTGCGCCACGGAGGTCGTCAAAAACTTGCAGAATTGAGCCCTGTCAAGCCATTTTCATTGTGTTAAACTTGCTGCAAATTTTATAATGTTAAAACTTATAGAATTTCTCATGTTAGCTTCTGCAAGCCAGTCCCATATTCTAGTTTGCTAGTGGATACTAAAATTTATACCTTCTTGTTATTTTTACAAGTTAACCAGCCCTGACTTTCTATCGCAATATTTTTAGATTACGTATAACTTTAAGAAGAAATCTTATAAAGGTATTTCTTCATAATTTGTCAATAAAACTTTTCTCAAATGAAAAGTTAATGAAGTTCATAATTTTGCCTCAGAAAATATAAAAATAACTTTTTATTAAGTTGCGTATTATCTGTTATACTTATATTATAATGGTTTATTTTCATACGACTTTCTAGAAGCTCGTATTATCGATTTTATATTAAGGAAGTCGACACCTACGTAAGTATATTACGTAAGTACCTACTGACTTGATAGGTATTATGTAACTTTCCCAGAGTCTTATGAATCTTATAGGTCCTAAATCATTTCTTTAATATAATACCTACATGAAATAATGACTCTAATGAACCGATTTTGCAAAGTCAGAGATGAATAATAATTAAAAAGTTTAGTATAAACCTGACTATTCATAAATACAGCTAGTTTTATCTCTTTGCATATGAAACAGGCTTTACATCATTGACTAGGTAATGCCCGCGAATTCGTCCGACTGTTTGTCAAAACCTATACCTACCTATGAAATGTAAGAAAATAAATTCTACCGCATGCAAATTATTAAATATTGATTAACTATGTCCAATGTACATGTTAGTATTAAGAAAACCGATCATGTAACGTTACTGTAAGGAATAATAAAAGCAATTTTTTACATGGCCTGCCCTTAACTCATAGGTAACTTAGCCCTATATCAAATTTCATAAAAATCGGTTGAAATAATTTAACGAATTAAAAAATACGATTGCCCTGCCATATTATTTTTGGAGTTTACCTCCCTAAGAAGCGATTTTCATATATAGCCTTTGGAATCTTATTCACATTTTTATTAAATGATATTTTTTTATGAATCACTGGATATTGAACTATAGTGTTATATATTTTTGGAATCTACTCATCATTTTCTAGATGATGATTATATAGTTAATCTTATTTTCGAATTTTTTTTTCAACTTTAGTCTTTAATGCGGGACCATGGTCACCCCATTATTATTTTTTTTAATTTTACTAGCCTATGCCACCCGGAATAACCTAGGGATTCTAACGATACCTCATTTATCAAAATCGGTTCAGGCGTGTAGAAGTTATGGTGGAATATACAAACTCACATACATACATACATACATACATACATACATACATGAACCCTGAAAACAATATACTCCTTTTTTCAGGCAGTCGTATAAAAATAGGCCGTGTAAACGTAGCAGACAGACGACAGATACGAAGATAGACAGACAGACACACTTTCGCATTTATAATATTAGTTATGGATTTAAATCATCTTACCATATAAGTGATAGCTATCCCAGGCAGAAGTAGCACGAGCATGTTGAAAGCATCTACCAATTCAGGCCTGAATCGCGAAGCCACCCTGCTTATGTCGTTAGTGCCAGTCTGAAAATGTTCAACACATCAAGAAATCTATCTGCACACTGCAACTAAAATCTGAAACTGAAACCACAACATAGGCAGCCGCCAAATAATTGGGTATAAGTTTCTAAATCCATAATAATACAATTAACTGGATGATGGCCGGAAATAAAAATTAGCGTATCATTATGCCCTTCCCCACACCTGGACGCCAAAGGACATAGGCAGCCGCCAAACAATTGGGTATAAGTTTCTAAATCCACCACCACCACTACAGCCCATTAACGTCCCATTGCTGGGCACAGGCTTCCACTCTCATAGGAGAGAGGGAATTAGTGCTTAGACCCACCACGCTGCTCCAATGCGTGTTGGCAGGCTTTAACGACTACTATCATGATAGTGATAATAACCGGGAACGACGGCTTAACGTGCTCTCCGAGGCACGGGGGTGGAACACCGCCAAAACCCCAAGTCCGGGATAGTGTTGAGAATTTCTGTCCAGAAAAACTCTATACTTCATAATGGCCCGGCACTCGAACCCGGGACCTCATCGGCCGCAGTCGAACATGCTAACCACTAGAATCAGACACGCTAGTGTGTCTGATAAAATTTATTTCGCTTGGAAAGTGTATTCGTACACAGCGTTTATAATTATGTGTTAAAAATTCTTAGTTCATTACCACCCAATTTGCTGGCTTCCGTAACGGTTTATAGGTCAACCATCGATCGATCGCATATTTGATGTCTCTGGCATCAGATTCCTTACTCAAGTCTTCTATGAGAGCGAAATTGAACGGGATATGGGCTCCTGAGTGAGTGCCTTCTCCGTAGTACTTTACCGCGTTCTTGATCCCCGTTGAAGCGTCTGTCATCATTACCCTGGAATATGAACCTTTTTTAACACTCGGAAGAATGGTATACAATACCCCATTATCGAGTTAATGAAGATCTCGGAGTGAAACGTACGTTGAGAATAATTTGGAAGATTTGTATGGTGTGGTGAAAAAACCTTTTTTAACACTCGGAAGAATGGTATACAATGTACGATTATCGAGTTAATGAACATCTCCAGAAGATCTCGGAGTGAAACGTACGTTGAGAATAATTTGGAAGATTTGTATGGTGTGGTGAAAAAACCTTTTTTAACACTCGGAAGAATGGTATACAATGTACGATTATCGAGTTAATGAACATCTCCAGAAGATCTCGGAGTGAAACGTACGTTGAGAATAATTTGGAAGATGTGTATGGTGTGGTGAAAAATAACATTTACACTCGAAGTTTGTCAATGATTAATTACTTAAAAATATCTTTTTAGGCTTCAATTGGTGTGGAGTAGTTTGACGACCTCCTTGGCGCAGTGTTGAGTGCTGTTGCCTTAACGTGGGAGCTCCTAGGTTCGATTCTGGGTTGGATTTGGGAATTCATAATTTCTGAATTTTCTCTGGTCTGGTCTGGTGGGAGGCTTCGGCTGTGGCTAGTTAGCACCCTACCGGCAAAGACGTACCACCATTCAATTTGGCGTTCCGGTACGATGCCTTGTAGAAACCGACTAGAGGTATGGGTTTAAATGCTATACCACTAACAGGTTAGCCCGCTACTATTTTAGACTGCATCATTACTTAAATACTTAGGTGGCATTAGGTGAGATCTCAGTTAAGGGCTAACTTCTAGTGGAATTAAAAAAAAGGAATTGACTAGAAATTTTAGTAAAGTTTGGAGGATCTAATTTGGTCTCCGTTTCTCAGTGAAATCATAAAAAATCGTTCTAGGCTATTAATTTATCCAGGTAGACTGAGCTTGAGAGGGTTTTAAGTTGAATAGGAAATTACATGTCCGTAGTTCCTAGTAGGTACATATAAACTAGAAATATGCTATGATGAAAACCGAGAAATTGTTGAAATTGCGATTTTTATGGTAATGTTGAATCTACACTTATATTATAAATGCGAAAGTTTGGATGGTTATATGGATGGATGGATGAATGGATAGATGGATGTTCATTACGCAATCACGCCAAAACAGCTAAACGGATCTGGATGAAATTTGGCACAGAGATAGATTTAGGCTACTTTTTATCCGGGAAAATTAAAGAGTTCCCGTGGGAACCAAAACAACCTAAATCCACGCGAAAAAAGTCACGGTTAACATAAAATACTAGAATTAGTATGCTACAAGTACGATGAAAATCGAGAAATAGTGATTTTTATGGTTATGTTGAATTATGAATAGTTAACTTTCAATCTATTTTCTATTGTTAGACGCGAATTTAGGATTTTCACTCTAAATTTTATACTTAAAAGTTGAGATATAAAAGTAATCCTAGTTTCGCTCGTAGATCACGATACAGTATTGAGAGGACACTTGGCAGAGATGTATTATTCTCTAAGCCCTGCAACAAATGCAACTGGCGACGATAAAGCGGTGTGGCTACAGTTCCAAACCAATAAGAAAGTTATAGTACTTACAGTAAAAATGCCTTTCTTACTGAGAAGTAGTTAAATGGCATTCCTCACCAGCGCTAGATTCACTTGTACAACTTGTTAAAACATTTTTAATAACAAACTTTTACCGTACACCATATTGAATTTAGTGTGACGTCATTTATTTTTCGTATTCTTCTCAACAAACCCTTTTAATTGACAGCCATATCATGGGGATACATAAAAAACTTCACATCTTTAGGAGTCATTCATATTGGATTTAGAATGACGTCACTGAGCTAACCATGCATATTAAACGCGTCTGCAAAATTTCACCTCAATCGGTAGAGAATAACTGTTTTAATAAATCACACACCTCTTATTGTTAACAACTCAGGGGTATTCAGATTTCTACATTATTATGATCATCGCTGGTAATAGATACTTGTGCTTTGGTAAAAATTATGATAACTACGTAATTTGCAGTGTAAGCATCTTTTCCTTAGCATTGCAACTTCGAGGAACAATGTTGGATCCGATACCGTCGCTCCACTTTGCCGTCACGCAGTCTGTTTGTTTCAGCCTTTACCAAGTAAGGTTCAGGAAAACGTCCATTACGACCTTTTGTTTTAAGACCAGCTAGCCATTAATTTCGTAATGGCTTCCATCGGGACAAAGAGGTTGTTAAAAATTTATTTCCAACAACCGGGGACCTTATTTACTGATAAGTTTTTATTATTTTTGTTAATCAATAAATTGAGTTAATTTAATATCACTCATACGTAAAAGATCGTATTATGATTTGAACCTAAACCGAAGTAACTTCACCAGAAACGACTTACTAGAACTGACTTTGCAAGTTTTGTTGCTATAATTTATATATATGTACAGTACAAGTGATTACACTGACAGATGTTTTGACGAACCTCGGCAGGGTCAATTTAGATATTTATATAATTTCTGAATTTTGCCCGGTCTGGCCTGGTGGGAGGCTTCGGCCGTGGCTAGCTACCACCCTAGCGGCAAAGACGTGCCGCTAAGCGATTTAGCGTTCCGGTATGATGCCGTGTAGAAATCTAATATGTGTTTATTATAACTGCCATGCCCCCTACAGGTTAGCCCGCTACCATCTTAAACTGCATCGTCACTTACCATCAGGTGAGATCGTAGTCAAGGGCTAACTTGGAGT
Organism: Erebia palarica; assembly: GCA_964035005.1. Lineage (NCBI taxonomy): Eukaryota > Metazoa > Arthropoda > Insecta > Lepidoptera > Nymphalidae > Erebia > Erebia palarica. The sequence goes on along the minus strand of OZ035985.1, from coordinate 34,845,505 downwards.
GGATAAAAAAAAAGATATGCAGTTAAATAGCTTACACGTTTTATCAGTAATGGATACTTCGATTATTTTGAAATTAGGTTAGCTAAAACAATTAGTTAGTTAAAATTCAAACCCTTTGCAACACTCACATTTCTAATGTGAATGTTGCAAAGGGTTGGAATTTTTCATCCATGAACCGGAAATAAAGACGAGCCATAGCGGTTTGCCTAACCTATCACACTACACACTTCTAAGCACGGATCTCCTCTCAGAATGAGAGGGGTTTAGGCCATAGTCTACCACGCTGACCGAGTGTGGATTGGCCGACTTCACACCAACAAAACATTATAGCAAACTCAGTGTTCATCATAATGTTTAAACTGCGAAGTACAGTCCCACCAACTTATCTGGCCCGGTGGCCAAAATTTGAAATAACTTGTATGACAGTATAGTTTTTATTATTTTATTTTTTACTAGCTGATCCCCGCAACTTCGTCCGCGTGGAATAAGTTTTTATAACTCCCACGGGAACTCCTAAATTTTCCTAGCCTATGTCTATCTCCAGGTCTTCAACTGTCCATGCCAAAAATCACGTCGATCTGTTGCTCCGTTGCGGCGTGACTGAAGCACAAACCAACAAACCAATAAACCAACAAACAAATGAACGGGATAAAAAGTATCCTCTGTCCGTCTCCTGGATCTAAACTACCTCCCCATCAATTTTCAGCCAAATCGGTACAGCCGTTCTTGAGTTATAAATAGTGTAACTAACACGACTTTCTTTTATATATATAAAGATTTATATTAGCAATGTGATAGCAGCGACGCCGTCACCGGGGCAGATAAGTTTGTAGGACGCTTAGATAACTTGTCTTACCTAGTAAGATTGTCTCGAAGTGTAATAGCGTCAAATACATCACGGAGCTGTGACATCAACTCATACGTTTCTTCCTGGTCCTTGGTATAAACGTGGTCCAGGTACTCATAGTCGTCAGGACCGAAGCCTGGTCGACCCGTCTTCGGCTCGTCAGGGTACCGACCACCAAAGAGATCTTTGTCAGTTTCAAACAGATGGTTCGCAGCGTTGATCCTCATGCCCGCTACGCCTTTTTCAAGCCAATATTTTATTATACTCTGGAAAAGGAAAACTTCTTTGCTATACAAGTTTTCTTTGCAAATTAACTTGTTCGTACTAAATCCTTAAATATCACTTTACAAAAACAATGTATAAAAATTGCATGAATTTTATCATATTTTCGGAATATCGCGCAACAAAAAAATCTGTAAATGTATGTTTCACCATACATTTACTCTGCATTCGAACTATTTGTATTATTGTTATTTATCTCTTTTTTTAACAGAGGATTTTATTATCTATTGTATGGTGAGAAATGAAGATAATTACCGTCTTCTGCAATCGAAGATAAAATTATTCTTCACTCGTGGACCCGGCAGACGTTGGCCTGACCATAGAAGATGGTCATGTATAAATTTTTACAAACAATATATTTATTTTTTTGGTTATGTTTGTTGTGGATTGCACATAAAAAATGTACAAAAGCGAACTTAATATACCAGAGGTACTAATCCTTCCAGTTAGTACCAAGTTGAACGTATAAAATTGTTTTACCTTCAATTCATCGACAACAACAGGGTTCCTGAAGTTCAGATCTGGCTGAGAACCCCCGAACTGATGCAAGTAGTATTGATCGCGGCTGGGGACGTAATGCCAAGCACTTTTTCTGAAGACACTGATCTGAAATTTAGATGGGATTACATCAATAGATGCCAGCGAAGTATTCTTGCCTTTTTCTTGCAAACTTGGTTCGATTGCAGATTTTCAACGAACAAAGGTTTTAGTCCATGTTAATGTTATAGATGCAATATTGTGTATGTCTGTCTGCTACGCTTTCACAGCCCATCTGTTTCATAAATTTTTGTATAGAGATAGGTTGTATCCCGGGGAAGGACATAGGCTACTTTTGTCCCGGAAAATTGTTCTCGCGGGAATAAAAACTTACTCCACGCGGACGAAATCGCATCATTAATTTTAAAATAAATACCTGTACCTATTATGTATTTTGATTATTTTGTAATGATCATGAATAAGTTAAGTATTTAAGTCAATCATCTTTGTTGCAATTTGCAAATCGTAGTAGAGGTTACCTTTTTCCGGAAAAATAATAGGTACTATAGTTTTTTTTTTTAATTTGTACTTGTGTAGCTGTTGCTATTAATAAAAATAAAATAATAATTCCGATTATTCAAGTATAAAAAAAATTTAAAGATTCACAATAAATTCCTCGGCCAATGTGAAAATATACACAAATAAAAAAGAATGAAAAATATAATGGACGTGTAAGAAATTGTGAGCTAGGTTAAAAATATCATCATTTCATTTCAATATAGGTAGGTACACATTGACGTTAAAAATTACTTTACTTACATATAAAACATGATGGTTATAAGCGGTTACAGTATCTTAAAACTAAAGTCACGACGGTTCCAAACGCGCCTGTCTGAGAAGAGCCCACAACAAACTCAGACGGGTATTTTGTTTTACATATATAAAATTAAAATATGTAGTTATAATTCGACAATTGTTATTATAGCTAAAAAGCTATTGTTATGATTTGATAAATTAAAGCCGTAGAAAATCTTTTTAGTCGCCGAAGTAACTCTGCTCACGAATGATAGGTAATAATCGTTTCCGTAAATAGCCTATTTACAGCCTTTCTGGGTCAGAGTGGAGATTGCCAAGCTTTCTTGTTATCGCCTAGCAGACATCATTTCCGTTTCCTCCTATAGGTACTCAATGTTATGATAGCTAAGTCTCAAACGATTTATACAATACTAGCTGATGCTTCATCTGCGTGGAAGTTTTTTTTAATTAACACGGGAGCTCTTTAATTTTCTGTGACAAAATGTAGCTTATGTCACTCTCCAAGCATATCACTCGACTGCGATTGTTAAGCAACGTTGACCCAAGTCGATAAATGGATGGGTGGCCGAATTTGGAAGTCCGAATTTGGCCTTTTCGATTCCTCCGTGCCTCGGAGAGCACGTGAAGCCATCGGTCCTGGTTATTATCAATAACATCTGATAATAATCGTTAGAAATCTGCGAGTTAAAATAGTATACCTACTTAGTCGAGTCGTATGCGGAAGGACCTGGGAACCCACCGCATTATTATCCCAAGAAAACCCTTGCCATTATGTGATTAATGGAAAGGGGTCACGACCCTCAGCAATGAGGAATACTATGCAGAAAGAGGGAGAGAGAGAGATTATATGTTTGCATAAAACTGTATCACGTGCTAACATAGAGTTTCCGGTATTTCAACAAGCTTTCAAACTTCGAAGGAACCTTCCTTGTGATAAAATATTATGTTTCTAATTATGCTCGCTTTAGCTCGAACTAACTTGTGCGGTAGCCGCCTACCCGTCATCATCATCATCATCACTATAGCCCATTAACGTCCCACTGCTGGGCACAGGCCTCCACTCTCATAGGAGAGAGGGAATTAGAGCTTAGACCCACCACGCTGCTCCAATGCGGGTTGACGGGCTTTACCGACTATTATCATGTTAGTGATAATAACCGGGACCGACGGCTTAACGTGCTCTCCGAGGCACGGGGGTGAAACACCGCCAACTTCCTAACTCCGGGCTAGTATTGGGAATTTCTAATCCGAAAAACCCGATACTTAATTATGGCCCGACCCGGGATTCGAACCCGGGACCTCGTCGGCCACAGTCAAACATGCTAACCACTAGACCAACGAGGCAGTTAAATAGGCAGGCAGTAAGTTAGCTATATTTAATAATTAAATGTCATAAAATTATCACTTTATAGAGCTTCGAACTCGTTTATATTGCTCTATGGCTCTGATAGTTCCTTAGTTAAGATGATTTGTGAGATAGTGATAATAATAAAACAACCCGGCTGAGTTTGTTGTGGGCTCTTCTCAGACCAGGGCGCGTTTGGAACCCTCGTAGCTTTAATTTTCAGATACAGTAACCAATTATCACCATCATTTTTTATAAGTAAGTAAGTAAGTAATTTTTAACGTCAATAAGTGTACCTACAGTGCACCTATATTGAATAAATGATATTGAGTATTGAGTATTAAGTATTTATATTTTCAACTGAATATTTTCCGCCCAGCATTTTGCACCGTAGGACGAATTTAAGCACTTTAGTGAATAATACGTATACCGTCGAGCAATGAATGTTGACATAGTATTAAAAGGTACCTAGATATTATTTTAATGTTCATAGTAATTTTGTTGAATTTGACGTAAAGGCCTCATTAAGACTTTTTCTCATCTGTAATAATTGAGTCATACTTAATATTACTTATACTCGGTGGTATTACTTAATACAATGTTTTAAGTAACATATTACAGTGTGTTTGTGTGTTTTAATTAATCAATAAGGTTGTTATAAAATTGTGTCTCATTGTATAACATTGCCATCATGAACATTAAGAATTATCACTTATCATGATTTAAGAAGGACAATATGTAATCATTTTAATTTTATAAAATAAGAAGATATTTTTACACCACACTGTGGTAGAATAGGAGCACTTTTATACTGATTTCCACCTCAAATGTACCTACACTATTCACAAATAAATAAATTGAAATTGAAGTCGGTTCATATACATACCAGTGAATGAGTTTAATAAATATAAAACAGATTTTGACAAAAATTGGCACAGACATATATTATATCCCGGGGAAAGGCATAATGATACGCTAATTTTTATTTCCAGCCATCATCCAGTTAATTGTATTAGTATGGATTTAGAAACTTACCCAATTATTTGGCGGCTGTCTATGTCCTTTGGCGTCCAGGTGTCCATTTTCCCAAATGTACCAGTCGCTGTAATACTCGTCTCTATGTGACGACTTGACGAACCAATCGCTTTCATTGCTCGTGTGATTTGGTACGAAGTCCAATATTAATTTAATATCTGAAAAATAGAAAAAAGAGCTCAGTATTCCAATGTTTGAGGAACATTGCGGAGGTTCATTATTGTCCTCCCGACCGAATTTCGGCCACGGCGGCCGATCTCCAGAGATTAGCCATCTGCGGGAGATATTATAGTGCGAAGGTGTGTGCGCTTACACAGGTACACTCTCTGTTCCTTTACTCTCATAGCCCGATGGGAGGGAAAATCCGACACGACCTGATAGAGATCACTCAGATCTGTCCTAGGCATGGGAGTGAAACATAGCCAACTTTCTAACTCTGGGCTAGTACTGAGTATTTCTAACCCAACCTGGGTCTCGAACCCGGGACCTCGTCAGCCACAGGCAAACATGCTAACCACTATACCAATGAGTTTAAGAAACCAGGAATCTGACTTAGGTACTATAATTCGTCAAATATAGATTAATTTCTACGATACAATGTGTAGACTGCGATATATACCGATAACTCTCAGACTACTTAACATGGAGGAAAAGCAAGTGAGCATTATTAAGCAGAACGTCTTCACTATATCACAAAAATATTCTAAGGTCGAAAACACACTTAGGACCCAAAAAATCTGCCAAAATGTCCGCGAGCGCACATTTATATTGCGCAGACCTACGGGACATGATGAAACGTATTACCCATACAAGGCCGAAGCTTTGCGTGTACGTTACGTTCTGTAGTGTGTTTTCGGCTTAAACCACATGCAACGTCAATTTCACCCTGACACTAAAGTATCCTCAGGAAATGTTGACTCTACAAAGCATTGTATGATAATACATCTCAAACCTTTTGTTGAGTTTCCTACTTATAAACCATTACAATAAACCATTGGAGATTACTGTTAGAGTACTTTAACTTAAGTTCTCGTAAAGTGATGTAATCCGTACACTGTAGTAATTTCAAGTTGTTTGATTTCCCCAGGAAATTCTACAGGAAGGCAGGGAATGCATAGCTGCATAAATGCATGCTCCTGCCTCATTTTGCTCACATAATAAAAGTATGTTTTTTTCTGGCAGTTCATAACTGCTTTCTATATCAGTACCAGTGTGGTGGACTACGGCCCAAATACTTTTCATTCTGAGAGGATTGCCTATCTGTTGACGACGACACGACGATTTCACAAGTACTTGAACACCCAATAGGCATGATGACAGTAACCAAGAATCAATGAAATTATGAATTTATCTGATGAAATAGGATTCATGGATTATAAAAAACGTATTTATTTTTCTATTTCGAATGAGATTGCTATTTATTTTGATAAAATAAAACTATTAAATAGAGCAATCCGCCATATTGGATTAAACACCAAGAAGCGAATGACGTCACAATTGTTTGTTTTCGAGCTTTGACAATCACACTATTGTTTACTGCACACTGCAAAGAGTACATTGGTAATAGCAATAGTGACGTCACAAACGACGCCATGACACCGGCAGACGTTTTGGCGCGAATTTTAAAATTAAAATTTCAAATGCCAATTTTATCTCCCAAACCTTATTTTTCTGCAGAAATAATATATGTTTTAGAAATAATAGATACTTCCGAACATAATCTGACCATTTCTCAAAATCAGTCATCATGCCTATTCGCGTCGGTGGCTATAAACAATGGCATAGCGTCTAGTAATTATGTTCCATATAGACTGGTATCCACCGAAGCGGCGATAGGCAGTGATGTGTTTAGCTGACCAATTAGAATATTGATAAATGACGTAATGGGGCTTTCACGCCATCTTTGTATTTTCTGATTGGTCCGCTAAATATATTTTGCTCATCTCCCCTTTTGTCCGCTTTAGTACAGGATACCGGGCTACCCTTAATGACAAAACGCAGCAACCCGGGTTACCGCGTTTCGTCGTAATATAGCATAATTTGATCTACTACTCCTTAACTATGGCATAGTGCGGTCAAAAAATAATTTACCTGCTCTATTATAAAAAAATGCAAAAAACCTTACCAAGTACCCTTAAAATCCTATAAAACATTTTAACAAATCATATCAATGATCATTGCTACGTTATGTCATAATTTACTGCTACCGCCAAGTGTTCTAAAAGCGTAGAAAACAGAGCAATCCTCAAGAAAAGGAGTTTGTTTAAAGATTCTTCAATTCTTTATGACGGGCTTTAAACAAAACGGGTTGCCGTGCTTTGCCATCCGAGAGTAGACAATTCAAATAATGACAAAAACCAGTATTTTTATCAATTTCATTAATTTTTGGTTACCACTTTTTGTCATCAGAGGGGAGCGAGCCTAAACGTTAATTACAAAGAACTTCCGATATAAAAGGTTACTAACTTAGTTCATTAGCCTTCTTCAGAAGATTTTCAAAGTCCTCCATTGTGCCGTATTCGGGGTGAATGGAGTAATAATCGGATACGTCGTAACCGAAGTCGTGCATCGGTGATTTGAAAATCGGTGACAGCCATGTCGCGTCTATTCCCAGGTCTTTAAGATATCCTAGTCTTGATGTGATACCTTAAAAATATAAAAGAGTTAATGTAATGTGTTGGTTTTCGTCTAGACATTCCAAATAATAATACATATTATCATTTATTTGCTTTGTTTTGCTGTGGGTATAAGTGGACTATGGCTATATTTATGTGGACTGAGACTCTATGCAGGGGACTACGATTTTTAAATCTTCTAAAAATCAACTTGAAATCCTTTATTTTTCGGGATATTAGAATGAAAACCATCTAGACTAGTATACTAAATGAGACACTTTTATGGCGAAAACACACAATGGACCAGACAGAATAATCCGTCTGTATCGAAGGCAACGACGTTTTGTCCTGTCGCTTAGTGTGCGCACTCCATATAAAATGAAATGATGCAGAGTTTTGTAGTTTTGTTTTTTATCCTGTATGATGTATGATTCGCAGTGTTTTTCGACCTTAAATGCACAAGGCTATTTTCAAACAAATAACTACCTACTTCAAAAATAGAAGATAATTATACGTATTTGGGGCGCTCACAAAGTATGGAACGTGAAAAAATACTCCTTGTAACACTGGTCTAAGTTCGTGGTGAACCAGTCTAATTTACCTACCATTGAGATCCCCAACCCCGTCTCCATCGCTATCCATAAATGACCTGGGGTAAATCTGATAGAATACCGCCGTTTCCCACCAGTCCTGCTTCACGTTCACATTCTCGTATCGAGCCTCGATTACCGTCAGTACTATTGGGAAGATTATCTGCCACATGACTGAAATCAAATATAAATATATATTATATATATTATTATCTATACTAATATTATAAATGCGAAAGTTTGGATGGATGTATAGAATGATGTATGGATGGATGTTTGTTACTCAATCATGCCCATGAAATTTGGCACAGAGATAGATTATAGTCTGGAATAACACATAGGCTACTTTTTATCCCGGATAATTAAAGAGTTCTCGCTGGAACCGAAAAACCTCAATCCACGCGGACGAAGTCGCAGCTAGTAATAATATGATTTTCGTTATTTTCTACCTTCACTTTAAGGAAATCCATACTACTTAATATCGAAAATGCGAAAGGGTGTCTGTCCGTCTGTCTACTATGCTTTGACGGCCCATCATTTCAACTGTTTTTGATTGAAATTTGGTATAGATTACATCCCGGGGAAGAACATAGGCTACAACGACAGTTTCTTCGTATTCCAACCAAAATACCAACTCGGACCTACTACTGTTCGTAACATAGACAGTCAGTCGTGAAATAAAGTAATTAGAAATCAGCACTTACTTTTCATGAAACGCTGTTAAACACGAATCAAAAAACTAATGTTTGTTAGTCACATTCACTAATAGAAAATCTCCTAACTCATAACGGAAAGTCAAATCTGTTTCCCGCCACTAAGCAAACTAAAAGAATAGGAACGCTCCTTTATATAACGCTCGAAGTCTGTGTTTGCAAACATTTTTTATGTTTATTAAAAACTTCTGGCAAACCTACATTGTAAAAGGAGTAGTTTAGTAAACTTGATGACATCTATCTGTATCTATGACCTCATAGAGGTAATCAGTTTTAGCACAGTCTACGGCAAGGATTTGTTGTATTTACTACGGTAAATAATATAGTAAAAAATACAAGGCAGAAGTGAAACTTCTGAAAAGTAGCCTACGAGAGAATGAGATTAATATAACCTGTATTCTATCTCATTCTCTCGCAGGCTAACTTCTATTTAAGAATATGTTTCTTTTGGTGTCGCTTTCATCATCTTCGAATTATCAAATAACAACGACTTTAAATAAGTTTCACTTCAATAATTAACGGATATATTTTTAAAATGTAAAAGATTGTGCACAAAATATTATTCAAGAATCTGAGGTGTTTTTTTGCGTGTTCAAACTTGACGTATTGTCTTTGACAGCTGGTTAAAGTGACATCAGATTCGCTTTCCTCTACTACCTTTAGGTATTGCCGTAAGGCCGGCCATACACGGACTGCTCGAGCAGTTATATGCTTATTACACTGCACTTTTCACAGGGACCCTTACACTTGAATCAGTGTAGTGTAATAAGATTTAGGGAGAAAGGGTCCCTAATTTGATCCTTATTGCAGTCTAATAAGCGACGCTCTACATTGCGGCCATGCCCACACTTACCACAGGGCCCTGAGCCAGTGATCAACATACACGGACCGCTCTTGCAGTCATAGTCAACAGCTTGAAGCTACAATTCATAACTGCTGCCAACCGCCCGAAGCAGTCACACTGCTCGAGCGGTTCCATGTATGTGTGTACATAGAAGAATGTTGTTCACTATGCAGTCGCAGTCCATCCTGACTGCTTCAAGCTGTCCGTGTATGGCCGGCCTCAAAGATTTGTTTACTCCTTGCAGACTTCTGACTGTTTTGTTATCTAATGCCATTTGGTTTAAGGCTGGGTTCCATTAATAATACATTTTGACGAACAGGTAACCTATAAATATGACGCTAACGAACGTTAGTCAAAAAAGCTGTTTATTTACCAATTTTACCATGAAGACATTTTTGTAAAATTCTTACATGTGTTAAATTTTAACTCTTTTATTTTCCGGGATAGAAAGTAGCCTATGCGCTATTCCAGACTATAATCTACCTGGGTGAGAAATTTCATCCAGATCCGTTCAGCCGTTCTGCGTGAGGCGTGATTGACTAACAATCATAGATCCATCCATCCATCCAAACTTTTACATTTATAATATTAGAATATATTTTAAATTGCATAAGTAAGAAATAAATACGTACTATATAAAGTTTATTAATGTACTTTTCATTGTTTCAGGTAAGCCGAAGCTCATAAATGTACTTGTATAAGGGGAATAAGTACGTAAGTCCTCCGAGTGCTATAGGCAGATAGACCTATACGGCCTACCTTAAAAGCTAGGGTTGCTACAACGGGAAGAACTTTAAAGCGCAAAATCAACGAAATACGAGTAAAGGACTTGACCGGTGGAACTATGGCAGCTTGCCTAGGTGTCAAAAATCAATGTTCAGCAATGATTTCTTTATTATTATAATTGTAATATTTCACTGTTTTCAGATAAAAAAGTTTTAGGAGTCTGAAGGCTCGGAAAACTGTGAAAATGAACAAAAAAGTTTCACCAAAAGACTGCTTTCCTACACTAGATGGCGCTATTTATTGTGTTGAGCGAGTCTAAAAAATATTTTCAAGTATTATTTCTTTATTATTGTAATTGTTATATTTTATAGTTTTCAAATAAAAAAGTTTCAGGAGTCTGAAGGCTCTGAAAACTGAGAAAATAAATAAAAAAAGTTTTACCAAAAACTGCTTTCCCACACTAGATGGCGCTAGTTATTGTGGTGAGTCTAGAAAATATTTTTAAGTATTGGTTAATACTTTTGGTTAACAAGTTCAACTATTCGACCACAGATGGCAGCATATGCAATGTGAAAGGGCGTTCCTTTAAACGCAGTATTTCAAAATGCTTTGTTCGATCTATAAGTTTGAGACTTGTCAAAAAATAAAAATAATTATAAACAAAATATACATTTCCTTTTCATTACTATTTAATTGATCAAAAATAAATCATTCATAATTTAATGACTAAGGTACTTAAATGGTATTCATGTAGGGTTACAAGATTATTATTAGGCATGGATATAATGGAACGTCAAAATGGAGTAGTGCTTAAAGAGGAAAGCGGACGCTCAAGATTTAAACAATAAACGTACTGTTTTTTTTTGTTATTTGAACCCTGACCTTATTTGGAATAATAAATCCATAATAATTTCGTTTTGAATTTTTAAACCTTACTGTAAAAACGGAAATCCTGTGCATTGTCCCGAATCGGAGGGCAATTACTGGTCATGTCCTTTACAGTGAAGTTACCTATGAAGTTAATTTTCTTTACATTTTCCTAGTATATATTAGCTTCTTTCGTTTACTAAAAGAGAAGCGTTTACTAAAGCTGTTAAAGAAACAGCAATGATAATTTTTTTTAAGTGAATATTTTTAAGAATCAGAGGAAACTTGAGAGAAACCTAGATATTTTATCGAATGGAAATAACATTCAGCTGTTACTTCCGCTGAAAATACTCGCGACACAGCAGCTGTTTTGAGGCCACAATCTTTTATAGAGGTGATATAAGACATGTATCAAGCATATATTGCCATAGACAAAAATCTTATTTCTTACCTACGAAATTATGAAAATAATAACTTAATATGTATTAAATAAAAACTAGAACCAACTCATTTTCAAAAATGGAACTCTGCAAGAGTTAACGATACATGATTTTGTTTTTGCAAACAATAATTCCGCTATTCAAAAAGCCTTATAGAGGTATCGTATGACGAAATAGATGCAGCCAAGATATTCTTTTAATAAAATAGGTGTTTCTTTAATATTTTTACCCTATTTCTACGACACAAAGAGAAAATATTCTGAATTTTCAGTATAAATTTTAGCACCGACCAATATTAAAGCGTCCAGACAGAGTTGTCTGCGATCTTAACGCTTATGACAACTGGCAACCCTCATAAAAACATAGCAGACAAAAATGGTAACATCTCCCGGTTAAGAAACACAATTTGCATTCAAATGTTTATGTTACTGTACTTCGGGAGTCTTTGGGATTCGGTAGTTCCATGATATTACCCTTGTTTTTAACTGGCATGAAAATACTTGTCTTATAATGGCTAATTATAATAATTTGTTTTCTTTTTTACATATATTAGGTACTTAAACTGGTTTACTTAGTTAAATTTTATGATAAGTTCTAAAGGACAGCTGGTATAGAAAATTTAACTTATGATTTACTAGCTGCTGCATGGATTGAGACTTTTCGGTTCCCGCAGGAACTCTTTAATTTTCCGGGATAAAAAGTAGCCTATGTATAATTCCATAATGTAATCTATCTCTGTGCCAAATTTCATACCGATCCGTTCAGACGTTCTGGTGTGATTGAGGATCAAAAATCCATCTATTCATCCAAACTTTCGCCTTTCTAATATTAAGTATAGATAGGATCGGTATTTGTATTTTTATTTTATTGTAATATTTTCTATTTTAATAATACAAAACATTGTACATATTAAATAACTTTATTTTGCACGGTTTATTTTATTTTTAATCTCACTGTACAGAGCTAATCTAAATAAATGTGCTTAGTGAAATGATGCAGTTATTGAGACAAACTATGTATTTGATGTAGGGACTGCTTATGCGGTAAAATCCTCCTCCAATACTTTCTATCTAGCCCGGTCTGTAGCTAATCTTGTCCACACTCTCCCTGCTACTTGGACTATGGGATCGTCCCATCTTTTAAATGGACACCCCCGTTTTTGAAGTAAAAACTTCTTTAGGCCCGTTAAGCACTTTTTGGTAGGGAGTAAAAATGTGGAATACGCGAGACTGACACCATTCTTCTTAAGATAAAAGATCTTAAGTAAAATATAGTACATTCGTAATTAATCTTTAATCCCTTAAAAGTGCTGTGAAATCGTGACCGACACCTCGCGTTGTTACGAAGACAAAAGGTCATAAATATAGTACATTCGTAATTAAACTTTAATGCGTTAGTCTTAAGGTTTATATTTGAAATATGATTATTTATTTATATTTAAATTAGAAAAAAAAAAATATTCCTTTTCACTTCTATCGGAAGCCATCGACTGCCAATTTATCGTTTCTTTCCTTTGTTCTGTGAAGTGCACCTTTTGATCTATAAGAATTATTTCATTTATGTCTAGTAGACAGGACTAGTAGGATATTATTAATTTTTCACTCACTCACTTTTTTCAAAACATTTCTTGTTTTCAACTGAGTGAAAAAAATCGTGCGAAGAAATATGCTTCCTCGTTCATTTCACGTGTTATTGGGAGTAACAGTCGATTTATCATTTTTGCTTTCAGAGCACATCACGTCAACCCCTAAAAAAAAATTCTCTTCTGGGAATAATTTGTTATGAAGATGACACATTAATTATATTTTCAATTCCTTTTTTGTTTGATACACCTAAAATAAGTTCTGACATCCTTAATGTATTTATTAAAGATGGATATTTATAAATAGACATGATAACAGCTGACTTGGTACGGGTAGCACGCCATCCAGTTTTAAATAGCAGTATTTTACAATTACATTTACAAGTAGTTTGGTCTTTCTTACACAGATGTGTCACGACATAGTAGCCAATAAAACATTTGACTAAGCCTCATCTTCGGGCCGAAATCGGATTCCGGTGGTGATTCAATTTCGCCATTTTGTTAAACTTAGATCGGGTCTTGCGTAAAATTTTTCTCTTTCTCTATCTATACTTTCGACAAAGATAACTTACTATTTTAAAAGCAACAACCTAAATCCAAACCCATAACTAGTTTTCTTCTTCTCGCACCGTTTCCTCAACTTTGAGGTTCGTAACTCCCTCGAGACATAACCGCCTTCACGGTGTTACGCCATCTCTACCTATTGGAAGCCGTGCGAAATACATTGCAAAATGGAGTATCAACCACATCTTTTATTTGGTCAAACCAACGTCTCGGGCTTCGTCTGTGGGCGCCCTTTTCTTCTATCTTGCCAGTGATAATAACCTAGTCTACACTATTAGCAAATAAATATCACTTGCTGCGGTAAAGGAAAACATCGTAAGGAAACTTGCATGAAGGAAATGTTCTCGATTAATTCGATGTATTCATAGGTATATGAATAGATGAATTCTTGGAAATATGTATCTGCACATGACCAGTGTGGTGAGACTACTTATTCTAGGAGAAGGCCCGTACCCAGGCCCGTATTAAAAAACCAGCATCAGCTAAAAACAGGTTCTCAAGTATTCGTCAATCTAAGCTTTTGACCTATCTTAATGAAGATTGATTGATAATTGAAATTAGTGTCATGGAATAGTGTCGACTTACATGATTCATGGATGATATAAGCAAAAAATCTTCGCTTTTCGAATGTCGAACATAAAAAAAATGTGACAAGAAAAGCTACCCATTTGTTATGTTTTATCGAGGTGTCGATAATGCCGGGATAAAAGTTTATCCTTTGTGGTTTGAATTCGAGTCTTCGCGGATGTTTGCACAAATTGAATTGCGAGAATATTCCCTTTACTTCCCTTCCCAGAACCAAATAAAGAACAATTTTTCAAAAGAACTTAAAGTTATTACACAAACATACTTAAAGTTATTACAAAGTTATTACAGGACTTATTACAGGGTCAGGAAACATGCCGAAACATCCACATAGGCCATATATTTTAAGTGAGAGATCCTGAGTTTGAGTGCAGGGTTAATTTGGCATTTGTAAGTGATACTCAGTCTCACGATCGAAACTACTACTACTATTAGAAACTAACTAAATATCTACTACTACTAGAAACCGGCAAAAGCTAGTAACAGCGTCATATCGTGTGCGCAAGGTGCAGAAATCCTTTGTGGAGTCGGTGTACAATTTTAGAGCATGGTTCCAAAAGAGATTCTGGATTTGCCATTACATAAATTTAAATACTGTATTATACAGATTTGTTAGGTCGAGGTTATTATACTATTGATGATTTTCTTAATGACAAAGTTACATGGAAGCAACCGGCTTCGCATCCAACAGCCCACAAGCCAGTGCAATACTTGTCACGTAACATAAGTTTGCGTTGTGCATTGTTTATATATTGTAACATTTTTCTTTTATGAAAAAAGCAACTGCTGAGTTTCTTGCCGGTTCTGCTCAGTAGAACGTTTTTCCGAATCGGTGGTAGAGTCTTGAGTGCAACGTAAAGACCACACATGGGTCGACTATTATCCTAATAATGTACAGTCGCCCGATAAAAGAGTTGTGTTATATAGAGATATTTTCCTAAAATAGTACAAGGTGTACGTACCGTGGATGAGTGGACCACCTTTGCCTAGATTCCTTCGCCTCACCAGCACTCGCACACATCAAATGTATTAAAGGCCCACAGACACCGTCCAGTGGACACTTTATTATATTACTTACTCGTAGGTTGTATAAGTCACCGTAAGATTGTAAAAACCGTTAGATTATAATCTAACTCGCAAAATTGTAAACTGTCGAAATATTGTGAACCGTTCAATGTTCTGAGTGTAAATTTTTGAAATATCCATTGTATTTACGTTTTCTTGACTGTTTCTTGTAGGTTAGGTTAGGGTTCGACATAAATAATCGGTTAGGTTTTATCGGGTTAATATACCTAACAGATTACAATCTACCGAAAAATAATGCGTTAAATTATAATCTTTCGACAGTTTGCAATTTCGCGAGCTAAATTATAATCTAACTGTTTTTGCAATCTTAAGGTGACATAAGTGAATGCTATTGCGAATAGTTTTTATCACACACACGAGTCACGGCTATTTGTATTTTAGAAGGTAAATGTTACGATGGATACCTGAACATCAGAATATACACAGGAAGAAGTTTGTTGCGATGGTTGAATGTTATGTTGATGGCATGGAGATTTAAAGAGACTGAAAACGCGTTCCGGCCCCTTGACGTTGTCAATTCTTCTTTTTCTTGCGTAGTCGCGGGTCTTCGTCGTCGTCGTCAACTGATGGACGTCCACTGCTGGACATAGGTCTCTTGTAGGGTCCTCCACAAGCCACGGTCTTGCGCCGCCTGGATCCAGCGACTCAATGCGACTCTCTTTATGTCGTCCGTCCACCGTGTGGGGGGGTCTGCCGACGCTACGCTTTCCAGTGCGGGGTCGCCATTCCAGCACTTCGGGACCCCAACGTCCATCGGTTCTCCGAACTATGTGCCCCGCCCATTGCCACTTCAGCTTCGCAACTCTTCGGGCTATGTCGGTGACTCTGGTTATGATCACGTAGGGACACTCCCAGCATAGCCCTCTCCATCGCCCGCTGAGTGATCCTGAGCCTTCTTATCAGGTCCAATTGTAGACGAGTACGTATACCTGGGACACACAGTACAGCTGGGTAAGTCCAATTTCGAGAAGGAGGTCAACCGCCGAATCCAACTCGGGTGGGCTGCGTTCGGGAAGCTTCGAGTCGCGGGTAGGCGGGGAAAAAGTTGACATGGTGGTTTGACTACCCGTACTACGCATCGGACATTGCAGTGTTGCCCGTGTTTTAAGAAATAATCTCAGTATCGACACTTTGTTAAAGGTACCCCATTTTTCAATGTGCTCTGTGTTTAAAGGGTTTCAATGAAATCGAAACCGATTATGGGTACAAAATACTTGAGTATTGACTTATCATAAGTCACCCAAGTTGTCCTACGTGAAACAAATAAATCTTTTGTATTGATTTCTTAAAATTTTTGAATTTTCTCTTTTGAATTTTTGAGTTGGTCTGGTGGGAGCCATCGGTCATTTTTGTATTTGTCCCGAATAGCAAAATAACTATTAAAAACATTGGAAAATTTACGAAAAAATAAAATATAAGAAATAACATTTTCCCTTTATTTTCCCATACAAAACAAGCGGACGAAGTCGCGGGCATCAGCTAGTATTATTATACAGAATCTAATTCACTAACATATGATACTAAAATAATTATTTTCAGTTTCACAAATGGAAATTCAATTTAATTTTCTTAGTAATACATAATAGAATAGTTAATTTTGCAAGTCAGAAGCTCTCGAAGGCAGGGTATTTAAAGTACCATTCAACGGTTTAGGCTTCGAGTTAATGCCGTACATAGCCATCTTATACAGAAAATTAATCTCACTTAACTCCCTGTCCCTAGTAAATTAAAAGATATTTATTTGTACTATAAAGTACATATAAACTTAGAATAATAGATTCTTAAGGGCTCGCACATCGTCAGAAGATCCTTAAAAGGTGCAAGAAAACTGTATTTTATAACGAGGAAAAAAAACCTAAAAAATACCAATTTACATCAGTTAAATTATGCCTTATCTTGAAGTAATTCAATTCAACGATTTTCCTTTCTTAGTAAAATTTTAAAAAAAATAACCTTTAAATTTCAATCATGTGTGATTTCCAGACGACTTTAATCTACATGTCATTCCTAAGACTAAACTAAGTAAACATAATAAGATATTATAAATACGAAAATTTGGATGGATGGATGTTTGTTAACACATAGACTACTGCGGAAACCGAAAAACCTCAATCCACGCGGACCAAGTCACGGGCATCAGCTAGTTTCACATAATTTGCAGAAGAGTTTAAATCTACATTCGTTAACACCTATACGTTTAACCTTTATAATGGCGACTCACCAGATAATTAACTAGATACCTATCTGGCACAAGTTTTTAGGATCGTTAGTTCGATACAGGAGGGCATATCACCACCGCTTAATTTTTTTTATTTCAATACTGTTGACGCTCTTGTTTCAGAATTATAATCCTTATTTTAGGGACGTTATATAAAACTGCAATTTTAAGATAATACTGCGTTAAGCGATGGTAGTAAGCCCACTGAGCGCTGCTTAATGGCGAGTCACGGTTGAATCTACAAGAGTCTGAACGTGACGTTCATTAATGATTATAAAACCCTTAACCGGGTCGCTGGGTTTTAGTTCATAAAACATCTCCAATTAAGTAGGTCATTTTCTAGTTTAAAGTATCGCCAATTAATTTTCTAGTTTACTTAATATTGACCAAGTACTATTATTATTATTATTTTTTTTTATCCACTACAAGTTAGCCCTTGACTGCGATCTCACCTGATGGTAAGTGAAGATGCAGTCTAAGATGGTAGCAGGCTAACCTGTTAGGGGCATGGCAGTTATATTTAACCCAAACCCCTATTCGGTTTCTACACGGCATCGTACCGGAACGTTAAATCACTTGGCGGCACGTCTTTGCCGGTAGGGTGGTAACTAGCCACGGCCGAAGCCTCCCACCAGGCCAAAAATTCTCTATTTTTTAGAGTTCCGCACCTCAAGAGGAAAAAAGGAACCCTTATAGGATAACTTCGTTCTCCGCTTATCTGTCTGTCTGTCTATCAAAACCCTTTTTCTTGGGAAAGTGCAGAGGTATCAAGTCGAAATTAATATCAATCAAATACTTAAGTCTACGTTCCCTTGCGCGCAGAGGTATCAAGTCGAAATTAATATCAATCAAATAATTAAGTCTACGGTCCCTTGGAGCTGTAAAAAAATCAAGCTTCTAAGGAACGCAACTCAAAGATATGACCGTTTATGCCGCATATTTTGACACTCGCCAATAAATCAAATCCTATATTATATTATATAGTACTTCCCGTGGACCAGATAGAATCAAGAAATTTGGCAAGAAACAAAACAAGTGTAGGAAAGAATTAGAATATCGATAATTAGAGTACCGTAATCATAGGGCGTTGAATTGGGCGCTACCAGTTTTGCGCCATTATTATGTAAGCCAGTTATTTCACAGCGGATTAGTCAAAGTCAAAGACAAAGTCAAATAATGTTTAGTCGATTAAGGGCTAACTGTTCAATCGTCAGATAAAGTTTATCGGAGGAAAAAATTTGATGCTTTGACGGATTTTCAATACAAAACCTGTCAAAACGTCTTTATTCCTCCGATAAACTTTATCTGACGATTGAAAAATTAGCCCTTAGGTAGGTATACTACACTTATTGACGTCTAATTATTTATAAAATATAATGATGATAATCAGTAGAGGTATCTATAAACTAAACCTTACGTGTGTTTTTATGACATCTTTCTTGTTATTTGTAAGTGTGAACCCTTTGTGCGCGAGTCTGAATCGCATTCGACCGGTTTTTCGATTATGATATAATATTAGTCTTCTACTCTCTTCTCTACTTCTACTCTCTGTCTGTGTGTATATCTGTCTGTCTATCGCCTACGCTATAACTGCTCATAATTTCAACCGAGTTTGATGAAATTTGGTATCGGTAACATATGCTATTTTTTATCCCGGAAAGTCAAGGAGTTCCCCCGTGAATCAAGAAACTTCACGCACGCGGAAGAAGTCGCGGGCATCATCTAGTGATAAATAAAGCTTAAACTGTTGCACGTGAGCTTGTTATATTTATATTCATTCAAAAACTTAAATGCAAGCTTAGTTTCAAGAGCTTAAAGTTAAAGATTTCCTTGCTTCGATAATTACGAATACAGCGTTTAACTATCAAGAAAAGGAACAAGATACTTACTACTACGCTAACGGCAACCTCTTTGAAGAAATATCTCCCGACATGAACTTTGAGTTATTAAACGTTTCCAAGCTACCCGACTCAGGAAGTAGTTTGCTATTAAATTAACTTTGATCGTGGTTAAAAGTTAAACTGCATGTGGTTTGTGAAGACGCTCTATTTACAAACAAACTTATCTACGAATATCTTCTTGATTTTATTTTTCTCTTTTTTTATCTGCTACTTTTTATGACATCTTATTTTACACTAGTGATTCGCCCCGAACTGAGACCTCGCGGTATCCAAAAGATAGTTTTTTTAAAAATATATATTGTAATAAATAGTTATTTTTTTATTCCACCTAAGATGGTGCCTAAGATTTGTAAGCACAAACGAATAAACTTTAATGGTGAAGTTCTGTTAAAAATACTGAAGCTCATTAAAAATTGAATAATTTCGTTTCCTTATAATATTTATCTAATTTTAGTATTTGTTGTTCAAGTACAGGATATAATTCAAATAATTGATCAAATTTCAGGCTCAGCCTCTCAGAAAATTGAGAGTTCTGAGGTCAACTTTGGATGTTAGAAAATCTCCACTTTAAAAAGGAAAAAAAATTTTGGACTCTATTTCTAATTATCTTTAAAATGATATACTGCAATCCTATGTAACCCTATACAAAATATTTTACTTCGCATTCGCTTCTATGGGATATCTTCTGAAATAAAGATTTTTATACTTTTATAAGCCATATTCGGCTGGAGGCCATCGGTTTACATATTATATTTAGATTTGAAGTAATTACGTTCAGTAATTCAGAAGTTACGGACAAGTGCAAATTCACTCAAGTAGACTCAGAGACCTTTGCTTCGCTCGGTCAATCATCTTTTGCTTTGTCAAGTTAACGGACTCAATAAGTCTAATTGTTTGATGAGTGTCACTACTATTGACTTTTTCTCTTAAAAACCTTGTAAAAAGGCAGACTTTGCATCAAATGGATGCGGGCTAAACTCTGAAGAAGTATGGCTATTATTATAACTCATGCCGTATAACTATGATACCGGAACCACAGAAAAGGTACGTCATAGTATTGTATGACATACACAAAACATACTCCGCGAAGACCTTTTAACAATGAGTGACTCAGGTTTCATAGTAATAAAGCCCAATTCAGCTCGCAGAGTGCTGCGAATGAAAATAATTAAATAGCTACGAAATTCTGTCCCTATATTTCTCTTCCTATCGCGTAACTCTTGTAACCTTAGGGTTGACTTCTAAATTCTTGTAATTACTATGGGTCGGTAATCGGTTGCAATAATGATGAAAATTAGTTAAAAAATATATTATAATTATTAACAGATTTTGTAGAAACCGAAGAGGGGTAACGGTTCAATATAACTGCCATGCCCCTAACAGGTTAGCCCGCTACCATCTTAGACAGCATCATCACTTACCATAAGGTAAGATTGCAGTCAAGGGCTAACTTGTAGTGGATAAAAAAAGTCGTTATATAAGCAATCATCTAGTTAGTTATGAAATATCAATGAATATTTTACACTTGCATAGGGCGGGGGGCCCCGCATACAAGTGTACCAGACAAATTTCAAATGTTTTTTATTCAAATAAACATTTACCAGTACTTTTGAATCGTCGAGTGAATGTACCACTGGTTCGGAATGACATTCCTACCGAGAAGAACCAGCAAGAAACTCGGCGGTTGCTCTTTTGAGATAAATAATTTACAATTTCATTAATTTGTAGAATACAGTAACAGCTGTCCTTAGCATTGCTGGAGCGAGTCAAATCCATGCTCCTTTGTCATTTAAGTAATCTTCAACAGTATAATAAGCTTTTTTTCTGGAGCATACTTTTAATGGACTTCTTAAATTTTGTAAAGGCAAGTTTAAGATAGGTTATGGAATATTGTTGTAAAATAGAATGCTCAATTCCACAAACGACCTTCGAACCTTCTTGAGGCGGAGCGATGGAGTCACGAGCCTATGGCGGCCTCTAGTTTGCCTATCATGCAGATCGCATATTTTTTTGTAGTTTTGAATGTTCTGTTTTAAGTTGTTGATTTAATTACTATAAATATATTATTGCGAGGCAACTGCATGAATACCTATTTCCTTAAATTTCTCTCTAAGGGGTTCGCGCGGTTTTAAATTATAAATTGAACGTATTGCTCTTTTTTGTGATACAAATTTTTTTTGATTATCTGCTGCCCCATAGTAAGATTCCGTAAGACATAACACTATTAAAGTAAGCAAAATATAAAATTTTTGCAGTTTAAACGTCAGTAAATTGTCGAATCTTTTTGACAGCGTAAGCAGCAGAGCTGAGTTTGCCAGCCAGAGTTGATATATGAGTGCCCCATAGAAACTTTGAAACTAAGGTCACCCCCAGGAACACAGTGGTCTCTTCTATTTTGAAAATATCATTATTTACAGTTAAATTTATGTTTCCTGTGGACTTGGTATTCGGCAATGCGATTTCAATGCACTTGGTTTTCCACGGTTTAGTTAGTAACTAGTCCTGGCTGAAGCCAATATTTATTCACCAGACCCGACCATAGCAAATTGACCATACCATGAGACCATAGCAACCTCCCAATTATAAGACCTCAGCACCGCATCATTTCTTCGGGGAGGTTGTTAAATCGGTGTTTTATTGAATTACGAGTAGTTCCCTACCCGAAGAGTAGTAAGAAGTAACCCACCCGAACTATTTCATTTTAGACCCATTACACGAGTGAAGCAAAGTGATGAGATTGAATCGGGAGCGTAATCCGATTGCGTGCCGTCGAAAACGAAAATGAGAATGGCCTTTATTGGAGTTTTATTGCCTTGTTCACTATACCGAGCAAAGTCTTTGAGCTTCGTATGAAGGGAGCGCAACACTGCGGAGTGGAGTGTGCATATCCATTTATAAAAGAACTTTGTTCAGCATTGAATTGATAGAAGTCTACATTATGTTCTTTGCATGCTGATGATGAGATGCGTGCCTGAAATTCCGACCCCCGAAATATTCTACTACAAGTTATCCCTTGACTGCTATCTCACCTGATGGCAAGTGATGATGCAGTCTGAGATGGTAGCGGGCTAACTTGTTAGGGGTACGGCAGTTATATTAAACCCATACCCCTATCGGTTTTTACACGGCGTCGTATTGGAACGCTAAATTGCTTAGCGGTACGTCTTTGCCGGTAGAGTGGTAACTAGCTAAGTCCAAGCTTCCCACCAGGCCAGACCATAGAAAATTCAGCTATTATAAATTCCCGAACTGACCTTGCCGAGGATCAAACCCAAGACCTCCCACTTAAAAGACCACAGCGCTCACCACTTCGCCAGGGAGGTCGTTCCTATCACCCCAGTCACCAAATACAATGTAAGCTGTACAATGTACACTGGATTTTGTGTCTGGGGGTTCCGGCTTCATCAGACGATCGGTGACCGATTTATTATCGGCAAAAAATTAAACGTATAGATTTAAATATTGAAACATACGTGGTGGTAGGTCTAAAACAAAATCGGTTCGATCCGATTTTCGGAGAAAATGGAAAATTTTATGTACCTGGTACTGACGTTGAGCCACAAAGAGGTCACAAAGTCGATGATAAAATCGGCCCAAAAATTATTGAAGCCATAAAAAGTCTGACGTAGGCATAAATAAAGATAAAAAAAACTAAAATTTTACATATTTTGTGTTTAAAAATTAAACTGACAACAGACGCACTGCTGTGCTCTCTGGTATTCATAAACTTAAAACATAATATCTAAGAACCTGCCTGAAAATAAAGACAACCGTAAAATTTTACGGGCCTACTCTTATTTTCTTAGCAGTTTAGTACAAGCTCAAAAATCTGCCTCCATATTTTTACATGCATAATTGAATCAGTATTTCACGTACAGTTAAATGGTTGCACCATTTTACCCGCATTGCGTCCCCATGGAGAACGGAACGCAAATATTTATTTTACCTTGATTTAAAATATCCTTTATGCGGAAGCTGTGACGTTCTGAATAAACTTTTATAGTTACTGATTTGCGAAACTCAATTAAAATATAATTTTGTGCTCGATTAAGTTTTGATTAAGCCTTCGCGGCGACTGCGGGAAATTTTCTCGAATAACTGTTAGATCTTAATTATGTTTTGAAGTATAAATTATTTTGTCTGAAGTTAATATTAAAACTTAATTGGCAAATGGTAGTGGGCTATGAAATGAAATGACTTTATTTCACGTAGGACAACTTGTGCTACTTGTGATAAATCAAGACTCTACCACCGGTTCAGAATGGTATTCTACTGAGAAGAACCGGCAAGAAACTCAACAGTTGCTTGTGGTAGAAGCAATGGCTTTTACCTAGAAAGTTCTGTAGTTACTTGGGTGAAAACACACTACTAACAGGACGGCTTCATCTGTAGCCGAGGTAAACTGAGCAGCGAGACGTCCCATAAACTCCAACATTCTACACTTAACTCAGGCACTCCAGGCCAACCTTGCCTCCGCTAGGCTCTCCACTTCAACATCGACTCGGACTGTCGAACTAGTCAGTTTAATAATTTGACTGATTAGAGAGGTAGAGCCAGAAGCAGATGACAGGAAGGCTGGAAGCGCTACGTTCGAAATAGAGCGTATATGCCTAAGCCCCCGTATTTAACAGGGAGGCTCGCTTGAGTCCAAGTGCGGTCATCGAACTGTAAACTTAGCATTTTGCAAAGAGTATCATCATCTAGATTATTATTTAAGATACACGTCTAGATTATTTAAGATAATTTTTATTGCATGATTTTGTGTTAAACAAAATAAGCTGTCTTTAAAGTACTTGCCCGTGACTTCGCATATTACTGCTTACATTGAAAAATCCGCCCTTGTACCGTGTAAAGGGAATCCCTGGCTGCGGATTGATAGAACAGGTATAATCCGCCAAAGCAGACAAATCTTTGTGGTACAACATGTAGCTTGCGATATGCACCGCCCAATAAGCCAGCAATTCGTACCGCAACATCACCGTACAACACAAATCTTCCAAGTTCCAACCAACACATACCACAGTCTAACCTTATACGTACGTACCACATAGTTATTTTTATACGACTGCCTGAAAAAAGGAGTATATAGTTTCAGGGTTCATGTATGTATGTATGTATGTGAGTCTGTATATTCCACCATAACTTTTATACCCCTGAACCGATTTTAATAAATTAGGTATCGTTAGAATCCCTAGCTTATTCCGGGTGACATAGGCTAGTAAAATTTAAAAAAAATTGATGGGGTGACCATGGTCCCGCATTAAAGATTAAAGTTGAAAAAAAATCCAAAATAAGATTAACTATTTATTCATCATCTAGAAAATGATGAGTAGATTCCAAAAATATATAACACTAGTTCAATATCCAGTGACAAAATAATATCATTTATTGTTTTTAACTATTTAGTTAGTTTTTTGGCAGGGCAGTCGTGTTTTTTATTTTTTTTAATTATTGCTTGTTTATTTCACTACAAGTTAGCCCTTGACTGCGATCTCGCTTGGTGGTAAGTGATGATGCAATCTAAGATGGTAGCAAGCTAACCTGCTAGGGTTGTGACAGTTATATTAAACTCATACCCCTAGTCGGTTTCTACACGGCATCGTACCAGAACGCTAAATCGCTTGGCGGTACGTCTTTGCCGGTAGGGTGGTAACTAGCCACCTAGCTAGTGGTAGCTAGATTGGCCTGTTATTGAGAATTATAGCAAATATGGCTTCTTATTCCTTGATTATCAAAGCAATTCCTGCTTCTATCCAATATACTTGAT
This sequence comes from Erebia palarica, assembly GCA_964035005.1. NCBI lineage: Eukaryota > Metazoa > Arthropoda > Insecta > Lepidoptera > Nymphalidae > Erebia > Erebia palarica. Next base: position 34,820,205 of record OZ035985.1, on the reverse strand, counting down.
AGTATTTTGTTTTCTAATAAACAAATAAGTACAAATTACATCAACTAGTCGAATATCCTAGAACTATGGAGATCAAAATATAGCAAAGGTCAAAAGTTGCGATGTTTTCGGATCAACCGATCCTTCTGGGCAAATATGTTTTTCTTATGATAATACAATATTATGCCTTGACTCAACCCTTCTATTTCATGTATAAAACATCAGCTATAAAAGGCCGTTATTTACAACTTTGATTTATAATATTCTCGGTTTACTTTTTTTTATCCATTAATAAATATCTTAAAATGCTATTATTACTTTTACTTTATAGTTTATTATTATTAATAGGAGCGTTAAAAGTTGTGGACTTCATAATTATAACATTATAGGTACATTCATAAATCTGTCAAACCGAAATTCAAACCCGGGACTTCACATAAAATAGTACTAAAGCATCGAAGAATAACGATTATTTTATCAAAGCGCAAATTCGTCCAAAAACATTGTTACGAAAATTAACATTATTATTGTGTAGCATCCCATACAAAGTTTAGTAAGAGAAAGGATTCTAAGTTAACCGGTTGAGTTTGTTGTAGGCTTTTTGTCAGACCTAGGAGTATTTGGAATCCTCAAACCTTTAGTATTATGATACAAGAAATAATAATTAGTCATTGCAGAATTAAACAAATAGGTACGTTAAATTAAATAAAGACGTTAAAAAGTGTACAATAAAAAAAAATTGGATAAATTAATTACTCTTTATATTTTGCCCTAGCTGATGCCCGCGTGGATTTTGGTTTTATGGTTCCCGCGGGAACTCTTTTATTTTTCGGGACAAATGTAGCCTAAGTGTCATTCCAGACTATAAACTATCCCGGTGCCTAATTTCATCTAGGTCCGTTCAGCCGCTCTGGCGTGATCGAGTAACAAACAAACATCCATCCATCCAAACTTTCGCATTTATAATATAATATTTAGTAAGTAAAGATTCCTTACAACTCCATAGCTCTTGTAACGTCTTACTGCAGTTCGTAGCACATAAAAGAGAAAAGATTTATTTTCAGCTCACATTACGGAACGGGCTACCATACTTCAATAGGCAGACTTTCAAAGCAAGCATCGGATAAGTGTTACGGCATTGCATTGTTGAAGAATATCTTCAAGACATACGGAGTATTTTTTATATTTTTATTAAAAAACTTTATGAATTTTCGCTTTGTACTTTAACTTGAAAATATTACAAGTTTAAGTACGAAGCAAAAATTAAAAAGAAAATAAAATAAAAAGCGTTTCAATATTGCAATCTCATTATTGCCTATATTATCTTGAAAAGACAAGGGTTTCCCCAATGACTAAGCATATTTTCAGCTTATCCTCAGAAAGTATCCCAATTTATTTCAAACGTAAAATCGGATTTCCGATGACGTAAATCGGAAGCTAAACCTTAAATTTTTATTGCAATCGCCATTTTATATTCCCGGATAAAATTTACACTCGTACTAAAATAAAAAGTGAAAAATGGTACGTTGAAGAATATAATATTTACTTGCTTTATCTTCTTTTGTGTCGTGACATTTTCTCTGAAAATATAAAAAATAAATGCGAATTTTTAAAGTGGTTTTAAAGTGTAAAATTTTATGCCATAAATCGATCAACTTACTACTTAAAGCCTTGACTTGTTGAAGTAAATTCTCGTAGAATTTTACTTGATTTTTTTCTGAAAAAAGAAGCAGAAGAAGATTGTTACCTATTCGTCTTCATTTTACTCAATACACGGAAAAGTCACTATGTATTTTTCTTACCTTCCTGACTCATTTCCTTTCCTTTAAAATTGTATGCCATACATTAATAAAATACCTAATAGGTGTATGTATAATATAAAAAAATAATTCAAATCAGAGTTAGTATGCAATAAATTACTTACGATGTTTATCAATATTAAGCTTCTGTTCCTTTTTCGCTAAAATAATACAAAATAATTAAATTAGAGTAATAGTATTTTTGTAAAATTTACAATTTAAAAGTAAGTAAAAAAAATGAGGGCTTATTATTTTAAATGTGTATAGTATTATTTACACTTACATATCCATCGATAATACTCCTTTAAACCTAAAAGTTTAATTTAAAATTTAGTATCTCACGTTAAAGATCATAAATCCGTTACTCAAACTCAAAGTATATTTATTCAAAATAGGTACCTAAAAAGTACACCTTCTGAATGTCACGTTTATAAAGTAGTAGCAGACTTGCCCGCGACTTCGTCCGCGTGAAATAATTTTTTTAAATTCCCACGGGAACTCCCTAATTTTCCGGGATAATATATAGCCTATAACACTCACAAATAATGTGGCTTTCTATAGGTACCAGAATTTTCAAAATCATTTCAGTAGGTCCAGTGATTACCCCCCTACAACGTCACAAATTCACAAACTCACAAACTTAACCTCTTTATAATATTAGTATAGATAAGACCTGATGATAATGAAGAAACTGCGGTATCATAAAACTAAAGCTAACAGGGTTCCATACGCGCCCTGATCTGAGAAGAGATAAAGCACTCAGCCGGGTTATTCGAATTGACTACTAATAAAATCCAAACACTTGTATCATTGGATAAATTGTTTTTTTATGATGTAAACATCGATAAATGTTGAATTTATCAAATTTATAAATATAAAAGAATATCGTCCGTATGATCTATACAAAGTATTACTTTTCATGCTTACTTTTTTTCGTTTCCGAAGAATCTGAAGTGTCAGTTATAGGAAGGTTGAATAAAGTATCCAATTCTAAATCTGAAAAGGGTTAAGTACGAGTAAGTAAAAGTAAGCAAATGTAATACGAATCAAAGTCTTTGCCATATTTCTCAAGAGAAGCTTTTAGCTTTGTTAAAATACTTTATCTACAAAATAAAAATGTATGAATGTTTTGTTAAATAAAATGTGTTTTTTGTTGTTATACCTTTCGGAACTGAGACGTCTTCACTTGAAATAGAAGTTGAGAGCGTAGTTCGCACAATCATAAACATCTGAAAAGAAGAACAATTATTTAAATTTGTATTTTCTTACCTCACCTTACTTCTTAATATTATTATAAATGCGAAAGTTTGGATGGATGTATGGATGTTTGTTACTCAATCACGCCCCAAAATATGATCGGATCTGGCTGAAATTTGGTACAGAGATAGATTATTAGTCTGGAATATCACATAGGCTACTTTTTATCCCGGAAAATTAAAGAGTTCCCGCGGGAACCTAAAAACCTCAAACTACGCTGATGAAGTCGTGGGCATTCGCTAGTAATAAATATACTAAATCAAGTGTCAAGGCCATTTTTTCCTCTTAATAAAAATACTGAATCTCGTTTAGAGTCACTTCGTTTTTCGTCTGTGTGTCAAGGCTCCTAGTTTGTCAAAAATAACAGGATAATACAAAACGTCGGTGGGAAATATTAGTAGTTGGAGTAGGATTTGGAGAATTAACACGTTTTCTCGTGTTGCGCTAGTCTTTTTAGCGCCATATAAAAGTGAGTTAATGAAATTTTAGTCCACTACACACTTTTTTCTAATGAAATTCGATTATTTATGTTTTTAAAAACGAAAATAATCCACTTTATACCATACAAAATTCAAGGTTAAACAAAATGTTTATTACATTCCGAATTAATTTTAAAAAATACCGCCATTTTACACTCTCCGATGACTACCTATAAAATCCGTAATTATATTATAAACTAGACGATGCCTGCGACTACGTCCGCGTGGATTCAAATATTTTGATTCCCGCGGGAACTCTTAAATTTTCCGAGACAAAAAGTAGCCTATGTCCTTCCCGGGATACAACCTATCACGGTACCAAATTTCATCACAATCGGTTGAATATATAGGCCGTGAAAGCGTTTCAGACTGACATAATTTATTTATTTAGACAGACACACTTTCGCATTTATAATATTAGTATGGATGCGAAAGTGTTTCTGTCTTCTTTCTTTCTGTCTGGCTGTGCCGTTGAAGTGTAATTCAGACAGACTGTTACGCTTTACGAGCCATCTTTTCAACCGATTTTGATGAATTTTGGTAGAGAGAATGATAAATTGTACCTATACCGGGGAAGGTTGAGCTATAGGAGGAAATCAAAAAAACTTAAAGCACCCAGACGAACGTCATGTCATCTATAATATAATATAAAAGAAAACCGTCGCGTACAATAAAAAGGAAAAACGATTCTCACCACAGAGAGATGAAGCGCGAATAACATTTTGGAATGAAAAAGTTGATACCGCTCGCTCGAAACCTATCGAATTCCGCCAATTAACTGCGATTCCCTACAACTACATTTTTCATTGCATCAATGAATGCCAATTTGCTCAATTGAATTCTTGATCGTGTTGAACCGCCATATTGCTTATTTTTTTATTTAGGTTTCTCAATTAAGGTTTTGAATATACATATACACAGCAATGCTCGATAGAATTAAATAAAAGACTGTAGTTATTACAAATAGTATAAAATCAATTTGGAATAAAATGTCAAAATAAAATAAAATAGTTTTACTTTTATTTAAAATCATACTCATATAACAAATCCGAAAGTGTGTAAATGTTTGTTGGTTTTTCCTTCAATCACGCCTCAAAGGAGCAATGGATTGACGTGATTTTTGGCATGGGTGTAGTTGAGGACCAAGCGAGTGACATAGGCTACTTTATCTCGGAAAATGAAGGATTTCCGCGATAATAAAAAAAAAAACTTAAACCACGCGGATGAAACCGCGGGCATCAGCTACTTGGAAATAATGTAGAGAAAACAATACCATAGGAAATTTTATTATTATGATATATTTTATGGCCAGTATAGTTTTTGTAAGGTACAGAAGCTGATTCGCTAGGTTTTGCACGATGCGCAAAATTATATTCGGAGAACTTGTGACAGTGACTCCATTAAATTTAAAAATATATAAATTTGTCTGTATGTCTGTTTGTTGCTATACTGGATGTCCCATGCGTATTATGAATGCCATACTTATTAAATAATAAACATAAAAGAACCTTACAAAAAGTGTGTGCGTGCAATACACATACGGCAGAAGTAAAAGTTCGGAAAAGTAGCATAGGAGAGAATAAGATAAATATAACTTGTATTCTATTTCATTCCCTCGCAGGCTAAACCCTATTATGAATATTTTTATCTCTTATTGTAGTCGCTTTTTCGTTTCATCAAATTTTCAAATCACAACGATTCTAAAGAAGTTTCACTTCAATAACTTATCTTAAGTTATTGAAGTGAAACTTCTTTAGAATCGTATCAATCGTATAACATTTATTGCTTATTTAATTTGTATGTGTAAGAAATTGAGTTATTCTTATTCTTACTATTAAAGTTAGAAGTTATTTTAGTCCAGTAGTCAAACAGTGAAATCCATACCACTATGCCAGTGAAAACATACGGATCGATTACGGGTCTTTGCACTCTACAAATCGCTTCCGTGTTGTTAAATCGAAGGAAGTTGGCGTATCGTGTTGCCTACTTCAGCAGTGGGGTGTTTAGCTTTTTAGTTTCAAAATAAATAATATAAATTTTTGCTCAAAACATGCAATTGTTCGTTTGAAGCCAGGGACTGAAAAACAGATTCATAAAGGTTACAGAAATATAAGTGTTACAGAATGAAAGTGTAACAGAATCGAAGCTGAGTAACACTTTTGAATGTGTTTTTAATTCCGTTAACCCCAAACACTTATATTTCTGTAACAGAAATGAATTTGTACCAGAAATAAAAGGTTTTAAAGTGTTTAAAGTGTAACCGAAAAAGCGACGTTGCCAAATTTACTGACGCGTATTCAAATTTGAACCTAAGGTGATAGCACCGTTGGTTGCAATTGCTTTAAGACAAACACGGTCATGTTGTGTCCGTGTGAGTAAAGTCCAATGAAGTGAGAAGAACGCGTTGTCACACCGTTCAGTTTGTTAAGGCATGTAACTGTTAGTCTTACAGATAAAAACACTTATTAACAGAAATAAACGGTTACAGATTGATTGGGTTACAGTATCGTTTCTGTTAACAGTATAAAAAAACAGTGTTTAAACCCCTTATAATATATAAGGACTGAAATAGTACAAAATAAGGACTGAAACAGTAACCGAGTTACTGTTTCAGTCCTTATTTGCAGCATTGTTAACCGAATTCAAAAAGGAGGAGGTTCTTAATTCGACTGTTTTATTTTTGTATGTATGTTACGCGATCATTCCGCCAATTATAAATCAATTGTGATGATTCTTTTTTTGTTTGGTAGATCATACTTCACAGGTGGTCCATATAAATTTTATCGAAATTGATTTTGCACTTTTTTTTTTAATCAATAAAAACAAAATATATGCCCAAATAATGTGTTTTACTGTTGGTACTTAAAGGTATAGTTTTGAAGTCGGTGTTTGTTTTAGATGAAAGTGAATAATTATTTCGTAGTGTGAGGGGGTCCTTATCTACCCATTGCCGGCTCACTATTGAGCACGAGTCTCCTTTTGGAATGAGAAGAGTTTGGCCATAGTCCAACACACTGGCCAAGTGCGGATTGGCAGACTTCTCGAGAACATTATGAAGAACTCACGAGTAAGCAGGTTTCCTCAAGATGATCTTTAATTTCATTAAACGCACATCACTTGGAAATTTTGGATGTGCGTGCCGGAGGATCGAACCCGATTTCGATTTTTATGTATCTCTTACTTTCTATAGCGCCACAACGGTTTGGGTCTTGGCTTTCTCCACGATTTATCCATAGTATTTATCTATTCTACCATGCTTTGCAATTTTCTGTAGACCTTCTTCCGCACAATTTTTACATCTTTTTCTGAGTCTGCCTTTCTTCGTTGATTTATGGCCATTTTTCTCAACATCCCTCGAATCAACAGCAGAACCACCATCTTTTAATAATTCTCGTTTCTCTCCCGACTGCGTCAGAAAGGATGTTTTGTTTTAGTATTCTCCTAATGGAGGTAATACTAATAAAGCTGTAAGTGTATAAAGTTGGACAGGTTACCGTGTTAGAGGCGACTATCGATTTACAGAAAGTTTAAATTGGTTTACCTAAAGTAGTAGTTAAACTTTAGTTCAGCCATTCTCAGTAATACATAATGGGGTCAAAGGTGCTAATGAAATGTAAATCAGTCTTCTATCCGTTTCTGCTTTATATACGGTAGGTAAGTAGAAATTGTGTAAATGTTTTTTTTATTCTGCTCGATATAATCATTCAATTTCACGGTAACCTCACCTGGAAGTTAGTGATAATGCAGTTTAAGACGTCGTGACGCTGAATGTTCAATACGTAAAACGTTCAAAATGCAAAATGTTCAAAACGCAAAACTTTCAAAACGAAAATAGTACAATGATCATGTAGGGTTTTTGCCTGGTGGGAGGCTTCGGCCGTGGCTACTAACCACCCTACCGGCCAAGACATGCCGCCAAGCGATTACGCGTACCGGTACGATGCCGTGTAGAAACCAAATAGGGGTATGGGTTTAATATAACTGCCATACCCCTAACAGGTTAGCCCGCTACCATCTTAGACTGCATCATCACTTACCATCAGGTGAGATCGCAATCAAGGGCTAACTTTTAGTGGATAAAAAAATATAAAAAAAGATATGGCAGCTCTAATAATATAGATACACATTGAGTAGATATTATAGATATAGATAGCGTAACACACCGCTAAATTGCTTGGCGGCAAGCGACTTGAGGAATTTTTATTCAATTCAAATCGGGATCAGCAGGGTGATTATGTCAATTTTGTTTTTTTTTTTGGCTATTGATTGGGAGAATCTCCCAAAAGACGTAATAATATACACTTTCCCTGTTAGTTTTATGTTGAATAACCATTTCAAGTATCGATTAAAGTAAAATGTGCGTTGAATTTTGATGACATCACAAGCAATCTTACTTAATATTATAAATGCGAAAGTTTGGATGTAAGTATGGATATATGGATGCTTTTTACTCAATCACACCCCACAGGATGAACGGATCTGGCTGCAATTTGGCACAGAGATAGATTATAGCCTGGAATAGCACATAGGCTACTTTTAATCCCGGAAAATTAAATATCTCCTGCGGGAACCAAAAAACCTCAAACCACGCAGACTAAGTCGCGGGCATTCGCTAGTATTTCATTCAAATTCCCAAATTAAGCACGCATTTAGACGTTTGAAAAAAGAGGTGTTGGATTTAACTTGTGAAAAAAGAGGCAGTACAACACCTAGTTTTGAGGAGAAATTGTATTATGTTAGTAGTTTTACTTCAAACTAATTGGTTGTGCTGGAGATAGAGTTGTGCAAAAATAAGTCTCTCCTTTGGCAGTCACTATCTAGAGTCAAGATAATAATCCTTTTATAACATAATATATATCTCTACCAAGTTAAAATAGTTGCTTTTATTCAAAGCAAGAAAACTTTGAGAACAAAGAGGTTTAATTTGAGTAACATTTTCATTTTTCTGTACGAGTATAAACGGTGAAAGGGAATCTATTAGTATCCATTAAGTTTGGCCAACCTAGATAATACTCGAAAATCGAAATACTTGTTCAACTTTCTTGTATATTTAGTAAATAAAGGTTCCGACTATGATTTTCAGCTGTTAATATTACAGATCCCATCGTATCGAAAGGCAGATTTTGCTCGAAAAAACGGTTTTGCTATTATATATTAAGAGGCTTTTCATTTCTGTTGACTATAATAAAATTAACCTTTTTTCTATGAACGATAAATTTTTATACCGCTAAAGCAGTATAGTACAAATTCTGTTATTTTATTCAAATATACTTTCACGAGCGTTACCACTGGTTCGGAATGACATCCCTACCACGAAGAACCAGCAAGAGACTCGGTGGTTGCCCTTTTTAAAAAGTCATAATTAAAAAAAAACACGACTGCCCTGCTACAAAACGAGGTATTGATCTATAGTATATTTTTGGAATCTACTCATCATTTTCTAGATGATGATTGTTAATATTATTTTCGTTTTTTTTTCAACCTTAGTCTTTAATGCGAGGCCATGGTCACACCATCAATTTTTTTTTAAATTTTACTAGCCTGTGTCACCCGGAATAAGCTAAGGATTATAACGATACCTCATATATCAAAATCAGTTCAGGCATAAGGAAGTTATGGTGGAATATACAAACTCACATACATACATACATGAACCCTGAAAACAATATACTCCTTTTTTCAGGCAGACGTATAAAAATAATTTACAATTTCATCAATTTAATCAATTTATAGATAAGTAGCCGCTGTCCTTAGCAGTCAAAGTATAAACTGCTGTTCAATCGTCACGCTTACCTGCGAAACTTAAAATATAAGTATGTTAGTATATTTTCCATTAGAGGAACTTACCAACGTTTTTCCTAATCAAAAATTATAATGGTAGATGATGCCCGCGACTTCGTCCGCGTGGATTAAAATGTATTGATTCCCGCGGAAACTCTTTAATTTTCCGGAATTAAAAGTAGCATATGTCCTTCCCCGGGATACAACCTATCCCGATACTAAATTTCATCAAAATCGATAGAACAGATGAGCCGTGATAGCGTAGCAAACAGGCATACACACTTTCGTATTTATAGCATAAGTACGGATTAGTATGGAAGTATGAATATTCTAAAGTGTCCAAAAAGAAGGATAATATCTAACTTTGCAATGGTTTATGCGTATTTTAACGTTAACTTTTCCAGAATCCCCGCTAATCCAATTCATAGCTTGATAATCTTTGCACTGAAACAAAACATGAGCCTGCTTACGATTCCTTCCACGCGTTTCAGGGGTAAAAAGACTAAGCCGATTTGCAAGCGCGTCAGCTTGGAATATGAATACGTAAACTGTTCAGCGATGCGACTTTATCGTACTGTTACCGTGTTAATAAATGATTAGGTTATAAATATGAGTTACAAGTGAATTTAATTTAACTAATTAAAAAATGCTATATTATTTTCGGAGTTTACCTCCTTATGAAGCGATTTGCATATCCTTTGGAATCTTATTCACATTTTTATTAAATGATATTTTTTTGTGAATCACTGGATATTGAACTATAGTGTTATATATTTTTGGAGATGGACTCATCATTTTCTAGATGATGATTATATAGTTAATCTTATTTTCAAAATTTTTTTTTCAACTTTAGTCCTTAATGCGGGGCCATGGTCACCCCATCAATTTTTTTTAAATTTTACTAGCCTATGTCACCCGGAATAAGCTAGGGATTCTAACGATACCTCATTTATCAAAATCGGTTCAGGCATATAGAAGTTATGGTGGAATATACAAACTCACATACATACATACATACATGAACCCTGAAAACAATATACTCCTTTTTTCAAGCAGTCGTATAATAAATATGATACCAGCAAGTCTTACTCGACAAGCTTAGCTTTGATTATAGGCTAAGAAAATATGTTTTTTTTATTCCACTACAAGTGGAACTGGGATCTCACCTGATGGTAAGTGATGATGCAGTCTAAGATGGTATCGGGCTAGCCTGTTAGGGGCATGGCAGTTGTATTAAGCCCCTAGTTGGTTTATGCATGGCATCGTACCGGAACCGGTACATCTTTGCGGGTAGGGTGGTAACTAGCCACGGCCGAGGCCTTCCACCAGACCAGACCAGAGAAAATTCAGAAATTATAGATATTTATGTGAGAAAAATTATATTCAAAATCTTTGTGCGTAAAGAGCTCTTGTTTTACTGTTGCTTTTGAAACACGCTATCTACACAATAAAATTCAAACCTGTAATAAATGTACGCAAAACGTAGCATAAGTACAACAAATTATTCTTGACTTTGAATTTATATATAAATCCATCTATTTATCGGAACATATTAAATTATTCGCTGTCGCATATTCGCTATAATCCGCCAACGGATTATAGCAAAATAATTGTAATCTTTTCTTGCTAAATTTTAGTGATTATTAAATAGAGGATCTCCCAAAAGTCGTAATATCCACGTCCCCTGATAGTTTTATGTTGAAGAACCATTTTAAACAATCGATTAAAGTAACAAAGTGCGTCGCACTTTAATGACGGCACATTTCAGAATTTCATATAAATCCCATAATTAGGACGCGTTTTGACATTTGAAAATAAGTTGCTTATTTGACTATTTGTCAAATACCCAAGTGAACTGAAGCCGAAAACTCACAAATTCTATCCAAACTAAACTTTTTAGTAATGTAAGGACGCTTGCACATTAGATTACTATCCGATAATTATTTGATCGTATTATATGGAAGCGTTGTAATTCCATTTGATCTGAAGCTTAAATGTCGTACACAGGCTGATCCTAGCCTATCTATAGAACTAGATACCGCAGATTACGTCACTCTGCCCAGGTGCTTAGAAGGTATCTGACAGGTTCCACCGAAGCTGAACTAAACAAAGGCAATCCAGATAGGATTCTGCTAAAGGCAGATTTGATTACACCGCTCCTGAGCTTTGATAATGCTTTCGTAGCTACTACGGATTCGTTATCTGGAAAGTTGACTGATATCTATTATGGTGCCGTACCAAAATTGTTACAAACATCGATATATATAGGTACTAGATGGACCCTTTCATAGAAAAAAGTTGGGCGTCCGACTTGTAGGGCATGCCCCTCACCTGTATAAGCCTGTCTTTGTCCCCATCATAGCGCTGCCCCACATTTCAGACTAGATGGCGTTAGTAAAATAAGTTCACATTCTTTGTTTGACAGGGCCCGTCTATGTAATTTGAGGTCGTTGGTTACAAAGCAGCCATTATGATACGAGTAAGTCCGTTACATCACACGTATTTATCTATCTGTCTTCATACTATACAGAATTAGATGCTGATTACTTGTACAGTTTGCATTTGCTAGCATTAAAAAATTCAGTTTTTTTTTTAAACAGACTAATGATGATAACAAATATTTGACCTAATTTTCTTATAATATTCTTATTTCCGTCGTTTCCTTGAAAATGTTTACTGTTAGCTCTTGAATAATTCAGTATAAAATGTTATTATCCTATGAATAATAAGAAAAAACGATTTTCGCGGATTGCTTAATATAATAGTACTCGTAAATATAAACCAAAATTAAGAACGAACTACGGAGAGTGCGTATCAAATTGTAAATCTTTCCTAACTGATCTGCATCTTTCAGGAATCTTTCCCGCGGGAACTCTTCAATTTCTCAAAAAGTAGCCTATGTCCTTCCCCGGGATGTAACCCGACTCTGAACCAAATTTCATCAAAATCGATTGAGTAGTTGGGCCGTGAAAGCGTAGCAGACAGGCAGACACACTTTCGCATTTATAATATTAGAATGGATGTACGGATTATAAATGCGAAAGTGTGCCTGCCTGCCTGTCTGTCTTCTACGCTTTAACGGCCCAAATTGTCGACTGATTTTGATAAAATTTGGTATAGAGATAGACTTTATATCGAAGAAGAACATAGGCTTTTTATCCCGGAAAAGTGAAGAGTTCCAGCCAAAACTTAACCAACGCGGACGAAATCGCTGGCTTCATTTAGTTAAACATAAAAAACATGGATTGAATAGTTATTTAACAACATGAGTTAATATAACATAACAATAAAATATTGTATACGTGACAATTTATTCCGTCTGAATAATTTCGGAAAATATAATATTATTTATCTTTACGTGTAATAAACGGGTACGATTTGAGAAGACCCAAACGATGGTGACAACGTCACGTAGACAATATTACGTGATTCGTGAGTAAACGTAATATTTCCGTTACTATAGCTACCCCTATACCGTGAGCGCTGAAGTAGAATGTTATAAACGCTACTGGAAGCTAATAAAATAGCTTAAAATAACTCAAGCTGTTTTCGTTCTTTAAGTGAAGGTTTCCTGTAAAGAAATACTTCAGATTTTATTAATTAATAATAATCCATACTAATATTATAGATGCGAAAGTGTGTCTGTCTGTCTGCTACGCTTTCGCGGCCCAACTACTTAACCTATTTTGATGGAATTTGGTACAGAGATAGATTATATCCCGGGGAAGGACATAGGCTACTTTTCATCCCGGAAAATTGAAGAGTTCCCGCGGGAATCAAAAAACATCAATCCACGCGGACGAAGTCGCGGGCATCATCAAGTATTATATATTTATATATTACTTGTAATAACTAGTATTATATCATAAAATTAATAAATATTAATTTAATATGCAACATCACTCAAATTTAAATGCGTACTTAACGTAGTGTAAAATATTTCAAATAAGTATGCGTATTCGATTTGTTAATTTGCGGAGTGATAATGTTAATATATTAGATTCTATGAATCGTCCAGTGTTATTTTAATTATTTTAATGAGGACAATGTAATTAAATTTTAAATGTAGCAATTAATAAAACAAAGTTGAAATTAATTTTGGAAGCTTAACACATTATTATTTGAAAAGATAAACTTATTAAAATAATCCCAAACCATTTTGCAGGAAAGATTCAAGCTTGTTTTAAGTTGACGGTAAAATTAGAGTAACTTCAGCGGCTTGCAGCTCTGATGCTGAGATCTATAGAACGTACTTTCACTTGGCTCAGACTTTACTTAGAGTTAAATCGAGATGGACTTATGTGAGTAACATAAATCTGTCTCGTTTTAACCATTTCTTAAGTCTAAGCTAAGTCAAAGTTCGCTCTATATATCTCACACTTAAATTGTATATCATTTAGATTCCTTTCCATTTACGTCAGCCCATCCCATCATGAACAAGACGTACAGGTACATTATCAATTTCCACATTAGTAGTCTACTGAAATTTGCAAACCTATATTATTACCGAACAAGGTTTTTCCTTTATTTGCGTGGATTTGGGTTACTGATCCATTTGAGATTTCCTCAAAACACTTTTTTAATACAGGTGTTTATATACGTTATGGTGTTATTAGATAACCTACGCGAAATATTCTTAGTTTCTACACCCAGTTATATTGATATGATAGTCAATTTTTTCTTTTCAATCTTCAAAAAAAAACTTCTATGTTTTTCCATCAGCTCTCGTCTCACGTTACGTATGTAGGTCAGCGCTTTCATTATCAGACCGTCAACGTTTATGATATGTCGCATGGTGTATGGACTATGTCTACGTAGCTGTAACACTTACACAATATTATTTTCTTCCACGGAGTTTAGAAAGCTATTTTTCTCGATCCAGACATTTTCCATTACATAAACTTCTCAACAAATATTTTAATAACTTGAAATGAAAACTAGACATTTTGTTATTTAGGTCCGAAGACCGTAGACCAACGAGACCGTTTTATGCAACAGTGATACTAAGAAACATCTGTCGCTAGAACTCTTTCTTTACAATTTCTGGTGAGAACCAGTTGGTTAAACCACAGAATACAAGTGTTTTATTCTTGTCGCCAAATAATCAAAAACATAACATCAGTTCTGTCCTTAAATAATTTTTAATCTTTTGACACTATTGTACTCAAATTAAATATGGAATTATAATAATGTTATGATATGTATCAACGAAAATTAATAGAATGTTAGTAGTACATATAAATTTGCGATGTTAAATTTTAGTTTTGATTTATAATTATGTTGCACGCCGAAATTGGCAAACTGATGCCCACGTGTTTTTCGGGTTTTTGGTTCCCGCGGGAACTCTTTAATTTTCCGGGATATAGAGTATTCTGTCTTATTATAGACTATAATCTATCTCTGTGCTAAATTTCACCCAGACCCGTTCAGCCGTTCAAGCGTGATTGAGTAACAAACATCCATCCATCCATCCAAATTTTCACATTTATAATATTAGGAAAAATATAGAAGACCTTTAATCTAACACAATTTATGCAACCATTAAATAAACAAAAAAAAAAAATAACAAACTTCCATCGATTTTCCAGTGATTTTTAAAGCACTAGAGAATAGGACTTTTTATATAGGTATTAATTTACTTTAAACGTATTTTGAAAAAAACTAAATTTATTATGTTGTTAATCATTAACAAGGACACCAGGCCCATAATGCCATCGTATAAAGCTATAATACTCAAAATGACAGTTTAATGTCACGTTCCTTGATGTTCCTAAAATAAGGATTATAATTCTCAAATACGAAAGTTATAACTTAAAGCGTTTGCAGTATGGCCTCAGAACTTAAGATAGATGTTTTAGAAACCTCATCTCGTAGAAGTGTATTTTAGTAGAAATGCCTTTAAATTTTGCTTTGAATCATTATAAAATGTAAAAGACTATCTCCCAAAGCCCAGCCAACGCGCGACGATACGATAAAAAAGAAGAAAACATTTCGTCCAAAATTCGAATAGAAATAACATTTACCTTTCGCAAAATAAACTCCGCTATACGTTAAGCCATTCCCAGTGAAACGACTTTAAATTGATGAGAGGTTTATATTTAACTAGATGAGAGAGAGAGAGAGAGAGAGCCCGCGACTTCGACCGCGTTAATCAAGTTTATTCTATTCCCGCGGGAACTTTTTAATTTTCCGGGATGAAAAGTAGCCCCTGTCCTTCCCTGGACCAACAACAACATCTTTTTACCAAATTTCACCAAAATTGGTTGAAAAGATGGGCTGTTAATGCGCAGCAGACAGGCAGATGTACACTTTCTCATTTACCTATAATATTAGTATAGATATGACTGTATACTGTAGTCTGCACCTAAGGGTCTCTCTTAAATAATAAGTATGTAGGATTTTATTAAATCGGTAAATACTTTAGTACAATCAGAATTTTCTTTTTCAAAAGTCTCTGGCGTTTGAAATAAAATTTAAATATCATTCGATTGACTCGAACATTTTTTTCTTATTAGATCTCATTTTTCTCTTTAGGTACCTATAGTACCTACTCAGTATTGTTCTATCTCTTTTACTTTAAGAACAGATTCGTAAAGAACTTAATTTACTTTACCGCAATACTCTCTTTTACAAAATTGTATTCTCGCAGGAGCTATCCTTTGTTTAATCTATTAGCTGATGCACACGACGTCCGCGTGTTTGAAGTTTTATGATTCACGCGGAAACTCCATAATTTTCCTGAATAAAAAGTAGCCTATATCACTCTCCAGGTCCTCAACTATAGTTCCGTTGCGGCGTGATTGAAGGACAAACCAACAAACAAACACACTTTCGCATTTATAGCATTAGTATAATCTTTGCAAGACACGTATTTTCTTTGCACAATATTTTTATGCTCTGTTTTCTAGTAAGTATTTCCTTCGTGTAATCTAGTCGCAAAATTTTGTGAGGGTAGGCAGCATAAATTTGTGCAAAATCCATGCTAATATTATAAAAGCGAAAGTGTGTCTGTCTGTCTGTCTGCTACGCTTTAACCACCCATTAGTTCAACCGATTTTGATGAAATTTGGTACAGGGATAGGTTTTATCCCGGGAAAAGACATAGGCTACTTTTTGTCCCGGAAAATTCAAGAGTTCCCGCGGGAGTAAAAAAAACAACAGTTCAACTTATTTTAACGAAATTTGGTATAGAGATAGTTTGTATCCAGGGGAAGGACATAGGGTACTTTTTATCCCGGAAAATTAAAAAGTTCCCGCGGGAATCAACAAACCTTAACCACGCGGACGAAGTCGCGGGCATCATCTAGTATTAAAATATGCAAACATTTTCATCTTCTTAAATGGCGAGTCATATTATAGCAACGTTGCAATTAAATTATCATACAAATTAAAAGTGAAAAGCTGTGTGTGCTGAGTTTTATAGGAGTTCTAAAGGTCCCAGCTTTGGTTGCTAACAGGGTACATTTAAGAATTCTTCCCTTCCATGAGAGCTTTCATCTCAAGTTGCAACATCACTTACCATTAGGCGAGATAGCAGTAATATTACTAATAATCCATACTGTCTGTGAATATGTGTCATACCAAAGTGTGTCTGTCGGTCTGTCTGCTACGCTTTCACGGCCCATCTGTTCAACCGTTTCTGGTGAAATTTGGTACAGGGATAGGTTGTATCCCGGGGAAGGACACAGGCTACTTATACATAGTAGTCATTGCTCGCTTTGTCATATTAGCTCGGGTACCCCCAAATGTTATCATTTTCTTTGTTTAGTCTTGAGTTTTGAATAAAGTCGATTATTTTCGTTTTTAAAAACGTAAATAATCTAATTTCACTAGAAAAAATTCTTCATAACACACCCAACTTCCTAAACATCCTGGGGGAGAATTTGGGTTACGTAGGATTAATGTTTTTTTGCTGGAAAATTGCATTTACACATCCTGCTCTAGGGTATGTGGGACCCACTACACTCCATAACACTAATATCTATAGTTGGGAAGGTGGGAGTCCCTCCATTCCATAAAACTAATATCTGTAGGTGGCTAGTGTGTTTTCGCCCTAAACTAGATATAGGATATGAAGCTGTGAGTTGCGACACGGTCAACTTGGCTCCACCTATCCAATTAGGATAAGTGCACTGTCCCACTGGTATCACACTGCACTCGTAAAACTAATCAAATTAATGGAACTAATGAAAATAGCACGCATAAGATCCTATAGGCGTACGTTATAAGATAAACGTACATAAGCTGTATCGAGCGAATGATGTACTCACATTAGTTCAATAATAAACTTCAAAAATTTAAACAAATTTTGGAGTTTAACTAATTTAGAATCGAATTTCATATATAAATAAGCCCAGGGTATGAAAATGTAAGGGGAGTAAAATCAAAATTTCTCCGATACTTTGATGACTGAGAAACACATCTTCATTTTTAACCGGTAGCTCGTACACCAAGTCTCATGGATATAACTTGAGAAATGACGGACTTTTATTCAAAATTTTCACCCCCTATTTCACCCCTTTGGGGGTGGAATTTACAAAATCCTTCTCTAGTGAGTGAGAAAATTTCAAGTTTCTAACCCCAGCGGTTTAGGCTGTGTGTTGATTGGTTAACGATTTTTTTATATATATGAGATAAGATGAGATGAGATTGAAATGAAATGAGTTACTTATTAGAAATATTTTTTTTCTATGAACAAAACAGGTTAAACTTTATAAGCCTTAAGCCCCGCGGGATTTGACAATAATATCCTAAATACACAGGAAACTAGTTAGAGTCAGACCTACCACCCACGCAAATGGCCAAAATATGATGTAATTTCTACTTTTATGTTCATATTATGTGTTTCGCGGGCTTTTTGTTAATTACATATGTTATAAATCTGCCTCGTTGGTTAGCATATTTGACTGCGGCCGATGAGGTCCCGGGTTCGAGTCCCGGGTTGGGCCATAATTAAGTGTTAAGTTTTTCTGACTAGAAATTCTCAGTACCAACCCGGAGTTAGGAAGTTGGTGGTGTTTCACCACCGTGCCTCGGAGAGCACATTAAGCCGTCGGTCCCGGTTATTATCACTAACATGCTAATAGTCGTTAAAGACCGCCAAGCCGCATTGGAGCAGCGTGGTGGTTCTAAGCTCTAATTGCCTCTCTCCTATGAGAGTGGAGGTCTGTGCCCAGAACTAAGACGTTTTAATGCAGTGACAAATTATAAATAAATAAATAAATTGAAAAAAAATGGCAGTCATAGGTACGGACTGCCGATAGAAGTGAAAACGAATATTAATATTTTTTTTCAATTATTTAATTTTTATTTCTAATTTAAAGAAAGAAAATATTTTAAATATAAACCTTAAAACTAAGACATTAAAGTTTAATTTTACGAATGTATTATATTTATACCATTTGTCTAACCGTAACAACCCTAATATAGGTTTTCACGAGCATGTTGGTCACGCGAATCCACATTTTTACCCCTACCAAAAAGTGCTCCACGTGGCTAAAGAAGTTTTAACTTCAAAATTAAAGCAATAAACTAATCAATTTCATTAGGCATAGTAGGTGATAAGTGTAATTTGAAGACTGACGACGTGACCTATGAGCCACCATTGGTACTTAACAATAATAATTGATGACAAAACCATACATATAACCTGTGGTAGGCATATAACTTCATTAAAATATATAAAAAGAAAAGGTGGGTGACTGACTGACTGATCTATAAACGCAAAGCTCAAACCACTGGATGGATCGGGCTAAAATTTGGCCTACAGATACAGGCCTGACATAAGCCTCCACTAAGACAGGAGTTTTTAGATTCAACCACTAAGACTCGGTTGCAGACACTCCAGGTTACGTTTAAACCAGGAATAAATTTGATTTTTTTACAGAAGTTTTACATGAATCTCGTCAAAGTAGCAGCTAACTCTGGGTTAAAATGGTAACCCGGCATTTCTACAAGCGGTCCTCAGGGAGTGAAATCGGGGTTTAAAATTTATTTGAAAATCGAACTTAGCGTGAGCAAAGCCGCGGGCAAAAGCTAAAATATTTAACAAATAGTTACCTGTATTTTGTTAAATTTTGATAAATATGCAGTATTTACTCACGGAATAGAAACAAATATTAATCTTAGAGTTTCTCTATAATTGCTGCTCTTGAGTAGAGATTAGTTAAATTCTAAAGTTTAATGCAAATCCCTTTAGATGATGAGTTATGCTGAAAGGATAAGTTCTACATTATAGTTAGATTTGAGCAAGCTTCTCCACGATTCCGTTTAAAATAGCAGACATTAAGGGCGATTTCGAGCTAGTGTAATTTGGGCATTCAATTTTGTTCAACACACTTCAGATTTTTGAAGCACAATTCACATTTTCTCCTCAAAAAATCTGAACGTGTGTACATGCGTTATTCCGGCACGTTCGCTTCAACCCGTTAGTCAGTCAGTAAGGTCCGCCACATACATTTGGAATTCCGATGCGGAATATCGAATCGGGATTCCGAACGCAGTAAATCCATATAAAATCTATGGTTAGTTTTAGTCTTAGTTTTTAGGATAGGATATGAAGATGATATGATATTTATATGATACAATATTTAGTTTTTTTTTTAAGTTATTTTTTTTAGTTTTAGTTTTCTACACACGCACAGTAGTTTTCCTTTGGAATTTAGTTCAATATTTTTACCGTTCAGAATTCCAAACGGTAAAAATGGCTAGCGTACACAAGCGTCAACGCTCGTAAGGGATGCGCGTGGGACAAAGAATGGCGAATAAACGTGCCTAAAAACTTCCAAAAATTAGCTAATACCACAGAAAAGTTAATACCGAAAAAACGCTCATCTGTAACCACCCTAAAGTACTTATGCATTACGATCGCACTAAAACTCAATCTAGCCTGAGAAGCAAAAGGTTTAGAAAGTAGCTGATGCCCGCGACTTACGTTATTTTTATACAACTGCCTGAAAAAAGGAGTATATTGTTTTCAGGGTTCATGTACGTATGTATGTATGTATGAATGTATGTATGTATGTATGTGAGTTTGTATATTCCACCAGAACTTCTATACGGCTGAACCGATTTTGATTCATGAGGTATCGTCAGAATCCCTAGCTTATTCCGAGTGACATAGGCTAGTAAAATTTTAAAAAAATGATGGGGTGACCATGGTCCCGCATTAAAGATAAAAATTGAAAAAAAAAATGAAAATAAGATTAACTATATAATCATCATCTAGAAAATGTTGAGTAAATTCCAACAACATATAACACTATAGTTCAATATTTAGTGATTCACATAAAAATAACATTTAATAAAAAATGTGAATAAGATTCCAAAGGCTATATATGTAAAAATCGCTTCTTATGGAGGTAAACTCCAAAAATAATATGGCAGGGCATTCCTATTTTTTAATTCGTTAAATTAATTTCACTTGTTTCCTTAAAGCCTTGTTCTCCAAAGTATAAACTACATAGTCACATCAGATAAGGCGTTAATTAGCTATAAGATGCCTGCGACTTCGACCGCGCGGATTTTTGTTTACATTAATATCACAAAGAAAAAGGTTTGAATTCAATCTCGCAATGTATAAATAATAATAAAATAAAATAATAAAACTAATAATAATAACATAATTAAAAAATAAAAAGAAATGAAAAAAATTAGAAAAATACAAATTATGAAAAATTTAAGACTAATGAAAGCGTAATATGACAAAATAAGAAAAATGGTAGTGTTGTTTCCAGAGGTTTATTTTCGTAGGGAACATTAAATTATAAAGTCCCTTTGTTTCCTTGCCAGTTAAGTTTTTATTTGACACTGAAAAATTAACTCTGCGTTCACTTTTGGGGACACTTTAATTTTCCTTTGTTTCGGTAATTTCTAATCATCATCGCAGTATATATTTCTGTGTATATAATAACTAGCTGATGCCCGCGTGGAATAAGTTTTTTACTGCCAACTATACCCATGCAAAGAATCACGTCGATTTGTTGATCTGTCGCAGCGTGATTAAAGGACAAACCAACAAACCAATAAACAAACAAACCATTTCGTATTTATAATATTAGTATAAAGTGTCTAGTTTAAAGTTTTGCGCTTCCTATCATCTCTTAACTACCATCCTGGAGCAGTAGTGAGTACTGTATCTTATAGTGGCAGGTCCCGGGTTAGATTAAAGTCTGTTGAATTTTCGCAACCATCAAGTCAAGACGCCAAGCGATTTTCAATCCGGTACGATGCCGTCTAGAAACCGATTAAGGGGTTAATATACTTACCTGCCGTACCCCTAACAGGTTAGTCCGCTACCATCTTAGACTGCATCCTAACTTATCATTACGTGATAACGCAGTCAAGGGCTAACTTGTTGTGGAATAATATTTAAAAAAACTGATACAAGTCATTGCATCAGATGATAAGTTAAACAATCTTCACTTCGCCACAAAAATAGACGATTTCAGAAACCCACGACTGTACGACTCAAGTTATCAAACGATAAGAAAAACTGATCATTTCATAAAAATTCTTTCCAAAAAAACCGACTTCCAAAGCCACTGTAAAGTAAGTCGGTTTTTTGGATAGAATTTTTATTTTTAACTTTTAAGTGTCAGGATTGAGTATTTAGAGTCAGAATTTTTTATGAGACCACCTCGATAGCTTCCTCTAAGGACTGAAAAAAAATATTCAAATCGGTTAAAAAGCCACGGAGATATGCACCGACATACATAAAAAAAAATACGAGCTGAATTGAGAACCTCCTCCTTTTTTGGAAGTCGGTCAAAAATAAAATATGAGATTAAGTATGTAGATAGTAGATAAAGTATGTACTACGTAGGTATAAAGAAGGGAGAGTTGCCGTCAGCAACAGCAAATACTTGTTTTACGGCGAATAAGTTGGTTGCTCTAACGTTTACACAAGTCGGTAATTGGGTAGACTTTAGAAATCCGATTTTATTCCTTTTTTTCCGCCATGCCTTGATCCCTGAGTACCTACTAAGGGCGAAAATGCACAACCCACAATTATTTTTGTCCTGCTGACAAAAAGTCGACGCGGGCTTTTTATATGGAGTACACATAGACTAGCGCGGCAGTACGAAACGTGTCCTCAAAACGCCAACGTTTCACGCGGTCGTTTTGTCTTATCCTCTCCGTATTGTATTATCGCTGTAACATCCAATTATAATAATCAATCAATATATTAATATTTGTACACTGTACACTTATTGACGTCCGAAACTTATAAAACATGATAATGGTGACAAATCATTATTTACGGAATCTTAAAACTATGAGGGTTCCAAACACAACCTGGTCTGAGAAGAGCCCACAACAAACTCAGACGGGTTTTTTAATTATTATCACCAACTTACATAATCATATATTTAATAGAACTATAATAGTTAATAAGATTAATTTGCGGACGGAACGAGCATTCCCATGCATTTTTATCATTTAAATAATCCTATAAATTGTAATAGGATTTTTCAATTACTTTACGTGTTACAAAAACTTTAAACTTGTTGAGAGACATCTCCAATATGTCTTCTGGGAGTTTATTATAAAAACGTACACTGATTGCCGACAAATGAATTACTAATTTTACAAAGTAAGCGGGCACTGCAATTTCGTTCTTATTTCTTAATCCTTGAAAAATCTTTGACTTGAAGTACCTACCTTTCTACCCGAGCTCTAAGTCGAATCGTATATGTAGTCTTCTGCCACAAAACCTGAGTTAGGACATGTGTTCAGTACGTTAACATACTGGGCATATAGGATGATTTAATATTTTAAATGCGAAAGTGTGTCTGTCCGTCTATCTGTATGTCTGTCTTCTACGCTTTAACGACCCATCTTTTCAGCCGATTTTTATAAAATTTGTTAAAGTGGTAGGCTACATCCCGGGGAAGGACAACGGCTTTTATCCCGGAAAGTTAGGGAGTTCCACCGGGAATATAAAACAACTTAATCCATGCTGACAAAGTTGCGGGTATCATCCATTCCAAACCAGTGGTAGATTTACTCGATTATTCAAAAGCACTTGTCAAAGTCTACTTGAATAAAAATCGTTTGTATTGTATTGTAATGCGGTAGACATTATTTTTCCAAAACAGGCCCTAATGTATAATGTATCCATAATGTAATGAAAAAAATAATGAATGGGTAATGCAACGATATTGACTTTCAGAAATTAGTTATACGACGCAGAGATATACTTCACGTGAAAGCTTTTCGTAATTGCTACGGAAGCTGACCTAAGATTACAGTTCCGTTCCACACTGGAAATAACCTGCAGATTGAATTACTTACATCCAATTATTACGGTAATAGAGGGTGAGGACCAAGTTGGCGGCTCAATTTACTGATGGGTTTGAAAGTGGCTCGGTACATTGATGAATGTAATGAAATGAAATGAAAATACCAGGGACTGAAAAACTAATTCATAAAGGTTACAGAATGATAAGTGTTACAGGTTGAATTGATAACAGAATCAAATCTGTAACCGTTTTAAATGTGTTTTAAATCGATTAACCCAAAACACTTAACTATATTTCTGTAACAGAAATGAGAGTGTTTAACACTGTTTTAAAGTGTAACCGGTATGGCGTCGCTGCCAAATATACTGCTGACGCGTATTCAAATTTGAACCTAAGGTGAAAGCACCGATGGTTGCAATTGTTTTAAGAAAAACTTGGGCAATGTTGTGTCAGTGTGTGTAAAGTCTAATAAAGTGAGAAGACCGCGTTGTCACACTGTGCAATTTATTAGGGCACGAACCTATTAAGGTTACATATAAAAACACTTATTAACAGAAATAAACGCTTACAGATTGATTGGGTTACAGTGTCGTTTCTGTTTCTGTTATAAGTGTTTTTGTTTCATAACAGTTTCAAAAAACAGTGCTTAAAACACTTATTTCAGTTACTTTTCTGTCCTTATTAGTAATACGACGCAGAGATATACTTTATGTGAAAGCTTTTCGTAATTTCTACGGAAGCTGACCCAAGATTACAGTTCCGTTCCACACTGGAAATAACCTGCCGATTGAATTACTTACATCCAATAATTACGGTAATAGAATACGAAGAGCAAGATGCTGGCTCAATTTACTGATGGGATTGAAAGGTCATGGGATGAATGTAATTGCTTATCTCTTCAGACGACGCCTTTTTTTTTTCTTAATTTCGATTATGGCTTGTATAAAGCTCTTACGAATGTCATATAAAATTATAGTTAATTAATGCCAACTAAGATTACAAATTTACAAAAATAAAATAAAACATAAAAACACATGATAAAATTACAAAATAAAAAAAAAATAAAAAAATATATTAAACAATTCACAAAATATACAAAATGTCATAAAATTAATAATTTCGTATATTAGTCTTGAGAATCAATCGTCAATTTGTGTATAAAAGATCTATTTACATAATTTTATGTAATCCAAGCTTGTCTATCATCTGCATAGTCATCGATTCTATAATATGCCTTACTTATTAATTTATTTTTAACATACTCTTTAAATTTCGTATGATTATGATCGAACTTCACGTACAGGTATGTTCGTTTAATCATTAATTTAAACCAATTTTTTTTTTCAGATTCTTGCTTTTGTATTAAAGGGAGTTTATATTTCTGAGCTAGATGATGCCCGCAACTTCGTCCGCGTGTATTAAGGTTTTTATGACCCGCGGGAGCTCCTTAATTTTCCGGGATAACAAGTATAATAAACTATTTTTATAAAAACGTTCATGAAAAAGATCGACTGTCAAAGTGGAGCAGACAGACAGACATACACACTGTCCTATGTCTTTCCCGGAATATAAATCAAAATCGGTTGAAAAGATCGGGCAAGCGTAGCAGATAGACAGACAGACAGACAGATAGACAGACAGACATACACACTTTCGCATTAAAAATATATTTACAATATTAGTATGGATTTTCCTGGTCTGGCTGCGGCCGTGGCTAGTTACTACCCTACCGGAAAAGACGTGCCGCCAAGCGATATAGCGTTCCAGTACGATGTTGTGTAGAAACCGGTTAGGGGTATGGGTTAATTTAGCTGCCATGCCGCTAACAGGTTAGCCCGCTATCATCTTAGACTGCATCATCACTTACCATCAGATGAGATCGCAGTCAAGGGCTAACTTATAGTGGAAAAAAAAATTGGGTACCTTTTTTCCAAAATTTTAATATCACTGTAGAACCCACGGACAGACCGAAAAGTGAACTGGATGATATACATATGTCACCGTAAGATTATAAAAACCGTTAGATTATAATATAACTCGCGAAATTGCAAACTGTCGAAAGATTACAATTTAACGCATTTTTTCGGTAGATTGTAATCTGTTAGGTATATTAACCCGATAGAACCTAAGTGGCACTAACTGATTATTTATGTCGAACCCTAACCTAACCTACAAGAAAGACACAAGAAAACGTAAATACAATAATATTTCAAAAATTTACACAAACATTGAACGGTTCACAATCTGTCGACAGTTTACAATTTCGCGAGTTGGATTATAATCTAACGGTTTTTACAATCTTACGGTGACACATATATCATTTAAAAATACTAATAACCTCGTAACTTATTTACGTACCATATTTAAAAGTTAAACCAAGCCTAATAAAAGCACATTAACCGTATTTTTTGTGGGCTGTCGACTAATCGAGTAATAACCAACCCGCCATGCATCTAGCGCGTATGGCATGGAATAATGCTGTATTATAGCAGTCAATTTAAATTAAATTACTCTTTATAAATGCTCGTTTTTTTACTTCGAAACAAAAAAAGGAGCTATCCTCTTATATAAAGGTACAGTTTGATGAATTCTCTCTAAGTCCTAGGTGAAAGCGAGTGATATAAATAGCTTCGCAATTTGCTCGATCCATTTTATACAGACGACAGCTTATTAGGGCGCAGGCGGGGATGAGCAAAAATAGGAAAACGAGGAATGTAGAGTTCAATAAAATTAAAGGATACGGATTTTAGGTATATCCATACTAATAAACAAATACGAAAGTGTGTCTGTCTGTCTATTACGCTATCTCGGCCCATCTGTTCAACCGATTTTGTGGAAATTTGATACAGAGATAGGTTTCATCACTGGGAAGGTCATAGTAGTTTACTTTTATTCCGCAAAATTACAGAATTGGGTTGTTGAATTTTTTTTGTCATGAATCAAAAGTTTTATATAAGTTTTATAACAAACTTTTTTTAGTTTTTTTTTTCGCTATAATTTAAAAGTGATATCAAACTGAAAATAAATTTTTAAAACACACCGAATAAACCCGAGCGCCTGTGACGTCACAATGTTAATTTCTATTAATGTGGCACACAGCTGATGCAGTGTTGACACTGTACTATCGTGAAATTGCTGTAACATTATGACGTCACAAACATGGCGACCGATCGTGGTGCGTTCGTAGTCACGTGGTTCTTTTTAAAATTTTATCAATTTTTAATTGTTTTTATTATTATTAAAATAAAGAGTTTTTCGTATCGATTATTCATACTTTTTTTAAAAAAAATTTTTAATGCGTAAAAAATCGATATTTTATTAATTCAACAATTACGGAAATTTCAAAAACCTAAAACCACGCAGTCGCGGTCATGATCTAATTACCTATAAATGAAAATCACTTTTCATGTAGATATACCTAGAAAAACAAGCCGGTGGCATACTACTATCACATAAATCCGTATTATTTTAATATTGTTGACGTTCATGTTTTAGAATTATAATTCTTTTTTTAGGGGTGTCAAGGTACGTGACATAAAGCTGTCAATCACTAATACTAAAACTTTTGAAATATTTTAAAGCTCACTTTAAGTATCACTTATAAGTTCTGCTCTAGGTACTGGTATTTGGAATCAAAATTAACTATTACAATTCCAATTAAAAATGGCATGAAATCATACTAATATTATTAATGCGAAAGTGTTTTTGTTTGTTGGTTTGTCCTTCAATCACGACGCAACAGAAAAGCAAACTATATATCAGCTAGTGGACTATAAAAAGTTTTGATCTTTGTAATAAAACTACTTACTCAGCTCGGCTCAGCGTATGATATTTTATTTTAGTTAAATTAATAATATAAAGAGGAAAGATTTGTTTTTTTATTTGTAATGAATAAACTCAAAAACTACTCAACCAATTTTAAGAATTCTTTGACTCACAAAACTTGCTTTATCAGCAAGTAACAAAGGCTATATTTTATTTTCAAAAAAGTTAGAGATCCCTGCGAAAATTGCAATAATGTGAATTAAGTCGTCTCATCTGAGAGCTTCCGTGGTGTGCGCTGTGTAAATAGTAAAAGGTACACGAAAACAATGTATGGTGGAATTGTTCCTCTCAAAAAATTCAAAAAAAAAGTTTATGATAGCATACATCTATATTTTAAGGTTGTCTCACAATAACCATTTCCATGATTTTCAAATTTGGTCTATAACAAAGCTTTACTTTGAATGTGTTTTTTCTGACATTGTATTAATCCTTATCAGAATAAAATGGTTAGTCACCTCAAATATTTAATATAAACCAAATTTGCCCTTTACACCATTTAATTCAGATGAATATCTTAGAAGATATCATAGAAATAAATAAACGCGCAATAGAAATAGGGGCGGCCGGCAGTGCGAAGATATCGCAGCGCTAATGTAAAACCCTGGTGCCCACTTGCCCCAGTGCCGACTGCCGATTGAAGATTATTGGGTATGAACTGTTATGGTGATTAGTGCTACCCGTGCGAAGCAGGGGTGGACCGCTAGTTTTATAATATATGGGCTAGCGCTTGGCTGTAATCAGACCTGCTTGCAATTGGGTATTTGACTAATAGTGAAATAAATTATTTTTTAGTGATTAATAAAAGGATCTCGCAAAAGTCGCAATATCCACGTCCCCTGCTATTTTTATTTTGAATAACCATTTTAAACTATCGAATAAAGTAAAAAAATGCGTAGAACTTTGGTGACGTCACAACTTAAAATTTCATACAAAATCCATTACACGCGTTTTGACGTTTGAAAAAAAAGTTGCTGATTTAACTAGATGTCAAACACCCAATTGGTAATGCAGCCTAAGGCATCGAAATATTAATAAAGACTCAAACTTATTCTGAGTGAATCTTTAGGTAACTTATACTGGGCATTTTCTAAACGCCACCTTAACATACGAATAATAAGAATGCGAAAGTGTCTGCCCGTCTATCTGTTTGCTACATTTTCACGGCGCACGGAGTGTTTAACCGATTATAATGAAATTTGGTACATAGGTAGGGCCTGGGAAAGGACATAGGCAATTTTTCAATCAAGAAACGAGTTCCCATAGGAATCAATAAACCCTAATCGAAGCTGACGTAGTTGTGGGCATCACCTAGTAATCAATGACTAATGAAAAAAACAACTAACATGATTATCTGACACTTATTCATTCGTTTCATAATTCTAAACACAACCTAGCTTTTACCTATCCAATTTCCCTACTTTTTGGGGAAACTGCAATTTACTTGCAACATTATGCGCACGCTTGTATGCGTGTCGTCGAGCGTAAATACACGACGCTCACGCACACTTAGTGCGTAAAAGTGTTACGCGTTAGGGAGGTCCTGTTGTATGAAACTATCGGTCTTGGCGTTATTAGTCTAAGGCCTAAGGTGGAGCAGTTGCCTATAAGATGGCTATTCACTCTTGATTTTAGGTAGGTAGGTAGGGAAAACGGAAGCCAAAATCGCATTCCATATCCTAGCGGTTAGCAATAATACCTACATAGCGCCGCTCGATCATCCAAATTATACCTAGGCTTGCTCGAAGCGACATTGATTGAGATGACGGCTATTCCGATTTTAGATGCCGTACATCGATGCTCTTAGTTATAGGTATAATAGTCTGGACATTTCTATAGAATGGGTATCTATTTGAGCTTCTGCCTTAGTTCCGCTAGCATACATCGACCGTATTTTTGGAAGTAAAACTTTTTTAGGCACGACTTGAGTGTCTCAGATTTTGTTTCAGTGTGAAACAAATAGGAACGACCATATTTAATTTCTTTTATAATAAAATAAACTCAATAGTTGATCCCAAATGTAAACGTAAATTGAGGGTCTCTATTATTTAGCACTCTTTTGAAAACTTTGACCCTTTAAGAATTGTCGTTTAAATTTTATCAACATTATATTATGTACTTATCAAAAGTAATTTTGTGAATTTCGCTGACAAGTATTCAATCTTCGCTTGGCTAATTTGATTTTAACTGAAATATAAATTTGCTCATGCTAATTAAAGTAAATAACCTTTTGTGAGTCTCGAAAAAGCTTACCTACGAGTATTATACATAACAATAGGTTTGCTACTTGTCTACTTGCAAAAAGCCGTTCAAAGTGTTTAAGCAAAATGTTCTATACCTTTTGTGTCAACCCCGGAATAAACTTAAAAGAGAAAGTATCAAAAAATAATTTTAAAAAATGGCAGTCAACGGGACTGTCGATAGAAGTGAAAACGAACATTTAATTTCCTTTTTTATTTTATTTTTCCAATAAAAAAAAAATATATTCAAATATAAACCTTAAAACTAAGGCATTAAAGTTTAGTTACAAATGTACTATATTTATATTTAAGACCTTTTGTCTTGGTAACAACGCGAGGTGTCAGTCACGGACCACGGTGTCGGTCACGCGTTTCCACATTTTTACCCCCTACCTCAACACGCCTAAAGAAGTTTTCATTTCAAAATATACTTTATCAGTTAAGGCGGTATTGCACAAGTCGACCTTTGAGTTTAATCAAGTTTTCCCTCGACTTGGTCCACATAGATTACGGTTTATTTAAAGATTCCGTTTTCTTCTTCAAACCTTTCTCATATGTACTTATATGTACTTTTTCTGAACAAACAAATTTCATAAATGCTGTACTAAGTCTACCTGAGTTATCTTTTTTTCTCAAAGCCCATCTGCTTGTCCGAATTTAGTGAAATTTTGCAACTGCTTGCATCCCGTTATTCCATCCCGTAGATGAACATTAATGCTGCCCTTTATCCCGGAGATATAAAATTCCCCCTGACGAGTGACGAAGTCACCTAGCTACGTATACCTAAATAAGAGACAATCTCAATATTGTTACAATCTATACTTATTTTTATTAAGTATTACTTATATTTTTTCATCGTCTACAAGTTAGCCCTTGACTGCGATCTCACCTGATTGTAAGTAATGATGCAGTCTAAAATGATAGCGAGCTAACCTGTTAGGGGTATGGCAGTTATATTAAACCTCTAATCGGTTTCTACACGGCATCGTTCCGGAACGCTATATCGCTTTGCGGCACGTCTTTAAAGCCTCCCACCAGACCAGAAAAAATTCGGAAATTATAAATTCCCAAATTGAATCTGCGGGGATCGAACTCGGGACTTCCCACGTTAAGACAACAGCACTCAACACTGCGCCAGGGAGGTCGTCAAGGGAGATTTACAGAGTAGGCAATTAAATTCATGTCTTGTAAGGTCTAGGGGACATTATATATTATATTATAATATCGCTTGAACATAATTATCGCCGAACATTTACGTGGTATATCTCTAATAACTCGTATTATTACTATTTGCATTATCTCGTATCTTATACCATCTTACCGTGATATCATACCACAATCACGCTATCACATTAATATGATATATCCTGGATCCGTCACATAAGATACCATTATTATCTGCCCAATTTCGCTCCAATGCGCCGCTGAACCAGCGACGTTTATCATATCCCTTTGTACCGCACCCGATTTATGGAATCCATTCAACAAGTGGTCATTTTTCTTACGTGCCTTATGAAAATAGTTGGGGTAACTTACTGCTTAAATGCCAAACCTTTCTTTCAATCCCTTTTATTTAACTGAAACTTCTTTAGAATTGTTGTGATTTGAAAATTAGATGTAACGAAAACGCGACACTAAAAGGAGGCAAACGTATTCATAATAGGATTTGGCCTGCGAAAGAATGAGATAGAATATAAGTTATAATATGTTCACGACCACAACAGATG
Source organism: Erebia palarica (assembly GCA_964035005.1). Classification (NCBI taxonomy): domain Eukaryota; kingdom Metazoa; phylum Arthropoda; class Insecta; order Lepidoptera; family Nymphalidae; genus Erebia; species Erebia palarica. The sequence continues at coordinate 34,788,878 of OZ035985.1, read as the reverse complement.
GCGCTGTACGATACGCGCTAGGTACTACTCCATTGTGCTCTAAATGGTTTATTTATCTCATTCTGTCGTAGGCTACTTTTCTGAAGTTTCACTTCTGCCGTATGTGAAATGCACACACACACTTTTTTTATTTGAATAAAATATAAAATTGCATTATAATAAACATGATAATTACTTAGCAAATACTAATAAAATTCTAACAGTTACAAAAGTAATAAATTTACCTGCATTCAACAAGTGATATTTTCCTCATAAAACTCCTGCAGCAGCGGGCACAAGTGTTGCCAAAGATACCAGACCTGCTCAAGTGCGACCCAAGAGAGTTATTAGGAAATGAACTCTTAGGGTAAATAGCTGGCCAAATCCATCGCGTAGTTCATTATATTTACTGTGTTAGTGTTCCAATCATCAGTGTTCTATTTTTATTTTTTTTATTTTTTTTTATTAGGTATCTAACTTGAACTTCAATTTTGTTTTCAGAAATAGTAGTTTGTTTACATTTTTCCTTGATAGTTTTCTAATCTTTGACACTTGACTTTAACGTACTGACATTGACGGCCGGCTTGACGTTGACGTAGCGGTAATGTTGCAAGTGTAATAACCAAAAAGGGTACTTTTTATTTATTACTTTTTATTCATTGTATAATAGAGTAACGTTCCACGTAGCTTACTAAATTGATACCTACTGTGTTTTTGTATCGCATTTTTATTTTTTAGTATTTTGGCAATTTGGTTACTTAGCATAATTTAAATTGTTTTTTTTTTTTGTTTTGTTTTAATCTTTTATTATTAACCTTTCATTAGTTGTTCTGATATTTCTGATGTTAAATATTTTTATAATTGTGTTAATCTCTTTCAGACTACTGGCGGGTTAGGGATCCTTGTATTTATTTGTTTTTAATTTTACTTAATATTTAGTTTTTAGGTAATATTTTTATATATTATATATTTATTATTCTTAAATCAATACGATGTCGTTAGATAACATTAGTAGTGATAGTGATGATACTGGTGATTTTTATTCTTTGCCGTCAATTGATGATTCATCTAGTGAGGTTATCTTTCACAGTACACTATCTTCTATTCCGATAAATGATGCCCTTAATTCATATTTCTCAGATTCTCTGAAAAATTTTAATGTAATTCATTTAAACGCACAAAGTATTCCGGCTCACTTTCCCGATATTCATCTCATTCGCAATGACCGCATTGGTAGGGTGGGTGGAGGTGTGGCGATTTACCTCCGCTCTTATATTCCATTTTCTGTTGTAAGTTTGTCCACTCAGCCTCCTCCTTCTAATGCGGTTGAGCATTTGTTCATTGAAGTCTCACTGTCCCATACTAAAATTCTTCTTGGCGTTTGTTACAGTCCTTCTCTCAATATTGATTATTTCTCTTCTTTTGAACTTACTCTCTGCTACACATAATTTACCAGATTGTGTCCCATCTCTACTGGACCTCATTATTGTTTCCTCACCTGATTTTGTTCTGAAATTTGGTCAGCACGAGGCTGATGCTTTTTCCCACCATGATCTTCTATATCTTTCATATAAAGTCCGTCCTCCTAAAGCAAAATCGAGAATCCTTCTGCAACGTAATTTTAGTGGAATGGACAAAGAACTTCTTTTGGAAGATGCCCGTCAGTTGGATTGGTCAGTTGTTTTAAATGCTGCTACGGTCGACATGAAAGTTGAGTTTTTTAATTCCTTTCTCATAAAACTATATGACAGTCATGCTCCAGTTAAGCCAATTAAAATAAAACATTTACCTGCGCCCTGGCTGACGGACGATTTAAAATGCCTTATCTTGAAGAAAGGCTTCGCCAAAAGCAAGCTTAAGGCTGAATATTCTGATAGAAATCTGCGGAGGTATAACAAAGCTCGGAATCGCTGCAACACATTGTGTAGGGATGCACAACGACGCCACATTCATAAATCAGTCGAAAACGGCGACCCAGCCAAAGTTTGGAAGTTTCTTGAAACTCTTGGAGTTGGCAAAGCATCCCCTCGTTCGCCTCATCAAAATATTGATATTGAACTTCTTAACCAACATTTTACTTCTTCTAGTACAATAGACGGCTCGGATAAAGATCGCACGCTGAGTATTCTTTCTTCTTTGCCAACTCCTGCTTTCCAACCGTTTAATTTCACTCCTTTCACTGAATGTGATGTTAAAAAGAACATATTATCAGTCTCGTCTAATGCCGTGGGTGATGACAGTGTAAGTCGTAATATGATCTTACCAATCCTTGAAGTTGTTACTCCTATCCTAACCCATATCCTGAATGTATCTATCTCTACGTCTATATTTCCCGAAGCTTGGAAAAGTGCTCATATAATTCCTCTCCCAAAAAAGGCTCATGCTTTACATTTTTCCGAATTTCGCCCTATCTCTATTCTCCCATTTCTATCCAAAGTATTAGAAAAGCTTGTTTTCCATCAATTAAATCTCTTTCTTAACAGAAATTGCCTTTTGAATCCCTTTCAGTCTGGTTTCCGGGCAGGACATAGTACGACTACAGCGCTGGTTAAAGTCACTGACGACATTCGACGGGGAATGGATAATAAACAGCTCACCGTATTGGTATTGTTGGATTTTAGCAATGCCTTCAATTCGGTTGATTTTGACATCTTGTTGAGTTTGTTGCGTTCGATTAACATATCTCCATCAGTGGTTGGATGATTTCAGAGTTATCTTAGAGGTCGTCGGCAGCGTATTCGCATTGAAGATAAGTTTTCTTCTTGGTGTGAAATATCAGCTGGCGTACCTCAAGGTGGTGTGTTGTCGCCTTTACTATTTGCTATTTTCATTAATTCAATTTCCCAGAAAATTACTTCTCCCTATCACATGTATGCAGATGATCTCCAAGTTTATTCACAGTCAACTCTTGAAGATCTGCCTAATGCCATTTCTACTATTAATGGTGACTTAGTGGCTATCAATGATTGGAGTAAGTGCTATGGTCTAAAAGTAAATCCTTCTAAGTCACAGGCTATTATTATTGGTGGTTCTGGCATGATTTCCAGAGTTGACTGGGATAACCTTCCGCCAGTTTCATTAAATAGCATTATTATTCCTTATAGTTCTACCGTCAAAAATCTTGGTGTACATTTTGATACTACTTTCTCTTGGTCTCATCATTTAAAAGAAGTCAGTAGGAAAACTTTTGCAGCCATGGCTTCACTAAGGCGTCTGCGTTCTTTTCTTCCTATTCCTACTAAGATTATGTTAGCACAATCCCTACTGCTCTCCATTCTCGATTATGCGGACGCAAGCTATCTTGATTTAACTGAGGACCAACTAAATAAACTTGAGCGAATTCAAAATTTAGCTATTAGGTTTATATTTGGTTTGCGCAAATATGACCATGTCTCCGAATTTCGTTCAAAGCTCAAGTGGTTACCCATTAGATTTCGCCGGAATCTACATATTGTTTCTCTTCTTCTTCACAATATAGAAGATGAAAATCAGAAAAAATCCGGAAACTTCTGTCCTAGTGGCTTGTCTCAGGTTGTATAGACGAATAATAATTGGATAAGAAACCCCTGAACAAAATCAAGTTTCTCTTAGATTCAATGCATGGTTCAGAGTCAGATTACAATTTAATGAACTCACCGCAGGCGTGCGCTATCTCTGATAATAAATAACTCGAGTAATAACTCCTAATTAGAGAACTTTATGTTATGGCTTACAACACAATCTATAATCTCAAGATTAGAGATAGAATTCAAAATGAGAAATGGTGTCTGCCTTTTTCATGAACTAAAAAGTCTTTTTGTGTCTCATTCACCGTCGGCATGGAAATTAAATTAACTAAATTTATTAATTTTATTCAGCAGTTACGTCCAACTTATCAAATTATTCGGATATAAGTCCCTATATAGATGAATCATTCGTTCATTTTCCTTGGATAGTGTGGTGGCAAAGAAAGCGTAGTAGAATGACTATAGGTACTAACTTTAGTATTTATTAATTTAATAGCTGATCTCTTCAATTTTCCGGGATAAAAACTACCCTTTGTCTACTTCTTGTTGTTTCAGACTATAATCTATCTCTGTGTCAAATTTCATGCAGACCTGATCAGCAGTTCTGGCTTGATTGAGTAACAAACATCCATCCATACATCCATTCATCCAAACTTTCGCATTTCTAGTATTTGTATAGATTCAGATAAGTACTTTATAGATGAGTAATTATTCGTTTATTCTGCTTGAATAACAGTGTTGGTGGCAGTGAAAAACGTAGTAGAATAACTATAGGTATTAACTTTACAATTTATATTAATATAGAAACGAATAATTATGTGAAGGTAGGCATAAATTCAGCTGTAATTGCACCGCTTTAATGAGTTCAATAAATCCTTATTTCAGACATAATTAACATTCAGCACAGGTTGAAATGATTAGCGTTATGACCAAATTAAATTAGTTTTACAATAAGAAGGTTAATTAAATGAGAGACACAATGCTTCAAAAATATTCTCAAGAGCTTTAAAATACATCTATAACAATTAAAGTAATGTAAATTCATATTATCTATGCTTATCCTTAAGTTATCCCAGCTATAAGGTAAGAGGAATGACAGTTTTATAAAACTAAGGGATTCCGCCCACGACAGACAATAGGCATGATGACTGATTTTGAAAAATGGTCAGATTATGTTCGGATGTATCCACTATTTCGAAAAAATATCTTATTTCAGCAGAAAAATAAAGTTTGGTAGATAAAATTGGCATTTGAAGTTTAAATTTTAAATTTCACGCCAAAACGCTAGCCGGTGTCATGGCGTCGTTTCTGACGTCACTACTGTTTTTACCGATGTACTCTGTGCGGTGTGCTTAGTTTACAATAGTGTGATTATTATTTGCTGTTACAATAGTGTGATTGTCAAAGCTCGAAACAAACAATTGTTTCGTCATTCGCTTCTTGGCGTTTAATCCAATATGGCGGATTGATGTATTTTATAGTTTTATTTTATCAATATAAATAGCAATCTCACTCGAAATAGAAAAATAAATACGTTTTTTATAATCCATGAATCATAATTCATAAGATAAATTCATAATTTCATTGATGCATGGTTACTGTCATCATGCTTATTGGTGGCGGATTTTATTTCGGAAAAAAAAGAAACATTAAAACGCACACGCCCTACAATAAAGTCGCTCAAAAACAAAGTCTGTGCATATCCCGGACGATCCGATTGTCGGTGGAAAATAAAACGTCCAGTTATATTATGACATGAGCTAACGCATAGGTGCTACTCATGATATGCACTTCCCAAGATAGCCACCGATAGAGTGAAACACATGTGCGACGTTGTTGTTACCCGTTGTCCTACGTGAGCGACGAACGCGACACTGCGACTCGATACGACACGACGCGACAGTATTTTTTTTTTTTTTATCCACTACAAGTTAGCCCTTGACTGCGATCTCACCTGATGGTAAGCGAAGATTCAGTCTAAGATGGTAGCGGGCTAACCTGTTAGGGGCATGGCAGTCATATAAAACCCATACCCCTTTTCGGTTTCTACACGGCATCGTACCGGAACGCTAAATCGCTTGGCGGCACGTCTTTGGTAGGGTGATAACTAGCCTTGGCCGAAGGCCTCCCACCAGGCCAGACCAGGGAAAATTTAGAAATTATGAATTTCCAAACCCTGCCGGGGATCGAACCCGGGACCTCCGCACGTTAAAGCAACGGCGCTCAACACTGCGCCACGGAGGTCGTCACGTATAAAACCGTAGCTGACGCAAAGACAGTCGCGTAGATACGTCTGTAATTTTTTATGACATCGTATCGCGTCACGTTGCGTGGCATCGCTTCTGTCGCTTACCTCACCTAGGACTACGGATGAGCAACGAACGCGATGCGACGCGACGCGATACGACTCTATATAAAATGACAATCTTATATAGGCGACATAGGCCACGTGGAGGGTCAGCTACTGTTTGTTCCTATCGCGTCGCGTCGCATTGCGTCGCGTCGGTTGACATTGCCGCGTTTGTCGTTAATCTAGAAAAAGTGATGAATCGGTCACAAAGTCGATGATAAAGTCGGAACTATTATCTCTGAGTCCGGATTAACCGAAAAGTAGTAAATTTTTTGTAATATGAAACCCTCTCACTAAATCGGATAGACTACTATTGTAATAAACAAATAATACGTATCATTTTGTTCAAGGGATCATCAAGTAATGCGTCTAAAAACAAGTATTTTCGTCTTCATCTATAATAAACAAAGCCAACAACGCTACGTTTTATTTTCACCAGCGGGATTAAGGGTTCCATAAATTCATCAGCCGTGTCCCCCGGGCGCTTAAGAGCTTTCAGGGGGTTTAATCGTTCGGACTCCACGAATAAGAAACTGAGTGGGAGCGACTTACGAGAATAAATTGGTTTTATCGTATTGAATTCTGACTTTTGAATAATACGACCATAATATGCATATTAAGACCGTGCGAGTTTCCACGCCTATGTCGTCGACGTTCCATCCACACGTATGAAACGTTTTTCGTCTTCATTCCTCATTCGTATGTTTAGGGTCTGGAATACTCTACCTAAAACTGTGTTTCCCACCAGTTACAATCTGGGTACCTTTAAAGTTTAAATCAAAAGTGAATAGGCATCTTCGAGGCAAGCGCACCCCACCTTAGGCCGTATCATCACTTCCCATCAGGTGTGATTGTGGTCATGCGTAAGCCAATAATTAATAAAAAAATAAATAACTCAAAGTATATTTTTTTCAAAATAGGTATAATACCACCTTCTGAACGTCAAGTTTACAAAGTGTAAGACGTGATGGTGGTAATTAAATACGGTATTTTAAAACTATAGCTACTAGGGTTCCAAACGCGCTCTAGTCTGAGAAGAGCCCACAAAAAACTCAGCCGGGTTTTTTTTTCCTAGATCCTAGGGCGCCCTCCTGTTAGGCTCGGACTTTTTTTTATTCCACTACAAGTTAGCCCTTGACTGCGATCTCACCTGATGGTAAGTTATGATGGTAACGGGCTAACCTGGTAGGGTTATATTGAACCCATACGCCTAGTTGGTTTGTATTCGTCATCGTACCGGAACGCTAAATCGCTTGGCGGTACGTCTTTACTGGTAGAGTGGTAACTAGCCACGGCCGAAGCCTCCCACCAGACCAGACCACGGCTTAATATGATTAGTATGATTTAGGGATGGATGGGAAGTCGGTTCGACTAGATTAAGAATTTTGAAAAATTTGGCATCATTGCTTGTCTACATTATAAAGAGTCGAACCTAAGCGAAAAATGGTTTTCTAGCTAAAAGAGCTTAGGCTTGGCGTTGATGTGTAAATGAGTCAGAACTTTTTAACGTATGAGATTTTCTGACATATTAGAGAAGAATTAATAGCAAATAAGTAGGTATTTTGCCTTTTTTATTGCGTGTATTCGACTGTTCGATTATATTTCTGCAAGTCAACATAATTCGATTGGTACTTGCTGTGCGTGAAGTAACTCTTGCGAGCTCATTCATCTGTCGCGTTGCCCGGCAACGACACATCGTTACAGATTAGTCGCTCTGGAAGAGTATTAATTGATATTAAAGTAGGTTTAATTTACGTGATCTCTTAAGTTTGTTACTTTATTATTCTAGCAGCTGATGCCCGCGACTTCGTCCGCGTGGATTGAGATTTTTTGGTTCTCGCGGCTACGCCTCTGGACTCAAACTACACCCTCATTAGGAATCGGTCACTTTCTCCCCTCAGTACTATTTGTGACACTCGTCAATCGAGCAACATGGCAGCTACGAAGTGTCAGGCATAGAACAGGAATTCCATAAAGATTTTAAATGTGTGTGAACGAGTTCATAATCCAATAAACACAAACAGCGACGACTTGTTTCACTCACACTCAACGCGATCATAATTAACGTACGTACGTAAAATAAGTTGAATAAAATATAAGTGTACAAAGTTGATATTTTTGTCCTGCTTCCATTTAAATTCCTTCTGTCACGAGGAAATCAGATTATAATAATTAATTTATTCGTATTCTAAAAGTGATGCCACAAAATATCTGCCTTATTCTCTCGAAACTATTTTTTTTGTATACGTTGAGAATGACTACATCTTAACTACCTACTTTAAAAATAACCCTATGCGTTCCGTAGACCAGTAACTAATGCATGTATTTATAGTAGGTTCAATAATTTATGTTTTTAAATAAAGTAAGTAAGTAACGTGACTTTTAGTATGAAACGTGAAAACTATAGTCCCAGAAATCAATACGACAGATTTACGCAACTTCAGCGTCACGTTGTTGAAACTTGAAAACTAACGCAAAAGGTCAAAGGCTCCGTTCGTTCAAAGCTCTGTGAAAATCGACCGTTTTCCCGGAAAAGTTGGGACATTTTGTTACATTCACGTGATACTTACTTCTCAACAACGTCCCCCTTATAACGAGCAGCATTGTGTTCAAATTCAAATTCAAATGTATTTTTATTCAAAAATAAACTTTTACAAGTACTTTTGAATCGTCAAGTGTATCTACCACTGGTTCGGAATGACATTCCTACCGAGAAGAACTAGCAAGAAACTCGGTGGTTGCTCTTTTTAAATAATTCATTTACAATTAATAAATCAATGTGTACATAAGTAACCGCTGTCCTTAGCATTGCTGGAGCGATCAAATCCATGCTCCTCTATCATTTACATAATCTTCAGCAGTAAAGTAAGCTGTTTTCAGGAGCATACTTTTAAGGGATTTCTTAAATTTGTGTATAGGCAAGTTTAAAATAGGTTGTGGAATTTTTTTATAGAAAAGAATGCTCATTCCCACGAATGACCTTCTGACTTTTTTGAGGCAGAGCGTTGGAGTCACGAGCCTATTACGGCCTCTAGTTTGCCTATCGTGCAGATTGCGGGTATTCCAAATATCTCGTACTCTGTGAATCTAATAGACCGAGAATTTTATAGCTTATGATGATGGACTTCTGCAAAGTAACACCTGCTTCTATCTAATATCCTTGGTACTCTGTTGTAACCTTTTGATTTTTATGAAGATAAGCTGAACTCATTCAGATTTTATTACTTTTTACTTACTTTTTCTTCGTGACCTTTGCAATACTTCTGAAGTAGGAGGGTATACCGATTAAGTTTTGAATTTTTAAAGCGTAGGAAGTGTGAAAACAGAAGTGAAATAATTAGATATCATTGGTAGAGCTTCGTCAGCTAGCGTTGTATTCCTAAAAAACCGGTCAAGTACGAGTCATACTCGCGAACAAAGGGTTCCGTATCACCACACATTATAAAATGTTTTAGTAAATAACAAGATAGACGCCATAGCAACACGTAATCAGCTGTGACATAACGGTAGAGCCTTTTAAACTATTCGATACTCCATGAATGTGGAACCCTAATTATCGGTTTTAGGATTTATACTTGTGATTTGTACTTGTGTTGTGTGACTTCGCTTTTTGCCAAATTTTGGCAAAAAGCAAAGGTTCTAGGTCAACGGGAAGTATCCCATAGGTTTAAATTTACTGGCGAGCGTCCAAATACTCAAAACATGCAGCGTAAATAGCCGTATTTTTTTATGCATTGACTTATAAACTTTATTTTTTTACAGCTCCAAGGGACTATATATAGAGTAGACCTTAGTATTTGATATTAATTTCAACTAGATACATCTACGCGTTCTTAAGATAAAGGAGTTGACAGACAGGCGAACAACGAAGTGATTCCTATAAAGGTTCTTTTTTCCTTTTGAGGTACGGAACCCTAAAAATAATAACATCATTGAGGAGTTTTAGTGTAGGTTGTACCTTTTACCCAACTTTTTCGATCAAAAGCTTTGACAGAGGAAACTTAATGACAAGAGGGTTAGTACCAACGTACCGCTCAAAACATTAGGTTTTAAAACTTGTTATCTAGTTTTGTTTTATAGGAAAGGTCCACCTCTACACAAGCTTGATTACAATCAAGCACTGTAGCCCAGCGCTTTAAAAAGTCTTTGTCGGTAGGATGGTAACTAGCCACGCCACGGCCGAAGCCTTCCACAATACTGTACAAAGGGAATTCAGAATTTTTAAGTTTCAAAATTGACCCTGTTGGAAATTTAACCTGGGACCTGCGCCATGGAGGATGGATGTTCAAACGCATTCAAGGCACGTTCTTGCGCGTTTCAGTAAGAAACTACTTGTATATCTCTATTAATTAAAGATTAGAAAAAGCTACTATACTACTAAGCTTTACGTAGGGGAATATCCTAAATTTATAGGAACGAAATCGCTGAAAATACCAAATATGAACAATATAAAAATACTTTCAAAAGTCTTTCCTCGTGACGAAATTTAATCCTATACGAGACTTTTGTTCCAACCAGGCCTAGAGGCTCAGATTAAACATGCAAAGAGAATAACAAACAATGGACATTTGTCAACGCTGACCCTTACCCTTATTCATAATGTAAAGTTGATTCTAACAAGACCCCGGCAGATCCGACAAAAACAAATAATGGACTCTGAAGTCCGATTCTGTTTTAACAAAATGTATACCACCTTAAGGTTCATAATTGCATGCAACCATCTGTCGTAGCTCGAGGGTGTCATAATAGCTCGAAGGTGTGTGAAGTCTGCCAAAACACGCAATTAATGATTCTCTAGGCAACGCTGTTGGTAAATTCTCGTAGACAATATGTTTAAAACCCTTCCAACGAAAAAAAATTAACAGTCATAGTGACTACCGATAGAAGTGAAAACGAATATTTAAACTCAAATTCAAACTCAAATAATGTGTATTCAATTTAGGTAGGTACACTACACTTATTTAATTTATTTATTTTAGTTATTTTAAATTTTTGTTTTCAAAATTAAAAAAATAAACAAAAAATAATATAATAATATCCCATCAAAAACATAAATGTGAAATGAGAGCCAAATTCAAAATTGTGATATATATGCCTTGGTTGTTGACTTCAGCGACAAAAGAAGTGAGATCTAAATGGGTGCCAAGTTCAATGGTCAGTCCTGAAATTTATTTATAACAACATAATATAATATTTTATAACAACTTAAAATATCATTTCTTCTTATAACGTAGTATAAAATGTTGAAGACTAAGGCTTTGGCTTGGCTAGTTTTCATATACGAATTATAGCGTTCACAAGTTGTAAAGCTGTAAGTTCTTATTTTATTCTTCCGAAAATTTGGCTTGCTGGTAGAAACTGTACTTTTAGGTACCTACTTAATAATAATTCGTATATGGAAACTAGCCAAGCCAAAGCCTTAGTCTTCAACATTTTATACTAAGTTATAAGAAGAAATGATATTTTAAGTTGTTATAAAATATTATATGTTGTTATAAATAAATTTCAGGACTGACCATTGAACTTGGCACCCATTTAGATCTCACTTCTTTTGTCGCTGAAGTCAACAACCAAGGCATATATATCACAATTTTGAATTTGGCTCTCATTTCACATTTATGTTTTTGATGGGATATATAAATTGCAGGACTGACCATTGAACTTGGCACCCATTTAGATCTCACTTCTTTTGTCGCTGAAGTCAACAACCAAGGCATATATATCACAATTTTGAACTTGGCTCTCATTTTACATTTATGTTTTTGATGGGATATCATTTCTTTTTGTACAGAAATTATTGAACTCAATCTCAAACTCAAAACATATTTATTCAAAATATGTACCTACAAAGTACACCTTCTGAACGTCATGCTTACAGAGCATAAGATGTGATGGTGATAATTAACTACGATATCTTAAAACTAAAGCTACGAGGGTTCCAAACGTGCCCTGGTCTGAGAAGAGCCCGCAATAAACTCCGCTTTTTTTATTATCACCATCTCACAAATATTTGAAATTATATATATGTACTTATATTATAACATTACATAATCAGCCGTTGTAACAATTCATACCCATGCCTTGCTATCATTCAAATAATCCTTTACACTGTAATAGGACTTTTCTATTAGTTTAGTTTACGTTTTACATTAGTAGGTACTTATTATTCGGTGTAAGGTCAGTGTGTCACCCACCAGTAATTCTATTGTACGACTCATTGTACAAGTTAATTAAAGACGAGAATTCTCAAGAAAAATATATAGTGTACCTAGAGTTACACTGACATTGACAGATTACCTCTATGGTCAGACTACCTCTGGAGCACATTTCTACATCTCATCAATTTTGATTGCAAAAGTTCAAAATCAAAAGTTTTTAGTGAAACATTGAAAACAAGCACGGTAAACAGTCGATATCACTAAAACCACTATAAACAATGAATACAAATCACAATGACTGACAGCTTGAACTGACGACTTCAAATACGTTTCTTCTTTTTTTCTGTCAATGACGTTTCGTTGCACAAAATGTATGAATACGAAGGTAAGGTTTTAATGCAACTATATTATTATTCATTATTATTTACATTAAAATAATAATTATGTGTCATTTTCAATAGTTAAGGAGTTACTACCACCGCTTAAAGCAGTATTGTTTCAAAATAACGGTTGAATGTCACGTACTTTGACGTCCTTAAAATAATGATTATAACACTACAACATGAACGTCAACAATATTAAAATAATACGGCTTTAAGCAATGGTAGTATGCCCCGTGTCAGAGTTTTGATCTATACCTAGGTAGATCATAAAAATGACGATTTTTGTACGTTTATATCTAAATAACCATTTGAGGTGTGCTTATGAAATTTGGAGCACATATGTATCTCACGGGTCTCAATATATGCGCCAAATTTGACATGTTTATGTGAAATAGTTTTTGAGTTATGAGGGGGTCAAAAGTGGCTCCAAATGGTTCGTGTAATATTACACACGGTGCTGCTCGCCAGTTTTTTTGAACTTTGGCTGGACACGCTTCCGCGTGTCTTGATTTGTGTATTTGTGTAAGTTTATTCATTTCTATTTATTTACGTAAGTTTATTATAACTCTTTTGGCCATAAATGTATTTATTTTGTATGCGGGCGTGAGAGCTAAATTAACAGGGATAGTAATAAAAATATTTAAAATATAAACCTTCAAACTAAGGCATTAAAGTTTAATTACGAATCCATACTAATTCCATACTAATATTATATAAAAATGCGAAAGTGTGCCTGTCTGTCTGCTACGCTTTCACGGCCCGAACACAATAAATGTACCCCCTAAAAAAGTGATCAACGCGCCTAAAGAAGTTTTCACTTCAATAAAAAGGGATAATAATTATTTTATTACAACATTTAAATTACCCATTATATTCCACTATAATAAAATCTTCAACAAATATTTCGTTTAGATGATTCATTTTCAATGGCAAAGAAACCTAAATTATGACCTATAAATACACCCAATTTAAAGGCCCTCGTAAACTCTCACCTGAATATTTATTACATTCCTACCTTTCTATAATATAAATCCTATTGTTATAGACTTATTCTACGCATTTCGAAAACCCAAGAGATCGTTTAGCGTGCAAAATGAGGGTCTACCGATTTCAATATTACAAGGAATAAGAGATAAGCGATTTAATGAACGTATGCGTTGGACAATATGATTTGAAACCTTTTGAAATCATTGAATTTATTTCAAATCAAAACTTTTTTTGATAAGTTGAGACCATTTGATTACTTATACGATTATTCAATGAATGGAATTTAATGAACATTATTATAAACAAAAACAAATGTGTGTGTCAGCTTAGACGCACGACTGGAGTTTACTATTTACGAACGATTATAAAATATAAAGATGAGTAAAGTGAGTGAATGAGTAAATAAAAGTGAGTGAGTAAATAATGAGTGAGTTTTTTTTGCGTATAAAAAATGAACGCATTTTTTATATTACTGAAAACATGCTTGATACATTTATTTATATTGATTATATATAATAATTTATCTTTATCAAAATACATTACAAGTCTTGGAAACATTAAACATAAACAAGTGTTGCCATGGAAACATAAAGTCAGTAACGTAACGGAGAAAATTTTATACTCCATAAATTTTTATACCCCGGGCTACCTATCTCGTTTCTAAAGGAGAAAAACTCCAAAAAAATTTTTTTTTTCAAAACTTTGCCAACGGTTCCAAGCGATGCCCGTACATTTTACTACTTGAACCAAAAATAGCACGTTTATTGCCATTTTTATAGCCGCAAGGCAATCTCGCAGCATCGAAGCACGTAAACAAGGATTTAGTTCTCCTTCAGGATATACTCGGCCATTTTCTTAGCACAAGTAATTTAATGCCACTGTAAATACTTATTTATCGCTATTGTGTAGACCGTAAAATTGTGTACAAAAAGTTTACGTTTTTATGATCTTTTTTACATAAATTGGATTCTAGCGGTTTTTAACTGTGTGTAGCACAATATCGTAGCGCTTCTTGGAGCTACGATATGCTATCTGTCACGACTTATGAGTTGAGCTCGAAGAGGGAGTAAAGAAGGTTATTGGTATTGGGCTCGATTTTGACTCATGTATAAAATACAAATGATCCTGTGATCGGTCTTGTTTAGAATTGTATTTCCGCCACCGGTTCGGAAAAAAGCCTACAGAGAAGACTCTTGAAGACTGACTCTTGTTTCGGCAGTTTTCATTCTCAGATATCAATGATAATAACCAACCCGTAACTGATGTTTTCATAAGCTCACGGCAAGATATGAAATAAAATCAGACCACCCAATTCCTGTCCTCAATCCTTCCTGGCGTGAATCAACGTCGTTTAAGCAGTGCTATTGATGTCTGATGAGCTTTACTCTTAGACAATATAAAATTTTGACGTTCATAATCAGGACGCACTAAAACGCCGTAACTAATCATACATTTGAACGTCGCTAAAGATTGGAACTTATGCGTAAAGTTTCTTTACCGTCGTATACTTACAGCGATAACACACAAAGCTTTTCACGCGCTTTTATATGGAACTACATATGTTAGCCCGACAGGACAAAAAGTTTAGTTAACGTTTTTCACACAGCTCACGTTACGCGCGGATGATTTTCCCATCCAGACCTGTCCGTAGTGTGTTGCCGCCCTTAGGCAAACGAAATGCGTTTAGAGTTGAATCCCTTAGGAGTGCCACATAAGTTTGGATCTGAAAGTATTTACGGGACAACATGACACATGTTTTATTGTTTTGCGAAGTTGCATTTGGGAGATAAAATGTATAAGATACAAAACTTTGTTTTAATGATGACAAATGTTCTGTTTTATATAATCGAATATAATATACGAAGTAGGGACGAATGGCTTAGCTGTGACAACGCATATCAGTCGATTGCAATTGCTAAGCAACGTTGACCCAAGTCGGTATCTGGATGGATGACCGAATTTAAAGGTTCAAATTTGTCCTTTTCGTTTCCTCCGTGCTTCGGAGAGCATCCGTCCCGGTCATTATCACTAACATCTGATAATACTGATAATAATCGTAACAAACCTAATAGTTCAAATACTCTTAAGTCTAGTCGTATGCGGAAGGACGTGGGAACCCACCGCATTATAATCCCAAGAAATCTCCTACCATAATGTAATTAATGGAATGGGGTCACGACCCTCAGTAATGAGGAATACGATGCAGAGAGAGATCTACGTATTATGAAAATGGATTGGTTCTCACCAGATTAGATAAGGGTGTTATTTTTTTTACCACGAGGTACTTATTTGCGATTTTTTTACACTACCGACTGACGTACACGTAAGTACGTCTATGTTTACGTTTATGTTGTTGTTGAGATCATACAGGGGATTACTAAATTACAGTTTAATCTCACGTACCTTTACGCCCCTAAAATAGGGATTATAATTTTAAAACACAAACATCAACAATATTAATACAATACGGCTTTAAAAGCGATGGTAGTATGCCCCCAGGTGACGATGTCTTAAATATTTTTATCTATACTACTAGAATTTCGATGTACATTTTATTAATTAATGATAAAATATAAATGACCTTGAGTTTTTTTGATGCCCGCGAGAACTCTTTCATTTTCCGGCATACAAAGTATGCCTGTGTCCTTTCCCGGGATACAACCTATCCCTGTACCAAATTTCATCAATATCGATTGAACAGATGGGCAGTGAAAGCGTAGCAGACAGACAGACACACTTTCGCATTATAATATTCGTATGGATATTATGTGAAAGTGTATCAGTCTGCTACGCTGGCACGAACTCTACTCTGTTACACCGATTTTGCCATTGAATTCTCCCGTGATTTAAAAATAAAACACCCGGGCTTCATCTATTTTAGATGATCTATGATAGATTCTCACTAACGCTAATTTATTATATTATGTTTATACTTAGTATGAGCTAACTATAAACATTAATTAATTCGGCGTAAAAACACAAAAATATCTTTAAGATAATCAGAGTTCATTGAAATAAAAACTGGAATTTTCTGTAATTAGGGAAATACCGACAGCCTTCCTTTGGATAAACACATTTTACAACGTTAATCTTCCAATTCCGTTAACCACTGCAGCCCATTAACGTCCCACTGCTGGGCACAGGCCTCCACTCTCATAGGAGAGAGGGAATTAGAACTTAGACACACCACGCTGCTCCAATGCGGATTTAACGTTACAACAAATAGTTTTAGGAGCTAATAGGCAACTCTGAGTTGCTGAATTGTTTATTGAGTTATGTATTAAAAAACAGTCAGTTGCTTAAGTGTTGCAAATACTCAGCCATTACTAAGGACTACGTTGTTGCGGCGCTTGCTTTTGAGACTCTGGGCCCATGGTCATCGGACACGAAGAATTTTATAAATGTCGTGTCCCAAAAACTGATATACGCCTCTGGTGACAAAGAGCTGCCGCTTATTTAGCCCAACGGCTTAGCCTTGCCATTCAACGAGGTAATAGCGCCAGTGTTTTGGGCACCATGCCCATTAACGATCACTTGGACGGCGTGTATTTTTTGTAAATATAATTAGCTTTTAATTTAGATTTTAATTTATTTCTTAGTTTTAGTTAAGTATTTGCTTTTCTTGAATGAGAAATATCAACAATTAAGCAAAATGAAAAAATTAAAGTCAAAAAAATTTTGTCTACAATATGCATCTTATTAACGTTGATATCTTATTAACGATAAGATCTCGGGTATGCAGGTTTCCTCGCGAAGTGTTCTCTTCACCGTGATCCATATAAAGAAAGAAAGAGAGAAAGAAAGAAACAAAAAAAGAAATTCAAAGCTGATGCCCCCCGCGACTTCGTCCGCGTGTAAGTTTTTTTATTCTCCTCCTTAATTTTCTGGGATAAAAAGTCTGGGGCAAAAATCACGTCGTTCTTTCACACGTCGTTCTTTCACACGTTGCTCTTTTGCAGCGTGATTGAAGGACAAACCAACAAACAACCAACAACCAACAAAAACTGCGAAGCCAAATAGGAAGACGAACCCCTAACAACTATTAAATCACCTCTAACTTACTTTATCTGTACCTAATTTAATAAATACCACAGTGTGTATGTTTGATAGTTTATCCTTCGATCATCCCGCAACTGAGCAACGGATTGACATATTTTTTGGCAAGTATACAGATTTGGAGAGTGACATTTTAAAAAATTATAATCGTGCATTGTCGAGGCATCATCTGAGGATGCTCCTTTGTCCGGTGTTTTATATTATGCCACTTAATTTTATAAACTTCAGAAGTGGATCAATTGTTGAACTTGAGCAGCAGCAGTTAAGAAGCAGTTATTTAGCAATTATATGCCAGTTAAAAATTAATAAATTTTTATACTTTTGCAGCTTTATTAAGAGTGTCTCCTATGAGTGCTATCTTTCGTAACCTGTGGTAGAGTCAAAACAACGCGTACCTATCGTAAGAGACTGAGGTGATGTAGGGATGATTAAAAGTTTAATTTGGATTTTGAAGTGGTTTTTATGTAAAACATGTCTTAAAATTCTCCCATTACATAAAAACAAAGCCTATAAAGATTAAAGTCACGATCCAAAAATGTAACTCAAAATACAAAGTTAGCATAAAAGCGTTGCTTGCTGTTAATAGTGGAATACAAAACTAATCTTATGCACTTAAAGTTTAGATATCTCCCGTAATGCTTTGCTTTACTGCAATGTAACTTTGGGTAACTGTACTTTGTACTGCAGTTCATAAATTAACTTATCATGCAGGTAAAAACACTATTTTTCGTCTGAAAAATAGTGTTTTTACCAAAAGCAAAATAGCAACGACCTCTGTGTATCCATACTAATATTATAATTACGAAACTGTGTCTGTCTATCTATCTGCTACACTTTAACGGCCCATTTCTTCGACAGACAGACAGACAGACACACGTTTTCATTTATAATATTAATATGGAGTATGGATTATAGAATGGAAAACAAGATATCGGTATACTTTAATACCAAGAAAACATGCCTATAATTAGTATAATGAATACATCGGCCCGTTTTAACTAATTAATTGTAATATTATACCTACACAAGTCAAACACTAATAGTGGCGTGTTTTGTTACAGGTAATTATCTTCACTGCTCTCGGCTACATCATATACATGGTACTTTGTATAGGTACATAGGACACAGTCAACATTATAATAATATACAGATTGTATGTGAGATAAGTATTTACTAATTTTATAACTTTTATAATTTTTTAAGTGAAACTCATTTAGGATCGTTGTGATGCCCCTAACAGGTTAGCCCGCTACCATCTTAGACTGCATCATCACTTACCAACAGGTGAGATCGCAGTCAAGGGCTTGTAGTGGATAAAAAAAAATTATGATAAGAGTTTTAAAATATGAGCGTAGATAAACAAAATTATCTCCAAGCATGTACTACGAGTACTTACAACGAATAAAAAGTTGTGATCTAATCTAGCTTTCCTTCGGAAACATGCTGTCCCTTTAATAAAGTAGTAACCTAATATTGTGATTTTTACGCCCGATAGAATCTATCAAGCCCCGTAACAAGGTGGGCTAACGAACTGTGACAGTTTGACATCGCGGGTAGAAAATAACGATCCAATACATCCTGCCATTGTTTTACTGGAATTCTAAGTGGAATAAGTTATCTAAGTGTCCAAAATGAATGAATATAATTTATTTGCTGAATATGAGTATGTGCAGATGTTTCCAATTTTAAGGCGTCCTTCATATTCTACTATTTAGCATGCAAATATTTAATGTAAGTACAAACTCATTAGGAATAATATTATTTTTTAAAATTATTCCCATGAGATTTTGATCTGAAAATATTACGATTATGATTACAAAAGAAAAACAGAACGTCCATAATAAAATAAAATTCAAATATACAATCACATTAGTCAATTTAAATAAATAATATGTCAATTAATTGTTTAAAAAATCAGATAAGAATAAAAAGACTTGTCACACAACCAATGAAAGAGAAATTTAAGCTCCTAGATCGAGTTTTTGTCATGAGAATATTATATTAACAGTCTTGGGGGCTACTGGCAGAATGGAAGGTGTTGACAAAGTGAACAAGGTATAAGCTTTAAATGCTACAATGATAACGATGAATGATGATGAATAATGATGATACATCAAGCACATTAAATCGTAATTATTTAAAGAGAGTAATTGTTGGTAAGGAAAGATTACGATCTTAAAATGACAAACCAGAAAATTATCTTATCTGAACTTAATAAAGAGAAAAGATTTGTTGATTGTTCGTTTGTAATGGATAAACACAAAAACTACTGAATCGATTTTAAAAATCCTTTCACCTTTAGAAAGCTACTTTATCAGCAAGTAACTTAGGCTATATTTTATTGTCAAAAATATTAGAGATCGCTACGAAAATTGTAATAATTTGACTTAATTCGGAAAAATTCGTCTTATCTGAGAGCTTCCGTGGCGTGCCCTGCGTAAATAGTTAAAGTTACACGAAAACAAAGTATGGTGGTATTATTCCTCTCAAAAACTAGATTCATGTGAACGATCGAGTCGAACAGTTGATCTGTAGCGGCGTGATAGAAGGACAAACCACCCAAAAAACACCCTATCACTTTTCACTTTTATATAATAACTTTTAACTACTAGCTATTAGCCCGCGACTTCGTCTGCGTGGATTGACTGCTTAATTTTCCGGGATAAAAAGTGTATAGTTCCGGGAAAAAAGAAATACCCTATGTGCTATTCCGGACTATAATCTATGTCTGTGCCAAATTTCAGCCAGATCCGTTCAGCCGTTGCGGTGTTATTGAGTAAACATTGAGGATTGCCCTCGAATATTGAGCAAATATGGATGTGAATCCGTACGAGTTTCCGAAGTTTACGCATATTTAAACGTACTTACGAACCTTTGAGGTTATTCATGAGGGAATTGAGTTTAACGTCATATTATTACGTAGGTAAGAGAATCATTAGTACTTACCTACTTATTGACAAAACTGCCTACTACTATTCTTAGTAAAAAAAATAATAGGTGAATAATCCATATGCCATACAAATACTATAAGTGAAAGTGTATCCATACTAATATTATAAATGCGAAAGTGTGTCTGTATGTTTGCCTATCTGCTATGCTTTCAAGGCCCATCTGTTCAACCGATTTTGATGAAATTTGGTACAGGGATAGGTTGTATCCCGGGGAAGGACATAAGCTACTTTTTGTCACGGAAAATTCTAGAGTTCCCGCGGGAATCAAAAAAAACTGTTCAACCTATTTTGATGAAATTTGGTAGGAGGATAGGTTGTATACTGGGGAAGGACACGTTCCTCTTTTTATCCCGGAAAACCTAAGAGTTCCCGTGGGAATCAAAAAAACTTAATCCACGCAGACTATGTCGTAGGCGTCGTCTACTTGTTTATATAAATTCCTGACTTCAATCCATTTCAAATATTCATGAATTCCGGAATAAATTCGCCTGCAGTTGGACTCAAAATATTCATCACGTTTCAATCAAGCTTGTCAAATGTAAAATTCAGACTTGTGTACCGAGAACTGTGGTTTCCAGTTTCCCCACAACTCATTTGTGGATTATTCATAGCTTTTGGTTGGCTTGGATTAAAGCCTACCTACCAGTGATTTAATATGTACGTAACATGATATCTATTTCCAATACGGATATCTACAGAAATCTGAATAATAAGCGTGGGATAAAAAATTGCCTTTGTCAATGTCCCGGAATGAATCCTTTCTCTATACCAAATGTCATCAAAATCGGTTGAAAAAATGGGTCATTAAAGCGTACCAGACAGACGGACAGACGGACGGATGGACAGACAGACAGACACACTTCGTCCATATAAGCATTTATAATGTTTATATGGACTACTATTGAAGTCGGGTGCACATAAATACGCAAAGTCGACGCGTCACGCACACCCGACTTCTACATAATAAATAAATAAAATAAAATAAAAAAGCCTTTTATTCATCCTTATTACATAATTTGAAAATTTACAATTATAAAAAATTAATTTAGACGTGCATGCATTAATTGATATTTATTAGTTAATCTTGAAATATTATAATAATTATAAATGTCAGTTTAAGATTATTGTTTTTAATTGTATTTTAAGGATCTATCAACGAGTAAAGGCCTCCTCCAGATTATTCCATGTCTTCCTGTCTAGAGCCTTTTTTCTCCAGTTTCTTTGATTTCATTTTCCCATCTATCTAATGGTCTACCTCTCTTTCGTTTCCCGACTGGGCCACGCCATTCAGTTACAGTCTTTGTCCATCTTTTATCCGTGAGTCGCATAACATGACCTGCCCATTTCCACTTTAACTTCATAGCATGTTTTAATGCATCAATAGCTTTAGTTTTTTTTCTTATAGCAGTATTTCTAATTTTGTCTATTCTGCGCAGACCAAGAATGCTCCGTTCCATTGCCCTCTGAGCAGTTTGGATTTTCTTTTTTGTATATTTGTTGAATATCCAGGTTTGGCTAGCATAAGTAAGGCAAGGTAGCAAACATGAATCCATTATTTTTGTTTTTAAGTTTAGAGGTAAATCTGACTTAAGTTTGTATTTATAGGACCAAAATTTGTTCCATGTGATTTTTAAGCGTCTTTCAAGTTCGTCTTGGTGTCTTGATTTTTTAAACGAAACTTGTTTGCCAAGGTATATATAGTCTTGCACATATTCTAGTAGAGTATCTTGAACGCATATAGGTTTTTCTACACTGTTGGTCATAACTTTCGTTTTTGTACTATTTAACTCAAGGCCTATTTTTAGACTTGCAGAATTTAGGTCATTGATCATTTTTTCGAGACCATGTGCTGTTTCGGAAAAGAGAACAATGTCGTCGGCGAATCTTAAGTTGCTTAAATATGTTCCATTGATATATATTCCTTTTTTGGACCATTCCAGGTCTTTCATTATGCTTTGAAGGACTATTATAAAAATCCTCGACGAGACTGGGCCACCCTGCCTGACGCCTCTACATATTTCGACTTCTACATAGTGTGTAGAAATCAAGAGTATCTTTTACTTTACAAGTGTCTTTTGAAGTCGATTTTTTTAAATATTTTTTTTCAGTACAACCTTATTTGGAGCTTTCTTCGATTGCAAAACACTTCGAAGTATTTCATGAGATATTTTTCGTTTACCACAAATCGGTAAATTACAATTTGAAAACGGATATAACACTATGTTAGAATTTATACTGTACATATTTTTAATAGTTCAACCTCATGTTCCGATAAGCAAAATATCTGTTAATAGATTTTGCAGGGATGCACATCCGATGTCAATCTATTCATACGCTGGATGGATGGAATGATATGCTGCAGGAAGGCGAAGGCTATTATTGCTTCGCAACATTGACGTGAACGAGGAATTCCCATTACTATGCTCTGCACTGCGTTATAAGTATATAATATCTTACTTCAGAATTTTGTTATTTGCCCACGTTATTGCAAACTAGGTGATGCTTGCGACTCGTTACTTCAATTTTTTTTATTCCCGCGGAAACTCTTAAATTTTCCGAAATAAAAAGAGCTTGTTTTCTTCCCCAGGATACAACATATCGCTGTAGCATATTTCGTCAAAATCGTTTCAATAGATGAGCCGTGAAAGCGTAGCAGGTAGACAGACAGACGGACACACTTTCGCATGTGTAATAATATTATAGTATGTATACGATACTTAGTACTTAACTTTGCTTATAAGCAAAGTTAAAAGGAAGATTATTTCGTAATTAACACGGTGCTATACTATCGCGTTTGTTAGAAAATTACCTTTATTTTGATATATATCTCAAGCGGTTCCGATCCCTGAAGTTAACTACTATATCACCATACCATTATATGGTACATACAATAGTCCATAGGTATCTTCACGGATCTGAAATAGTGATCACGAATCGGATCTTCGTAATGAAATAATCTTTATTTTAACTTAACTTTAATTCATTAACCAGACCAGTGCAAATTACTAGTATCGATTTACCTGTTTATACCTGCCTACCCAAGAGTTGTGATGGAAAAAAATAGTCAACCTAACATTTTCATATTCTATAGGCTTCATACTTTCGATTGGTATGGAATTTGTCTATTAACCAAACCAGTGAAATGTAAAAAAATAACTTTTTTAATTGTTTGTCAATCATATTCTGTACTGAAATTTTTTAGTCAACCCATTTGCAATATATTTATTGACAAATTTAATTTGATATAAAATAGTTTTCATCCATTAAGCAGCTCGGTGAAGGTCGTTTCATACTAGGACACTATACTAATAATAAAAGAAATAAAATAAAATGCATTAATTTTCTTAAATACTCTTTCAATTTGCACTCACTCACGCAACTCACTGTTGATAGTGTTTAATTGAATTGCATGTAATTAATTCGCCTAACTTTCGGCGTAAAATTAATTATTTATTTATTCATTAATACACTCCAAAAGTTAATATTAAACTATAACTCCGCTCCACGTTTATGAAAACCTTAACAGTTTATAAAGCTATTGCAGTAAAACGTTAATTTTGGGCTGAGTCACGTTTCAGATAGATCCTGTATTTAATTCGGAGCATTTTATGTATTTTATTATGAGAAATTTTATTGTAATAGCTGCTGCGACTTGAATTAATAATAAAAGGTACATAATTATAATATACTCTGTGCTTGAAAATAATTATTACGACATCGACGTTAATAATAAACACAGTTACACCATTTACTTTGAATGAACTAGAAGTTTAATTCGCTATAATCCGCTACAGTAGACAAATCTGTGTGGTACAGTGCGTGTCCTTCACCTGCAACATGCGACACCCACCACGCAGCAATTCGCACAGGCACAACACCACACCACACAAATCCTCCAAATCACTCTCAACGTACGTTTCACTCCGACACCGGAGCATCCTCAGGAGATGTTGACTCGACAATGCACGATTGTGAAAGTTGTACACTTCTAGTTCATTCACTATCATGGACTTCCGCAAAGTAACGCCTGCTTCTATTCAATACCATTTACTTTATCTTAAGCTTCTATATCTTCTTACGAAGCTGAGTTTTTGTACCACGAATATTTTTTATCATGAATAATTTTTATTTCATTAATTAAACCTACGTTTGCTTAAAAAAAATTAGAAGTCCTTAGAACTCTATTTAGAATTTTAGTCCCGTCATTACGTCGAAGAAAACGGGCTAGAAATGCAAGTGAACCGAGAAAGCTAAATTTTGGATATTACGTGGTGGAGGTAGGCCTCTGTCAAAAGCTTAACTTCAAATGGTCGACCAATATTTCCATGTTCCATATTGCACATTTTCCGCCATCTTGAAAAAAGGGTTAAGTTCAGTTTTTTCACAATAACTCGGTTCTCCATTGAGATACAAACATTTTGATACAATACTTTTTTGTTGCTTTTTTTAAGATCTACAATTAAGGTCCTTTACATTTTTCACCTATCGTTCATCTTTAATGAGGTAATCGAAAAAAACATAAAATTAGGTAGTGAAATTAGTTTTTTGCTATTTTCTTTTTTCTCGTGAAAGATATCGATAAAATATCTATTGTCAACCTTGTAGAGCGTATTGAGAGATTGATAGTTAGAACTTATAGGTTTAATGGCTGGTGAGGTGTAACTGCCTCGTTGGTCTAGTGGTTGACATGTTCGACTGCGGCCGTCGAGGTCCCGGGTTCGAGTCCCGGGTCGGGCCATAATTGAGTATTGGGTTTTTCTGACTAGAAATTAGGAATTAGGAAGTTGGTGGTGTTTCACCCCCGTGCCTCGGAGAGCACGTTAAGCCGTCGGTCCCGGCTATTATCACTAACCATGTTAATAGTCGTTAAAGCACGCCAACCCGCATTGGAGCAGCGTGGTGGGTCTAAGCTCTAAAACCCTCTCTCCTATAAGAGTGGAGGCCTGTGCCCAACAGTGGAACGTTAATGGGCTGTGGTGGTGTAGTGGTGTAATGGTGGACGCTTGATGAAAAATGAGCCCATTTGTGTAAGCAGTGCTTTTACGTATCTATGAACTGCACGCCACTGTGAGCCAGGCATGCTGGAACTCGAAATTTCTATGCAGCACGGCTTAGCCGGATGGTAACTAGTCCTGGCTGAAGCCAATATTTATTCACCAGACCCGACCATAGCAAATTGACCATACCATGACACCATAGCAAGTGATTAATTTCTAATTCCTTCTCTCCTATTAGAGTGGAGGCCTGTGCCCAGCAGTGGGACATTAATGGGCTGTAGTGGTGGTGGTGGTGGAGGTGTAATTTTATTCTAACCCTCAGTTACCTGTGTGCAACCCTAAGTATGGTTACTAAGTACTAAGTACAGTGTAGTTTATATTAATAATAATATAACAAGCAACTTAAATAAAAACCCACTTATGGTTTAAGTCAAAATAAATATATACTTATAATATATGTAACATATTTATACTTTTATATAACAAAGTAAGAAAATATATAAACAATCGCAAAGAAGGTCTCCGACCATCACATCGGAGGAAATCGTGGTTCCTCTTTAAACAGAGGAGTAAAAAAACCCCTAAGTACCCTGTATAATATAGTCAGGCAGTAACGTTCGGTGTGTTTGCAGTGGCGAGTCCGCCGGGCGGCGTGGGCGCAGCGAGGGAGGAAGTGCCCCGCCCACCGCTGCCCGCCCCGCGGAACGGCTCTCCCAGTAAGCACAGTTCACAACAATGGCTGCTTGGAGTTTTTTTCTATATATATATAGGTCTGACCCCACTTGAAATGCACTGCTCTACACTGCACCGAGCGAGAAATATTCTTTGCAAAAGAGAAGGTTCATTTTGGGCCTAGTCTATGTACACTTTATCATAAATAGGAGGTAAAATACAAAGATTTTATTAAAAGTAAAATAAATTAGAATAGCAAAAAAAAATGAAAATATTTATTTCAGCTTAACTGTAAAGTAAAGTTATTACAAAGGTATACTTAAATCATTTTACAGGTCACAATTTAATGTTTTGCTATCAACTACACTAAGCGCAGCTTGTTTTTGTAGTTGACTGCTTACCCTCTTGTCACAATATTTTAACAAACTTATCTATCAAACTAAGTGACGTGCGAAAAATAAAAATCTAGTTCAAGTTTTTCGATATGCTTCCAAGATGGCGCCCTTCAACCATAGAGAAGACAGTAGGCGTGAAATGTTACAAATGTCATTTTTGACAAGTGACGTGAGTTATCGTGTTATTTTTGTTTCATAGTATTTGACATCTGACAGAAAACGTCACAAATATGAATCCGCCACTGTCACCTGCTCATGTTTAGTGTTGCTAATCGTGGTAAGGTTAAATAATTTCACCACTGAAATTACGACAAATTCGTATCGAATCAACCAAAGCTGGTTTAATATTTTATTTTATTTCTTTCCACTACTTGTACAAGACCAGGCCCACGCTCCATACAAATCCGAACCGTCTCCTTTGTATGTAAAGCTCTTAAGCGTCGCGGTAGGCATAATATGCACTACCCGGCGCATAGCCCAATGTCCTACGTGAGCGACAAACGCGACACCGCGAATAAATACGACGTGACACGGTAGTATCAAACCGGAGCTGACCCTGCATGCGGCCTATGTTGTCGCGTAGTCATTTTCTATAGCGTCGTATCGCATCGCGTCGCTTCTGTCGCTCACCTAGGACAACGGGTTACCAAGAATATTTGCCGCTGCATGCACTACAGTGCATCACAAGTGGGGTAGGTAGACCTTAAATCTTTCTAGTTTTCTTCTAGTCTCATATTTTTGTTTCTCATGTCGATTTCATTAATAATGTATTATACACCTTCCTACTACGATTTGTATTATTATAATTTACTCGACTATTTTCGCCATGTTAGTTCACAAAATCATTAGATATTTGTACTGCACATGGTTTCTTCACATAGTTCCATCTTTCAATGTTGATACTTTTAGCAACTCTTTACTGTTTCCAAGATCTTTGTCAATAATATTATTATCCTAATCTTTACAATACTAGTACAGTCCGTCATTGAGTTGAAAATAAAGGTCATTCATAAAATCATTGGTTGCAAAAAATATGTGTTCTTTTGATCGCACTCCATAGGGAAAGCGACGAAAAAAACACGTATTTTTTATATTCTAAACATCATTTTAAATTGACTGATATCAGACCATTTCGCATCGCATATTTATTGCTGTGAATATACGTTGCTATAATTTCATTCGCAGCTTGGCCAATAAAACTATAATATTATAGTTTACTTTTTAAATGTATAAAAAGCAGGAACTTTTTGTTAGTCTTTAATTTGATACAAAAAATGCTCTCTTTTCAGCCCCTCAAGTAATTAATTGTCCCCTGGAGGACCTATCCTTTGATAATCTTTTTTCAATTTCGTTTTGTCTTAAAAAGGTCTAAGGAAAAGATTTTTTATAATATTATCAGCATCGGTTGTTCATATTTATATGTATTTGTTATTCTTTCTCTTGTCAATATTTTTTACTTATTAAAGTTGATTTGTAAGTTATTTTTAATATTTTATTTAAATGTGTTCGCTGATATGACTGCACATAATTGTTTAACTCGTAACTTGACACGTATATAAGTGCTTTCCATTGATTTTCTATACTATTTAGAAAAGATGTTTAAAATTGAATATCATCGATGGTTTCTGTTACCGCAGGAAAAATTGAGCAGTAGGTATCTACAGCCCAATTTTGCACATCCTGAATACTTCAAACCTGCTAATTTTTCAAGTCAATTTAGGTAATTAAATTGCCTAGCGGAAAATTAAAAAAAAACTTTATAAAGTCATCAAAAATCGGGTCGCAGATTATATTCAGCCAAATCAGCAATAATTTTAAATATTTCCTATTTAGAGTTTTTGTAACAATGTTTAAGCATGGTGTATTTAATGCATGAAGTATAATTAGTCTCTGTTATGTTACAGTTTGTTGAACCTAAAAATAAAGCTAAAATGTAAAAAAAATGTATGAAAGAATCATTGATTTCTCAACAAATAAAAAGTTATGGAACTTTTTTAAGTTGCGCTTGCAATAATAATTTCAAGAAGGTAGTGTGACGTCACTTCACCAATTTATAACCGAATGAGGCGTGACTTAATTAATCGAGTATGTTTGTAATTATCATTATAATGTAACCACGTCCCATTCGAGTAAGATACCGCAGTAATTACTATCTATCTAGATATCCAGTCATAATAATATTATAACTGGACGTCAATAAGTCTAGTGTGCCTAACTAAATTGCGTAATCATTATTTGACTTAACTTGACTAATCTAAATACTTAAATAATTAATTTATCAGACAGTGGATTTCAACATTTTATTTCACAGATTTTTAGTTTTGATTCATTCTACTGCGTTAAATATGATATTAAAAACATCTTGAAACTTCTCCATTGCTCACATTCCATAATGTTGTTTTATGGAATGTAATTAATGGAGAAGTTTTTTTTAAGAATAAGACAATTTGTATATATATTTTCTGTTAGATAGGTTTCCAAAATCCCGGGGAACTATGTCACTCTCTAGGTTGCCCAACTATAAAAACTCAAAATATCACGTCAATCCCTTGCTCTGTTGCGGCATAATTGTAAGACAAACCATCAAACAAACGCACATACACATTCATTTTTTTTCGAATTTTTAGAAACTTAAATTCATGCAAGGTTTGGCCAAAATCGCCAAAATCTGAATTAAAAAAACAAGCTAATACTGATCGAAACAAACGTGTCGGCGTGTTTTATGGTTATAGCTTTATTCTTATTTAAAACGAATCCATTATTTATCTGGAACGTATTCGGAGGTTTCCTCGTATTTTTCCGAAAAGAAAACAGCATTCCTTTCTATCCACAAGGGATTTGAAGGACCACGGAAAACGTTTCAATCTAATTTGAGGTCACGCGAAATCTACCTACCTACCATGTGGGTAAGCAAATGGATATTGACTGCATACATTACAAGATACGGGGACGGAGAATTGTCTTCCTCGGTATTGTTATGAATGCAAATGTCTGTCTGTCGACTACGTTTTCACAGCTTAGGAAATACATAAACCAATGTTGCTGAAATTTGGAGCTGAGATAGTTTGCATGCCGGGGAAGGACATACCTAGGTTTCTTTTTATCCTGGAAAATTCAAAAGTTCCCGCTAGAATCAAAAATTTGGCATCATCCTGTTTTTAAATTGCCAGCTGTTGAGCCCGCGACTTCGTCCGCGTGGTTTAAGTTTTTTTTAATCCCGCGGGTACTCCTTAATTTTCCGGAATAAAAAGAAGCCTATGCCACTCTCCATGTCCTCAACTATGCCTATACAAAAAATCACGTCGATCCGTTGCTCCGTTGCGGCGTGATTGAAAGGCAAACCAACAAACAAACACACTTTTGCATTTTTAATCTTAGTATGATTACTTTGAATTTGATCTCCCACAGAGGCCTCTGCACCAGAGAATATTATTATTATCATAACATCATAACCTAAGGTAGACCTAGGAGCACATTAAACTTCGTAGACTTTATCTGAGAGCCATGTTTAATATTAATTTGAAGCAAACAGCAAACTGAATAAAGCAACGTATCGTTATTTGTATTAGAATGTCGAACGCCAAAGGGCATAATCTCTGTAAGGTCGAGGCGGGTACCTTCGAGTAGAGTATTTTAATAAGTGAGCCGAGTCTATTTGATGTTTGAACCCGTCGATACCTAGGATTGCGGTGGCTTGGGTCGTTGTCATGACAGTGTGAGGGAGTGATGAGGGAAATCCATGTTATAGAATGTCATCTAGTGGTATTTACCTGAGGATGGAACCTCACGTGATTAGAAGCCAATATCTAAAACCGTAGCATGCAGCCCGATGATGCCGATGAGTCGGAAAAGTTTGAAAGTGCCTTCATTTTCAGAGTGCATGTATTAACCATTGGAGAAAATGGATCCCTTTCAAAATCGCATAAGATCGTAATCCACTTTTGGGGAAAATAAAAAAAAGTCATTTTTTTTAAAATTTTGTAGAAAATATTTCATGCGTGGCCCGACCCATCTTTGGAGCCACCGAAAGCATAAGATGAGATAGAATTGACTAAATAAGTGGTTAGTAGGGGGTAAGTTTAATTGTTATTGCATACTGACATAGGGTGGTATTTCTGAAAAGCTGACCAAAGTAACCATTATAGCTCGACGATTCGGAAGAGTTGCGGGGTTTTATAGTTCGAAGAACCGATATATACGTTGGGATCCCATAGGTCTTGAATGGCGGCATTGCACCGGAAAGTGCAGCGTTGGATATGTATCAGAGTACCTAGCTGTACTGCAGCTCGTTTTTAAGCCAGCGAATTTTCATTTGAAACCTTTAAAGCAATCATCTCTCAAATAAAGTGATCGGAATTTATTGGGTGCTACTAGAAGTTCAATCGGCTAAAGAAAAACAAATAAAGCATATTACGGAATTCTGGTATCACTTATAAAGAGGATATCTATGCCTTATTAATTCTCCGTTTACCGTCGAGAGCGAGGCACAATATGTCGGTAATATCACTTGTGAAATTCGAATTGGTTTCGAGTACATTGGTATTTAATACATATACCACTTACTAGATTATGCCCGCGATTCTATGCCTTTAATTAAGTTTTCTGATTCCTGCGTCTAATATTTATTATTTACTAGATGATGCCCGCGACTTCGTCTGCGTGGATTAAGTTTTTTTGATTTCCGAGGGAACTCCTTAATTTTCTTCAACGCCTATGTCTTCCCCCCGGGATGTAATCTACCTCTATACCAAATTTTTATCAAAATCGGTTGAAAAGATAGGCCGTGAAAGCGTAGCAGACAGACAGACACACTTTCGCATTTATATTATTTGTATGGCTATATTTTAATCATTATCGTTAAATATCGTTACGCAGTTTAGCAAGCAAGAGACGTAAAACTAAATTTGCTATGTTTAAAAACCAACTAGGTAGTTAAATAAAAACAAAGCTACCTACATGCATGTATTTTTTCCTCGTTTGTTTTAGATAATATTTTTATCATCGGTGTTAATGTTTGCATGCGAAAAAACCTTTTTGCTAGAGGATTTCATTTTCCATATAAATGAAATCCTCTTTCAGCACTATAATCTTTTATTATTCATTGTTTTAACTGTGGAAAAAAGAAATAATATGTAGTGAGTGAAAGAGACTGAAAAAAGCAGTGATAACTTTTCGGAGTTAATTATATGTGTTTTAAGAAACTAAATATGACATACTTTAGCGGTGAATACAAACAATCAAACATTCTCCTCAGAAGGAGAGAAAAGCATTTACTTATTAGTATTTATAAGAATTTATTATTTTAAAGATATATAAGGCAGCCGTCTCTATATACTGCCACTCAGACGACCTCCCTGGCCCAGTGTTACTGTTGAGTACTGTTGTGTCTTAACGCGTGGAGGTCCTCGGTTCGATTCCCGACAGGGTCAATTTTGGAATTTATATTTTCTGAATTTTCCCTGATCTGGACTGGTGAGAGGCTTCGGCCGTGGCAAGTTACCACCCTACCGTGCAAAGACGTGCCGCCAAGATATTTGCTGTGGTTCCAATATTGCGATTCTAACTTTATTATATTCGATTGACATTAGTAAAACAAAGAAAGAAACTCATTTATTTTCCAGTTTTGCCACACATTTGCTTACCGCAAGGGTATGCTACCCCTGCGCCTCCATCACCACCACCAATAGCAATGAGCTAAACTGTCCAGGTGACAGAAGTGACGGTATAACAGGAGTCATGTGTGGCATAACCCGAAAAAAGAGTCCAGCTCAGCAGAATGCTGTATGATTTCAATATGCACAAGAGCAATATAGAAAACCATACAGCGCTGATTTTCATTATGTTGATAATCCTATTATTCAACTGTATTGGAATGCAAAATCTATATATTTTTTGTTATACTATATATAGCTCAATTACCACTCACTCGTTTGTCTCGCTAAAACTCGAGAACGGCTGGGCGGATTTAGCTGATTTTGGTTTTGAAATGTTTGTCGTAGTCCAGGGAAGGTTTAAACGGTGAGAAAATATGTAAAAATTGCGAGGAAGATAGGGCAGGACAACGTCTGCCGGGCCCACTAGTAAATGGATATGAATATGAATTGGAAGTATATTTCAAGCCAATTTCCTTTGTCCGCAGAACAAGGCGCTCTCACAATAGTCCGCCGGTCGTCCAGCCGCGGCAAAACAGAGACGTCGCCGCCCACAGACGAACAGCTTGACCAGCTGGATCTAGACACAGAGCACTTGCCCGCCTTCGACACGCCCGATGCATGCGATAAGGCCGCACTCAGGTAAATAAATTCTTTCCTACCAGTTGTTCGACGGAGGCATCTAACTCAGGCAGAGCCTGTGGCAGAGCAACGTCGCAGGGTGATAGGCGCTGAATTTCAATACAAAATTATGTCTCTCTTATATGCAGTTTCCTACCTTTCTCAACTATAGATGAGACGTATACCTTTAGATGTTATAACTGTCACGGTAGCCTATCATTTGTACGGGTGTCGACCCAGTCCATGGATGTATAAGTACTTACGCTATATACTTACGAGCCCAGCTTACGGCCAAGTCCGTCCCCACTAGATGGACGGACGATCTCAAGCGAGTAGCTGGGAGCTGCTGGAAACAAGCGGCAAGATAATTAAAAAACCACTAAATACGGACCATTTTTTATTGCTTGGTGGATAAAAAGTCCATCCGCCACTGCACAAACGATCCAGGACGTTTCGAGTAGACCTTTTTCCCAAGGTACACCATAAAGTGTGTCCCGTATTGATTT
The DNA here is from genome assembly GCA_964035005.1 of Erebia palarica. Lineage (NCBI taxonomy): Eukaryota > Metazoa > Arthropoda > Insecta > Lepidoptera > Nymphalidae > Erebia > Erebia palarica. The sequence continues at coordinate 34,755,666 of OZ035985.1, read as the reverse complement.
TGTGTAAACGTCATTTATATAGCCAATGGGCAATGCTTTATTAAATGCAAAAGGCAAAGTTACTAAAATTTTATGTTAGTTTTATTTTGTAAGTTCATGAATAATTAAATTTCATTACAAAGAGTATAAGAAGTGATCCTATTAAAACACTATGATCTTTTAATTCGTAAACCGAGTGTTAAATTTAACTTTTCAGTTAAAAGAAACTCTCATAACAAAGTAAACCAAGCCTTCTCAAAGCTTGAAAAAACCGGAGCATTTTGTGCCACCAAATAAAATATCACATGCATAACAATAGCGTGGAAACAATTGTCAACAAGTTCAAGTTGTTCAACAAGTTGAAAAATGTCAAACATGGAGTGCACATGTCAACATTTCTGTGAAAACATTGAAAAATAGCTCTACATAACTACCTTATATTATTTTCAGTGCATATTTTTGTAGCATAGTATTTCATAGTTCACTATAAAGTTCGGAGACTGATTTAACATCTTTCAAACATACACTATCCACAAACTCTTAGACCCGTATTAACAAACCGACATCAGCTAAGAACAGATTCTCATGCATTTGGTCTTAAGCATAAGAAAACGTTCTCAAATATCGGTTCATATTTGAGAACCTTTTCTAAACTTTATGTCGGTTTATTAAAACCAGCCTTAGACACGCAAGTTTTCTCACAATTATTGCTGTAATCAGCTATGATAAATTCAAAGAAGTTGAAATGAGTTGTGAGCTGGTGATAATGATAAATAAAAATTTATCTTCATATTAATCAATACATTTAGGATAGTTTTTTTTTGGGTTTTTGCTAAGACCAGGGCGCGTTTGGAAACCTAACTTTAGTTTCAAGATACTTACCGTAATTAATTAACACATCACGTTACTATTTGTTGAATTAGTCCACCGCAAATAGTATTTTGTTTAATTTTAAATAAGGTAAACAAATACTTAATTACCGTTTAGGAGATACCGTAATTAATTAACACACTGCATGATTACTTTACTTACTAATTTTTGAATGAATTAATGCAACGCAAGTAGTATTTATTGTAATTTTTAATTAGGTAAACAAATACTTAATGAAATACGTGAGTGTATCAATGATACTTAAGTAGTTTGCATAAATTAATTTTGACTTTACTTGATACTAAAAAGCATTCATTCCTTTTCTAGTTTGGTAGATATACAGTAATGTTCACAGTTCACTTAACTTGATGACTGGTGGGACTAAGTTCGTAGACAATTGTTAAGTTATTGGTTTCTAAACGGCGTCTATCATTCTGTAAGGACTTCTAGGTGTGTCGCGTGGTAGCACTTGTTATAATTGGTAACAACACTCTCGATGGAATGTAATTAGTCTTACGCGATGTTATCTCTAACTCAATTATTTAGGCTGACCGGGAGATCATGGTAAAAAAGGGACTTTTTGACAAATTTTCAGTAGGTATTGAAAATTGTATTGCGTCATACATCATTTCACTTATCATGGTAACAGGTGTGACTAAAATCGTACTGGAAGTACGAAAGGAATAAATTCTACTTTATTAATAACGTGCGACTAATAATAATCTCATACTTAGTGCTGTATTAATATGAGGGGTTGACAAACATCACAGCTGATACCGATATTGACTTTCCTTTGAAACCTTTCAAACATGTTTTGCAATAATGAGCATGCCTAGGCCTTAGATATTAACTATCGTTGCTAAAATGTGAGATTTAAGTCATAACCTCGTTGGTGCAGTGACGATCACTTGGTCTTATGAGTGGGAGGGCCTTAGTTCGATCCCCGATGGATTAAATTCGAGGATTTATAGTTTCTGATTTTTTTCTAGTAACTAGTTTGCTAGTTACAACCGTAGTGGCAAAACATGCCACAAAGCGATCAAGAGTTACACTACGATGCGATAAGTACGGGGTTTATGGGTTTTATGTCACTGCCGAAGCCTGAACTGCCTATCCCCTTAAAAGATCCAGAAACGAAAATGATAAAATAATTGTTAGAGAGTGGTTGTTAATTGAAGTCCACCACTGCAGCCTATTAAAGTCCCACTGCTGGGCACAGGCCTCCACTTTTATAGGAGAGAGGGAATTAGAGCTTAGACGCACCATGCTGCTCCAATGCGGGTTGCCGGGCTTTAACGACTATTATCATGTTAGTGATAATAACCGGGACCAACGGCTTAATGTACTCTCCGAGGCACGGGGGTGAAACACCACCAACTTCTTAATTCCTAATTTCTAGTCAGAAAAACCCAATACTCAATTATGGCCCGACCCGGGACTCGAACCCGGGACCTCGTCACGGCACGGGGTTAATTGAAGTAAATAGTTGTATATTTTTGAAGTGATAACTTCTTTAGCCACGTTGAGCACTTTTTATGAGGGGAAAATCTTTATGGGTTCGCGACACTGACATGCTGTGACGTATTTTTTTTTAATATTCGTATTTATATTGGTGTTTGGAAATTTTATATTATTTTCAAATTTTAATACTTAAATTCTAAGTTATAAGTCTTCACTTCTATCGGCAATCCCTGACCGCCAATTTTTTTGTTGTTTTGTTTTGGTGTCTTTTTTTGTTCTATTCGTATGTGTAATTCTAATAGTTCTTAAATAGATAACATTGTTATCTGAAAAGACGAATTGTGAAACTGTTATGTCTTACCAGTTATGTATTAGCAATTTAAAAAAATACAGGCTAGCCTGCTACCATCTTAGATTTAATCGATGTCACCTGATGGTATGATCGCCCTCATCGCATCTTTAAGGCTATTAAGTTAGTAATGAATTAACCAGTGGTCGTGGAAGTTATATTAATGCGCAAATAATTGATTAACAGGCACTAATTAAACATTACACTAATAGAACATGACCACTTATCCATACTTCCATACTAATATTACAAAATGCGAAAGTGTGTCTGTCTGTCTGCTACGCTTTAACGGCCCATTTTTTCGGATTTAGATAAATTTGTTATAGATATAGGTACTTACTTGGAGAAGGACATAGGCTACTTTTTATCCCGGAAAATTGTTAAAGAATTCTGGCGGTAATAGAAAACCCTCATTCCACGCGGACGAATTCGCGGACATTATTTAGTTGTGTATATTCGTAAATACATCTCGTTATCTGTTTAATATGTCACTACACTGAGTCTTGTTAATTTCCGTTATCCTGCCGAGACAAAAGCAATCTGTGTTAACGATCGGATGCTGAGACGGATGTATCGCATCACTAACGACATGCGTTAGATAAATGTTTATCTGCCAAGAACTAATCTCATCCATACGTATTGACTAGGTATACAAGGCATTGAATAGGTTGATTTTTAACGTTTTAACTATCGTGACTGATATCTATACTAATATTATAAATGCGAAAGTTTTGATGAATGGATGGATGGACGGATGGATATTGTTTGTTACTCAATCACGTCAGAACGGCTGAATGGATCTAGTGAAATTTGGCACAGAAATAGATTATAGTCTAGAATAACATATAAGCTAATTTTTACGAGGTAAGTTAGTGTAACACCACCAGTTCCGAACTTCGTGCTATTTGATTGAGAACCCCAAAATCAGAGGAGAGAACCACAGATAACGAAACCTGATCAGCTGTGGTGTAGACACTAGACATGTATATATTGTCATATGAATACTTAGTACGCAAATGAGCAGGCTCCCATTAACATTTGCAGTACTTACCAGAGGAACTGTCATAAGGCTTTATATTATGTTTATCCACCCCTTAAACATAATATTGTAATTATGAGGGAACATAGCAGGTGGAAGCTCTGCTTTGCAGAAAAGACTTGAAATAAGTTCGGATTTCGTCGAAATTGTTATTCAAATTAGTCGTATTCCCAGTAACTAAAAGTAGTTCACCAAAGTTGGATTTAACTCTGAAACAACTGCAACGCAAGCCACAGAAAGCAATTTAATCCTCAACAACTTGGTAATAGTAACGTGGTGTATTTCGACCACACGTAATTGTGGCAGGCCTTTCCACGTTTGCAAATTGTAGATCTTCCCCCCCTCCCCCCCCTCCCCCTTGGCGGTGGTCCCACTCATTTTTTTCGAAGTGAAACTTCTTCTTAGAATCGTTGTGGTTTGAAAATTCGATGAAACGAAAAAGCGACACAGCGAAACATATTCATAATAGGATTTAGCCTGCTTGAGCATGAGACAGAATACAAGTTATAAGTTCACGACCAATAGATACTTTACGATATTGAGTCGCGCTACTGCTATATTGTGCTCAAAAGAAGAGTATATTTATCTTATTCTCTCGTAGTCTGTTTTCCGAAGTTGAAGTTTTCTGAAGTTTCCTCAGTTCAAAGGAAGTTTCACTTCATGCCGTATGAGAATTGCATACACACACCTTTTTATTCCACTATAAGTTAGCCCTTAACTGCGATCTCACCTGATGGTACTCAAGTGATGATGCAGTCTAAGATGGTAGCGGTGCTAACCTTTTAAGGCATGTTAGTTACATTAAAGTAATGACCCCTAGTTGGTTTCTACACGGCATCGTACCGGAACGCTAAATCGCTTGGCGGTATGTCTTTACTGACAGGGTGGTAGCAACTTAACTAGCAACGGCCGAATCCTTTCACCAGACAAATGTGGTAATTTAGTGTCAAAAAGTCGGTGCAAGTTACTTTCAAACTTTAATGTGATAGAGCTGCGCACACCCTAGTGCGACAAGATAAAATGTCGTCCCCCTCCGAGGTGGACGCTTTGCGCAGAAGTTAAAAGGCGGGTCATCAAATTCCTGGAAAGCAAGCTTGCAATTTGCGGTTCCTGTGGCGCTGCCATTCATTCATTGTAGTGTGATTGCTTCAAACGTCATACGTACTTTACGTTTGTCTATGTCAAAGGGAAACTGTTTTTTTTTAACAGAATATTAGTCTCTGGTTTTGGTTGTGTTATTTTGGTAGAACTTATATATTAACTTGTAGCAGAAATTAAAGTAGGTATAAATAAGTTTTAAAAAAACGCGAAGCTTTATTAAATACAAGATGATGACCGCGACTTCGTCCGCGTGGATAAAGGTTTTTTGATTCCCGCGAAGTTATGAGGTTTCCGGAATAAAAACATACAGGTACACAACCTATCTCTGTACCAAATTTCATCAAAATCAGTTGAACATATGAGCCGTGAAAGCGTAGGAGACAGACAGACAGACGGACACGCTTTTGCGTTAATATTATTATTATTATAAAGGCCTTTATTTGCTAAAAATATACATAGTTTAAAAAATATTATAATTTGAAAAAATCTTCTTTTTAGCGCCCCTCGAGGGTGTAGGCCTCCTCCAAGCTCTCCTATAGCTTTCGGTCTAATACCTTCTTGGCCCACTGTGAACTGAAATTAATAATATTAGTATGAATAAAGTGAAACGTGTTACGCTGGACGACTGCGCTTCGTCAGCGCGTATGCCGCGCGTCTCAACTTCCATAGAACATCCAATTCCGACGATACTCGCCGCCTTCGTATACCTAACATCGGAACGAACGGACGTACCTATCCTAAATTTCTGTACAATATTATTATTTAAACTACTTTATTATATTCTTATACACCAAAAAGGAGTTCATTATTCCTGAACCTGCTTCGGGACAGCCGCCCTTTATAACTGGCGCAGTCTTAAAGGATCGTTCTGCTGCTTCAAGGTCTTCGTGCATCATCTAAAAATCAGGTCGACGCCTTCGAATTCCTTGACAGGACGACAGAACCTACAAGGAGCTGCTGTCATAGAAGCTGCCGCTGAAGACTTCAAGTCATACCAAAAATCGATGAATTGGAGCTCACCAGCGACTTTGGTTTTGTGAGTACTTGAAATCCTTTTAATAGGTTGTTGTAGTGACTTTTGCGCAGGGTACTATACGTATTACGATTTACGACATTTTTCTAGCCCGCGAAGTTTTTTGAATATTAGATATTTTTAACAAAGTAAACTTTAACGTAATTTAATTTTTATATACTTTTAATAGTAATTAGATACCTACCTAGTTTAAAGAATTTTTAGGCATCCTTGGTTTTTATAGACGGTTTATACCAGACTTTGCCAAGATGACCAAGCCTCTAACATCTTACTTGAAAAAAGGCGCAAAACTTGAAGTTATCACTGCTTTCGAAAATTGTAAGATGCTTATTACAAGTATCCTAGTATTAGCTCATCCCGATTTTAAGTTAGAACTTAATTTGACTACATTTGCCAATGACATGACTTTAAATGCAGTACTGACACAAGGCCCTATTGGCGCCGACAAACCAATAACTTAAAGCTAATTATGCTTTCAAATCATTAGATTTCATATAAGCCATTTATCTAAGTTACCTAGACTGTTCAAACAAATGAAACCCTCGCGACATTCCCACGCTCGTATTTCAGCTTACTGATATAATATGACTACGTTTTGAGTAGGTACATATTTTATTCTAATGGTTACTATAAGATATTTCACACAGAATTTTATACATAATTATACTTTAGTACCTATATACACTATATACTTTACTTAAAATTTACACTTTATACTATATGCACTATATTTCTGTTAGATTTACTTTTACATAGATATCTTTATTTCTCAAAGTTAAATTTTATATAAGTTTTCCTTTTATATACTTTTAGGCATACTATTCCTTTAATCAGAAAAAAATCCAGAAAAGCTCTTACTTCTGTCACATTGTGACTAAAGAATAATGAGCTGTTCTTGCTATATGGTTATTACTCGCATTATCGTAAATTTTTTGGATGAAATATGCAAGAATTTTCGAGTAGTACAGTTATAGCTTTCTTCAACTATTACTAATTTAATTGAATATAAATTAATTAAAAATTGTAAAAGTATTTTTCATAGATATAGGGACCCTACCTATTTTAGTTATTAGAGCTTAGCATTGATTTCAGCTTTCTAGAACTTAATCGTAGTCCAATTACAATTAGCATTTTTTATCAGTTCAACTTATTTCATGTAACATAATACTATAGTACCACCTGCACTTTTATAGCAACCAATTCAAGGGTTTTCATTTCATAGAGGCAGAATGCCCGAAGGTCAATTCTCCAGAATTATGCGAGCAGAAGACATCACCGACTGAAGTTCTAAATTATTTTTCATTTAATAAAATCATACCATTACAGGAGATAGATGAAACGTCAACCCACGCCTATCTCTCTGTCTAAGGAGGTTCCGAGTGAACAGTTTGATTCATCATCAAAGTCATCATTCCAGCAACCATCTTATCACCTAAGAAGCTTAGTTTTCACAAGACCGCACAGAAAGACTGCCTGCCGTTTTAACGAAGACCTATATTCCGCAATATTCGGTCTTTTATCCCCGAATAATTGCTGCTCTGATGATGGAGGTGTTACGCTGGACGACTGCGCTTCGTCAGCGCGTATGCCGCGCGTCTCAACTTCCATAGAACATCCAATTCCGACGATACTCGCCGCCTTCGTATACCTAACATCGGAACGAACGGACGTACCTATCCTAAATTTCTGTACAATATTATTATTTAAACTACTTTATTATAGTCTTATACACCAAAAAGGAGTTCATTATTCCTGAACCTGCTTCGGGACAGCCGCCCTTTATAACTAACGAGTAAACACAGCATTCATGGCCAGTGTTATTTTGTCTCTTCTCATCAAAAGTCAAGCGATCAGCCTTCTTAAATGCTTGCTTTTTAAAATAATACTAAGAAGCTACGCATATGAAAACACAATCAGTATTGTACAAAGCGAAAACTAGCATTTGAAAACTAAAATCTCATAAAAAGTGAGCTCCAATCAAACTACAGGCTTCATTTTGCCACCGAGGATTTACTCTGATTTACTTTACTTACCCACATTTCACATCAAAACATTATTCTGTATGTTCCAACTCGAATGCAATCGAGATTTACAGTCTGTCCCAATACACTTTGTGTTTTTTATTTATCTTTTTTTCTCCACTTATTTTTGTTTCCTCCTTTCTTTCCTTTCCCAATTAATTTAATATAAAAGCTGTCTAAATTTGGCCAGTTATAGAACCCGTTACTAGTACTATATTTTCAAATATTATTTTTAAAGAAGCGAATCGTCTACAGAATATGAAAAGCGAAAGCCGATTTTTTTTTAGTTTACCCCAATGAGTAATAAGGCACCTACCTAAAATGTATTTTAAAATCATTATTTGGTAACACAGATAGTTTTTAGAAATAAACTAGATATATGTTCTCATAATTCATGAACAATTAACGGATAAACAGTCAAACAAATTCTACGAATTTTTATCAAACGTTCACAAGGTTCACATAAAAAACTTTTTGCGATGCAAGCGTTGTTTGTTTTTTGAATGTCTTGTTTTCTTTAAAAGAACACAACAGCTTTAAGATAGTCAAAGTCAAGTTTTTTTTTATCCACTACAAGTTAGCCCTTGACTGCGATCTCACCTGATGGTAAGTGATGATGCAGTCTAAGATGATAGCGGGCTAACCTGTTAGGACCATGGCAGTTATATTAAACCCATACCCCTATTATGTTTCTGCACGCCATCGTACCGGTACCGGCACGTCTTTGCCGGTAGGGTGGTAATTAGCCACGGCTGAAGCCTCTCACCAGGCCAGACCAAGGACCAGGTTACATCAGAGATTATAAATTCCCAAATAGACCCTGCCGGGGATCGAACCCGGGACCTCCGCGCGTTAAGACAACAGCGCTACACACTGCGCCACGGAGGTCGTCAAAGTTTGCAATAGTTTGTATGATTTTTTTATTATTCCGCTACAAGTAAGCCCTGGAGGGCGAACTCGCCTGGTTATGAGTGATTATGCAGTCTAGCTAATACCTAGGCGGGCTAGTAGCAAAATTATGGCAGTTATATTGAACCCAAACACTCTTTTTTGAAAATACATTGGTTTCTACACGACATCGTACCAGAAGTGCCCACCAGACAAATCATAATTAAATGCTATAATATACTTTCTGCTTTCAGTGCAATTTAAGCCGTTGCGCGATAGGTATAATATTATCACTAACCCGCTTAATCTAGTAACTCCACTGCAATATTTCAACCCCTTATTTATAAACTTTGGCGTCGCATGATAAATGCATCAAAAAATAATCAACAATAATTTGACGCATCATTAATTGATTATTATTATCATAGGTAATTGTAATTTTATAAGGTAAGGTATATGTAATCATCGCTCGTAGAAACATTAATAAGTATGTAGGTAACAACCTACTTCCCTTTTTATAGCCCCTCGGTTTACGAGAGCCATTACTTATTGTTACGAAGGCTCTATTGGAGTACACATTCAATGGGAAATTACTAAGGGTCCTTAACAGTTTGCCTAATTTTATTGAGACTGTAATGTAAAGGGCAGTATCTTGCAAAATATTGGGGAAGAAAACCTCGTAGCTGGTGAAAAATCCTGAAACTTTTTATATGCAAGCAAATGAGCAGGTGGATCACATGACGTTAAGTGATTACGCCCATGAACATTAATTGCAATACCAGATGACCATTGTGTTGCCATCTTTTAAGGGATTTGTTTATCCGCCTCATAATAGTCCCATATTTAGTTTTAAGGTTCACACATCAAAAAACTTGCGTGTAGATAATTATAGGTAGTATTGGTCTATTTAGGTTCTTAATTAAGTGAAAAAATTAAAAAACTTAACAAAAAGTAAACTTCCTTTAGTAATAATTAAGGGACTCTGAGTGCGACAGTAAGTCTGATTTAAGGTAACAATTTGAAAAAGAAGAAATAAATTAAAATAAGAGGTATTATTTATTCTTCGAGGTTCATTATATTTTGAATCCAAACCTAAACAAATTATCTCAATAAAATACTTAAATCATTTTCTCATTTTTGCTTCAACGGGCACGGATAATAACGAAAAAGGTGAAAATCTTTACGAAAAAATGTCCTAAATATATCCAAAAAAATTTAATACAGGGGATAATATTTTAATGAGAGAGGATAAAAGAAGGTATCAAATGTAATAAACGGTGCTCAAACAGATTTTATGGTAGGAAGGTAGTACTTTTTTACTTCACTTGACGACACCCTTATAAACTGAAAAAGGTATAATAGATATTAAGGCGCTCTTAACGCGTTTTTGTAGCCGAGCGAGCAAAGCCGCAACTACGATATGTCGTTTAATCTAAAAATAACTCTAAAAATGAAGAACTTGCCCTACAATCTTTCATCCCCTATTTAACCCCTTTGGGGGTGGAATTTTTGGTGGAACTTAATCGCAGTAAGGTATCATACCTAAACGTATCATCACTTATGGCACTATGTAAAATCACTAATAAACGTTATTTTCTCTTGTCCACAGATTACGCTATCTCCTTAGACAATTAAACAGAGGTGAAATACCCGCAGAGACATTACAAAAGAACCTTCAATATGCAGCAAAAGTACTCGAAGCCGTCTACATCGATGAGACCAAGTACGTATTGATTAGATACTTCAACGTTATGAGACATCAAAAATTTATAGCAAAGTTATTTGTAATAAAAGTACGCTTTAAAAAGTTTTTCAAGATGATCCATGCGGGAACTTCGTATGATTGGACATGACAATATTTTGACATCCATGCTAATTATGCGATAGTAGCCGACAGACAGACACACTTCCACATTTGTAATATTAGTATTTCAGTTCATAACGTGACGAGACTTTAAAAAACTTTTTAAAGCATTTTAATTGCGACATTTACGAAGTTAATACAGTTCCCATTTTATTTGGTTAAAAGTTGCACAATAGTAGGTATATTTTGTAATTTCTGAAACACATTCGTAAATGTTGCAATTACAATTTGTTATCGAATGAAATTTCATTATTCGTATGTTTCAGATATGCAGACCACAAGGGGATGCTATGATAATATTCGTAGGCTATTTTAGCATAAACGTTTCCCACCGCGATCGATTCATTTCCCAGCCAGTTCTTTTGTGAAGGCTATCGCTTCTTATTCCACGTCCTTTTATATTCCATTGTGTATAAATGGCGGAGCATTTTTTAAATAAACAATTCTACTTAAATTCGGGTACGATAATATATCGCTTTGTTCTCAGAAGAGACAATCATATTATTCTTTACGATAAATAGAATTCATTTTGTTTATTTTATTTTTATTTTATTTTAAATGGACGGATCAAATAATTTTTTTATCATTATTATTTTTGAAATGGTTGGTTGTTCAAATTAGAGTACTAGAATTTATATTTGAAAGTTATTCTAATGAAAAACTTATCAAATAATAACTACATATATTGGAGTTATAATAAAACAAATGTGTCTTGAATTTCTACATACTTTGTTTCGAAAATAAGCTTTTAGTATCTTTAAATGTAAAATAAGGATCTCTATTTCTGTACTGTTATAATACTATTCATGAGAAAGTGTTTTTATTTGTTGGTTTGTGCTTCAATGACGTCGCATCAGAGCAACAGATCGACGTGATTTTTTGCATGTGTAATTTGTGTATAGTTATGGCATGGAGAGGTAAGTAGGAGAGACGTGGGACCTTCTTATCCTTGAAAATATAAGAGTTTCTACGGGATTTACAAAACATACCTTCAGGCGGACGAAGTCACGGGCATCAGTCTAGCTATTCATCACAACGCGGTCCGAGACGTTACGGTATACATAAACTTAATTTATTATGTAAAACGTAAACAAGCTGAATGAAATTAAGTGAAATAAAGTAAAATAAAACCAACCGGTCGCCGCGGAGATCTACAAATTTGCCTAAATCTCAAAAATTACCCTTTGTAAGAATTTCGTCGGCTTTGATGATTATAAAGTCATAAAAATTACTTTACAAAATTCTTCCTTGTGAGGCTAAATTCAATTTAAATAGTTAACTAGCTAATTTCCCCGTGGGTTTAGTTTTTCAAAATCTCGGTGGAACTGTATATGGTTACTCGGGATAGAAAGCCTATTACACACTCTGTCCTCAACTGCATTTTTTTTTAATTTTCTTTTTTTAAGTTGATAACAAAATAACTCATTATTACCAGTGAATGAGCTACCCGCGTATATAACAAACGAAAATTTGCGTTGCTTAATTAATAATATTTACCTGTCGATATTCGGGTAAATATAATTATTTTTCGTAAGTACAGATCAATACAGTATTTGTGAATCGGGATTGAACGGAAATTCCAAATTAATGTGAAACTTACATTGCTAACACAATATTCTTCCATTATATTAATATACAGGGTGGCCCAAATAGTGACATCCGAAGAAAACATTTTGATTCCTCATACCTAGACCTATCAGAAAATACCCCATGCATATTCAGCGATTTTTGGTAGATTTGAGCAATAATTTTTTTAAGTTTTTTCGTGAGATTTCTGAGGGAGTGAGTGTTAATTTTTTTTTCTTTTTATTTAGTGTTTTTTCCGAAATTTTTTTTTGTAAACATGCTTGCTATGAAGTGTGCTACTTTGCATAAAATAATTACCATCATAACATTAACAGCATTGTAAAGTATTGTTGGCGAAAACAGGTAAAAAAACTTGTGTGTGGAAAAGCTATACTTTATGAAAATTTTAAAATTTCGAAAATAAAATAGTCTGTTCCATTAGGGATGATCTATTTTTTCAACCTCTTTAAACGTCTGTTCACGTCATCTTGACGTGGACTGACGTGGTCCAATTGACGTGGTGATTATTGTTTGAAGAGAAGATATTCCCATCATTATTCGTCGAATGGCAGATTAGATTAAGTACGTGATCACTGATCAGACGTTAAAGAAGTTGACAAAATTGATCATTCCTTTTGAAACAGACTATACTTGTTGCCGATTTTATCGACTTATAAAATAATTCCACATTATCTGCAGTTACCAATGTTGTAACTATTAGATTATTATTTTTGTTGTATTAATTTTTTTGTTTTCAATAAAGTATATTTTACTTTTACTTTACTTACTGTACTTTTAATTTTTGATCACTTTCAACTGCACATGGAATAAAATATACACATCCGGATTAAATTTTACAATTTATGATAAAACACCGAATTGTAATTGGTAAGATGCACCGTAGCCCGTAGGTAAGTATTCATTTCAAAGCACGAGAAAGTTAGCAAAACATTCGCGATAAACTTCAGCTTTGTAGAGTAGTACATATGAAATTTTGCTTCTAAGGAAAATTAAGTTAAATAAACTGTCTCGAAGTTGAGAGAATTATGAAAATTAAAGTCCTGGTCAAATTCAACGCGCTACGGCATCAATGAAAGACGGCGGTGCCCAGCGAATATGACTGCAGAGGGACGAAGTTAAAAAACAGAAGGCACGGGAATGAGAAGGAAAAAAACAATTCCTTTCGCGTCCATAGTTCCAGATTAAGTAGCAGATTAACGCACAATAAAACGTCAAAAGTCACAATAAACATTGTGATGGCGACTAGAAACGTCGCGGCAAATTTGTTTTTATGGATATTTATTACTAAGAACCCTTGAACCCTCAACGGCACAGCGCATAGCCTGGTTCTGAATAGTTTTCAGCTTTCATAACAGTTCCTTGCATCATAACATAATTTTTAAGTGATACTTTTTAGTCAAGCAATTTCGCGTTGTTGACTAGAGCCTTAATGAAAGTATATTTCCTGAACTTATAAGTTTTCTTTTATTAAAACTTGTTGCTATGAAAACTGTCGTATTCGAGCTCGTCCTGGGCGAACTTTTGAACAACATGAAACTCTTCTTCTGTTAGATAGGTACTACTTTGAAAAGACTTTCATTTTACTTTTAATTTCATTACTTTTCTCTTAATTCTTTACTATTTTTTATTGGCATTAGATTTTTATTTTATCTACTTTAGAAAATAATTTATGGCTTTATTTATATTTAAGATCAACCAAACTCCAAGGATAAATTTATCTCTTTTACTTTATTTTGTTGGAACCGTATCTAGTATTTATTATGTAATACTTTTCTATCGTATCTTATCATATTTTTTCTTCTTTGTTTGAGCCACATCAAAGGCTTTACATAGAAAATGCTTCGCCATTGAATATTTAAAAAGGTTTTACCATCTTAGATCATTCATCACATCTTTTGATTCATTTGTCTACGGCAAAAGGGTGCAGTAGAAAGTGGCCCCTAGGAATATCAGGGTATGGTTTATACCAGCAGGCTAAGTTAAACTAGTACCAGAAATCTTTCTCGCAACTTTCATTAATAAAGCGTTGCAAATGCAGTGAGAAAACTCAGTCGCGCCGATTATGCTTGGGTTCACATTTGATGAGTTGCGGAGACGTGGATTGGACCTCATGACTTCTCCATAGTCTTGTTATGGCATGATTATTTAGCACCACGTTGCCTAAGTATATTTAAAGTAAAGCACACACTGCCAAAACGTTTGAAAGATCCCAATAGGCGCACGCCAGAGCTACAAGAGGTGGATTTCAGTACTGAGAATGTTTGTGACGTCATTGTATGTGTTATAGAAATGCATGCGCAGAAGTTAATTCAGCTGAGAATTGAATACTCATAGATACAGTTCTTCTTGAGCCCTATATGACCGAATTTTATTGATCTCGCCACATGCATTTTCAGTACTGACAAATGGGTTTCATTCGGTTCTGGCGGTTTACACTTCTAAGAAGCTGCAAAAAATAAGATGGAGAAGAAGTCTATGGAGAAGATGTTCGCGCCACGTCTTCGTCACTAGCTATGACTGTATTAAACCTTCCTAATGATTCAGTAGGGATAATTTGTAAAACAGGAACACAGACTAATGGGAAAAGATAGACAGGAAACGGGTTGTCAAACCACCAGATTCCTTAAAAAAGTGGAGAAGCATGAGGAGTTTCATTGTAAAGACTCCCGCGCTTCTTGTCTAGCTTTTTCACACAAGTCTGTGTACAGGGATAGGAGAGACAGCGAGCAGCCGCGTGTCCAGCCAGCGGCACTTCACATGAGGCGGCTCCGCACTCCGTGCTGGGCGAGGTGTTCAGTAGAGAAACCGAACGAAGCAAAGTTAATACCGTTACACCACCGCCGGCAATGGCCAAGTAGTCGCGCCTCCCTTCTATCCACTCTGTGCGATTAGGTCTTTCTGTTCTGTTTAACGCTTCAGTAAACTACTTCAGATTCCTGTCCTCCTGGTAGATTAGATCACCTGTTGTGAACTTCACACCAGTTTGGAGCGTTTGAGGTGGGGACAGATAAAACGCGATAGCAACAACGTGACTAAAGCATACGCGTATGCATAAGCGTTAAAATACGATCAATTTTATGTGTTGTGTTGTGACTTGTGTTGCGGCAACAAGCGTCAAAGTCATACTCTTCGATTTCATAATATCAAGACGTGCTTACTAGTCTGTCATGCACTCTGGTGCCCTGACACTCGAGGCGCACCTCTGGTTGTTGCTCGCACATTTTTGGTAGCACAACACGCTACAACATAACTATTTTGTGTTTGCCTCGTTAAGCAAACCAAATATGCGACCATAATGCAGTTTATAATAAGAGCGCCATGCTGTATGCAAACCCTTACAAGGTCTTAAAAGTTAAACAAAGAGTCACGTCAGAAACGTTGCTGTCACGCGTTATATCTGTCCCAGCTTTAGACAATTATTATATCCGTTTCCTTTGAACTGGTTGTTTTACCCCGATTTATTTCAGTATTTCAGTAACTCATTGGAGAATGAGGGCAAAGTCAAACTTGAATGTGCTGGTTTCGGTTATGCTTCACTTGTTCTCGTAGTATAGAGGTTTTAGTCTGGAACTTAGTCCCCCTTACGACGTCCTGGAACCTGTGTGAAATGTCTATACCCACTTTACTTAATTTGCCCTCAAAGGTGATCGCATAAAAGACCACACAAAGATCAATTTTCTCACATTACATCAGATTTTTCTTCCGAAAGTGTTTTCTTTCAAAAAGGAGAACTTATGCTTTATCTAGCGACTACCAAAATCGGAAAAGTTCTCCCTTTTGTAAGGAAATGCTTTAAGAGGAAAAAAGTCATAAGTAACTCTCGCAGAAGGCACAAGAATCGCCATAGAAACAGAATTCTTCCAGTGCTGAAAATGTGAGGGACGATTCGGGTACATCGGGCGTACCAGAGAAATGCTGATGGCTGCAACAGTCAGTCACAGTCACAATCACAATCAGCCAGTCACAGACACAATCAGTTAAACGACAACGCGCTCGTGGAATTTCACAGACAAAGCTCTCAATAGATGCGAGAGAGATGACGTATCGTACTGATTAGGCGCTGGCTGCAAAAATCGGCACTAACATGACGTCTCTTTACAGATTTTGACTAGGAACGTCCAGTGCAATTGATGTCGATTGCTTTTTCAGTACTGAAAAATGAGTGTTTTGCAGACCGTGCGCCTCCTGCCACTCTTATGAGTTTTTAGCTTTATTGTATGCGATCACCTTAACAGTTGATAATCTGCATGATATTATAAGCGAGACCCTCCAGCTTACTTAATATTTAATCTTTCCACATTTTTACCATAATATATTTTTGTATAAAAAATTCTTATATTTTCACACTTTGTATAATGTGTTTTAAATATCTTTAGTATCTAAGAATGTTACCCCTTACTTACCGCTTTTTATTATTGAAGAAATATTTGCTGTTAAGTACAATAATTTTACTAAAAGTATTGTATATACATTAAAAACCCTATTTTATAAATATCAATCGTTCAGTATTATAACCTGTGTTATTAATATGATCTTATTTATGCAGACCAATTTGATCAAGTATTTTGTCGTTTCTTACCTATACCTACCGTTGCTTCATTTAAAGAGCTACAAATTTGTTATTTCACTTCTTATTATCACGTTTATTTGAGACTTAGGGTTTCCAAGTATCGGTCAATCAGCAGGTTTCCAAGTACTTATCGGTCAATCAGCAGCTCTTTAGCATAGATTGATCGATACTTAAGAACGCGTTCTTAGCTGATGTACGGGTATTAGTGTCAGTTAGTGCGTATTCGACAAGAGTGATTATGATACCGTAAAGTCAGTTTCAAAAAAAGCTCTATCCGACCGGAATCTTAGGAAATCAAAACATAATATTGACTCGGTTAAATGAAGCAACGTCGGCACTATCAGTGATGGTGAAGCGTTTGTAAGTGTTAGTCGAACCCGATCCCCTATTCCTGAGTGTGGACAATGACGTGGTGTTTTATTTTAGACCGGCCGTGGCGCGGCAGCAATCGGCGCCGACCCTGGTGTTTAGGTGTGTCGATGTTACCACGTACTTTTGACAATATTACCACTTGAATTAGACTTTTGTTCTATGCACCTTGAGAGTAGAATTTGGGAAACGTGACTGACGCGACCGCAATGCCTGACGGTCTACGCTGATTTGAATTTTGAGAATGTTAAGTCCCATTTAAATGACAGAATGCGCGTCGGAAGCCCAGCGCAATGGCAGTAACTCCATTGATCTGCATGCGCCACTATACTATAAAGATGTAGATATCTATACTAATATTATAAATGCGAAAGTTTGAATGCATGTTATGGATAGATTGACTGATGGATGGATGTTTGTTACTCAATCACGCCTGAACGGAAGAAAGAATTTGGATGAAATTTGGCACAAAGACAGATCTGGTGCCAGTGACAGCGTTTTTTGTTTAAAAATACTTTTCTAGGCTGGAAAAAGAACACGTGAACATGTGTGGCCGGTACCAAACGGATCTGCTCTTACACATATAGATCGACAAACTTATCTGACCCAGTGATAGCGTCGCTAGTGTATATGAAAATAAAATAAAAACAAAAACTAAACAGGCATAGAAATTAGTTACAATTTTGGCCACCGGGTCAGATAAGTTTGTGGGACTATAAGTACATAGCATATGACCCTGTCTGGTATTTTGTATAGCGGTCGCGTATCCCAAAATCTATCTTAAGTGCACTTTAGCTGGTACCTACTTAGTTTTATTTACATATTGTAATTTGTATTGCAAAAATCTACCACTAAACTTCTATTTTGTAAAACTAAAACTTATTACACACTTTTTGACCTTCCGAATCCGGATTTTTATGCATATTAAAATTTTCAAATATTTCACATACTCCAAAATTTATTACAATTCGTACAAAGCAAATATAACTCGTAGTTCCTTTTATAGTTTTATATATTCAAGTGGTAATAACAGCCCTTGTAATTACCCTTGGTTCTCCTACTGCAACTGCTTTATGTGATTCGTGTATGTCATTTTCACGTTGCTTTCCATTTCATTTTCCAACGAAATTGCTATTGTAAAGATGAACTATAAAGCTTAGCACATTATAAGCTACATTATTTTCAAAGTAGATTGTATCAATTTTTCAAAGTTACTGCTATTTGTCAACTCGTGCGAAAATATCCTATTTTTCTCCTACTTCCTCGAAAATTGCTTCATTATTTTAAAAAATCAATACGTACATTGGCTTTTTTCTGACCGCTAATACACAAATAGGAAATCAGATCAGTTCCCATACAACAGATTTAGCGTGAGCTAAGGTAAGTCAACGCCAGCTATCGGCAATGCAGAAAAGCTTTCATAACAAATGATGTTTATTGTTTCCTCGCAAATTAGAGAAAAGTTCTTGCTATATGTACCTACATATGTATTATGTGTCGGCCAAATAGCAGTTCACGGTCTCGCTTGTTTAAAAAGCTCAGCTGGGGCCTCGTCCTTTAATGTCACTCGGGAAGTCCTCGGTTTTGCTTCGTCCATCCAATATTACTCAGCTGTAAATTAGTAATCCGGCCTGGGCATTAATGTACTATTATAGTTATTAGTTAGTTGGTGAAGGCAAAAAATTCAGTTGATTACACTTGGCAGGTTTTCCCGAAAAGAGCCCTTAAAAGGATCTCTCATCTTGAAATTTCGTGTTTATACTTGCAAAATAATTTAAAAAGTAGTATAAAATCTATCAGCCATATATATACGGGCTAGAGTCCTATTCTATATTATATTTTTATTCACGTTCAACACCGTGAACTCGAAGCATTTTAATAAACTGAACATGCTTATATTTATTCAAAGCTTGTTTAACACTCCACTGCTTTGGACACATGATCAGATTGGAACAAAACATTTCGCTTCTGCGAGACTTTCAGCATATAACTGGGTACGGGAATTCAGCAAATATATTACAATATAAGCGAACATTTGCCTGCTTGCAGCTCGGCTTCCATTCTTAAACTGTAACTAAAATAAACACAAAGGAATTGTATCCGAAACGCCGGTGCTTCTATTGTTTTTCGATTTCTTTTGTTTCGCGTTTTCAGATGAAAATTCTATTGAATAATTCTTTTGGAATTCCAGTCAGCTAATAAACATAATGTTTTTACAGTTATGTGCCTCGCAGTAGTAGTAGCAGTAGTACTCATTATTAGCAACAATAACACAATCATACTACTCGTACAACAGTATTTTATTTATTTATTTATATTTACATTGAAAGGACATGCACAAGGACAACTTATCTGTTGAAGAGATTTCTTCCAGATGCCCCAGAATGTGAGAATAGTGAAATATATAACTGAGTAGGTACATATTAAACAATGAAATGAAACGAAAACTTAAAATTTAATCAGAATTGAAATAAGAAGAGATAAGATTGTGCTGGAGTGTACAGGCGGCCGTATGATCTTTTAAAGTTAATCCGAACGTAAGAAGCTAATATTAACAATAGGAACTCCAGTGGTCGATATTGTCTTTCATTGTTTTTTTATTTTTAGAAATTTCAATTTTTTATTAAATATGCTATAATGGTTGTTAATGGAAAGCAATGTAAAAAATATTTCCAAGCACGTTGCATGCTACAGTTTTTAGAACCCTTCTTCAACAAGTACCTATCTATGAAAAGCATGGACTTAATATCTAACAATCTTTACATACTGCCGCACTCAGAGTTGCTAATCGTTACTTAAAGAATCACTTGGTATCGATTTTGTATTAAAATCTATCATAAGGAGATTCTTTAGGCAATGATTAAGCGACTCTGAGTGCGGCAGTACGGCCTCATTTCGTCTTCATTCTACGAAGATCGAGAACATCGTTGCAGTGAAGAAGACTCAAAACGTACCTTTGAAAGGTGTAGGTTTATTCACGAACATCAAGATATGGGTTCCACAAAGAACTATTTACGTGAATCAGGTGGAACAGATTGTTTCGCTAGGTCACCACTACAATCGAAATTGGACTTTATACCTACTTATAATGATTAAAGTTCAATAACGACTTGTTACGTTATTGGGTAAGTAGTTGGGATTTTTAGACAACACTGAGCAAATTTAATCCCGATTTCATAGGAATTGTAACCGTGTACCTACTATTTACTGTTAATTTTTACTTATTTCCTGAGATACTTGATTAGTTTTGACTAGTTTGAGTTAGTGTACACAACATAGTTTTAGTTTTACTCGGAAGCTCAATATAATATTTTATTAGTTAAAGTTGTTCGATTAGTTCCAATTTAATATTAGCGATAGTTGCTAAACTAGTTCATGTTGATATATTATCACTTTTGATCCAATTATAGACAATCTGTCAATTATGACCACATATTATAATGGCATGATTAATTTCCCTTGTTGTTAATAATGTAAATTTATTCGGAGCGTGAACTTCACCTCTCAAGGCTCAAGAGAATACGCTCTCAATAAAATACGAGCTAGCACCAAAGTGTAACAGAATGCCATAAATTTTGCTAATTTCAACAAGAATGGATTGATGCAACATCAGAATCAAAAACCAACTCCCCCCAATAATCATTGTTATAAAGATGGCACTAAAATATAATATAAACTAGTATTGCTAAAATTATTTAATTTAGTCTTCTATAAAAAGAACCATTCCAGTTTTTACATAATATCAAGACAGCTTTGCAGCTTTAGACTATGGTATCCTCAAGGAGTTTGACAGATTGAATCCATAAAACGCTAATAGATTTAGCTTGTACGGTCTGCTTAAGTCATCGGGCTTTAATATTTGCCATTCCAAACTCTAATCTAAGTAATGATGTGTACAGGAGACTGGCGGATGAAGACGATGAGCTATCAGAGGTACAACCGGATGCAGTGCCTCCTGAAGTGCGGGAGTGGCTGGCTTCCACATTCACGAGGCAGCTGGCGACGGCAAAGCGGAAGTCTGATGAGAAACCGAAGTTCAGATCAGTGGCCCACGCCATCAGAGCGGGGATTTTCGTGGACAGGATTTATAGGAGGGTCACGAGTACAGCGCTTATGCAGTTCCCTCAGGACGTTGTCAGAGTTCTCAAAGTAAGTAAGATATTATGAATAATAATAACGTCCTCCCGACTGAAATTCGGCCACGGTGACCAATCTCCATAGAGATTAAGCCACTGCCCTTATGACTCCAACGCAAAAGTCAGCGAACTTTTATTTATGTGCATTGTGAAGAATTCAAGTGTCATGTCATTCTATCAATATAACGTCGTGAGGAAACCTGCATTCCTGACAATCCTTACGGCATAGGTATGTAGGGTAAAGCATGTGAAGTCTGCCAATCCGCGTTAGCCCAGCGAGGTGGACAACGAGCAAATCCTCCTGGTTTTGCCAGGAGACTCAGGCTCAATAGAGAGCGATGACGGTGATGATACGACTTCGGAACGATCAACTTTAATCAGGCATGTCAATGATACAATACGTTATATATTGCGGTCGGGGTACGTTGTGAGAGTGATAAGTTGTGCTACATGGACTCCTGAGCGGTGATTGCGGTACCGAATCCAGCGGTTAACACGAAGCAACGGGCGGGTGAGTTTAGGGCGTATTACTATTTATATATTGTATTGTATTATAATACAGAGGAATTCCGGTTCCATACCGACCCAACGGCGGACAGCAAACCAGCGGCAAAATATCGCTTTTAATAATTTACATTGGACCTGCCAAAAATAGTGGGTCTGACAAAAAGACCTTACATTATTAAGTGTAAGGTCTTTGGTCTGACAACAGTGTTGGGGAATGTTGCCAGAGGGAAATATTTAAGTAGGAATTTAAATAGGTACTAGGTAATCACTCGGTTTATGATTTATTTACAATACACGGTTTTACCCCCGTTTAATTATGCGTTAATTTATGCGATTATTTTACCATACTAGCGATATAAATTTGAGTATATTTTTGTGTGATCACGAGACCGAGTAGTGTGGATTCGCTTTGAGTGCAATTTTGAGACAAAACCGCGTGAGGTATAGCGTGGAGGCGTAAGGGGGTAGGAAATACGATAAGGAACTAGATTTGGCGCGTACAAACAGATTCCGCATAACTCACTTTTATACGAAGCTGCATACCCAAGTGCGATAGAAAAAAACGTGTTTCTGCTCCGAAGCTCAGATTATCTCCTATCCGGTCCCTAGTGTGTTGTCGTCCTAATATCTAGGAGCGCTTTCAGCCCGATCGACCGCATCCAATTAGGCGTTGATTAGACGCTGCAATAATAAGTATCAGTTACGTGCCTACGACCTTCATTGTATCCTTAGCTTTAATTAATTTGGAATCAATAAGGCTGAACGCTTCGGGGCATAGACTGGGTATAGATAATTAACTGTTAAAGCGTTATTGAACTAGAAATATTCCTATCAACGTATTGTGTGTTCCTCAGAGGGCTTAGTAGGTACTATCTGCCACCACATTTAACCCAAATGCCAATTTATAATTAGGCCTAATTATTTTACAAAATATTAATTAATGCCTAATTATTTTACAAAATAAATTCCCAGAGATAAAACATTACTGTAATAAAATACGGAATGGTTTCTATTGGTTTATTAATTTTTATAAGAAAACTAGCTGATACCCGTGACTAGGCTATGTCACTCCCCATGACCTCAACTATACCCATGCAAAAAATCATGACGATCCGTAGCTCCGTTGCGGCTTGATTGAAAGACAAACCAATAAACCAACAAAAACTACAAACAAACACACTTTCACATTTATAATATTAGTATGATTCATCAGTTCTTACTACTTAATGGCCGCGACTCCGCAGTTAGTACCGGATTCAGATTTTTAATTTAATCTTGGAACTCATTGATTTTTTCGGACAAAAACCCCTGCCCTTCTCTGAAATGCAACCTTTCCTACCAAATTTTGTCAAAATTTGTTGAATTGTTAGATCTTGAAACGGCAACGGCGAAAACTTGGCAGACGGACACACACTTTCGCATTTATTATATCAATATGGATTACTTACTTATCAAAGTTGAAATTCACATTTCTAGCATGACGTGACCTAATACCTAGTAATCCTCAACTCTATCTACTAAATATTAATGTAATCATGTCCCTTATGTTTGTTAAAACCCGCAGAAATCACAAAGCTGTTAGCTTGCTCAAAACCCCTGAGAACTAAAACAAACACAACTATTAAAGTTTAACTTAGACCAACCCCTACTGCGCTTAACTTTAACCTAGCTTTCTAAAGCGTAGTTAAATGTTGAACAATTTAAATAAAAATCGAGCATTTTTAAGTAATTCTTATAATTCCACATTGGACTCTACGTAAGGATTGAACTCTATTTGTGACTTCAACATAGTGTGTAGAAATCAAAATTATTTTTTACTTTACAGTGGCTTTGGAAGTCGGTTTTTGGAAAGAACTTTTATTTTTAACTTTTTAGTGTCATTATTGAGGATTTAGAGTCAGAATTTTTTATAGGACCACCTCGAGAGATTCCTCTAACGACTGAAAAAAATATTTTACAAATCGGTTCAGAAACCACGAAGTTAAGCACCGACATATTTTTTCTAAAAAAACGCGCCGAATTGAGAACCTCTTCCTTTTTTGGAAGCGGGTTAAAAATAAAGCTATTGATAGTTCCCGCTGTTGGAAAAGTAAATCAGAGGCCCAATTATTGTCTAAGCCAATCGTATTCATTTGACAGCTTATAAAGTATAACTCGAACTTTTTAAGGAGTACATACCTACATGCGTTTTGACGTGCAAGCGTGACGTGACCTCCTCAAACAGGTCGAATTATACGTTTGACAGACGATTACGATTACGATTTCCTTACATAATCGGGGGGCAGGTTTTTCAAAAGGAGTGTAATCAGTTTTGGGTGCGAAAAGGCCAATTCATACGCCATTTAAGTAATTAATTTTGTTTGCAGACACTAGACGAATGGTCGTTCGACGTGTTCGCGTTGCACGAGGCGGCAGCAGGGCAGCCCGTCAAATATTTAGGATACGAACTACTCAACAGATACGGGATGATACACAAATTCAAGGTTGGTTCAATAAAATAAATTTATTTTCCATTTTTAAAAAATCAGCATTTAAATAAATAAATAAATGAATTTTTACTGACCAACAATTCACATTAAATTAATCAGTAGTACAAAAAAAACATTAAATGCATTAAATGCAGTAGTTATGTACTGTGTACATACATAAAAAGTAAATGTGGTCAAAGGGCCACCTCCTCAGCTTATGCCGGAATGTTATTTAAAGTACTCATTTACCTTTTTTTTTATTATCAAAATAAAAATCGTTAATATTTTATATTAATACGGAAACCCACGTAGGTTTAAATTGCGTGCTCTTTCGTCAACATGGAAAAGAAAAAGCCTGGTGCGTACGAGTAAATTAGTTAATTTACGAACGAGGCTATGCATGCGTTTGTGAGAGCTTTGAAACGTTAACAATTTAACATGACGTACGAGTGGCATAAATCAAAACTGCGCACTCAGAACTCAAACAAAATAAACTGGCCCGGTGACCAAAATTGGAACTGTTTAGTTTTAGTTTTTATTTTATTTTTCATAAATACTAGCGACGCTGTCACCGGGTCAGATAAACTTATTGCAATTTGCGATCTACAGTTAGGTACATTTTAGCTGCTATAATTCGTTGTGCTGCTATATTTTGAACCTTAAATAAAACAGGGACTAATATTAGGGCAGTATCAACTTTCTACAAATATTATAAATACAAAAGTGTGTATGTTTGTCCTTCACCACGCGGATGAATTCGCAGGCATCTGCTACTATATTATAATTCAAACAAAACAAGGACAGAAAGTTAAAAAAACCGGTCAAGTGCGAGTCATACTCACACACAAAGGGTTCCGTACCACCGCACGCAATTATGGTAGTGCCTCACAAAGAGTTCGGCACCAAATGAGTACGGAACCTTAATTATCGATTTTCGGATTTTTGCCTATACTTGTGCTTTGAGACCTTGCTTCTTGCCAAATTTCATGTTTCTATGTCAACGGGAAGTACAGATTTTGTATAGATTTTGATTTATTGGCGAGTATGAAAATATGCGTTGACTTAGAAGCTCGATTTCTTACAGGTGCAAGGGACGGTAGACCGCCGTCGTCGTATTTGATTGATATTAATTTCTTTATTCTTTATACCTTCATTCGTTCCGGTGAAAAAGGATGTTGACAGACAGACAGACGGACAACGAAGTGATCTTATAATGGTTCCTTTTTCCTTTTGAGGTACCAACGGAACCCTAAAAACCCCGGAGCAAAACTTTTGGCTTCAACTTTAAGCTCCGAATCTAAGTTGAGCCTGAGCTGAATCGAATAACTAAGTGAGATTAAGTTAAAACTTTCAAACTTTATTAGGAAAATCTTTTAGCGGACGTCTCGAAAATTTATGTGTTTCTTTGTTTTTAAAATTTCGCCGCTATGATTGATGAATTACCGGCTTGTCCTACCTAAAGGTACTTACTTTTACGGTTACGTATTTCTCTATTGAGACAGGAGACTTATGTATTTACTAGCTCATGCCCGCCGCTTAGTCCGCGTTGAATAAGTTATTTTTAACTCCCACGGAAATGTCTCAATTTTCCGGGGTAAAAAGTAACCTGTGGCACTTTCCATACCCTCAACTATACCCATGCCAAAAATCACGTCTATCCGTTCTTCTGTTGCGGCGTGATTGAAGGAACAAACAACCACACTTTCGCATTTTTATAGTATGATGTGTTTCTCCGATGCAGTGGTGATAACCTTGTAGTTAAAGACCTCAGCCTCCTATTCAGGTGGTCCTGGGCTCGATCCCTGGGCATACACATCTGACTCATAATATGCGTTGTCAGTTAACCAGCCTGGAAGACTATGGGCGTCTTTTCATTCTGAGAGGAAACATTTGCTCAGTGGGCAGTTGACTGATTGATGATGGATGCTAATGATAATTATTTTTTAGTGATCATTAAATAAAGGATCTCCCAAAAGCCGTACTTAACATCCACGTCCTCTGATATATTTATTTATGATAACCATTTTAAACTATCGTTTGAAGTAAATAAAGCGCGTCGAATTTTGATGACGTCACAGTTCAGTATTTCATACAAGATCCCATTTGAACGTTTTGAATGTTTTGACATTTGAAAAAAAGTTTCTGATGATAAAATGTTAATTTGTGTGCGGGAGTTCCATCTCCTACTAAAGTTAAGCAAAGAGTTTTCTTTGGGTATTTCTATTCCTAACGAAGGATGCTTTTTATAGCGTAAGGCGTAAGCTTCGCTTTATTTTCCTTGAAGTGTAGGTGTTGTGCTCTGAAGCAATTTGTACAGTGGGGTGGGAGGAACATTTGCATATTGTAAATATACAAGGTATCTTCTAAATTGGCTCAGGTCTCATTATTCTGGTCTGGTGGTAAATAAGCCGTAGCATCTCTGGTTTATTTTTTTGATTTTGTACTCTTTAACTCAATTTTTAGTTCATGATTTGTCTGATTTTCTGTACTGAAGCTGGATTAATCTTTTCTAAATTAGTAGTAACCTTTAACGCGATCGAATCGAAAAAATCCCCCAATAGGCCGGCTGTATGCCAAAAATCAACCCGATCGATCCGTCCAGTGATTTGAGCTGTGCATTGCGTTGATAGATCAGTCAGTCAGTCACATTTTCCTTTTATATATTTAGAAGATTAGAAAAACATACCAAATAGACGAGGATCTTTAAATTAACACCTCGTTTTATTAGCAAGAGTAAAAAATAATGATTTATATCATAAAATAATATTGCTATGAAAAAGTTTTTAACGTGTGCCAAGTCTACAATACAATTCGTATTTTGGCGTCGCGTTCGGTACAAGCTTTAACAAGAATAATAACAAAAGTTAGCAAAATACCTTGTAAAAACTGAGAAAGTCTCCAAATGTAGGCCAGATTCCCATAATCGGAAAAGTTGTGTAATTTACTCAGGTAAGTACGTACTCGTAGCTACGAAAACCTTGAAAAAGTTCGTGGAAATTTTCCCTGTAGATTTTTGAAGAAATATTTTTACCGAAAATCAGGTAAAGCACAGATAAATAAACATTATTTTTGTATTTTTATTGGTGTATAACTATCTACTACTATAGTAAAATTTTAAAAAGTAACGATGGCTTACATGTAACTATTATCTATTACTATAATGAAATTTAAAAAAGTAACGATGGGTTTAGACGTTGTTCATAGTACCACGATTCTAATGGTAATTTTCTTAATCTTAAATCTTGCATCTCAGCAATGACGAAACATGTTTGTCCTTTCTTTCAGTTTGTCATTTTAATTGTACAATGTTTCTTGCAAATAAACAATTTGATTGAATTGAATTAAAAATTTGTTTCAAATATTTTATTTTACTCATCACTAAAAAAAGATAAGTAATTTATGTCACAAGTGCAGCGTGATGAAAATTACACTGCAGGCGCCAAGCTAAACGCGAGGGTATTTAATAGCGCCTAGAGTTAAATTTTCAATTCGCACGTGTTTATCATACAGCGTTATACACTACATTTTATGAGTAAAAATATAAAAATTTTAAAAATCACTTTTAAATACTAAAAAACTAAGTACAACAGCGCACGAGATTCCAATCTCCAAAAGTTTGAGAGAGGTTTTGATTTTGGCATGCCATTTAGTTACTTAGTAAGAATTTTTTTATTTTATTTTATATCTTTTAATCGCATCACCTTCCCTTATCAATCGAAGAGACGTACAAAATAAACGCGGTAAAACTTATAACACTACGGTCTCAACTCTCAACTTCTCGATTAAATTTGTAAGTGCAATTATGTTGTTCGCAGGTGCCGCCGACAATCCTCGAGAACTTCCTGAGTCGAATAGAAGAAGGCTACTGCAAGTTTCACAACCCCTACCACAATAACCTGCACGCGGCTGACGTGTCGCAAACTGTACATTACATGCTGTGCCAAACTGGACTCATGGTACGTGTTTTTGAAGTGAAAACTTCTATAAGCGCGTTTAGCACTTTTTGGTAGGGGGTAAACTTGTGGATTCGCGTCATCGACACCGTCACCGCCATGCTCGCGTTGTTACGAAGACAAAAGGTCTTAAATAAAACTTCTTGAGGCGCGTTGAGCACATTTTGGTAGGGGGTAAACTTGTGGATTCGCGTCATCGACACCGTCACCGCCATGCTCGCGTTGTTACGAAGACAAAAGGTCTTAAATAAAACTTCTTGAGGCGCGTTGAGCACTTTTTGGTAGCGGGTAAACTTGTGGATTCGCGTCATCGACACCGTCACCGCCATGCTCGCGTTGTTACGAAGACAAAGGGTCTTAAATAAAACTTCTTGAGGCGCGTTGAGCACATTTTGGTAGGGGGTAAACTTGTGGATTCGCGTCATCGACACCGTCACCGCCATGCTCGCGTTGTTACGAAGACAAAAGGTCTTAAATAAAACTTCTTGAGGCGCGTTGAGCACTTTTTGGTAGGGGGTAAACTTGTGGATTCGCGTCATCGACACCGTCACCGCCATGCTCGCGTTGTTACGAAGACAAAAGGTCTTAAATAAAACTTCTTGAGGCGCGTTGAGCACATTTTGGTAGGGGGTAAACTTGTGGATTCGCGTCATCGACACCGTCACCGCCATGCTCGCGTTGTTACGAAGACAAAAGGTCTTAAATAAAACTTCTTGAGGCGCGTTGAGCACTTTTTGGTAGGGGGTAAACTTGTGGATTCGCGTCATCGACACCGTCACCGCCATGCTCGCGTTGTTACGAAGACAAAAGGTCTTAAATATAAATATACTACATTCGTAATTTAACTTTAATATCTTAGTTTTAAGGTTTATTTTTAATTATTTTAAATATTCGTTTTCACTTCTATCGTCCCTATGACTCCCATATTTTATTTTTATCCACTACAAGTTAGCCCTTGACTGCGATCTCACCTGATGGTAAGTGATGATGCAGTCTGAGATGGTAGCGGGCTAACCTGTTAGGAGCATGGCAGTTATATTAAACCCATGTCCCTATTCGTTTTCTACATGGCATCGTACCGGAACACTCAATCACTTGGCACGTCTTTGCCGGTAGAGCAAAGGTAGGGCATTTTTTATTTATCGGACTAACTTCTTAGTTCTAACAATGCAATACTCAAGATCGTCTCTTACGAGATGCCTAGTCCCATTTTTGACCATTGGCTATCTGTGCATCGGGAAAGAAACAGAAAATAGACTATAACTATGTACCTGAGACCTGTGGACTATGATGACATCTGAAATGTGTTTATTATCCATTTCTGTTAGCTGTAAGTTTTAATGTATATTAACTTATTAAGTTTGTAGTTTTTTATGAATATTTAATTATTTTAGTATTGTCTATTTTAATCGATGTAAGGTGGGTTTAATGTCTTTTATAAAAACTATATTATAATAGGGAGTAAGTTGGTAGTCTGAGGTATCAGTGCATTTTGGAAAAGGGTTCCCTTGCCCAAAATAGTTTGGGAATCCCTGCGCTAGGTTAATAACCCGAATGAAAAATTGTAATGCTTGCCGCTAACACAAAGAACAGAACATTTGCCACAGTGAAACTTTGTATAGTTTATTTAAATTAAGTCTCGTCTGCATTGAAGCGGGTACAAAGCACCATTTTGTTCTTCTGGCTTCCAGCAAATTCTCTATTATCTCTAAATATTATTATTACTATGATTAAAAACAAAGGACTTACAAACGTTGCTCCTTACAACGTTCTCTTTAGTTGCAACGTGAAATTTTTCGTTGAAGACACGTTTAGCATTCATCCATTTTAATATATGGATTTATCGAAAGAGATCAGCGACAGACATACTCGTATTTACCATAAAATATTAACATACATCATAACTTATACAGCTTAGTAAGACACAGAGATATCTTTGAAACACCATATATAATAACTCCAAGTATCGAAATACTTGGACCTTGCTCACGAGGTTACCGCCATGTGGAATGTTGACTCAACGATTATTGTACCGATGGTAGTATCAGTTAACGGTCTTATTGCGAAAATTTTCGATCAACACCTCAAGAAGCTTTCGCTTGATTGCTGGATTAAGGGTCGGATACAGAAGGCGGTTATCCTTGAGACGGCGCGAATTGTGAGGAAGTTCCTCTCTCTGGAGCCCTGACCACCGGCTGCTTGGGTCTTTAAAGCCCCGCAATGGGTGGAAGTTTTATAGGATTATTTTAAATGTGTTTTGTATAGTATTTTTAGATATTTATGTAAAACGTGTTTGGAAATAATTTTATAAAAATGTGTACACATAAATGGGAGAAACATAATATCGGCGGTTGTTGGTTTTGTCTCTATCAACACGAAATTTATCACATCGACAAGCTTCCAGAATGAAAGATTCTCCTGATTCGAGTATCTTTATTTCTTGTAATATTGAATGGCCACTATTGTAATTAAGTTCCTATAGTTCGCGCACGAGTTGAATGTAGAGCAAATGTGTAGTGATACATACATTTACTCTGCATTCAACTCGCGCGCAAACTGTAACTACATAGTCCAAAGGGATATTATGTTCCTGACCCGGTGGCCAAAATTGCAACTAATTTTTATGTCTGTTTATGTTTTGTTTTATTTTTCATAGATACTAGCGACGCTGTCACCGGGTCAGACAAGTTTATCGGAATATACCTATAAAAAATACTCACAGTATAGCCTTAGGTGCCAAAGAGTTCCCCATGGGACCAGAGAATCCCATGGGTCAACCTGCACAGTTAACTGTTCCTATAGGCAACCCCACGGGTTATGATCTTATTTATGTCGGTAATGGTGGTTTTTACAATAGGTAGGTTCAATAGGTTGGTACTCTACCCAGGTTTCACTCCGCCATCCAAACAGTCGCGATACTACAACGATCACGTTTCGAACATTATCTATTTCTCACAAAATATATGTAGCAGTTAGGGCAAAAAACACTACGGAGAAATGCACAAACTACAGCGTCAGGAGGAAACGTCCCATACGACGCGGGTGTTCCTTGCGGTCCTTTTGTCCTATCCTGTCTGTAGTTTGTTTTCGCCCTTAAATTTTATAGACTTAATTGCAATATGCCTATATTCCAGAATTGGCTTTCGGATCTGGAGATCTTCGCAACGTTGGTAGCGGCTGTCGTCCACGACTTCGAGCACACAGGCACCACGAACAACTTCCACGTGATGTCAGGCTCTGATACCGCCCTGCTCTACAATGATAGAGCGGTGCTCGAGAACCATCACATAAGCGCCGCTTTTAGGTAAGTTTTTGAAGTGAAAACTTGTTTTGCCGCGTTGAGCACTTTTTGGTAGGGGCTAAACTTGTGGATTCGATTGCTCCGCGTCACCGACATGCTCGCGTTGTTACGAAGACAAAAGGTCTTAAATATAAATATTCTTATATCTTCTATTATTATATATACTTCATTACATTCGTAATTCAACATGAATACCTTAGTTTTAAGGTTTATTGACGTTCTGGATATTGACAATGTAATGCCAAGAGTATCGTCTAGTTCTAAAATAGAGTAAAGGTACCAATTTGGAAACGTATTACGTACCTTATTGCTTAGTATGCTAAGTTTTATTTTAATAATGAATATCTTTGTACATATTTTAAAAATTACTTTTTTAATTTAAACATGAATTTTCAAATTTTAATATTAAAATTCTAAGTTATAAGTTTTCACATGTATCGGCAGTCCCTATAACTGCCAGATTTTTTTTAATAATCCTGTTTGTTGATCTTGGAGTCTTTACTATTATCTTGATGTGAAAGACTCCCGCTGCCCGCAAATATCTGTATCACCAGAGGAACTGCCTATGTTCTGCAGACGTTGGAGGAATTTACTTCTTTGCCTCATGACCTATTGTAGTTTTGAGGGGGTAGACTGCAAGGTGGGAAGCTTGGTTCCACAATTTGCTGCAGTTAGCTTAGCAAAAAACACTTAGGATAAGACACAATTCGTAGAGTAAATGACGACTTCCCTGGCACAGTGTGGAGTTCCTGGGTTCGATCCCCGGCAGGTTCAATTTGGGAATTTATAATTTCTGAATTTTCTCTGGTCTGGCCTGGTGGGCGGCTGCGGCCGTGGCTAGTTACCACCCTACCGACAAAGACGTACCACCAAGCGATTTAGCGTTCCGGTACGATGTCGTGTAGAAACCGATTAGAGGTATGGGATAACTATAACTGCCATGCCCTAACAGGTTAGCCCGCTACCATCTTAGACTGCATCTTCACTTACCATCAGGTGAAATCGCAGTCAAGGGCTAAGTTGTAGTGAAATAAAAAAAAGATGGAAGGAACCAGGGGATATTTCTGCTTCTGTAACGTGTGATCAGAAAACGTGTAAGATGACGTATCGCGACCCGTTGTGTATCCAAGGTTTTCTTCAGCTCGTACCTAACATCTATTTATAAACCCTACTTAACTAAGAAGCGTCGATAAAGAAATATTTCCTTTCAAGTCTCAAAAGAAAGTCTTATCTATAAGCAAAGCTTCTTATAAACCCTACAATAATTCTTCTACTTTACCATCAAAAGTTTTCCACGTGAACAAAATCCCTCAGCAAAAAATTTAATCAAAACGCAATTCGGCACTCAACAAAAGCCTACTTCGTGTGTATCTGGTAGGTATATCTATTTTTTATAACGCGCTGAGAAATAATTTCCCAAGAGGCGTTTCTACTTCTCACACGACGCGAAAGACGATTGCTCGAATAAACTCGTTTATCCAAATTTTTTTGATCCTTTTCATGTTTCAAGGGCACCAAGCGGCGTATAATCTTCCATTTAGTGTCGTAGTCGAAGGCACCTACACAATAATGTAGGCAGTTCAATACATAAAGGCAGAACAGATTTTTTAATGAAGTTTGGAATATAAGCTCCTAGTGCTAGTGCTAGATATAGATATCGGAGTAAAACGGAGTAAGTAGGTTAGTAGTAAGTACTTAGTTACCCAATATAAAAATATCGTTAGTTGTATCTAAGGAATTGAGATATTCCGGTCATTAGGTATACTTATATAACCGAAAGTTGCTATAGCACCTAGACCGTTCACCTTTTACAATAATTACTTATATAATTACATGAGATTTCGGTAATTATAGGGCTTCAGCTTATGAATTCGTGGGAATTAAGGATCAATGATATTATATTAATTTAAGAGCCATTAAGGCCGAAAATTGCAATAACGATTTGGGCAGGTAGGTAAGTAAGGTACCTACTTACGCTCTCGTCTAATGATGTAAAATAGTAAAGAGTGATTAAGGCAAGATTTAATTAAAATACATAGCCAACGTCCGCAGGGCGCTCGCTTGTCCGCTTACGATTGGAAAACCAGAAGTTCCTGGTTCAGTTACTTACCAAATAATAATAAGCACTAAATCGGCAGGAGCATTAACGTAACAGCCTTACCATAAATTAAGTAAGTATAATGGTTCCAAACCGTCAAATTCCAGGTTAATGCGTGACGAAGATTGCAACATACTCCAGAACCTATCCCGCGACGAGTTCCGTGAGTTCCGCACTCTTGTCATCGACATGGTGCTGGCTACGGACATGTCGTTCCACTTCCAGCAGCTAAAGAACATGAGATCATTGCTGTCTCTCGCGGAGCCAGGAATTGACAAGTCCAAAGCCGCGTCATTGGTGCTGCATTGCTGCGATATATCACATCCTGCTAAGGTTGTATCTTCATTAACTTCTTCTCATTCGTTCACTCTTGGCAGAGTGGTCGTGTTATGATTGGACAGCAGATCTTGCGATCTTCTTTCATCGACTTTTGTTGGCGGAATTACGGGTACACTTGGAGACGGACAAATTTTTGGCGGAACGGATTGAATCTGTCCACCTAGTAGGGGAACACCCACCATTAGCTACGCAATAGATAATTCTTCCTACTATCAAATTGCAATAAAAGTTGGGTTTTCACCTTTCCTACCAAGTACCTCATATTTTTATGGTGTAGAGCGGCTGGGATGTAGTCCTAAGAAGTCATAAGTTGGGATGTAGTCCTAAGAAGCCATAAGTTGGAATGTCATGAGTCCTTACTCATGACTTCTTAGGAGTACATCCCAACACTCATCATCATGAAGGCATGATTGGACCAAATACTTTCTCCGAATAATGACTGGTGTGTCTAGTACAAGAATTGCTACTTTGTCCATGTCCACCATGTCTGTACCATGTCTTAAACACTTAACCACTGAAACACTACGAGCAAACAACCTGTTATATTTTTTTCTTTAAGTCAAACATTTTTTTAATCGCAGTTTCATACATTCCAGAGATGGGACCTCCACCACAGATGGACAATGAGTTTGCTGGATGAATTCTTCCTCCAAGGGGACAAAGAACGAGAATTAGGGCTCCCATTCAGTCCACTCTGTGATAGAAACAACACCTTGGTAGCGGAGTCTCAGATTGGTTTCATAGATTTCATCGTGGAGCCCAGCATGGGAGTTTGCGCAGATATGTTGGAGTGTATACTGGGACCCTTGCATTCGAGTTCAAAGAATTCAACAAGCACTTCTGGTCAAGAGCCTATCAATGAAGAGAGCACAGGTAGATATCCATCCATTTAGTTTTCCTTACAGGGGAAATTATTTTAAGCCATTCGGTACGATCATTCAAGCACACTCTGGGAACTTCAAAGAGACTTGTAAATATCACGACGCCACGTCTAAAATCTAAGACGTCCAGTCGCATGGAGCCACTGGACCTAGATGACGCAAGACCGCAACGTATGGAAGAGAACAGACATACGTCCAGCAGTGCACTTCTTTCGGCTGATGGCGATGACCTACCCTAAAATTCACTGGCTCTAGGCTTATAGATCAAACTAGATGATGCCTGCAACTTTGGCCGCGTGCATTAAGATTTTTGATTCCCGTGGGCACTCCTTAATTTTCCGATATAAATAACCTATGTCCTTCCCCGGGATACAACCTATCCCTGTACCAAAGGACATTGTTCAGTCCCCATACAAAGTTCGCCTAAGAACCAACAGTCATAAAACATTGATTACTGGGTTCAAATAAATACCTTTTTATACTTGAGAGCAGATTAAAACAACGGACACTTGCTAAGATATGACTTATTACCAAAAACTTTTTCATTTTTGAGGCTAAACAGAATGTAGATAAGAAAAGATTCGCCGTAGTTCGTCAAAAACATTACAGCTGGCGTTTGAAATATTTAATTATTGTACTTTCAATAGATGGCGTTGCGAGATTGAAAATACTAGCGCACAGCACTTTAAGCTGCTTTTATCTTGTTTCTCTGTCGTTAATAATCGAGAGACGGAAACATATAGTAATTAATTTAATACCCATTTATTTATTTTGTAATTAATTTGAAGTGTCCGTTGAATTATAATATTTGAAATAAAGGTTAAAAAATAAGCTAAGAATTACTGTATATTTCAAACACGTGTTGATTCTTAGGCGAATTTGGTCAATGTCCTTTCATCAAAATCGGTTGAACAGATGGGCCGTGAAAGCGTAACAGACAGACAGAAACACTTTCGCATTTATACTTACTATTGTAAGTATGGATTGTGAATTGTAACCAATTTAAAAAGATAATACTTAGGTACGCCGTTAAGCCTTCCTGACTTGCCTCGGAAGTCGGATGAAATTTTGAAGTGAACTTTTAGACTTAGGTAATTGAAGTTAAACGTTTGTTTTTACAGGAGCAGAAACGCTTAAGAAATTCAAAATCAAGAAGCCCTGGGTAACTTGCTTGGCGGATAACAAGAAGATATGGAAGGAACAAGCTGCTAAAGGTAATGAAATATTAATTTAGATTTCCTCTACGCCTTTTCGACGCTTTTTTCTCTATTCGACGCTACCGGGTCCGATCTAAGCGGAGCAAGATAAGCAAATGCCCAGTGGCAAAAATGAAGGGGACACCATGGTCCCGCATTAAAGACTAAAGTTGAAAATAAAATTTCAAAAATAAGATTAACTATTTAATCATCATCTAGAAAATGATGAGTAGATTCCAAAAATATATAACACTATAGTTGAATATCCAGTGATTCACAAAAAATATCATTTAATAAAAATGTGAATAAGATTCTAACTTGACTAGATTAATTTAGATTTGTAACTTTTTAGTTCGTTTTTTGGCAGGGCAGTCGTATTTTTAATTTCTTTAATTATGACTTGTTAAAGGATTTTCTTTGAGCACCTTACATACACCTTTAGCGGCTATATATCTTTAGCAACATATTTTAAAGTGCTGTCTTGGCTTATAATTTTCATAATGCTCTCTCCTAAAAAAAAAACTAAACGTCGAAGCCTGGCTATCACAATTAAGACAATTTGGAAGTTGTAAATTCCCGAATGGACACAGCTGAAAATCAAACCGATTCCCAAC
Source organism: Erebia palarica (assembly GCA_964035005.1). Taxonomy (NCBI): domain Eukaryota; kingdom Metazoa; phylum Arthropoda; class Insecta; order Lepidoptera; family Nymphalidae; genus Erebia; species Erebia palarica. The sequence goes on along the minus strand of OZ035985.1, from coordinate 34,719,042 downwards.
TCCCAATTGAGTGTCTAATAACCTTTAGACGTTTATTGCTTGGTATAAAACAAATTTTTTGGTATTCTTTCAGACGCCGAAGCTCGTGCGCAGTTGGAAGAGGAGGAGACGAACGGCACCTCACCTCCAACGGAAGAATAATATTTAGCCACATTTGTAAATAGCGTGAGGACTAGTTGTTACAACATGTTTCAGTCGTTAATGAAAAAAGGCTAAGCTAAAGGCCTGGCCATGAACTTTTCGCTATAACCTAGCGTTGCAGCATATTGCAGCGCGGTGAGCAGCAGAAAGAAAACAGTGTATAATAGCCACGGCGTAAGTTGAACCCTTCGCAGAAAGACATTTCGGGTGTCAAGCGAAGTGCGGTATGAGGGGGGTCATCTTTCAAACAGTCGATTACAAGCCTTTTGCGCATTATAAGAAAATTTCTTGTGTTTTATGAGCAATGTCTTATAAGAAATTCAGTAACAATGGTTGTTGTACATGTCACCGTAAGGTTGTTAAAACCGTTAGATTATAATCAAACTCGCGAAATTCTAAACTGTCGAAAGATTACAATTTAACACATTATTTTCCGGTAGATTGTAATCTGATAGGTATTTAAACCCGATTAAACCTAACTACTTGATTATTTATGTCGAACCCTAACCTAACCTACAAGAAAGAGACAAGAAAACGTAAATAAAATGAATATTTCAAAAATTGAAACTCAGAACATTGAACAGTTTAGAATTTCGCGAGTTAGATTATAATCTAACGGTTTTTACAATCTTACGTTGACATACATATTACAAGATATTTTTTCTTGTGTCTGAACAGACACGCGCATACAACGCACATACGCAAGACATTTTCTGATAATGCGCAATAAGTAGGCCAAAGGCGTCTAAAATATGACAGACGTCGTCGCCCCGCTCACCGCACCGCTAAAAGTCGTGCATAGGCGGTAATGTTGTATTCGCTTATCGCTAATATTGTGTTGTTTGCACAAGTTAAGATCTGAAGACTGTTTCTTCTTTTGGTGGGTCAAATTTTCCAATGTCACTGAGATTATACCCAATAGGTTTGGGACCACAGAATTCAAAATATGGCATAAGACATGGTAGGTACCTAGGTATCTCCCATAATGTGGCGGCGCGCTCTTGAGAAGGTCTCTGGCCTAGAAAAGTAGGTTGATTGATGTTTTAATTAACAATTTTACGGTGACAAGCTCCTTTACCTCTTCTATACTTTTTCTGAATTCTGTGGGCATAACAAATAACTGAGTGAGAAAAGGAAGGAGAGACAGTCTACTGTATGAGACCTTAATATAAAAAGCACAATATATTATAGCCCGATGTATAAATTCTCTATGTGGAAGACAACGTAGTGAGTTTCATTCGAAAAGGCGATGTACCTACCGTAGATCGGTAACGCCTGTAGTGTAAATATTAAGTAGCTTTTAATTTATTCTTTGCTTAAAGTAATTTTTGTTAGGTACGACTTCGAGCAGGTCTCGAAAATTAACATAATTTTGTTAATTTGTAAATAGATTTAAGCATTATTTGGTCATCTAGGTACTTTATTTATTAGTACACTTTAATTAGTAAACAGGGGCGGCCTTAGCCATTGCGAGGCTCGGGGCGGTAGATATTTGCGAGGCCCGCTTTGCCCGAGCACTGGCACGAAATTTCGTTAGCGTGAAAGAGACAAGAAATATTCAGGCCACACTTATTGGAGCGATATTATACTACGCGAGCGGTAGGAGTAGGTACGCGAGTGGCCATCATAGCCTGTAGTGATAGTCATATTATGTCTAACCTGGTGGCTATGACAAGATTGCATTCGCACCCTGTGGGTCTGTAATACGCGGCGGACGCGAGTTTCAAACACACATTTCCCAATGTCTTTTTCATCGTACCTATTCGAAAAACGAATATTGGCTTCAGACGATAGCGGGAGCAAAATGTAATTTTTAGGCCCTTGGGACTTTTCATTTCTCTGTTCTGATTGGTCCGCGTTCGCGCTTCTGATTGGTGCTTAAACGTATAGGTAATGTCCATACATAGTACGTTGATACTCCTAGCTTATTCTCATACGTAATGATGAAAAATAGTGTGTGTCACTCGGGGCCAAATTTTTTGTTCATGGGCGGCGTATATTGAATTCCTCGCTACGCTCTGAATTCAAAATAGCGCCCTCGGGGAACATAAATTCTCTTTGGCCCCATATAACACAAATAACTATTTCTACTTGGGCTGTAGCGCAAGGGCGCGAGGCCCCGGGCGGTTGCCCTACTTGCCACCCCCCTAAGGCCGCCACTGTGCAACAATGCTGCAAATTGTAGCGTGACTACGGTCCGTATCACGAAAGATGTCTCGAGGTGATTAGTGGAACTAATACGGGACTACATTAGTTACTTTCCTTTCAATGTTTATGTTTAAGTTTCTGGTACAAAATAGATAAATAAAATCAATAAATAAATTAGGGATTACTTTCGTGATACATAGCCACTCTACATCCTCGAACTGCTACATGAGTAGGCCTTGACTTGCGCTTATTCAGATAGGCCGCGCTGCAGTGCATTAGGTGCATTGCAAAAATCCTCCTGAATCACTCTTGAACACTGTATGAACCATCGCTCACTACTGATCAGCCATTAAACAGCATCCCGTAATGTATTTTATGCCGATGGTACTACAGTATGCTAAGTGACGCAAGGCGCGGCATGTTTATATATTATGCGATACTGTGGCATGCTGCATGCCGCTATGTAGCACATGGTTAGCGTGAAACCAGCCTTTAGGTACGTACGGCCTATATAGGTACGTTGCGTGAATAACTAACGTTTTTTTTTCTTTTTTTCGTATGTGCAGATTAGGTAGGTAGTACCCATCCCATACCTCGACACCCATACCTACCCAATTTCGTACCTATACCTACACCTTGCGCCAATTATATCATTAAAATCAAAATAATGACAGTAAGTTTAAATAGCAAAAAAACAACGCTATTATTTATATGTATATCTATAGACATCCTATAGGTAGGTGATTATAGTTTCTAGAAAAAGTAATAAGTAGGTACCTACCTAGTTCAAAACACGGATAAACTTACTCGTGATTCCTCTGAGTTGGTATTTACATATTTACAAATTTCTAAATATAAAACCCAATGAAATTAATTTGATAATGCTAGTTGGCATAGAAATTTACCTAAGTATATCTTTGTTGATACTTATTTTCAAATAAATATTATAGGTCCTATTATACTTACTTACTTAACCGATAAGTATTTACATAAATAACAAAAAAATATTATAATAACTATGTAATAATTATTGTAATAGATATCATCCAATTAGCATTATTAAATTTGATTCGTAAAGTCCGTCACAAACGTATTAAGCTATTATATTGTAAATTCAGTGTCCAGTATACCTAAATCCACATTAAAAACTAATAAATTATACTTTGGATGTAAAATTGTAGCGCGATTCGGTTGACATGAAACAAATGTAAATGTAATGAAACAAAATATGAAAATTAAACTGTGAGTATGATTTTGCGAGGACAACCAGGGTCTTTATTTTTTTTTATTCATCTCTTGAACAAAAAAAAACTAAAAAACTTTAATAATGTACCTACATGAAAATGTAAGTACCTTCAATATTCAATAGCTAATGTAACTTATTCTACACCAATAGATTATAAGAGCCAATGTATAATTGATTGCTGGTGTCGGAGCAAACATAATAATATAAATATTGCATTTTTCATCAATGAATAGGTCTATATAGGTATAATTATATATTATTTAGTATTTCTGTACTAATTATGACTATTACTATTTAACGTAGTAATAAATTTAGTCGTTAACTTAATCCATATGAAAAATACGCTTATTAATTTTAATGATTCCGATTAAATTGGAGTTCTGATATTCCCAGACCAAGTGTTAATGTGAAATCGTTTTGTAAATTAATGGAAAAATCATCTCATAGGCATAGATAGAGAAATGTTATATCTATAGTTGTAGATATTTCTATTTGTGGATAATATTTCGTTCTATAGCTAACAATAATTACGTCGTAGAATATAGATAAAGCTGTTTATGCATGACTAATATATTGAAGTCAGGCTTAAAATCAGACAAATTGTACAAATATATCCTCTATAGGGGGTAGCTCGACTTACTTCATGAATATAACTATCATAGATAATATCAGATCACATTGGTAACAAAGCGGTATTTTTGGAGAACTAAAACTAGCCGTCCTATTAGTTTTATCAATATTTGAAACACTTTATCCCATACGGTATTACCATACGGTTTTAGGTTACCGCGAAAACTAGCAGTACATAACAGGTAAATAAATTGATGATTTGGCATTTCGAATGAAAAATAAGGTTTAAAATAACCACGCGTTTAAAGCTTATTTTTTTAATTAAGATCCTGTATTAATATCATGACTACCGTAACTGTACCGTCGCGTCTCCTATTTGCAACTTTTGTAAGGGATAATATACATAAATAAGTATTAATATTGTGTTTTAAGCACATACACCCTGACAGACACCCTGCCGAAAACACTCTTGGGGTACAACTAAACTTTTTTCAATAAAATGAACTTACAAATTAAAATCACTTCTCCCACCTATTTTATTATAAGGGTCGTTTGCACAAGTAAATTTTAACTGATTTTATAATGTTGTCTTTAGGGCAAAATATGCTTTGTGTGCTTGCAGTTGCAGTTGTCAAAAAGTGTTCAAGTTCAATTTAAAGTGTGTGTCAAAATTAATTTAAGAGTTCTTGTGCAAGTGGGCCTTAGACTTTTATGTTTATTTCTGAAATTGTATATGTAATACAGATGACAAATCTTTTACCAAGTTCTCCAAATAGATACGTGGGACCACTCTTTATGAATATCATGGCAAATCCATAATCATATTTAGGTCCTTATATTGTATGAATCCAGGGATGATAAGGCTAAATTTTAAGCCAACTGGTTACGCTTATAATAGATTTTAAAATAGATCTTTTTATATATTTATCGACTATATAAATAATAGATGTACTGAATCTATATATTGTGCGTTTATGTACTAAATGATAAATAATGTACCTAATCATAATATTACTAGTAGGTATAATATAAAAGATGTTTGGGTGGAAGGTGTGTGTACGTAAAATGTACCTATATTGTTTATAAAAATGCTGAAACTTTTTGCCAGCCTATAAAGAAAAAAATCATAACAGATTTTAATGGGGCTCATGTAATTTTATGGAAATAGCCTGATAAAACAAAGATACATTTTGAAATTTGAGCAAAGTCAAATCTGCATAATACACTAAAATATACCTTTAGTACTTGAGTGCAAATAACGCGATTCGATGTCGCGGGCATTTTCTAGAGATTTGTATAAAATAATGAGCATAGGAAGTAGTTGTCGATGCCATTTTGATTGGGATTATAGCTTTATGAGGTAGTTTTAGAAATAAAAAGAAACAATTACACATATAGTTAAAAAAAAGAATAATGAATATTGTTTCAATTTCATTTTGATTATGAAAAGTTACTGGATGATGAGGATTTTTTGTTGTAAGAAAATATAACTCATTGTATTGAATACTTAGCTTCTTATATGGTAAGGTATACCGTCAGCATAATCTATGAACCGAATTGTATTTATAAATAAGTACATTCTTTATTAAATAAGCTTAGCCTGATTTTAAAAGCAAGCAAGCTTTAGACAGCAATACCTACTTGTGTATCGAAAAATTGTTTGTACCTATCATTTGTATAAGATTTTTTTTTCCACTGTAAATACCTACCTAAGAACCTAATTTTACAGACAGTAAAAAATGATTTTAAAATATTGGTCCTAGTAGGATTAAGTATGAGCTTTACGCTTAAAGTCTACGTCTAAATCTAATGAGCTACCGCTCAAATAAATCAATAAGCCATGGACTTCAAAATCGGATACTATTCTAAATTGTGAACTAAATATATTACCTTACATAAATATATATATTATATTTATTTATAGATTTCAGATCAATTTAAAATACATACAAAAATACTGAAGATTTCATATTCATAAACCTACCTACTGAATTGTAAATAACATAAAACAATATGACTCACAAAGGCAATTATAAAGAACACTTCATAATACTAAATTACTGGTTAAGGATTCAAAATAGTACGTTATAAATTGGTTTACCCCACTAGTGACTTACGGACAGTAGAGCAGTATGGGGAATAGTCACTTTTGGGACTTACACATAATTCTCTAGTTCTGTATTTGTTTAGCAAAGAATTAATCCAATATTATTTAAATACATAGCTATTTATACCAAACTTGTGATTTGTCTTTTTCTATGAAATATTCTCTTCCCTATGCCTATACTACTATTATCTCCTATGTCCACTTTGAATTAATTATTCACATGTCTAATTATCTCAAAATTATGTACGCCATTTTTATTACCTGTAGTTTTTTTCTACTTGTAAATAATTACAATCTAAACACTTTGAAATATATGTAAAATATTTGGAAAATGAAATAAAGATTTTCGTAGAAACAGCCTTTCTTGTGATTGCTTAGGTACCTACCAATGTGATCGAACTCTAGAGATTCTAAAAATATGTGGAAATCTTGGATAACGGTATTGTTACCGTTATGAAAGGAAAGTGTGTGAGGAAAACGTAATCGTAATCGTTTCTCAAACGTATAATTCGACCTGTTTAAGGAGTTCATAGATGCCTATTGCCTGCACGTCTAAAGCATGTAACTATGGATTCCTTAAAAAGTTCCGAGTTATACGTTACGAGCTGTGAAATGATTACGATTAGACAATTGGGCCTCTGACCATAATGGACTAAAAAAATATGTATGTATGTATAAAATAATTTTATTTCATGAACTGAAATGTATTCTGGATTAGGCATTCAAAATTCCACTGATTAGTTAATAGGTGGTTCACTGTATTATATTGTTATACAAAGCTCAAAGCACAAGGTAACATGCCCATGAATATAATTTTAATATTCTTCTAGAATATTAAGCCAAGAAGCAGAGTCCTTATTCGCGAAATACTTTACAGCAGTTACTCATTGCTATTTAATTTTTCATGGTCACCCTACCCATTAAATCAATAGATACCATATTATTGTATTATACCTACATTCAAAACCAAACTTACAATTCTAGCTTAGCATAACTAGAAGAAATGAATCGAGTACTCAATCAATCAGGAGTGGGAAAGGCTACTTTGTAAAATGTATTGTTGGCATTTATAAATCATACCTATAGCAGCAGCTGTGTATCCTGCCCCCCCGATTGTGTAAGGAAATCATAATCGTAATCGTTTGTCAAACGTACCTAATTAAATTCGATCTGTTTAACAAGTTCATAGATGCCTGGACATCAAAAAGCATGCATGAACTTCTACAGTTCGAGAAATACGTTTTATGCTGTCAAATGATTACGATTTGCTTAGACAATTGAGCCACTGATTGTGTTCAGTATCATCATCATCATCGTAATTGCAACCCATCACCGCAGCCTTATTATGTAAAAATTACAGCTAGAGTCACAATCTATAACTGCCTCGTTGGTCTAGTGGTTGGCATGTTCAACTGCAGCCGACGAGGTCCTGGGTTCGAGTCCCAGGTCGGGCCATATTTAAGTGGTGGGTTTTTCTGATAAGAAATTCTCAGTACTAACTAGCCCGGAGTTAGGAAGTTGGCGGTGTTTCACCCCCGTGCCTCGGAGAGCACGTTAAGCCGTCGGTCCCGGTTATTATCACTAACATGATAATAGTCGTTAAAGCCCGCCAACCCGCATTGGAGCAGCGTGGTGGGTCTAAGCTCTAATTCCCTCTCTCTCATGAGAGTGGAGGCCTGTGCCCAGCAGTGGGACGTTAATGGGCTGTAGTGGAGAGTCACAATCGCAATCACCTCTGATTGGTTTACACCTTACACTCTTCCGGTATTGGCCAAAATACCTAATTGAGACTAACAATGATGGATGCAGGTTTTACATGATTAGGCTGACTACAGAACACGAGTCTCGTCTTGGGATGAGAATGGTTTGGCCATAGTCCAGCACGTTTGCCAAGTGTGAATGTGCAGACTTCACACACCGAGAATATTATGAAGAACACTTGAGCATGCAGGTTTCGTCAAGATGTTTTCCTAGCGTTTGAAGCAAGTCATCATCATCATCATCAAGCATCTACTTATAACTAGGCTATCACGATGCCAATTGCCATTGTTGTACATAGCCTTGTCTCCCCTTCCCCCCACAGGTAACAGACTTGCAAAGAAAATAAGGCACAAGTCAACACCAATTTGGTTGAGTACAAAACAGAGAAATGTTATACAAAAATTATGATTTAATATATGTATCACAAAATATTACACGCTACATGACATTGAAAGTTAAACTTTCTAATTATTATTGTACACTACTCAAAGACCATGACTAAAATGACTAAAATACAGATAAAATTCAAGAAGTTCTATTAAATATACCTACAATGTTTGTGAGATGGTGATACTTTAAAAACCCCCTAGCTGAGCTTCTCGTCGGCTCTTCTCAGACCAGGGTGCTTTTGGAACCCTTGTAGCTTAAGTTATAAAATACTGTTATTGATTTTCACCATCATATTTTTTAAGTTTCGGATACCACTACTATACTAGAAGTGCATTTTTAAGTTTGATAAAGAGTTGCTGATTTGATTAAGTTGTCATCATCCCAACTTTATGTACAGAATAAAGCAGTTCTGTAGCTGTATTTACCTTTAACAACAAATAGAATGACAGACAAACTCACATTATGATAAATATACACACTTAAAACTATTTTACTGCTGAATTAAATATTTTACTTTAAATGTTAAACTTTAAAAAAAAATTGATTTGACAGAAAGGAACAAAAAATGTAAAAGCGCGCCTTTTTATGAAGTCAATAAAAATTGCTTTTTAGATGGTATAGAGATTCTATTTTTATATACTTAAGCTACTTCAAATAAAATTTTATATCTATCACTAGTTATAGATTATAACACATTTTCATTAATTATTTATATATATTTTACCTTACTTACTTAATATGATTATAAAATATTTCATAAATGCAAAAGTGTCTGTGTTTGTTTGTTGAATTGTTCATTCACTAAAGTTAATCAATGGACCAACATGGTTTTTTGTATGAATATACCTGTTTAAAACCCTAGAAAGAGTGACATCCTCTACATTTTATTCCAAAAAATCATAGTTCCCACAGGATTTTAAGCTTAAAAACTAAATTCACACAGGCAAAGTTGCAGGCATCATCTATTAGTACTCAAAATATTTACTTAACTAAGGATAAACTTATGACTCCTTCCAAAAATAATTATTATTACTGATAGTCCTCTAACATCTGTTTTCAATCTACTGCAAGTGATAGTACCCTCAATAATATCACCTTTTTTTACCTGTTTACAATCTCTGAAAAAAAATACTGTGTGCTTCCAATGTGTAGGTGTCTCATGTGGACCCGTTGTAAATGTGACACTCTGAGGGAGCTCAAAGAAGGTATCAAAATAACCTACTAAGGATGTCAGAAACCCATCACATATAATTGATAGCTTGAATTCCGATGTAAAGTTTACTACATCAGTGTCACAAGTATACAAATCAATTTCTTTGACAATACACGGCTCAGATATTATGTGTTCAGATGGTACTACCCCTATGCTTGCTTCTCTAACCACTTCGGATTTCATGCAATTCATTTTATATCCATACACATCTGACCAGAAGTCTATTAACTTTTTATGTGTGTCCACATCTCCATTAGCAACGAGGCTTATATTACATCTATTTGGTAGTAACAGTCCTCCAGGATTTAAACAATGATCTCTTGCGTATATAACACTGTCTAACATCCCTTCAAAAAGTAAAAAATATCCCATCCATTCCGACACAATGATATCAACTTTTTCATCAAACTTTGTGTTTTCGAGCCTGCCTTTAACTGTTTTAATTACATTTTCCAGTTTGTTCTCCCTAATGATATCCATAGCATGGTATATTACTTCTGATTGATCTAATGCATACACTTTTTTAGCTCCCGCTGTAGCTGCAAACATTGATAGTATACCAGTACCACATCCTAAATCTAGTACAATTTTATCTTGAATACTGTTCTTGTTGTTAAAGATTGCATCCTTGTAGCTTTGAGTGCGAATCTTGTCAGATAACATGTCATAGTGAATACCAAAATGTGCATAGCTGTTGAAATATCCTTCGTCACTTTCTAGGGGAACTTTTGATACACAATCCACAATCAAAGTACTATCGCCTACGGTATTTACCGATTCTCCGTCAACAATAGATTTCATTGATACCTGCATCTTAGTCATGTCTTCCTTAGCCATCTGGAGGTGAGTTTGACTTTCCTTTAACTGTTGTGTCAACGATTGTATAGTCCTTTGCAGTTCAATGAAATGTGCTTGAGATAGTGTAACTAGACCATTTTCAACGTTTGCGTGATACGTTTTTGGGGAACTTGGCTTCTCTGTTATAGAATCGAAATCGAACATTAACCACTCGTCGCTTCCTTCAGGCTTTAAATACTTCTCGTCATCCCAAAGCGACTTCTCAGCGTTCATGATATCTTCTGCAGTTGATTTATGAGATTTGATGTAATTTATCATTTTGATGTATGAATAACAGTCCATATTGAACTTGATTCTAAGGGTGCTTAAGTTAAATCCATGCACCTTCTCGCAATGAGCCACAGTATCGTCGATATTCGGGAATACATTGGAGCAAAATAAGCATGTCACTGGCGTATCATTGGTCTCCATTTCTTGCCACTCGTCTTCTTGGTAATGCTCATCATCGGAGCTGAGATCTGGTACATCAGACATTGTATATTGTTTTAAATAATTGATCACGGTTTAATCAGACAGTAATTTAATAAACAATTTCACTTAATTTTGCAAACTTCCAAAACGTATTCGCAAAACCATGTGGTAATGGTAAATATCATGATCATGATGACAATAATGACGTCTACTGTCTCTGTGACAAGAAAATGTCAATCAAAACTTTATATGTCATGATCAGTGATCGTCATGGCAGTGTTTCCAATACAAATAATTAAGAAGAAGAACGATTGACTGAATGAAATGGATTTTTATATGATTTTGTTCTATATTATAATCGAGTCAAATTGCATTTCTGTTTCAATGTAAATTCCTACAAGGTAATCCCACAGGGTAATCCATACATTTTATACATTTGAATTTGGCCTTAAAATAATCAAATTAACTTTTATGTTGCTAGCACAAAAAGAAACTACTTGTTGTTTGGCGCTAATTTTGACTTTCAGTTTCGGTTGTCTTGGTAACAACTTTCAAACTTTGCGAAAGTGAAAAGAAATTGTAAATCAACATGAAATTGAAAATATCCTTTTTCAAGGAACCAAAACACGTTGGAGTTGTTTCTTGTGTTAGTTGGAATAACACAGAAGATGTATTTTCATGCGGGTAACCGGATGGCTTATTCAATTAATTATTTACTTACTTTAATTTGCTTTCTCGTACATTCTTGACGATTTTTCAGAGATGATCATAAGCTCTTGAAATGGAACCTTGTAAATGGTGAATGCTTAGTCGTAGCTACGTTACTAGAAGATTTTTATCCTACATGTATGCATTTATTTCCGAAAGTAAACATCGGAGGCAATAAGCACCAGCAAGATGTTATTTTGATTGCATGTGCCGATGGCAAGTAAGTTCTAGTAAGATATAACCCAGATCGATATATATCGATATATATATACACACTATTAATATATTATATTTATATATTAATAGTGTGTACCTATTTGAATCTATAAGTTTATGTACCTATGCATTTAAAATCTTAGTTATATAAGCAATTTCCCATCTCACAGTTCTAATTTTTAGTGTAGGTTGCCTGGTAGAGATCACTTTAGTGATAAGGTCACCTTTTTTCTGTACTTTTATTATATGTCCTTTGCAACTGTTCTTTTGTATGCAATAAAGTTGTATAATAATAATAGATGGGCCCTTTCATACAAAATAATTGGGCGTCCGACATGTGGAGTGCGCTCCACACCTGTATAAGCCTGTCCTTGTCCCCGCTATAGCGCTATCCTACTTTTCAGCCGAGATGGCGTTAGTAAAGTTGGTCCACGTTCTTTGTTTGACAGGGCCCGGCTATGTAAATTCCGGTCGTTAGTAACCCATTCTCAGCACTATTCCGGCAAAGTGTCAATAGAGCTTATTGCGTCATTATTTAATTATTTGTTAAAGGTTTCATATTGTAAATAACAATGGTCGCATAGAAAAAAGTGTTACGGCACATCAAGGCGCATGCTTAGCTGCGCAATGGAGTCCTGATGGAGCTGGACTTTTAACAGGTAAGCTGCTATTTTAATAGCCGGTAAATTAACCGCTGAATATAGATATGCATAGTCAAGCATACTGTAGCAGGAAATCAATGAAACCATCAATGCAATTGGTTAGCAGGTTTCTCCGCCAGAGCGTATTTAGCGCGATTGCTTGATAAAATACAATTGCTTGAAAAATTTGTTTAAAATTTACTGGGTACTTGGTGTTTCCTGAATAAGGACTAATCTTTTACGTGACGACCATGAGAAATTTATTAAACCGTTGAGAGGGTTTAAATCGTGAAAAACACAAAGTTCTTACTGGTCACGTGACAAAACTGCGTAATAGTAATAGCATAAACACGTACATATATATTTTTTACTAATATTATAAATGCGAAAGTTTGGATGGATGGATGGATGTTTGTTACTCAATCACGCCAGAACGGCTGAACGTATCTGGATGAAATTTGGCACAGAGATAGATTATAGTCTAGAATACTTTTTTACCCCGGTAAATAAAGACTTGTCGCGGGAACCAAAAAACATCTATCCACATGGACGAAGTCAATGCATCGCATAGTAGCATTAGAACAGAGTGTCTAATACACGGGCTTGTCACGTGAATCATCAGAGTCTAAGAACATTACCGACGGTTGTATGAAATTGCACCACTTCCTGATGAATTTAATTCCCATATTCCTTCTATATTCCCTTTATTTCCCTTATTTGATTCTTGCGATAATATTTTAGCGGGTGAAGATGGATTTGTGAAAGTTTGGTCCCGTAACGGCCTTTTACGGTCTGTCGTAATACAATCAGATGAGCCATGTTACAGCGCTATTTGGAGCCCTGACAATAGCTCCATCTTATACACAAAAGGAAATTTACTTGTAATTAAACATTTAAACTCTAGCTCCAAGATGACTAAGGTAGGCATGAATGACATAATAAACTAAGCGAAATAACAAACATATTTTATTAAAATATGAAATATTCTTTTTAACAGTGGAAAGCGCATGATGGTATAATTTTATGCATCGCTTGGAATGCAAACAATAACTTGATTATATCTGGATCTGAGGATGGATTTTCAAAGGTAATAAAAAAGAATATGAAATTTACAGTCTACTGTCTAAGGCATCAATCATTCACGTCTTTAAGCATTTTGCTCTGTAATAAAACCATTTCGTTCCGGCTGCAGCATGTAATTAAGAGCAAGCGAAGAACATAAACTATATTTTTATGGTTAAGTACGCGAGTAGAGGACGTACATAATGATAATATTTCCTAAAACATTTCCTAACACATTAGAAGGTGATAGTTGTTTTAATGAGACGTCACCTACCTATCATGAGGTTGGACCCGTCTTATCGGATGCACTTATTTCGCCATTATGTTTTTGTACCTAATTTCGATTACTCTTACATTTATGATTACTGTCAAATAGTCAAGATGTCTAAACATGCTGACCAAATGGAATAATTATTTACTTGCTACGGGACTTTTTGTAATTCAAACTATAAAATTAATTTTACTTGTAGATTTGGGATTCATTCGGTCAGCAAATATCGGTAAGCGTGAAACACGAACAGCCGATAACAAGCGTTAGCTGGTCACCGGCTGGCGATATGTTTATAATCGGCAGCTATAATTTGATACGGCTTTGCAATGCAAATGGAGTAAGTTAGCAAAATATGCAATGATAATTGATAATCTAGTAGCAGTAGTACTCGTAGTAGTAGTAATATAAGCTTGTTGATTTGAAAATTCTACTAAGGTTTGAGTCAAACAAAATTAGCAAAATATTCAAACTTGTCAAAACTCCAACCTTAACAATGGTACCACCACTATAACTAAACAAATTTTGGTTACAAAGCTTGATTTAAAGTCGTCAAATAAACGCCCCCCCGTGGAATCTATTTTAATTACATAATAATAATATTATCATTATTTATTTTTATTTCAACAAAGTTTTTAAATCAAGCAAATTTTTCAGTGGTCTCACTGCCTGGAACGGCCAGCAACTGGCAGCATTTACAGCATCGCTTGGTCCTCTGATGGCACTCAATTGGCTGCAGCATGTGCTAATGGCCACGTCTTGTTTGCACATATTATTGACAGGTTCAATAGCTTTAAAACCTTTTTGAAATATGTAATTTAAATCTTTATACGAGTTGAGTAAGTTATAAAAAGGAAGCTTATATTCTATACCCATCTTCCTTCCTTCACTATATATAATATCTAGGACATACGGGTGTCTCTTATGTTACGTCATGTTTTGACTTTACCACCGGTTCGGAAAGCAGTTCTGCTGAGAAGAGCTGGCAAGAAACTCAGCAGTTGCCCTTTTTTAAAAAAAACAAGATATTACAATACGTAGGTATATACATTAAATATAGTAGTGCAACTTATTATAGTATCTTGTGGGGCGCTGGACCCAAAGTCGATTGCTTCACTTCACTTGCTTACTTTGTCTTAATTAAACCTACCTTCAACGACTGTGATTGTGGTAAATTCTTAATTACTGAACATAGCAAGGTTATTTGAATTTGCGGTTTAGAAAAATGTCAGTTCATGAAAATTAAGAAGATCTTAAATATCTAGAGCTTAATCTTTTAAATGGTTTCAGAGAATATACTTGGAAGAATTATGCATGTACACAAATTGGTCGTAAAGTGGTTGCTATCAAAGACATTCTAACAGATCAGAATGACCAACTCGACTATCCCGATAGAGTTATACAAATAGCATTAGGTTTCAATTACTTGGTCATAGCTACGGTAAAACAGTGTTTTATACACAAGTTGACCTCTTGGAATACACCTGTTACATTTGATCTCAAGGAAGGAACTATAAGCATGATTTTGCTAGCAGAGAGGTAATACAAATTCCAATTACATTATCCATAACAACAGCCATGATAGATTTGATTGTGCCTGAGCTTGAAATACCACTGTTCTTTAAAAAATAAATTGTTGAACATGTACTTACTTAATATTGGTCCTTCAGAATATGTTAAATAGATAATATGACATTTCAGATGTATGTGTGTAATAGAACGAGCTGGTATCTCCATATACAGTTATATGGGACGGCTATTAGCAAGTCCTAGATGTGGATCACGACCAGATACTCTGGGGAGAGCTTCAGTATCTTTGGGACCGGATTCGTTGGCTGTTATTGATCAAACTGACAGAAAAAGTATATAATCGTTTTAATTGGTTACTTTCTCCCTTTACTAATGTTGAAAATTAGGTTCAAATTTGATATTTTCGGAATTTTCAGCAATTCACGTATTTGATTTACCCACTGGTCTAATTGTACGAAGTTCTGCTGATAATACAGTGACAAAATTAGTACATAAAATGACAGTCTCGAATGTAGCTTTAAGCCAAACTGGACCTATCGCAGAAAGACAACTCGCTCTACTAGATTACAATAGAGACTTGTATGTTGTCACAGTTAAAGATCCGAAATCCAAGTTTGTTAAATTGGGTGAGTATTATATATTTTATAAAACAAAATAGATGGTTAATTAACAACTGCGAAAATATTTTCACATAAACATCCGGCTATGTTATCCGGCTATCCGTTGGCCTTAAATTCTCCCTCGGTAGCAAAGATTTTTAACATAAGCATTAATTATGAATACTTGATAGAATTTTCTGTACTGTGACTTGTGCTGAATATTAAAACATTTTAGTATTGATTGTTAATTTCTATTAAACAAGGTAATTTAAACATCTGTGAATCACCCAGGGTCTCAAGTGCTAAGTATTGTATGGAGTGCAGATACAGAGCTGCTGGTCGGATTACGAGCAAACTCTGCAGTCGCATGGTGCTGCACGCGAGCCGCCACACAACCTGACTGGCTCACTTTAACCACTGTCAGTAAGGACATTAGGTATGATGAATCTGACATTAAAGAAAAAAAAATTGACTGTTATAGGGACTGCCGATTTTAATTAAAAGTTTTTTTTAATCAAAAGAAAATTAAATTTTTTCAAATGTAAACCTTAACACAGGTATAAAAGTTTAATTACGAATGTAGCATAGTTATTATTTTAAAACCTTTTGTCTTCGTAACCACGCAAGCATGTCGGTGTTTGCGAGCATATCGCTGTTCGCGAGCATGTCGGTCACGCGAATCCACATTTTTACAACCAACCAAAAAGTGCTTAACGTGGCTAAAGAAGTTTTCACTATATGTATTGGCGGGGGCACTGCCATGCCCCCAGAACTTGAGTAGACCAAGCCAGAGCCAATCTTTGGACATTAAACATCATAAATAATTATTAATTGTAGACTGTGTCGATAACGCGTCCTAGATATGAATACTTTCATCAACATAAAACTAAATAGAGGGTTTTGAAATGCAAGAAAATACCGGCAATAACAAATTCAAATGGGTATTTTGGTATAGGTAATGTAAATAAAGAAAAAATTTCAAACAAAATTCTGTTTTTTTTTACATGCAGTGCTTTAGACAAATAAAGTTTTTATTTTTCCATGCTAGGTTCTTAGGCAAACTCAAAAATGTTATTTAGTTTTTGAATAAAAGAAACTGTACTACTTTCACTCAGTTAAAAGATCCAACCGCTAGATATTTAATACTTGTCGCTATTTTGCAGTCTAAAAATTTCGTCTTAGTTATACTTATTTGCATGTTTAACATAAAACCGAGAAAAAATACTTCGTCTTATTTATGCTTATGTATTTCAATGTTTAATATGAAATCGAGAAAATAGATTGAATGGTATCATTGCAATATATTTTATTTTATATATAAATTTTTCAGTGACCTAGGCCGGAATCCCAGCGTGCTAAGTATAGAAGAAGGAGTAGCATGCATCTGCCGTGGTAATGGCTCTTTACTCCACGTTTCACTCGCCGCCTTTCCTGAGAAACTCCTAAAACACGTCGCGGCTAATATGTGGCAGGATGCGTTATACGTAATAATTATTTATGATAAGACTAGCTGATGAAATCGCGGATTTTGTTCCAGCGGAATAAGTTTTTCCATTCCCACTTAAACTCCTTAATTTTCCGGGGGAGAAAATAGTCCATGTCACTCTCCAGGGCCTCAATTATACCCATGCAAAAAATCATGCCGATTCTTTGCTCTGTTGCGACTTGCGACGTGATTGAAGGAGAAACCAATAAACCAACAAACAAACACACTTGCGCATCTATTAAGTATACCACTTAGTAGGATTTCTAGGAACATACGTTGCCAATTGCCATGCGACTTGCTTGGTTGCTTGGAACCTTTATCAGAACACCGGGGTCCTCTTTAGGATTCCTTAGTCAACAATTAACCCTTATAGTTTTGTCTGTCCGTCGCGGCTTAGCTCAGAGACTAGGTATTATTACTAGAAAACTGTTTTTTGGCTGTACATATAAATCATGCCAACAAAGTGTTAAAATTATGAAACAATTTTTTTTAAGGGTTCCTCTTTTTTGCTCGGTAGATCCCCTGGTGTAGACGGTGGACTGTAAGGTGTCGTTGTACAGGTTGTTAAAAATATTGCGGGTATAGGGAAACTATTTTACTATTTGAGGATCCGTTTGCGAAATATTCAATGGGAGTAGTATTATAATACAACGAAGTTGAAAGGAAAACTATTACAGCTGACTTTACAAGTAATGAATAATAGTCGACGTATAAAACGTCTGCATAATATTATGATGGGCAACGGAACCCTACTCTGTGCATGGCTCGACATGCACTTGGCCGGTTTTTTATATAAACCCATACATGCTTAAGTGTGCTTCAAAATCGCACTTCGTAGTTATTCTTAAAAAGTACTTTATTACAGCTTTGCCGGACAGTAGAAGATGAAACACTGTGGGCATGTCTTGCTGTCTTAGCTTGGCAACACAATCAGCTAGCGGTCGCTGAGGAGGCCTTCGCTCTCATACGACAATACTACCAAGTCTGTTATATTCAGCATTTGAGAGTGAGTATATAATTATGTCACCGTAAGATTGTTAAAACCGTTAGATTATAGGTATATGTCGAACCCTAACCTAACCTACAAGAATAACACAAGAAAACGTAAATACAATTAATATTTAAAAAATTGACACTCAGAACATTGAACGGTTCACAATCTGTCGACAGTTTGGAATTTCGCGAGTTAGATTATAATCTAACGGCTTTTGCAATCTTACGGTGACATATATTTAAAATTATTGTATAACTTTACGAAAATAAAATATTGAAGCCGACGTCTTCAGTCGACAGACTACGACTATCTCCCGATGTTACTCGTCTACAATTTTTCTTTGCAGAGTACGATTCCAGAGAAGCTATCAAGTAAATAGTAATAAAAAAAACTGTAAATTAATCATGATTAAAAAATTATAATAATCAACACCAAATGATTTTTATTCCTCTTGGTGAAAGTACCTATCTGCGCCTACCTCATAAAAACAGTCGGCCCTAACCCCTGGTAATCATACACAGCGACAGATCCAACAAGAGCCTAGGATATTCACACGGCGAAATGCAAAAAATAATTATTAAACTAAGGCCCTCTTACGCAAGGAAGGAAATATATTTTTTAAATTCCGCTTTAACTTTTATGTTCGTAATAAGATTACATAGGGCGTGAGACATAATCTATACCAATATTATAAATGCGAAAGTTTGGATGGATGGATGGATGTTTGTTACTCAATCACGCCACAATGGCTGAACGGATTTGGATGAAATTTGGCACAAAGATAGATTATAGTCTGGAATGGCAGATAGGCTACTTTTTATTCCGGAAAATTAAAGAGTTCCCGTGGGAAACAAAAAACCTCAATTGAAGCGGACGGAGCTACTATTATTATGAGTACAACAAGCGTGGTTGCGGTGTGGTAGCGGCTTGGCGGCGGAAGTAAAAAAGCGACGTCCGGGCTGCGCTGATTCTGTATTATTAACTTGTGTTCCGTCGCTCGTACATTGTGCATGAAAATAATATAAAATAAGAAAGAAGTGGTGGCGCACCCACGTCGCACCAGTACCCCGCCCGTCATCGTCTCCTCTTGTATACTGACCCGCGCCTTAAATGGAAATTCTCGAGAAAGTGCTTCTAAGTTTGCTTGCACTGACTTGCACAGTGCTGGGCTCTGTGGCTGGGCTGCATGTGCATAGACTAATAAAAAAATATGCTTGGCTGCGTGTTGGCTGCTTGGAGACGGGTTAACATTCATTCAGTTATTTCATTCTCCTTCGCATTAATTTTTCAACGTGTGTTGTCATTGTCAAATGTCAATGTCAAAATATCTTTTATTTATTGTCTCTGGTGCGCAGACCGCAGCCCCGCCGGCGGGCGGCGACCACCGTCAACGGCGTCAACAGCAGTCAACAGTCAAAATCCGTTAGAGTTGGAAGTGGACGTGTTTACGATGTCGCGCTAACTTATTAATAATATCGCGAAATAAATAAGAAAACGTGCGAAAATGTATAATTATTAGATCACTCAAAATAAATATAAATTGATAAATATGTGTGGAATTAAATAATGTCTGTGTGGTTTTGATTTTAAACAGTACGTGTCCCAAATAAAAAGTAGATTTTGTGACTCGCGAAAGTTTTTATTTTGCATCGCGGTTCTAATGATATGGCGAAAGATGCATTTCTCAGGCGGGAATTTTGTGTTCTTAGTGAGTTTACTGTTCTGCGTCAGCGGAGGTGAAAATGAGATCGAGAGTGGACATTCCTTGGAGTTAACGCAGTCCTCTAACTTGGCCCGCCAGGAACTCGTTCAAGAAACATGTAACCGACTCTCTTTCAAGTCGAGCTTGGACGATCTGCCGCCAAACCTCTTGGAGCACATTTTAGTCGACGATGAGCACAAACTCCTCTATTGTTACGTCCCTAAGGTGAGCATGGTCAAGGTGAACGAGTTAGCTCAGCTTTTGTCGTAATTAGCGTGTGATAGAACGTTTTCATGCGTATATATGCTTGTTTTTAGAATTTTTACATGGGAAAGGTCATACCTAGTTGAACTAACATACTAAATATAAATCATGAGGAAACTGAAATTATCCTCTCAGACTTTATTTTATATACCTATTTAATGTACTTAGGTTTACTTAGGTACTTTTTACTTCTATTTTATTGTATTCCATGTCATGGTTAAATCAATCATAATATTTAAATAGATATAGTAAATTTACTATCTCTTTGATTAAAGAGATTTATAAATTTACTAGATCTATTTAAATTACTTGCTTAAGTTAATCAACATTTCCCAACAAAAAGTAATCAAGGACTTAAGTATTTACTAAATAATATAATATTTGATATATAAAATCATGTAGCCTGTCTTCAGAATGTGAACTTTATGCCAAATTTCATCAAGATTAACCCTATGTTTGAGCTTTGAAAAGGACAGTCAGACACATGTTTAAATATTTGAAATTTGCATAAGATGTAAGTAAATACTAATATTATTAATTATATATTCAGGTAGCATGTACAAACTGGAAAAGAATACTCATGATTTTGGAAGGAAAATGGAATGACACTGATGTTCTCGCCATTCCGGCCAGCCTAGCACATTCACCTGGAATGTTCAGAAACCTCAGTATGGTATCTAAGGAAGAGCGAGATACCATGTTGGAAAATTATCACAAGATGATCATTGTCCGGAATCCATTTGAGAGGCTGTTGTCTGCTTATAGAAACAAGTTAGAAGGTGATTTGCCCAGTGCTAAGTATTTTCAAGTAAGTAGTTAAGTATTCATGTAGTACTTAAGTATATCATCCTAATATTTGATGACCTCTATAGCTACAGTGTTGAGTGCTGAGGTCTTATAAATAGGAGGGGAACCATCCATTTTTCAAATTAAAATTCAAAAGTTTTTTTAATCAAATAAACTTTTACAAGTGATCAAATCAACCACTAGTTTGGAATGCCATTCATACCAAGAAGAACTAGCATAAAACTTGGCAGTTGCGCTTTTTAAAATATTACAATAATTTAAATAAGCATTGAGTTTCAGCCGAGTAGTACTTAAAATTAAAAAATTACATCTAAAGTTTGTGCCAATCTCTTGGTAGGTTTATTAACAGACTTTCAAAAAGGGAAAATTTCAAAAGAGAGGCAAAGTGTGTCTAGACTAGAAATTTTCCATGATTTTAAATATTATCTCAGTATAGGTACACTATTGACAAATATATCTGAGTCTTGTCAATAAAATAATGGATATTTTAGACATTTTTGTTGTAATTGTATAAGTGTAGGTAAGTACCTAGTTTTCGTAGAGAAAAATTATGAAAACAACTATAATTTTTTCTCTTGCATTCCGGGGAAAGATAAAGGCTACCACTACCACCGCCACTACTACCCATTAACCTCCCACTGCTGGGCATAGGCCTCCACTCTCATAGGAGAGAGGGAGTTAGTGCTTAGACGACTATTATCACGTTAATGATAATAACCGGGACCGACGGCTTAACGTGCTCTCCGAGGTCCGCCAACTTCAGAAAAACGCAACGCAACGCAACGGTCTAGTCAGAAAAACGCAATACTCAATTATGGCCCGACCGATTATGACCGATGGCAGGATTTTCCACAAAGGTAAATCCATGCGAACGAAGTCTATTTTAAAAATATATCCAAAAGTTTTCCACAAAGTTCATTACTTAGATCTAATGAGTAAATATGTAACATTTAAAAATTATTAAAACTGTCGCCTCATATCTAGTTATTTACCTATGATAATATGTTGTCATGCTCCCAAAACTCGTGTGGCCTTAATTATCGTTGTTCTTATTAATAATAATAAAATTACTGCTGATAAACTTTTCTACTAAAAAATTAACCCATCTGCTTAAGTAACTAACTATCTATTATAATGTAATATGGGTATAATTTTTTACCCGACTATGGCAAAGCGGAAAGTAGGGAGGGCGGAAGTACTTAGCGCCCTAACTACTAAGGCGATTTTGATGAACACATGCTACATTTTACTATAACAAAATTGATATTATGTCGATGGTCGGATGTTACATCCAAAGAAGTGGGGTCTCTTTTTTGTATGTCAAATGAAAGAGGAGAAAATTCTCTGTTCATGAATATGCATATAACTAGTAGATAGAATTTTAATATATCAAATTAAAATTTTTTGATTACGCAAGGATTAATCAAGGAGTAAGTTTAAGTTATTTAAGTACTTGAGTTTTTTACCTGTGTAAAAAACTCATCATAATCGGTTGAAAAGGTGAGTCGAGAAATCGTAGCAGACAGAGAGACACACACATTTGCATTTATGATATGCGCAATGCATGAATGTAATCAATAAAAGAAAATGATATTAATAAATAATTAATATAATTTTCTTTGAAATGGTAGTTAAGGGTAGTTAGGTTCATATTTAGTAAGCGGAAGGTGGCCGTGTAAATACGTGTCATCCTACACGTATTTTACATTGCTCTGCTAGAAGAATAGAACAATAATTTGAATTGCGTAGAGATATCCACATAATAATATTATGATAATCCTCAATTTTTCAAGCAATTGCTATTTTTTTAGGATCGTATCGGAAGACGGATCATAAAAGCGTTCCGAGAAAACCCATCGAACGAGTCCTTGGAGTACGGCCATGACGTCACATTCAAGGAGTTTGCATTGTTTCTGACGAGCAAGTCTAAAGAGCTGGCCGATATAGTGAACAACGAGCATTGGCAGCCAATCACTACCCTTTGCCATCCGTGCCTTATTAAATATACATTAGTTGGTGAGTTAGATTTTTTTAAAATCATTATCATCATTATACCTGCAGATACCTCTTCTAAGAAACGCAGATGTAATCTCTAAAAATTAAGTGTGTAAGGTCATATAAAATTACTGTAACCTACAACAGGACTAACTGATTCATTCATTCGGTTCATTTGTTACCTTCATTTGTCATAGTTTGTTATAAAATATTATTTCGCATGAGTACTTGTAAAACTAGATAAGTAATAAATTATAGCTGTAGGCCTGTTGCCTGTGACACAATGCAAATCCTCCCTGTGATATAAAAAAGCTTTCAATAAAGCTTATTTTGAAGGCAGGCTGCAAAATATAAAAATAATACAAAAAACCATGAATTCAATGAAAATAAATAAAATTTGATGCGTTTATATATATCTTATCTTTATCATTGACTTTAGTAACCCATTGAAAAAAAAACGTTACACAGTAGGCACGTGGGAACGATGAGATAATAAAAATTATAAATTAAGAAGTAATAAAATTGATGAATTTTACCTTGACATAAGTGATTACTTACGTCAACTCTTAAATAAAGACTGACGCCGATCAGCGATTATATTCATTGTTTTGTTCTAGAACATATTATTATAAAGTACTAGCTGATGCCCGCGACTCCGCCCGCTTGGATTGAGTTGTTTTAGGGGTATTAAAAATAGATAGTAGCCGATTCTCAGACCTACTGAATATGCATATAAAATTTCATAAAAATCGGTCAAGCCGTTTCGGAGGAGTATGGTAACTAACATTGTGACACGAGAATTTTATATATAAGATTATTTTTGTAAGATGGGGTGCCAAAACAGTTCCAAAAAAATCCAATTTCTTACAAAACACACTACCTACTATACGATCTCAATTGGTTGTCGTTGGACACCCCGCAAGAACATATAAGTACGCGCGCGAGTTGAAAGCAGAGCGTTTGTATGTGTCACCATACAATACATTAGCTCTGCATTCAACTCGCGCGCGAACTGTAGTTACTTTCGCTCTCAGAATTTCGCTATTCCATTTCACTATTGAAAAACAAATTAAAAAAAAATTCAAATATGCGAATGTCGTGTGCGAAACTTTATTAGCAAATGGGAAGCAACTTTTTTCGCTTTTCCCGCTTTTTCTCTCGCTCGCTAATAATCTTTTGAAAGATTTAAAAAAAAGCAATTTTTTTTTTTTAAATTACAAAAAATTACTATTTGTGCGGCAAAGACGGCTCTGTATAACCGTATGTATATAGTATTCTGTGGTATTTCTATGGATTGATTTAGTATCTTATACCTAATGATGTCCTTATATCGAGAGTCAGGAATTAGAGTTGTCACGCCACGTTATTGTTCATGATGATCGTGGAACTAAACGCTCATATATCGATCTATATGTAGCACAATCCGTCGGTTAATAGTAAATACAAAACACCAATACCGATAGGTACTTACTTATAACCGATCATTAGATGTCATGGAAAAAACAGAGGCCTCTTGAAACAAACTGGTTTAGCGCAGACGAGAAAAATTATCGACCGTTTTAATTAAGGAGCTCAAAAGAATACCAGACTAAGAGAGAATGAGTTAATATACCTACATAATTATTTCGAGGAAATAGTAGATTTTATCTCGAAATTATTTGGGTCTCGTCCATTTCATTGTTTGAACGGAAATCCGAATTATTAAAACCTTTAAATGTTGGTTTTTTTCTGTGTTTATTCTAAAGTTGAGCTGTAGGTAATAGCATGACTTTACAGGTCAAACTCACAACTTAAATACAACTTAAACTTATCTAGGTAGGTATATCTGCCGTGACAACGTGAAAGGATTTTCCAGACTCAGTTAAATTTTCTGACTTCAGTTCCTCCTTCCTCATCAACTCCAGCTCCAGTCTCGTTTCAAGTTCTTGATTGCAATATCAGCAGTAGTCCACCTCGCTATGCCCCTTCCCCTTCCGCTATCCCTTATCGGCTACCCTTTCTACGTCATCAGCCCTAATCCTTAGTTAAGCTCAAATTCGACTCGTTCTTCGGTTGCCCCATGTTTTAATTGTTCAATGATTAGTTTGTCTTTACTTCTATGATAAGTTTATATTACCTTAAGGTCTAAGTGACGATGCAGTCCACGGTGGAAATAGGCTAGCCTGTAAGCGGTTTGTCAGTTTTTATCAATCTTCTTTACTCATAATACCTTATGCTCCTTATTTTCTTCAGTTACTTTTAAATCCATGTGCAGTTTTTTCCGAGGCCCGATCAAAAAGCTAACTTCAAATGTACTACTTATAATTTATATTTAGTGACAACTCATTTTAATGAAGACAACTTATGTTAACGTAATTGTCAGGTATCTAAGGATTCCAAAAGATACAAACTTTGTCCATAAGGGTGAAAAAATATGCATTTAGGTATATGTAGGATATTACTATCCATGTCAATAGTGTGGTATCATTATTAGGTTACCATGTTATAATAGGATAGTATGCGATGTTTACACATCTTAGAACCTTATTTCCAGTAAATCCACTCCCCATTAAGCCCATGCCAGTATACCGGTGTGACAAGCGTTTAAACATGGTTCAAACCTAGATTTCGAGTTTTGTCCGTCAACTATCTGCATTGCCCAGATTTCTATTGAAGATTTAATTGTTTTGTTTGTCTGTTTGCTAAAATTCAGTACATACTTATATTATACATACGGAAATGTGTTTGTTTGTCCTTCAATCATGCCTCAACAGAGCAACGGATAGACTTGATTTTTTGCATAAGTAGGTATAGTTTAGGACCTGGAGAGTGATATAGGCTAATTTTTATCCCGGAAAATGAAGGAGTTCCTGCGGGAATTAAAAAAAACTTAAACCATGACGGCGGGCATCTGCTAGTAATGGATATTACTTAATGATATTAAGATTTGAGGCAGAATTGCCGACGCAGCACCACATGACCACTCTGCGCTATATTGGTATTTCCTCTATTTCCTACAGGTTTTGTCTCATTGACTACAATAATACGGTATCTAGACCTAGACCAACGGATCTATAGTTTCTAATTATAAAGCGACACGCTGTTTGGTATTCCTTCATTCACTTGGTATGAAACATAAATGGAGGTTTCAAATCGCATGTTCAAAGGGACTATTTGACGAATGGTCGAAGATTTGTACTCCACCTAAATCTGTACCTACCTGTGTATATGTGTAGTGTGTGAAATGCGAATACCAGCGTTCCTTTTTCTCTCACCTACTTAAGTAGTCATCTCTGTAAGCGATGATGCAGTCTTAAGATGGTAGCGGGCTAGCCTGTGAGCTGAATTGCATTTGTATTAAACCCATACCCCTTATCTGTTTCAACACGACGTCATAACTTAACGCTAAATCGCTTGACGGCACGTGTTTGCCGGTTCGGTGGTAACTAGCCACGGCATTAGAAATGGTTTATTTAAGTATATTATCTAAACAGGATCTGGTTGAAATTTGGCACAGAGATAGATTATAGTCTGGAATAACACATAGGCTACTTATTATCTCGGAAAATTAAAAAGAGTTCCCGCGGTAACCCAAAAACCTCAATTCACGCGGAAGAAGTCGCGGGCATCAGTAAGTAAGTAAAACACACAACCAAATAAATAAACAGAGGTAAAACCAATAGTGACAGAGTTTACAACTTGTTACGGTGTAAACCATCAGCTAGTATAAAACCATATATCGCTCACTTCTGGTCTGTGCCAGGGTGGTCATTATTGCATAACTACGTTGTTCTGACGCAAGCCGAAGTGTGTCCATGAGGAATATCCACTCCTACAACAAAAAAAATGGAACTTGAAGTTAAACAAGTGAAATTAATTTAAGGAAATTAAAAAATACGACTGCTCTGCTATATTATTTTCGGAGTTTACCTCCTTAAGAAGCGATCTGCATATATAGCCTTTGAAATCTTATTCATATTTTTATTAAATGATATTTGTTTGTGAATCACTGGATATTGAACTATAGTGTTATATATTTTTGGAATCTACTCACCATTTTCTAGATGATGATTATATAGTTAATCTTATTTTCGATTTTTTTTTTCAACTTGTGGAATATACAAACTCACATACATGCATACATGAACCCTGAAAACAATATACTTCTTTTTTCAGGCAGTCGTATAAAAAATTTGTCATTCTAATATTTTTTCCAGGTAAACACGAATAGGTATATGGTACGCTCACCTCTGGTCTGTGCCAGGGTGGTCATTGTTGCAGAACTACGTTGTTCTGACGCAAGTGGAAGTGTGTCAATGACGTCCCCACCTACAACAAAAAAAACGGATCTTGTAGTGAAAAAAAAGGTTCTCATTCTAATATTTTTTCCAGGTAAATACGAAACGTTGTTAGACGACTCCCTGCTAGCTCTACACACGATCAACGCGTCTCACATCCAGTTCCCACGCCTCGCGCACACTTCAGGCACCTCCGAAAAGCTGCGCAAGTATTTCTCACAACTAGACCTACCTCTGATAAAAAAACTGTATAAATTATATAAATACGACTATAAGATATTTAATTATGATCTTGATAATATTGTTGGCTACGATCTTGGTTAGTTGTTGAGTTCGTACAATTGCGTTAAGTTAGTCGCAAAATCTATTCACTATAGTACCTACCTGCAGGTCAGTAGGAGAATATTTTGAAAACAGTACACCTATCCTATCAAGTACCAAGACTTTTAGAGTTATACGCAGTTACGTCCAGAAATTATCAGCTGTGTATTTTTTACTTAGTTGAGTTTATTTGTACTCGAATAGGTAATATACATACGAGTATATATTTTATTTTAAGAAAAACTTTACCAGTTATTATGCTATAGTACAACTTTTATTATACTTTAATTAGTCAGAACGAAGTACACTTTCAATGAGCCAATCTAAATTGTATACTTACGACATAATAGATACAAGTAACTACTTGAGAAGCTGTTTTGAATATTGGTAATAAGTTGAATATTGTTGTTTTTTATGTGATAGATGTTGTTGCGATAACCTTACTATACTTTGTTGCGATTCTCGAATATTATATTTTTTTGTTAGTTAACTTAACTATGTTACTCTTTCTTCAAATAGGTGCCTGCTTATTTTGCTATCATATTTTATTTTGAACAATTCTTATCTCTAGGTCACGTGTTGACATTTTATAACCAGAAATCTCGAACTTTTTTCCTCATAAATTTTTGCATAGGACGTAGGTATTAGTGTATTATATTATAGGCAAAAGTTATTTTCAAATTTGTAAATTACACTTTATTTTGTTAATAGTTTCACACGAAAACACTCTAATTATTAGTGCCCATGTCAATGCAAGGAAATTTCAGACTTGTATATATAATTATGTAGTGTAGTTAAATTTGGTTTTCCCAAAAGGTGCTTAAGATAGCCCTATTAATTAAAAAAATTAGACGATGAGAGCTTTTATTATCATGGCATCAAACTGAGGTTGGATTTTTAAGTGCCCTTACCATAGAGACGCAAGTATATGGTGGCCTCTGCAAATAGAAGCGACTTCAGAATTTATTGTGTCAAAGAATTCATTGTCATTTTGAGGTTCTATTTCACAATATTTTTATATTGTTTGATACCACGTATGCATATCTTAATTATTAAGCTATCGTTTATTATTTATCCAGTTGAAAACCAAGTTATAAGCTTTATTTCTTAGTATTTAATCGATACTTAGTACCATTATAAAGTCATATTTTGTAAGAGAAAACGATAAGATGCACAAAAATCATGATCATCGTCAAAATATACTGTAGGCAAATCATGCAGGCGTAAGTAACTCGTAATGAAATTAGCTTAAAATTGTACTTATACAAGTACTTAAATCTATTTTTTTATTCAACTTTATAATAAAAGATATTATCAAATAAGAAGGTTCACATCACCTAAGTCTTTCTTTTTATTTTTAAGATTTTGTGTTGCTTGAGATTATTTGGTACTTACTCAAATTAGCTTCCTTTCGCCTGTTCCAGCTCAACCTGGTAACTTTATTCAAATAAAGTTTACCTAGACATATTTAAGTAATAAAATCTACCTAAAGTAGGTACTATTTTCTATAATTTACTGATTCTTGTGGAATTTACAATGTAAGGTGTAACAACCAATAGGTATTGCCTATTTTACAAAACTATAATTGTTTGTAAAAACATGTCTGCAACGTTTGCTAATCACATAATAGGATTGTGCAATTTTCTAAAACGCAATGATCATTCATTATTATTTATGCAATAATAATTTTATTACATTTTAAATCTTTTCCTAACGTCATGACTCATGATGCTATTTTCAGCGGTCCAAAAAATTACTTTTTATACCGAATTTTTGTAAATCTTCTCATAACTACCTACTCATTTGATTAAAACCTCCAAAGAAACCGTTTAGGGTGTGGGTTAATATAACTGCCTTACCTTAATTTCACGATTATTATCCATTCATCCATCATTATAAAGAAAACTATATAGGTATATACCAAATAAAATATGTATAAAATGAAAAGGACGCGAATAAAAATCGTTGAGGTATAGGCTATTAAATATGCTTATAGATAGGTAAGTGAGACACAAAAAATTTACGTAACTTAAGTTTACATCATTGGAAATTTCTACAAAATCAAGGTTACATCCTGCTAAGTTATTGCATATGAAATCAGCTAGGCTGCCTTAGTGTTTCTTAATTTAAAAAAATGTTATGTTATTTTTGGACCAAGGTTGTTGAATGATCATTCATCAACGTCCGAGGGTCACATTGGCCTTGAGTCTTGACGATCGCGTGTGATCCGTTAGGGTTTTATGTTATTTAACATTGGGCCATCTTAGTTATTTGAAAGTTTGTGTTTTTAATTCTGTTCCTTCAGTCTACTAGAAAAAAAAAATACGTGCCGAATTGAGGACCTCCTCCTTTGTTGGAAGTCAGTTAAAAATACCAATATATACGGGTAAAAGCGAAATTTCAATCAGACTAGTCCTATCAATAAAATAAAATGAAAAATACCAATCTGCCTGCCAGAGTTGGTTTTTATTTGGCAAAGCCATGTTATATGCCTATTCGATAAAACACTGCCTAGTGACTTGACCTAATCTTCCAAATCTTCATTGACATTAGCTGTGCTGTGACTTATAATGTATCACAGCACATACGTTCACTAATCAATTTATTATATAATATGTCCATTATAATTCGTAAGCAATTCTATGAAACCGAAATACCTATTGATTTTGCACATTCTGGCCTGATTCCGACTAACTCACGGGTCTCGGCCATTGCCCCGGGTCGTTCCATGGCGTGGCTATACTATAATTTACGAGGCCTCTTTTCGTCTTAACAATATTGTGGGATTCGAAACATGTTTACATTTATCTTTTATTTGCCAAGTTTACTTCTTATAATGTACTTATATTTTCTTTATAACAAAACTTATATGCAAATCGGTCAATCTCGGAGAAATCGGTGTGTGAAAGTCGGTTAAAAATCAACCTATTTTATTCATTGTACTGGGTTGAACATTATATTACGACCATACGACTTACGTTTCTGGCCTTTAAGTACTGTTAATAGTGTAAGCACATAAGTCTGAATATATTTTATTTGTTTACATAATTATCAAATAAAGTATCATTTTAAAAATTTGCTTGGTAATAACTAATTATGACCAGCATTTCAAATAAATAAATAAAAGCTTTATTGTATCTTATTGTTAGAATTTACACAGTTAAACACTTATCAACTAAGTCCTACGCCTAAAAAAAAAAATTAAATAAAAACTAACAATATACCTACAAAGGGAAGCAAACTCAGCATTTTCATTGGAATGTTTTGTTATGAATAAGTCTATAGGTGGCCAATATCTAGAAATAGTTTTGTTATTGTAAACAACTTCAATTAGTATTCGAGCGTTGGTTTTGACTTGCTTTCTGTTCCTAATGCTTTATTGATATCCTGTCGTATCCTATTATTAGACAGTACGGCCTCAGGAAGTTTTGATTGTGTAATAAACCTATGAGTCTTATGCACGAAAGAATACACATAAATCCCACTATTAGGTATAATATAATATAATTAATATTTTATAAGTAAACTGATTTCTCCGAGGTTGCATTTGCGTGACTTTTGTCATCCTATATTTTCTAATAGTTGTTTTGTTTTTAAATACATATACATATATAAACTTATTACCGTTTTATTTTAAACTCGCAAAAACCGTTTGAGTCGCTTATAAATAAAAAAATATAATATGTGGTCGGTTGTCGCCATTGACTTTATATATATGAAGTCAATGGTTGTCGGTTAAATATGATTTAGCCCACTGATTAGGGCGGCATATGCTGGTAACATTTTCTGTCTTTATTTAGTATAAATAATAAACGTTATTAATTCGGGATTCGATTCGACAGCGGTAAAAGCCTGTTGTTTTGTGCTTGCGGATATGGGAGGCGGAAAATACATGCGCGTTTAATTTTTTGTTCATTATTTTAAAAGATTTAAAAACAAAATTGTGGAACTAGCTTCCATCTTCTGTGTTCCCTCATGATTATAATATAGGGCTCTTCAAAGGGCGGATAAACAAATATCTCAAAAGCCAGCAACGCATTGGCCGTTCCTCTGGTGCTGCAAATGTTCATGGGCGGCGGTAATCACTTATCAGGTGACCCGCAGGCTCGCTATACGTATGCATATATATATATGTATATGTATATGTGTATATATATAATAATATATATAGGTAGTAATAGCAAGTGATACTTAATATAGTAATATTAAGTATTTCTTGCTCTAATGGAGTAGCAAAGAAGGAGCCCGACACGCATAATTTTCTCAAAGGCGTGTGGATTTGTGAAGTCAGTCAATATACACTTATGATCAGTTATCCGCGTGGTGGATTATGTTCTTAATCCATTCTGAGGGGAGATTTGGGCTCTGTAGTACCTAGGCCAGCGATGGGTGTTGAATGTAGATAATGGTGAACTCTTCCTTTAACTTTAACATGGGTTAAATTTAAATGTAACTTTTGGCCCAATGTTAATAAAGCCTGATTTGTGCAACTCTTTGCTTGTTGTGGTTTGTGTGTATTACAAATTTTCTATTTATTTATTAGTTTTTTAGTTTAGTTACTTATGTTGTCCCATTCATTATTTATGTACTTAGTGCTATTAATTAATAATAATCAATGGTATCAGGGAATAAAACCGTAATTACACCTACTTAATATAGATAAGAGCTGAATATTCGCGTTTATAGCATAGTTATTCCATGACAATATTCCAAAGCTCGCTGTGATAATCCTCAAATAATCAGTTGTATCGTTATTAATAAATGATTATGAAATAACTATTTCCACATTTGTCAATATTCTCGATGTAAATTATGTAATTATATAAATGTACAACATTTTATATTTTGTACATTTATTTAATTACATAAAATATGAAAATGTACAGAATATTATTATTTTTGGCTTATTTCAATTATCGTATATAATTGGTAAGTAGGTAGGTATTTAATTTGATTGTATATTATGTACCTAAAATTTGCAACAATTTGAGTTTCTTATCAAATTCAATTAATAGTTGATTAATAATTAATTTGATAAAAAAATATAATATAAACTAAAACGAAATTAATTTTTTTTAAATATTATGATAATGGGTTAACCTTTCATCGTCGTCGCTGCGGAAAGAATATATTTGTATTCAGAGCTATCACGTAACGATTGTTTTTAATTGGTATGGTTGTTGCACTAACATAGCACAGAACAGAATAATACTTACTATTCTGCGGGCCTAGTGGGAGATTTTTTACCTATTCGATCGCCTTTAAGTTAACTGCGATTTGTATGGCATTGAACAAGCACCGTCTGTCATCTCTCATCAGCTTGACAATTCCATACAAATCTTAGTTAACTTCTAGACGCGTTCGAATGGGTAAAAAATCCCCCGCCAGACAAACTCTTGCAGTACGCGCGTTAAATATCAGCAGCAGATAAGTCTGCCTCATTATTCTGCCGTCGTGTGGAACAGGCATTAGGACTGACAGCAGGCGTAACGTTGAGTGTTTACGCCAGCTGTCAGTTGTCACACTCTCGCAACCCTAGCCCAGCTGCTGGGCGACCGTGTATCTCTGACAGCTACAGTGTAACGATCGCAATCACCTCTGATTGGATAACACTCTTCCACTATTGGACAAAATCCATTGATTCAACAAGAATACCATAAATTCAGCCAATCACAACAATTGATAGTGTAACAATGATTGATGCACAGTTTGACAACTACAGTGTAACGATCGCAATCACCTCTGACTGGATAACACTCTTCCACTATTGGACAAAATCCATTGACGCAGCAGGAATAACATAAATTCAGCCAATCACAACAATTGATACTGTAACAATGATTGATGCATAGTTTGATAGCTACAGTGTAACGATCGCAATCACCTCTGATTGGATAACACTCTTCCACTATTGGACAAAATCCATTGACGCAGCAAGAATACCATAAATTCAGCCAATCGCAACAATTGATACTGTAACAATGATTGATGCACAGTTTGATAGCTACAGTGTAACGATCGCAATCACCTCTGATTGGATAACACTCTTCCACTATTGGACAAAATCCATTGACGCAGCAAGAATACCATAAATTCAGCCAATCACAACAATTAAATACTGTAACAATGAGTGATGCAGGTTTTACATAATCGCCCTACAGCTGTAGGTCAAACGGTCTCAGTGAAATGTGTACGTATTTACAGTCTGTAATACGCAAAAAGGAACCCCTCCATCTCACCCAATCTCAATTTCGGGAAATGTAAATTGAATGAAATTGAGTCGAGGGCAATAAACTGCCAGTAGCTTATATGTAAAAAAGCTATTTGTAAAATGGTTTTCCTCGGTATACGTTCTCATGTGTCTCATTTTCATGTGTGTGTAGACTTAATAATAACTTATAATAATTATTAGTTTAAAATGGTAAACTATAGATCATTTTACCACCATAATTATATTAATACAGAATAGTAATGAAATACTTTATTGTAAGGAAGTCACTAGCTAAAAGGAGTTTCCTAGTATGGTTTCGAATGTCGTATGTATTGCTAAGAATAATTATCAATTATACTATAAAATAAAATAAGTACAATAAAATTTGTCAGGACTTCTGACGAAGTATTGGTATTTAAAAATGATCGCGCGTCAGTCACCTCGAAATAATAAACGAAATGAGCAATTTAACCTACACAGATTTTTCTCAGTGTTGGTTCTCATGTTACTGCCATAATATATACAATGTAATTATCAATTATACTACAAATAAAATAAAATTTGTCAGGACTTGCTATCCAATGACAAAGTATTGCTATTTCAAAATGATCGCGCGTCGGTCACCTCGGAATAATAAACAAAATAAGCATATTATGAAAGATTTTGCACACAGATTTTTCTCAGTGTTTGTTCTCATATCATTGTCGTATATTATACAATGTACATTGCTTTTTATTATAATTTGTCAATAATTAATGTTGATTAAGTCACTAATTATTCAGTGAATAAAAATCTATACACATATTTGTAAGAACTTTTGATGATTATCACAATGCCCTATTTATGTTTCCACGGGATGTCTTGAACTCAAAAATTCGCTGTAAAGTTAACTAGGTGCTTGGTGGTAGCCTGTGCGCCGTTCGTTTTTTTTTAGCTAATATGCAATTTTTATTATTCTTTAAAAATTCGTTTGAATTGAAAAAAATATTGTCTTGTGCATATTTTGGGGCTACACACAATGCAAGCTAGTATACCAGCTGGCTTGTTTGGTCACTATACGCAGCTACTAGTACCAGACCTGATGGTGAAATATTATATCCACGATGTCCATTAAAGGTCATAGGCTTATAGCATCTACTCATAACTATACTACCCGAACTAATGACAAACAGGTTAATGGCGCCAGCTAAGTGTGCATAATTAAACTCCCACTGTGTAAAGGTCAAAAGGTTTTTCAATATGTGTTCTCATGTGTTTCACTACTACGTACGCATTCCTTGTATAGATGTTATAGCTACTTGACAATAAGCGGCTGGTCACTTTTCTGGCATGCGAGTTAAATGTAGCTGTCCTCTGATAGACCACCATGCACCAAGTCACATTGTGCAGCCAAGCTGTTTGTAAATATATTTTTCTCAGTATTAGTTCTCATGTGTTTCACTACTAGATATGCATTCGGAAAGCCTCAGTTTTCATTAATTAAGTACCCTTGATTCAGTTGGAGGGTACTTAGTTCGCATTGCCATGGACGAAGTAGCTCTTGCCTCTTCGTCTATGGCATTATAGCTGCTTGACATCATGTGGCTGGTCACTTTTCTGGCATGCGAGTAAATATATATTTCTCAATATTAGTTCTCATGTGTTTCACTAATACATTATGCATTCGGAAAGCCTCAGTTTTCATTAATTAAGTAGCCTTGATTCAGTTGGAGGGTACTTAGTTCGCATTGCCATGGACGAAGTAGCTCTTGCCTCTTCGTCTATGGCATTATAGCTGCTTGACATCATGTGGCTGGTCACTTTTCTGACATGCGAGTTAAATGTATCAGCAGCTGCCTTCTGATAGGTCATTAACTCGCTAGTCAAGCTTTTTGTAGAGAGATTTTACTCAGTGTGTATTCTCATGTGTGGCTCTTCTATGTTCGATATTATACCCAAAGCCCGCGACCGGACCACTGAAAAATTGCGTTATAATACTGCTCGTGGTCTAAGTAGGCAAGATATAATGTTGATGTGACTTCTAAACTTCTTCCTAAATGACGCCCTGCGCCACATGTTCGCAACACATCTGCAACGCAATACCTGCCTATTCCTTTCATTAGACTTGACGTGGCTTAAACGAAAGATGGTTAACTTATTAATAATAAGTCTGCCTATAGTCCCACAAACTTTTTTGACCCGGTGGCCAAAATTGGAACCAATTTTTGTGCATGTTTAGTTTTAGTTTTTATTTTACTTGTAATAGATACAAGCGGCGCTGTCACCGGGTCAGATAAGTTTGTCGGACTATACATTAACCATATTTTGCAAAAATGTTTTCTCAGTGTGAGCTCTCATGTGAGCCTCACTGCAATGTTTTTTTTTCCTCTTACCATAAAGTTCCATTACAGTATAACGGCAACTTTATTGTCTTTTACTATTCTAGCTTAAACTTCTACTTATAATTAATTTCTACATCTAATTTACAGCCCAATAACTGTCCTTAGTTTATTATAATGTACTTAACGTTCACTACGTTTTTGTGACCTACATAAGTAGCACAAGCACTAATTCACTGACACAGCACTTGTACACGTTTTACACTAATTCGAACGGTTTCGTTCTTTTAAGTCTCCTTTTTATGTCTGTGTTATCTATAAGTTTTACAGCCTCCAAATTTACATGATGATGAAGTCTGTTGTTGTGAGGTTGAGAATGTTGGTGAGCTTCTGCGTATTTTTGGATGATTTTGGTTACAATCTTTAGGTCCTTGTGGAGATCGTGATCGTTAGTAGTATATTTAATTTTTGTGTAATATTTTAGCATATTTAACTATGTCAGATCATTTCAATTCATGTACATTGTGTCGCCTTCATTTTTTCTTTTTAGTTTTAAATAGTTAACCCGTGGATGGTGTGGTGGATTACACATTTGTAAATATTTTATTTTTATTGTGATAATTAGATTTAATGTGTACTTAATTGTTAATCGTCTCAAATAAATAAATTTTAAAAAAAACTTGAACTTTCACTGCAATGTGTAAGTACATTTAAACCCTAAATACCTACCTACCTATTATTAGATAAACAAATAATAATTATTTTATTTACGTTAAGTATACTGCGTAATATCTAATTATTCGCGTTATTCAGTAAGTATCCATTTTTTGACGTTTACTGATGAATGACAGGATGTTGATGTCACTGCACTGTGATTAAATAAATGCAATGGTGTATAATAGAACTGGTTTTATTTAATTTGTTCCTATAATAATATTGATGTAACATAATATGGGATGAATGACCTAGTCATTAGAATGCATATGTCACCGTAAGATTGTAAAAACCGTTAGTTTATAATCTAACTCGCGTAATTGCAAACTGTCGAAAGTTTACAATTTAACGCATTATTTTCCGGTAGATTGTAATCTGATAGGTATTTAAACCCGATAAAAGCCGGGCACTACTTGATTATTTATGTCGAACCCTAACCTAACCTACAAGAAAGAGACAAGAAAACGTAAATACAATGAATATTTCAAAAACTGACACTCAGAACATTGAACAGTTTACAATCTTTCGACAGTTTAGAATTTCGCGAGTTAGATTATAATCTAACGGGTTTTACAATCTTACGGTGACACATATAATAATCACCCATAGGTCAGGAATTTCAATTCTGGTTTCTTATTATAAATCATCCGTATTAGGTATTTGCTTGCCATTTTGCAATCCAGATCTTTAGTCGACCAAAAATCGAAAGCTAACATCCGGGGTCAATGGGGTGACACAAGACAGTGTTGTCATATTATCATCATTGTCATATATTTGACTTACTTATGTATATACTTACTGGCCGGAGGCTGAGATTTCAAAGATTTCGCTTCTAGCTGTAGTAGATTTATAGGTGCATAATTGACGACACACTCGAAAGAATTCGAGCCATAAGATTTTCGATACTCGATCATCGTTATCGATGGTCCTACTAAGCTTGGTGAATCAAATAGGTATTATTTTTTGTCAGCGTTGCGTCATCGAAAGACGTTAGCCTACACGTGCCGAATAATTTTGTATGTTTTAGCAAAACAAGAGGTAAAGCCATGATATTAAACGCATTACGCGCCGATTAATAAAAGAAAGCATACATGCTACTTAATTAATGTAATACCTATCTAAGTGCAAACCAAAAATCGGTAAAAAAACTGCATGTACAGACGATAGTTTGAGTGCCTACCTATCTGTACCTACTAATATTATAAAGAGGTAAAGTTTGCGAGTTTGTGACGTTGTAGGGGGTAATCTCTGGATCTACTGAACCGATTTTGCAAATTCTGGCTATAAATTAAGCCGAAAAATTAAAGAGTTCCCGTGGGAATTTAAAAACTTATTTCTCGCGGACGAAGTCGCGGGCATCTGCTAGTTATAAGTACTTTAAGCATTTTTTGCACAAAATATCTACCTTACAATCGAAGGCCACCATCAAACGATCGAATCGATGTCTCCCTGGCGCAGTGGTTAGCGCTGTGGTCTTAAAAGCTGATGATGTGGTCTGTTTCGTCTACCTGCTCTAAAGGAGTATTTGGAAGGATTCCAAAGACGCAATAATTAATTTGCCATCGAATTAAATAAATCAACTAATTTTACTGAGATTCTTTATTACAACTAACTAGTTATATTATTAATATCTACCAGCTTGGCAAACTTACCTGTGCATTTGGCGAAATTCGGTACTAACATTTTCTTCACTGTTGGGAGAGTCTTCCCGAGAGGGCCAAGCCGGGTTACGGGCTTCGAGGCCTCACCTCCATACCCGGGTGGGGCGCGAGCAACATTGTAGGTGCCTCTGTGAATTTCTTGTAGCTGTGAAGTCTGCTAACGCCTGCCTTGAGGGCTACGAGCCCCCAGGCAGGATGTCGTAGAGGCCTTCAAGGTAGGCCCTAGCTTCTCTCTTTTGACGGTAAATTGGTGTTATTGAAGTGAAAACTTCTTTAGGCGCGTTGAGCACTTTTTGGTAGGGGGTCAACTTGTGGATTCGCGTCATCGACACTGCGTCACCGACATGCTCGCTTTGTTACAAAGACAAAAGGTCTTAAATATAAACATACTAAGTACATTCGTAATTAAACTTTAATGCCTTAGTTCTAAGGTTTATTATATTATTAAAAAAAAAACATACTTCTATCGGCAATCCCAATGACTGCCAATTTTTTTTATAGTCGGTGGCGCCTCCGCTGCACGCACAGATAAGTTTGCCAAGCTTATTACTGGCACATTATAATCCCATAGACCTGAGATAGTTCTGTCCTCCGCCGCACGCACAGATAAGTTTACCAAGATTATTACTGCCAAATTATAATCCTATAGGTCTGAGATAGTTCTGTCCTATGGTATCAACGGGAAGCTTGCAGTCCTTCCATGGCACGGTCCGTATCGTGAACGGTCCGGTGCCCATCAGCGTCACTGAAAATAAAGATTTATTTAAGGTTACGAGTGTAGGACCAGCTGGAATTATAGAAGTAGATAATTATCTTAAAATTTAAGAGACCATTAAAATTACAGGAGACTTCAAATTCAAACCACCTTGCTTGTAAGTTGGTAGGTACCTACAACAAAATTCTACTAAATTCAAATACCGACGAAAAACTGACCGCTCTATTGTTACGCTTATCTTTAGTGATAACTTATCACATAAAAGTACGTACTTTTATCTTATTAAAAGTACGTACTTTTATCTTATTAAAAGTACCTCGACCTCAATTTTTTTGATCCAATAACTTTTAGATCCGCATTCATATTACGAAAGCGGGTTTGAAAATGTTGCCTTTTCTACTGATTAGGTAAAATAAGTTATTCGGTACATCAATAATTTTGCCATAAGGTTGTTACCAGGCGTCAAAATGTACTATTGCGCATTATAAGAAAATGTCTTGTGTCTAAGAGTACCAACCAAACCCAGCGTCTTCGCCGGCGAAGACGAGGACCGCGATATCTTACGTCACCCGGACGTGGTCTTAACCCACGGCCTCGGGGGCGTATGGACTAATCTAGTCCAACCGACCTCCCATTCATCCCAACGTCATCCTAAGCCGTGGTCCGAGCCTCATAGGAGGTGCCCTTATGAGGACGTTGTAACAGAGCCCTAGGGCTCTTTTCTCGGCGACGCCTAGCGCTCGCCCATGCCCCCGGTGACACTGCAGTGACCAGTAGGGCCTATAGTCAGCACACTCAATGCGAAAAAAAAAAACTGAGAGTAATGTCTTAAATTTTATATGCGCGTGTTTTGTCCGACACAATAAAAATTTCTTGTAAACTGTCTCACATTCTAGAAATCCTCGTAGGCACCGAACCTAAGTTTCTTACCGATCATTCCAGGCACTAGTGTGACGGTGTACTTCCCGTTGTTCATGATAACTGATAAGTAAGTTGTCTTCCACAAAGGAGACGATGAGCGTTTGCTTAACGTGGATATCTCGCATCGGGTTGGAGCCTTAGCACTTTATGTGAGGAATATCTGATTAGGTAGGTATAACTTACCAATCATTCCAGGCACTAGAGTGACGTTGTACTTCCCATTGTTCATGACAAGGGGCCAGTTGTCGTCCACAGAGGAGACAGTGAGCGTCGTTTGCGGTACACGGATGTCTAGCGTCAGGTTGGAGCCTAAGTACTTTATTCCTGAGGAAGAAAAGAGAATCTTAATTTTTTTCTTTATAACACAACCCACAAATCTAACGTTAAATTTCTTATTTTCCTGCCAACAATTCTTATTATATAAGCCAAAGTCTGACTGTCTGTCTTGTTACCTTTCCACGACCCAATTCCAATTTTGTAACAGATACAAAAAAGTACAAATAAATAATTAACTGTCTCACCCTTAATCCTGAACTTGGTAGCTTCAGGCGGTAGTTGTGGCTGGATAATCTCCAGTCGGTCCAGATGTATCCTGATTCCGGCGTATCCAAACATGAGAGCTTGCAGGAAACCGCCCATCCCGGTGTGGAAGTTCACAGCTCCCACTTTTGGTCGACGCTGCTCTGTCCAGACCTGATTAAGAAAATGTTTAAGCTTTTGATAGCTACACCTAATTTAGGGAAAGTATGTATTAAAATCAGCAAACGGTTGATATATCCTGGTAGCTACATTTTAGGGAGGAAGTAGGATAGAATTGTCACACAATATAACAAAACAAAAGTACAGGTACCTATCCTATGTCATTCCATATAAATCTTTAGAGAGAGCCGATCTTATCGCTTGAATTGATCTGCTCGAGCGATATGTGTCTCTTGCAGACAATTTCTTGTGACCGACTATATGGTCGAAGAAGTGTATAAGTTAAATGGTAAAGAAAAAAAATTTCGAGCGTGAATTTTAACCGTCAGCGCGTTCGAAATCTGCAGAAATAATATTATATTCCATTCCGAAATAACGGGTTGTGTAGCAAGCAATTTCGTTTTATAGAATAAGATAGACTACATAAACACTATATACTAATAATACACATATAAATAAATATCAACTCTACTCCATTACATAGATAGATAGTAGTTTTTCTAACAACGTTTGAAGACATGTAGGGATTTTGCCTGACGTATGTCAGCGGGTATTTTATCTATAACTTTTGCATTTGTTGTCAAGCATCATGAATAAAAATACTTTCAATTCTCATAAATTGCGCAAAGCATTATGGCCTCGCAATGGCTAAGACGCCCCTGCGAGTAAGTCTAAGTTCCCTACCTTGAAGGGCTCTCGCAAATATCCCTCGTAGCTCTTGTTGAAGAGTGTGGCAGCCCGCAGTTTGTCCTGTATCTGCAGCTGGCCGATGGTGTGCATACTCCAGGTTATAGCGGGCCCATTGCCACAGGTTACCAACTCTTAGTGTTTCAGGTCGATTATACTCGTACCTCGAAGGGCTCTCGCACATATCCCTCGTAACTCTTGTTGAAGAGTGTGGCAGCCCGCAGGTTGTCCTGTATCTGCAGCTGGCCAATGGTGTGCATACTCCAGGTCATAGCAGGCCCATTGCCACAGGTTACCAACTCTTAATATGTCAGGTCGATAATACCTTGAAGGGCTCTCGCACAAATCCCTCGTAGCTCTTGTTGAAGAGTGTGGCAGCCCGCAGGTTGTCCTGTATCTGCAGCTGGCCGATAGTGTGCATACTCCAGGTCATGGCGGGGCCGTTGCCACGGGTTACCGACTCGTAGTATGTGAGGTCGTTTATTCGCGTCGAACTACAAGATAAATTAATGTAAGTACTCCGGTGGCACAATTTGCCGATATGATAACTACCCACCAGACAGAGGCTGATATACATAACATTGATATTAATCGTTATAAACCTAAGAGTTGAAATAGAACTCCTAGTCGAGTCGTAAACGGGAGGACCTGGGAATCCACCGCATTACTATCCCAAGAAATCCCCTGCCACTATATGTAATTAATGTAAAGGGGTTATGGCCCGCAGCAATAAGGTATACTTACGAACAGAGAGAGTGAACCAAATAAGAGAGGGAATAGTGCCTGGGGACAAGTTGTAAAATTTTTACTATTCTTGACTATTTATAAAAACATCGTGACCCATCACTCTCAGTTCAGATCAGAATCTCCAAGTAAGAAGTAGGTAACTATCCGTATCCACGAAACTTTAACGATTAAGTAATTTTCTTTTTGTGAAAATCTTGAGGAAACCTAATTCTAACACGTCATTATGTTACATAAGTACCTAATAATGTTACGTAATAAGTTATAATATCATTTTATCAATTTATTGTTGACCCACATATGAAAATTGAAGAGTTATGATTATTTTATTGGTATCACGTGTAATGATTTGATATAAAACAAACAATAATTCACAGTTCGGACAATTGACCCTTGGAACAATGTACCTAGTTAAACAGTGTGAATATTGAGAAATACACGACCG
This sequence comes from Erebia palarica, assembly GCA_964035005.1. NCBI lineage: Eukaryota > Metazoa > Arthropoda > Insecta > Lepidoptera > Nymphalidae > Erebia > Erebia palarica. The sequence continues at coordinate 34,676,212 of OZ035985.1, read as the reverse complement.
TGAATGTTTTCATTCTGCAACTCTAATTGTAATAATCCAAATTCTAAATAATATGGGGTGCTCTTTTTCTGTTGGGGCCTTATTTTTGTCATATTACTAAGGTTCCTTATTCTTCCTAATGATCTCATATTAAGTAGAGAGGACTTTCGCGGGATTTGTAGTTTTTTTTTCCCATGTTAGCCCTTCTTTTCAACCGATTTTGATGAAATTTGATACAGATATCCCCACTTGTGACAGACAGTTAGTTATGTCTCGGGGAAGGCTACATTACATAGGCCACTTTCATCGCGGAAAAGGAGTGTAGAACTGGAAATAACTAAAAACAAGACATCTAAGTTGAGTAAACTCCATTGGTAGAGACTTTTGAATGTTCCCCTTCAAATTTTTTCAATAATCATACTAATATTTTATATGCGCAAGTGTGTTTGTTTGTTGGGTTGTCCTTCAGTCATGCCGCAAGAGAGCAACAGATGGACGTGATTTTTTTGCAAGGGTATATTCGAGGACCTGGAGAGTGACATAGGCTCTTTATCCCGGAGATTTTAAGAGTTCCTGCAAAAACCAAAAAACTTCAATCCACGCAGACGAAGTGAATCCATCAGCTCGTACTTACATATTCATAGGATACTGTAGCGGGAAGCCCAAAAGCACTGCATCAGCCTGTTTGATGGCTTCCCCTCTCTTATATCCCTGGAACTGTGGGTGATAGTCCAGGGTGTTGTCGTAAGGCAGCGCAAGACTCCAGGCGATGTCTGCCCAATGGTCGGGATCTTTGGTCAAGTAGTAGGATTTACATTGGCAGGCTACGTATCTGGAAAGTGTATAGGTACAATTTTAAATAATTAATTTGTCATTTTTGTTACAATATTATTAGTCAATAAACTTGCATATTTATTTTAAACTAGATGATGCCCGCGACTTCGTCCGCGTGGACTAAGTTTTTTCGATTCCCGCGGGAATTCCTTAATTTTCTGGGATAAAATGTCCTTTCCCAGGATACTACCTATCACTGTACCAAATTTCATCAAAATCGGTTGAACTGGTGGGCAGTGAAATCGTAGCAGACAGACAGACACACTTTCGCATAACGCATTTATAATATTTGTATGGATAGTATGGACTAGTGGGCCCGGTAGACTTTGTCCTACCCTGAACGTACAACCCGATTACAGCGCCCCCTACTGGGTCACCTAAGTTTCAGACATATTCTACTGAGAAAATTTTATCAATAATCTAGTTAAAAATATTCATTATATATGAATCCATACTTATATTATAAATGCGAAAGTGTTTCTGTCTGTCTGTCTATCTGTCTGTCTGCTACGCTTTCACGGCCCACCCATTCAACCGATTTTGATGAAATTTGGTACAAGGATAGTTTATATCCCGGGGAAGGCTACTTTTTATCCCGGAAAATTAAGGAGTTTCTGCGGGAATCGAAAAACTTAGTCCACGCGCACGAAGTCGTGGGAATCATCTAGTTTCTGAATAAAATTTAAAATCTAAGAAATACTCACTCAGCCAAATAAAGAGAGTAGCCCGCTACTACGTTGGTGAACACCGAATTGGTAACATTACTGTGGTCTTCATCTGGACCCATCACATCTGGAAATGGTAGGAAAAATCTCTAGGTATAAAAGTAGAAACTGAATGACTGGCGTATCAGCTGAAACTGAGCTTAGAATCTCCATTGATTTTAGCTTGGATTCTCTTTGTAAAGTAAAGGCCCAGAAGATAGTATGTACTCACAATCGACAAAGATATCAAAAAATCGTCGCCCAAGCGTTCTTAGCAGTGCATTGGCTTGGAACACAAGGTTAGGTATATTATCCTTTTCTTTTACATCTGTACTAGATGATGTCCACGACTTCATTTGCGTTAAGTTTTTACGGGAACTCCTTAATTTTTCGGGATAAAAAGTAGCCTGTATCCTTCCTCGGGGTAGAGGTATCTCTACCGAATTTCATCAACATCGGTTGAAAAGATGGGCCGTGAAAGCGTAGCAGATAGGCAGACGCACTTTCGCATTTATAATGTTAGTAGGCTATGAATAGTGTGAATATTGATAGTATAAATTATTGGTTACGTTTAGTGCTTCGCAAATAAAGAGGTAGTATAATAATAGGTAACTTATGGATAGATTACAAGTAAGTATTAATTTTATTATGATTATTTATTATTTCGGCCGCAACAAGGGACGCATTAACTCACTTGCAATATCATAGAGTCCAGTCGAGTAGTTAATGACAGCGCGGGAAGCCCAGAAGTCCGCAATGTTTGTCACTATCGAACATCCGCCATGCTGAAATCCAATGATTTATGCCCGTTTTCGCTGAAAATCGCTAAAGAATCACCAAAGCTCAATATGGTTCCAGTTAGAAATGCTTATTGGGCTTAGGTGATCCCTGAGAAATCGGCGGTGAAAACGAGCATGAGTGTCTAAAAACACATACTCGTACCTCTGGGTTCACGTAGAACACGGTTCACTTATATACTAAACCCGATTATATACTATTTCTGTACCTACGTAGGTGACTCTTATTTATGCACATAATATAGAATAATCATCCACTCAACCAATGTTAGTCTACAAGTCAAGTCTTAATTAATTTCGTAGAGAAACCCTAAGAATAATTTTCTCTATCGCTAGCCGAGTGACCCTGAGTATTCTGATCACGTCCATGGCACATAAGAAAGTACTCAAGTTTCAGTGCAGTTACTCGTAAAGTGATCGCTGGCAAAACGAGCTAATTATTCGAAACCTTCGTAAGTAGATTGACCAAAACGAGCTTAGTTTTCAAAACCTTTGTAAGTAGATTGACCAAAACGAGCTTAGTGTTCGAAACCTTTGTAAGTAAATGGACCACAACGAGCTAAGTATTCGAAACCTTTGTAAGTAGTTTGACCAAAACGAGTTAAGTATTCGAAACCTTTGTAAGTAGATTGACCAAAACGAGCTAAGTATTCGAAACCTTTATAAGACATTGAGATGTCACAGAGGAGCCAATTGTGTATACCACTATCTCTAAACTAAACTAAAATGACAGCTCTAAATTTAGTTTAGTTAAAAGCTGCCCCTTTCGTCAGTCATTTTCGTCAATTTAGTTTAGTTTAGAAATGTTGTACAACAGAATGGGCCCCGGATCGCTGCATTCTCAACCGAACTGGATCAGCAGTCCACTTTTTCTCAAAATTCTGATCATAATTTTAAAACTTTTAATATTTGACTTTTTATACGACTGCCTGAAAAAATGAGTATATTGTTTTCAGGGTTCATGTATGTAAGTATGTATGTATGTATGTGAGTTTGTATATTCCACCATAACTTCTATACGCCTGAACCGATTTTGATAAATGAGGTATCGTTAGAATCCCTAGCTTATTTCGGGTGACATAGGCTAGTAAATTTTTTTAAAAAATTGATGGGGTGACCATGGTCCCGCATTAAAGACCAAAATTAAAAAAAAAATAACGAAAATAAGATTAACTATATAATCATCATCTAGAAAATGATGAGTAGATTCCAAAAATATATAACACTATAGTTCAATATTTAGTGATTCACAAAAAAATATCATTTATTAAATGTGAATAAGATTCCACTAATATGCAAATCGCTTCTTATGGAGGTAAACTCCAAAAATAATATGGCAGGGCTGTCGTATTTTTTAATTCGTTAAATTAATTCATGCGTACCTTCAACCAATCTTCATCTCTGGTCACAGCAAGGTACTGTCTGGCCGCAAACGCTATACATCCAGAGACGTGCTGCTCAAACTCCGCCACATCGGGACAACATGGCTGAGTCACTTCTACACCAGTGTATGCACTTTCCCACGGATATCTGTGCACGTAGAAAATGATGGATTAGAAATGATTTATGCTATAGTGCTTGTACAAACTACTTTCGAATCTTCGTTTTGATCGTCTGATTATTTGTTTATTTTATTTATTTATTTATCTTCCAGCTTAAATCTATCTTTACAGGTATTACCTAATTCGACCAAGACAAAAAACATATACCTATACATTACAAAAAATATTTACAATAAAATAGACTTGATTAACAACAAAAAACATACCTACCCTATGATACTGAAGGTCGTGTAAGTAGCTCTGAGTGCATTTTTGCTGTGATGTGTGCAAGTGGTGAACTGTAGAGTTCTAGGGGGAATTAAAATTCCACGCGGACGAAGTCGCGGGCATCAGCCAAGAAGTAATTTATCCAAGTTACTAGTTATTTTCGGTCTATGTGTGATTTTGAATCTTTGTTGAATATCCTTTCTACAGAGAAAGCCAGCAAGACAGAAGCCTGCTCTTTCAGCAATCATTTTTGATGTTTTAAAATTAACCTTTTCTTAAGGTAGTAGCGCTTGACTGCAATCAGACCTACTGATATCTACTGGACTATATGATTGATCATATATTATAATATGGCGGCCGTGTTTGTAAGTGAATTGCTAAAATTAAAGTATATTATGTGGATAACCAGCGTTTCCTTTTACTACTATTTCTCCCTGATTATTAATTTGATTTTTTTTTTTAAATTAATTATTGGCTTACGCTTAACCACAATCACACCTGATGGGAAGTGATAATGCGGCCTAAGCACAGAGTACTTTTTATATATGGGCCTAAGATGGGACGCGCTTGCCTAGAAGATACCTATTCATTTTGATTTAAAGATACCCGGATCGTAATTGGTGGGAAACAGTGAATTGGTGGGAGACAGACAAAAGTGTTTCTGTCTGTCTGTCCATCTGCCTGTCTGCTACGCTTTCACGGCCCACCTGTTCAACCGATTTTGATGAAATTTGGTGCAGGGATAGTTTGTATCCCGGGGAAGGACATAGGCTACTGTTTATCCCGGAAAATTAAGGAGTTCCTGCGGGATTTGAAAAATAAATCCACGCGTACGAAGTCGCGGGCATCATCTAGTAAAGTAAAAAGAAGAATTTTTGGATTATATACCTACCTGTATCCTTTGTTTCCAGTCAATCTCGCCAGCTCAGCGGCCACGTACGCGTTATCGAGGCGATACTGGAGAAGTTTGCGAGCGTATTGCGGATACAAAAGCAGGATCGGTGGGAACATCCACATCTCTGTGTCCCAGAAATTGTGACCTGATACAATACATGGAACAAGGAGTATACAGCGTTACGTTTCGCTTAGGGCTTGAGTTTTTTAGTGAATACCGCACTGTAGGTACCACCATAGGCACCCTCGTGCCTCGGAGAGCACGTTAAGCCGTCGGTCCTGCAGGGCGACGGCGTGTCTTCTGCATCAATCATTGTTACAGTATCAATTGTTGTGATTGGCTGAATTTATGGTATTCTTGCTGCGTCAATGGATTTTGTCCAATAGTGGAAGACCGTTATCCAATCAGAGGTGATTGTGATCGTTACACTGTAGCTGTCAGAGATACGCGGCCGCCCAGCCGGTTATAATCACCAACACAACGACGACCGACGACCTCCGTGGCGCAGTGTGTAGCGCTGTTGTCTTAACGTATGGAGATCCCGGGTTCAATCCCCGGCAGGGTCAATTTGGGAATTTATAATTTCTGAATTTTCCCTGGTCTGGCTTCGGCCGTGGCTAGTTACCACACTACCGGCAAATACGTGCCATCAAGCGATTTAGCATTCCGGTACGATGCTGTATAGAAACCGAATAGGGGTATGGGTTTAATATAACTGCCATGCCCCTAACACGTTAGCCCGCTACCATCTTAAACTGCATCATCACTTACCATCAGGTGAGATCGCAGTCAAGAAATAAATTGTAGTGGATAAAAAAAATTAATAAGCTCCTGAAAAATCTTATTATATTGTTGAAGATTACGTAAATGACAAAGGAGTATAGATTTGACTCGCTCCAGCAATGCTAAGGACAACTGTTACTTATGTATTCTACAAATTAATGAAATTGTAAATTATTTTTTCCAAAAGAGTAACCGCCGATTTGCTGGTTCTTCTCGGTAGGATGTCATTCGAACCAGTGCAGTGGTAGATTCACTCGACGATTCAAAAGTACTTGTAAAAGTTTATTTGAATAAAAAACATTTGAATTTTGAATTTGAACATGATAATTGATAATGGGGCATGATAGTTAAAGCCCCACTGGTGGGTCCCACTTTGATTCCCTCTCTACTATGAGAGTGGAAGCCGGTGCCCAGCAGTGGGACGATAATGGGATGTAGTGATGGAGGTACCTACCTACCTACAAACAGCCAGGGGTAGGCTATGTTTTTGGCCGTAGAATCCATCTTACCGGCAATGTCATACCTCCAAACAATATCGCGTTCCAGGACAATGTCCCGTACAAAACCGCTAACAACTGGGTAATAAACAACTTCCATACCCCTTCCAGGCTATCCCGCTATTATCGTAAGCTAATACAACGGTTGTAAGATCGCGTGAATCCATACTATCCATACTTAATACCTATTATAAATGCGCAAGTGTGTCTGCCTGACTGTCTGCCTGAAATTGGGTACAGGTAAAGGTTGTTTACCGGGGAAGGACATAGGCTTTTTATCCCAGAATATTAAAGACCTTGGTGGTGTAATAAGTCTTACCTTCATAATCATCAAAAGTACCTCCCCTACCCAATCCAGTCGGGCTGAGGCCATAGAATCGGTCTAAGGGAAAGTGGGAGTGTTCCGATGGAAGCGAACTCAAGAAGTAGTACCATATCCCGTTCACTATTTTGGCCTGAAATCAGCAGTTTTGCTTTATTTATAGGTGTATGTCACGTACTTAATATCCCTAATTTGGTTTTGTGGAAATAAACTTTAATATTCATACTTCCATACTATCATTATAAATGCGAATGTGTGTTTGACTATCAGTCAGTCTGTCTGTCTGTCTGCTACGCTTTCACGGCATATTTGTTCAATAGATTTCATCCATCCATCAGCCTGTATTTATGCACTGCTGGACATACTTAGGCCGTTTGGAGAGCACAATATTGTCCTCCGCCTTCCTCATCCAACCACGTGCTGCCACCCGTTTAGCACCCTCAGCAATGAGGAATGCCAGGTCGTCGGTCCAGCGGGTTAGAGGTCGTCCCAAACTGCGTTAAATAAATCGTTCGAGTTCGAAACTCATTCTGTGGCGATAGGTTCCACAGTCCACTTATCTGACCTGACCAAAGATTTTGCAAACCACTTTTCTTTCGAAAGTTGCTAACATGTTTTCTTTCTTCATAGTCGGAGGCCACAGCTTTACATGCATAAGGTCAGGCCCCTCTTTCCAACTGGGTACTCTGGGCACGTGCCCAAGGCCCCGCGATCGATGGGGGCCCCCTATAGTTACTACCAGATCACCAAACGACTGATTAACGATAATTTATATTACGTTCAAAATATGCCTCAGTAGTAAGTTAATCAGATTTTAAATTGATATTGAAGTTTGTTTAAAGTAACCGTTTAAAATAACAGTTGAATCAATCCAGAATATTGCTTATCTACTATATATGCATGTTTTAACAAAATAGGCAGGGGATTATTTTGCTAAAACAGGCATATGCCTTTACTTAGGGGCACCATTATCCTAACGTGCCCAGGGCCTCCAATATGTTAAAGACGGGCGGGTATGCACTGGCCGTATGAGTGTTTTGTAGAGGAGTTTGGTCTTACGGCTAAGGAGTTTCCAAACTTACCAACTGCAAATTGCCTTCAATCTCTAGCCCGCCCTGTTGGTACAGCCTGCCCCAATGTTCTACGTGCTTCTCGAATAAATCCTCGCCGTCCTCCTGCAATACTGTCATACCATTACAACTACCGTACTGACTACTGATAAATACGGTACACCGTACACTTTACTTGATAGAATGGTTTAGCCAGTCTATTGTAATATGTACTCAGTTCAACATAAAGATGCAACTCCTCAATAAATCGATGTAGGTTGTATACTCATCGATTTGGAAGAAAGGTGCATTGAAAATGTAAGTAGGCTAGATTAGGAAATAATTTTATAACAATAGCAAGTAAGGTTGCGTTATCCTTTATGTTAGTTAGTAAGGAGTAGATATTAAGACTGCACAGAATAAAGACGTCTTCACCAAAAGTCTCCATCATTTTAATACGAACCAAAATCCACATTACTTCACTGTTATAAAATATTCTAAACTATCCTAACTTCCTAAGATAATATGGCAAATCGATCAATCGTTCCTATTTGACAGGATATGGTCCTAAGTAGATAAATAATATTGTATCTACTATTCATTAGTGCTTAAGAAAATGTGAAAAAATTGTAAAATAGATGGCTTTTCTTGTCTCGGATGATCTCATCTCGAGTCTTCCTCCTTTGTCTCGTCTCGTGGACTCATCTAGTGGACCTTATGCTTCCGGTATAGAACAGCGTGGTTAAATACTAAAGCACACCCGTATCTACGAAGTAATAGCTCGTATTCTGTAGTCCAGAGTAAAGTACTTAGTTACCATAATAATTAATATTATAAATGAAAATTTATGCCTATTTGTTACCATTTCACTACTCATACGCTGAACTCTGAACCGATCATAACGATATTGATACAGATATATCTTGCATCCTGCGGATGGATCTACTTTATTTTTATTATAACCCAATCTACGCAGACCAAGTCGCGGGCGTTAGCTATTATCAATATGAGTCCCACATGTAATAAGAGGAAATATAAATAACTCACTTTTGATGAACTCCTGTCTCGCCACAGTTTCATTTTTATCAGCTGTCATAAAAAACGTGAAGACTCTACTTCTGTAATGCGGCACCACGAGGTGGTCAGGTACAGACGACCAGTATGCACATACATCCACTGGAACCGCTTGGTACGATGGATCCTCTACCTCCTTGGTCTTTCCGCATGCTTTCCATACTATCATATCGTCGATGATCTCAGGAGTTGGAGACGCGAACGAGATGTCTTGGCTTTCGGGGCCCGGCATTTGCTTTATTGCTACCCAGATTTCGCGATGGACGAAGTTTGGATCTAAAAAACCATGTACCTATAAAATACTTACTTTAGAATTCAAATATTCTCAATAGGTATATCTCTAAAACATTTAATTTTAAATTCAAATGTTCCACGAGTTAATTACTGTAAACCAACTTTTATAAGATAAAGCTTTTGATTACGAAAACAGCCTTTCATGACTGAGTAAATTTAATGTACATATTTGTTTAATACAACATATTTGTACATTTCCCGGAACAGGGAATCTGATTATTCATATTTCTATGGTCGATCTCGATTTCCTATTAAAACGTGGAGTGCCTTACAAATTATTTGTAGCAAATTTACATCAATGAGAAGTTGCAACAAAGCCTTCGTTAAAGTAATTTTCAAGGAGCATCAGGGGGAACGGTAATGCTTCTACCAAGACTAGTTAAATAATATAAAATTAACGTCTATTTCAACTGTATTTATTACTATCCAGTAGGTACTGTTAGGTGAGAACAAAATAAAAAAATTGAGATCCAGTCAACTGTTTAACAATCTCATTTCTGAACAATAAATAAATAAATAAGGAGACTGAAAACAAGTGTGCTAAAAATGTGATAAATTACCTAATGTTTACTACTTTACCTGCATGGGTCTTAGGCTCAACTTTAATCTGGTTCACGATAGATCTCGTATAGTATCTATGAGCGAAAATTCTCTGTGTCACCACCGACCTCTCTCTATCCACCGATACTTGAAACACGCCATGTTCCGTATCCAAACTGTAAACGGGACTTAGATATGGGTGGTGTGTAATACTTTACCTGCATGAGTCTTAGGCTCAACTTTAATCTGGTTCACGATAGATCTCGTATAGTATCTATGAGCGAAAATTCTCTGTGTCACCACCGACCTCTCTCTATCCACCGATACTTGAAACACGCCATGTTCCGTATCCAAACTGTAAACGGGACTTAGATATGGGTGGTGTGTAATACTTTACCTGCATGAGTCTTAGGCTCAACTTTAATCTGGTTCACGATAGATCTCGTATAGTATCTATGAGCGAAAATTCTCTGTGTCACCACCGACCTCTCTCTATCCACCGATACTTGAAACACGCCATGTTCCGTATCCAAACTGTAAACGGGACTTAGATATGGGTGGTGTGTAATACTTTACCTGCATGAGTCTTAGGCTCAACTTTAATCTGGTTCACGATAGATCTCGTATAGTATCTATGAGCGAAAATTCTCTGTGTCACCACCGACCTCTCTCTATCCACCGATACTTGAAACACGCCATGTTCCGTATCCAAACTGTAAACGGGACTTAGATATGGGTGGTGTGTAATGGTGGAGTTGAGGCGTATGTTTGCCCAGGCTGGTATTCTGGCCCGTCTGCTCTCACCCTTACGTCCGTTGTACAGGCCGTTCATATAAACTGTGTCGCTAAAGACGTTGGTTGCCAGGTGGCCATTGCCTAAAGATGGCATGAATCGATCGTCAGACGGGAGGCTGCAATAAAAAAAGTATTTTTTATAATGATAGAATGCGAATAGAATATATATAGAATAGATTTGACGACCTCCGTGGCGCAGTGTGTAGCGCTGTTGTCTTAACGTGCGGAGGTCCCGGGTTCGATCCCCGGTGGGGTCAATTTGGGAATTTATAATTTCTGAATTTTCCCTGGTCTGGCATGGTGGGAGGCTTCGGCCGTGGCTAGTTACCACCCTACTGGCAAAGATGTGCCGCCAAGCGATTTAGCGTTCCGGTACGATGTCGTGTAGAAACCGAATAGGGGTATGGATTTATTATAATTGCCATGCCCCTAACAGATTAGCCCACTAACATCATGTATCATCACTTACCATTAGATGCATCGCAGTCAAGGGCTAACTTGAGTGGTTAAAAAAAAAGAATACCAATATTTATTATTTTACATATATGTATAAGCGTACAAAATGAAGTTACTTTTAAGAAAACATTTCATTTTTTGTAAGCTTGTAATTTTCTAGCATTTTTATAGTCCATAACTATTACCACAGAATACTAATTAACTTAATTCATACTAATATTATAAATGCGAAAGTGCGTCGGTCTGTCTGTCCGTCTGTCTGTCTGTTACGCTTTCACGGCTGATTTGTCCAACAAATTTTGATGAATCTTGGTACATGGGTAGGTTGTATCCCGGGGAAGGACTTAGGCTACCTTTTATCCCGGGAAATTAAAGAGTACCCGCGGGAATCAAAAAATCTTAATCCACGCGGACGAACTCCATCATCAAGTCTAGCATCATCTAGTGCATAGATAATTATATCGGTAATTATGACAAATTGCTCTTATTGTAGGTACACCTACTTAAGATACCTATTCACGGATTTAGTTATAATTGTAGAAAGTCTCATTATTTGACCATTTTCTTACTTACAATTAAAAACATAATTAGGTAAATACCTATCTGGAGATATTTTAATAGGAATTCCACCTTATAAAAAATAATAATTAGTTTAATTAGAGGGTATTATTATTTCATAGTAATAGGAAGGTACAATTTTTAAAATTACTGTCTGTTAAACGTTCGTGAAGAAGTCTTTGCTAATTAAAGTACAGCTTTCTTTAAATTAATAACCATTTAATAACTATCTACTAGATGATGCTCGCAACTTCGTTCGCGTTGTTTTAGGATTAAAACATTGTGGGGGATATATTAGATCTTCCGAGCAGCACCAGGCACAGGGTCTAGACTCTGACAATAGGCCAGACCTATTATTTCTTCGGTTTGCTCCTGGTAAGTTCCCGCTGCGCCCCTAGTGCTTTTCATTTTTAAAGTATAATGAAAACGTTTTTTCACCAATTCATACTTGAACGCAATTTATGTTATGCTACCTTCCTTATTATTCAAAACTCTACCTTACTAAGTACTTAAAATTAAATTAATTTACAGTTGACTGAAACTTTGCAGGGTGTTATTTTTAGTTTTAGTAGTATGAAGACAAATTTAACCAACAATTTAACCAGCGTGACCTTATCAGGGTGTGCAACGCATTTGCACTAGTGAACTTGCGTTTGAGTTTTAGTAAGTGAGACACAGTGGGTGGTATAATACGCGAAGGGTACACTTAAATAGCTTTTCTGCTTGTTTGCCCACATCAGTTCTAGTTCTTTAAAAAAATAGTTTTTTTTCCAAAATATTAGATAATTGGTCCACCAACACCAAGGTCCTTGTGCTTTATTTCATCACCCTGAATGAAATAAAGTAGGCCTATACATATCATTGTTCTCGCTTGGGTACCTATAATATCTCTAAAAAACAAGGGCGCAGTTATAGAAGCTCGCTGTTGGTAAATTATAGCAAAATAATTGTAATCTTTTCTTGCTAAAAAATGTATCGAGTACATCATAAAAGTTTCCGTTTTAATTAAAGATAGCAACGTACTTAATTTAGTCATACAATTGGTATATGTATTGTTCGCACCTGAGTTGAATGCAGAGCTTAGGAATGTGCTAGTGCTGTGACCTTATTACTGACAGTCATATCGATAACTTACAAAATAAAGCAGTGGTTGTATTATTTTAAAAACATTTAAAATTTTGATTGAAACATAGTAATAAAGCCCAAAATTTACTTAATTTCTTAAGTAAAAAAAATAAAATCATTTGGACAAGTAGGGATTATTGTTTTAGTCAGATAAAAGCCTAATATAGTTCTGTGACACTACGATTAAAATCATCTTTTACGAAAGAATCGTTCTTTACGAAGAACGTAGAGGTCCTTACCTTCTTAAGCTTCTTTATCTTCTTTTTGTATTACAGCTAATGTTCTTTTTGATACTCCGGTATATCGACTCGGTCTGCCGTGAAAGGCAAGGTCAAAAAAGTTATTTTGCCTTTCTTCAGTACACCTAAAACAACTCAACCTAATTTCTCAACTCTTTGCTTGGCCGTTAGACAAAAATTCCCGTACTCCGTATTATCCGTATCCGTTTACTCCGTCTTATCTAGGAAATGTCAACTTACATAACCTAGCAGCAAGAAAACAATTATTCCAACTCTAACGGATTTGGTACGTTAATGTTGACTTCACAGCGTTAATGTGAACATAAAAGGTTCTAACATTACTATTACTATTACTCATATATAACTTACAACTTTTAGCTAAAATATAAATCACTCCGTATACGTATGTATATCGTGCGATAGATGTCAAAGACAGCACTTGACTACACTATCCGCGGGGGTGAGGGCGGACGGGGGAGGGAGATACTCCCGCCCATCACCTCAGGCCCCGACTACATTCAACTCGGGTGCGTACTATACCTATCTATTGATTTTGATTTTTGTGGGCAATGCAATTTTTTTTTGCAAGTCTACGAATGACAAGTGTGGGTAGTTTTTAGATGTAAAAAGGTACCTGTAAGCAGAAAATATGTACGGACTTTCACTAACATCATCAGTTTCCACCAGAAACTGTTCAACGATTGCATGACCACGACCCCTGGTGGTCAAAAATATCACCACCAAAGCGGCAGTCGCAAGCAACCCCAACATGGCCGCCACTTGTTTGTTACGCGCCAAAAAGTTCCACATCCACGAAGAAATATACTTTTTTGACCAAAAAAAATTTTTTTTTTTTCAATGTCTCTACTGGCTTCTACTGAAAGAAGGGCGTCAATCCTTTTTTTGCCACTGTTTCAAAGCTTTCATAAATAATGCTGGAGCTCCGGGAGTAGTTCCACCGTCACGTAGAAATACAAAATCTTTTTTGTATTTTCTCTGGCTGAATAGGAGTCAAAATATCAAACCCTTCTGTCTATTTCACTCTATTACTGAACTGTCAGTTTAACCGCTACTTTTTTTTTAATAATTCACAGCTTTGGCAGTAGATTTTGTTGAATCGGGAGCTTGAGAATTTCACACTTTTAATGGCATAGTAAATATAATAACTCTACGACTTCAATCTCAATTTGTTTTTATTTTAATTTTCCACATCACTCGCTATATGCGAGAGTATCCTTCGTTTATTATTGCACCTTTTTTTTAAATGTCACTGTCCGAACACGAAAAAGGCCTTCTCCCGCGCTCTCTATTACCGAACTGTCAGATGGAACTCTGGATTTGAATAGCTGCTGTAGAATTAGCGATAAGCCTCGCACAAAGCAGCTCGCACCCGTGTGTACTGCGTCACCTCTAGATTACGCGACCCAGCTGACATGACACACTTTATTGTTCTAATAATCAAACCTATTGTAGGGTCATCGCATTGTCTGTATATCCTGCTCACTTATCTGATGAGAAAAACAAGTTTTTTTTTTCTCTTTTCAGACAAATTTCTGCTCGGAGCAGGAAAAGATCCATGACCATACAGCCTATTTTCTTTATGCATGGTAGGTACTAACCATTGCAGAGGGTCGAGACGCCTTGCCATAAATCACATAATCCAGGTCAACAGCTTTTTCAGTCGTTTTAAAAATCTTGAATATTAAACAAAAGCCAAAAAAATCGCATTTTTTTTTTTAATTTATCCTCTGTCTAGACAAAGGCAGCCCTGCCAAGAACTTCTAAGTCAATTGTCACTTCCTGATTGTATCAAATTGAAGGACCCGCCGTGACACTTGTACATAAGACAAGACAATACTATGATAAGATCAAGTGAGTTAATTACTTCAACCTGTGGTCGGTTCATTGACCCTCTCCACCTCTTTAAGCCACCCATTGGGTATTCACTACTTACACTCTAATCAACTATGCCTAAGAATATGTATTACTAGCTGATGCCCGCGACTACGTCTGCGTAGATTGAGGTTTTTTGGTTCTAGTGGGAACTCCTTGATTTTCCAGGATAAAAAGTAGCCTATTATATTATATTTATTTATATTATATTATATATTTTATACCAGACTATAATCTATCTCTGTGCCAAATTTCATCCAAATCCGTTCTGCCGATCGGGCGTGATTGAGTCATAAACATCCATCCATACATCCAAGCTTTCGCATTTATAATATTAATATAGATTATTAACTCGATGAAGCCGGCGACTTTTTCAGCGTGGATTAAGGTTTTTTGATTCCCCCGGGAACTCTTTTATGTGTCTTAAGTTCTTCTCCGGGAAGCAACCTATCTCTGTACCAAATTTCGTCCAAATCGGTCGAAGAGATGGGCCATCAAATCAATTAATCACGCCACAATTCACTGTGATATGCAATGAAGCAGCAGATCGGCGTGATTTTTCGCTTGGAACGAAGTAAAAAACTGCATTAATTTACGTGGACGAAGTAAAAGACTTGCATTAGTTTTTATTAGGTTTATTTTTAAAGAAGCGTTATCTATTGTTAATAGACTCGCTGCAGTAGATAAAGTTGATTTTGAAAGGTCATCAAAAAAGAGGCAGAGGCCTCGGCTTCACTCTACACTGCAGGTATGCGTTACACATAGGGTCTAAGTGCACTTATTCAGCTCGAATCAGCTTTTGTTAATAGAAACACCAGTTAAATGTGGGAAAAAGCGAAATTGAGCTAAATAACTGTTTTTATCTCATAATCAGAACTACAACTCAGTCTTACTTAGTCATTCCTAATTGGCTCGGATTATTTCATCTGAGTAACTCCATTTAAGATTCTTCCTCCATGAATGTCTTATTCTAGAATTTACGTCGCGCTTATACGTGTCTTTGTCATCATTTTTACCTACCAATGATAAGTAGATGTAATAGAAAAATATTATCGATTTTTACTGTATTATTTATTTTTTTCGATTACCGCAGACAAATCCTTTCGATATTTTCAGATTACGCTCTCAATGGAAATAGTTCAACCTCTTCCATGGACTTGACATGTGTAGAAAATAGGTGACCCGCAAGATGCTGAAAGGAAATTAATAAAAATAATATTAATAATGGAGCTTTTATATTCTATAAGATCAAGAAGCACATTTGTTTGCAGAGGTTGCATAACTTAGCAACGAAAAACAACTGCAGTTTGATAACATAAACAGGGGCTATACTGCCAACGCTTAAAGCCATATTGTTTCATTGTTGTTGACTTTCGTATTTTAGAATTATCATCCTTATTTTAGGAACGTCAAGGTACGTGACATCAAACTGTCATTTTGAGTAATACTGCTTAAGTACTGCTTTAGACGTTGGCAGTATGGCCCCTGTAGGAACATAACAGCAGTCCGATCGGTCGGAATCACGATTTACGAATTAGCGAATCACATTGCTTTACTTTTATTAGTGTCTCTGCTATCTTTAATTTCATTTTATTCTTGTAATATAATGTTGCCATTCGTTTCTTTGCTTGACAACTCTACACAGCTTTCAAAACAACAAACATCCATAGTACTATAATTTCGAATTCCACTTAAGACTGTTCCAAAATAATCATGCCCGCTAAATAGCTGTTAAAACCGCTTAAGCCTCACGGAATGGAAAAAAGAAAGGTTAAGAACTTTCTTCTTTATCTCCATTTACTCTTCGTACGTTAGTTTCGTTTCTTTGATCACAATAGGTACATCAATACTGTCACAACTACAAAAGTTGCATTGTTACAAAGCAAACAAGCCGCAGGTTACATAAACAGTAAAAACCACCGGCCCGGCCGGTTGGAATCACGTTTTCAATTCAGTAGCGGAGGCATCAGACCGTGCGCCCTCTAGTTCCGCTCTGCTGCCTCTGAGGTTTCGACACATCCGAAAAATCGTTACAAACAAATCGGTTTTTACTTAACCGATACACTTGCTCAGCTGCAACTGACTAATTCCTAATTAGGTACTGAAAACATAGTGGCAGCACTATAGGATGTTTCCTTCCGTGAATCTTTTGCCTTATTGCAGGGGAATAAAATGAATCAAAGGCTGGATTCTTCTCTATTCTCAGAACTTGTCCGTTTCTGAAATTAGCTGATACGTCCTTGAATGCCCCTTATGTCAGCCTAAGCGCTGCTTGTATAAGATTTTGCATATAATTGTGGCTCTACATACGTAGCTACATAAATATATTAGAAAGAATACAGTTGGTCAACGCCCATACAAACACACCCGAAATCTACCATGACTTGTAGCAGCTAAATAACTATATTGTGGTACTCTCACATAGGAATTGTGAGATTTAGGAAACTGCATACAAATTTGACAATACAGAGTGAGCCCTTTTTTTTAATTTAAAGTGACAGAATTTCGTATTGTAGGAATATTCTGCAAGTTTTCTCACACAACTATACTAGTGTCACCCCACAGCTTAGACGCCTCTGTTGATCGGCTAGTAGGAAAGTAAGTACGTATCTCAAGACTGAGCCAAAGCTATGATCTCTGGTCTCCATGATTTCATGCAGTCATACATTGTGTCATCATAATAAATTGCGCATTACATATTATGGCTGCATGAACCTACGTATTTTCATTGCATTGTTATTTCTGTGCCTGATGATATCAAACCATTTGGATGTTGACTTCATCTCATACCATTATTCGTTCTGGACGTATCTTTTGCGATATATCTATATGCGATTAAAATACTAAGTACCTACTTACATTAAAGTTGATTTAATCTGAATATATAAAAGAAAAAACCGACTGACTGACTGTGACTGATCTATCAACGCACAGCTTAAACCACTGGAAGGATCGGGCTGAAATTTGGCATACAGATAGGCATCCGCTAAGAAGGGATTGATCATTGAGGGTAAATTTCACATCCCTATTTTAAATAGGGGTTTGAAATTTATCAATCAAAATCACACCTGAGCGAAGCCACGAGAAAAAGCTTGTAATAAATACTGCGGTAACGTGATCTAGAGTGGAGACTGCGTACTTTCTTTATTCATTGATACCTACTGGTAAATGTAGTGTAGGACCATCTTCAGCCCGCTGGACTAATGACCTTAAGGCAGTGCTCTCGAAATGGCCTATGTCCAGCGGTGGACGCATATAAAGTAATGGAATGGGCTATAATAACATCATTCTAAAACAATGGGTAGGCAGATTTTGTCCTAAGAATCATTAGGTAGGTACCTACAACTTCAGTAAAATTTATTTATTTCCTTATGTCTCTGATAATAGGCTTAGGTTCGTAGAAGGTGGATATAACGATACCTATTAGTTATCACGTTTTTGAATCAACGTAGTACCTACTTACTGGGATTTTTTCTTGCAACCTGTAAAAAGTGAAAACCTTTTTTTTTATCGTAAAAGTAAGGTAGAATTAGGTATTGTTAAAATATGGTAAAAATGGATTCCAAGTTTATTCTTTAAAAACAAGATACTAAACCTATAACGTGTTATTATATGTATTATAATTAAACCACTGTTCGGTACGCAATTACCTAATCGTAACTATGGCGTTATATGTAGCTAGGTAGGTAAATGTCCGAGAAATGATCATCTATCTCAGTGCGCCATGGAAGAGTACACTTTTAACAAGATAGTCGCAAGTGAGATATGATTGGCGATGTCATTATCCCCGTACGCGGTGGAGCATGTTCAGCGTAAGTGACACCTGAAATGTCCTATACGAAATTTCCAATATTTTGTGCTCATATTACCAAGATCTTTCGAGGTATTATGGAAATTCTAGTATGTTCATCAGGCCACCTCAATGAGTACACTGTAACAAACTAGTGACTCTAAAACAAAACAAAAGATACTTTAACTATAACTTGTTATTGTGCGTATAAATAAGCTGCGGTACGGTACGTTATTAGTCGTAATATTGGCGAAATCTTTATCGATCTAAGTAAAAAGTAAAATGTCCGAGCATGATCCTCTATCTCAGTGCGCCATGGAAGAGTACACTTGTAACAAGATGGTCGCAAGTGAGATATGATTGGCGATGTCATTATCCCCGTGCGCGGCGGAGCATGTCGCCCTCGGTTCCGCCCCGTGCTCCGGTCAGCCACCTTGCCTTGTGAGGAGCCGTGATCTCACCTGCGCGTAGGGTTACCATAATATATCTAGATTTATCCAGAAATTACAGGTTTTTAGGGCTTTCGACAGGGATTGCGGCCGGATTTTTGGGAATCTCAGGGAATTTAAAAAAAATTCAACAGGATACTTACAGTAGATTATCAAATTATTTAATCAAAATTTTACAATCAACAGTAATAATTTATAACACATAATCTTCTTTAGATAATTTAACAAACAAAGTAATTAACATACTTGTTAAAAATACATAATTTACCGTGTTCACGATGAGTCACCGTAAGTCGTAATAAAACTTCCGGACTTTTCTATGAACATCAGGCTTTTTCTCAGGACTTTTTAATTTTTCAGCTGGTAACCCTAACCGTACCTGCACGCCGAAGCGCCTTGGAAGAACAAGGCCTATTATTAGCTTTTAATGAATGAATTGTGAAGATGGCTGGTCAAAAATTGTTAATTAGAGATTGTTGTTTAGTTAACCATATTCTTATGCAGATCTGTTTAACGAGAGCTTCTTAAGATAATTGCTAATACACACGAAATAGCTGTTTTGTACTAATAATACATACTAGATGAGTCTACCACTTTTCTTTATGCATTTGTGAGGGTCAAATTGGGATCGAAATGATATTTCTACTTCCTCCTTCTGTGCATTTAGAGTAGAAAGGTACCTACTCAAACTCTCATGCTAATCGTTGTCGTTTCAATCTATACAGGTCCACTGGTATATACCTAGGTGTATAGCTGGATATAGGTTCATATTGTTACAGGCGGCTGACGCTTCTACGTCTGCGGTGAGGTTACGGGCCCCTATTTCGTGATAGTACGTTATTTCGTTAGTTTTGTTTCTGGCGCAAAAAATAAGCAATTCAAATATTATTTATTTAAATTATACATTTCTATAAAGTCTCTATCATTTAAACTGTCAAAAAATCAAGCACCAACATTTTGGCTGCTAAAAGCTAAAAGCAATATGACCCTCGAAACATTCAGACGGCCACGAACAGCTGTGAGGCTTGCTTTTATGACTCGTCGCCGAAAGGATAGCCCTCGTATTTCTTAAGCTTACAAAAAATCATAGCTAAGTGCATTTGAATGAAACTTTTAATCGGCATTTTATGTGTTCCTAACAATTGATTTGACTCGGTAAAAGTTATATAAAATAAAAACATAAAATTTCTTCAAAATTGCAATAAATCGACTCACGAAATAGCTGTCATTTTATTTTTCATGTGTCTCCTAGTTCGTGACACTACCGAATTAGGGATATTCAAGATACATTTTTGTCGCTTGTGCTCATAAACAATTAAGACAATTTAAATGTAAAATAAAAAACAAATAAAGTATTTCTTTAAGTTTCTTAGGAGCTAAATTCGTTATATGTTTTGTTCACTAGAATTCTTATAATACGAATTTGAAGGTGATATTTTTGAGGTAAATTACTAAGTAAGCACAGGTACTTCCAGATTAATTTAGTTTGTTATTCGATATATTTTAGGTATATTTGTATATTTTTATTATATATAGAGTAGTTAATAGTTAATTTACATAAGTTTAAAATTATCTTAGTACAAAATTGAATCAATCAATGTATCAAGAACCAAGGGACAGTATTTTGTTATACTTTTCCCAAGTTCGTGACAGATAAATCTTTAATAGTAGGCAAGGCACATACCATTTGGAGTGCAATCTTATATGTAAAAGTCTCGTGTCACAATGTTAGTTACTATACTCCTCCGAAACGGCTTGACAGATTTTTATGAAATTTTATATGCATATTCAGTAGGTCTGAGAATCGGCTACTATCTATTTTTCATACCCCTAAAACACCTCAATCCACGCGGACGGAGTCGCGGGCATCAGCTAGTATATTAATAATAAACTAAAATTTCAAATTAAAGAGACGAGTTTTGTTTTAATTTTTAGTTTCAAGTAGTAAAGTGCCCAATAAAAGCAGTATTTAAGCCATAAGGCTGAATCGCACTCTTACATATTTTTTATTAATTATTTTTAATTAAAATATCTTTATAAATTCCTGTTTTTAATTATGAAGCCTTTTAAATAATTAGGTTTTTATGAATAAATAATAGGTATCATAACTCGCTGTACAAACTGTATCCCGAAATAGGGGCCAAGGATTCGTGAAATTAGAAGCAGAGGAAATTTTTACCACGAAGTAGGGACTTCCGCAGAGTAACGCCTGCTATTATTATATTGTATCCAACGTTCATTTACCCTGTCGGTAACGATTAACATGAGATGTTGTAATCATGTTGCAATAAGATAACTACTATTGAGTAAATGTCTATTACTTAAAGTTTGTCCTTTTCTTGGTAGATAATAATAAAGTCCTCCCGACCGAATTTCGGCCACGGCGGCCAATCTCCAGAGAGATTAGCCATCTGCGCGGGAGATATTATAGTGTACAAATGTGTGCGCATACACAGGTGCACTCTCTGTTCCTTTACTCTCATAGCCCGATGGGACGGAAATCCGACACGACCGGAGAGAGATCAGGCGCAGGACCGACGGCTTTACGTGCTCTCCGAGGCACGGGGGTGAAACACCGCCAACTTCCTAACTCCAGGCTAGTACTGAGAATTTCTTGCCAGAAAAACCCAATACTTGTTATGACCCGACCCGGGACTCTAACAAGAGACCTCGTCGGTCGCAATCGATCATTCTAACCACTAGACCAACGAGGCAGTCAGTGGTTATTGGTAGTATGTAGATAGATTATCTTTGATTTTATTATATACCTTGGGTGTGATTATTGGTAGTATGTAGATAGCGAATATCTTTGATTTTATTATTGATACCTAGGACAGGTAAGTCACATAATTTTTTTTTTGGGTTTTAATACTCTTACAGAAGTTGGTCAAAGTCTGTAAAAGTAAGAAGTAATTAATATTCCTAACTTAACACCTAGATCACCAGCAGAAGGTACCTACAGTCTCTAAATAACTTTTTGAGATGACAGTGCGAAACTGTCATCTTAAAAAGTTATCTAGAGTTAACCCATTAAAATTTTACACCCACAGAATATCTTTTCCCTGCTTTAAATGTTACAATCATGCTAAATCCCGTGTAAGTTTCTTCCTTTTATAATTTAACCACGGTGTTGCAATAAATAACGCGATGTTATCTGTACACCGCGTCCAAGGCTTTACCTTTCGACCCTGATCTATGTCTTAGGTCTTATACACTTACCTACCTTGGAAAATAGGAAATATTTCAAGCCTATATAACTGGATGATACCGACGAATACTTACGCGTGGATTAAGGTTTTCAATTCCAGCGGAACCTCTGGGAAATCTTCCAATTTTCCGTGATAAAAAAATAGACAATTAGATGATGCCCGCGACTTGGCTCGTGTGGATTAAGTTTTTTTGATTCCCGCGGGAACTCTTAAATTTTCTGGGATAAAAAGTAGTAAAAAGTTCCCCGGGATATAACCTATCTCCGTACCAAATTTCATCAAAATCGGTTGAACAGAGGGGCCGTGAAAGTGTTACACATAGACACATAGATAGATACTGATAGACAGACAGAAAAAACCAACCCTGAATTTTTAACATTGATGTTAAATAAAATGATTTAGAAATTCCTTTTCAACTTTGGTACACGAGCATTGGTTGATATGACGTTTTATATAGGTACAACTAAATGATCAAAGACTTTGTGCGCGTTTAGATATGGATTTTAAAAATCCCCACAGAACCATACAGAATTTTCCGGGATAAAAAGCCTATAGTTAGCCTATAAGCTGGTTACAAAATCAAATTCAAATGTTTTTTTATTCATGTAAACTTTTACAAGTACTTTTGAATCGTCAAGTGAATCTACCATTGGTTCGGAATGCCATTCCTACCGAGAAGAACCAGCAAGAATCTAAGTGGTTGTTGCTCTTTTTATTAAATAAATATTTCATTTACAATTATTATATCAATGTATATGTCACCGTAAGCTTATAAAAACCGTTTAGATTATAATCTAACTCGCGAAATTGCAAACTGTCTAAAAATTACAATTTAACGCATTATTTTTCGGTATATTTTAATCTGTTAGGTATATTAACCCGATAGAACCTAAGCGCCTGATTGTTTATGTCGAACCCGAACCCAACCTACAAGAAACAGACAAGAAAACGTAAATACAATTAATATTTAAAAAAATTACACTCAGAACATTGAACGGTTCACAATCTTTCGACAGTTAGCTACTTCGCGAGTTAGATTATAATCTAACGGTTCTTACAATCTTACGGTGACATATACATAAGTAACCGCTGTCGAGTAACCAATAGAAAGTGGAACTTATTAGAGGGCACACTAATCACAAGCATCTTTAGGGCTCACCGAGGTGTGGGCATACCGTCGTGCTCGACAGAGCATAGCGTGGGCACTTGGGCAGGTGCAATACCTTCTTGTTATCTATGGCATCTGCCACGTTGTTTTATCCAGCGGCCAGTATCCAGTAATTTTGAAGTCTAGAGCACATTTAAATTTAGTGTTATTTAAAAATAATACAATAGAACTTAATGCTAGCTAGCCTAACCTAATAACTATATAAATCATGCCCACGTGGAATGGTGGCAAGAATGCTGGCTGCATTTCCGCGTTGGACAGCCAGGCTGATCCTTTGCGCAATGAATGAGCCAGCCCTTCTGTCACCAGATGAGGCAATTAACCGCGGTGAAATATCTCGCAAAAAAAATTGCCACTAAGACTCCACGGCCCAAGGGTCTCCACGGCAAACGGAACAAATATGTAACTCTCTATGAGAGAGGCATATACTTCCGCCGCTTGCCGGTTTCAGCCTTTTCTGCTGCGGCTCCCGGCCTTGATGCTGTCTCCCTGATATGACACGGGGCCAATGTGTCTACGCATGTTGCTTCCCACATTAGCGCCCGTCCCCGTTCCCAGGGAACCACCGCGTGTTATTTTATATTATCAGTAGGTAGTATCCTTAAAGTTTGATCAAAACTAAAAGTTGTTATAATTGAGGTATAAGAAAGTTGTAGGAGAATAACTGCCTCGTTGGTCTAGTGGTTAGCATGTTTGACTGCGGCTGACGAGTCCCAGGTCGGGCCATAATAAGTGTTGGATTTTTCTGACTAGAAATTCTCAGTACTAGCCCGGAGTTAGGAAGTTGGCGGTGTTTCACCCCCGTGCCTCGGAGGGCAGTTTAAGCCGTCGGTCCCGGTTATTATCCCTAACATGATAGTAGTCGTTAAAGCCCGCCAATCCGCATTGGAGCAGCGTGGTGGGTCTAAGCTCTAATTCCCTCTCTCCTATGAGTGTGGAGGCCTGTGCCCAGAAGTGGGACGTTAATGGGCTGTAGTGGTGGTGGTGGATAATTGAGGTTTTGCGTTGTCTGGTTTAAAAAACCTATAGGCACATGATTTACAAACTTAGCTATTACGCAATTTAATATTTAGACCAACAGATTAGAACATTAAATGCAATTAAGAAACCAAGGTGGCCTGTGTGTTAAGACAAAGAGTCAAGTAAAATAGACCATGTAATAATTTCGTATCTGTATGTAGCACCGATTAACTTTAAACTCTATACGGCTATAAATAAAGTCAAGTTTGGTATTAAACCACCAGGAATAAGGATATAAAGTGGGCGTCGTATGGTGTAATAGAAAGCAATTGTTTGAGCAATGGTATCCGAAGAAACAGGGATTGAGGAAGTAGGTAATTGCTTTTAAGATAATATAACATGGCTTAGTTTAATATATTACTTGTATATTACATAAGTACTCTAAAACATATGAAAAAAGAAATCTTTTTAAAGAATAACATCGTATAGCCTAGGTACACTTTACAGGTATGTATATTATAGGTAACCTGTAAGCCATAATCTATCTGAAAATGCATGGGTCTATAACAAAAGTTAATAAAAAGAAACAATCTATTAGTTTTCGATCGAGCGAAAGCCTTAGGGACATCGCCAGGGGGTATTTTTTAAAATTTAAAATGAATTATTGAATCTACTAAATTGAAATAGAATAAAACCCTCCAATTTCATAGAAAAAAAATAAGGTGCGTCCTAAGCTAGAAAATATACACATCACAGATTACAGAAATCAACATTCGCAGGAATATCGATCATTAGAGTCAATCACAAACCTAACTATAGCTTGGATAAAAAATACTTATAGCCTAATAAGATATTTAGACTAGGGCCTTGTATTGTCACTTTTATTCACATTTCCCAATAAATTCAAGAAATCTGTCAGCAGCTGACAATCCCACAAATCCTGCAATAGTACGCGAATACCACTGTCTTGTCTCTGCGTCTATCGCATGCAGTCATAAATAATTCAGTGAATACTTACTTGAATACTGCATGGACAACTATCACGAAAATCTAACTAATAAGATTTCTATACCGCACGTCATTATAGTTTTTCTTACTATGCACTGAACAAGAAACCAGCTCAGCTGGATTGCGAAAAATCTTCAATTCAAACTAATATTTACTTACCAATAAATATGGTTGCTTTGCTTTCACGGCCCATCTGTTCGTTTTTAACTTCTGGTGCAGAATAAGTTGCATGCCTTGGAAGGGACTAGCCACTAGGGATCACCACTACAGCCCATTAATGTCCCGCTGCTGGGCACAGGCCTCCACTCTCATAGGAGAGAGGGAATTAGAGGTAAGACCCACCACGCTGCTCCAATGCGGGTTGGGGGGCTATCATGTTAGTGATAATAACTGGTCGAGGCATGGGGGTAACTCACCACCAACTTCCAACTCCGGGCTGGCACTGAAAATTTATTTTTACTGAAAAAAAAGAATTGAAAAGCTGAGGTCATCGTCTAGTAATTTAATAATTGCTCAATTACATAATTACAAACTCAATTGTTGTGATTGACTGAATTCTTGTTGCAACAGTGGAATATGGCTATTAACGAACTAGTTTTAATCTATTCAGAGGGGATTGCGATCGACTGTAGCTGTTATTTTATCGTTATCTATACCTGGCATTTCATTGCTGGTTACTCAGGTGCTGCCCTGCCTTTTACCTGCAATGGACTTTTCCCCTGCCGATTTTAGAAGAAATTATGTAATTTTCTGATCCGGTAGATAGTAGAGAGTTCACCTTTACGAAAGAAAACGATTTTGGAAAGATTTTCTCTTTAAGAAGGGACGTCACAAAATTTCTCTTCTTCCAATTAATTAAATAATAAATATATATAGTATATACATTTGCAAAAACTCCATCAGAACGAAGCCAGCTTTGATTGTTAGTGTTCTTTTCAAAATAATCCAGGTTCCCATGCCTGAGCAATACTAAAATTTCATCAAGCGGTTAGTTAAATAAATCTGCAGGCGCCTACAAGTCTCCCGTGGTTGTGAATGTCACCTGCACCTATGTCTGGCCATGGTCACGTAATGCTAACCGGTCGCTGCTTATCTTAACGAAGTATCAAGTTTCACTTCTTAATGGTTAAAGTCAAAGCTGAGCCCAATTCGTTTATTTCACATATTATGTAAATACATAATTCAGGAATGTCCAAAGCTACATGACGACCATGATGACCTCCCTGGCGCAGTGTTGAGCGCTGTTGTTTTAACATGCGGAGTTCAGTCACCGGCAGAGTCAATTTGGGAATTTATAATTTTTGAATTTTCCCTGGTCTTGCCTGGTGGCTGGTTACCACCGTACCAGCAAAGACGTGCCGTCATGCGATTTAGCGTTCCGTTCCGATGTCGTGTATAAACCGATTAGGGGTACGGGTTAGTTATAACTGCCATGTCCCTAATTAGCCTCGCTAGCGTCTTAGACTGCACCATCACTTAACATGAGGTGAGATCGCAATCAAGGGCTAACTTGTAGTGAAAAGTTAACTTAGATTTTAAGTACTTTTTGTATTTTATGTTTACTATGTGTTGTATCAGCAAATAAAACATATTCTATTCTATACTAGTGGATAAAAAAAATTGATTGAAATGTAAGGGCATGTTTGATTTTGCTTATGAGATAAGTCATAAGAATATGCACTGGCCTCATTTAACGAAGTCTCGAGGTACACATTAGTGTGTATGGACAGCCTTACTAGTATTCATTAAGCCGCAAGTCCAATAAATCAGCCATTGACGGGCGCCTCCAAGTCTGGCAGTTCGCTATGTAAATGTCATTTAGTAAAGTTGACCGAGCCACCGTCGGGCCTATGGCTACACCTGCACATGAAATGCAAGTTACTAAGCTGTTTATCATTCATTGGGTGCTAAATGCTAATGGATTGAGCTTTCATCCGCAAACTACAATTTTATACTTTACAAAATGGCTTTGGAATTCTTTGGAAAGAATTTTTGAATAGGTTTTTGACTTATGATAGGGTGTAGTTCGCTTTTTTGAATAGGTACCTATGATAGGGTGTAGTTTTTAGTAACGTTGGTTTGCATTACAGCATGTTTAAAATACTGCGTTTGTTAGGGCCGGTTGTTTCAAACCGTTGGTTATCGTAACATACGTTCTTTTAAATTTAACACACGTAAGAACTTTAACGTCTGTTAATTTGCTAGTTACCTACTTATTATTACTACTATAAAAATGGTGAATCAACGCCTTATTTGACTTACGTTCGTTAGCGCCATATTTAAAGGTTACATGTACGTCAAAAAGTATTAATGCAACCCAACCATATACATGTTCGTAAGTTCTAACCAATATGACCCATAGTTTGGCTCTCAATGTGAAACAATAGTCTGAACTTAAAAATACTTTTAACCATCTCCAAAACAAGAGCGAATAGTCATTTCCTATAAGCAAGCACGCTTTGACACTATTACCTACCATATAACCTTAGCCTTTATTTTTTAATTTCACGCATGGCCATTTCAGTGTAGAGCCTTAGTGCATGCTCCCTAAAGCTTACCTCCTATATCTTAAGTAGATAAAAGATACATAATAGCAGTGGCGTGCAGTTCATAGAGGCACAAAAGCACAGCAAGGAAACACAATGGAAATACATCAATGCTCATTTTTCATCATGACAGTCAATAAATAGATATTCTGACTAACTAATGCCCTAGCTTCAAACCCTGTGCAAGCCACTGCATGATAGCACTGAGTTAAAGAAAGTACTTAGTACCACTGAATTGTACCTAACTACCTACCTGTGTGGTTACCATTCCGTAACCATGAAAAACTTACATAGGTACTTGTGACTAATATTTATAAATTATAGATTGGGCATTATAAACCAGAGTAGTGGCCTTTTTAATAAAAATATATACTATGTAACTTAAATATTTCTTAAAATAGAATAAACTGGCTATGAAAACGTTGGAAATTGCGTCTTCACATCGTACTTTCACTCGGTTGTTTAAAGGGTAAGCAAATCCTATACAAGCAGTCCATGTAGGTAAAACGCCATGTAGAAAGCGGGCGGTAGGTGTGGAACACAAATCATTGCGGTGAAACGCCCCAGCCGTTTTATAGAAAATACACGACTTCAAAACAACGCACGCTGCTGCTCGTTTTAAAAATGCTGTTGCGGTTAATTCATCCAAAAACCGTGACAATGATATTTTTAATACTACCTGTTGTGTTGAAAATGCGTTTTCAAGTTCAAAGTTTATGTTGAGTGCCAATTAATAAAACACAAAATTTTATCATTTTTATCGCTTATTGAATCAATATTTTGTTCTAAATAAAACCACAAATCTAGGTTAGAGAAAACGAAAACATAAACTCTTCATCTTATTACTAACGTTATGGTAATTGTTACTATAGCGCTAATAAGGGTTTCTGGAAGATATCGCTACTTAGCGATAAAACCACCTTATTGTACCTACTTATCGTTGTTTTCTTGTTTGTGTGTTTCTTTTGTATATTTGTGGTGTACAATAAAGTATATACATACATACTCTTATACTCTTCCTCTTCATAAGAAGTGGAAATCTCCTGTCCTTACTTTTACCTAGAATTATCGAAAATTCATTAGTAAAGGCTAATTTAAAACTTGTTTAAACCTAAAATATAATTGTGTTTCAATGAAACACGCGTTTAATAATCTTCCCTGCATGGCTATTTAACAAAACTATCCGAAGAAAACTCTTGGCGCAAAGAGACGCGAGAGCAAATAATGGGAAAATGCTAGGCTAAAGAAGAAGAGAAGATCCGAAGAAAACTGTACGGTTGTAAGTGCTTTTGCTACTTGTATGTTTCCCAATCAACAAAACACAGGCTGAACAAGGAAGCGAGTTACCGGTGGTTACTAGCCCATCAAAAATAGAGCCTCTATATTTATTCGGTGGGCGGTCATTACGCATTTATCCCGTTTATAGATTGTAGAAATCTAGACGAAAGCGAGTGAGGATTTGTGAGGATGCTTCTAGATGCGCAATTACGATTACCTTCAGCTCATGTCGGTTAATAGTTGTAATAATTATCTTTTATATCATCTTTTATTATAGGTCCTCTATCAAATAATTATTTCTAACAATTTTCTTCAATTCATTGTATTTCATTCATATCGTTTCTATTGATTTTATAGTATTGGGCCTGACCTCCTGGCAGCATTTCAGATAAGCTATGAAATAATATAAGTATTTAAAAAATATAACGGGATTTATAGCCTGTTAAAAATAGACATAGAGAGATTATAAATTAGAAATAGAGAGATAGAGAGTAGTATCTCGAATTACCACCATCACGATATTAATTTATTGACGTTTAAAACGTGTAACAATTTTGATTAAAGAACTTTGAATTAAAATTGTGCATAAATATTTAGAAAAGGAGTCCATCTTATCTATTGCGTACCTACTAATAAAAAAATGCGACAGTAGCATGTCAGTAACCTTATCACCGTAGATCCCTTATCCGATTGTAGCTTTTGCTACAGAGAGTTGCATCCCGAGTAGTCAGTCTCTTTTCTCCGCAGCAAAATGAAAATTCCGCACGGGAAATGTCCCTTAGGCCTTAATTAATATTATGACTAGTATAATTATTATGACTCTACATAGATCTACTTGGTTGAACATAGAAATAGAAACAGTCTATTAACGGCGCGGCGTCTTAAAGTAACGTGTCCATAAATATCTCTTGAGTTAGGAAGTAATGTTATATTTTACAGTTTCTAGAATGTTTCATCGTCAATCTCCTCTCGCTGCACCGGAACCGGAACGGGACAGTTATTTGCGCTTCTGCCTAACGGTACCTACAGCATTTGCAGTGCTTTTTCTTCGAGCTTCAGTACCGTACCATTATAATATTATCAACTCACTTTGTACTCGATCACTACAAAGACAACTTGTGAAAACGATATACCAAATAAAAACAACTCACTTTGTACTCGATCACTACAAAGAAAACTTGTGAAAACGATATATCAAGTAAAAACAACTCACTTTGTTATTTGTACTCGATCACTACAAAGAAAACTTGTGAAAACGATATACCAAGAAAAACAACTCACTTTATACTCAATCACTACAAAGAAAACTTGTGAAAACGATATACCTAGTAAAAACATGGGAACTATTGGGTAGAAGTAGACGTTACTTTACGGCAGTCCATGTTAAGGCCCTGTGTAGCGTAAAAGGGGGGGGTTTTAAAAGCAGTTTATCCATCAAACGGTGACATAATGTATGCTTGTAAAAATAATTTTCTGTTTTCAAGACCTTTAAGCAGCCATTGACGCATCTCAAAACACAATAAAAAAAATCTCTGCATTGAAATTTATTTTAAACATACCTCTTAGTTTATCTTTTAAAGCAGTTTTCCTCAATAGAAACAAATAATTTGCTCTAGAAATATAAAATAAAATTTACATTTCTAAATCAAACACATTGTTGGATTAATTTGTATTGAACAGTAATTTTTTTTTTCAAATGATTTCTTGCATTTTTTGCGACATGTGCTTGCTCGATTTCACCCTCGCGCGCCTGTAATTTGATCTTGTGAGCTCCTAAGGACTGTTGTAAGGACCTAGAAATTTAATTTGCTAAAATCCACCACAATAGACAAATCTATGTGGTACAGTGTTAGCGCCGCTCGATGACTACAGATGGCGCTGTACCTGTGAGGCGGCAAAGCAGACGCTACGCGAGGTTTCCGCCAATCAGAGAAGTTTCCGGTCATGTGGCAGTTATGTTTAATGACATGACGTCATTATATTTACATTGTTTATAATATTACAATAGAGCAACTTTAGGGTTCGATTCGATACTCAGATTTGCCATGAGTAGCACGTGTCAAGAAAGTAGACCAATCTTTACCTTTGATGCGAGTGGTTATGGATCTTTATGGTTGTTTTATTGTTTCATCGCAATTAATTTAGTTTACCTATTGTGTTCTTGTGTTGCATCCTAAATAAAGGACCCAGTATTTGTGTTACATATTATTAGTTTGCATTTTAAAAACCCTATCCATCACCATATGTAAGTAATAACTGTGTGTATCTTGCGATATTCACCGCCCAGTCAGCCAGCACATCCGCACCGGCACACACCACATAAATTATAAATCTTTATCCCGGAAAATTGGGTATTTGACAACTAGTCAAATCAGCAACTTTTTTTTCAAATGTCAAAACGCGTGCTTAGTGTGGATTTTGTATGAAATTTTAAGTTGTGACGTCATCAAAGTTCGACGCACATTTTTTACTTTATTCGATAGTTTGAAATGGCTATTCAAAATAAAACTAGCAGGGGACGTGTGGATATTACGACTTTTGGGAGATCCTTTATTTAATAATCACAAAAAAATAATTGATTTCACTAGTAGTCAATTACCCAATTAAAGAGTTCCCGCATGAATCAAAAATCTTAATCCACGCAGCGAAGTCGCGAAAACTACTAGACGATAGTTTTATAAAATAGGTACTACATAAGCTAGTTTCGTGTTTCACAGTTATTTATTAGGACTTTCGCGTTCAGTGTTTATGAGCGATTCCATCCAAACGGCAATAAAATACCAATTTAAATCTACAATACACTTAAGAGATCCGTTAGACAAAAGTATGAATTAGTGCAAATTTCTCCACAACGAATTGATACATAAGATCTTACTTTGGTATCTAGTGGTATTAAAATCTTAAGCCGAGTCCACACCGGTGAATATTTGCGTAGTGTAGAACGCTGATAATGCTGTCATGAAAACATTTAAAATAGACGATGTCCAGCACGTACTTAATAAGTTCAAAGTTAATATTAAACGTAACTTATCGAAAAATCTTATTGCCATGTAAAAGATTACTTAAATGACAAGGAGGCTTGGCAATAATTTGCTCTAATGGCTCTGATAGTTCCTTAGTTAGGGTGATTTGTGAGACGGTGATAATGAAAAAAGAAAAAAGGCTGAGTTTGTTGTGGGCTCTTCTCAGACCAGGGCGCGTTTGGAACCCTCGTAGCTTTAGTTTTAAGATACCGTAACTAAATATCACCATCATGTTTATAGTGTACCTAAATTGAATAAATGAATTGAATTGAATTGAATTACTAGTCAAATGTATAAGCAAATATAGCGCTCAGAGGGAGCTCTTTATGCAGAAATATCATTTGAATAAATATGACGTAGGTAGTTTTAAGCAAGCCTTCTCAGCCTACCATCGACAGAAGTTTTTAGATCGGTAGTCGAGATATTTCTGCATAGGGAGTACTATCTGATCAAATGTACATTAATGATAGTTTGATTAAGTAATTTTTT
This sequence comes from Erebia palarica, assembly GCA_964035005.1. NCBI lineage: Eukaryota > Metazoa > Arthropoda > Insecta > Lepidoptera > Nymphalidae > Erebia > Erebia palarica. Next base: position 34,643,689 of record OZ035985.1, on the reverse strand, counting down.
AAATAATAATTTAGGTTACGTTGGGGCTGACGTGTCTTTGTCGGACAAAAGTCCCAAACAAATTAAGATTTTAAAAAATCCCCACTTTGATAGCTTAATTAAAAACAATTTTTGCATATAAACTATTTTATGGGTGTGATCGCAGCTTTAGGCAAGTTAAGTAAGTAAAAATAATAATTTCCGATTCTTTATGTTTTACACATTAAAGTATAAATTACAATAATTACTTGATTTCAATTTAGTACGAACGGTGGTCGTAATGTAAAACAGAGTACAGAATTACTTAGATCTGGAATCTAAAGCCATAAAACACAAAAATGCTCATAAACTTCAAGTAATTTTAAATTTCTCGTAAAAAACTAATTAAGTATATTTAACGGACAGCATAAAACTTGGCGTAACAATCTATAATGAAGTCGTGAATAGCTTCTGATTTTTAGCGTTTTCGACCGCTTTGGAGACATCGCAGACGACGTAGTTTTAGGCGACGACGAATATTAGGACCGATTAAAGTTAGAAAAAACGGGTCAGATAGCATAAACGTCAAACTGGACAACTCGATTTGATCCGATTTTGATACAGGATTGGATTATAATTACACAAGACAATATGAACACACGCTAGAGGAAAACATCGAGCGTTGAGTCAGCGTGAAATTGGACGCCGATGTTTACAGTCTAAAGTTGTCCGATGATGTGAAAAAAAACGGATTCTGAAAGAAATCTTACGTCTGCGTTAACTCTAAAATGATTATTTTTAGTTACCGTTAATACCTACGCATCAAGTAAAGTTTAATAGATTTGAAGTTTTTACGTATATTTTAGTATGTTGGAGTTATTTTTCCAAGTTATATTTCTATCAGGCAGTACTTTAGCGTCCTCAGAAATGGAACCGTTCATCATTGGAGGTGAATACACGGACATAAAGAAATACCCTCATTCAGTATTAATGCTTTTGGATTGTGAATTGCCATTCCTATGCGGGGGATCAATCCTCACTGAGCGTATAGTTTTAACGGCCGGCCACTGTTTATACCCTTGTAGAAGTGTTCATGACTTCTCTATCCTCGTTAAATATGGGCACCACTCATCGGAACACATGCTATCAACCATGGTGTCGAAATTTGTTCCACACCACGGATATAATGACGACTCATTGGTGAATGACATAGGGATGGCATTCACGGAACATGTGATGGAATTAGGTGATGCTGTGCAGCGGATCGCAATTTTAGGCAGACATGTCCGTATACCAAAATATGGATATGTGGCTGGTTGGGGAATTGTAAACGTAAGTGTAACTTAGCATGGAATAAGTTAGTAAGGGTCGATTCCATAAACCAAGAGAAGAAGAAGAAGGGTCGATTGAACTGTACCACCAAAATAAGGCAGGAGCTGTGTCGTCCGTCCTGGCGCAGTGTTAATGTGGGAGGTCCTGGGTTCGACCCCCGGCAGAGTTAATTTGGGAATTTTTAATTTCTGAATTTTCTCTAGTCTGGCCTGGTGGGAGGCTTCGGCCGTGGCTGGTTACCACCCTACCGGCAAAGACGTGCCGCCAAGCGATTGAGCGTTCCGGTCCAATGCTGTGTAGAAACCGATTAGGGGTATGGGTTCAATATACCTGTCAAACCCCTGACAGGTTAGCGCGCTGCCATGTTAGACTGCATCATCAATTACCACCAGGTGAGATCGCAGTCAAGGGATAACTTGTAGTTGATCAAAAAAGGAGCCTCCAAACTTAGATCTTCTTCTTTTTTATTCTTTGTTATCAAAATTCAGTTGAATAATTTTCATTTTTTTGTATTAACAATTTTTGTTCTATCTGCGAAGGTCGTGTTCACAGGCCAGTTCCCAGCACGCTCTTCCTTTAACTATTCTTTCGTTGTTTAACAGTCGAAAGGAGACCCTGCATCAAGTTTAAAATACGTTAGACAGATATTCCCGTCTGCCAGCGTGTGCCGACAACTTGGACTTGTATCGCGGGGACTCATATGCGCTGGTAGTTTAAATGAAAAGGGGTATCCGGACCAGTAATGTACCTTAGTTATTCTTATATGTTTATTTTATTTAGATAAAACACCCGAATAGACCTTACAGTTGCCCAATGCGTCTCTCCGGGCGAATTGAAGTGACAATAAATAAAAACTTAATATACTTGCTTACATTAATTAACAAAAAAACACTTAATTTACTACACTATAAACATTATAAACATAAAAAAATAAACAGAATTATAATAAGGTTGACGATTTTCTAATAACTTTTGTATCCCTTTTGCGAGCTGGAGCGGTAGGGTGTGGAAGAAATCCAGTTCCGAATTTTCGCGAACTAAATCGTTGAGCGAGCGCAGCGTACGGGTCAAAAAGGGTAAAGCCTGCTGAGCCAGCTCAGAGGTGCGATTATGTAAGAATTGCCGATTAAATCGTCAAAGTTCGGCGTCAAAGTAAAATAAAATAAACGATGCGTCGCTCCATTGACGCGTGATTGAAGGACAAACCAACAAACAAACACACTTTCGCATTTATAATATTAGTATGTTGTAAAAGTCATTGTTTATTGTCCAAAAAAAAAGTATTTTTGTGCGCCGTAAAATTTCAAATGGGGTCCCTGGATCGCTCCACCTCCCTCCCTCCATCTTCATTTAAATGAAATTAAGGCTAACGTATTCTATATCGCACCCGACCTTGGAGGAATAAAGGTTTTTACTTAGGCCGTTTTTTTAGTAATCAAAGAGTTTTCACCAGATTTTAAAGAACCTTCACGCGTACTAAGTCGCGATCATCGGCTATTAATTGTTAAAATTTTGTTTCAGGGGTGATTCCGGTAGCGCTCTCGTCATTTATGAATACATCCAAATAGGGATTGTGTCCTTCAAGCGTCCGCACTATGGGCTGATCGGTTATACCAACACCACTTACCACTACGACTGGATCGTTAGGACAAGCAGAACTATTCAATGCGCCTGATAAAGTTTTCAGTGCCTATGTCATCGGTAACAGTAAATGAGATATAATAAACTGTGGATAAATACATTTTGTTCAGTTGATCGAGGAAGTGGAAGTATTTTATTTTGGCTATCAGAGACCCAATTGTCGAAGCAAATCGTAATCATTTGACAGCTTAAAATGTATTACTCGAACTGTTTTAGGACGTCATACATGCTTATTGGCGTGCAGATTTCTATGAACTGCTTAAACAGATCGAAATACACGTTTGACAACAATTACGATTATGATTTCCTTACACAATCCCGGGCTGAAGCTGTGTTAGTATGTCATCTGCAAGTGCGATTGACTTGGGTTTAACATTTAATAAAAATATCTGCTACATATTCGTGGATATTACGTCCATATCCACTCAACCATATCACCATAGATTATAATATATAAACCCTACGTTGTACATATCAAATGACATAGAATGAATGTTTTCTTCAATAAGGATTAGGTACTATAACATTTTGACTCTTACCAACTTATCTTACTAATCTTACTAATATTATAAATGCGAAAGTTTGGATGGATGTATGGATATATGGATGTTTGTTACTCAATCACGCCCCAACGGCTGAACGGATCTGGCTGAAATTTGGCACAGAGATAGATTATAGTCTGTAAAAGCACACAGGCTACTTTTTATCCCGGAAAATTTAAGAGTTCCCACGGAACCAAAAACCTTAAACCGCGCAGTCACGGACATTCGCTAGTCAAGAAATAAATTTGAAAAGTATAGCTTTGGCATATTATGTTTCATTTGATTTGATTGATTTAAGCAAGCTTGCCGAGAGGGACGAATGGCCATTGTGACAACGCATATCAGTCAATTGCGTAATGTTAAGTTGAACCAAAGTCAACAGGAAACGAAAAAGCCAAATTTGAAGTTGAAGGTAGCAACTTCAAATTTGGACTTTTCGTTTTCTCCGTGCCTCGGAGAGCACGTTAAGCCGTCGGTCCCGGTTAGTGTCACTAACATCTGATAATAATCGTTAAAAAAAAACCTAAGAGTTTATTGAAACTCTTAGGTTTTACTCTAGGTTTTAGGTATTGACTCTTAGTAGAGTCGTCGTCGTCGAGTCGGAAGGACGTGGGAACCCACCGCATTATTATCCCAAGAAAATTCCTACAATTATTTGATTAATAGAAAGGGGTCACGATCTTCAGTAATGAGGAATACGACGTAGAGAGAGAAAGAACTAAGGCTGAAGCCTCACCAGACCCGACCAGAGAAAATTCAGAATTTATAATTTTCCAAATTGACCCTACTAGTGACCCTAATAAAATGTACGAAGTAGGAGGTCCCCGCTTATTAGGTCACAGTCTCACTACTGCATCAGAGAGGACGTTTTTGTTGTGTATGAGAAAGTTTTGAACTAGTTCAACGAAGTGAGATGTAGCAAAATTATTCATATAATAAATAAACTAATTAATACAGTAAATAAACTAATCAATATAATAAGTAACTGTTTTGCGTTAATAGTAATTAATACTACTATTAACGCAAAACAACACTACGTGGCAATTAAAGAATCGTAATTTTTAATTGGAAAATGCAATGTGCGTATCATCAGCCTTCATACCATTTGCGAATGTAACAGCAAATAAGTAATGCTGGCTCTCTTAATCGTCCAATTACTGTGCGCAGTTGGAATCAAATGTCAAATGGAAGGCAAAATTGTGTATGGTAACCGCGTGGACATAAGGAACTTCCCTTATTCTGCGTTCCTATTCATGAGATTAATAGACCAAGAACAAAACTACATCTGCGGTTCCTCGATTATGAATCAAAGAATCCTTCTTACTGCAGCACATTGTGTCGAACATTGTATGAACGATCTCTGCTTAAGTGGTGATGCGATTTTCGGCAATGAAGATATACGTAAGGGAATGAAAATACCTCTAAAAAAATTCATAATGCATGAACATTTCGACCCCAACGGCCCGAGCAACGATATAGGGCTCGTCGCTGTGCACGATAATATTCAATTTGGTGAATTTGTTAAAAGAGTGGTGATATTGAACAAACCTCCTAATTTTAAAGTAGCTGCTGTCGCTGGATGGGGTTTGATTAATGTGAGTTGGATTTTTACTTGATTTCTACAAGATGGGCTTGTAAGTACTAAGCTCGTTACTATTGGGGGGTTAGATATATTATAAAGATAGATTTTTTTCTTTATTGCTGCATAATCTTAACCCTTAACCCTTAAGTGAATAGGAACCGTCAATATGTTGCCGATTTAGAAGGAATTTTTTATCCATCTCGAATTTCCGTTCTGAAGATTTTGATTCTTAATCTTTTCATTCGATGATACAGTTCCCACAACGATTCGAGGAGTTGATGATGATGATGATTAAAATATAATCAGTTCTTTACATTTTTATAAAATTTTCAAGCCTTTTCAGGAAGTGCCAAACATACACACGCACTATTTACATTATATTACACATAGGATATGGCCTCTGGAGGAGTGCAGGAAAGTTGTACGAAACGCACCAAATGGTACTTTCTGTGGCGGAGAATTGCACGGTCACCAATATGCTTCCGGGTCAGAAAAATCTTCCTTGTGTATCATATTCCTAGTATAAGCCAGATCACCATTACCTACAGATGATATCTTTACAAAGAAATAAAACAGTTTATATCAAATCGCACGGATAGTAAAATTGTATTTTTTTTGCAGGGGTGATTCTGGCAGTGCTTTAGTAGCTGAAGGTTACGTTCAACTAGGTCTTGTCTCCTTCACAAGACCTGAATATACGCCAAGTATCGTATTCTATACACATGTGCCTTTCTTCTACAGCTGGATAAAGCGAAATTCCAGAACACTGTACTGTCGTAGTAACAATAAAAGTTAAAGTAAAGTCGCATTGGCAAAGTTCGTTTGTGCAGAAAAGTAACCTAACCGACTGAAACCGAATGTGAACACCAATTAAATATAAATCAAATTGCTTGCCGTTTAGATTATAAACACAAATACCTTACTAGCAAATGCCCGCGACTTCGCCCGCTTGGATTGAAGCTTTTTTCTTTCCGCGGGAACTCGGCGGTTTATTTTCCGGGATAAAAAGTAGATTAAGTGGTATTCCAGACTATCATAGTCATTCTAGATAATTTTAAATTTAATGTAATATAATTTCTGCACACGGTCTCTGACAGTAGATTGTGTACGGGAAGTTTATACTATATACAACTGTTTCACCCATAATTTTGCAAAATAAATGATTTATGATTATGATTATGATTATGATCATCTATCTTTGTGCCAATTTTCATCTAGATCCGTTCAGCCGTTTGGCGTGATTGAGTTACAATAATCCATCCATTCAAACCGTTATTGTGTAGTAAGTACGTATAAAGTATTGATTTTGAATCAAAAGCCCAAATACCAAGATTTATGGATTTAACTTCAAACATGACGGACGTTCATACAATTTTAAACTTCTATTTAACCCTCTTTGGGGTGGAAAAATCCTTCCTTAGTATACTTCTAGGGTCCTCAAGGAATATTCTCTCTAAGTATCAAATTACATTCCGGGATTCAAGTTAATTGGACCGAATACTGAGGATTGTGATATCTGAACTACAAAACCAATAACTTGAAATATTTACGAGATAATCTATAGAAAGTACCTTAGTACTTAGTACCTCTTCGTCAAAATTTTTCAATTTATTAACCAATTTCCAAAATTCTAACTCGAATGCACTTCTCGCCTGCATCCGCATCTTTTAACACCACTACCATGACGATCGGTCAATAATCATAGAAGCTACATCACTTTTTATATACGGAAATACCCGTTTCTCTAAAATTCCAAATCTAAAGGGACCACAATTATTAACCGATTTAAACAATTTAGTAAACAAACACCCTCCAAAAAATTCGTAATTTTTTACATTTTTCAAAATTCCAAAAAAAGTTATTAGTCGATTTTCAAAATTCAAAAAAATCTAAATATCTTAAATGTTCAGAATTGGACCTGTCAGAGTTTTACTATCTGCAATAAATATATAGATATTAATGACGCTCTCGAAGTGTAGTGTGATTCTGATTGTTTCAATCAAAATCTCGTAATTTTAATTGGAAAATGCAATGTACATATCATCCGCCTTCATACCATTTGCGAATGTAAGAGCGAATAAATAATGCAAGCTCTTCTTATCATCCAATTACTGTGCGCAGTTGGAATCAAATGTCAAATGGAAGGTAAAATTGTGTATGGTGACCGCGTGGACATTAGTAGATTTCCTTATTCCGCGTTCCTCTTCATAACATCAAGAGACAACAACTTCATCTGCGGTGCCTCCATTATGAATCAAAGGATCCTTCTTACTGCGGCACATTGTATCGAAGTCTGTGTCAAAAATCTCTGTAAAAGTGGTGATGCGTTTATCGGAAATGCAGATTTATATAAGGGGAAGAAAATGCCCCTTAAAGGCTTCATAATGCATGAACATTTCAACCGCGACTTGCAGATCAACGATATAGGGCTTGTCGCAGTGCAGGGGACTTTTAAATTTGGAGAATTTGTTAAAAGAGTGGCCATATTGAACAAACCTCTTAATTTTAAAGTAGCTGCTGTCGCTGGATGGGGTTTGATTGATGTAAGTTGGATTTTTCTTCAAGATTTTGTACTACTTGGTTCAAAAATATAGGGGTGGGCCGAGGTTCAATCCTTATGCACGTAGGTACCATTTCTCATCATCATGACAATGATATGTGAAGGAAAACAGTTTGAGCAAACCGGCTTGCTTAAGAGTTCTCCATAATTTTCTCAAAGGTTTGTGAAGTCTTTCAAACCTCAAGAAACTTGTGGAATACGAATTTTTCTTTATATGAATACTTAGCAAGCAAACGAGCAGGTGGGTCAACTGATGTTAATATTATAGTGATATCTGCCACCCATGAACATTTGCAGTACTAGGGAAACCGCCAATGTGTTGCCGGCTTTTAAGGAATACTTTATCCGTCTCATTAACATAAATTTCCGTTCTGAAAATTTTGATTCTCACTCTTTTTATTCTACAAGCAAAACTTGTCCTGGGCAATGGACTAGCGAGGGGTTGACGACGACGATGATGATAATTATTTAATTTTTATGTACCTTTGTCAGAATATATTCAGATCTAAAGTTTTTTTATAAAACTTAAAAGCCTTTACAGGAAATGCAAAACATACACACGCACTATTTACATTCTACTACACAGAGGATATGGCCTCTGGAAGAGTGCAGGAAAGTTATAAAAATCGCACCTAATGGTACTTTCTGTGGCGGAGAATTGCACGGTCACCAATATGCTTCTGAGTAAGAAAAATCTTTGGGCATCATATTCCTGGTATAAATAGGAATATCATTTAAGATACATCAGGACAGAAAAATGTATTAATTGGTACTAATGATACATAGTAAATTCTTACATAGGTACTAGATATGTACGTCCCAACTTACAAAATTACTTCTAAAAATTTTGTATCATGTTCAACTCCGATATTATTAAATCCTCTCTAAACAAGAATAAGAAGCTTAATTTTTGCTATAATTCGTTAAAACAAACAATTTTATGTGGTACAAGAAGAATATTTAACTTTATAGTATTATAATATAGAGGAGCTTTAAGCCTAAGGACGAAGTTTTTAGGGTAGATACTAGATATGATTTTATAAGAAAAAAATGTACTTATCCACGCTAATAAACATGCAACAAAACGCCTTGGATTTTGACCGAATAACGCAGATTGGATTTTTTTTACAGGGGCGATTCTGGCAGTGCTTTAGTAGCAGAAGGTTACGTTCAACTAGGTCTTGTCTCCTTCAAAAGACCTGAATATACGTCACACATCGTGTTTTATACACATGTGCCGTTGTTCTACAGCTGGATAAAGCGAAATACCAGAAAGCTGTATTGTCGTAGTAACAATTAGCGTACAGGTATACATACCTCTTTTAATAAGTCTCATCGACAAAAGTAGTTTGGGCAGAAAAGCAACCTAGCGCCGCCTAAATCCGAATGTGAACACCTATGAAATACAGGTGCTTCATACTTTTTGCTTGACGTTAAGATTTTAAACACAAGAACAACAGGGATTTGTGCTTGGACTGCAAACATGGCGCGTTAGCAACAACTAATAGCGGACAGTCGCGCGCTATTATTGGCTGAGATATTTTCTAACCATTCAAAATTAAGATTTCTGCACAGATACATCGGCGTAACTTATAAAAACGGTACCCTTTCTGACTTTAACACTCAGATTGCCTGAATCTCTTCTCTATTCTGAACAGTTTGCAGTATAAAATGACCTAGAGGCATAAATTCAGAATTCAAATGTTTTGGAATTAACTTATACAAGTGCTTTTGAATCGTCAAGTGAATCTACCACTGGTTCGGAATGCCATTCATACTAGCAAGAAATTCGGCAGGTGCTCTATTGAAAAAATTAACAAAATACCACCTTGACCATAAACATATGGATCACATGACAGGAATTATGCATGTTTACATAAATTCTGAAATATATTATAGGGAGATATAAAATTTATTTTTATTTAGCTTTTACAAAGAATAAATCAAAATTACAACCACTAGCTTAGGTACTGTTGATTATTTTTACAAGAAAATCATGCTTGAAATAATTTATATGGTCTATGATGAAGCGTGCTTGCTTAGAACGTGGATGCTTATTCATTCTTGACTTCAAAGTTTTATGATCATACATAGCAGGAAACGCTAAATAGCTTGGCAGCACGATTTTGCCAATTTGATGGTTACCAGCCTCATCCAAAGCCTCCTGCCAGACCAGACCAGAGAAAATTTAGAGATTGTTAATTCCCACACATCTCTGGGGCTCTCATAGTTAGTTTTAGAGGATTTGTGAGATGGTGGTTAAGGGGAATGAAAAATACCCGACTGAATTTGTTGTGGACTCTTCTCAGATCAGGGCGCGTTTGGAAACTACGTAGCTTTAATTTTAAGATATCGTAATGAATTATCACCACCTTATACCATATTTAATTGACATTCTAAATATGTACAATTTTAATAAATTATATTCTGATTCTGATTGTGTCAATCAAAATCTCGTAATTTTAATTGGAAATTGCAATGTGCATATCATGAGCCATTTGCGAATGTAATAGCCAATAAATAATGCAGGCTCTCCTTATCGTCCAATTACTGTGCGCAATTGGAATCAAATGTCAAATGAATGGCAAAATTGTGAGCGGTAACCGCGTGGAAATTAGCAGCTTCGCTTATTCTGCGTTCCTCTTCATAAGATCGAGAGACAACAACTTCATCTGCGGTTCCTCTATTTTGAATCAAAGGATCCTTCTAACTGCAGCACATTGTATCGAAGTCTGTATCAAAAATCTCTGCAAAAGTGGCAGCGCATTTATCGGCAATGCTGATATAAATAAGGGGATAAAAATACCTCTTATCGACTACGTAATTCATGAACGTTTCAACCGCAAATTGACGATCAACGATATAGGGCTCGTCGCAGTGCGGGAGAATCTCAAATTTGGTGAATTCGTTAAAAGAGTGGCCATATTTAACAAACCTCCTAATTTTAATGAAGCTGCTGTTGCTGGATGGGGTCTGATTGATGTAAGTTGGATTTTTTACTTCAAGACTGACTCGCACCGGAATTTTCAAAAACATAAAATAATGAACAAGCTTGCTGTAAAGTTGCCTATGTTTTTTTCTTTGATATGTGGAAGGAACAAGATCATTAATTCCTTGAGCGCACGTAAGTATCCTGTAGAAGGACGATGTTAATCAGGTTTATAGGTTTTAATGAAAAGCTGCACCCAGATATAATTTAGCAAGGCAATATCACCAGTGCATTACATATAATTTATAATAATTATATAATTTTAGTATCTATTATGGACAACAATTGTTTGTTTTTAATTTTGAGAAGTATATATATTTTATGTTAATATTTAGTTATTAATGTAGGTTCGTACTGTTTAATGCGAGCCTGGGTAGTCAAGGCCTCGGTCTAATACTGAAGGGGGATGGTCAACTATTGAGGTTGAATGAATGAAAACAAGTGATATTATTTAAATGTGGAGAAAAGATCTTGCGGAAACCTGCTTGCCTAAAAGGAATTTTCTGAATGTTCTCAAAGGTGTTCTATAAAGTCTGCCAATTCTCGCGAAACTTGACTAGCGCGGTGGACTCTTGCAGCAGTGTTCTAGCGAGGAGTTGATGAAGACAATTGTTTAATTTATCGTCGTCGTCATCGTCCACCGATGGATGTCATAGGTCTCCTGTAGGGTCCTCCACAAGCCACGATCTTGCGCCGCCTGGATCCAGCGACTCCCTGCGACTTTCGTCTGTCCACCGCGAGGGGGGTCTGCGGACGCTACTCCTTCCAGTGCAGGGTTGCCATTCCAGCACCTTGGGACTCCAACGTCCATCAGTTCTCCTAACTATGTGCCCCGCCCATTTCCACTTCAGCTTCGCAACTCTTCGGGCTATATTGATGACTCTGTTTCTCCTACAGATCTCTTCATTTCTGATCTGATCACGTAGGGACATTCCCAGCATAGCCCTCTCCATCGCGCGCTAAGTGACCCTGAGCCTTCTTATCAGGCCCATGTTAGGGACCATGTCTCGTTTAATTTGTAAAATATGTCAAAAATACATACGAAGATAATAGGTATATTTTATCTCAAGCCCTATTTTCAGAAATTGCAAAACGTGCACACGCACTATTTACATTCTGCCACACAGAGGATATGGCCTCTGGAAGAGTGCAGGAAAGTTATAAAAGTCCCATATGGCACTTTCTGTGGGGGAGAGTTGCGCAGTCATCAATACGCTTCCGGGTAAGATAAATCTTCTATCTAAGTTATACTTATACTAACAAGATTAAAAGGTTTATAAAACTTTAGACCGGCCACGAAAATAATATTAAATTTTTTTTTCTGTCGCTTGGTATATATTTTAAAATTCACTCTATATAAACTCTTGCGACTGTCTCTTAGAGTATAAGAATAACTCGAGTTAATGCAAAGAAACCAATGGGGATTTTTATTTAAATTGAATAGGTACAATTAAAATAAATAAATAAAAAGTGTATGTGTATGAAATTCACTCACGGCAGAAGTGAAACTTCAGAAAAGTAGCCTACTATAGAATCTTATCTTATCTTACTAATATTATAAATGCGAAAGTTTATGAATCATCTAGTAATAAATAAACATATAGTATAATTAAAATATTTCAACTTGTATTTATGAGATCTGAATATTTTTCCTCTTACATTTAACATCCCGCTACACTTGACTTTACAATAGCAAAACAAAAGTTTTTTGGATAATCATATCAATCTTGGTATAAAATCTGGCCTATGTTACCTGGACCATAATAACGAATCAATTGACGCCTCGTTCATCGAAATCGGCCCAGTAATTTAGACGCTACTGTGGTGGAACATACATAAATGCAAACATACACACATACATAGACTGCAAAAATCATAACCCTTCCTTTTAGTTTTGTCGCAGTCGGTTAAAAATACATGCCTTCTCCTATAGTTCTGCATGAGAAAGTTTGGCAGCCTGGAATTCCGTAGTTCCGTACTAGTTATTCCTGCGGGAACTGTTGAATTTGCGGGATAAAATGTGTTAATTCAGATAATGAGCTATCTCCTGCAAATTTCGGCAAAATCGGTTCATGCATTGTGGTGTGAAGGAGTAACAAACACCCAAACATACAAGCTTACAAACAAACAGACATTTTAACTTTGAGATTTATAATATTACAAGACAACTCTGTACCAAAGTCAAAATTGGTCAAATGGATGGTAAGATAATCATTACTATTTAATCATACAACGTAGAGATTTGATATAAAATACGATGGTCCAAAAATTAGTTGATTTTATGGGCACAGTTATTAGCTAACATTTTACCTACTATGGATAAAGGGTATGGATAAAGCCAGCTCGTAAACCCGAATTGGAGCAGCGTGGTGGGTCTAAGCTCTAAATCCCTCTCTCCTATGAGAGTGGAGGCCTGTGTCCAGCAGAGGGACCTGTAGTGATGGTAGTGGTGGATAAAGCTCTCGTAGGCCGTGACTTCAACCGCTTGGATTTAAGCCCATTAATTATTTTGTGAGAACTCTTTGTTTTCCTGGGATGCAAGCTATTTTTAGTGTATTTAGAGGTCCAATCCAAGCTATTTTTGGTTTACTTTAGAGGTCCGATCGACATTTTAGGAATGCAGCTACATAATAACGCCTAGGATACAAAACCTCACCAAAGAAGATGAAAATACTTAATAAAAATTTCGACCAAATCCACGAAGGCTATAAAATAGTCTCATCTTTGTTCACAGGGGTGATTCTGGCAGTGCTCTAGTGGCAGACGGCTACGTTCAGCTAGGAATAGTCTCCTTCACAAGACCTCAACTAACGAGGAGTATCGTGATTTATACAAATGTCCCGTTGTACTACACGTGGATAATGAGGAATTCCAGAGAGCTCCACTGTCGTAGTAAAAATTAGCTTGGCACCTTACGTTCATATCATACGTTTGTTCAAGCTACAGAAAAAACAACACACTGATTCAGACAATCGATGTGATTTTTTTTACGATACTTCAAGCAACCACTTATTACAAGTTAGCCCTTCAATGCAATCTCACTTGATGGTGAGTGATGATGCAGCTTAAGATGTCAGCGGGCTTACTTGATGAGGGTATGGCAGTTAGATTAGACCCATACCCCAATTGGTTTCTACACCGCATCGTACCGGAACGCTAGATCGCTTGGCGGTACTTCTTTGCCGGTAGGTGGTAACTAGCCACGGCCGAAGCCTCCCACCACCGTTTCTCTCTTCCAAACAGTTTGAAGTATAAAAAGACTGAGGCCAACTCTGTTGTTTACACCATCAAAATTTAAGTTTCTTCTCAATAATTTCAATAATGTCAACTTTCATAATAATTTAAGTTTACTGCGGAACGGGGCAGCGTTACATTTAGAGCTGCCATTTTAGTTTAGAGATTGTATTATTAATTTATTTCAATTAATTATTAGATATTAGTTAAAGGAAATCACTGTCCTATATTATTATTACAGTTGATAGGGTAAACATGGTAAAAATTATTACTGCACGCTCTACCAAGGTGTTTTAATTTAAATTAATTAAATAAATATATAACAATTTAAAATTACACCATTATATAATACATCTCCATTAATGTAACACTTATAAAACCCAATCATAATACTTCCACCACCATACTTATTATCTAAAAATAAATAATAGAACTGGAATTTTGCAATTTAGTCGTTTTATTTATTTGGATTAATGTTTATGTATGAATCTTACAATTACAGGAAAATGACTGTCATTATAGATTTTTACGATTGCACCGATATCCTGGGTGGTCTGCTTCGCTTACCATTGGGGTAGGAACATAATATTACTTATTAAAAGGACATGACCAGTAATTGCCCTCCGATTCGGGACAATGCACAGGATTTCCGTTTTTACGGTAAGGTTTAAAAATTCAAAACGAAATTATTATGGATTTATTATTCCAAATAAGGTCAGGGTTCAAATGACAAAAAAAAACAGTACGTTTATTGTTTAAATCTTGAGCGTCCGCTTTCCTCTTTAAGCACTACTCCATTTTGACGTTCCATTATATCCATGCCTAATAATAATCTTGTATTTTTAACCCTACATGAATACCATTTAAGTACCTTAGTCATTATATTATGAATGATTTATTTTTGATCAATTAAATAGTAATGAAAAGGAAATGTATGTTTTGTTTATAATTATTTTTATTTTTTGACAAGTCTCAAACTAATAGATCGAACAAAGCATTTTGAAATACTGCGTTTAAAGGAACGCCCTTTCACATTGCATATGCCGCCATCTGTGGTCGAATAGTTGAACTTGTTAACCAAAAGTAGTAGCAATACTTAAAAATATTTTCTAGACTCACCACAATACATAGCGCCATCTAGTGTGGGAAAGCAGTTTTTGGTGAAACTTTTTTTTATTTATTTTCTCAGTTTTCAGAGCCTTCAGACTCCTGAAACTTTTTTATCTGAAAACTATAAAATATAACAATTACAATAATAAAGAAATAATACTTGAAAATATTTTTTTAGACTCGCTCAACACAATAAATAGCGCCATCTAGTGTGGGAAAGCAGTCTTTTGGTGAAACTTTTTTTGTTCATTTTCGCAGTTTTCCGAGCCTTCAGACTCCTGAAACTTTTTTATCTGAAAACAGTGAAATATTACAATTACAATAATAAAGAAATCATTGCTGAACATTGATTTTTGACACCTAGGCAAGCTGCCATAGTTCCACCGGTCAAGTCCTTTAGTATATTAATTTTATAATACTAGCTGATGACTTCGTACGCGTGGATTGAGTTTTATTGGATTACCAGGGAACTCTAATTTTCTGGGATAAAAATATGTAGCCTATGTGTTAATCGAGACTATTTCTATCTCTGTGCCAAATTTCATCCAGATTCGTTCAGCAGTTCTGCTATAATCATCATTTTAGGGTACCTAAATATAAACAGAGGGATTTTAGTACAAGAAAAACACAGCACTGCACACAGCTGCACAGATGACTGCGACACGACGAGACGTGTTTCCCTTCCAACAAGGGCGTTTTATCCTGCCCTGTTCGTAGTACGTTTTCGCCTTTAGTTATTGTGAATTTCAGTGGATTGAATAAACCTAGAGTACAAGCCCCCAAATAAATGAGATAAAAAAAAAGAACCTAGAACCAATTAGGGTACAATTTATTATTAATCAGAATCCATACTTCCATACTAATATTATAAATGCGAAAGTATAACCCTTTGACTGCGGAGCGGCAGTCTAACTGCCTTTGACGTTTACTGTCACGGCCCATCTTTTTAATCAATTTTGATGAAATTTGGTATAGAGATAAATTGTATCCAGGGAAGGAGAAAGGCTTCTTCCTATCCAGGGAAAATTAAAGAGTTTCTGTGGGAATAAAAAACTAATTCCACGCGGACGAAGTCACGAGCATCGTCAAAACAAATCTCTGGTTATAATTCACTTTTAATCGCTAATTGGGTAACTGGAACTACGACCAATTAAATCAATATTCATAATTAGGATTACAATAATAAAACTGTGTATTACATCTATAAAAGTGTACTTGTAAGATATTTACTTAGTCACTTTATAGTACATATATAGAGTTATCGGATAATTATGTTCACCAAAAGTTTAGCAGTGACTATCATATGTAATTTTTATTTAGCCAAATCTAGAATCATTCCAAAAGTGGTCGGAGGTAGACCAGTGGAAATCCACCACTACCCTCATACCGCGTGCATAAATATCAACAAGTGGGATGGAAGTTACATATGTGGTGCATCCATTTTAAACCAGAGAGTTCTGTTAACAGCAGGACATTGCATTACCACACCGACTGGAGAATCTTTTGTGTATACAGGCCATTCTCAAAAACGAAAGGGAGAAAAGTATAGTATTGCTGCCGTAAAGGTGCATGAAAATTATAGAGATAATAGCCTCGGCTATGATATAGGCCTCATTTTGGTGAAAACGCCCATCAAATTCAACAATGTGGTGCGGAGGATAGCCCTTCCGAGACGACCTGTAGGGAAAAGAAATGCTGCTATTGCTGGATGGGGTTTGATCCTTGTAAGTTTTTGTAATATTCCACAAGACTAACTACAATTATGGAAGTTCTGGCGTGATTGAGTAACAGACATCTATTCATCCATCCATCCATCCAAACTTTCAAATTTATAATATTAGTACAGACAGTGGTGTGCACCGGACTCAAAACTAGGGTAGGCTTTAGTTAGTCAGAATACCTATTTACTGACTGTCATGATGAAAAATGAGCATAGACGTATTTCCATTTCGGTAAGCAGTGCATTTATGCCTCTACTAGCTAATGCCCGCGACTTTGTCTGCGTGGATCGGGGTTTTTTGGTTTGGTTTGGTTCGGTTTTCCGGGATAAAAAGTAGCCTATGTGCTATTCCAGACTATAATCAATCTCTGTGCCAAATTTCAGCCAGATCCGTTCAGCTTTTGGGGCGTGATTGAGTAACAAATATACATACATCCATACATCCATCCAAACTTTCGCATTTATAATATTAGTAAGATAAGATGAACTGCACGCCACTGAGTATAGATATAGAAGTATAGATTCCAAACGCCATGAGAGTCAATCCATATTCCATAAATTTAGGAAGAACCGGAGATGGACACGAATGTATTACATTATACCGAGCTAAAGGTGTGGTCACACGAGACATGTCGAAGGGTTATAAGAAATTTACCAATGGGCGACTTTTGTGCTGGATCGATCAACGGATCAGAATATGCAGCATAGTAAGTAGTAGTCTTACAAACGATTCGCGGTCACTATACACGACATAAGACACACACAACGAGACGTTCGCTTCTTTTTTAAGGAGGGACGATACAGCGGATCTGCCTCGTTGGTTGGGTTCGACTCCCGGGTCGGGCCATAATATTAAGAATTGGGTTTTTCTGACTAGAATTCTCATTACTAGCCCGGAGTTAGAAATTTGGCGGTGTTTCACCCCCGCGTCTGTTATCACTAACATTATAATAGGCCTGAACTCTCATAGGAGAGAGGGAATAGAGCTTAGACCCACCACGCTGCTCCAATGCGGGTTGGCGGGCTTTAACGACTATTATCATGTTAGTAATAATAATCGGGACCGACGGCTTAACGTGCTCTCCGAGGCACGGGGATGACACAGAGCAAACTTCATAACTCCGGGCTTTTACTGAGAATTTCTAGTCAGAAAAACCCAATACTTAATTATGGCCCGACCCGGGACTCGAACCTGGGACCCCGACGGCCGCAGTCGAACATACTAACCACTAGACCAACGAGGCATTTACCACATCATTAACACGAAGATTAATATACGTATGTACTTAATGTGAAATTTATTGATTTCAGCGGAGACTCTGGCTGTGCTTTGGTTGTAAACGATTACATCCAAATTGGCTTAGTCTCATTCAAAACGAATATAATGGACAGTCTTGTGGCTTTTTCAAATGTCTCTTACTATTTCAATTGGATCAAACATAATTCAAAACGATTATATTGCAAACAGGGATAAATGCGGGTAGGATTACTTTTTGTACAGTTCTCACCTTATGTACCGTACCTACCTATGATTATATAATTATAAACCTTTTTACTAAGCGAGCACGATTTGTTATTGATTAATGAGAAATTTTATACTTTCATATTATTACCTACTAGCTTATGTCCGCGATTTCGTCCGCGTGGATTGAGGATTTTGGTTCCTGCGGAAACACTTTAATTTTCCGGGATAAAAATTGCACATATTCCAGACTTAATCTAATCTTTGACATTGCATCTGTCTGCCATCTGAACTCGCTAACCAAAACGTCTTACGCCATCTAGTGTCGGAAAGAAGCAGTACAATGTAAAGTGATTTATTAAAGGAATTACGTAATTCTTGCAAATATAGTTTTATTATTCCAGTATCATCCTCATCCCTGCCCAAATAATGCATACATTATTTTTTTTCTCGAATAGCGTGGTCGAATAATTAAAAATAATTGTTTAGACTCGCTTATCACAATGTCTAGCGTCATCTAGTGTGGGAAAGCAGTTATTTGGTGAAACTTTTTTATTTATTTTCTCAGTTTTCAGAGCCTTCAGACTCCTGAAACTTTTTTATTTGAAAACTATAAAATATAACAATTACAATAATAAAGAAATCATTGCTCCACATTGATTTTTGATATCTAGGCTAGCTCGTATAGTTCCACTGGTCATGTCCTTTCCGAATCTAAATCATTTTAGGCTCAATATATGGTACCTAAATGTAAACAGAGGGATTTCTGTGCAAAGAAAACACAACATGAACAAAACATTTTTTACTGGCCGATAAAAAGATCGTGCGTGCAGTTTTGAGTGTGTTATGGGAGCTGCACAGATGACAGTGACACGACGAAAGGTGTTTCTCTTCCAAAAAGGGCGTTTTCTCCTGCTCTGTCAGTATTCCGTAGTTTGTTTTCGCCTACGTTACACAAGGAATTAAGTATACCTACTTAATTCCTTGTGTAACGTACTGAATTTCAGTGGATGAAATAAACCTAGAAGAAATTAGGCTAGGTACTTACAATTTATTGTTTGTCAGAATCCATACTTCCATTCGTCGTGAACCGATGGACGTCCACTGCTGGACATAGGTCTCCTGTAAGGTCCTCCATAAGCCACGGTCTTGCGCCGCCTGGATCCAGCGACTCAATGCGACTCTCTTGATGTCGTCCGTCCACCGTGGGGGTCTACCGATGCTACGCCTTCCAGTGCGGGGTCGCTATTCCAGCACCTTGGGATCCCAACGTCCATCGGTTCTCCGAACTATACGCCCCACCCACTGCCACTTCAGCTTCGCGACTCTTCGGGCTATATCGGTGACTCTGGTTCTCCTACGGATCTCTTCATTTCTGATTTGATCAGGTAGGGGCACTCCCAGCATAGCCCTCTCGATCGCCCGCTGAGTGACCCTGAGCCTCATATCAGGCTGATAGTCAGCGACCATGTCTCATGTTTCATGGCTTTTAAGATATCCTCATACAGAACCTCCACCTCCTCGTCGGGTTGTACCGATGTCGGTGCGTAAACCTGTATGACCTTCAACGAATACCGTGTGGTAATTACATACTTCCATACATATATTAAAATAAAAATGCGAAAGTGTGTATGTATGTCTGTCACGGCCCATATTTTTAATCGATTTTAATGAAACTTGGTACAGAGATAGATTGTATCCCGGGGACAAATGCTACTTTCTATCCCGGAAAATTAAAGAGTTTCTGCGGGAATTAAAAACCTCACCCACGCGGACGGAGTCACAGGTATCGTCTAATAATAAACAAATATCTCCTTACACTGCACATTTAATTGCTAATTGGGTAATAGGAACTACGACCAATTTAAGGCAACATTCATAATTAGGAACCAATCAATGTATTACACTAATAAAACTTTGTATTACATATAGCTACATCTATAAAAGTTTACTTACGAGATATTTACTTAGTTACATAACTCGACTTACTTACTTACAAATACTTAGTTACATAATACTTAGTTACATAACGATAACTTTATATACCTAGGTATATAAAGTTATCGGTTAATTATGTTCACCAAAAGTTTAGCAGTGACTATCATATTATGTAATTTTTATTTAGCCAAATCTGGACTCATTTCAAAAGTGGTCGGAGGTAGACCAGTGGAGATCCGCCACTACCCTCATACCGCGTGCATAAATATTAACAAACATGATGGCAGCTACTTATGTGGTGCATCCATTTTGAACCAGAGAATCCTGTTAACAGCGGGTCACTGCGTTACCACACCGACTGGAGAATCCTTTGTGTATACAGGCCATTATCAAAAACGAAAGGGAGAAAAGTATAGTATTGCTGCCGTAAAGGTGCATGAAAATTATAGAGATAATAGCCTCGGCTATGACATAGGCCTTATTTTGGTGGAAACGCCCATCAGGTTCAACAACGTGGTGCGGAGGATAGCCCTTGCAAGACAACCTTATAGGAAAGGAAGGGCTGCTATTGCTGGATGGGGTTTAATCAGTGTAAGTTTTTTTTAATAGTCCATAAGACTGACCACAATTATGGAAGCAACCTTTAAAATTGGACATAGTTCTCAACAATCAAATACACTTTCGTATAATGTTAATATATTTATCAGGAAAAGGTGACTGACTGACTGACTGATCTATCAACGAACAGCTCAAACCACTAGAGGGATCGGTCTGAAATTGGCTGCCCTTGGCACTGCCCTTTTTACAGGGCCCTGTGATAAGGGCCGCAAGTTAGAGCGTCGCTTATTACACAGCAATAAGGACCAATTTAGGGACCCTTTCTCCCTATATCTTATTACACTATACTGATTTAAGTGTAAGGGTCCCTGTGAAATGTAATAGGCCTATAAGAAAGGCTTTTCGAAAATTCAATCCCTGAACGGGAAAATAGTGATTTTAAATTTGTATGAAAATCGGACTTAAAGAAAGCGAAGCTGCGGGCAAAAGCTACCATTATAATAAAGAGCTTATTAACATTATGAGTATATATAATAAAGAGCTTATTTTATTATATTTTTTTTTTAATGTATAGGCCAGCGCTTGGCTGCAATCAGACTTGCTAGCAAGTGGTGATGCACCCTGAGGTGGAGCGCTAAGTACTCACGAAAGTAAGATTTTATTTATAACTAGCTAATGCCCGCGACTCCGTCTGCGTGGATCGAGGTTTTTTGGTTCCCGCGGGAACTCCTTAATTTTCCGGGATAAAAAGTAGCCTATGTGCTATTCCAGACTAAAATCTATCTCTGTGCCAAATTTCAGAAAGATCCGATCAGCCGTTGGGGCATGATTGAGTAACAAACATCCATACATCCAGACATCCATACATCTTTACATCCATCCAAACTTTCGCATTTATAATATTAGTAAGATTCCAAACGCACGGAGAGGTAATCCATATTTTGCATAACTTTAGGAAAACCCGAAGATGGACTCGGATATATTACATCATGTCGAGCTAAAGGTGTGGCCACACGAGATATGTCGAAGGTATATAAGAGATTTGCCAAAGGGCGACTTCTGTGCTGGATCGATTAACGGAACAGAATATGCAGCAGAGTAAGTAGGGTTTTACGAACGATTCGCTGTCATGAAATACGGCATAAGACACACACAGCGAGCCATTCGTATTTTTTTTCACGAGGGACGATTCCTCGGAACTGCCTCGTTGATCTAGTGGTTAACATGTTCGAGTGGTGGTTCGGAGAGGTCCCGGGTTCAAGCCCCGGGTCGGGCCATAATATTAGGTCCTTACATATGAAATTGCCGTTTTGTCGTACTGGCCACTTTGATCTCAAATATCTCCTCTTTTGTTAGGAATTTCAATTTCAAATTTATACAGCTATTTACTCATGCTTTTGTGTTTTCAAAACCCCTATTCATTTGTTTTTTCCTCTTTTGGTTTTTTCTTTGCGTCACTCAGTTTACAAAATGGAAAACTTGAAATATCGCGTTATTTACGAGTACGAGTTCCATCGTGGTACCGGTGCTGCAGAAACGGCTCGAAGGATTAATGATGTGTATGGCGGCGGTGTCGCAAAAGAAAACACAGTGCATTTTTGATTCCAACGTTTTCGTTCTGGAAATTTTGACCTGCAGAACAAGCCCCGTGGACGGCCGGAGACCAAAGTTGATAATGAAGAATTGAAGGCTATTGTGGAAGCGGATCCATCGTAAACCACGTCCGAGCTAGCTGCAGGTTGGGATGTTAGTGATAAAACAGTTTTAATCCACTTGAAGCAAATTGGGAAGGTGAAAAAGCTTTAAAGGTGGGTACCTCATGAATTGAGTGCAGCAAACCGACAAACGCGCGTCGATTGCTACGTTACATTACTCAACCGGCACAATAATGAAGGGATTTTAAATCGAATTATTACCTGTGATGAAAAGTGGATCCTGTACGATAATCGGGAACGGTAATCGCAATGACTGAACCCTGGCGAACCAGCCAAATCCTGCCCCAAGCGAAAATTTACTCAAAAAAAATTACTTGTGAGCGTTTGGTTGACTAGCGCCGGTGTCGTTCACTACAACTTTCTTAAATCTGGCCAGACGATTACGGCGGATGTCTATTGTCAGCAACTGCAAACCATGATGGAAAAGCTAGCTGCTAAACAACCGAGGCTGGTCAATCGCTCTAGGCCACTGCTGCTTCGAGACAACGCTAGAACACACACTGCACAACAGACGGCTACCAAATTAGAGGAGCTTCAATTGGAATGTCTAAGACATCCACCGTACTCCCTGGACTTTGTTCCAACAGATTACCATTTTTTTCGAAATTTGGATAACTTCTTGCAAGGGAAAAAATTCAACTCCGATGGGGCAGTACAAAGCGCCTTCAAAGATTTTATTGATTCCCGTCTGAATGGTTTTTTTAGTAAAGGGATCAATGAACTACCTATGAGACATTTAATAGAAGCAGGTGTTACTTTGCGGAAGTTACCTATGAGACGGCAAAAGTACATTGATAGCAATGGTACATACTTTGATTAAATAAATATGTTATATTTTTAAAAAATCGACTTTATGTCCCTCCCTTACAAAACGGCAATTTCATAGGTAAAGATCTATTATTAAGTATTGGGTTTTTCTGATTAGAAATTCTCATTACTAGCCCGGAGTTAAGAAGTTGGCGATGTTTCACCCCCGTGCCTCAGAGAGCATGTTAAGCCGTCGATCCCGGTTGTTATCACTAACATGATAATAGTGGTTAAAGCCAGCCAACCTGCATTGGAGCAGCGTGGTGGGTTTAAGCTCTAATTCCGTCTCTCCTATAAGAGCAGTGTCCTGTGTCCAGCAGTGGGACGTTATATAGTGTATAATTTTCCCTGGTCTGGCTGGTGGGAGGCCTTCACCCTACCGGCAAAGACGTGCCGCCAAGCGATATAGCGTTCCGGTACGATGCCGTGTACAAACCGAATAAGGGTATGGGTGCCATGCCCCTAACAGGTCAGCTCGCTACCTTGTATGAGTAAGACTCGCAGTCAAGGGCTAAATTGTAGTGGATAAAAAATATAGGTAAATAATGGAAATTTATTGATTTCAGCGGAGACTCTGGCTGTGCTTTGGTTGTAAACGATTACATCCAAATTGGCTTAGTTGCGTTCAAAACGAATACAATGGACAGTCTTGTGGCTTTTACAGATGTCTCTTACTATTACAAATGGATCAAACATAATTCAAAAAGTTTATATTGTAATAATTGATAAATGCGGGTGGGACTACTTTCTGTACAGTTCTTATCTTATGTATGATTATATCAATAAAAACCTTTTAATTAACTAAGCGAGCACGATTTAAAATTGATTATTATGAGTTTTATACTTCCATATTATTACCTACTAGCTGATGCCCGCGAGTTCGTACGCGTGGATTGGGGTTTTCGGTTTTTTCTCCTTGATTTATCCGATCCCGGAAGCTTGGCTTCGCTTGGGTTAAGATTTTTTTATTACCTACCTTCATTCTCCGGGATAAAAAGTAGCCACATAGACTATTCTCCAAGTCCTCAACTATACCCATGCGAAAAATCCGGCGTGATTGAAGGACAAACAAACAAAACTTCGCATTTATAATATTACTAAGCATATTTATAAGATACATGCATTAGGCAATTTTTTTTGTAAAAACACTTTACCCAAACGCCTCTTCCACCTTTTTTGTGCACTCGATTTATAAAGAAATACTAGTCTCCAAATTCTCGATTTAAAAATTTATTTCCAAAAACCGACTTCCAAAGCAAGTATAACAAAGATAGGCAAAGTTGACGAGTCAGGCTCGCTCGACTTCAACATAGTGTGTAGAAATCAAAATTATTTGTATATGTGACCGTAAGATTGTAAAAACCGTTAGATTATAATCTAACTCGCCAAATTCTAAACTGTCGAAAGATTAGAATTTAACGCATTATTTTCCGGTAGATTGTAATCTGATAGGTATTTAAACCCGACAAAACCTAAGTGCCCGGCCTGTGGCGGGGCACTACATGGTTATTTATGTCGAACCCTAACCTAACCTACAAGAAAGAGACAAGAAAACGTAAATAAAATGAATATTTCAAAAATTGACACTCAGAACAGAATTTCGCGAGTTAGATGATAATCTAACGGGTTTTACAATCTTACGGTGACATATATATATATTTATTATAGTGGCTTTGGAAGTCGGTTTTTTGGAAAGAATTTTTATTTTTAACTTTTTAGTGAACTCTATATCCCCACGGCTCAGGAATGTCCCTTACCCTCAGAAGTATCACCCTGCAGTATCAGAGTTGAGAAGTTGGGACTTGGATTTTAGTATGAATTCGTTGCTGGGTGTCAAACCCACGACATGAATTCACCATAAAAAAAACCTAAATCGCAATTTTTAAGAAGTTCTGTACCCTGCAGCATCAGGGTTGAGGAGTTGGGACTCAGAGTGGAATCGTATACACGTATAAGGGAAATTATGATAATATTTTTAAAGCCCTTAAGCTATTGCCAGTACATAGTAAAGTGGAATATCTAATAGCTGAAGAACATTATTTCTCGGACAATTTTAAAACACTTACTAAAACTAAGAGATTACGCGACAAGTTGTAGAAATATAAGATTCACGTTGCCAAAAGTATGTAACTATTACGGTAAGAGATTGAATTTTTATGTAGTACCCAAAATTTACAATAGCATAGATTGGCTAAGGGAGGAAAATAAGGTTAGTGTAGGAATATTTATGAAGTTAAAAGGTCACTTAAGTGCTCCTATGCTGACTAATTAATTAATTGATTAATTACTTACTGTTTTTTTTTGATTTTTCTCTTCTCTTTTATATATATATTGTATTGTATTTGTTGTTAGTTGGTGTTAGGTTACTAGGTGTACTAGTGCTAATTTTAGATGCAACTTTAATTAAAATGTTTAGAGCGCCAACTCGCTAACAAACTGGTCCACCAATTTGGCTTGATTTATATTTTGTAAAAAATGTTGTAAAAAGAAAAATCTGAACTAAATAAATTAAAAAAAAAATTGACACCTATTATATGAATTCATCGTATAAATTTAATGTAGTTTTGAGGATTTCATGTAGTACGGTACACCTAAAGCATCAGGATTGAGGATTTGGAGTCGGAATTTTTTATGTAACGTACCTATTCTGGGGCGCTAGGTGGCAACAACCACGTGGTCATAAATGGCCATGAGTTGGGTCTCTTTCCGCGCCTGTTAATATCATGTGACCCTTGGATGACGGCAGCTGGCTGTGGCTCCAGCTGTTGGAAAGAAAATGAGGTCGGGTTCAATTGGCCCACAGCCCCCCAGCATGGGCGACGCGCAAGAAAGGCTCCGGCGCAAATTCTTAAGAGTTCCCGGAGACTTCCGTCATGCACTCAGGATGGTCACCGAGGGTGTTAGTGGGTACATATCCCACATAACCCGGTCCCCCAAACTAGGAGGTTGGGTATCTTAAATTTCCCCCCTTCAACAGAAAAAAAGGTGGAAACAACTAGCATCGAAGCCACGTGCACCCTTGAGCTACTTCGTTCGAACTGAATCATAGGGTTCACTTGAACAAGGACTTTATAAATACTTTTTTGGCAACTGCATCATTCTTTTGCCGCAAAGTGACAGTAGGTATTACAAAAATTCACAAAATCAGCCCTTTCTTGTGCAAGCGGCTCTAAGTATGTGGATGTTTTTTTAATAACTATAGCTGTTTATTGTTAAAACACACATGAGGCTGATGCTGAGGTGTTTTTCGGTAGTTTTTCTGAATCTGCAGCAGCAGAACGCTGCTCCGCTAATCCGAATTAGAATTGTATAGCTATATTACGTGCCGAAGTTAGACGGACTTAGCTGGAATATACCTAAATAACTCAACATAATAATAACATAATAATCTAAACACGTGAAATTAAGCTGTAAGTATATATTTTTGTCAAAGAAAGAAATTACACCAAAACCATCAGCAATAACGCCGCTTCTAATAATCAAACACTATAAAATAATATTAACTATCTAAAACCTTTGCTCTAAATTAAACTCGTATCAACAGCAGCATTTGATTCGCTTTTCCACGTTTATGGAAAAATGCGTATAACTTTCTTAATCGCGGTATTAAATTTTGCAGAAGTCATCACAGGTGTAATGGAAGGTCGAGTTGTGAAAGGCCGAGGAACCCGAATCAAAAGGCATCCACACTCAGTATACCTCTTTTTGCAAGATAACGACTCTGGAGGTGCTTTTTGTGGAGGGTCGATCGTAAACCAGAGGGTAGTTCTTACCGCAGCTCACTGTTTCGAGCGATCTACAAATTCCCAAATTATAACTGCCATCGTGGGAAGTTCCTTCGTAGAAAGAGGGCGCCCAGTATTAGTTATAGCTGTGAGAGTCCATCCTCATTATGAACCATTCTCAATTAGTAACGATATAGCGTTAGCAGGTTTAAAAGTTCCTATTGTTTTTGGGTCGTATGCAAAAAGAGTTGTGATCGCTAAGAAACAACCCGATGAAGGAATTGCTAAACTGGCAGGATGGGGCGCGGTACAGGTATTTTTTGAGTTACAATATCCATTTTAACTTACCATAACTCACGAGGAAATCTACACGCCCGAGAATCTTTCATAATTTTCTCAAAGGTGTGTAGTCTGCCAATCCGCACTTGGCTAGCTTGTTGGGTTATGGTCAAACCCCTCAGTAGTAGTGCCGGCGATGAGTTGAAATTATGAAAATTTACCTCAAAGCCCGATTTGCAGTGCCACCGCCAATAAAATTTTGCAGGGTCGCCCTGCCATCCGTTAAGCCCCATTCCACACTCTGCAAGCAGGGCCTTGTGTGGGTGGGTATAGGCCCAATTAAATTGTATATAATATAGTCTGTGGTGTTTTTGGAATGATAGGAGAGGCGCGTATTTTAAATCGTCGTCGTCTCAACTTATAAAAGATAGACGTTCACTGCTGAACGAAGGTTTGCATGGATCGCCACTGAGCACGGTCTTGTGCCGCTTGTTTCCAGCGGCTCCCAGCTGCATGCTTGAGATCGTCCGTCCACCTTGCGGGGACGATCTATTAAGTGGGGAGTATTTTAAATGTTTGTTTATAATTTGTTTGCTTTCCAAATCAGTTGAAATAAATAAAATTCGTGGAAACTTAGGAAGACAATGACGGGAACTGCGATTCTGATGAAAAAAAAAGTTATACATAGATAAATTATGAATGTGCTAAGATATGTATCTACCAATTAGCGTCAGTAATTAAGAAATGTCCATAAGTAAAACAAAATTTTCAGGAATTTCCACATTACGAAACTGGTGATTACTTGCATGAAATAGCAGTACCTTTCATGTCTCGAGAAAAATGTCAACAGATCCTTAGCAGGCATCTGAACAAAGGCACATTCTGTGGAGGCGAGTTGCATGCAAAATCTTATCCTGGCACGTATGTAATTTTATATATAACACACCAAAAATTTTTTGTTTAAAAAAAACTTATTTTTACTCGTATACTTTTAATGAAATAAAACTTTTTAACGAAAAAATCATTTTATGTTATGTTTCTTGCTTAGCTACGGAACCATCTTTGGGCAATTCTGACTAGCACTTGGCCGTTTTTATTTTATTTTCAGCGGTGATTCGGGCTCTCCTCTTGTACTAAATGATTACTTGCAGATTGGTCTCGTGTCCTTTAGGGACATGAGACGAAGCGTGAGTGTCTTTACGGATGTGTCATATTTCTACGACTGGATTACGAAAAATGCCAAATCTGTATTTTGCAAGCATTAGAAGAAGAAATGTTTACCTCATTCAAATACAAGCAATCGTCATCATGAAATCATTCATCTTCTCAAAGAGTCCACGCATTTAGAAAAAGTAGTTCCGAGTTCTGTTCTGCGTTCTTTGTAACATTTGTAACTTCATAGCGGTCAATGGTACTTTGGTACTTTGCAACATTGTTCACGGCGCTGTAAAGTTACAAACGTTACAAAGAACATGGAACGCAAAACCCAGAACTCAGAACGGCTGAACTATTTCTGCCTGCACGGGCTCTAACATGAAGATGATTTTGAAGCGAACTTTTACTCTCACTTTAGAACACGGTAGAATTCTACCGAATTGTAATAGACAGATAAATTTGTCTGCCTATTATATTTTATGCTTTTTAGCATTTGAAGACACACAAAAATAAAAGGAGTAGGTTGTAGTTTTTTTTATTTGAAATTGACGCTTATGAATATGAAAATATAAATTAGAGAGGAAACACACTACGGACATTTTTTTGTCCGTTTCACTCAATAATTTTTCATGGAACGCGCATAATAGCGCGACAGGGCAAAACGTCGTCCTTTGCCCCTAACGCGGACGTTTTGCTCCGATATTTCGTTTTGTCCAGTCCCTAGCATGTTTTCGCTCTTAACTTAATGTTTTAATTTACCTACCTAACCTAATGAGTACTATAATTTTACAATGTTATACCTATATTAGTTATGAATTCTTACTTTCTGTGTGTCTGTCTGTCTTCAACGCTTTAACGGCCCATCTTTTCAACAGATTTTGATGAAATTTGGAAAGCACAGATATTAAGGTTGCTTCCTAGGGCATTTTCACATCGCATTTAGGGGATAGGCTACGTTTTATCTCAGAAAATTAAGGAGTTCCGGGGATAAAAAAGCGTAAATCCATACGGACAAAGTCACGGGCATCATTTAGTATTAAATAAAAATTGGAAAGTATACCTATCGTTCTGTTACCATTATTTTTAACCGCCTTTAAAAAAGGGAGGGGGTTCTCAATTCCACGCGTTTTTTTTGGCAATGTTACTCCAATCAAAATCTAAACCTATTTCAATCATTTTTTATTTGAAAGAACGTATCCTCAGGTAATGGTAAGGTATAAACTATATTGTCATCGATACAGAGACAACGTAGCTACATCTCAGAGGCGGAAAAGAGCTTCCACGCGAGCTTTGAGAACCTAAGCCCATGAGGACAAGTTGCGAGCCTCAGCTTGTAATTTGTGGGACTATATATATACATGATGCAACTCTTTTTTAAACATAGAAACACGCTTCTAGTATGGAAGTGTGTATGAAACGCACTTTATTTTTATAATCTATAGTTTAAAATTGATAGGTATCAAACTTTAAAATAACCGAGGATGTGAATTTTAGTTTGTTAAAAGACCCTCTATGTAATAATCAGCAAAAAATAATATATTTTTGTCATCCCTATTTGTAACTTTCCTCGTCGATTTTGCGTTAAAGTTGCTAAAGGCACCTTCGCAAGAAAATTTAATGTTTACCAAAAAAGCTACTTTTAAAGTTGTACCTACATGTGTCAATTATAAGAGACGTAATTCAATCCCCAAAACTAAATTAAAAAAAAGGTAAATCAACATAAATTTTTTCCTGACTTTATTATACCTAAACACTCAAATTTAATGTCAACCATAAAACGCCTATAAAAATTTATATCAGCTACTTTTAGCGACTAATTAAAAAACTTAATTATTGATTTAAAGATGTCCTACCAGCAACTGCACGACTATGTGTTTATTATATTAATTTTATGTAAACAAGAAACGTACGGCACATTAGCTTTGGACTTCGGTCTAGAAGGACGTATAGTCAAGGGGTTTATAGTGGGTGTAGTATCAGTACCCGCACACAGTTTTTCTTCATTTAACAAAATCCGTTCCAAAAGCTTGCGGTGGTTCTTTAATTACTGTCAACGTAATAATAGCCGCAGCCGATTGTCTTGAAGAACTTAGGTATCGCAATGGGTCTATTACCGCATTATTTGGGTCAGCTGAGCCCATCCATTCGAAGGTTACCAGACGCATTTCTAACTATCGCATCCATCCGCAATTCAAGCCGGATAAAGGGGAATTTAATTTGGGCTTGGCTTATTTTCGCAAACCTGTCCCGTTGGGCAGTCTTATTCAGAAAATACCAATAGCTGTTGACCCACCAAGCCGAGGAGAGATTTTGTTCACGTGTGGATGGGGTAAGCAGGTGGTAAGTACTTCAATATCTGATTACTGCTCCTTGTTCTTTCTATATCCGATTTTCCTTCTTTTTCTGAAAGCCTAAATTCAAACTCGCAATTTTATTACCATCGCCTAAAGCAGTATTATATCAAAATAACAGTTTTAATATGTGACCTACCTTGACGTCCTTAAAATAAGGATTATAATTATTCTAAATCACGAACGTCTATTAATATTCAAAAAATACGGCTTTAAGCGATGTATGTTAAGTCCCCTGCTCAGTAGCGTGCACAAGTTTTGATGCTAGGGTAGGCATTAGGTAGTAAGAATACCTATTTAACAGCTATTTTCATGAAAATTGAGCCCATTTGGGTAAGCGGTGCTTTTACTATGGACTGCACGCCACTGCCCCTGCTCACTATTCAGTGTTCATTAATACATTTTCCCATGTTTCGTAGCCTAAAAAATTCCCCGATTACAGCCAAATGCGACATTTGAAAGCATCGACACAAAAAGTCGTATCAAATCGGGTGTGTGAAACATTTAGTGGCATTGATATGACTTCCTCACACTACTGAACTTCGCCTGAAAACGGATACCATTGTCAGTGAGTGACCAAAACAATATTAAATACTAGCTGATGCCCGCGACTTCGTCCGCATGGATTGAGGTTTTTGGGTTCCCGCGGGAGCTCTTTAATTCCCCGGGCTAAAAGTAGGGGCTACTTTATAATCTATGTCTATGTCAAACTTCATCCAGATCTGTTCATCTTTTCTGTGATTGAGTAAAAAACATCTTTCCAGCCATCCATCCATCCATCTAAACGTTTCCATTAATAATACAAATAAAGATATATTATAGACTACAAGTTGACCGCGATTTCATCTTTGTGGATCAAAATTCCTAGAGAACTCAGATTTTGCGGGATTTTCACTCAAACTCAAAGGACTTGATCAGGGCGACTATGGGAGCTTGCTTAGGTGTCAAAAATCAATGTGCAGCAAAAAAAAAATTATTGCAATTATTGTTATATTAAACTTTCCAGGCAAGACCGTTTCAGAAGCCTGAAGGCTCACAAAAATTTAAAAAATAAAGAAAAGTTTCACAGAAGAACTGCTACTAGATGGCGTTGAAACAATAAACGTATTGTTTTTTTAGATATTTTAACCTTGACCTTATTCGGAATAATAAATCCATAATAATTTGGGTTTTTATTTTTAAACCTTACTGTAAAAACGGAAATTCTGCACACTGTCCTGAATCGTAGGCCAGAAACTGGTCATTTCCTTGACTTACTTAATATTGTCACACGCAAAATTTTGTAAGGATGGATGCATGTTTGTGACTCTATCGCGTAAAAACTACCAAACTGTTCAGTAATGTATAGATTATAATATATATATCAGAGTAACATACCCATAATAGGCCAATATTTTTAAGGCTATATAGGTATTGCCCATTATTATATAATATAAATATATAAATAAATATAAATATTTTTATTTATTTATTTTAAGTTTGCTGGATGGAGGCAAAACCGTGGCGTGTATTATTTTCAGTGGAGACCTTGGTAACGGTCTGATAACAGAGAAGTCATTTCTGGTAGGAGTGATCTCCTACATCATCAACGAAGTGACCGTCTACAGTGATGTCACCCGCCAAAACTACTGGATATCAACTTCGCTCCAAGCACTGGCTAAAGACGACTGTAACAAATCAAAGAATAAGAAGAATAAACTATAATGCCTCCAAATTAAAAATAGTTATATATAGTTAATATTTTATTACAAGTTAGCGAGTAAATTAAGTTTATATCTTTTGTTACTTCAATACTGTAGCCCGGAGAGACGCATTGAGTAACAGTAAGGTCTCTTCGGGTATGTTATCTAAATAAAGTAAAACCCATGGCAGCGTTCTTACCTGGTGGTAATAATAATAAGGACTAACCTGGTTCGTTTGTTATTATATTAAACCCCTAATCAGTTTCTACACGGCATCGCAGCGAAATTCTTTATCGCTTGGCCTTTGCTGGTAGGGTGGTAACTAGCTACGGCCGAACCTCCTACCGAGCCAAACCACAGAAAATTCAGAAGAAATACTAAATTGACCCTGTCGGGGTTCAAACCCGGGCCCTTCCTGTAGGAGCACAGCGCTCATCACTGTGCCAGGGAGGTCGTACAAACTTGATATATTAAAGAAGCATGGCAGCCTGACAGTTTTAGCATAGCAGTGTTTTATTAAAATAGAACAAGATTTACTAGCACTAGGCGTTTTTATATCCTTATCGACTTACTCTCTGTACCTACTAAACGATGCAATATAACTCATGATGGTTATCACAAAACAACAGAACTATACTTGATATTATGTTAGTTAAGTAAATTAGAGTTTATACATAACAAGTACAAATAAAGGACTGAGCAAAAAAAAGCGGGACGACAGCAGCAAGGAAGATCTCATGTAGATATTATGGAACACTGAATAGAGTACTCGCGCTGTAAAGTGTCAGATTCCGACCAGTTCTTTAGAAAATCTAGATACTGCGACTGTTGGAAAAGAGATAGAAGAGTTTTTGTGAAGGCACTGCCCCTAAGATACGGGTCTTCCTAGTTTAGGGGTCAGGAATTCATTGTTCTGTACTTTAGTTAATTTCAATAAAAAAAAATCTGTTTCTATTACTATTTTAATATTAAAAATGGTGTTACTGAATTTCAATCAAGTTTTGAAGTTCAATCAAGGATTTTAGGTCCATTTTGATCTGACAGATTATTGTATTTTGAATGTACATAATATGTGTATTTTGATGATGAATTCTAGCAATGTAAAACTTTGACAACATCGTTAGTGAGTAGATGTAAAATCTCATACTAACCATTGAGAGTCACGGTGGAAACATCGCCGTCGCCCATCTCTGCTGTAATATTGTCAGGCCCTGTCCTCCGTCAGCGACCAACGCGACAACGCAACTCGATACGACGCGATGTGAATCCAACGCGACAACGCAAAGAGGAGGAAGAAGCTGGACCCTTTACATGGCTTACGTTGTCGCGTAGAAAAGTTTGACAATTTGTATGGACTTTTGTTGATACCCCGTTGTCCTAGGTGAGGTAAATAATCACGCAAAAATATAGGTCAGTTGAAGGGTGTCCTATACCTGTTTGATACGCAGCGTATCGAGTTGCGCTGTCGCGTTTGTCACGCGGTGTGTTCATCCAAGCCTTTATACATGGCAACTAGCGTATAACAACTCCACGGTACAGCTGTATCCAGATTTCAGCCCCTTATCGCCTCATTAGTATGCATCTGGCTCTTGCGAGGGCTAGATCTCTATAAATTCCGGCTTCTACTAAGATAAGACCTGCAATTCTAGTTAGTTCATTTTATTATTGTTATTATTAACGTCGTTCCATTTTAGTCTAAAATAATTTAATTAATAAGGTGTCTAATATAAAATAACTGAAAATACTTAACTATATTGAAAAAAATCTCGTAAAGAGGTCTAGTACAATACTATAAGTATTTATTATATGACACAACAGCTTTCACAACATTTCCTTTCAAACGACAAGAAGTCCAAGAAAATTTAGATTTCAGAAGTAACTTAATGAATATTTACTCATTATGATTGCAAAATCTGCAGCCCTATCTATCGACTTACCAATAGATATTTAAAATATATTTATTTAACAGTTCCCTGAATAATTCTCGTAGTTCGTACAACAAAATTATTTTGAGATCTATCTACTCTAAATTCTAATGCTAGATGAGTGTGTAGCTGAGACCAAATGACTGGAAATTTGAATAAAAAATAGTTCTTATATACCCCAATGTTCTTTTTTGCGTAGTATCTAAAAACGTAGAAAGCCTACTCCCAGATTTTAATAGAATCTACTAGCATTAAAATATACGTTTACATTGCGTTTCGCCGTTTAAGAAATAATTATTAAACTATACCTACTAAGCCTATATTCGGGATCTCATTGTGTGCCCTATAAGCTTCTCGTTCCCCAGAGATCTCCTGACTAGGCAGGTGCCCCGGGAAAAACACATTTGGTAGAGAGGAAGCGGTGACCAAATGCAACCGCCTTCATTCTTTAAGGACGTACCAATTTTGGTAGTCCTTGACCAATTTTAGCCATAGCCCATATAGGTTGATATAGTCCCCTTTTCGGGGTTCCAAGGTTCGATCCCCAGGCATGCATCACGAACTTTATTTATAAACAATTATAATACGCTCTACGAAACTATCGTTATATTCTCGAACCATTTATCGTGTTCCCAACGATTACTAACAAGAATTGAGAAGTTCCTCATCTATCCTAATATTATAAAGAGGTAAAGTTTGTGAGTTGATGACGTTGTAGGGGGTAATCTCTGGATATACTGAACTAATAAAAAAATAAACTGCTAATAGCAATTGTCATCAGATAATCTGAATCCTGGCGATGGACAGGTGATCGTAAGTCGTAGACCTTTTCGACACCACCTAGTTATTATGCCACTAAACTTCGCCAGATCATTTTTCCACGCTCATACGTGGTGGATCGACAAATACCTGAAAAAAATTACCCATTTATTGCAGCAAAAGGCTGAAACCAGCGGCGGAAGGCCGCGGAAGTATGCCTTTCTCGTAGAGTCATGAAGTTATATATTTGTTCCGTTTGCCGTGGAGACCCTGGGGCCATAGATTTTTTTTTGCGAGATATTTCACCGCGGTTAATCGCCTCATCTGATGACAGAAGGGCTGGTTCATTTTTTACGCAAACTATCAGCCTGGCTGTCTAGCGCGGAAATACAGTCAGTTTTCTTGCCACCATTCCACGCGGGCATGATTTATATAGTAATTAGTTTAGGCTAGCTAGCTTTAAGTTCGATTGAATTATTTTAAATAAATGTTTTGAAAAAATGTAGTAAAATAACGCAGAGCACCACAACAATATCCCACAAGAATTGCGAAGTTCCATATGACTGATCAAACTGGTAGTTAATTGGAACTCGCGATCGTAACTCTCTCTACTATATCTATTACATGGCAGATAATAAGCGGGTCCTTATCGATACCAACTAATTGGTAAACCACTCACCTAAGCCAGATGATTCTTCCCCGCTTATACTAATTGTGGAAGCTAATCCGTTCGGCGGTGTTTCCATAGAAATTCAACATGGGGTAAAAACAAACTTCTGAAAAGCCGACAACTCATTTGCTGTTCCTCTGATGCTGCTAATGTTTAAATGGGCGATGGTAATAGCACTTAATATCTGGTCAGCCGCTCACTCGGTTGCTCGCTATTAAAGAATACTTGTGATTAAGATTTTGAATAGTTTTCTTTAAGAAACAGGCTTTAACACTAAACCCTGATTGAAATATGAAAAACTCCATACGCAAAATTTCAGAAATGGTGTTAAGATTTTAGATTTAGATTTATTTATTTGTTGTCAACACAGCATGCACCGAGCCATCCCTTGTAATCGCACTTAATATCTATCAGCTACATAGGTACTCGGTTATTTTATAAATAAATACTTAGTTAAGATTGAATTAGTGCTTGTGCTACTTATGTAGGTCACAAAAACGTAGTGAACGTTAAGTGCATTAGAATAATCTAAGGACAGTTATTGGACTGTAAATTAGATGTAGAAATCAATTATAAGTAGAAGTTTAAGCTAGAATAATATTACTTATTAGCCCATAGGCTAGATGGTAGTAGACAGTAAAGTTGCCGTTATATTGTAATGGAACTTTATGTACGACGAAAAAAAAAAAGTTAAGATTTAGAGGACTCTTTCGATTTAAACTATGGCAAACTCCTTACAAAGAATTTCAGAAACTGAGATAGATAGACAGATGAATACTTTATTTCACACATGAAAGAATTCATACAAAGTAAAGTTAACTAAAAACTAGGTTTGCAAAGGCGGCCTTATTGCTCACTGAGCAATCTCTACTAGGCAACCTTTGGTAAGAGGATACAATACAATAGAATACACGTTATTGTACAATAACCTACTTGCGTTCACAAACTAACTTACGGCAAACTGCTCTGATTACCCATTTATTGCAGCAAAATCAAGTGGAGCCTGCAACAATTACCTACAAGAATTGCGAAGTTCCTTATGACTAATCAAACTGGTAGTTAATAGCTTGGTAGATAATCTGATACCTGGCGATAGACAGGTGATCGTAACTATCTACGACTAGGTCTATTACTTGGCAGATAATAAGCGGGTCCTTATCGATACGACCTAATCGTTAGCACGTGCGTTGATCTGTCCATACTGCAAAACGATAGGCTGATGAAGAAAATGCTTCTAACTACGGGGTGTGGATAAGTTGTTAGCTGATAGAAGGGCTACGGTTGTAATGTAATTACGGTTTACACATAATTTGTAACTTGTA
This sequence comes from Erebia palarica, assembly GCA_964035005.1. Lineage (NCBI taxonomy): Eukaryota > Metazoa > Arthropoda > Insecta > Lepidoptera > Nymphalidae > Erebia > Erebia palarica. Next base: position 34,606,673 of record OZ035985.1, on the reverse strand, counting down.
TCATATGTCTCGCATAATCTCCGTCGTAGTAACAGAACAAAATATGTTCAAGAAATATGGATGAATAAAGGCGTTATTTATTTATAGTATTGATTTTATCCATCTATACGAAAGTTTGGATGGATGGATGGATATATGTATGGATGGATGTTTGTTACTCAATCACGCCAAAACGGCTGAACGGATCTAAACTTTTGGTACAGAGATAGATTATAGTCTGGAATAACACATGGTTGATGAAGAAAATGCTTCTAACTACGGGGTGTGGATAATTTGTTAGCTGATAGAAGGGCTACGGTTGTAATGTAATTACGGTTTACACATAATTTGTAACTTGTATCATATGTCTCGCATAATCTCCGTCGTATTAACAGTAAATCGTATCAATGAAATAAAATATGTTCAAAACATATGGATGAATAAAGGCGTTATTAATTTATAGCATTGATTTTATCCATCTAAATACGAAATTTTGGATGGTTGGATGGATGTTTGTTACTCAATCACACCAAAACGGCTGAACGGATCTGGACTAAATTTGGTACAGCGATAGATTATAGTCTGGAATAACACATGGGCTACTTTTTATCCCGGAAAATTAAAAAAGTTCCCGCTGGAACCAAAAAAAACTTCAATCCACGCGAACGAAGTCGCGGGCATCAGCTAGTATACAATATACTTAATGCGAAAATGTATCATCACGCTTCTACGATTTTGTCGAGAATCAAAGAAATCTCACAAAATTTACAAAAACCTTAATCCACGCGAAAGAAGTCGCGTTACCTAATTTTTTTTTCATAAAATCTAAATAATTTTCTCTGAGAAGAAGTAGATCCTTCGCAATACATATTTAAAAGCAGATTTTAACTGTATTAAAGAAAGTACCTTTTTAGATAAAAAATCGGTCAACTAGAATTCAAGCTAGGTACTTACATAGGTGTCCAACATACCGCTATCATCACTGAAATAGGAAATTGCTTGGTATCATCATCAGTAAAAAAAATGTTTATTGCCACCTTGAGCCTGGAGGAAATTATATGGAAGTTATGGAAGGAAACTCCACAGATCATTTCCTTCTACTGTATTTAACATACTCCAGTCATAAAAACCCGAGAGGCCTTCCCGTCAAAGTGAATTAAAACTGACGAAGAACATTTTGCTATAGCACTTCCAAAAACCAGAACAGTATACAGAAAATATGAAGAAGTCAAGTCAACAAATTCGATATTTGACAACTAGTCAAATCAGCAACTTCAATCGTCAGTACGCGTGCTTAGCATGGAATTTTGTATGATATATTGAATTGTGACGTCATCAAAGTTCGACTTTTTTTTTACTTTCATCGATAGTTTAAACTGGTAATTCAACTTAAAACTAACAGGGTACATGGATTTTACGACTTTTAGATCCTCTATTTAAAAATCACAAAAAAATTAACTAGTAGTCACGATCTGATCGAAGCGATTTGCTTCCTCGTTTCTAATTAGAACCTCTAGGATATGGAATGCCCTTCCGGCTTCCGTTTTACCCTCCTCTTTTAATATGGGTATCTTCAAATCAAGAGTGAATAAGCATCTTCTAGGCAAGCGCGCTCCACCTTAGGCTGCATCACCACTTGCAGGCAAATCTGATTGTAACCAAGCGCTAGCCTATATAATAAAAAAAAGGGAATATTGTGACAATTCTTTGAGAAAATAATAGTACATTATTGCAAAGGCTGGGAAATAGGCAATTGCAGGTCGAGTATGAGTTTGAAGGCCGAGCCGTAGGCGAGGACTTCACTAATACGAGACCGGCAATTGCGATTTCCGCCGAGGCATATATAGTGCTTTTCTCAAAAGAATGCAGGGAAATAAAACATATCGATTGTCGTTTAAGAAAAGTAGTTAAGTTCCCATAATTTTTCAAGTTAATGCCGTTTTTTCAGCATGGAATAAATTGCCCATAATGTAGATGGCTTTTTAGTTTTAGCAATCTCATTAAAATACGCCAAAAATACTGTTTCGGAGAAAATGTTCACTTTTTCTCGTTTTTACAACTCATAAATTTTTTATATACTTCCATGTATTTTTCTTTGGACTTCGCTGGAAGCAGGTTTTCCATTGCCAATTTGGCTTCTGATCTTAAATCTGGTGGAGTACAAGTAATCTCCATTTCACTCTCTGAACCGTTGGAACTCATTTTACTTATTATTAAATTTATATTTATTAAGTATGTAAATAACAAATCAAGACGAATTTTCAGCTTTGCCGCCAATTTTATTTTTATCATCTGTGCCGACAGGCAAAGGCATTTAAGGCTATACAGCCACCAATTTGTACTAAGCAAAGAGACTATGGTATGCCAAGAATGACAAAAGAGATCCGATCAAAGAGTATTTAATAACCCCAGCACGCCGTTTCATACAACATTGCAGGAGCGTTGTAATTTTCCTAATTCAAAAAACGCTCCTGCAATGGATTTGATTTTCTTTGTCCGAAAATTCGATACTTCGCGTGTTCTTTTTTCGAAAATAATGACATTATTTCCATGCATGTTTGAGAAAATTCTTTAACATGAAATTTCTACTTCATAATTATGTTTATAATGTCATTTTACATCTATACTCACAAAAAAGTGAATGAAAAGTAGAGAGTAATTATTATTACCCATCGCAGTAGTAGGGCGCGATCTATAACAATAGTTAAACAAAATCGGCTTCATTTGGGCGCATCGCTGTTAAGGCGAATCGTTTCAGTAGCTAGGTACTTTTACGCAACTCCCAAAAAGAAGGAAATTCTCAATTCGGCACGTATTTTTTTTAAATGAAAGAGTTTCTTTTTCATCTATTTTTCGACGACCTCCGTGGCGCAGTGTGTAGCGCTGTTGTATTAACCTGCGGAGGTCCCGGGTTCGATCCACGGCAGGGTCACTTTGGGAATTTATAATATCTGAATTTTCCCTGGTCTGGTGGGAGGCTTCGGCCGTGGTTAGTTACCACCCTACCGGCAAAAACGTTCTGCCAAGCGATTACGCGTTCGGGTACGATGCCGTGTAGAAACCAAATAGGGGTATGGGTTTAATAAGCCAAGCCCCTAACAGGTTAGTCCGCTACCATCTTAGACTGTATCACCACTTACCATCAGGTGAGAGCGCAGTCAACGGCTAACTTGTAGTGGATAAAAAAAACTTGTTTATTTGAAAGTAAAAATATTGAATTGTCATACTTACTGAACACTTAAAATAAATCTCAAGAATAATTTTTTGTATTTTAAAAACAACATAAAAATCGTTTGTTAATATTTCTTTCAAGTCCCATAAGGTCAAACACTCTCATTCGGACATAGTTTCAAATTAGTTTTTCGAATAAAATACATTATTATTACTTGGTATGGTAATTTTATCAATGGAAACATACTGCTGAAATTAGTATGCAAATCTCAATATTATCTGGAAGGAACTATTGATATTAAAGTAAGTATTCTCTTTTATTGCAGTATGTACTTAAAGAAAGATACTTACTGTGACAATTTTCCTCAAGAAATAAACCTTAAAGTTGCAATTCGACTCAGCGAACTATATATAGGATAGCTGTGATCATTCGCCTTAAACATCTTTATAACCGATCCAATTTACACAAAGCTACTGTTAAGTGACTTTCTAACGGTACCACACCGCCGCTGAATAACGTTTACATCGATTACAAGATTGGAAGCGATTACAAAAAACTGTTTATCACGACTGTAAAAAAGTCTACAAAGAGAGAGCTTTTTTTGTGTAAACTTTGAAAGAAATAAAAGTAGAGAAGTGTTTTATGTAGGGCTTGTTTTTGTAGGTTGATGGTTGATATGAACAACGTACAAAAAGATGACAATGCCGTCAAAAGTACGGTAGTTCTTATGTTCAGTGGAATCATGGCAAATCCAAGACTAGGTAGGTCGTTGCAAAGTTTTTTCTTGAGGATTGATCCACTGTTTCATTAAGTAACGTAATGAAACATTGGAAAGATGCGTCAGATGGAGAAAAATAGTTCAGTGGACAAAAGACTAGCACAAAATAAAGAACGGTTAATTTCCAAAGGCGTTTGAAATAAGATTATTCCTTAAAAACACCAATATTTTGACCCAAAGCAAAATGTTATTTTAGAACGCCTCCCTAGCCAAGTTACATACTTTTCGTGTTTATTCTCTTTCTATAATCGTTAACTTAAAAAAACTTTAATAAGAACTTTATTAGAAAAGCAAACCATAGACTAGTCACTCATTTTTTCTCTCCGCTAAGGCGTTAGACACGAAACGTCTGTGAATTGGCTTAGGGGAGCTGTACTTATGGTTAAAAGATGTTATTCTATTAAGAAGTTGGTCTTGGTAGGTATACCAGGGTCAGAAATCAAATTGCTGTTTGATGATATCTTTAATGTTTAGTTTTAATTTAGATTTTAATGTATTTCATAGTTTAAATTGGATATTTTTAGTAATAAACTTTTTAGCATTTTCAACTTTAAATAAATATATCTAAGAGCAGTAAAATATGATAAACTGCTGGTTATTATTATTAACCACTTTATTTGTACCACACAAGAAAACAAAAACAATAAAAACATGAAATAAAATAGATACAAAAGGCGGCCTTATGGCTAAATAGCCATTTCTTCCAGGCAACCTTAAGATTAGGAGAACCAGAACGCAAGGAAAATAAAAAGCAGGTGGCTCAAATTATCATAAATCTACATATGAAAGATTACATAACAATACATAAACAACAATACACAAATACAATACTACATATAATACATTATTATACTTAAACTAAAATAAAATATATACATAAATATATAATAAAATATACAATTACATAATATATAAATACGGATATATACATATATCATACAATTATATAGAATAAATTAAAGTCGCCTTCAATTTGACAGGAAATATGTCTATAGAGCATTTTTGAATACACCCAGCGATTTCGACTGTCTAATAGTAAGTGGAAGTGCATTCCAGTCCTGAACTTAATAGGTAACTGAATCCGTAGCGTTCTTATTATGAAGACTTATCTTAATCAAAAATTTAATCACTAAGTTGGACAAGAAATCGCTGAAAGACTTAGCATTAAATATAAAATATTTTTTACGGAGTACCAGCAAAAAGAATACGAGCATAATCAATATATCAGTCTCAAAGAGTTACAGCACAGTTTAAAATAATTAATGACTAATAAATCGTCGACTGCCCAACACTTAACTAGTAGTTGAGTGAAATAAAATAAACGCCGTCGGTTTTTCTGTTTAGCAAAAAGTATAATAAATGATCGCGGTGTAAAAAACCATCACGCTTCGTAGATGAAGCCAGCTTTCTAGATGCAACTGGAACAAGCGGTTGCAGGTTTATAATTGAAGTATGTATTCTCGAAACCGCAAGCATCCATGACAACTATAAATACTTATAATAAAAATGCGAAAGTGTGTCTGTTTTTTGTTTATATTTTCACGGTGAACGAACTTGATGTCCACAAAAATAGCACACACTCGGACGAAGTCATTAAAAGTAGGTGTTTACCTAATGATAAAAATGAAATATTCTAAATATTTATTTATTATTAGGGAAAAGTTATGTTAGGTCTTATTATTTCTATGGGGGAAAGTGATTAAAGTACCAAGAACTTCCATATCTCTTTCCGCTATTATATATTTAGTAGATCTTTAAACACGCCATGTGTTTGAATCAAATAATACTTAGTTACTATACTGCATATTATTTAGGCACAACAGTTAACTATGGTATTGCCATGCATGCCAGCATGGTGACAGAAATTCGTCTAAAACAATTTTTTTATAAAACATTTTAAAATAAAGTCAAGTTTTTTATTATAAAATAGCAGATTCGCCTGCGACTTCGTTCGCGTGAAATAAGTTTTTTAAATTCCCACGGGAATTTCCTTATTTTTGGGTATAATATACAGCCTATGACACTCTCAAATAATAAGGCTTTCTATTGGTACCAGAATTTTCAAAATCGGTTCAGTAGATCCAGAGATTACCCCTTACAACGTCACAAACTCACAAACACACAATCCACAAACTCGCAAACTTTACCTCATAATAGTATTAGTATAGATAGCGTAAATAATGAATACATATCGGAAAACATTAAAGTGTACTCTAAAGTGCAGTCGGAAGATTATAGTAACATTAATGTTACAATAATTGCAATATAATTTTTACTGCAAAATATAAAAATAGTTATAATTTATGCAAAATAATTTGCAGTAAAAACTCTGTACAACAAAACTTTCACAACAGTAACAGCATTACTTAGTAATCAACTACACTACAACTATTATTATCATAAGATTTACGTGAACTACTATTAAATAAAAGCATTAAAAGCACAGAATCTCATAATAGCCAGATACATTATCTTATATCTGCATATAAAATAAACAACGCAAACGTACTAAACTACAATAACTACTGCATTAAAACGACAAAATGAGTACTTACTTTTCAATATTTTATCGAAGTTTGCCCGATATTATAGATAATTGAAAAATAAACGTTATATTAACATAAATGTCTCTATATTTTATTGGATAGCTACTTAGCGTTGTGAAAGTATACCAGTAAGTAGAAATACCTTTTAAAAAGATTATTCATAGATTATTATAGTCATTGACCACGTAAACAACAACTTTTACATAGTAATAAACTCTAAATTACAATAATTAAAATCAGCCATGCTAGATTTTGGAATAATGATGTAAATAAAGAAGATATAACGAAGTCTTTTGAAAATTACGTAGGAACTGTTTGATATTATTTAAAAAATTTGCCTATAAAAGAGTTACTCTTTTGTACTCAACTAATGTTATAACAGTCTATTAATACTTCTAGTTCTAATCCTCAGTTAATTGCTGCATGATCATTAATTAATGATGAATAATGATGATCAATGTATAATTCTAATACAAGTTAGGCTAGTGAAATTAAAGTTTTATTGTAATGTTTTAAATTATTGAAATTATTCATAAATTAAATTATTACGCGACATTTCACCGCGTTTGATTACCTCATCTAATGAAGAAAGCTGGCTTATATGTCGGTGGGTTACTACCAACGCATAAAACAATATTACTTCTATATGACAGTTTTATGTGACGCACATTGACGTCCCTAAAATAAGGATAATAATTCTAAAACACGAAAGTCAACAATATTCAAACAATGCGGATTTATGCGATGGTAGTATGCCTCCTAGTTCTACGCGGGCACGATTTAACTATACGATAAAAGATTATAGATCTCCCAAAAGACGTAATATCCACGTTCACTGTTAGTATAGATTGATGAACCATTTTAAAATATCGATTAAAGTAAAAAAGTGCGTCGAACTTTGATGACAAGCAACTATTTCAAACAAAATCTCATACAAGAGGTGCAAGAAAGTTGACTATTTGTCAAATAGCCTATTGTAGATTACAAGTTTGATTGTAAAGGATATATATATATAATAGGCTCTTCAGCAGACGAGCAACGAAGCAATATCATAAGGGTCCCTTTTGTTATGGTATGGAATGCTTAAAAAAATACACGGTATAGGTATAATACCTAATACAGTAAACTTATGTAATAAAAACACACATTTTTTCTTGACATACATTCTAAAACATTTTCCATAAGTTTTGCTTTATATGATAGTTTTTACCTACTTTTTATTTTTATATAATACTAGATAAATTAATTTAAAAATAACCTGGACCGGATTTTGATAGGCAACTTATTTTAGGCGTATTTATCTAGTATTAAATAAAAATAAAAAGTAGGTTTCATCTGGTAAACAGATCGGTGAAGGTCATTGTATATCCGGCTCATAGCCATGAATTATTTCTTTCTTTCCTCTATAGTCTATACCGTCGTATCGCCCAGCACCAGTGATGCCACTAAGAGACCACGGGAATGAAAAAGAAACCCGTGAATTCTTCCAGTGCCATTGCCTGTGCATGGTGCGAGTTCTTCTGTTGTTTTCTTGCCTTGGTGTTCATATTCTTCTCTTTTTTGTTTTTCCTTTCTTGTCTGTTCTTTGTTCACCGTAGTTTCAACTTAACTACTATACATCGTCTCAGTTTATTTTTAAACAAAATACATCGAGGGAAATCACAAGATTTAAAGAAATAATATAATATTAGGACTCGAATTTTATTTTATAAAAAAATAAAAAATAGTACCAAATTTATCAACTTTTGCTTCAAACATTCGCAAAAAAGTCTCCCCGGCGGGGAATCGAACCCCGGTCTCCCGCGTGACAGGCGGGGATACTTACCACTATACTACCGAGGACTGTGACACTTAGACTAAAATTAATACATACAAACGTAATACAATAATGCCTTGTATATTATTTATTAGCTATAAAAGCTGTGCATGTCCTCAAGAAAAATGGGATATGGTAATCCAATCCTGGGGACTTAATCCCATCGCTTAAAGCATTATTATTTTAATATTGTTGACGCTTTTGTTTCAGAATTATAATCCTTATTTCATGTCATGGTACGTAAATTTAACATTAATAGCCCTCAGATAGGAACATCTGAGGTTTTATATGCATATCGTGGCCAATTCTGTATAATACAATCTCTAAACTAAACTGAAATTAAACCTCTAAATCTAGTTCTGTCCCTATCTGCACAGAGTAATAAGAAAGGGTTAGCAATATTTTTAATACTGTCATTTTAGTTTAGTTTTGAGATTGTCTGTAGAATCAGCCCCAGTGTCCTCTAAAATTGCCTTGCCTAGCAACGATTCCATAAAACAGGATGAATATTATTACTTACTAAAGATTATATCAGATCAGCTGTATGAATTAATATAGGTACATTAATTTCATGGAGAATTTTAATGTATCGGACATCGCTGACTGATAGCATTGACATCATTATTGGTTATCGGTATTCGATAACGATATCTGATCGCTTAATATAAAACCGCGCATACCATAATATTCTTTTCCCACCATTACCAATTCCCAAGCGTAGTTTAATGTGTTTAGGTTCGCGTTTGAAAACAGATTTGTATTACCATTCCGTTGTTTTCTAAACGAAAACGCGCCTGTTTTGTGTACGACCGTTGATATAAAAAAATCTAAAGATAGGCACGTGAATCTTAAAATGGCTTATTTTCTTGTAAATTACAAAAGATCTATCTAGTCTGGCCTGGTGGGACGCTTCGGCCGTGGCTAGTTACTACCCTACTGGGAAAGACGTGCCGCCAAGCGATTTAGCGTTCCGGTGCGATGCCGTGTAGAAACCGAATAGGGGTATGGGTTTTATATAACTGCCAAGCCCCTAATAGGTTATCCCGCTACCGCTATCTTAGACTGCATCATCTCTTACCATTAGGTGAGATCGCAGTCAAGGGCTGACTTGTAGTAGATATGAAAAAATACACAGTATTAGGTATCTACTTTTTGTAATTTCTTAGTTATCTACCAGTAGTGTATTTATGACACTATTACAGCTGGAGGCATTAGTTAGCCAGAATACCTATTTACTGACTGTCATGATGAAAGATGAGCATTAACGTAATTTCCATTTGGGTAAGCAGTGCTTTTATACCTCTATGAACTGCACGCCACTGCGTCTCCAGCTTATTTGTTTTTACCTACATAACTAGCTAACTTTTGACAGTAATACCTAGTTAGTTTTACTAATATTATAAATGCGAAAGATTGGATGTATGTATGGATGGATATTTGTTACTCAATCACGCCAGAACGGCTGAACGGATCTGGATGAAATTTGGCACAGAGACAGATTATAGTCTGAAATAACACATAGGCTTTTTATCTCGGAAAATTAAAGAGAGCGGGAACCAAAAACCTCAATCCACGACGACGAAGTCGCGGGCATCAGCATCTATATTTATTGAAGGAATCATAATTTAACGATTCTTTCAACTAAAATATGAATGTGTTAGAAATCAAACCTGCCACTTTCATAATGGGGGTAAATCTTATGGGGGTAAAATTGAAATCTGCATTGAAATTCGCTAACGAAAGACATATTTTCCTATGGTGCAAAGATTGGTGATTTTTGGTATTTTATTGTGACCGATCTGCGATTTTGTATTTGCATATCAATGACTAAAATTGTAGACTTTATTCGCGATTCCTCAAAGGAAATAAATCGCAGCATGACTGACTCTTGCGAAATCTAAAGGACCTTGTATGGCTGAGAGGCTTAAATCTTGTGGGAACGGATATCTAAATATTTATTGCAATCTTACAGATATAAATCTAACCGAAAGATAGGATATTAATTGGTTTTGTCATAGGGAAACCTTAATAGTTTAATAGGTGGAACAGGTTCGTAAGAGGAAACGTGGCTAATTTAAATTGCGTTATTTCGCCTAGAACTTAATATTCTTGTTAGATTATTGGATTTCCCCTCGGGAACTTTACCCGACTTTTCTCAAATGTGGGAATTTTCGGGTAGACTGCTCTGCCATTGCCCTCTACAACGAGGAAAATGAAAAAAGTTATATTAAAAATTTATCTCATCCTAAGAGGGCGAACGATGGAAATAGGAGATGAAAATTGAATTGACGTTCACCATATTTTAATTTATATTGATTGAAGAGCCGGATATTATTAATTTTAATTAATTTATTTACAAATAACCTGAACCGGATTTTGATAAACAACTTATTTTAGGCGTATTTATCTAGTATTAAATAAAAATAAAAAGTAGGTTTCATCTGGTAAACAGATCGGTGAAGGTCGCGGTATATCCGGATCAAAAACTATATTGAATAATATGTATTCATGCTGTCTTCGATTTGAGTATAAAGTAACCTGTTTGTACGTTTTTGGAAATTTAAACTGAAACTCCTTTTCCCGCTAGCATGACTGAATAATTAAAATTAAATTCCAGACATTTAATGTCTATAGTAAATGGTAAGGAACAAATTTTGTTCCTTATTTATGTAAATATAATGAAATCTATAAATCAATTTTCATTTTAAACAGAAAAACTTAAATGTTTCAAAGAAAAAGATGTAAAAAAGGCAACTTTACCACATTTTTCACTCAATCTAATAGAGCGTATCAGATCAAGTAATTGCTCTCCAGTATTCTAATTAGATGCCTATTTCGTATCAAACAACATAATGAGATGCAAGCATTTTAATTTCTTCGTACCATAATATCATTTGCATACTCTGGTGTGTTCAAAGACTAAATAATTAAACCAAGAGGAAGCCAAGTGCGCAGAAACTTGCATAAATGTGAAGCCGGGTCCTTCAAATTGTATGACCTTATGGTCCGTCAAATTTATCTGACCCGGTGACAGCGTAGTTTCTATGAAAAATAAAGTAAAAACAAAAACTAAGCAGGCTTAAAATTAGTTCCAGTTTTGGTCACCGGGTCAGATAAGTTTGTGGGACTGTATGTAAGTATATTACTCATGTCACTAATGAGACCGATAAGAATAACTTTTTGAGTTTAGAAAACTCGTTTCGGAGCAAGTCAAGATTATGAAGACTAAAAGTGAACCATGATTTTCATAATTGGCTACGAAAGGTGCTGCTCGTTCTCAATTACAGCAAAGTATCACTTTTCTAAATTCTTTGATGAATTCTTGGCCTTTTGCGCATTATAAGAAAATTTCTTAATTTCTTGTGTCCTATGAGTAATGTATTTTATGAAATTCAGTCGCAATGGTTGTTTTATAAGACCATACATATTACAAGATATTTTTTCTTGTGTCGGATCAGACACGCGCACACAAAATATAGGACATTACACATAATACACAAGACATTTTCCTTTAATGCGCAATAGACCTTACGCATTGACTTACCTACATAATTGGGAATAGTCATTCGTAAATACCGTTTAAAAAAAATAGATTATTTTTGACATAACACTTATTACTTCAGCATGCTCACATGATCGGCTTTTATCAACTGTTTTACATATTCTCCATATTTTCCTATAGTCTGAGTATTGGTGAATGAAGAATTAGAATGCGTGAAGGTATGGCGAATGAAGAAATAAACTTGTACCTATATAATCAACTTTTGCTAAGATGGCGTGATTGTTTAATAGCTTTCGCAGGAAATGACTCGCTTAAAGGAAATCCTTTTGACATACGAGAGTAAAACTTTTTTTAAAGTTTTTGGTATTCATTACATAGCAGATGTAAATAGGCTTCAGGAAATAAGTAAGTGCATTTTTTACTAATTGACAGGTTTCCGTCTGACTAAGATCTTATCTGGTTGTGGGTGCTTAACTGATGTCAAGATGGAACGTGCAATTGCTATTTAATTTTTTACGAAAACTGAATCTGCAACTTGTCAAGGAACAATAATTTTAAGTTGGATTGAATTAAGGCCATATTATTTCCATAATGCGGTTGATTGTGCTTTATTTGCGCGCATTGATGTTTTTTTTTAATTCCCGGAGGAATTTTTAGGGAGAGTAGCGTATGTCGGGATGTAAACTATATCTGTACCAAATTTTATCGTAATCGGTTGAGTTGTTAAGCCGTAAAACACATTTTGCATTTATAATATTAGTATGGATGCGACAAAAAATTAATATTAGCGTCTAGTGGGTAAGTATTAGATAAGAATCGTTAAATTGAATCATCGCCCTGGATGTCTATGCGTTGAACTGTAAATGAAAGAGTTTCAGTCTGCGTCGGATCTGCGTATGCGCATTAATTAAATTTAATTATACGCACTGCCACGCGCGATCTGTATCTGTTTTTCCTGCTCTGTTAGGCTTAACGGCAAGGTGTAGGAATAACTTAATAAGCATAAAGCTTTCTGCAATTACAGTAAGTTAAACGGCTGTGTATTAAGATATAGTTTATGGTTGTATGTTACGCTTTGGTGGCTTAAGTGTGCGAAGATTTAGGCTGGGTTGCATCAATACTTTTTAACGGACATGTAACGTTTAAATATGGCGCTCACGAACGTAAGTCAAATAATGCGTTGATTCACCATTTTTATAGTAGTAATAATAAGTAGGTAACTAGCAAATTAACAGACGTTAAAGTTCTTACGTGTGTTCAATTTAAACGAACGTATGTTACGATAACCAACAGTTTGAAACAACTCCGGCCCTTATTTATTAAGATCTCGTCGTGTCTAACATTATGCATAATACGCGTTTGTACGTGACCACCAATCAAATATCAAATATAATATATAAATATTATAAATGCGAAAGTTTGGATGGATGGATGGATGTATGGATGAATGTTTGTTACTCAATCACGCCCAAACGGCTGAACGGGTCTGGATGAAATTTGGCACAGAAATAGATTATAGTCTGGAATAAGACATAGGCTACTTTTTTATCCCGGAAAACTATGGAGTTCCCGCGGGAACCAAAAAACCTCAATTCACGCGGACGTAGTCGCGGGCATCAGCTAGTAGTTTAATAATACTTGAAAAATAATATGCTTTCAAAATATTTAAGTATATTAATCAGAATTATGATATAATGGTATTCTAAAATAGTCAATTGCCAATTGCTTCAAGTAGGTAATAAGAGTGATTATTATTACCCAGATAATAATATGTTACAGTTGGCAAAATTCACATACTTTATCACCATCCTCGGTAGTATAGTGGTAAGTATCCCCGCCTGTCACGCGGGAGACCGGGGTTCGATTCCCCGCCGGGGAGATCTTTTTTTTTCTTCTATGGAATATTATAAAAAGACCCTGTGTGACTAACATACACATGTTTCTTATGTCAAAGATAGATATATCAACATCGTCTTAAGCCATAATATCCGAAAGGCCTTAACGTTACTTTTAGTAACGAATATAATTAAACGAAGGTTGGAAACTCCATTTTAGATATCCTTTGTTTGACTTTTCATTATAATAATTATTATTATTTAACGATGATAGTTATGAGGGCTTTGATCGGGCTGACCCATTTGTATAGATAGCGCATCAGGGATGTCTTCTGGCGCTAGAACCGACTGCTTCTTTGTAGATGTGATGATAGACATGCGTTTAGGACTGTTGGTCTCACTTGTGGTTCCAGTATAAAATGTTCAAGAAGGTACTAATGGTCCCTCTGCACTGTATCATGAGTGTATCATTGACCGAGCGAATGAAGGTCTCTGAGTCTACTTGAGTGAATTTGCACTTGTCCGGCCGTCCGTCCGTCTGTAACTTCTGAATTACTGAACGTTATTAACATTACTTCAAATTTAAATATAATAATATGTAAACCGATGGCCTCCAGCCGAATATGGCTTAAAAATATTTCCCCTAAAATTGATGAAATGAATGGCTTTCAAAGTGGAGATTTTCTAACGTCCAAAGTTGACCTCAGAACTCTAAATTTTCTGAAAGGCTGAGCTTGAAACTTGATCAATTATTAGAATTATATCTGTACTTGAACAGCAAATACTAAAATTAGATAAATTAATTATAAGAAAACGAAATTATTTAATTTTTAATGAGCTTCAGTATTTTTAACAGAACTTCACAAAGATGTCAATAGATGGCGCTCTGTAAAAGTTTATTGGTTTCTCCAATAACTCTTTAGCTTTTTTGCGTCTAATGTTAAAAGTTAACTATTTATAGTTAAAACTATCTTAAGGATACCGCGAGGTCTCAGTTCGGGGCTAACCACTAGTTATACGGATCCTTATTGCGCCAATGGAGGCTGAGTATGATAACCAACAGGCTTTACTGCTGTTAAATGTACCGCTACAGCAAGGTTTCAGCTGGTGTTGTAACCATGCGACAATACTGAACTATGAACGTCATAGTTTCACTCTCGAGGCAAGACGTGTGCTCAAGGAAATCCCTAGTTCAAATTACTTGCGCAAACACTTCTGTTTGCGTGTTTATACTAACTCCACGTCAATAGACACGCCCACAGTGCAGGCTTGATTGAGAACTCGCATCCGATTCGTAAGTAGGAAGTGTTTGACACGAAATTCTGTAATGCAGCAAATTGCCAGACTAACAAACCTGACATGAAAATTTCGAAATATTTAAGTAAATCGTTTTAATATGCAAAATAAAACCAAAAATAAGTTATTCGATGATCAGACATTAAAATGAAATGGTGTAATTGGTAGTAGGAATGATTTGAGACCATAATTACAATGAGATATATGAGAAACTTATAGAACTCGAAGCTCGATCGCTCAAATATTTTATGGGATTAAGCACAGGGTAGGTAGCTGCCTTATTAATAATGGAACTACGAATTTACGATGTTCATCTTTTAGCAATAAAATCTTCCAATAAAGCGCCAATCATATATTATTGCTAGCAAAACAGTTGTGTCTATGAATATATTATTTATTACCTAGTGTCAAAAAATGATTGCGTATACACACATACACAGGCGTATATAGGTCTACGGGATGATAAAAGTAGATATTTCTTTAAATAATCGATTGAAATTAACTTAAAAAGACACCAAAAAAATATTAAAAATAAACCTAAGTATTTTGTGAAAAATTCACAGCAACAAATTCCCAATTCTTGTAGTATAGTTAGGTTTATTTTTTTAAATTAAATTGTTTTTGTTTTTTTTTTGGCAAGAATGCTGGCTGCATTTTCGCGCTGGACAGCCAGGCTGATCCTTTGAAAAAAAAATGAGCCAGCCCTTCTGTCACCAGATGAGACAATTAACAGCGGTGAAATACTCGTATCTCGCAAAAATTTTTTGGTACTAAGAAATAAAATACAAATTACTCCATTGATATTCTTATGCTAATAATTTTCTAAGAAACATTTCTTATTAGCCTTGTCCATTGTCCAGGAAATGAAAAACATAATTCTAACACCACCACAGAATAGGTAGGTAATAGTACAGCTGACGCAACGGGCGTAATTTCAAGACAAAGTTCGCCTGTCAGGATAATTTATGTTGGTTCACGATTGTCTGTCAGCAGGCTTTCATGGTACACAGCGGGACATGCTACTGGTTCTAACTAATGACCTTTTTACACTGCACGACAAAACTATACTTAATATTATAAATGCTATACTTTTTAATGTTATGAATGCGAATGTTTGGATGGATGGAATGGTTGGATGTTTGTTACTCAATCACGCCAGAACGGGTGAACGGATCTGGATGAAATTTTAATGTATCTGTCACCGTAAGATTGTAAAAACTGTTAGATTTTAATGAAACTCGCGAAATTGTTAACTGTCGAAAGATTACAATTTAATGCATTATTTTTCGGTAGATTGTAATCTGTTAAGTATATTAACCCGATAAAGGCCGGGCACTACCTGGTTATTTATGTCGAACCCTAACCTAACCTACAAGAAATAGACAAGAAAACGTAAATACATTGGATATTTAAAAATTGACACTCAGAACATTGAACGGTTCACAATCTTTCGACAGTCTACAATTTCGCAAGTTAGATTATAATCTAACGGTTCTTACAATCTTACGGTGACATATCATATATTATAAATTCGAAACTTTGGATGGATGTATGGATGATTGTTTGTTACTCAATCACACCAAGAATGGATCTGGATGAAATTTGGCACTGAGATAGATTATAGTCTGGAATAACACAGCTACTTTTTACACCGGAAAATGATGGAGTTCCCGCGGGAATTAAATAAAACTTAATGCTCGCGGACGAAGTCGCGGACATCAGCTAGTTAAGTACAATATGACATACAACGGATGATAGGCTCGAAACTATTAAGTACCTACGAAAGACGTTAACTTTTAATGGGATCAAAGGTGTTGAGAAAACAAGTTGAGGTCTATAAAAGCACACTTGATACACACATACAATTTTATTATATAGGGGTCTAAGGTGGAGCTTAATATTATAAGAATTGAAAATTATAGGTAGTTATACAACTCACGATTAGGGATCTAGGGGTTAATCTGGAGGGATCCATAGGAAGAAGTAGATAGTAGATATGGATAGCTTCTATGAGCCATCTTCTCAACCCATTTTGATGAGATTTGGTACTGATATTGGTTGTGGGGAAATTAAGGAGTTCGCATGGGAATTAAAATAAGCTTAACGGTTAAGTTTTTTTTAAAATTTAACGCACATCATCTATAAGTAGTTATGTATAGGTAAAGCGAGCCACTATACATAGAGATACGTGAATTTAATAAAAGATTATGGTTAAAGCATAGAAGGTAGCTGGTAGCTTCAACATACAGGTATGAATAGCTCTGAAAATCTTATCAATTTAGTTTAGTCTATATTTCACGTACCGTGTTTCGCCTACGGTTATTAGTAAATGGTAAATCGTTTAGGATCTAACTCCCAGATTAAATTGAAAGCACTAACTCAGGACCACGTGTAAGAGGGTAGCTGGAACATTAATATTCATGCAGTTCGCCATGTTACGGCACAGAGTATAAATCAGAGTTTCCCGGACTCGCCCGGACACGCCTCTGCACCACCTGTTCCTAACTAGGCTACGTTTATGGCTGCACAGAAATTAATTGAGGCACAATCAATCACGCCGCTAACGTAGTTAGTGTCGTAAATAAACGAGCTAGGAGGAGTGAACATGATTTTCGCTTGTTTATGCACTTCTAGATTCAATGCAAATTTGTCATGGAATCAATTTACAAAGTTTATTAAAGAATAAATTAAAGTTTATCTATTCTACTCATTAAAAAAGTAAGTTTATCATAGAATAATTGTTTACAACTTTTACAATTCTATGTTAGATTTCATCATTCACTCTCTTTCTTGACTATTTAATTTAATTATTTAATCCTACGACTAATAAGTATTATAGACGAAATTAAGTAAAAATAGTCAATTATGAATACGTTTTCTCGATAAAACAGTATCATTAATTATTCTTACGAAATTCATAATTACAAAATCATTTAAAAGAAACACTAATGTTAGCTGTACTTAAAATTTGCAACTCTCACATTTTGCAATTATATACTAACTATAAATACTTACCTTGAAGTTTTGATGTTAGCTTACCTAAGTATTTTATATTAAAAAAAGGAGAAATTCCCCATTCTTAAGAAAATTTACCTTTTTTTACTATAAACACGCTTTAAAAAAGAAGTTTTATTGGTTTTATTTTGTAATGCAACTGTCGATACCAATTAATAATTGAGTAGGCGTTATCTTTTTACGTGTATTAAGATTTATACAACGGGCTCTGAATAAATAAAAGCCGCTTATCCCTTCAAACCATCAAGTTTACGAGACCAAACCGCCTTTAATAAACAGTAGCCCCCATATATAAAGCTAAGAGAGCATTAACCAATCAAATCCTAAAATTATAGGATATGACCAGATAGCATTAAGAGCATAAATTTGTTTAAAAGCAAACGAGTTCGACTCGCGAGTTGCAGGGGATCGTAATTCCGTTTTATGTTTATTTGTGTTTCGAGGTTCGCGGTCTTGATTGAAAAATACTGGAATGACAGGTTGCGCTGCGACCTAATAAATTGCTTTTTGCGAATCTACTGATTTCTAAAACGCATGAGCCCTATAATACAGGCGTTTTAAAAGAGGTCGTATCAATACACACGTACACAAATAATCGTTTAGTACCATAACAATGCAACTGTTAATAAAAAGGGTGTTCCACAGTGGTGGGTATATTTGCAGAACGTTTCAGATGCAATATAGATTAGATAGATGATTAAAACAAAAAGCGCAACTTTAATAATAATTACAACCCCAAAAATTATATTAATAATTTTGTATTGAAGAAAAAATACAAGCAGTTTTGAACGAAAGCATACTACACTTTGTAACGAACAAATATTTACTGCAACTTGCTTAATGTTATGAAAAACAACCAACAAACAGAGAAATAACAAAGCTCTTCGTATAAAGACCTCAATCCCACTAAGTACCACCCACATGCGAAGCTGGGCATACGTATCGAAATGAGGCCGTAATGTCGCTCATACATCGC
Source organism: Erebia palarica (assembly GCA_964035005.1). Classification (NCBI taxonomy): domain Eukaryota; kingdom Metazoa; phylum Arthropoda; class Insecta; order Lepidoptera; family Nymphalidae; genus Erebia; species Erebia palarica. The sequence continues at coordinate 34,587,758 of OZ035985.1, read as the reverse complement.
GACCATGTTCGGCACCAATATAAAATAAATCAATTTTCTTTACTAAAGTAAAATAGTAAAAAAAACTCGTGATTTCACATAAAAATAATTATTAATGCTTCTCTCGCAAGAGTTTCGTGATCGTTGATATAAGTTTTAAAAAATATTCTCTGTTACGACTAAAAAACTGTGTTTTATTTATCTTACTATACAGTTATGTTTGCCATACTCACTCGGCTGCAAGAATGGAAAATCCGCAGGAAGGACAAAAGTGGCCAAGAAAGATAATTTATTTTGCAAAATAACATTTGAATACTCGATGATTAGTAATTAAAAAACTCATTACTGCTGATAATTTGCTGTAGGCTTCATACCGTCATCACTTAAATCAGCTATACCTACCTAAATACATGAGTGTCCGAATAATGCCCTAACGCCTTCCTAACGCCAATCAAAGCGCCGCCCACGTGTATAAAAGCTTGTACCTGGAGCTATTTATAGAGCTATTTAGAGCTTGCTTTATGTCACATAATTCAGACTGACTTAACAGCACTGTTTCCGTTTAATATAATAAATATAATCCTTGTCTAATCTAGGAGACCTGTGGAGTGTGGAATCAGAATAGAAGCTACAATCCTTTAAGCTTTAAGCTTAGCACTGCTCATGTGCGTAAGCGGTGATAGCCTAGTGGTTCAGACGTCGGCATCCTATCTTGGTGATCAGCGGTCCGATCCTCGGATACACACTTCTTATCTTATTCAGAGGTTATTAACCCTCTTCAGATTAATATAGGGTGTAAGGGAAACGGTATTTAGGTTTATTGTGTTTACTTTGTAAGGGAGCAGGTGATATGGCTCAACCGTAACAAAAGATGACCTCCCTCCGAGCACGTGTTCCAACGTTTCCAACTTTGGAAGTCATAGGTGAAGCGTATTTCAGAGAAAACTTCGTAATCGCGATTCAGACTGCTCGTGTTCTTCGTGCGCTACTAGTAGTGCCATCTATTGGTTTATGTGCGGACTGCACAGGCCCCCACAATTTAGATACTACCTAAACACAATCTAATACAAAACGATTTTTTATGGTATTCTTATCATTAATAATCAGGACTACCATCTGTCTTCGTTTTCAGTAGCCCTTACATCCTTTATGGACGCTTCAAACAATTAAATATAACTTTTTGTAACGGTAGAAGGTAACAGCAACATTGCTGGGAGGAAATCATAATGCACGAGAGTTCTTCATGATCTTCAGCAAAATTGTTTTGTGGTTCGGTGTGAATAATATTTAGGCTTCATATTTTGAGCTGCCCAAGATATTATCTAGTCCTAGTGGATACGAAACTTTATAAGTATTATGTAGCTACATACAAGTCAAATAAAATCCGTAACATTGAACCGAATTGAAACATTGAAGACTGAACTTAGATCATCTAAATTACTCGTATATGTTTATTCAAGACGTATTGGTAGAAGAATTAATGAGTGATAAGGAAACTTGTGTCGGAAAATATCTTAATCGTGTAGAAGCCGAATAGGGGTATGGGTTTCATATAACTGTCATGCTCCTTAAAAGATTAGCCCGCTACCATCTTAGACTGCATCATCACTTATCATCATGAGATCGAAGCCAAGGGCTAACTTGTAGTGGATAAAAAAAATGGGAAAATAGACTACACGGAGAAAGTCGCAAGTTACTACTGTTATTTTAGTAGGCAGAATTATTATATCAAGATTTCCATGAGGATGTTTCAAAACATTATTGAAATTGATTCAATTCCCGGCGTTCCCAGCATTCGCGGAGCGTTTAGACAGTATTATTTCAGCGGTGCGTGACTCTGGAGGCAATTCTACGTCCGCATACTACGGATATTGTATAAAACCAGCTTTATATACGAGCATAGGGGTACACAATTCTGAATATATGAGCATAGAGCTTTACTAGAACTTGCCGGCATGGATTTCTTGCGAGTTGCAGTCTATTCATTTTCCTGATTCTTGTAAGAAGTTCTTACACGTACTTGTTTTGTTCTTAATCGGTAGAGCATAGTCAGCGCGTTCTTATTGTCCTCTTAATTAATCAAGAAACGTGTGAAGAAGTGTTCTTTAGAAATTATATTATACTAATAACATAAGTTAATTGAGATTGTATCATACTAATAACATAAGTTAATTGAGATGATTTCAATTAATGTGTGCTCCAAATCATTGTCCATTTCTAAATTTAATGTAGCATGTGTGTACTATATTGTACTGATAACTACTTAAGCCATTTCTGCAATATTCAAAACCACTAATTAAAGCTTATTTGAATTAAACATATCTGAATTGAATTGAGTAATATGAATATACCTATCTCAGTTGTCAGTTAGTCAGAGAACCTACTAATGAAGAGGGTGTTTAATTTTATCAGAAGTTCAAGAAGTATCCATATAACTTGTCTATATTTAAAAAAATAACTGCCTCGTTGGTCTAGTGGTTGGCATTTTTGAGTGCGGCCGACGAAGTCCGGGGTTCGAGTCCCAGGTCAGGCCGCCCGGAGTTAGGAAGTTGTGCTCACCCCTGTGCCTCGGAGAGCACGTAAATCCGTCGGTCCTGCGCCTGATCTCTCTCTGGTCGTTTCGGATTTTCCATACCATCGGATACAGAGTAAAAGGAACAGAGAGTGCACCTGTGTATGCGCACACACTTGTGCAGTATAATATCTCCCGCGCAGATGGCCAATCTCTCTGGAGATAGGCCGCCGTGGCCGAAAATTCGGTCAGGAGGACATTATTATTTTTTATTATTATTTAAAAAATATAAAATAAATAAGTAGATGAACTTTATACTGTCGAGGAAAGAAGAAGAAAAATAAATCAGTTGCTTATGTACTCAATATACTCGTACGAAACAATCGCTGAAACACAATAGAGCTGTTCCAAGAATAAATTGTTTGCGTAATTTACATACTATAAGCATTACTATTGTTGTGTTACACAAAATACCCTATAATGAATACTTACGAGCGAAAACAAACCGCGGGCGAAAAGGTCCATGCGACCCCCTTTATATGGAGCTGCACAAACTACTGCGACAGGACAAAACAAGTACCAGTCATTTTATTCTATAGTGTGCTTGTTCTTACCCTTATAGATACTTAACAACTTAGGGATCTTTGGTACTTTTATTTTATTTTATCTTTAGATCTAGGTAAACTCTGGTATTAAAGGTTATTCAATTCATGTTATGCAGGATATACACGTTGCTAGAGTCTAGCGACACATGTAGGTACAGGTGAAATACTACATATGCAGGTGCCCATGCAATCCTCTGTTTTTGCGACAGCTGAGGCCGTCAGACATATGAAAATAGCATTAGACTGTAAGCCATTTGCCAGCTGTATGGATGCGAATTTACGACCATGCAAACCTGTATCATACTAATATTATAAATACCTAAGTGTGTTAGTGTGCCCTTTAGTTTCGTATTTGTATTTTTATTTTATTTTAAATTGTGTAATTATTAGGTTTATATTTTAACGGTACATTGTTAATATGTACACCTACAATGGGTTTTATGCCTCTAATAAAAACTTTTATTATTATTATTATTATTATTTAATCACGCCGCAACAGACCAACGGATCGACGTGATTTTTTTACATGGGTATAGTTGAGTACCTAGATAGTGACATAGGCTACTTTTCATCTCGGAAAATTAAGGAATTTCCTTGGTAATTATAAAAAAATTTATTCGACGCGAAGAAATCGCGGATATCAGCTAGTTACATATAAACGCGCACACTACAAAGTAGAATTTGTATTTAAATGTCTATCAATTCTCTATGTCAACATGTGACTTCGTTGAAGTACGTCAATCGCTTGTCAGTCTCATACGAATGCTTGTCTCTTCTGTTAATATTGCCGTCAATAGAAAGCTACTTTCAAGTTTCAGGGACTACGGTGGACCGTGACGTGTGTGCCCTGCATAAATTAAAAAATATAGACACAGAATATATTTACCATCTTTCTTTTACACTGAAAAATTATCAATGTTAAAGCAAAGCATACTAATTAATAGTATTTTGTATATGGTTTATTCGGATGGTTGATTCAATTAATAAACACAAAATAATCTCTAAGTAATTTTTTTTGTGTAATATATTTGAAATTTAATTTGCACGATAAAAATAAAATCTGTTCAAGAGGATTGCTAATTTAAAAAAACAATCTTATTTTTATTTATTATATATTAAAGATTACATATTTATTTTAAACTAGCTGATACCTGATGATTAATATTATAAATGAAAAAGTTTTGATGGATGTATGGATATTTGTAACTCAATCATGCCCCAACGGCTGAAGGGATCTGGCTGAAATTTGAGTCTGGAATAGCACATAGGCTTCTTTTTATCCTGGAAAATTAGAGAGTTCCCGCGGAAACCAAACAACCTCAAACCACGCAGACGAAGTCGCGGGATATATTCGCTAGTAGTTCTCTATACGGCCAAGACACCAGATGGAACAGGTTTGAATATTCATAGAGTACGAGCCAATGCCCGCTTAAACATGTCGATGACATTATAGACATGGATTATTTGTTCGATATCGATTTACGAATTCGACTTTAGGATGAGTAGCTAGGTAGGTCAAAGGCCTAGGAATAAGGAAAACCAAGCTCGACCAATTTACATATCATTTTTAAAAGATTACATTTGACGACCTCCGTGGCGCAGTGTGTAGCGCTGTTGTCTTAACGTGCGGAGGTCCCGGGTTCGATCCCCGGCAGGGTCAATTTGGGAATTTATAATTTCTGAACTTTCCCTGGTCTGGCCTGGTGGGAGGCTTCGGCCGTGGCTGGTTACCACCCTACCGGCATTGACGTACTGTCAAGCGATTTAGCATTGCGGTACGATGCCGTGTAGAAACCGGCTTGGGATATACTGCATCGTCACTTACCACCAGGTGAGATCGCAGTCAAGGGTTAACTTGTAAGTGGAATAAAAAAATTTACCACATTTGGTTTCTTGTACTTAATTTGTGGTTGAGTACAAACCTGATATTAATGAAAAAGAAAACATATAAACTCTCGTTTCGGAAATCAGTTCACAAAAAGACAAAACATGACCTCTTTGCAAAACCAGTTCAAGCTGCCATATTCTGTTTGGTCACAAGTCGTCATAAAACATATCGAGAGAAATGTTTATTGTTGGCATTTTTATTGCAGCAAAAATCTCGAATCATTATCTTTATGCGGGACTTATCAGTCCCTAAAAGATATTTTGGTGAGTTCACATTTGTTTACTTAATATTTTATTGTAAACATTGCATACAAGGAAGTTCAAGGGAAAAAGGACAAGTTAAACATAACATAGCTAACATAAGCTAGATAGACAACATAGTGATCGTCCATTTCCTCTCCATTTGAGAATTCAGCATTGATTATGAGTTAGTACGAGAATTTTACGACAGCAAATTTTCAATTAAATACCTGCATATTCTTTCGTCAGACATGCACGTAAACCCACGCTATATTTTCCCTTTAATGATTAGCAAATTAACAAATGTTATTGAAACTCCAAGTTTTTTTAATCCACTACAACTTAGCCCTTGACTGCGGTCTCCTGATGATAAGTTTAGATGCAGTCTAAGGATGGTAGCGGGCTAAGCAGTTAAGTTTAATCCATACCCCTAATCGGTTTCTACACGGCATCATACCGGAACGCTAAATCGCTTGGCGGTTCGTCTTTGCCGGTAGGGTGGTAACCAGCCACGGCCGAAGCCTCCCATCAGACAAAATTAAACCTCCCACCAGGTAAATACCGTGATGAATTAATTAGCCTGGAAAATAGATATTTTAACAGATGTTAATCTCAGTGCTTTGCAATGATCTATACTCACTACATGACTCTACGACTACATCCAGATACCAACTCTTAACTTGATTCAAATCATACTTATATTATAAATGCCAAAGTATGTCGGTTGGTTTGTCCGTCAATCACGCCACAACAGACCAACGGATCGACGTTATTATTATAGGTAAGGATGGTAGCGGGCGAACCAGTTAAGGATATGGCAGTTATATTAAACCCATACCCCTAATCGGTTTCTACATGGCATCGTACCGGAACGCTAACTCGCTTTGCGGCACGTCTTTGCCGGTCGAGTGGTAATTAGCCAAGGCCGCAGCCTCCCACCAGGCCAGACCACGGGACCTCCCACGTTAAGACAACAGCACTCAACACTGCGCCAAAAGTTAAGTTAGTTGTTGGAACCCCGAACTTCACGAATAAGGGACTGAAGCTATACATTAGACTGTCCTTATAACACTTGAAATAGAATACTCACACTCACAGCAGTAATGCTTTAACATCTGGACACTCCAAGTTATCTGTAAAAAGAGAAGGAAATTATAAATTATGGAGATTTTTAACAGACCTCCAAAAAAGGACGAGGTTCTCAATTCGAATTTTTTTTAATGTATGTCGGGCATATTTTTTTTTTAACATGACAATTGATTTCGCATAATTTTTATTAAAACTCGTAGCAACTACACTTGATGCTTTCCAAAAATAGGTACAAAATACTTAATAATCCATACTAATATTAATATTATAAATGCGAAAGTGTTTCTGTCTGTTTGTCTATCTGTCTGTCTGCTACGTTTTCACGGCCCATCCGTTCAACCGATTTTGATGAAATTTGGTACAGAGATAGTTTATATCCCGAGGAAGGACATCCCGGGAACATAATTAAGGAGTTCCCGCGGGAATTAAAAAACTTAATCCACGCGGTCGAAGTCCACGGGCATTATCTAGATATGTATATTTAAAGAAATTGTAATTGAAAAGCAATCACTACAAATTCGACTAAAATTAATTACACAAATTTTAACAAGACATTGCATCGTCGGAAGTCGTGGATTACCATAAAATTTTAAATATTCAACGCGAAACATCTAAGATTTACATCAAAATCTGAAACTTAATGCCAAGCACGCGAAATCAAGATCCGCACTTATTTATAATGGCAACATTCGCCGCAATTAAAGCTGTTATTTATTGCTGTCACCGAAAATACTGTAACGAAATTCGTGAAACACATAGACATCAGTCTTTCCGACGTCAGATGATTACTCAGAGGCTGTCACGCAGGTTATTCAAGTTCGTTTCCCCCGCAACAAAACGAGTATGAATGGGGGCCCGCATTGACAGTGCAAAAACGTTATCTTGGCATTTGCATCGATGAGGGCGCATGTGTTCAAATTTAGACACAATGACAAAGTGAATTGTTTGTGTTGTGTATTTTCAGAAGATCGTTCACTATGAACTTGACGAACTTGAATAGTGTACTTACTTATTTTTTAAAGCAAAAACACGTAGTTCGTTTTCGAGATTTTTGTAATTTTGCAAATTTTGCCTTATTTCATAGCATATAATGGATATTTCTCGGCAAAGCAGATTTTCCGAAGTGTTTCCCGTGAAGTGAGTGAAATGTAGGCGGACTTTAACTAGAAAAACGATTTAAAGGGCAGAAAGAGTTTGGATAAGGAAGGGTAATGGCCAGATGTAGTGGTACTTTTTAGGGATCTACATCGATCGATTTATCCGTCTCCAAGTGCTGCCGAGATGCCACCAATAGAAGTCGATGGAAGGAGATCGCGAGAGCTGCTGTGAAAGCCAAATCATAACCACGACCACTCTGCCAAGACTGAACGAATGAGAAGAATAAGAAGAAAATGGAACAATGGAGGTCGATGACGATGAGTATGATGGTCATGATGTTAATGGAGATGTGAGCAAGTGATTAAAAAATCCTGCTTAACCAGTACGGAACCCAAAAAAATTAAGCAATGTATCCATAATCGTAGTGTTTATAGGTTGTTTATTCGTCGGACAGTTTCCATAAATCATCCTCGCAAAAGCCGGTGAGGCTGCTCTTTAAATTATTATCGATAACAATCTGCCTGAGTTATCAATTAGGCTCTGATAAAGCTGTAAATCAACCTTATCATATTATTTGGAACATCAGTTTTCTACAGCTGTTATGGATATTTCTGTATTATTGTAACGTAGATTAGCGGTTGTTTAATTCGCCAACTCTTTGTCTAGTTCTCTTGAATGTCATATTACTGATTAGTGATGACAAAAAGAGATAAATCGGTGATAAATTACTATTCACTTGCTAACCAACGTGTACTAGTAAGACCGGAGTGATAGATATTAAAACTCAATTGTCTCATTATTTTTTAAAGATATTATATACCTACTTACTAATATTATAAAATATGAGAAAGTTTGGATGGATGGATGGATGTTTGTTACTCAATCACGCCAGAACGGCTTAACAGATCTGCATTAAATTTGGCACAGAGATAGTCTGGAATAGCAAAAAATAAGCTACTTTTTATCCTGGAAAATTAAAGAGTTCCCCCCGCGGGAAACAAAAAACTCAAACCACGCAGACGAAGTCGCAGGCATCATTTTTTTTTTTTTTTTTTTCGATTTTGGCTTGTATAAAGCTCTTACGAATATCATATATATTTATAATTAATTAATGTCAACTAAGATTACGAATTTACAAAAATAAAAAAATCAGCTCAGCTCAGCATCAGCTAGTTAAATATAATTTTTAGGAGTTGAAAGCAATACGTTAGGAAAATAATCATTTATATGGTCATTGGTGTCAGCCATAAAAACAAAAATATGCCAGAAGAGATGCTAAAGTAAAACATTATCCCACCATTATTCGTCTGTGTAAAACTTTGAAAAAAAAATTGCCTAATGGACCTATTAATTCTCCAGATGATCTAGTTCCCTGCAATTCATCTAAGAAACTAGCGACGGTGAAGTAAAGCTCAATTAATGAGTAAAGCGATGAATTTATGAATATTTCTCAAAATTCTCAAACTGGTAAGTTACCGCCAAGCTAGACAAATCGTAGAAAGATAAACATTAATGTTACCACGATGGTTAACTTTAGCGAGATGCTGCAAAATAATATCAAAATAAAAATAATTAAACACCATCATAACACTACCATTCCAACAATACGGACCAACACTGCGTTAACTAATGTAACTGGAAACATTTGGATTTTGGAAAATACATTCTCATACACGTGCAAACGATTTAAATCCTAAATACACTTGAAATGAAGGTGTTTATTGCATGTTTGAATTGAGACAGTTAATTGTAGTGAGGCGTGAGAATGACGACCAAATGCGGCATTACGGATTCTCTACAGCGCATCAAAATGATGTATTCCCACTTGAAATAAACCTGTACTGTTAGATGATGCCTCGTCCTATTCCGGGTTAACAAATGCAGTGTATGAGAAAAGTATTTCATTTTATTGCATACTACAAGGAATAGAAGAGGCAAATATTAGGTAAATAAACAAATTTTCTGAATTATAACTTGATTTTGTTAGAGTAATTTTTTCTTCAATTATATAATTTATTTGAAGAACCGTAACGGTAATATTGCGATTGATGAACCAAATTTTAGTGCAAAAAATACTAAATTTACCAAAACAGGTAACTGTTTATATTGCACAAAGAATTGAAATTAATTAACTAATAAGGTCAGTAATATTGAACTAAACCAAATATTATGTTGCTGTTAATTGGAACATAACATAGCTATTTATTTATAGATTCTATTACATTATGCCAGTAGAAAAAAAATTATTAAAATGTCACGGGTTTAGAATTTATGAGGAAATTATTGATATAGCAATCAAAGACCAAGCAAACGAAGTTACAGCGCCAACAGTGCCAAAAGAATCATTTTAACTGTACAAGTAAGGCATTGTTAATACTTAATCTAAAATTACAACTGTTACTCTAAATAACAAAATATGAGCTTACTTATCATACCATACCCCGTTATCATTGGTAATTACTGATAATGAAACACAGGCAAAGAAAGCCCGCATCCGTTCGGAAGCCGGGCCCCAGGATAGTGGTATTATTTCTACCCGTCGGACAACTTCTAGCGCGTTTCCGAACGACTTCATAGGGCTATTTAAGTTCAACGATAGCTGCTAACAATTCGACCGTATTAATGATTCGATCGTACAAATATATTTAAGTAAAAAATAAAGCTAACTGAAAATTTAACAAGTTAACTTAGTACGGGTCTAAGCACTCCTTTGTTCATAAGTACCGAAATAATAATAACCTTGTTTAGTTTTTTTAAGGAGTATATTGTATTTGTACATATTGTTGTATTCAAAATAAATAAATTGAAATTGAAATTGAAATACATAATGCAATACAACTTAATGCTAGCTAGCCTAACTTAATTACTATATAAACCGTGCCCGCGTGGAATGGTGGCAAGAATGCCGGCTGCATTTCTGCGCTGGACAGCCAGGCTGATCCTTTGCTCAAAAAATGAGCCAGCCCTTCTGTCACCAGATGAGGCAATTAACCGCGGTGAAATATCTAGCAAAAAATATTTTTTTAGCTAACTTACCGACATATTATGAACCTACGTACAACACTGCTCAAAGAGTTGAGCCTAGAAACTTGTGATTTTGCATATAGGTTGTATCTATAAATTGGTTTGAGTGTGTTTAGCCATTAATAGGCTTCTTTACTGGAGTTGACTGCTCATTAAATATTATGCTTGGATCAAAACGCTGTTCTTATTATTTAATTGCTCTGAGTTCAGTCAATAATAATTTCAATAACTTGACTGGAATGCCTTTTGAATAGTGTAAACTAATGATATCTAATAACACTTTATTGACCACAAACGTCGTAGCAAATCGTGCCGTGGTCGCATCGTTATCGTCCAAGGAAAGCGCACAAACGTGTTCCAAGAAAAGTAATGACAGATTTCCTGACAGGATACCGCAATAGAGCCGCAATAAAGCAGAAATTATATCATACTATGTCAAGCAATTAAAATTATCATCACACCTAAGTCTATAGAGTGACTGAGCTGACAATGACATACTTTTGCTGTAATTTCCTCTTGTGATGTAAAATTGCTGTTTATTATTATGTAATAATTATTATTACTATGGAGATATACTCATTCTTCTGCTCAAAATCGGGATATGTTCATATTATTTGCTTATATCTCCTTAATTTTTTAAATAATGATGCACAACAGATAAAGAAAACACAAAAAACAGTTACGAAATTAGCCTAAAACAAAGTATGAAGTAAAATTATTAAAACAATAATTAAAAGAAATATACTTTAGTATCTAAATGATAGTGAGTTTTTCAGAGGATAACGAAAATTAAAACAATTTCAGAATAGCTATCAAACAGTATTTATTGAAATATAATTTAAACACGTATTTACAATCTTGTACTACCCAATCAATGTCACGATCGAAAACTAATAATGTGCATTAATTCATTTAATGAAATTGTATACCAAAAAGCGGAGGCGTCATGACTTAAAAACTAATTTCGTAAGATGATAATGACGAATGAATCAAAAGGAGAATACCTTTAAATTAACGATCGAGTGATGCTATCAAATTTTCTCGTCCAACCAAAGGTCAGGTCAATCAAATAAAAAGCCGTGGGCTTACAAGCAATTACCGCCCACGCGGTGCATATATGTGGACAGAATCATTTTTTACTTTAAAAATTACATCGTATACGTACTTAGGGTACTCCCACATTCACGAGTCCAATTTAAGGTTTCGCAAGGTAAGGTACAAGAATAAAACGAATATGATTGGCCCGAACAACTTTATCTTACCTTTTGAGATAGTTGAACTACATACCTTGTATAAAGAAGGGTCACACAAACAAAATATATTGCCGTTTAGCTTATTTAATTGCCATAAATTGTGGTATATTTACACTTGACACTTGACAACAAAAAAATATAATTATTTATCACTTAAACTTAATGGACATTATTAAAAAAATAAGTGCGGAGTTCATATTTTAGATATCGAAAGAGATAAAGATTAAAGACAGTGATATGTCACTTCAGTTGAGATCGTGATTAAGTTAATTAACATGGTACTTAACACTTGTTTTTCTAAAAGTTTTTATCGTCTGAATCCTTAAAAAGTTCTTGATCTCTATAACCAACATACGGGCATCAGCAGGTATAAAAAAAACATAACAAGACATTAGAAGTGCCAGTAGCATGTTTGTATAACTCGTCATCTCGTGACAGAAAAAAAGGCTCCAGTCTATAGACTTGGTAAAGAAACTTTGGTAGAAAAACATTCATACTAATTATTCTTCAGAGTGATAGGTTATTTAAAACATAAGCCAAAATTTTGTTAGAGTTTTATAATCAACAAATTAGGAAATATGATCTTATGAGTAAGCAAATAGGCTCAATATGTACCTATTTATTTCCTTATTAAAAACTCCATTAACAGCCTTAATATAAACGCTTTCGTGTCTCTTATAAAGACAGCCATACAGCTTCGAGATGGCTTCGAGGCGTATATTTTGTATGCAATTAACACTTTTATTACAACTTTATGTTCGGTATCAATATTTTGTTGCTTATGGTTGTGTAAGTAGTTTGATGAATATGTAAAATGGAGTTGAACATTATGGGGATATAACACATTCACTTTTAATTATAACTGTCGTTTGAGAACTGAGTCCAGTCATTCTCAAATTGATTCAAAAGGTTTTTGCAATTTATGTAACACAAATATTTTAATCTTAATCTTATCTTAATCTTTATTTTTAATATTATAAATGCGAATGTTTGGATGTATGTGTGGATGTATGGATGTATGGATGTATGAATGTGTGGATGTAAGGATGTTTGTTACTCAATCACGCTCCAACGGCTAAACGGATCTGGCTAAAATTTGGCACAGAGATAGATTATAGTCTGGAATAACACATAGGCTACTTTTCATCCCGGAAAATTAAAGAGTTCCTTCGGGAACCAAAAAACCTCAAACCAAGCAGACGCTATATCTTCATATTTAAGTGCTGTGCATTGTTTGGGATTAGTAACCTGAAATACTCGTAAATTAATTAAAATACACAAGTTCCAAAAAATAAAAAATAAAATGATGAATGAGAAGAATTGTATTTGAAATATATGTTTGAAATAGCTAAGAAATTAGAAGGAAGGCAAATTTTCAATCATTAGCGTCCGCTTAACTATCGACAACAACATTTTGTCAGGAAGCCTCGAAGAGATTTGTATGCAGCTTCGGGGCATCTTTAGCATAAATAATCGTGAGGTGCTATATTAGTGGAGTGGTAGTAATAAATTTAAAACAGACAGCCTATTTTGTATACAAATTAATAAATGATCACATTAGCAAAGCAAATGATTTGTAGTAGATGAATTATGTGTAAACTGGATCTTACTAGCGAGTCGCGACTTCGACCTGCACGAAGTTTTAGGTTTTAAAAGAGCAACTGCCGAGTTTCTTGCTGGTTATTTTCGGTAGGAAATTTACAAAATAGATGAATTTTAACATTTTTAATATTAGATAATATTATAAACAAATGTAATTTAGCATGTCTGATTAAAAGGTGAAACATTTCTGGACTGACAAATAACATCTTATTGTAAAATATGTTTCTGCAAATAAAGAAATTTGAATTTGAATTTTTGAACCAGTGGTAGATTCACTCGATGATTCAAAAGCACTTGTAAAAGTTTATTTGAATAAAAAGCATATGAGTTTAATAATCCCGATGCTAATGTTTAATTTTCCGGGATAAAAAGCCGGTGTCCGTCTTCGGAATGCAATCTATCTCTGTACCAAATTTTGTCATAATCAGATGGGCTGTGAAAACATATACAGACATTTATTTTATTAGTAGTAAAGCAAATGATCAAGTTCATAAATTAAGTATATTTGAAAAATTTGCGTCATCAGTCATTAAAACAAATAATTAAAATACATCATATCACTCAGAGGAAAAGAGATCATTAGACTGATAAAGCTTTTAAACTGATACCTTAATGATAAAGACAAATAAATAATGCTGCCAACGCTTAAAGCAAGACTAAGCAATATTACTTAAAATTACAGTTTGATGACACGTACCTCGATGTTCCTAAAATAAGGATTATAATTCTAAAACACGAAATTCAAAAATAATGAAACAATATGGCTTTAAGCGTTAGCAGTATCGCCCTAGAGCGTCAAATTACTATTATACAAAAAACATAGGAAGGTACATAGATATATTAGCCACAGAGATGACTTAAACTATAGGTGTCAATGAATTGTGAATATTATGACCAAAATAGTCACAGACGGTGGTAAAAACAGTAGGTAACATGTTGCGAGCTCCGCCCCAACGAAATTAGCGTCTCAATTATAAAATCTAAATAGCTCATTGGTCCAGTTTATGATTTACAGCCATCTGATTGGTCGACTGACGAAACTGGAAAACTTGATAGCAATTTAACTATTATATATAATATATATTATATTATATTTTTGGCGCAATTAGCTCCAGCAGACTAAGAAATTAGAAGCTCGATGCATTTTCCGGAGATTGGCCGGAGGAGTCAATAAGTTTTACGGAATAAGTCTGACTATTTTTGACTTACTTACACTATCAAACTATTAAACTAATAATAACAAAGTATTATTTACTTTTATTCTACTAAAAGTTAGCCTACGACTGCAACTTTGCCTAGTAGATGATGTAGTTTCAGATAGTAGCAGGATACGCCTACCTGGTTATGGCAGAGTAATTTAACCTTTGATTATAATATAACTAACTAAAAAAGTTCAAGGTGTAACATTATATTCAGGTCGAAAGGATTTCGCTATTTATAAGTTTACTGCTGGTGTGGCACCAATAAAAGCCATAAAACAATATCATAAGAAGAACCTAGTGAATACCTATGATATCGTCACTTGTTATACGACCCTAGTAGGTAACAATAATTAGTATTAATTTATTGTTTATGGTACATAGAAAATTGCATCTAAAATTTAGAGTTTTTGTTGAATTATTACTATGTTAATATTAATAATTCAACAAAAATTTGTTAATAATAGTATGTTAATAGTCGTTGAAGTCCGCCAACTCGCATTGGAGCAGCGTAGTGGGTCTAAGCTCTAATTCCCTCTCTCCTATGAGAGTGGAGGCCTATGCCCAGCAGTGGGACGTTAATGGGCTGTAGTGGTGGTGGTTGAATTATTATGTATACCTACAGGCTAAAGTTTTATAGAAGCTAAGTAGATAACAGTGCAGTAGCAGTGTCTTGGAAGTGCTTTGTATTGGAGTTTTTCCCACGTGTTCACAGCAGCGCAGGTCACGACCTCAGCAGACTACCGCCGGATAGCTACCGTTAAAATTAACTCAGGCACTATAAAGGTCTAGCCCTACTAGAGGCGCGGCACGTTTTTAATTCTATGTACATTATTATGTCACAGGCCATCTCCGTACCGCGTCGCTTAGGTGGGCCCAGCTCTATACAAAGTCATACAAAGAATGTTTACCGCTGTGTACAGCGCCGTCTGTAGTAGGGCTAGAACTTGATACCCCGTTCCATAGTCGTATAATTATAAATGCGAAAGTTTGGATGGATTTATAGATGTATGGATGTTTGTTACTCAATCACACCCCAACGGTTTAACCAATCTGGCTGAAATTTGACACAGAGATAGATTATAGTCTGGAATAGTAACTAGTGGTCGAATAAAGATCATAGACAAGCTATTAGTGTCTGCTTGCTTTCTTAAGGATTTCGCAAGTGAAAAGACATGAAGTAGCATAAAATGCGATGTTTTTGGCGATAAGTAAACGTTAGTGCTTTAGGTTATTTAGGTTATTGGTTAAAGTAAGTACTTGGACGGCAAACGAGGAGCGGGAGGGGGGGGGGGGGGACAAGGCTAATCCCATAATGTGAAAATAATAATCATATAGGTCTAGTCCGACTTGAGATGCACGGAACGGCGCGGCACGTAGTGGCACAAGTTATAACAATTTTTTTATTGGTTGACGGGCTATCTTACTTGTTGTTCGGCGATTTTATATATATTATAAATGATATATTTCTTTGTTGTGTGAATGGAACCCAGAACGATTCGTCACGTTACGTCTTTATCTATACGCGGGCATCATCTATAACTTATCTAAAATGCAAAATAGACACACATCGCAATGGATGTGTCAGTATTTACCGACACAAAGGATAACCCGTTAGCGTTTCAAAGGTCCCCAGGAACAAGTGAGGCGTGGAATTCACTCACGTCGCGTACACGGCACGTTCCCTCCTCGGTCGGCTCGTGATTGAGATACCGAATAATCTGTTTTATTTACATACACTACCAATTGAATTTAAACTATAATTAGCGGCCAATGGCCATGATAGTTAAACGGTAACTATTCGCAAACTCGCACGCAAATAAACTTAGAGTTTCCTTTTAGATTGGCTGAGATATTTTCGCGCCATTCAGAAATAGGATTTCTGCGCAGGTACATCGGCGTAACTTATAAAAGTGGTAGTACTGTACAGTTTACAAGTTTATTTGAATAAAAATCTTCAACTTTGGCTAAACATTCATCCTTATTAGCCATATTATAATATTATAAATGCGAAAGTGTGTCTGCCTATCTTTCCATCTGTCTGCCGGTCTGCTACGCTTTCATGGCCCAACTACTCAAGCGATTTTGTTGGAATTTAGTACATAGATAAGTTACATCCCGGGAAAGGACATAAACTACTTTTTATCCCGGAAAATTGAAGAGTCCCGCGGGAATCAAAAACCATCAATCAATGCGGACGAAGTCACGGGCATCGTCTAGTATTCTAATAAAGAAAACAAAAACAAAATTACTTATTGGAAGTAAAAAGACGCCACAACACTTCTATTATGTACATAATAACGCTTCCAACGTAAACAAAGCTTCTTCATATCTTTTACGCAGATAAAATATACAGTAATCAATGTCTAGATCATTTTATTGGCCATATTTTCACTAGCAACAAGACAACTTGAAACAGGTTTCAGCGTAACTCAAGCCCACTTGCCACTACACAGATGCTCTGTACTTAACTTTGTAGTGTAGCCATCTAAATGACTCCCTATCTAGCTAGTAGCTACATGTAGTACCTATCTAAAAGGTTGGTGGATTCAAACTATTGGTTATCGTAAGTTACGTACGTTAAAATTTTACGCACGTAAGAACTTTAACATCTGTTAATTTCAAAGTGATACAGCACGTCAAACTTATCTGACCCAGTGGCCAAAATTAGGACTGCTTTTAATTTCATTTTTCATATCTACTAGCAACGCTGTCGTCGGGCCAGATAAGTTTGTGGGACTATACTTTATCTTGCAAAAAACGCTTTGACTAACGCTTGTTAGCGCCATATTTAAAGGTAACGCATTCGACAAATTAATATGAAGGTGCAAACCAGCCTAAGTTTCAAGTATTTATTTTAATAGTCAAATAGTGTAGGTTCTTATTTAAATTTTCTGAGATCTCAGTACTCCTTCATATTTTTTATTTTATAAATTGCACAAAAAATATACAAAAATTGTGTTATTCGCCAAACATGTAGATTGTTGGTGAACTCGCTCTCAAATAATAATATACCGTGCACTTATTAATCACACAACAACTATTATACCGTAAAAACTACTAAGTATGTGATTAAAATTAAGTTACTACAACTAACACTAAACCATTTTATTACATAACCATAGTATTTTATTGTTAATCAGTGAAGGAGTCATTAATGAAAACTTTAATATATAGTGTAGGGTAGCATAGAAAATGTACCTATTCGCTTTTATAAATGCTATGTTAGTACAAAATGTAAGAAATAAAGGCCCTATTTCACATTAACTAGGAAAGCTAACTATGACCAAATATTTATTGCGGCGCGGCCTCAGCTCCGGTTGGAATACGGATGCGCATTTAATATTCAGGCTGCATTTATAATGAATTCCTACCGCATTTGCATTGTAACTGTAACAGGTTCACCATTCTAATCAATGCTTCAATGACCCTTTTATTTAAGTCTTAATTCTTCTTATTTAAATCGAGTTAAGCCTCAGAGCACACGATGTCTTAAACATTAAATATTTTATAGTAGCAAGCGTTACTTGACGGAAGTCCGTGATAATGAAACAACTGGAAGTTTAATTCGATATAATCTGCCACAATAGGTACTTAAATCTATTTGGTACAGTGTGTACCTTGCGGTATTCACCACACCACACAAATCTTGCAAATTATTCTCAACGCACGTTTCACTCCGACACCGGAGCTTCCTTCCGGAATGAAACTTCCAGTTATAAACATTATAGCTAGATTCACAATTGTGTCCCAGTTGAAGCTGTTGGTTTATTCGTCCAAGGTCTAAATGTTCTTTCGCATCAATGCGTTAGGCATCGCAGAAGCTACTCATGCATGTGATTTTAGTTTTTTTACATTATCTTCCGGTCCGGCGCCGGTGCGGCTCCGGATTCATGTACCTACATAAAGCCTTAGAGGTTAAAGGCCACTACAGAGCGACAAGTATTCCTTGTATGAGGTTGTATAGAGCTGGGCCCATTTAAGCGACTAATATTTTCCGATCTTTAATTTTTTTTTATTAATATTTAATAAATTTTTTGATTAATATTTTCCGATACTTACCCCGCTGCTCCGTGTCTCTCAAGTGGTGCTAGACCTAGACCTTTAACCTTCGGCTTCCTAGTAGTTACGTCCGGTTTTCGAATCCATTTTTAAATCTTCAATATAACTTTAACGGCAAGGGAAAACATCAACCTGCATACCTGAGATTGCAGTCTGCCGAAGCCTAATCCGCACTTGCCCATCATGGTGGTGTGGTGAACTATGGCCTAAACTCTTTTCATTGCGCGTGCAAACTAGAGGCGATCAAGAACAAAACTTATTTCATCTCCACAGAGCAAATATGTCACCGTGAGATTGTAAAAACCGTTAGATCGCGAAATTGTAAACTGTCGACAGATTGTGAACCGTTAAATGTTCTGAGTGTCAATTTTTGAAATATAAATTGTATTTACGTTTTATTGTATGTTTCTTGTAGGTTAGGTTAGGGTTCGACATATCTAACCAGGTAGTAGGGTACTTAGGTTCTATCGGGTTAATATGCCTAACAGATTACAATCTACCGATAAATAATGCATTCAATGTTAATCTGTCGACAGTTTGCAATTTCGCTACTTAGATAACAATCTAACGGTTTTTGCAATTTTTCGGTGACATACACATGTTTTCATTCTTTGTGTATGATCGCATTTTTTTCTAATTTTGTATATGAAGTGGCACATTACATTATGTTCTAACGATTAGTGGTTACAAGCGTTCGGAGACATGAATGTAATTTGATGCAAATGAACGGAGGTCGTGAACCTTCGTCGACGTTTTTATACGCGTCATTCAGGCTTCCTAACGCCCAACACTGTTGCATCCCACAGTACTAGCAGGTATACCTACATATTTACATACACACGCAAATTATGACTAACATAACAATGAAGATACCACTTTGTTGCTGTATATCTCGCTAATATCAATAGCTGAGCAATAAAAAACTAGTAAAAAAATTGAATTGATCATTATGAAGACGGGTAGACTGCTAGACAGCAAATTAGTTCCCTGAATCTAGATATAAATAGTCAGCCATAAATATAGTCAGGTACAAACTTGCATAGCTACGAAGAAACCTCTAAAAACATTCAACGTGAACAAAAATGAAGAAAGAACGAAAGAATATGAAACTTTTTTGATCCTTTCATTACGCTTTAATTAAAACACACAAAAGCTTTTTTTTATAATTTAATGAAATTATTCTATATCATTAAAATAACACAAATCACAACAGATAAAGATTAGATACGTGAGAAAGAACTTCAGGTATATTAATTAAACTGCTAAGCCTTTTCACTCACAATTAATTATTAAAGTAGTCTGTGGCACGTTTTGTTCAGCACAGTTAAACAAAGCGTTTGAATAGATAAAGAACATAATCTGTTCATTCGTTATATCATTGATATAATAAAATTATATTATTAAGCGACAGAGACGACAAAATATTTAGTAAATGTAGACTTTAGAAAAGTGGCATCTACCTACATCGTGGATCACGTGAAAAGGAGCTATCACCAAGATTTGCTGATTCTTCTCGGAAGGGAACCCCAAACCAATGGTAAATTCGCTTAATTATTCAGAAGAACTTAAATTGATTTTTTAATGTAAAAACATTGTTTTCTATTTTATTTTATCTCGCATCGAATAATCATTTCAAGAGTTAATAAAGCGTTGTTACACTGACCGGTTATCCTAGATAAGCGGTGCACAGGTTTTGAAGCTAGGGTAGGCTTTACTCAGGCAAAATACCTATTTACTAGCTGTTTTGATGAAAAACGAGCCCATTTGGGGAAGCAGTGTTTTCACGCACGCCACTGAGCGATGCCATGTGATACGACGCCATAGAAAATGACAGACGTATCTGTACAACAACGTAGCACCACGTTAAGGGTCAGCCACTGCTTGATACTGTCACGTGGCGTCGCTCACCTAGGACAATGGGTAAGCTACAACTTCCGCACTGTTTTTGCGACAGGAAATTAGCTTTACCTACGGTTCTTAAAATCGCTACGTAGAGCTACGATACGCTACGGTAGAGCTTTATCGAAAACTTAATTCTTTAAAAAAAAAAAACAAGAAAAATGCTCTAGTATTTAAGTTAATCTCTTTGGCGTCGCTACATTGGGCCGATCAATCACGCGCTTTGAAGCCAAAGCTCGTAATCTCCCCGGCGAGCGTGTGAACGCGGTCAAACTTGCCTTCTTAAGCCTATTGCTCTATATCTTAGGTGTTGGATTTGCAAGCCTGTGGGAAACTTGAACGTCCTATTACTATTTACAAATGTTTTCAGGGGATCTTACTACCACCGCTTAAAGTAGTATTAGCACAAGGCTGAGTTTGCGACCCATTGTGTTTTTGTTAGTCCTTAAGTTTTTTTAAGTCCAATATTATAAAATATTATTTGAGAACAAGACTGTAACGCATTGTAGACCTTATTTATTTATTTTATTAATGTATTTATTATTTTAGGGTTACTGACGCTCTTGTTTCAAAATTATAATCCTTATTTCAGCGAAATCTTGGTCATGGTTGAGATAATCATACTAATGTTATAAATGCGAAAGTGTGTTTGTTTGCTGGTTCGTCCTCCTTCCATCACGCCGCAACAGAGCAACGGACCGACGTGGGTTTTTGCATGGGTATAGTTGATGACCTGTAGAGTGACATCTAGGCAACAATTTTCATCCTGGAAAATTAAGGACTTCACGGGCATTAGCTAGTATTATAAATGCGAAAGCGTGTTTGTTTATTGGTACTTTGTGGTTTGTTGGTTCGTCCTTCAATCACGCCGCTACAGAGCAACGGATTAACTTGTAATTTTTTGCATGGATATAGTTGAGGACCTGGACCTAACATATCCTATTTTTCATCCCGGAAAATCAAAGAGCTCCCACGTGATTTTGTAATGATCTAAGTCCACGCGGACGAAATCGCGGGCATCAGCTGTTATTAGGTATTTACCTATACCCAAAGTCAAAATTCCCATGAGTTGAAACTTAAATCACACAAATGACGAACAGTAAAACGGTTGAGAAGCAACAGTTGTGACTTTAACGGTCATATCTCGTGTCCTAATACACTTAATTTCGGTTTTGACAGTGACATTTCGCACGACCGCGGCCCTCGGTACTTCGTGACCAAGCCAGCTGATGTACGGGCCCTGTCGAACCATCGATATACGATTTCCGAGGCGAGAAAATATTGCCCAGAGCCAGCAGAGAGCGCGCGAATCCCGCAGTCACGTCCTAGCAACCATTTCGACTCCTAAATGAGTTCGTTCACACTGCAAGTTCACGGTCGGATATTAGACTTAGATCACACTGGAGACTTATTGTTTCAAGACTCTTAACGCGACAGGTAATGACGTAAGCGACGCAACGCATCGCAACAGAATAAGTTTTTTTTTATTAACTACAAGTTAGCCCTTGACTGTGATCTCACTTGATGTTAAGTGATGATGCAGTCTAAGATGGTAGCGGGTTACCCTGATGTATGGCATTTATATTAAACCTGTACCCCTAGTCGGTTTCTGCACGACATGGTACTGCAACGCTAAATCGCTTGGCGGTACGTCTTTGCCGGTAGGGTACCCACGGCCGAAGACGACCAGAGAAAATTCAGAAATTATAAATTCCCAAATTGACCCTGCCGGGAATCAAACCCGGGGCCCCCCACATTAAGGCCACAGCGCTCAACATTGCGCCACAGAGGTTGTCAGGGAGGACTCCTTAGACAGAAATTAATCAGGTAGGACATTGCCAAAGGGTATCTCAGTCCACATTTTCTATCCGAACCAGTAGTAAAGTAAAAACCCCAAAACAAGAGATATCTTAAGAACTTCTGTGACTATGTCCTATAATTTTGAGTTTATGTGTGTTATAATTTTCTTAGTGATTTGAGCAGATTCAAGCAAGCTCCGTGAGACACGTTAATTTCTAGCAAACAGTACGTATTTTATATGTATAACCGCATGAAGGTTTTCTTTGGTTTGAATCAATAAACATAAAAAATAGAACAAATAATTCTTGATTATGCTACTGCGTTACTTTTCTATGATGATTTGACCTTACCAGTGTATATACGATACCAAATATTTTGTCTAACGACTCATCGCAAGTGTGAATATACACTTAAACTGCTTACAATTCTAATGCATGTACGTTGGATGTGGGCTGATATCTAGACAAACAATTCTAATTTGTAATACTTAGCAATGTTTTTCTTGTGTCCGAAAACTTATCGCAGCCGCTCGAGAGTCGAGAATAATATAAAAAAACTATTGTAATGGCTGCCTACGTTCCATGCTAGGATTAGCGTGATTAACTTTCGATTATCTTGTCTTCAAGTGGTTTTATAGCTTAAAAAAGGTAGACAAAAAGACGGCAGATGTAATGAATGGTTTATTAGAGTTAGAGAGAAAACACACTTCAAACTTAAAACGTACGTACTTAACGTAGACGAAGAAACGTGAATATTTTTTTAAGTTTTGTCCTGTCGCACTAGCTTGAGCAGCACTGTATAAAAGTGAGTTACATGTGAATAGTTAGGCCAGTGCCCAGAAACTATTGCTAAGTATGGTAGAAAGTATAAGGTCTGTCTGTCTGCCACGCTTTCATGGACCATCTTTTCAACCGATTTTGACGAAATTTAGTGCAGAGATAGATTGCGTCCCGGGTAAAGATATAGGCTATCCCGGGAAATTAAAGAATTCCCGAAGAATCAAAAATCTTAATCAACACTGACGAGGTCAGATTGCATTCTGGGAAAGGATAGGCTATCCCAGGAAATTAAGGAATTCCCGGGGTATCAAAAAATCTCAATCAACACGGACGAAGTCGCAGCCATCACCCATTACTGTAAAACAAAATGGTGCGTCGACTGCTCCCACCCGAACAATCCGAACTGGATACATCTCACGGGTCTCACGGTTTCTTGAGCCCAGGGAGACACCAGATCTCCCCATTGTCCGTGTTTCCCACGCCGCCGCAGCCGCACCGATCGCGTGAAACTTTGTTTATTAATATTTTCTTTTAATTCAATTAGATTTATGTCTTTTTATTAAGAATTTTTTTCTAGATGTCTTTGATATTTCTGTCTTTTTAATATTATTCTAGATGTCGTTGATAAGAAACAATCTTCTTTATCTACTTCCAGCAATCTATACCTACTCGTACTAATATTATAAATGCGAAAGATTGTCTGTCTGTCTGCTACGCTTTAACGGTGCTTCTTTTCAACTGATTTTTGTCATAAAATCCTTAAAAAATTTTAGAATTAATAAATAATAATAAAATCCTCAGTGTCGTCATAACTTCGCCGCGGGCATACCTATATGAATTGTAATCGATATGTCACCATAAAATTGTAAAAACCGTTACATTATAATCTAACTAGCGAAATTGTAAACTGTCGAAAGATTGTGAACCGTTCAATGTTCCGAGTGTGAATTTTTGAAATATTCATTGTATCTACGTTTTCTTGTCTCTTTCATGTAGGTTAGGATAAGGTTATACATAAATAATGAGGCACTTAGGTTTTTCCGGGTTCGGTAATATATCTAACAGATTACAATTTACCGAAAAGTAATGCGTTAAATTGTAAAGATTACAAGTAATGCGTTAAATTGTACACAATTTCCAATGACAGTTCACAATTTCGCTAGTTAGATTATAATCTAACAGTTTTTACAATTTTTCGGTGACGGATACAAATGGTTTCAAATAAAATCGATGATTTGCCTTCCTTACTCGTTTGTATTTCTAAGAAGCACCTGTTTGGAATCGATTTTTATTTGCTCACGACGTTACTAGCGGCTCGTAGCGTATGCATTAGATAAGAGTTGAGGTATCGTATGTATGTTAAATCCGCAAATAATGAAATGAAATGAAATGATTTAAAGTAATGAAATGATTTATTTGTTTCATGTAGGACAACTTGTGTCACTTATGAAACGTTAAGACTACCACCGGTTCGGAAAGCTGATCCACTGAGAAGAGCCGGCAAGAAACTCAGCAGATGCTCTTTTCATAGAAAAGAAAAGGTTACAATATGTGACAACACAACACATACGTTACAAGTATTACACTGACTTGTGGGTCACTGGATGCGAGGCCGGTTGCTTCCATGCAACTTTGTCATTAATAAAATCATCGATAGTGTAATAACCTCGACTTAACAAATGCTGTTTAACACAGTCTTAAATCCAGAAAATACTCATAGTTACCTAAGTCAGTGACTTTAATTTTTTGATAGTCATTTACTTTAAGAATAGGGGGACTGATTCGTGATTCGTATACGAATTCTATGACTTTTAACCAGCCAGCGTCAGATAAATTGGTGGGACTTCGAAGTTGAAAAATCATCATGATTTGTCAATACGACGACATAGTATCAATTGCATATGAAACGAACACGTCTTGACACTCGTAACAGCCAATATTTACAATGCACAAATTCCGACAAAGCAAACAACCGGCCTGTACAAATGACTTGACACATGAAAGTGCTAAATGTTTGTTAAACTAAGATTTAAAGGGGTTTAAATGAATAACTCTGCAGCCGCGAGTCCCGAAAAGAAAATGATAAATGATTTATTTATTTCACTTAGGACAACTTGTGTCACGTCAAGACTCTATTGGTTCGGAAAGTCTACTGAGAAGAGCCGGCAAGAAACTCGGCAGTTACTATGTACTACTGAGGACTATATATAGATATATAATGCCTTGTATAATGCTTATTTCAGGAATTTTATGTATTTAAAATTGGTAATTGTAGTATGAATTTTTGGAATAAATGAATTTATTATTATTATTACTAGTTGCAAATATATTACAATAAGTAAACAATACACAACACACGTTACGTTACAAGTATTACACTGACTTGTGGGTCACTGGATGCGAGGCCGGTTGCTTCCATACAACTTTGTCATTAAGAAAATCATCGATAGTTTAATAACCTCGACTTTACAAATGCTGTTTAACACAGTCTTTAAATCTATGTAATGGCAAATCCAGAAAGTCTTTTGGAACCATCTTATAAAAACGTACACTCGACCCCACTTATGGCGGTTTCTAGTACATCGATTGTGTACACTTATTAGAATAAAAAGAAAACAGCTCCATTTTTAAATTAAAACAAATTATCCCAAAATCAGCTTATTATATCAAAATTATTTTGTATATTTATCAAATCACTAAATATTATTAATTAGACAAAGCCCGCCGTCCACGTGGATTTACGTTTTCAAAATTTTCGGCAATATTTTTTTTGAAAACTTAAAAAAAAAACGCGTTGAGCACTATTTGGTAAGGGGCAAAAATTGTGGAAACACACACTCGCGTCGTTATGAAGACAAAAGATCTTAAATATAAATATAGTACATTCGTAATTCAACTTTAAAGCCTTAGTCATACGGGTTATACATATATTTTTTTAATTATTTTATTTTAAATCTTCGTTTTCACTTCTATCGGCATCCCTATGACTGCCATTTTTTTCTTATGTGTGTATTTTTTTAACAGACTTCCAAAAAGGATGTGGGTCTAAACTTACGTGTTACACAATTGCGTCTAGAAATTTCCAAACAAACTTGTCCGTTTTAAAACATCTTAATCAACATGGGAAAATACAATGAACTTCAAAGAGTCGTTCATCAAATAGCTATTGTCTTTAGGATATAGATCTATAATTAACTAAGCCAAGCGCTGTGTTGTGTAGCTGGTAGTTTTATCAGATTTCTCAAAATAATAGATAACTTCATAATATTTTGATAGATTGGTACATCGACTATTTGTTGATCTGAGTCTAGGTATAAACAAGAGGATCCGGGTTCTATTCCGGTTCAGAAATGTTTTCTCAACAGTCTTAGAGCGCAACACACTAGGGGAAAAATTGTATTGCAGAAAAAAGTCCGCTTAACACATTTTTATATTCAACCGCACACACTAGCGCGACGGGACAAAACGTCCTTCCAGTCCGAGGCATTCTCTAATAATATGGCACCTATAGGTACCCAAGTTAAGCCGTTAACATGATAATAGTCGTTAAAGCCCGCCAACCCGCATTGGGACAGTGTGGTGGGCTAAGCTCTAATTCCCTCGCTCCTATGAGAGTAGATGCCTATGCCCAGCAGTGGGTACCGCAAACCGTTCTATTTAAGCTGGTTCCTCAAGTATAAGTCAGTTCTATTATTAGAACTTTAGGGAACAATCGAAATTCGTTTTCGACAGTGAATAAATATTAGCAGCGAATAGTAGTAGTGAGTAACGAAAGTTGTGTCTGTCTGTTTGTACATTACCTTTTCGCAGACCATCTGCTTAACTTATTTTGACGAAATTAGATACAGGGATAGGTAGCATTCCGGGTACGGTTATAGGCTACGTACTTTTTATCCCGAAAATCAAAGTATGTACTACATGAACATATTATAATGCTAAAGAAAATCATATCACTGAAAACCTACCTACGTAGTACGTACCTACTTTGTATCATAAAGACATATCATGTGGTCCTCAGACTGTGTGAAGGTCGTAGAACTGTGACTCGTATTAACGCTAAACACACACAATGCGCGGCGGAAACTTGCCAAACTAAATCTAGAAGTTGTATTGTTACGGCGTTTTTTCATTTGCCGATACAATTATGATGTATCGTTGCCGATAAAGATTCGCCGATATCGGGTCCACTACAGCCTATTAACGTCCCACTGCTGAGCACAGGCCTCCACTCTCATAGGAGAGAGGGAATTAGGAGCTTAGACCCACCACGCTGCTCCAATGCGGGTTGGCGGGCTTTAACGACTATTATCATGTTAGTGATAATAACCGGGACAGACGGCTTAACGTGCTCTCCGAGGCACGGGGGTGAAACACCGCCAACTTCCAACTCCGGGCTGGCACTGAGAATTTCATAATTGAAAAACCCAATACCTAACAAATTTTATGCCCGACCGGGAATCGAGCCCAGGACCTCGTGATCCGCAGTCGACTACGCTAACCGCTAGACCAACGAGGCAGTGATATCGGGTCACTGAAATATATTCAGCGACCTATGACGCTTTTTCTATAACAATATATCGTCGCTCATACGCGCTATCGATATTGTGTTGGTCAGTGGAAAAATAAAGGGCAAAAGTATAAATACCTGTGCATGTATGAAATCTTAATAACTGTAGCGCAACCTTTGAAATACTGCCTCGTTGATCTAGTGGTTAGCATGTTCGACTGCGGCCGACGAGGTCCGGGTTCGAGTCCCGGGTCGGGCCATAATTAAGTATCGGGTTTTTCTGATTAGAAATTCCCAGTACTAGCCCGGAGTTAGGAAGTTGGCGGTGTTTCACCCCCGTGCCTCGGAGAGCACGTTAAGCCGTCGGTCCCGGTTATTATCACTAACATGATAATAGTCGTTAAAGCCCGCCAACCCGCATTGGAGCGTGGTGGGTCTAAGCTCTAATTCCCTCTCTCCTATGAGAGTGGAGGCCTGTGCCCAGCGGTGGGACGTTAATGGGCTGTAGTGGTAACCTTTGAAATTGCGCTGCTAAAATCACTTTGTAAATTGTCATGCTTTATATTTTACATTTCTTTATAACAAAAAACGCACATGAGTACGCGCGCGTTGTGTATGTCTGAAGCTTAAGACTCATAACTCATATCACGTTGACAACGTGTTTTTATGTTTGTATGACTAATATACGTGATTTGAGTCGTTATAGTAGTATATTAAAAAAACAGCCATACCTCATCTTGTTATGTGAGAAATCCATGTGTTTGTTGACGTTAAACTGTTTTGGGTACCTGAAACAATAAACAAAGCAAGCTTAGTATAATAACTTCCGTGGCGCAGTGTGTAGCGCTGTTGTCTTAACGTGCGGAGGTCCCGGGTTCGATCCCCGGCAGGGTCAATTTGGGAATTTATAATTTCTGAATTTTCCCTGGTCTGGCCTGGTGGGAGGCTTTGGCCGTGGCTAGTTACCACCCTACCGGCAAAGACGTGCCGCCAAGCGATTACGCGTTCCGGTACGATGCCGCGTAGAAACCAAATAGGGGTATGGGTTTAATATAACTGCCATGCCCCTAACTGGCTAGCCCGCTACCATCTAAGACTGCATCATCACTTACCATTAGGTGAGATCGCAGTCAAGGGCTAACTTGTAGTGGATAAAAAAAAATTAGGTACAGATGAATAATAGAAGGTAAGTATAAAAGCATCGCGTATTACTTTTTGACCTATCTCGGCTTCGCTTGGGTAGACTTTTCTTATGTAACCTACTCTATAGTTTATACCTATAATGCACCTTTTATTTTCAGTTCAGATTTGACTGAGTTCTAAGTAATACAGACAAAAAATTACACCCCTAATCTCGAAGGAACTCTATTGCTTTTCGGGATTAAAAGTCTCCAGAATATTGCATTGCAGACAATGCATTCAATAGTTTCAGCGTGATTCGTGCACAGGCAGACAACAAAATAAAACAGAGTCACTTATTATCTTTAACGTGTATAGATACAAAGAAGAAATAGCTGTGTTCAGGACACTGATAGCCGTGGGTGAAATGAAAAGCATTAAACCCCGAACGTATGAGCCTTTATTCTGACCATCGTTCAAACATATAAACCTTTAATTAACGGGTACCAAGCAATAGCACGCGTTATTGACGTACAGCGCCATCTATTTATTAATATGAACAACTTTAAATGCCTGCAACTCAAAATTTCTTCTTCTTCTCTTGGTTTATGGCTTTGAGTAGTGCCAAGCCAGCACAATGCACTTCGCCAGTGTCGAGTAACTTGAGGGAGGCACGGAGATTGGCCGGTTAAAGAGTGACAAAATTACTAAAAATATTATGTAATAGAAGGGCAAAATTTCTTATTTAAATTGAACAGCTGTCTTCTTTACAATAACTGCCGAATCGTTGGATTGTTTGCGCAACTGCCAAATTACTGTCTATTTTATAAAGAAATAAAAAAGCGTGATGCGACAGCAAAGGTACCTCAGGTAGGGATTAAAAACGGGACTAAAGGCACGTATAAATACAAGCAGTTGGTGGTTACACCCGGCAAGCACCTGCGATGTGCATATGTCCCGATTGCCGACCACCCCGCAGACTACCAAGGACATATTATTTACCCAAACCACGTGCTCGGTGCCTCGAAAAAGTTAAAGACAGTTACGCGTTTGATCTTAATAATTAACTTTCCGACTTGTAAGCTAAATAATTAGAATAGGCGTAGATAAACCTTATATATCCTCACGTTGCACATTTGATACTCCTTCACGCCACAGCGAACCGATTTGGCTGTAGATAACAAGGGCCCAGACTTGCCTACTGGACGAAAATTGAATTAGAGAAGATGTTGAAATCCATACTAATACTAGCTGATGCCCGCGACTCCATCCGCGTGGATTGAGGTGATTTAGGGGTATGAAAAATAGATAGTAGCCGATTCTCTGATCTACTGAATATGCATATAAAATTTCATAAAAATCGGTCAAACCGTTTCGGAGGTGTATGCTAACTAACATAGTTACACGAGAATTTTATATATTAGAAAGATTATAAATGCGAAAGTGTGTCTGTCTGCTACGCTTGCACGGCCCATCTGTTCAACCGATTTTGATGAAATTTGGTACAGAGATAGGTTGTATGTATGCCGGGGAAGGCTACTTTTTATCCCGGAAAATTCAAGAGATCCCACGGGAATCAAAAATATTTATCTCTTCAACCGATTTTGATGAAATTTGGTACCGGGATAGTTTCTATCCAGGGGAAGGACATAAACTACTTTTTCCCCCGAAAAATTAAAGAGTTCCCTCGGGAATCAAAAAACCGTAATCCATGCGGACAAAGTCGCGGGCATCATCTAGTATAGAAAAAATCTTATTTAATGTCTACGTGTTATAGTCCAAAATCGATGTGCGGGCGCATCACGATAGGCCTAGGCCAGAGCGCTTGGTCCAAAGCTAAAACTTTGGCTTTTATCATATCATAACGCGTCACGTTAACTTCTTAGAGTACTGCTACTTACAATACTCTTACAGAATTCTCTAACCCTTTGATAGTTGTACCTATTTTGTAGGACCAAGTTAGTAATTCGTCGAATTTAAAGTATTTTGACACAAATTCATTAATGAATAGGCTAATCAGCCTACCCACTGAGTTATCACCCTCAATTTACTGGTAAGTAATGACACTTGCGATATGAAAACGAGTTGCTATGAAAACTGAACCGACGAGCTCTGTACACATTACAGGCGGACGCGGAAGCGATGTTTAGAGCCTTTAATAGTAACATAAAATGATTACCGTGGTTATTCAATACACTTACGTATTTTACGTATATACTAATTTTATATTTTTATTTTATTTTGGTTTAATTGAGTTTTCCAATTAAAGAAAACTTTATCTTTTTTTTGTAAAAAAAAAAATTCAATTAAACTCTATTTTGCAGCATAATTTATAGTACCTTAAGGTAAAAATTACTACTTATAGTGCTAATAGTTCCTAAAATACAATCCTTCGACTTCGATAGCAAGATACAAAATTCTAAATTACACAAAATTATATTATTAAAATTTTTCGATGATACATTTTTGCCGTTGTTGTATTCGCAATGGCTTTCCAAACATTTTTCAAATATTTTGCCAGAATTTGATTACCCGTTAGTAGAAAGAATTTTATCGTAATCGATGCTTCATTTCGTGTAGAAAAATTCTTCAGTCATAGGAGAATAAAGAATTATGGTAATAAATGAATTTGATAGGCCTATTGCACTGCGCTTTTTACCCCTGTACCCTGTGGGCGTGGCTGCTAGTTAGAGCTTTGCTTATTACACAGCAATAAGGACCATTTTAGGGCATCCTGTCTCCCTAAATCTAATTACAGTACACTGATTCAAGTGTAAGGGTCCCTGAGAAAAGTGCAGTGTAATAGGCCTATTAGCGCTCGCTCTCTCTTGTAACGTGAAGCATCAATAGCTCACGCTCACGCGTTAACTGACACACATAATAAGTAGGTGCGCCGGCGCATAGTGACACGCAGTCTATAGTAAAAAAATAACACGAGGAAAGTAGCTTATACCCGCCCGGCCACTGGATAACGCACCTGTTTTATAGACTGCTCACTTATTTTTTACTAGCTTTTACCCACATCTTGCTCGCTTTGTCTTTGAATTTTATATTTAGGTATGTACCTAACTTATTTGGTTTAGAAATTAGGCTTACACGACGTCACAGACGCGTGACGAGCGACGACAATCGCATCACAGCTGAAAATCAACTTTGTATGGATGTTCTGAGGCACCTATGATGCAGGGCATAATGCTGAGTTGTACTAAAATGCAGAAAACTTTGGCTGGTAAACTTAATTGGATTCATAGGAAGGCTACGGCACCTGTAATAAGTATCTACAAGTTTTCCTAGTACGGGTTATAAAACACTCCTTCTGGCATCAATATTTATCATGTTCATCTATTCTCTTGTTACCTAAAGTTTTTGGAATACGGAGTCATGGAAACTTATCTTTGATTATTAAAGATATTTATTATTTATCAAAAAAAGCAATCAAATCGATACCTTCTTACTTAAATTATTTTAAAACATTTCAGTTCCTAAAAGGTTCAAAAGAACTGACATTTATTGAATGAAACTCAACCGAGAACCATTTATTTTACTTTTAATCGCCACTTTTTGACATACTTACATTTATAACGGGTACCACACACACACATACCGTTTAATGGTGTTTGAATTTTAATAAAATTCAACAGGTCTCGATACCGCACCGGCCCGTGAAAGTGTAAAATTAGCGAAATTACGCAAATCGAGATGTTATCGACGTTTTCGTGTCCGCTCGCCCAAGTCGCTTTGCTAAACACACCAGAGCTTTGGGATTTTCAGGATATTCCCCAAAATTGTGCTTTCATTACTGACTTAGTGTCTTCGTGTTACTGACTTAGTGTTACTGTCATACTTTCATAAGATAACTTGAAGAGAGACATTTACCAGAAACATACCTTTTTATAGTTTTCACGACAATTATGCTTTGATAATGAGGTCTAGATTGCCTAGAAGATGCCTTTTAACTCTTGCCTTAAAGTTACTAATGTTATATCTGCCAAGGGAAATCAGAAGTCGGAAAAAGGATACTTTAGCGGTTCTGTCTGATGTCAAACACATAAGCCGACGTTCAAGGCTTCTTGCTGAAGATAGGTTTATGGAGAATAATCTCAGTGTACAAATATATTAACCAATACATTATGTTACCAGAAAATACCTGCGAAGTTGTGAATGAATGAAAAAATCACATGGGGCCTCGAAGTTGTGAATGAATGAAAAAATCACATGGGGCCTCTTAGATTTAACCTAAAAGAAGGCTATCTCCTTCACCGGGACGTGTCATGCAAGCTATCTATGTTTCGTTAAAATCTGTCAAGCAGAATGATGGGCCGTGAAAAAGTATCACAAAAAGTCAGACAGGCATGCATAGTTAAGTATTACACACTTAATTGATAAACTGTGTCTAGAATATTCTAGATCGGGATCATGATGAAACGTGAAAATAAAATTTGCCCAACAATATCTTAGAAAATGCTAAATTTTGGCGACACTATAGCACCGAGGACTGAATCGTCGCGCTTCGACCTGCGTGCGCGCAATCACAATTCATTATGAAGCAGGGTGGTCTCAATAAGGGGAACGGTAGGTTTTACATACCAAGCACACTAAATACACCGCCACCACTAATTTTGATTCTTGAAAGCATTACAAGCGCTAACTTCCAATAATTGCAAAATAATTGTCACTGCAGCACATTTTGTAAAGTGCTTGTATAAACATTATATTTACAGTTAACACAGAAGACTATTAATTTCTTTCCGGATTTGCCCTTATATTATTTCAGGCTACTCAGGATTTAGATAAAAGTAACAGTTTGATCCAATGATTTTCTATCATACTAATATTATAAATGCGAATGTGTGTTAGCTTGCTGGTTTGTCCTTCTATCACGCCGCAACGGAGCAACGGATCGACGTGATTTTTGGCATATGTACAGTTATGGACCTGGAGAGTAACATAGGTTACTTTTATCTCGGAAAATCAAGGAGTTTCCGTAAAAAAAACTTAATCAACGCGGACGAAGTCGCGGGCATTATCTAGTATAATATAAAATTGGATCGATCAATATGAGTGACAGTATAAATATGTCAAACTATAAATTATACTTTCGGAAAGAGGTGTAAAATAAAGGAAGTGCTGCCTTGCTGACAGAACGTCATTGTTAAAGTCAGCTGCACCAACATCCAAGATTCATTTCTAAAGGTGCAAGTTCGCACTGCCTTGACAGTGAGTCATAAGTTTATAGCAAGTAAAACTAATCTTGAGGATGAAGACAGGTCGCCATCATGAGAAATTGACGACGAAGAAAAAATATATAAGCTTCCGATCTGCGTAGTGTATTATCACACGTATTAAGGTCAAAGGTACCTAGATTTGTTCAAAACTCTTGCCTTAAACTTTGCATATAAAAATAAAAAATGGTTCTATTATTCTATGTCAGAAAAATTATATGTAAGACTACATGTCCGCTTGGATTGAGTTTTTTTGTTTTCCGCGGGAACTCTTTAATTTTACGGGATAAAACGTATCATCTATCTCTGTGAAAAACATCCAGATCCGTTCAGTCGTTCTGGCGTGATTGAGTAACAAACATCCATCCATCCATTAATACTTTCGCATTTATAATATTAGTGGATATAGATGATGTATTAGATACCTAAATGCAGACCAAACTAAAATCGCAAAAATCATCAATTTATTATGAAATAATTTTAAAATCACTTTAGCGGTTGTAACTTGTAACTTGCCATTTCTAACAGCTCGTAAAAAGGTTAAAAGATCGAATATCGGGAGGTGCGCAGACGCCGGCTCTTATTTGGGTCAAGCTACCTTTATCGTGGTACTCCTACATTATTAAACTTTTAGGGTTCTCTGTCAAACTGTGAAATCCCTTTAACTTTGTCATGTCTTTCTTTTCTTCCTTGTTTGTATTTTTCTTTCATGTTTTTTCCAGTTATACTGTTAAACCCAAGAAGTTTCATGTTACTAGAGTAGCAAATATTCCAATGAAATCTGTTAATTTTACGAACTCTATCTCTCTACCTCTGCATACACTGTATGTCACTGGTCGCTATTTGTCAGCATATTAGGCTACTTGTATGCCAAACATTATGCTATGCAAAATCAGCATCATATAAAGCAACAGTTGCAGGCTCTTATGTAATAAAATAAGAGATTAGTTAGTGTAAAAGACAATATCAATGCATGAGTAACAACAAGCTTAATTGGCAAGTCACATTGTCAGATGATCCTCTTTGTTGTTTTTCTCAAACCTGTATTATAAATTTTATGCATCTAATTTTTTTTTACTTTTTATCCAGTTTTTTTTTACACAGTAGTTATAATGAATGTTATATAATTATTGATAGTTATTTTCATTAAGTTTTTTTTTATTGTCTATAATCCACTATCAACATATCACTATATACAAACTATAGTTACAACATATTAATTATGATATCCACTGATTGCCTTCGCACTAAAAAAACTGTGTGTGTGTGTGCAATTCACACACGGCAGAAGTGAAAATTTAGAAAAGTAGCATACGAGAGAATGAAATAAATAAAGCTTGTACTCTATCAGGCATTGTATGCAGGCTAAATCTTAGCACTTCAAAAAGAAATGCAAGCAATACACGTCCATCACCATTCACCACGCATCACTAAAACACGCTCTCCTGTGGTTGTCTATTCTCTGCTCTCTGCTGGCTACTCTAGGCACGTTTCACTCCGACACTGGAGCAACTTCAGGATAATTATTTCCATGCCCATGGACTATCTCGAAGCCAATTTTAATGTCAGCATGCAATAGTTTGCATTCTTTAAACGGAAGTAGGATTCTTTTGGCCGTGGGAAGAAACTAATAGTCCCATGTCTAAACAGCGAATTTAAAAATTACTCAAATTCCACGCGAACCAGTTATTTTTTAATATCTTACAAAACCTTTTAGGCAGCACTAAAATTTACACTTATTGGAAACAAAACCGTCTGATGTTTAAACATTTAAATTTAAATCGTAACTTTCGAACTTTTTAATTTGAAAGGTTGAACTTTTTCTTTTGGCGTTAACAGGAAGTAATTTGTAACAATTTCGTTCAACTGTATCACTGAACTTTCAATTAAAAAGGGTGATAATAATGAATGTGTACAATAAGTAGGGTCCTACTGGAACCTAAATATTTAATACGTACAGTCTGTAGTACATCTTTCAATATTAAGTAACTAGGTAGTCAAACGTTAACTAACTTTTTAATTTTATTACAATAAATCAATAGGTATTTATTTCTACTTACGAAGTATTTAAAAACTGATTTATGATATTCATGTGATTACGGCATGTGTACTTACTTGCGGTTGTAGCCAACTTCGTAGTTTTTAAAATGCTTACTCAGTTATTATAGCTATCAATATTTGTTGCTACGTGCTGCCTGTACCCTTAGTCTGAGATTGATCGAATTTGAAATACGTCTGACTAAAGTGAGGTGAAAGTGAGCTCCTCCATACATCTACAGCCAGCGCTCCAAGCGGAAAAATGGTGAACAAAAAGTCCCCGAGTCATTCCCACTCCAAGTGAAATTCGATGAGACAGATCGAGTTTATAACTCACCAAACGTACAAAAAATACGATATGACTAATGTCATTTGCTATTTTGGCACTCCGAATGTTACTTTTCACACAGATTGACATCTCAAAATGCGAGGATGACGTCATTTTTACATTCGATGGCGGATTCGTAACTCACCGAAAATATTTGCTTACACTTGACTTGGTGAGCTCTCACGTCGATCAATCGTATTTGCAATGTTAAAACTGGGAGTAAGCACACAGTTATGGCAAATGTACTTTGACCGTTGACCTACCTAAGTCAAAAAACTGTTTACTTCAACAAATTAACAGTCACCTAGATTCGATGCTATATTGTTATTTGTGTCATTGCTGATCTAAAAATTATATTTGCTTTCTTAGTCTTTTTGTGAACTCGTATTAAGAAAGCATTTTTTTAAATGCCTTCCTTCCGAAACTTAGGTTATACTAAATCAGCATTGATTAAAGTCCGTTCCCTAATCTCTACTCTATTTAAGGTAAATGACGATGACGTTCACATTATTCTAAAAAATTAAACTAATTTGGTTTAGAAACTTGTATTTTGCATCAAGAAAAGGCGTAATCTAAGATACTATCTCACTCATAGAAGATGCTCGCCAAAGCGTCTACTCTTTGGAAAATCCCATGCGAAATTTCTATTTAAACTTGTGTCCTTCCCTGAGATGCAACTTATCGGTGTACTCATAAAAATCTGTTAAACATATAGGCCATGAAAGCGTAGCAGACAGAAGATGGACAAACCGACACACTTTCGCATAAATATCATATTTTATTATAACACCTCTTCTAAAATTCAGGAACATGGTAATTGCCATGACGTGGTTCCAAAGCACCTACCTAGATATCCGTCACGCAACGGCGATTTCACCATTAAAATCAAGTTACGTTCCAACAATAATTTTATATCTTCACATTACACTGTTTTTTTACATAAGTACAAGTTTTATATCCTTTAAACT
The DNA here is from genome assembly GCA_964035005.1 of Erebia palarica. Lineage (NCBI taxonomy): Eukaryota > Metazoa > Arthropoda > Insecta > Lepidoptera > Nymphalidae > Erebia > Erebia palarica. The sequence continues at coordinate 34,550,549 of OZ035985.1, read as the reverse complement.
GAGGCTTCGATGAACTTGAAATAGTGTGAAGGTATCGTTAACAAGTTTAATGGGGAAAATGTGATTCGTAACAGTCAAGGCCTCGTGGCGTCTATTTCAGTGGAAACTGGATATATACATGCATAGTAAATATAAATAATACCTACTGCTTATAAAAGTTTATATATAGTAGAGTTTATACTAGAGGTACGTTACTACGTACCTCTAGTCTATATAAACATATATATGGCACAGAATAATAATTATTACCTACTGGTAATAATTATTACCAGTATGGTAATTGCATAAAGTCAAATTACGCCTGAATTAAATTCAAATGAATACGCAGCCCAATCTTAGTTTATTTTCTCAACTAAGTAATTGTCAAAAAATATATTACGATTATTAGACTAAACATTAGTTTCTCCACTTACTGACATATCAAATACTTGAAATGTAGACCACTAAGAAAAGATTTTTAGAAATTAGAGCGAAGCCAGGGCAATACATTTATCATATTATTATTTTTTTAACTTACCAATAGTAGTTCTGTAAGATCGTGTCCATTATTCCTGCATATTTAAATCCTGTAACAAAAAAGAGACATAAATTAGTAAAAGGAGTCAATAATTTTTGGTTCTAGAAACTTAATTTCACTAAAGTATATATTGTATGTATAATCAAATAAAAAGCATAAGCCTTTAAGGTAGTTCCGTCCGCGTGCATTGAGGTTTTTTGGTTCCCGCGGGAACTTTTTAAACATCCGGGATAAAAAGTAGCCTATGTGTTATTTCAGACTATAATGGACTCCAGACTTCCAGACTATATATAATCACTATGGCAAATTTGATTCAGATCCGTTTAGCCGTTCTGGCTTGATTGAGTAACAAACATCCATCCATCCCAACTTTCGCATTTAGGATATTATTAATATAGATATAGATTTTTCAAGGCACATACCTACCTACCCGCTGAATACATTTACATATTAGAGTGTTCTTGTATATGAAAAGTCTACCATCACAAAACGTGAGTCTTAAAATGACATAGAAAATCAAAAGTTCGCTATAAATCGCTCGCTAATAGTAATTGTTCAAACTGCCCGTTTGTCGTATCTATACCATCACACGGACCAGTTCAAGCAATATTTGTTCGTTTAATTCTAAATTATAATTTATCGGGCCATTACCGCGGCGTATCGTGCGCACCCCCTTGTATCTCGGTCTAGCCAGACTCGGAGGGCACTTAGCAGGTTTCGCTCAGAATATTTTAAGACTTACCCAGGTTATCGTGCAGACGCCAGCTCATTTTGAGCTGTTTTGTTAAACTAGCAACCGAGGTAAAGGCAATTTTAGAGAAAAACTGATTAAACCTTGGATAACCGGACAAACTGTCTCAAAAGAAATTAACCTAACTAACCCTGCTTGTTTTTTTTCTACGACATGTACTTAGTACATATTATTGCATACACGAATAAAATCGATATGTCACCGTAAGATTATGAAAACCGTTAGATTGTAATATATCTAGCGAAATTGTTAACTGTTGAAAGATTACAATTTAAAGCATTATTTTTCGGTAGATTGTAATCTGTTACCTACCTGATTATTTATGTCGAACCCTAACCTAACCTACAAGAAAGAAAATTAAAAAAAAAATATTACACTTTTACAATCTATTAGAGATAAAAAGCGTTAGTTTGCAATATTTTTTTTGACGGTTTATGCAATTTTACGGTGACAGATTTAACGGATTTTTCCTCGATTTTATATCTAAATAGTGGGCGCCTTTCAAATTGGTTTTGTAGTCGTTACAAATTTTTAATTAGGTAATACTTACCTGCTGCTTGTTAAATCTATAAAATCAAAGTTAACACTCTCAACTAGTCGTTACAGGAAACTATAAACATACAAATAGACATAGATAATAGAAAACTTCAAAACAAACTTGATTTACAAGCGCAGGTCTCACTAAACAAAGGAGTTTCATTACAAGCTCGCGAGTGAGCCCGATTGCCCGCAGTAAATCCGCTCGCTCGAAAGCCTTGTCCCGAGGCGCAATAACTCTGTAGTCTGATGCCTTCCAATGATACCGAATAGTATGAAAGAATTACCGTTCTAACACTCCTCGCTCAATTTTTACGAATACTCAATGCTCTAGCTAGTGACTGGCACTTCGGTGGACAAAATAACCTCTCATTTTGAAGATTTTGCCAAATTCTTTTATAACCTCAATGCCTTAAATCAATTGCCGTTATTGTGGAATATTAAAACAAGTATTGGGCAAATTGGCTATCTGTGGAAATTCTTTGATTTTCCGGCATTTTTTATACCGGAAAATCAAAGTTCGTTATATTCTTTCCGTTTCGAGAATGCAACGTATTACTATATTAAATTTCGTCAAAATCGGTTCAGCGATTAGGCCGTAAATAGGTAAAAGACTACCTGATTACAAATCAAAATAATCCTATTTCACCATTTGGGGATGTTGATTGATACTTAGTTCTATTTATACAGAATTTTAATTTTTCAGGAACATAGAGGAACAACATAGAAGCAACAGTTTACATTTGATTTTACGTGTTGTTTTTCGATATTTCTTTCCATTTCTTTTTATACCATAGTCACACTTAAAAGATCAAATCCTCTTACAAGTTGTCAGGTAAAATTTTTAATCGTTAAAGCTATAGGTACGTTTTCTGTTTGTAACGCAACAGATTTTTAGATATACAAGATAACTGTTTCATCGTTCTTAACTCGATTGATCCATATACTTTCATATCGATCATTTTGAAAAGAGCGTTATAATCATCTATCGTTATTGAAACTTAATTATAAATTAGAGGCTATTTCGTATCGATATGTTACGCTTTTTCTTTAGCTACCAACTGCTTTTGTGCAACACATTTGAGTCATGGTTTCAGGTTAGATACACCGTCGTATAATTGTATTTCTTTAATGCAATCCAACGATGCATTAATAGAATGATTGGATTTCGACTAACGAGAACTTGCTACGTCATAATGTGTTTTTTCGTAATAAGTTTTAGTAGCAATCTTCTTTGTATTTGTTATTACGTTATCTATTGCAAAGAGTAATTGCGTTATCAAAGGCAAAGAGTAATTTACGCTTGATTTTCTGTACAATCTAAGGATTTCTGTGCTTAATCTACGTCTTAACTTCCATTTTTATAGTGCCTTAAAAATAATATAGATGGAAATCCTTACAAGTACAAAACCTCTTTCTCTATCAATATTTTTATTAAAACAGGAGGTTCCCAATTCTTTCGGAAAGAACGTTGGTATAACGGCCAGCCTATTATCACCACGCTTCGTAATACACGATAACCAATATATACTGTCTGATAATAATCATTATGTCTATGTATTTATCTTCCTATATTATATGACGTGTATTATCATAATATTTCATAAACTGCATGTCTCATTAATTTCAATCTAAATGATGCATTTTCTCGTGTGACCCTAACGTTAAGCTTCCGAATGCCTTTTTTCTAAAAATGAATTGTGGTCGAGGATAGAAATCTTTCCCACAGACTCGGGGACCATGGGAAAGAAGCGTGGCATTCCCTTTGGATCCATTAAATTCGGCCTGCATTGCTTCGCCGACGCGCTTTGCATCCTCACGTCATACTATATCTCAGCGTTGAAATATTCTTACCATTAAAATACTGTTCTTGGTTGGACAATGTGTAACACAGTTTTCAAAACAGTGATAAGTACTTTCAAGATAAGTCACGACAAAAAAATTAAACAAATGAAAAACCCCTGAGGATTTCGATTTTTATGTTTCTATATCTGTACTTAAATATAGATTGAGTTGAAATAAAATCAAAGTATAACCTCTTAATCCAATGGATGAGGCTATAAATCTAAAACAGCGACATTCATAATTAAACATATTAAATAGGCTTCATCATAATCATAATCATTTATTTATTTTCCCAGAATATGGTAAATGATACATATTTACATAGGTGTTAGGAGTAAGATTATACCTAGTTCACATATTCCGCCAAGCTTGGTGTGCAAAATTATGTTATTGCTTAATCTAAAATGAATTAAACATTCGAAAATATCATGGAATCATCATAATAATCATCATTCTCATATCATCAACATCAATAGTCGATCTTTATTCTAGCTCTACATTTAGCCTGTCCTTCTAACCGCTGAGTTTAGATTTTTTTATCTTTACATAAATTAGACAGTGGCTAGAACTGTTTTTACCCCCTACCGAGTGCGGTTGTTCTCGGTTGCTCACCAAAACCGCAAACTCCACTAATACTCGTCTGGCTTGTAGGGGAAGTAATTAGGGGGTGCGGTGGGGGGGACAGAGTTCATAGCCCTTTAGTGAACCATCAGCAATTTATAGAGTTGTTCTCTAGAACCTGTTGCACTGAATCAGAATGATTGTTCTGTTTAGAATTTTAACGGTTTATAATATTTTCAGAATTGCATTAAATAAAAGGTCTTACAGCAATATCTAATCCTTGATGCAATTGAGTTATTTTTCATGTAATCCAAAGTGGGAATGATCACAAACGAATATAACAGCTGTTATTCTTTCTGTCCTATGCTTTCCTGGAAGTAACTTTTAATCCTAAGGTATATATGGGCGAACATGATTTGTCTTTTATGATGGACGAGAATATATTTGTTGATTTGACATCACCAAAAGGCACGTTTTTAACCATTAAAACTTATATTCTAGGCAAAAATAAATACGTTTACAAGTGGAAGAAGAATAGCATAATTCATCCAAGCAACATTACAGCTTGTATTGATATGATAGGTTTTATTTTTATTATGACGCAAGTGATTATTAGTAATATATATATATATATATATATATATATATATATATATATATATATTAATTTTATTTTATATATATATATATATATATAATGGTTTTTATTTTTATGAATGTGTAAGTGATTGTTAGTAAGCCGAATAAATAAAATTAAATAATTAAGAAGAAATAGTTTGTATCCAAAATAATAAAGATTACGCTCTCCGTATGAATGTATCCCACGCGGTTAATTTCTCACCGGGCGTCAGAAAAACAATTAGGCATCCATTGTAACATTACGAGTACCGTCAGCCAATATCAAAGTTGATTAGTAATCACGGGCACCACTCCCGCACACAATGCCTCAATAAAAACCACCGGTTTCAATCCGCTTGTAATTCTGTTTGATTATGATTATAGAGTGTCTATTAAGGCAATTATGAGCGAAGACGGACCGCGGTTTGTGCGATAGCGGCCAAATCAACCGTGGGAAAGCCTATAGCTCAAATGCTATACGAATTTCTTTGAGGTCATTCTATGCTTCTTTAGGTCCACTGTATAATTATGTATGTCCATTAATTAAGCAATTAATTATGAGCTACTGTCTATACCTAGCTTAAAAGTACCGTCCAGTGCATGACCTTATTTCTAATGTTAGGTTTGCTCTGGAATACGAATTCAATCTAAGTGAGGATGATACCTAAGATTACAAACGGGTATGGATAGATAATATTATATCTTTTTATTTAATTTTAGATTTAAAATCGAATGAGATAGGTACGCCTATCTCATTCATATATGTATATTTCATCATACATTGGTAGATAATGCTAACTATAAAAATGCCTATAACCTTGCGGAGTGAACTCCTCCTTTTGAAAGTATTTTACCCCGATTTTTAATGCAAGATATGTTTGTACTTGATGACAATCATTTCTGATGGAAAACAATGATGAAGTCTACGTTGGAGCGTTAGCCTATAGAAGATGACCTAAGCTGAGTTGATATAGTTAACGTACAAAATTTAATATCCCAAGTAATATTTTTATAACACAATTTGGGGATATTTTTCTTCAATTTAATATCCAAATATTTTCATGATCACGCTGTGCTACAGGAAGAGAAAAAAAATTCTTTAATGGCTTTCAAAGTCTTCGACACAAATCGCTCTATAGCCTAAAGCTTAAGTGTCGTGCACGACTTTATTATCCCGAAATGTGCCCTCAATGACACAAGATGAATGTCTTCGACCATAATGAATATTTAATTGCATGGAAATTATAAAACAGAACCGGGTCTAAGCATTGTTCGGTGCAATTACGTGATTTGATGTGTGATAGGTACAATTCTGGAATGTCCCCCAATTGTGTTTCTTAGTCATACTCGTCGTTGATTCATACTTATTAATGCATTGAAGACACAAGTCGGTTTTATTTTTAGATCTCCTATCATGTTGTGAGGTTACTGTAGTAATATTTTGGTACTGAAATTTCTTATTGAGTGCTATGACAAGGAAATGTCGAGAGGGTATGTCGTATATGAGGTAAATGAGTTAACCACGAAGCAGATTGAAAATGTTCCTGAAACTATGGACCTTAATTATGGACACCACAAACACGGAGATACTACTTACACGATATTACCTCGATAGGTAATATTAAATCGATATTTAACCATGGAGATAGTTAGATTTAACCATTTGCTGGACAAATTCTTCTTTAAGACTGTATAACCTTTATACTTGCTTGAAATCCTGTTTTCCTCCTTAGGATTACCTAACCCTTTGAGCTCAGCTGATGTTAGAAAAGAATACAAAAAATAATATTGCAAATGATAGGTAGAACACAAATTTAAGTCAAAATTATTTTCATCGAAACGTCTTTTATAGGAAGTTCTACCAGTGGTATGCAGTTCATAGAAGCGTTAAAACACTGCGACAGACGAGGTTTCGAGTCCCGGGTCGGGCCATAACAAGTATTGAGTTTTTCTGGCAAGAAATTCTCAATACTAGCCCGGAGTTACGAAGTTGGCGGTGTTTCACCCCCGTGCCTCGGAGAGCACGTTAAGCCGTCGGTCCTGCGCCTGATCTCTCTACGGTCGTGTCGGATTTCCGTCCCATCGGGCTATGAGAGTAAAGGAACAGTGAGTGCACCTGTGTTAGCGCACACACTTGTGCACTATAATATCTCCCGCGCAGATGGCTAACCTCTCTGGAGACTGGCCGCCGTGGCCGAAATTCGGTCGGGAGGACATCATTATTATTAAGTACTGCGTGTATCCTAATCCAAAAGGAGTATTACCATTTTTCATTGTGCCTACATTGGGTTCCCAATGCATGCCGCTGATCTCTACCTAACTGTTTTACAGCACCAGCACGGCTAGCATGCGCACTACGAGTAAAATTATGTCTACCCGTTATCTCTCTCTGTCTACCGAAGCTAACATGGTTACTTGTCTCGTTACGTCAAAAGTAGAGATAAAAGTAATATTTATAATCTGTGGTATTTTTCTCTACGAGCCTTTATATGTCGACTACTTTTTTATACGACTGCCTGAAAAAAGGAGTATATTGTTTTCAGGGTTCATGTATGTATGTATGTATGTGAGTTTGTATATTCCACCATAACTTCTATACGCCTGAACCGATTTTGATAAATAAGATATCTTTAGAATCCCCAGCTAATTCTGGGTGACATAGGCTAGTAAATTTAAAAAAAAAAATTATGGGGTGACCATGGTCCCGCATTAAAGACTAAAGTTGAAAAGAAAGTTCGAAAATAAGAATAACTATATACCTAATCATCATCTAGAAAATGATGAGTAGATTCCAAAAATATATAACACTATAGTTTAATATCCAGTGGTTCACAAAAAAAATATTATTTAATAAAAATGCGAATAAGATTCTAATTTAACTAGATTAATTTAGATTTTTAACTTTTTAGTGCGTTTTATGACAGGGCAGTCGTATTTTTTAATTGTTTTATTCTTGTAATATACTGCATTTTGTGCATGTTAGGGTAAATGAAAAATTTGCCGGCAACGACAATATCTCTCTCTCTCGTCGCGAGATAATCTCGTTGTGCGCATCCTAGACCTACAGGTCCAGTTTCAGCGTCGCATCAAGTAATATTTCTAGTTTCGCCCAACATTTATCTAAATAGCTTTCAATTTTATGTAATACCACAGTAAACAGATACAAATTGTATCTGTTTACTGTGGTATTACCACAGGCGCACACGCTGGCGTGTTGGTAAATATCTGTTAGCGTCGGGCCCAGCGGATGGACTGTCATTGCTGTAACGGTAACCGAATGGATAGTATGACTGTGCATGATTCCATCGAAATTGAAGCCCGTTTCGAATCTACTCGTCTATAATTTACTTATACGTGTTATAGTCGAAACTTTTGCGTGGACAAAACTCTTTTTCACCAGAAACTCAATTTGTGTAAGCAAATCGTAATCATTTGAGAGCTTAAAACGTTTTACTCAAACAGTTTATGGAGTTCAATACATGCTTTTTTTTCGTCTTCTTCTTATTTTGTTAAATGGCTTTTACTACACAAGCATTTTGCCAGATTCAGGTATTCTTTTTTCAAGCAGGTATCTATGAACTCCTTAATAGTTCGAATTATACGTTTGACAAACGTTTGCGATCCTTACACAATCGGGGGCAGAATAGTCTGTTTAATTCCAATTTAACTGAAACGATCCGTCAAAGCTACTTAAAACTGAGAATATAATATTATTTTCCACTAACAAACAAAAGCAAAAATTATTATGATTGAGATTTTGAGTCAACGGCCGTTGATTTTAGTAAATAAAGGCTATTTATAAAATACTTGATGATGCCCGCGACTTCGTTTGCATGCGTTGCGATTTTTTGATTCCCGCGGGAACTCTTTAATTTTTTGGAATAAAAAGTAGCCTCCTCTTCCTCGGGATAGGTGGTATCACCTATCCTTGTACCAAATTTCATCAAAATCGGTTGCACAGATGGGCCGTGAAAGCGTAGCAGACAGACAGACAGACGCACTTTCGCATTTATAATATTAAGTATGGACTTTGAGGTTAGGATGAATATTAATAATTCATAGTCTTGAAGCATTTAGACTGTTATCTAGTTTGGTAAGGATATAATTTTTCTAACGGCCTTAATATCGACTATAGCCCACTTATTTTAAAATACCTGTGTTCGATGGTAGGTAAAATACATTTTGACGGGGAAATATTTTGGACAGTAACACAAGTACATTAAATTATGAATAGTGCGACTCTACTTTAAAGTAACGCTTCTTATACCTATGCACGATTTAGGTACAGTTACTTCAATGTTAGTTTTATTTGTGTGCAAGTTTTGGCTCTTGGTATTTCCTTCGACGAACATCCGTGTTGATTTTTATAATTATTCTGATCGAGTTTATAACTGCTTTATTGATCACTGATTCCGCAATATCTAGGCACTAAAGACCTATGACATAGGTATTAAAATTTATCAGAACTGTTGTTATTCGAAATTATTAATAATATAAATTATTGTTAAATCCTAACTGTAAAAAAAACCAAAATCGAAATAATTTGTGAGGTTGACAATTTGACATTAGTTTTCATTGAATTGTAATCAAATAAGACGTAGATATATTATATTGAAATGTAATGAATTTTAAAGTAGACGTACTGAAATTGTTAATTTTAATTAGGTATTGTTATAAACTATGTAGAATACTAAAATGTAACTAATTGCAATGCCCTGACGGGGCCTCATGTCATTATAATAAATGTAATGTATAAGTATGTTCATAAATGCAATGAATAAATGATAATACGATATGATAAAGATCTTCATCCATATACAATTTTACACGGTAGATGTTACTGTTTGAGACCAACGTTTTACTGTAATTTTATTTCTCAATACATAACCATTTTGGGTTCTAGTTTATGTGTTGCAAGGTGCAGCTAGGTACTTAAATTCAGCACACCAAAATGTTCCTATAAAGGCTCTTTGCATATCTCCAGGCACTTCTATTATTGTTCGAGGCATTAGTGAATCGTGAAAGTGTATTCAAATGAGAATTGTATTTAGATATAGCCCATTGTATAGCTGTGTCGATTTTTTTACACAGAGCGAAAGCCTACTAGGATCAAAATAAAATTGTCGGGCGGACCAAAGACCTCGTTAGAGCAACAACACACGAGGGCCAAAAAGTTTTTGTCTGGCGGCTAGAAAATTCTTGTGGATTTTGTTTTGAGTGCGCACACTAGCGCGACTGAACAAAATGTCGTTGCGCTTTCCTGACATTAAGGAATCATAATGTCATATGAACTTGAACTGTTTATATTTTATTTAGCTCATCCATCCGACGTCGTATTGGTGAGGGGTAGGAATTACCAAAAACCCAAAAATTTATACCAATATTTTCATGGATATCACTTGAAGAGTGACGGACTTTCATCCCCTAGCCCCTTCAGGAGTGGAATTCACGATAATCCTCTCTAAGAGTATACCCAGTGCCCACGTACCTACCTAATTCAACAACAAAAAAGTTTCTAACCCCAGCGGCTTAGTCAGTACAAGTATTTAATAATATGTATATGTCACCGTTAGATTGTAAAAACCGATAGATTATAATCAAACTCGCGAAATCGCAGTGTCGAAAGATTAAAATTTAACGCATTATTTTCCGTTAGATTGTATTCTGCTAGGTTTAGTAACCCGATAGAACCTAAGTGCCCTGTGTACCTGCTTCTTTATGTCGAACCCTAACCGAACCTACACGAAACAGACAAGAAAACGTAAATACAATGAATATTTCAAAAATTAACACTCAGTGCATTGAACGGTTCACAATATTTCGACAGTTTACAATTTCGCGAGTTAGATTATAATCTAACGGTTTTTACAATCTTACGGTGACATAAACATACCTTGATTTCCAACAACAATACACAAAACACTAACAATAATTTCATTCAATTCCTTGTGTTCAATTTGCTATCAGCCAGAACGCCCCCAGACAACCTAAACAGCTTATATGGCGTATGCTAATACATCGTGCGCCTCCAAATATATATCTTCTGATACTTCCGCTGACACCACATTTGTTGCTGAACTACAATCGATTTATCCGAGTCTGTAATATTTGCCTGCAATTGCGAATACAAATAATTTATAGAGAGGTAATCGATGAATGGAAGTTTTATGATTAAGTAGTTATGACCAATAGGCATGATGACAGTAACCAAGAATCAATGAAATTATGAATTTATCTAATGAAATAGGGTTCATGGATTATAAAAAACGTATTTATTTTTCTATTTCGAGTGAGATTGCTATTTATTTTGATAAAATAAAACTATAAACTACAGCAATCCGCCATAATAATGGATTAAACACCAAGAAGCGAATGACGTCACAATTGTTTGTTTTCGAGCTTTGACAATCACACTATTGTTTACTGCACACTGCACAGAGTACCTTGGTAAAAACAATAGTGACGTCACAAACGACGCCATGATACCGGCTAGCGTTTTGGCGTGAATTTTAAATTGCAAATGCCAATTTTATCAACCTTATTACCAAACCTTATTTTTCTGCTGAAATAAGATATTTTTTCAAAATAGTAGATACATCCGAACCACCGACCATTTTTCAAAATCAGTCATCATGCCTATTCTGTGGTGGTAGCACAGGTAGTAGGGTTGGTAAATATCGTGCACTTTATGCAAGTCATTCGATCTCTGAAGAAAAACAAGGAAACCTGCATGCACGAAAATGATGGACTAAGTAAGTAAGTCAAAACACTTTATGACACACAAACAGAAATGATACACACCGATAAACCAAATAGGGGTATGGGTTTAATAAAACTGCCATATCTCTAACAGGTTAGCCATCACTAACCATCAGGTGAAAGGCTAACTTGTAGAAGATAAAAAAAATATACTTAATATATTATAAGTTATGTCTAAGTAAATTAGTGTGCAAGTTAAAAATTATTCTAATTTTGTAAGGAGACTCGTGCTCAGAGCTGAGCCGGCGAAAGATTCGATTGATGATGTTTATGTGTTGTGGTACAAAATGACATCGATTTCTCAAACTATACCCATAGGTACTCTTCTACTGCATAAATTAAAACAATAAGTTTGGCTCAAAGAAAAAGTGTAAATACATCCAATGTATATTCTTTTCTGATTATATTTGCAAGCAAAATACATGTGCGATTTCGTTTGTAAATGTAATAGCAAACTGTAAGACCAATACAAACGACCATAACTCCGAATTTTATAACATCTAAAGGATACGAAAACACCGTAACCATCCTTTCCCTAAATAAAAAATATTAACTATACGGTACTTACCTATGATTATATCTACATTAAATTGATCGTCTTCCTGTTCTTTCTGACACATCTACAGCCTACACCTTTGTAACATAAAGGCAGGAGGAAGTTTCATAAACGTTTATAGGCGATCCTATACATTTAACTTATGCGATCAAAACCAAATCTGCTCATGTATAAGCTTTGTAGTTTAGTCAGCAAAGCCATATAATAAGTTTATAGCCCATAAGCCGCAAAGTGTAAACATAATCACCATATTTTCTCAGCCCGACAATAATTGACTAGACTCAGGCGTCAAGCCCAATAAAATATTGTAATCTAGGATGCACTACAACATAGAGGCAGCTGCCGGCCGCTTCCTATAAACTTTTAATGTGCATTAGGTAAAACGAAACCCGTTTGGTCTCATGAAGTATTGTATGACGTGAGACCAAAGTTCCGTCCGGCATGGCCAAGGCTGACCGCAACAACCAACCAGTGTGAAAATCCCCCACTCGTTTTAAATATAACCCGCTATCCCCGCCTATTATACACGGTCGCGTAACGCTGATTCATCGCATTGAAAAACGCAGGTGAATTCAAACAAATTATTTAGTACATGGTAATTTAGATATGGTTTTTATTTTGTCTCGTTCCCTCCTATAATATTGTAGAAAAGGAGGACGACATTTAAATTCAACAGGCAATTGTCAATCGGCTCCCACGATATACATTTTAGCTTGCCGCTGCGAGTAATTATTTTTAGCTTAAATTCGAACCGTATTCCTTACTGGGCTGAGTCATTCTAGGTATAGGCTACTTATTTCATGCAATTATGCGGTGTCTTTGACTTGTAGTTAAACAAAAGTATGAAATGTGATGGACGTACGTTATTTTTAAATCCGTAAAATCTCAGATTTTCCAGTAGGTACAAGTAAAAGTTACCTAGTTATGTTACTTTTGTTATAACATTTTATCATAATTTCGGTTAAATCGGTTTAAACTTTCGCAGCTATATTATTATTACATATTATTATTTTGTATAGATTTCATGTTAATAAGTTGAGTAGCTAATTCAATTGTTTCCAATTCAGCCGCTCATATATTCCTTATAATGATAATTTGTAGTGAAATTAACACCTCAAAGTTACTATTATTAACAAACAACATATTATTATATGCCTAACTACCAATATTGTAAACCTACTTTCATAGGTTACGGTTTTCTTAATAAGTAGCTATAGTTATAAGTTTTTGTTCGGTAAATAGCAAGTACCAGAGTTAAAGGTAGGTTAAGGTATACGTTCACTGCCATTGAACCAGTTAACGATATTTTTTCTTCTTCAATTTAGTTCAGAGAGGGGTAAGTACTATTAAGAAACCATCCAGTCTAATACAGCTAACTTTGTTTTGCATACACTTAATACTTCTAGTTCTATAGGCCTTTCAAGTATGGGAAGTATAATTAGCTGGATAACTGTATTCACCATAATAGGTCCTATATCAACTTGTCTCAGTAACATGTGTCGGATATAAGATTTAAGATGTAGTCCAAAAGGAAGTTTGTGTCGTTCATTAATTATTTTTTCCGTAGGAAGTTGAATTTCCTACAAAATTCAAATTAAGTACTTAACCACATTTTTTTAAATTTGGTTTACTAATTTTCTAGTAGGCAAACTGGTTTTATTTATAGTCATCGAAAAACTAGTTTAAAAAAGTCCTATATACAAAAACAATTGGTGGATTATAATATTATGCCATAAACTATAACTAAGTATAAGTATAAGTACGTATTGTGTTTAACAATATTTACTTACTATGTATTTGATAATAATTTGTTAGTTTTGATAGTAATATAATACGCCTATAATTATGATAACATCTTATCAAAACTATGATTGATATTACCGAAACTACAACTAAACTGATTTCTAATTTCATATCGAATAGTAAAATATGCCTATGTTCAGTAGATTTCATATTTCATGACTTTCTATTTTTCGAACGTTTTTTTATATATTTTTAAGAATATACCAATACACTTTTAGCTTAACGCATTTTTTAAATTTAAAAACCATTTTTAAAGGATTTTATTTTCTAAAATGTCTGTCTGTTACGCTTTCACGGTCCATCTGCTCAACCGATTTTGATGAAATTTGGTACAGGGGTAGTTTGTATTTCGGGGATTTGTAGTTTGTATTTTACTTTTTATCCCGGAAGAGTTCCCGCAGGAATCAAAAAACCTTAATCCACGCGGACGAAGTCGCTGGCATCATCTAGTGTAAAAATAAACTTATTATCTATAACTTAAGGATTTACCTCACAAAACATGGTACAAAAGCGGCATAAAGCCAACTATAAGATCTCTGAAGCTAATAACCAGAGCCCTAATTGGTATTAGATGACATCGCGTGTCATTAGCCATCGCTAAACAAGCGCTGTCATGAGTCCCCAACCCACGCGCTCTTGGTTCCTCTGGTCCAGTTTCCTGCATAGTATAATTAGTAGTTATAATAGATTTATGATTAGTCGTAAGTCGTACACCAATCGGTTATCGATCGACAGGTTTTTTTTATTCCTCTACAAGTTCGCCCTTGACTGCGATCTCACCTGATGGTAAGGTACAGTCTAAGATGGTAGCGAGCTAATCTGTTACGGCAGTTATATTAAACCCCAACCAAGTCTGTTTCTACACGGCATCGTACCGGAACGCTAAATTGCTAGTTTTTTTTCACAAAGCACGGAAGTCGAAACATACAGAAGCAATAAGTGATACCTTTATTTAAGAATTGTAAAAGACAGAAAGCTTCTTACACCGGGCGACATGAGTAGATTACGTAACCGTAAGTAGGCTAGTCTTTGTTAATGTACAAAATAACCCACCTAGTAGATAACATAAGGATTTTTTTTTAATTTTTGTTTGCATTTCGTTTAAGTATAAAACTTAATGCAAACAATATGCAAAAGTGTTCTGTATAAAATAAACGAAAACTAAATGGTTTTTGTTATCAATTTTTTTTCTATCAAAAGAAAATGCGCAAATGTTGTTATAAATTAATAAAAATAAATCGATTGCAGAGAATTTTTAATTAAATCGATGCCTATCATAATTCATAATATCAATGAATAAAGCAACCACTCTAATATTAGGATCAAACTGTAAATTCTCAATAAAGCTATAATATATAAATCCATTGAAAGGAAATCTACTATTATTATATTATATTCAAAAGCGCTTAAATATAAAGCACGAGAGCAAGTTCAATAAAAAGATAAACCATCCATCATACACACAAGCGGTACAACAAAAAGTCGAAAGGGCAAAGAAATACAAATGGCCATTCCATATAACATTTGACATTCACCGATGATGACCATAAAAGTGTTAAAAGCCTTCAGCGGCTCCGAGTCAGTGAAGTGCCAATGGGGTCATTATGAGCGTGATTTTATCGCGTTTCGATTTACAGAATTAGCTGCCAACGTCCATATAGTGTCTTATTGAGAGATGCACGTGTTTGAGAGTTGGTAGGAATACCACTTATTAAAAAGGTGTATGCAAAGCGGTGATAACTTAAGTTGTCTCAACTATCTATTAATATTTTTTTCTTTTTTCTTTCCTTAAATTTTAAATTGCAAGTATATTTTTTTGTATTTTTTGTGTAAGTTGAGATTTTTTTTTTGTAATGTAACTTTTAACTTTTAATTTTACGCTTTTTATTTATTTTTTAGTGAACCTTTGATAAATTTTTCATTCAACAAGTGTCCTTTATGTGTCTAGTTTTTAAGGTTTTTTTCTGATGTAACAATTTTTGGTTGTCCAAATAAATATATAAATGTAAATAAATAACCTTGTGGTGACATTCACGCCGAAGTTACTTTTTGTAGAGCAATATTTTGCAACACTTGTTGTATGTATGTATGTAAGTTTGTATATTCCACCATAACTTCTATAAGCCTGAACCGATTTTAACAGGCTAGTAAAATTTAAAAAGAATTGATTTTAGTGCATTAAAGACTAAAGTTGAAAAAAAAATCGAAAATAAGATTAAGTATATAATCATGATCTAGAAAATGATGAGTAGATTCCAAAAATATGTAACACTATAGTTCAATATCCAGTGATTCACAAAAAAATTTAATTTAATAAAAATGTGAATTAGATTCTAATTTATCTAGATTAATTTAGAATTTTGACTTTTTAGTTAGTTTTCTGGCAGGGCAGTCGTGTTTTTTAATTATTTAAATTTGCGGTACTTTACTTAACCCGGTTTTTTTTTTAAACTATTTGTTTTCCGTTATAATTTCAAACCTACTAAAACTTTGCAAATGTTATCTACTTAAATGTGGGTAAAAATGAGTACGTAGGTACTCGAAATGAGGCCATTTTTATAATATACTGGAAAATCAATCTTTTGAAGTATTATTAAGTATGCCTAGTAGTAGGTAATGGGGTTAGTCATCGTACCTTTGTATTTATATTTTATACTGATCTATCTACATAGGTAATAAATTACCAAGCATATTCCAAAAGTTTCAACTCTGGAACACACAAACTCAATCGCCTAGCTTGTACAGCCGAATATTTATTCGGCTGTACAAGCTAGGCACAATTGTGAAGCCTTCCACTAGGAAACCAGACTTTACAGCCAATTTAGATAGGACTGTAGCCCCAGTTTCTGTTTTTCCAACATTTAGATATAAACAATGAAATGTGCGTAGCCTAAAGTCGTATATTTCCTTGTCGGCCAGGTAGGCTCTTGTCTAGTACCTACACTTTACATTAGAGGCAATTGCTCTGGTTAACTCTAGCCGAAGCACCGTAGGCGTTAGGGTGATACAATCCATTGTAGCGGCTATAGGTATGGAACTAAGACTAAGGTAATAAAATAGACGGAGCGATGAACAAACGTGGTCATTAAAATAAAGCATGTATCAGTCATAACGAAGGTGTGGAATTTTTGCCATAAGAAAAAATATACCTGCAAGTTTTAGACGTATTTAGTTGGCACAATAGGGTATTTTCATGGATGCAAACTTTTGAGTTTTTGGAGAATATTACGTTTCCATAGGAGAATAAAGATCATGAGACTTGTTCTCCCGTCACTTGATTGGAAAAATAATTTGTAAACTGCAACAAGTACGTATTAGCAAATATCTATATTCATAGTAATATTATTAGATAAAGTTTGTGAGTTAGTGACGTTGTAGGGGGTAATCTCTGGATATACTGAACCGATTTTGAAAATTCTGGTACCAATAGAAAGCCACATCATTTGTGAGTGTCACAAGCTATATATTAACCAAAAAATTAGGGAGTTCCCGTGGGAATTAAAAAAAACTTATTGCTCGTGGATGAAGTCGCGGGAATCTGCTAGTTTTATAATAAGCGTATTATCAGAGTGTCAATACCGGACGTGAAAACTAAGCAGTCTTATAAGATGCATAGGAATAATAAAGCAAGCTCTTAGTATTAGATATACATGCTAGTAATAAACGGAGCGACCAATACGAGTTACGACTAAATTCATTTTGTCTGGATCGGCTTCATATTCTCATATTATAAGTTCCTTATTCACTGTCTATCTTCCCTATTAGTCTACGTTATAGCATCGCAGCCATTTTATTGTTCTCGTGATTAGAAAGCCTGTAGAACAGCGTTGAATGCACTCACATATAAATCCCTGGCAATTACCCGGTGCATGTAATAATAATAATAATAATAATAATAATAATCCTTTATTTGCTAGATTGTAGGTATACAAAAGAGGTGTTACAGGTAAAAATAGAAGCCAAGCCACAATCAGCCATGAAATGGCATGCAATCATTCACTTTAGTCCTAAAGCACATTATTTAAAATATGACACTAGCTTCAAAATCTCAATAAATGTCAATAAATTAGATAATACATTGAATTATCATCATACATTATCATCATTACATTACATCATTTATAAAAACACCCATAATTGTAACTACTTTATGATAAGTCTTAAAAATAAAAAATATTTTTACTATGAAAAATAGTCATTAACTGAATAATAACATTTATCCAGCAGCCAAGCGAAAAGTCGATTTTTGAATGGCACTAAAGGTAATCTTTTTAGTTCGGCTGGTAATTTATTGTAAATCTTGACGCACATAGTATCACAACTTTTATTGTAGTGGCAACTCTTTGGTTGATGTCTCATGACCAAGCGATCTCGGTTTCTGCTACTTCTTGGATATACCTCAAATGCCTTTGTGAACAGATTTTCATGAGTCTTAACAAAAACGCATGTTTCAAAGATATATAAACACGGTAGCGGTAATACACGCAAATTTTTAAAGTGCGGTTGACACGATTCCCGATGAGTGGCTCCTGTCATCGCACGTATACATTTTTTTTGTGCTATAAAAGCTCGATTGTACTGTACTATGTAGTCTGCTTTAGTTTTGTTAACATCAGAAACAGTTTAACTTATTAGTTTTCGACGGGGAGGTACAAAAGCTATTAGGTGCTACGAGCTTCGCCTTCGATCATTAAACTATGTTAATGATCGAAGAGATGATACAAGATTGTTAAGTTCTGAACCTGCTCACCACCACCTGTTCCATCAATAATATTTGATTACTGCAGTTTACTAATTGCGGGATTCCACCTGTTACAAATAAATCTCCACAGATTAGTTAGTTAGATCCTCGGCCACGCACTTTTAACCTTCCCCCCTAGCCAAGTTACATACGTTCCGTGTCTATTCTTTTTCTATTATCGTTAACGCTTTGGCGAATACGATTAAAACACTAACCATAGACTATTCCCTTTTATTTTTTCCCACCGCGTTATAGTTATAGACGTTAAGCGTTAAAGATTATAGAAAGAGAATAAAGACGAATCGTATGTAACTTGGCTAGGGGGGAAGGTTAAAAGTGCGTGGCCGAGGATCTAACCACCCACCGTCGAAGAAAGCCGACGTTCAACCACTGGGCGTATATCCACTTATTTACACATAAATACTTAAATTATTTCACCTGCATACCAAACATCTACAAGCAGCATCGTTCAAAAGATTTCATGCTTCGTGTTAAGTTTAGCGATTTTGTCAATAGCATCAATTACATCTACCAATTATTGTACTGCATTCAAGCAGTTCGCTACAAAAACCAGCATTGTTACCTGCGAAAGTGGCCCATACAACCGGCGAGGAAATTATAACCCATCGCTCAAACAACCATCACTGGACAAAAGGGCCGAAACAGTTAGACCCCGTGTTGCCGGACCAAGCGTGTCATTAGGGACCCGACTAATTTAGGGAGACCTCCTCAAACCGTTGTAAGTTGTAATTGTTAAAGAAACAATATTTAATGGTCCCAGAAAAAGGATCCCTATAAGGTTATAATTTTATAAAAATCATATCAACCTAAGATCAATAGCAGACAAACGGAACAAAATGTCCTTATTCGTGTCGTTATATACATAATATGAATACGAATAAGCATCGATCAAATTGATGGATATTTTATTACAATACCGCAGAAATTAATAAATCTATACTGATATTATAAATGTGAAAGTTTGAATGTATGGATGTATGGATGGATGGATGGATGTTTGTTATTCAATCACACCAGATTGGCTCAACGGATCTTGATGAAATTTGGCACAGAGATAGATTATAGTCTGGAATAACACATAGGCTACATTTATCCCGGAAAATTAAATAGTTCCCGTGGGAACTAAAAATCCTCAATCCACGCGGGTAGATGTCGAGGGCATCAGCTAGTTACCTAATATAGATTTTTGGCATTTCGTGTTAACTGGTAAATTTAAAGAACCTATTCTTGTTCAAACTTAATTTGATGGAAGAGAAAATTTGAATCGAAGAAATCAACTAATTGCGTCAAAGTTTGGCAACAGAAGGGCAACATATTCCAAAGTACGAAAAGTCGTGAGACAGAAAAGTCCCTGACGCAGTTATACGGTACAGAGAGTCTTTTTAGGGCTCCACGTGAAATGGTCGGCTGTTAAATCACAAGCATTTGTGGTGGTCGTAGTTTCTCCCAATTACACCGTCTCTAGCCGGCGATTGGCCGCGCCACGAAGAATCCGTCGTGACTGTGATAAAAAAACTGACGCAAATTGCCGCTACGCCTCGTGCACACAATTTCATGCTCCGGCTTTTAGAGAACAATCTAGATTCGTCATATTTCCAAACTGATGCGAACACACGAATTTATTTAGACGCGATAGAAATTAGAAACGTTTCGGAGTGATTTTTATTCGATGCTAATTGCTGTCGAATGCTACGTAAGAGTCGAGATCTCGAGCCTATTGTTATTTTGACGATCAAGTGACTGCATCAAAAGTGTATGTAGTATTGTTTAATATTTCATTTTAATAGATTTATTGCCAAACGATAAACACTTCTTTAGAGATATTTAAAATAAAGAAGGCCCTCAAATACGCCTACAACCGTAGATATAGAGAAAGCAGACGTTTTTTAAATTCAAGAACATAATCAAAATTATGATTTACCACACCTCCAAGGGCCTCAAAAAAATATCTAGTCTGCTAAGATGAGCATTCAAAATACTTGAGTTATCTATTGATGTAGTTTCAATAGCATCTCTTCACAATTGATTCCACAATATAGATAATAATGTGACATTCGAGTATCGTCCGCGTAGATTTAGTTTTTTTAATGCCCTGGTAGGTAACTTTTTAGTTTTCCGGGTTAAAAGTAGCATAGTCCACTTTCCATGTGTTTCTTTCCTATTGTATCCATAGAAAAAATTACGTCGGTCTGTTGCTACGATGTGGCAAGATTAATGGACAAACGTACTTTCGCATTTGCAATATTCTTACGAATAACGGTAACCTCTTCGATTTTAGTTTCACATCGATTCAACAATCGTTTACTACTATCAGATGAAATATGCTCGAAGCTATTTACAAAACCCTCCATTATATCGAAACATCGATATTTAATGTCGATGTTTGAACGAAGTACGGTAATCGAGTTTTCCGCAGAGCTCCCGGAGGCTGGGAACAAAGCGATGATCGTCAAGTCATCGCGCTCAGTCCATTTGTCGCGGAGCATGATAGCTTTTTGTGTTTATTTTATTTTTTACGGTAGGGCTGACTCTGGATATTTTTTTTAGTTCCCCTACAAGTTAGCCCTTATAATTTTTTTTTATCTTAATACTTATAATCTGTCTGCAACGATTGTTAGCATAATAACAGCACACAGTTAACATAGTAGAAGTACCTATCCAATTTGCCATTCCTTATAAGGATTATATCCAAAAAGTTGGTAAGACCGGCACTATGAGCAAGACCTACTAATACTACAAGAACTAATAAGAAAATAAGAACTACTACTATTAAAAACAAATAGAGCGTGTACCGTTAGCATCATGATTCAGCGGCATGGACGTATCGAAGGAATGAACTTTGCTCATGTAGTCAGTGCTGACTCTTTACTTACATTTTCAGTACAAAAAAGGGGTCTCTTTCGCGTTAGCGCCTTTGTAATATACTTTTACATTTGTTTTTCTTTTTGCTTTTTTAAAATTACAGTCGCAGTTCTTGAAGCTACGTGCTCTATCTATATTTTGACATACCTATCTATCAAGTAATTTACAAATACTATATAATCATATTTTCTTGATAGTTTGCATGAGTTATTTTGTCAATGTACATCAGTGGATGTATCACCTTTTTAGTAACATTTGTGTATTAAATAGGCGTGTATATTGTTAGTGTATATTGGTAGTGACTGCCTCGTTAGTCTAGCGGTTAGCGTAGTCGACTGCGGATCACGAGGTCCTGGGTTCGATTCCCGGTCGGGCATAAAAATTGTTAGGTATTGGGTTTTTCAATTGAGAAATTCTCAATACCAGCCCGGAGTTGGAAGTTGGCGGTGTTTCACCCCCGTGCCTCGGAAAGCACGTTAAGCCGTCGGTCCCGGTTATTATCACTAACATGATAATAGTCGTTAAAGCCCGCCAACCCGCATTGGAGCAGCGTGGCGGGTCTAAGCTCCTTAATTCCCTCTCTCCTATGAGAATGGAGGCCTGTGCCCAGCAGTGGGACGTTAATAGGCTGTAGTGGTATCTATGGAAATAAAATAGAATGAGTACGATTATAGACAAATCAGAATAGCAATAATGGTCAACCCTGTAAAGCCAGCGTAGTGGATAGCCGATCCTTATCTCCGGCCGATTCGTTCCGGCCGGGGGACGCGGCGCGTGACGCGCGTCGATTAGAAATCTCGTCTCGGACGATACGACGTGCTGTCGATTGCTGGTCTCTATTAGGCTAAGAATACACAGCTTCATAGATGCGTTCTGTAGATCTATTTAAAAAAAATTATCCATTGAAGTTTTGCTATTAAAATGTTGATTTTATTTCATAGAAAACCTTATGCGTTCTGCAGCCCTATTCAAAAGTTTTTATCCATTGAAAGTTTGCTATTAAAATATTGTTTTTATTTCATAGAAAACCTTCAATGGTTAGAAGATGACTTTAATTTTTTGATAGCCACTGAGTTAGAGAATAAGGGGCTGGATTGGAGATCGCGTATCGGTAAGTGTAGTGCAGGACAACCAACAACCACCAGGCTCAAGCCATTCCAACTGGCTCAGTCCATACGAATTCAAAATGGTGGCGGAAAGTGAGTGGTGAATGGAAGAGTGTGGTGGCGCGCTCTCGGTTATAGACTAACACCAGGCTCAAGCCAGTTGGACCGACGAATTCAAAATGGTGGCGGATAGTGAGTGGTGAATGGAAGAGTGTGGTGGCGCGCTCTCGGTTATAGACTAACACCAGGCTCAAGCCAGTTGGACCGACGAATTCAAAATGGTGGCGGATAGTGAGTGGTGAATGGAAGAGTGTGGTGGCGCGCTCTCGGTTATAGACTAACACCAGGCTCAAGCCAGTTGGACCGACGAATTCAAAATGGTGGCGGATAGTGAGTGGTGAATGGAAGAGTGTGGTGGCGCGCTCTCGGTTATAGACTAACACCAGGCTCAAGCCAGTTGGACCGACGAATTCAAAATGGTGGCGGATAGTGAGTGGTGAATGGAAGAGTGTGGTGGCGCGCTCTCGGTTATAGACTAACACCAGGCTCAAGCCAGTTGGACCGACGAATTCAAAATGGTGGCGGATAGTGAGTGGTGAATGGAAGAGTGTGGTGGCGCGCTCTCGGTTATAGACTAACACGAGGCTCAAGCCAGTTGGACCGACGAATTCAAAATGGTGGCGGATAGTGAGTGGTGAATGGAAGAGTGTGGTGGCGCGCTCTCGGTTATAGACTAACACCAGGCTCAAGCCAGTTGGACCGACGAATTCAAAATGGTGGCGGATAGTGAGTGGTGAATGGAAGAGTGTGGTGGCGCGCTCTCGGTTATAGACTAACACCAGGCTCAAGCCAGTTGGACCGACGAATTCAAAATGGTGGCGGATAGTGAGTGGTGAATGGAAGAGTGTGGTGGCGCGCTCTCGGTTATAGACTAACACCAGGCTCAAGCCAGTTGGACCGACGAATTCAAAATGGTGGCGGATAGTGAGTGGTGAATGGAAGAGTGTGGTGGCGCGCTCTCGGTTATAGACTAACACCAGGCTCAAGCCAGTTGGACCGACGAATTCAAAATGGTGGCGGATAGTGAGTGGTGAATGGAAGAGTGTGGTGGCGCGCTCTGGGTTATAGACTAACTAGTCAAATCAGGAACTATTTTTTCTGACTTAAAAACGAACGCTTAGTACCTATAGGATTTTGTATGAAGCACTCAATTGTAACATCAAAATTCAACGCACTTTTTTACTTTAGGTAATCGATAAGTTAAAATGGTTATCAAAAAAAAAATGAACAGATGTGGATATTACGTCTTAAAGCCGGTCTTCTATTTAAAATACGTAAAAAAAAATTTTTTGACATTTAATAAGACCAAATTATCTGGTAGGAGGCTTCGGCCGTGGCTAGTTACCACCCTGCTGGCAAATACGTACCGCCAAGCGATTTAGCGTTCCGGTACAATGCCGTGTAGAAACCGACTAGGGTATGGGTTTAATATAACTGCCATATCACTAACAGGTTAGCCCGTTACCATCTTAGACTCACGTACCATCAGAAATTGCAGTCAAGGGCTAATAGGCCTATTACACTGCACTTTTTACAGGACCCTGTTGGAAGGTTGGGCGTGGCTGCTAATTAGAGCGTCGCTTATTACAAAGCAATAAGGACCAATATAGGGACCCTTTCCCCTAAATCTTATTACACTACATGTACAGTGCAGTGTATTAGGCCTATAACTTGTAGTGGCATAAAAAAATACTATTAAATACAGAACTTATAAGTGCAGCCGGAGCTTAAAAAATCTCGTCTGCGATACGACGTGCTGTCGATTGGCGGCCTCTATCAAACCGACTTCGACCGTTCCATTTTTGAACTTTTTTCTTTTTTTTTCAACTTTTTTGCAGATGCAATCTAACGGCCAGTCGCTAAAGACTAAAAAAAGTTTCAAAAGCTCGCTCCGATGTTTTATTGCGTGTGTAGATACTTTGTTATTTTCTTTTAGCGGCATCTACATTGTAGCGACTAGAGAGTAAGTACATACATCTTAATTTTATACATTTCGAAGAAAACTCTTTTTTGACTGAATCGATAAAAGGATGACTTATCTTGAAAAGTAAACAATTGCTGTTTTTAACCTGCTAGTACAAAGAAGTTGAATTAGTTTAGAACTAGACTTTTAAATTGTAAAGTTTATTCAATATGTGTTATAGTTGATTATGCCCTTTAAAGTGAAGCCATAATCCAATGACGGTGTCGTTTAAAATAGGTACATAATGTAAATTATAGTGAGGAACGTAAAGCTGGTGGCCTTGGTTTTGGTTATTAACGAGTTCAAAGGTCCAAGAAGACAGCCATTTCCGCCTTCACAAAAATGATTCCGAGGCTTTCAAATAAAACAAATATTTACCGACCTACTCAAATGTGAATCCCAAAATATTCTTTGTACAAAGATAGACATTTGTGAGCTCGTTCGTACTCTTTTTTTTAGGATTTTATATTCTATCGTCAATAGTTTAGTTGCTTACTACTTACTAGTAAATAACAAACGTCGCCGGCTTTTACTAAATGTTTGTAAAATAAGTGTAAAGAAGCTAAGAACTATGGTAAATCTAGTTACTTTACCTATAAAATATAACTTTATAAATCGTGTTTTTAAAGACGGATAAAGTTCAATTTTGTTTCGTGTTTCTCTACATCCGTGTGTTTTTT
This sequence comes from Erebia palarica, assembly GCA_964035005.1. Classification (NCBI taxonomy): domain Eukaryota; kingdom Metazoa; phylum Arthropoda; class Insecta; order Lepidoptera; family Nymphalidae; genus Erebia; species Erebia palarica. The sequence goes on along the minus strand of OZ035985.1, from coordinate 34,525,169 downwards.
ATAAAAGTATATGTAGATAGGTACTTATAAAACTTATTTTTAAACAAAAATTTTAAATGTAAAAACCTAAAAGTTTTAGAAATCTCAGTATTATCCACGTAAAAAATTAAGACACGAAAGTATTATTTAAATGCCAAAAACCGAGCTCCGTCGCGCTTGGCCGGTCAAGCGTAAGAGTCCACCGGACAACAGGAAAAAAGAAACTTATTCACACCATTATAACGAAACTTCAGACGCCTCATCATAACTAGAACTTAGATCACACTGTCATCTATAAATATAGCCAAAGTGTTACTAAAGATACCAAGACAAGGAATGGAAGTTTTTGAAATGTAATTAATATTACTAACAATGATATGCCGATTTGAAATGCAATAGACAGAAAAGTAGATGCGTAATACGAGACAGAATTTGATGGAAAAAGAAACAGTTAAACAGAAGCCAAAAAATGTATAACGCTTAATAAAAGAAGAAAAATATTATACTTCAATAAAAGGCTGAATATTCGAGACACGGCCAAAATCATTTGTCAAAGCACATCTTTCTTGGTCACTACTCACTTCCTTTTATCACTTAAACTACCAAGTACGAATATTCAAGAGGTAGAAATCTATTTAAATAAAAGTGAGGTCAGTTCTGTGTTTCAAGTCAAATCTTCTTGTTGCGGTTAATGCAAAATGAAATCACAAAAGGCGATGTAGTTTTGCGCTAATGAGTTCAATTACTCCCAGCACTCATGTTCCTTGTTTCCTAACAATATTGAGTACCATCAACATCAGTGAACATGCATCTCATAGGCAAAAGTGCCTTAGGCACCACCGCCCGCAACATCATTTAATTTAAAGCACAAGTACATTACTAAATAAAAATGGGCTGATGCTGACGGTTTAACATACTCCCGTAAGCGCGGCACGATAATTAGCTCCATCCAGTAAAAACTGGCAGACCAACCAAACCCAATTCAAATCTTACTCAAACTCTGTGGAATAAAGTAGGGATCATGCCAAAGGCAGCTCTGGACGTATCTGTAGCCGTACGTACGACGTACTTTTAACGAGACGATAAGATCTCCATATGGTATTTGGAATATAGTAAGGTATTTCTTTATTACTATATTGGGATGCGGTATAGGAGGTAGCAGGTGTCGACTTGATTAGGGAGAAGTGTCGAAGTTAGTTACGATCGTGAAATACTCGCCTCCGGTCTTAAATTAAGACGTATATAGATGTGATGGCCTGATGTAGTGTCCCAACTAGGCATTCTGGTTACGGTAATAAAGCAAAATGGTAATGTATTAGTGATAGTTTGAACTAATTATTTATCCATAACGTAGAGGAAACATCAATACAGCGAACCTGTTAAGCAATGATGCGATGCAGCCTGCTAGACTATAATGGCAATTTTGAGATCAAAATAAGAATAAGATTGATCTTGTTTATAGGAAGAAGTTGAAGGTGAATTAAATCTATAAGATATCTTCAAATTTAAAATGGATAAGAAAAATATAGTTGCTCTCTCCGGATTACACTGCATTATCAGGTAACATTCATTATAATTATAGACAAGGCTATTGCCATCAAAGAGTTTCATTTGGCTAGATAATTTAATGCAAAATTTGGTTCTATCAGTAACCGGAAACCACGTTTTTGGATTTTAATTGTACACAAAGTTGAAGCAATCATCAAAAGTTACAACCTTTACGCTGGTGAAGAATCATTGGCCTATTTCAGAATTCGATAAAGATGTTCACTTTATTGTACCTACGTACCTACTAGACAAGGTCATCAACCTTTCCACGTTGTCTCGGATAGCAACTAAAGTTGTTAAAGGCACTTGACTTTTATGAGTAATAGTTAGGCTAGGTATTTTTACCCTAGACAGAAAATTATTTTGTGAATTTATGTAGCTCTACGTAGAGTCTGTTTTTTAACATCGGTGAAAATGTCCAAAGCATAAATATGGCCAGGAAGACGCTAACCTTTAAAGTTTAAACCAAAGAGGTTGAGGCAAACCCCAAAACTAGGTGGAAAAAAACGCCCAAGTAGTGAGGAAGTAGAGAGAGATAGTATCCCACCTCATATTTTTGCATAACATTATCAAAAAAATGTGATTAGTTTTGATATTAAAATTATCAAAATCTTTAATAGCAGATATCAAAAATGTCAAGAAATATTCAACACTTTTCAATTGTTGCTTATATAGATCCTCAATTAAAATTTTTAATTTAGCGACTTAAAAAGTTCCAAGATTTTGAATTCAGATTAGTATGAAATCATCCAAAAACGATCTCATAGGCTTATTTCGTAAATGATTTAAAACACTTGAAGGTCTGTGAACAGCTTATATCATAAATGAACTCGAGAGTTCAAAATATTTATAGATGTGAACTTTTTAACACCCACATACGAGCAAATAAATGATCTTTATCGTTTTTTATCTATACTTTTTGCTCATAAATCTCTATGTGAAGCCGTCAAATTAACAGACTCACACGAGAATTTCGCCTCTTCGATGGAGATGTTTTGTATCAATTAATGGTCCTAAATTTCTAACTGAATGTTCTCTTGCGTTTCAAATCGATTGGACACGATTTGATATCGATTATCTTTTATTTATCGTTATTAGCGATAGCGCTATCTTTTGTATTGTTTAGAAGCGATTTAAATTTACTGTTATTTGTAATAATTCCAACTAATTTATACCAACAGGTAGAGCATTAGAAAATTGATGGAACATAACATTTTATTCGTCAATTTTTATGTTCAAGTATATTATGTAATTACTTATTCATGTAATATACCTAATCAAATATAATATAAGTATAAATATAACTTGTAGTTTGAACAAGCTGTTTAACAGCATGAGACGATTTTTTGCCACCAACTGGGTTTTTTGCTAATTTAGCCTTATAAATAACAATTGTCATTGAAACACGTAACTTGCTTGCAACTTAACCTACGTCACATGCTTCATTTACTGAGCCTTTTATAGTTAAATTTTATACTCCAGGACCTTATTCTGTTGTTTCATATCGGTATATTGAACGTGTATTTCGCAAAATAAACCATACATATTTCATTTCAACTTTGATTCAGTCAACTGCCTTAACGGTATAAAAATTAAACTAGTTTTTTCACTCGCGGCAGTTTTACACAATAATGGAAAATCATTGGAGGAAACTTTATCAAAACGTAATACATGAAATACAAAAGAACAATGACCCAGATCCGCCAAAGATAACTATTGAAGTGACGCATGTGTGGAATCGATAACAGTAGGTGTACACGCACAGACCGCAGACCTTATCGAACCGATATTTACCCAAGTAACAGCAACATGCGAAACGCTGCCGTGTGAACGAGCCGGTTACCGGTAACCTCCGCTAATTGTATTAGAACCCTAAGACGCAATCGAAGGGCGAACTCATTCAAACGATAATATGTCACATCATGAAGTAAAAAATGTACTACCTATTCATCGGGCAGCAGCTGCATCGAAAGGGAACGACAGATGTGAGCCAACCGATCCTGGTGAAACTGAACCACTGACAGCACACCGGTCGCTGGCACGTTGCAATCGACTTAGTAATATTTTCTCCGAAATAGTAGCGTATGGAAAACTTACCGGTGCTGAGGGTTGCGGAGAAAGCGGCAGCGGCAGCGTTGGCGCACTCACTAAGCACACGTGCACGAACGCCGCGGCCGCGCACCTGTCGCGGACTGATTCGCCATTTCCATATTTTATTGTATTTAAGTGCGGACGAAGCGCGCGCGCAGCCCGACGCGGTGAGGTGGACTGACTGCCGACGCACACGATACCTGCGCTCACCTGTCCCCTCCCTCCCCTACCATCAGGAACCGGATGGCACTCCAAAACAAAACGGTCAACAAAGGACGTGCCACGAATGTTCGCGCCGCCACCGATCGGATTCACGGCGAAGGGTCGAGGGGGCTGCTCGATGCCGGGGACTCTTTCCGATTATACAACACCTGACTCACGCGCCGAAAACCGAACGCCGGTTGATTTACGACCGGCGGCCGCCGCGAGCGCTGACTGCTCAATTCCGATTGTTTTCTCAGCACGAGTAATTGGCACAATGGCTGAAAACGATGACGAGCGCTTACTCGAAAACGCAAATGAGGCAAGCGTTACACAAAAACACAAAGCGATTGTTGACACAGAAACCGTTTGTCAATTGCTGAGTTATACTGAACTGGAAAATAATCACGATTGCCTAACTAAGTGTTACCGAGCCGAGGTAGCCGGGCACAAACAATCGCATTACGTGGTGCGACTGCCCGACTGGACATCCGAGCTGTTTCCAAACCATCCGTAGTCCGCCGGCATTTTATTTATTTGTTTGCATTTTCCGCGGCGTGAGTTCACCTAAGCGTTGGGCGCAGTCCCGTCACTATCAGTTGTATCGCATAGTGATATGATATCATCACTTTGCGTGCGATAGCATTTCCTTTCTTTATTAATATCGTTTGTAGATCGAAACTGGTCAGAAATTTTCTGGTTATCACAACTTTTGAAAAAACCAGCCACATTCACAAAATGTAATTATTAAAACTCTACCTGTATCATGACCTCCGCGACGCAATGATGTGTTCTATGGTTATTGTAAGCGGGAGAAGCTGGGTTCGATCCTGTATTCAATTGTATAAAATGTAAAATTGACTTAGAAGAGAAGAGACCATTCTAGCAGAAAAGACGTTTCTCCAAATATATATAATAATATGGGTATAGATTTAATAAAAGCTATTATATTCCTTCTAGCTTCTGTCTTTCATCTAAAACATCTTCGTTACTTACCATCGTAAGATCAAACTCAAAGACTAACTTGAGTAACTTGTAGCAGAGTAAAAACCATCGAATACGTACTTGAAATAAAAAAATTGAACAGAGAATTGATTGGTAGACGGTATCTCTTTGTGGCATTCCGAAACAAGTATAGGAAAGCGATAAGTTGCTGTATATAATTCTGGACAATCGTGCAAGGACATGAGCCGCTACGTGATGCGACCTTTGAAAGCTGCCGTAAAAGGATGAGAGATGTGTCTACAGAAATATCGAATCGACAACGAATTAATATAGAAACCTTCACCTCTTTTTTATTAAAGTTGCTAATCTAAAAGCACACTAGTCGTGAGGAATTCTGTCAGTTTTCTTCGTCCTCAGACATTTCCATCCATGATAGATGGTTTTTTATCTACAAAGATTTCACCGTTTAAATTATAAACGAATTCAGCCATTGATTCCACCGAAACAAGGTATAGTTACCAAGAGGCTGGTCAATATTTTTAATGCAAAACAATTGGGTATTTGACAACACGTCAAATCAGCGACTGTTTTTTCAAAGATTAAAACGCCCGCTACGTATGGGATGTTCTATGAAATAATGAAATGTAAGGTCATAAAAATTCGACGCAATTTTTTTAGTTCAATCGATAGTTTCAAATTGTTTTCAAACATAAAACTAACAGGGAACGTGGATATTACGACTTTTCGGAGATCCTCTATTTAATAATCACTATAAAATAAGTTACTTGAATTGGTGTCAAATACCCAATTGCAAATCTATCGTAAAAGGTTTGGTGATAAAGCAACGTGCGCCTGCGCCGATGCCGCGTCACCGGCGCGATAACAACCGCCACTGCAACTGAAATATCCATCGTACCTACGCACTGAAAATCTATTTACAATACACTAGAAAATGTACGCTATCGTAAAATTTCAAATGAAATACCTACAGCGAATAGAGAAGGTTGTTTGTATTTGTATTGTATGTATACAGTATTTGTATTTAACCAAAATCGAAAGCGTTTCAACTAATTTATTTACAAAAAGTCTTTCTGATCACACGAGTCGGTTGATCCAGGCGGTGCAAGTAAGGACCGAAATAGTAACCGAAATAAGGGGTCTAAACACTTTTATCGGAAACAGAAACGATACTGTACCCCAATCAATCTGTAACCTTTTATTTCTGTTAATAAGTGTTTTTATCTGTAACCCTAATAGGTGCACTGACCAAACCCTACATGCCCTAACAAACTGCAAGGTGTGACAACGCGTTCTTCTCACTTCATTGGACTTTACACACACTGACTCTACATGGCCATGTTTTTCTTAAAACAATTGCAACCATCGGTTCTTTCACCTTAGGTTCTAATTTGAATACGCGTTAAAATTAAATTTGGCAACGTCGCTATTTCGGTTACGCTTTAAAACCCTTTATTTCATGTAACAGAAATATAAGTGATTCGGGTTAAGAGAATTAAAAACACATTCAAAAGGGTTACGGCTTCGATTCTGTTACACTGTCATTCTGTAACCTTTATGAATCTGTTTTTCAGTCCCTGGGTGCAAGACAGCGGTATGTCTTCTGTACAACATACATAAATATGGTCAGCAGTGGACGTAATATATATTTATATCGGTTGATGACGGCGGTATAGAGTAAAGACACTATTAGATAGGGTATTTTTATCATTTTTGTCGGATGTCTAGGTCTTGGAAAACCACGCCATAACACGAAGACCTCCCTGGTTTAGTTGTGAGCACTGCAGGCTTATGTGATAGGGAGGTCCCTGGTTTGTTCCCCGGCTAATTTGGGAAATTTGAATTTCTTAATTGCCTCTTGTCTGGCTTGATCACTTCTAAGACTACAGCTCTCACCACTGCGCCAGAGAGCTCATCAAAAAAGTCCTTTAAGTCCTTCCGCACCTTAAGGGTTGCTTTCCTACCATTTTGGTACGCAACCAATACATTTTTTGTACCAAAATAGTAGTTCATACGGCTTCCCCTAAAATTTTAATGATGTGTAAAGATCGGTCAAATAACGAATATTTTTACCCCGTAACGTCAAAAGTCATCAGCGTCAAGAAATGCGGCACCGGATGGACCGCCGTGTCGCGCCATATCCGACGGGAATAGGGTGCAAAAAATTGATCTAGCCTCTCTTCTCCGGTCTGTTTATTATACGTAACAAGCTGACGCCCGCGACTTCGCCCGCTTGGACTTCAAAATCCTGTGAGAACTCTTTGATATTCCGTGATAACAAGAAGGGTCACTCTTCAGGTTCACAACTAAAACATACGATCCGTCGCTCTGTTGCGGCACGATTAAAGTGTCCTTCAATCATGCCGCAATAGAGCGACGATCCTTATTTATTATAAATGCATTGGCACTATGTTGATTTTTACAAAACCTTTGTAGCTCAAATACATAAAAACTGCTAGGAAATAGAAAAAATTGATTCGCTTAAATCTGAAACATCAATTTTACGGCAAAGGAGCCGAAAGCTTATCAATATTAAAATTGTTATTTTATGACGATCATCAGAGAAGAAAAATTTGTATACACCTCTTCATCTTACTAATATTATAAACGCGAAAGTTTGTATTTATGGATGTTTGTTACTCTTTCAAGCCAGAACGGCTGAACGGATTTGAATGAAATTTGGCACAGAGAGACGATTATAGTCTGGAATAACAAAGGCTACTTTTTATCCCGAAAAATGAAAGAGTTTCCGCGGGAACCAAAAAAACCTCAAATGCATGTTTGTTACTCAATCACGCCATAACGGCTGAACGGATCTGGATGAAATTTGGCACAGAAATAGATTATAGTCTGGAATAACATGTAGGCTACTTTTTATCCCGGAAAGTTAAAGAGTTCCCTCGGGAACCAAAAAAATCTTAATCCACGCGGACGAAGTCGCGGGCATTAGCTATTTAAGTATAAAAATACATCGTACCTGCACAATTTCTTTATCTAATTGCTCTTTAAAAGAATTTCAAAGCATCTGATCCTATTACTTTATTATTTTATTTAACACTTCGTCGTCCGTTAATATCCAGTTAATATAGGGCCCACATCTCTCAATGAAAAAAATCAGGACTGTTTAGGTATTTTGACCAAGATATTTTTATGATATGAAAAGTAAAGGCTAATTCAGTTTTTACTTCATAAAGTACCTATTGAATTCATATTCGTATTAATAAAAATGTGGAAATGTGTCTGTCTATCTGTTACTATTCAAAATCTCTGAAATGATCATGACGAAATAAGGCAGAGAGACCGCGAACAAGTTGGAACTTACAAAAGCATATTTATTTATTCCGGAGTATAAATCAATATGCGAAATAAGAATACCGGAAAATTCACACACTGATATATTAATGGACAGCAGTCCGTTTCAAGAATTGGTTCCAAGAAAATTCGTAAGTGAATTAGTATTTCCTATTAAAGGAATGACATAATTGATTGTTGCTTTATCTAGAGACAACCGTATAGTACGCTCTGTGGCCAGACCGAGTTAATCCAGAGCATCTACGTATCTTACGTCGTACGTACGTCCATCAAAATCCGAGAAAAATATCGTAGCAGTACTATGACAAATGACATTAGAATGCAGTTCAAACATTCTCGGTCCTTAATTTCTCGGAATCGGATCGTCGTTTTGATTCGCTGTTTACTTTCATATAACATAACTAAATCGTTTTCTATTTTCTATTTTTTTTTATCCACTACAATTTAGCCCTTGACTGCGATCTCACCTGATGGTAAGTGATGATGCAGTCTAAGATGGCAACGGGCTAACCTGTTAGAGGCATGGCAGTTATATTAAACCCATACCCCTATTCGGTTTCTACACAGCATCGTATCGGAACGCTAAATCGCTTGGCGGCACGTCTTTGCCGGTAGGGTGGTAACTAGCCACGGCCGAAACCCACCAGGCCAGACCAGGAAAAATTCAGAAATTATAAATTCCCAAATTGACCCTGCCGGGGATCGAACCCGAGACCTCCGTACATTAAGACAACAACGCTAAACACTGCGCCACGGAGGTCGTCTTCGTCAACTGCTAGACGTCCACTGCTGGATATTTATAGTTTCTTGTTGGGAATTCCACACGATTAAACATTGATCTAGTGACAACTGCCACTGCCTCTAACTGCCTCGTTGGTCTAGTGGTTAGCATGTTTGACTGCGGCCGACGAGGTCCCGGGTTCGAGTCCCGGGTCGGGCCATAATTAAGTATCGGGTTTTTCGGATTAGAAATTCCTAGTACTAGCCCGGAGTTAGGAAGTTGGCGGTGTTCCACCCCCGTGCCTCGGAGAGCACGTTAAGCCGTCGGTCCCGGTTATTATCACGAACATGATAATAGTCGTTAACACGCAACAAAACACCAACACGCATTGGAGCAGCGTGGTTTGTTTATTGGTGTGTCCTTTAATCACGTTGCAACAGAGCAACCATGTATCGACCTGAATTTCGCATGATTAATTGTATTTGAGGTGGTTATTTGAGGAAATTTGAAGTGACATACCGCCAACCCGCATTGGAGCGGCGTGATGGATCTAAGCTCTAATTCCCTCTCTCCCATGAGAGTGGAGGCCTGTGCCCAGCAGTGGGACATTAATGGGCTGTAGTGATGATGAAACATTGATCAAACCTACCCACTTTTTTTTTACCCACATTCAGGATTTTCCTTCATAAAGCAGAACCTTCGGTTGCCCTACTGTAGGCGCGTGCGACTGCAGCTGTGGGGACAGATGTGGCGTCGATACTGGCATAAGTAAACAATTTATGGCTTGACTTTTTGCGTTGGACTTGTCTATCTAAAACAAGCTTTCTCGCGTAGCTTTGACCGACGAGACCGCTTGTGAATTCATACAAACCACATTATAATATAGAAAGGATGAAATTCATCATGTAATAACATTTATAAACCTGCGTGGTTTGAGGTATTTGGTTCCCGCGGGAACTCTTTAATTTACCGGGATAAAAAGTAGCCTATGTGCTATTCCAGACTATATAATCTATCTCTGTGCCAAATTTCAGCCAGATCCGTTCAGCTGTTAGGGCGTGATTGAGTAACAAACATCCATACATCCAGATATCCATACATCCATCCAAACTTTCGTATTTATAATATTAGTAAGATTAATCTAGTAATATTTTCTTGCTTTAAAATTTACCGATAGATCTAAAGATTATAAATTTTTTTTACAGTAAATACTGTTATTGTACGGTCGCGGTCTGAAAATGTTTACCAGTTTTCAAATTAGATTATTTAAAAGTGATTTTAACAAAATGTATTACTCTGTAGCCTGTATATTAACGCCCCGTTGGTCTATTGATTAGCATGTTCGACTAAGGCTAACGAGGTCCCGGGTTCGAGCCCCGGGTCGGGCCATTACAAACAAGAAGTTTAGTTACAAAAACACTAAATTGAAAGATGTTTGTAGTTTGCACCTAACTGAACTAAATAAATATACACAACTTACAAAACAATGTACGCAATCATCAAACCACAAATATTACTCCAAGTATGTGGACAGAACACTGGGTAATTGCTGCTATAAATCTAGCCACGGAACTTTATTTCTAGTATCCGCTGGATGCACTAATAGCTCTCTATTAATTGCCTTATTAGGTGTAATTTTCTAGCATTTCTATGCACGCGTCAGTCTATTTTGTTCATTACGTTTTATATAGAAGGAGTTATAGGAAAATCTTTAAATATCAACGGGCGCTTGCAACTGATGTATTTCTTTGGTTAGTCCACTGCCATCTTAGACTGCTAACCTAGCTTATGGGACAAGCTTTGGCCACCGAGAATGACGTCAAAGCCTGATGATAGACAAAGATCAAATTGATAGCCCTAAGACGTAAATAGAGTCGACCCTTATGCAAAAGTCATTGGAATGAAAAACTGTGGTACCTTAAGAACGTCAGCCAATCAGAAAGATTGCGGCTAAGTATCGTGCTGACTGCCTCAAAATTTATAAAAGTAAGCCCAAGAGCAAATCACTTAGGTGTCTATCTGTAAGTAGTAGGTACTTGTGGAAACCACTCTAGCTGCATTTATTTATCGCTCTAACAACTTACGTAGGTACTAAAGGTACATAAACAATCCAACAAATCCCTTGACACGTGATGTTCGTCAATTATAGACGTAAATTACTTTTCCAGTAACAAGCGCTAACTCGGAGTTATGGTGTGCTAACTACACCTTCAACTGTCTCGATTTATAGCTACTGCTTGTACCTAGTTAGAAATTGAGACAGTTAATGTTAACGAATAGCAACATCTTTTTTTATTACACTACCTACTAGCTGATGCCCACAACTTTGTTCACGTGGTTTAAGTTTTTTTCTATTCCAGCGGAAACTCCTCAATTTTCCGGGATAAATGTAGCCTATATCACTCCAGATTCTCAAATATACCTACCCATGCCAAAAATCATGTCGATCGTTGCTCCTTTGCGGCGTGATTGAAGGACAAACTAACCAACCCACAAAACAATAAACTAAAAAACAAACACACTTTCGCATTTAAAATATTAGTATGGTAAGTTAATCCTTAGGTAATGATGCAGTCTAAGATGGAAAAAAGCTAACCTGTTAGGGGTATGGCAGTAACATTAAACCCATACCTCAGCCATGCCATACTGCATCGTACCGGAACGCTTAATTTGTGGCTTTGCTATTTCGGTAGTAACTAGCTACTGCTGAAGACTCCCACCAGACAACACTAGGAAAATTCAGAAAATATAAATTTCCAAATTGACCCTGCCGGTAATCGAACCTGGGATCTTACACTCATAAGAGCATAGCACTCACCACTATGCCAGAAGGTCGTAAAAACATCTAAAGGAAAGACTTGATTATTAAGACGCTGTGCACTATACGGAGCTTATGTTTACCTAAAAACAAGATAACTAGCATTAAGCAAATAAAATGCTGACACACAATAATACTTGACACAGTTTCAACATATATTATATGACAAAAATTCCTTGGTCCAAAGGTTTGTGTCTTATAATTGTTACAGAATTACGAATCAAATGCATTATGCTTATAATGCATTTGATTTGTTCAGTGGTACTAATAACGATTCTATTTTTATACGTCTGCCTGAAAAAAGGAGTATTATGTTTCCAGGGTTCATGTAAGTATATATGTATGTAAGTTTGTATATTCCACCATAGCTTCTATACGCCTGAACCGATTTTGATAAAAGAGATATCGTTAGAATCTCTAGCTTATTCCGGGTGACATAGTATCGTATTATTTTTTTTAAATTGATGGGGTGACCATGGTCCCTCCTTAAAGACTAAAGTTGAAAAGAAAAATTCGAAAATAAGATTAACTATATAATCATCATCTAGATTCTAGATAATGATGAGTAGATTCCAAAAATATATAACACTATAGTTCAATATCCAGTGATTCACAAAAAATATCATTTAACAAAAATGTGAATACGATTCTATTTAGCTAGTTTAATTTAGATTTTTAACTTTTTAGTTCATTTTTTGGCAGGGCAGTCGTGTTTTGTAATATTTTTAATTATGACTTGTAATGCAACCAGCTTGCGAAATAATAATGCAGGATAATTGATAAGTGTGGATCTGCTCCCCGATTGTATAAGGAAATCGTAATCGTAATCATTTGTCAAACGGATAATTCGACCTGTTTAAGGAGTTCATACATGCCTGCACGTCAAAAAGCATGTATGAACTCCTTAAACAGTTCGAGTAATACGTTAGCTGTCTAATGATAACAATTTGCTTAGACAATAGGCATGGTGACTGATTTTGAAAAATGGTCAGATTATGTTCGGAAGTATCTACTATTTCGAATAAATATTTATTATTATTTCAGCAGAAAAATAAGGTTTGGTAGATAAAATTGGCATTTGAAATTTAAATTTTAAACGCTTGCCACTCGCCAGTGTCATAGCGCCGTTTATGACGTCACTATTGTTATTACCAACGTACTCTGTACAGTGTGCTGTATACAATAGTATGCTTGTCAAAGCTTGAAAACAAACAATTGTGACGTCATTCGCTTCTTGGTGTTTAATCCATTATGGCGGATTGCTGTATTTTATAGTTTTATTTTATCAAAATAAATAGCAATCTCACTCGAAATAGAAAAATAAATACGTTTTTTATAAACCATGAACCCTATTTCGTTAGATAAATTCATAATTTCATTGATTCTTGGTTACTGTCATCATACGTATTGGGCCTAGCTATCTATGAACTTCATAAACAAATCGAATTATGCGTTTGACAATCGATTTTCTTACACAATATTTATATTCTTCGATTATAAAATTGACACGACGACAGCGCCATTTTTACTGAGACTCCTTCAAATAATAACCGAGATTAAACTAATAACAATCCAATGCATTTCCGACATGAAACTGTCTCACTAACTCTAGGATAACGTGTTATTAACTTGACACATTTGTATAAAAAGGACGCAAAAATATATATTTAGATCATTAAATGTGCGTGATTTGTACCTTACTACTTAAAACATTTTTATCCACTACAAGTTAGCACTTGACTGCGATCTCACCTGACGGTAAGTGATGATGCAGTCTAGGATGGTAGCGGGTCAAAATTACTTGTTTTGCTGCTTCACAAAAAATATTTATTATTATTATTTTTGTGTTTGGCTACATTTAAGGCATTTCTGAAAGAAATGTCCATAGTTATAAAATTTATTGTTACGTAAAAAAAACTCATGCTAATATTAAAAATGCAAAGTGTGTTTGTGTGTTGGTTTATTGGTTTGTCCTTCAATCACGCCGCAACGGAGCAACGGATCGACGTGATTTTTGGCATGGGTATAGTTGAGGACCTGGAGGGTGACATAGGCTACTTTTTATTCCTAAAAAAACTTTAAAAAACTTAAAACACGCGGAAGAAGTCGCGGGCATCAGCTAGTGGGTCATAATCATGTATATTATTATCTCTACATACTGTGCGAATACGTATTTAAGCAAATCTAAGCTAAGAAAACAAGATACAAAGCTTTTGAACACTTGTAGCGGTGAGTGACCGGTGTACTTCACGGGTTGCGAACAAGTTTAATTACTCAAGAAGTAAACAGTACACTATGGACGCCTTAGCGACTGGAGGGTGACGATGTTTTTAATCCATACTAATATTATAAATTCGAAAGTGTCTGTAGGTTGTACCCCGGTAAAGGACATAAGCTACCTTTTTATCCCGGAAAATTAATGAGTACCCGCGGGAATCAAAAAAATATAATCCACGCGGACGAAGTCGCAGGGATTATAATTTTATATTCATCTAGTATTTTATAAGCAAACTTCTTTTTTTCACATGATTTACATAAAATAAAAGAAGTTCATTTCAACTCAAATCAACTTTGACCCTAGTATAATTATTCCCAAAAATTTTTAATAAGGTAAACGAACGAGAAAGTATGTAATTTTGTTGGTTTGTCTTTCAATAACAACGCAACAAAGAAACGGATCAACGCAAATTTGCAGTTGAAGACCTGCAACCATACTGCCAACGCATAAAGCAAATCTTATGCAATATTACTCAAAATGACAGTTTGATGTCATGTACCTTGACGTTTCTTAAATAAGGATTATAATTCTTAAACACGATAACCAACACTAATGAAACAATATGGCTTTAAGCGTTGGCAGTATGGCCTCTGGTTAGTAACATGTAACATTTCATTCCAGAAAATTCCCATTTCATCTCAAAAAACTGTATTTAAGCTAAGTTCCCCCTGGATCTTAGCTTAAATACAGTTTTTTTTAAATTTTATTTTATTACAGTGCTTCACACACACAAGGAGTGGTTTCTAATCTTACATACATATCAACTATTTGTGGAACCGGCAGGATTTGAACCTGCGTCTCTCTGGGAATCGCGCCCTAAGCGCCTTTGACCACTAGGCCACGGTTCACTTACCTCTCAGTGCCGAAATTTGAGATATGTAAGATTTTTAAGTAAGTTTAAATAAATATTATAGTTGCTAATCTGAGCAAAGTCAATCAATCATTTATTCAATTTAGGCACACTATAGGTACACATATTAACGTCCATTACTTACACATAAAACATGACGATGATAATTAGTTACGGTATCTTAAAACTAAAGCTACGAGGCTTCAAAACGCGCCCTGGTTTGAGAAGAGCCCACAACAAACTCAGCTGGGTTTTTTTTTCATTATCGCCATCTCACAAAAAAGTGTTACAAATATTTCCCAAAATCATACTCACCTTAACCACGAATTCGTTAATCAGATACCCCGAGTAAATGGGATCATCTAATTAATGCAATTTGGTTTTATTAATTAAAGCAGATAATTAATCAAAACAAGCCATTGTGTGGTGTACGCTTGAACAGACCCACTGGTGATGGGTACGCGATTATATGTGTAACGGTATCCACTATACCCAATACTTATAGATATAAAACTGTAACGTTACTGTTTCCGTTATATTCGATACCGGGCTGAGGATAAATGACTTCATATAACGCATCGACGACGGTAATTGATGGTCTTCCTGGCGCAGTGGTGAACGGCGTTGCTAAGTGGGAGGTTCCAGGTTCGATCCCGGAAAGGCAATATGGAAATTCATAATTTCTGGATTACGAATTTTGGTCTAGCTCTATCATGGTTAGTTAACAGTAACAACGAGGTGCCGCCAAGCGATTGACCAATTTGTAGCCGTGTAGAAACCGTTTACTGGTTTAATTTAAGTGCCATGCCCCTATAACAGGTTAACCCGCTACCATCTTTACTAATGGGTGCCCCACAGGGCTCGATCTTGGGTCCTATAACGAAAGCATACGGGGTGCGGGCTTAATTTAACTAGCAAGTCTCTAACAGGCTAGCATGCTACCATCTTAGGCTGCATCATCAGTTCCACGAGGTGAGATCACAGTCAAAGGCTCAATAACTTATAGAATTAAAAAAAAATTGAAATTATGTGGTGAACACTTGTGCAGTCATCGGTACACTCCATAATGATGATGTGAATTACATCTGTAGCGGTATTACTCCAACTGTAACAATAATACCCGTTACTTCACTTACCTATAAGCATTATGTCTTAAACATCACTCATGTGTCTGTATTTTGAAGTTATTGCAAGGTATAGTAATAGAAATGATATGAAATATCTAGTTTTTAAAAAGCATCCATCATAGTGCATAGCTAAAAGCATTGGGTAAGGCTGATTTTGCGTGCAATTACAAAACTCGGCCTTTAATACCTATAAATATATTCATACCTAACTTTTCCTAAAGAACATTTAATTCAGTCTTTGTAGGTGACAAAAAATTGTACTGCTTAGTCGGCGTAGCATAAGTAGTTATCAGCAAAATAAAATAGCTGCGAAAGTGGTTTACACAGGTAAATTAGGTACAGCTGATTATGTATTTTTATAATTATTAATATATAACTATCTTATATTTAATCACAGAGCCTATGTTCACTTGGCGATATTAGCGCCGCAACCCAATTATAATAAATCAGTTAGGTTTAGGTGATAAGGAAAAATGTCGTGGTTATAACATAAAAATTAACTAAGGTAGATTAAGAATTTAGATGGTAAGGAATATATTGTACAGACAACAATAAAGGCTTTATTATTATCTTATATTTATTACTAACCGAAAAGAATGTTCCACATAAGCAAGTAAACTGTATGGGTAGTAATCGACCAAATCGAAGCGTTGCAATGACTATTCACGAAAGTTTTTAGACGACTATGACTATTATTAAAAGCTTTTATTTAGCTTGCGATGTATGTAACTATGTTTGTTCGGATGGAATCTTGCAACTCAATTTTGAAGCAGATATCTTCAACCGATTAAGCTGAAATTGTGTTTATTTTACAAATACAATTTAGTTTGGATGACGTCAGTTAGTTGTGTGATGTCATTCTAAATCATGTTGGATTTAGAATGACATCACACAACTAACTGACGTCATCCAAACTAAATGGCGGCACATCCACGATATCGGACTTGTTATTTTTAATGCACTCCTACAATATGGGTATCAAGTAAAAGGGCTTGTTGAGAATAACTCGAAAAATGGAGTGACGACACTCTAAATCCAATATGGCGGACAAAGTTTTTTAAGCTTTCCTACAAAATAGGTATCAAATGAAAGGATTTGCTGAGAATACGAATGCTGACTTTTACTAAAAAGTAAAAAATAAATAATAAGTAAAAAACTTTTTTAAAACAAGCTTTTATTTAAATGCGCTAAAAATAATAAAATAAACTTTTCCTTTAAAACTTTTACTACCTACCAACTTATACCGTCATTACACAATTTATATGATATAAAAGCTTGTCGCGAGATTTACCTGTGTAGTCTTTATACAAGTAAATTAAATAACTTGATCTGATTAATTTAAATTTTTTAAATTTTCAAATTAAGTAAATATGATTACTTAAATCTCGCGACAAGTTTTTTATCATATCAATTGTGTAATTACGCTATAAGTTGATAGTAACAGTTTTAAAGGAAAAGTTTATTTTATTATTTTTAGCACATTTAAATAAAAGCTTGTTATTAAAAATGTTTTTTTACCTTTAATTTATTTAATTCTACAACAGAAGCATCTAATGCTTCTTAAACCCTACTTAAATGTAATTTATTTTAATTTTAAACCATCTTTTGGAAAAGTAAACGAACTATAAATCTGCTCCGTGCTCGCAACAGGAAAATAGATTTTGCTTATTTTTATCTTCACGTTTCAGTGCCGGACAGCAAAGAATATAAAAATGTAAGCATTTTTATTATTGAGTGTAAATAAAGATTTACATAAGCTACCATAAAACGCATTTCTTGTGTAAAAATATACTTCAGGCTACATATGCACGATCTTGCGACGTTTAATAATTCTGATTTGAATTTTTTCATCATACAAAAATATAAACATTTTTCAGACCACTCGCTCGACAATGCCTTACAAGTTCTGTTTACTAAAGGTAAAGTAGGTCATTACATTCATAAGGTTTAGCGGGGTTATAAGGTTGTACTGAAAGGACATTGACTAAATTCGCCTAAGAATCAACATACGTTTGCAATATACAGTAATTCTTAGCTTATTTTATAGCCTTTATTCCGAATATTAGAATTTAACGGACACTTCAAATTAATTAAAAATAAATAAATGGGTATTAAATTGATAACTATACTGTTCCGTTTCTGGATTATTAACCACAGATCAATAACTTATATGTTAAAATAATACACAATACCACCGCTTGAGCGCTAGATCCGTATCGTAAGAAACAAGACAAAAGCTGCTTAAAGTGCTGAGTGCGCTAGTATTCTGAATCTCGCAATGCCATCTATTGAAAGTATAATAATTTAATATTTTTAACACCATCTGTGAAGTTCTCGATGAACTATGACGATACCTGCATCCTTATTAATAACGCCATCTGTAATGTTTTTGATGAACTACGGCGAATCTTGTCTTATCTACATACTGTTTACAGTCCTATTACAAATGGATAAAGATGATATTTATTTGTCCAAGCAGATTGATCGTGAAAGCTGAAATAACCACAAAATGAAAATATTTTTGGTAATAACTAATTATCAGCAAGTGTCCGTTGTTTTAGTCTGCTCTCAAGTATAAAAAGGTATTTATTTGAACCCAGCTATCAATGTTTTATGACGGTTGGTTCTTTATTAACCTTAAGGTTTATATTGTGATTTGAATTCGTACATAATCAAATATGTTTCATTTGAAAGGTGTAGTCGTTACTCCGTCGCAGCCTAACTGAAGTAGATGCAAACGAGTTAGGAAAGGAGTTTTTGCTGAATGTGTATAACCGTCCATAAAGCAATTTGCGTTGGCAACTGGAGCGAGTAGATTTACGTGACTTAATAGTTAGTAGCGTACAACGGGGAACGGAAAGCCATGGGTATAAATTATGAATTCTTCAGTAAATGACACTTTTCTTGTACTTACCTCCTATAATCTATACTTATACTTATAATATTATAAATGACTGCCTCGTTGGTCTAGTGGTTAGAATGTTCGACTGCGACCAGCGGGTTGGGCCATAACAAGTATTGGGTTTTTCTGGCTTTCTCTTTACTATTTCTCAGTACTAGCCCGGAGTTAGGAAGTTGGCGGCTTTATATGCTCTCCGAGGCACGGGGGTGAACCCCCGTGCCTCGGAGAGCATATAAAGCCGTCGGTCCTGCGCCTGATCTCTCTCCGGTCGTGTCGGATTTTCGTCTCATCGGGCTATGAGGGTAAAGGAACAGAGAGTGCACCTGTGTATGCGCACACACTTGTGCACTATAATATCTCCCGCGCAGATGGCTAATCTGTTGGAGATTGGCCGCCGTGGCCGAAATTCGGTCGGGAGGATGGAAAGTTTGAATGGATGGATGTTTGTTACTCAATGACGCCAGATTCTGTATGAAATTTGGCACAGAGATACATTATAGTCTGGAATAACACATAGGCTACTTTTTATCCCTGAAAATTAAGAGTTCCCGCGGGAACCAAAAATCCTCAATCAGCTAGTATATAATAAGCGTTTAAGCTAACATGTCAGCGTGATCAGTATGTACGAATCGTCGGGAGATGAATTTGTGGTTATCTGGGGATCAAAACCAGTTAACTCCAATAATAGGGATGATGACAACTCAATCAAATCTGCAACTCATTACCAAACTTGAAAATGCGCTTCTAGTATGTATGGGAGTTGTATGAAATTCACAATAGTGACCTCATCAAACGCACTTTTTTCTTTAATCTATATTTTAAAATGGTGATCAAACTTAACACTTACCGAGGATGTGAATTTTAGGTCTATTGGAAGACCTTCTATTTAATAATCAGTTAGAAATAATTTACTTTTGATATAGGCATAATCCCTATTAGAAACCTTTTTTTATATTCCCTTTTTTAAAACCTTTTTTTTAAGTATATAATAGGGAAGGCACTAAACTTTTTTATTTTTTTGTACGAAATAAAAGAACAAGCCTTTCCATATCTGCACCCTGTATATATTCAAGTTGGTAATTGGAGGAGACAGATTTACGTGATGCTGGCGATGCTGACGCGTTTGATATGGCACTAGAAAGCCTTCAAATTACTCATTTATTTATTACTAGACTAGATGTTGCCCGCGACTTAACTGCGTGGATTTGTATAGGTTTTGTATATTATATCCCCCGGGATCTAAACGATTTTCCAGGATAAAAGAAGCCTATTTATGTCACCGTTAGATTGCAAAATCCGTTAGATTGTAATCTCACTAGCGAAATTGTAAACTGTCGACGGATTGTGAACCGTTCAATGTTCTGAGTGTAAATTTTTGAAATATTCATTGTATTTACGTTTTCGTGTCTCTTTCTTGTAGGTTAGGTTAGGGATCGACATAAAAGACCAGGAAGTGCCCGGCCGCAGGCCTACAGATTACAATCTAACGGTTTTTCCAATTTTACCTTGACATATACATAATATATTCGTCTCCACACAAGCAGGCTACACAAGCAGGCTATCTACACTAATATTATAAAGTTAAAGTTTGGGAGTTTGTGACGTTGTAGGGGGTAATCTCTGGATCTACTGAACTGATTTTGAAAATTCTGGTACCAATAGAAAGCCACATTATTTGTGAGTGTCTTATGCTATATATTATGCCGCAAAAATTAGGGAGTTCCCGTGGGAATTTAAAAACTTATTTCACGCGACGCGGGCAAGTCTGCTAGAACTATAGCAGACTTTCTATTAGAGTCTATATAGATAGAATATCGTATGACACGGTACAAACGGTGATAGCGCTAGTCTAGTGGCTTTCTTTTCGGGTGGTAGGGGATTCGATCCTCAGGCACGCACCTAGCTTACTTTAACAGAGAAGGAAAACATCGTAAGGTTGAGAGTTCTTCATAAGGTGAGTTAAGTATGTTATTCCGCATTAGACCAGCATGGTGGACTATGTCATACCCCTTCTCATTCTGGGAAGAGACTCATGCTCAGTATTGACCCGGAAATGGATTGAAGTTAATAATTATCGTGTGACGAATCTAATATTGACCACGTTTTATATCACAACTAGATGATTAACTTAATCCACGTGGATTAAGTTTTTTCAAGTCCCGTAGGAACTCCTTAATTTTCCGGGATAGCAAAAATGTAAGAGGAATAAAATTCAGATCTCATAAAATATATATTACAAGTTGAAATATTTAAATTTTACTATATGTTTATTTATTACTAGATGATTCCCGCTACTTCGTCCATGTGAATTAAGATTTTTTGATTCCCGCGGGAACTCTAATTTTGCAGGATAAATGTAGCCTATCTCCTTCCCCGGGATACAAACTATCCCTGTACCAAATTTCATCAAAATCGGTTGAAAGGGTGGGCCGTGAAAGCGTAGCGGACAGACAGACAGAAATACTTTCGCATTTATAATACTAGTGGTTCGCCCCGAACTGAGTGCTCGCGGTATCCTTATGATAGTTTTAACTATATCCATTTCGTCAATTTTAGGAGAAAAATTAAAAAAGAAATTTTTGGACTCTACTAAAAATGATATACCGTAACCCTAAGTAACGCTGTAAAAAATGTTTTACTTCGCATTCGCTTCTATGAGAGCCCCCTGAAATAAAGATTTTTATAACTTTTTAAGCCATATTCGGCTGGAGGCCATTGGTTTACATATTATATTTAAATTTGAAGTAATTACGTTCAGTAATTCAGAAGTTATAAGGCTCTGACAGACGGACGGACGAACAAGTGCAAATTCACTCATGTAGACTCAGAGACCTTCGCTTCGCTCGGTCAATTAGTATGGATTTCCAATTTTACAGTAATAACTTTGTAATAGTACATTGTTACCCTAGGGATGAAAGTAACTTATTTAGTCCCGAGACGGGGTTTGGCGCCCGAGCGTAGCGAGGGGGCCTATAGTTCGAGGGACTAAATAAGTCTTTATCCCGAGGTAAACACTGTGCTTTTCATTACGAATATAAGGAAAGTCAAAATAAAAATAGAAATTAGCTAAAGAAAATTGAGTGAACAAAACCCCCCTAAACCCTAAACAAAACTCTACAACTCGAAAAACAAATGAAGATCGGATTGCCGCTTGCCATTTTCCCGCCTTTTTTTTTTCTTTGGCCTAGCCGGCGGGCTATGCATTTAGCTTTTTAATAGTCAAGTATTGTCTATGATTGTCTATGAATGTCTATGAATCAGTTGTCTTTACTTTATGAATAAAGTCTATCTTTCTTCTTGTCTATGGATGCACTCGGGTATGTCGTGTTTCATTTGAACTCCAATAAAAATGTGACAACTAGTTTTTTTTAATTATTTGACAGCTGTCAGTTGAAAACGATTCTCCCTAGGGCTGAAAAGTATTACTTTCAACCCGCTTCTCAGGCAACTTCAGACCTACTTTCCGTGTATGAGTAATGAAAAAGCAACATAAACAGTAAAATATCGCAATAAAATTAATGGTAATGAGTTATGACGCCTCAATATTTCTATATTAATCGTTGAAACTCATTTATAAATAAACGTCCAGTGTAACGACCGTCATCAAAACGGTAGCGAAAGTTTGCCGTTATGTGGTAGGTACTAACAGAAATAACTGGCTTTGACGAATTATTTATTTTTTCTCACTAGAATAGTACGATAACTAGAAGTAAGCCTTTGAAGCGGTGATAGCCTAGTCGTTAAGACACCCGACCCTCAAGTTATGTATGCCCTCACTACGCTCGTACATGATACGTCGGATGCTGGGTTACTTTCCCCCCTCATTTAACAATATACTATTACATAGAGGTTTCTTTATTATATAGACAAGGAATAATACCGGATTTTTCTATATTCTCACACAGCGTACCGAGGGCGGTGTTGATAAAAATTGGTTTGTTTATTGGTGTGTCCTTTAATCACGTTGCAACAGAGCAACCATGTATCGACCTCAATTTCGCATGATTAATTGTATTTGAGGTGGTTATTTGAGGAAATTCGAAGTGACATACCGCCAACCCGCATTGGAGCAGCGTGATGGATCTAAGCTCTAATTCCCTCTCTCTAACGAGAGTGGAGGTTTGTGTCCAACATTGGGACGTTAATGGGATGTAGTGGTGAAGTGATCTAGGCTACAAGTTCCCCAGGAATATGGATGATGCCTACTTCCAAAAGACCTAAAATTCACATCCACGGTTAGTTTTAAGTTTGATAACCATTTAAAAATATAGATTAAAGAAAAAAAGTGCGCTGAAATTTCATGACGTCAATATAAATAGTATAGTAGAAGCGCGTTTTTAAGTTTGATAGATGAATAGAATAGTAGAAGCGCGTTTTTAAGTTTGATAGAGAGTTGCTAATTTGATCATCCCTATTCTTAAAATCTCCCGGAATTCATAAAATCTCAATAAAAAAAACTAAGGCATTCAAGTTTAATTTCGAATGGAGTATAATCATATGTTCGCGAGCGTGTCGGTCACGCGAATCTACATTTTTACCCCCTACCAAAAAGTGCTAAAGAAGTTTTCACTTCAATAAAAGCGACATTCCCATATCAAAATTTGAAATTGTAGGCTATTTCGTGACATTTTTTTTGTAATAAAATGCCCAATCTGCGTCTAATTCACACAAAAGTCAAAGGTCAGCGGAACCACGACCCCAGTTTACTCGTAATGCTAGTTTGGACTCATTACTAAAATAAAACTCGAAATTTGACTGTGACTGTCATATTTCTACGAAATTCCGTGGAGCGGAACGGGTCGTTGACCCGCATAGTGCTGCGTCAAATCTTTGTAAAATACTGTAAACATTTGGACCGGTGGCACAAATTGGAACTAATTTTTATGCCTGGTTCTTGTTCTATTTTATTTTTAACTAGCTGATACTTGACTTCGTACGTGTGGTTTAAGCTTTTTTGTTCCCGCGGGAACTGTTGAATTTTTCGACTATGCCCATACCAAAATCACGTCGATCCGTTGCTCCGTTGCGTCGTGATTGAAGGACAAAACAACAAACACTTTCGCATTTATAATATTTGTGTGAAGTATGATTAACTTAAAAGAAATGTTAAGGTTTACATAAATGGTATAAAGTCTCAGAGGTTTCATAAAAGGGTTTATAGGATACAAGACAATGTCCGCGAATTCATTCGTTGATTGAAATCTCAAAAATTATGGATTTCTATAATTTTCTAGGATAAAAAGATCATGACAGTGGGTTTAGAATTTAGATACAGAAATACCACGAAAGTGCGCTCGCGTAGTGTTTAGCAATTAGAATACAATGTTATTATATTATTTTCAATACAGTTGTCAAACATGGCGCACTTTCAGAGGCTGTAGTTATGATTCGAAAATTGAATCTTTCGCATAGGCATCTTACTTTTACACGGTCGTGACTTACTTTTACAAGCTCGACACTTACTTTTGCAGTTTAGTTTTAAATTTTCTCTCAATTCAATTTAAAAAGTTTAGTAGCAAGCAGTTTTCATACATAGAATATAATCGGATAGGCTTTTTACGAGGAAAAATGAATGAATCCGTACGTTTTAGCATTGGATTTCTAAAATTCTTTTAAATGGTTGTTGATTATATTTAAATACCAGTTTTAATTTAATTATTTTCAACATTTGACAAAAATCGAATAGGCTGTATACGCGTAGGTACGAAACCGGAGCCTAGTTTCGTTGAAAAAAAATGTCCAGGTGTAAATACGCGCCATTTGCTGAATTTTTTTATTTTTTATGTGATAAATTGATTATATTTTTGTTAATATGAGTTCTAGTACTAATGATGAAATGGAATTAACTCCACCAGATATTTTATCTTAGGCGAAAACTGCGCAAGATGGAATTTTGCGCACTTGCGAATTTTATAGTAATTGCTCAAGCTTTACTCTCAATTTCCAGAATTAATTAAGTACTATGTACGTATGTATGTTCAAATAAACTTGTAATTCTTTGATTTGTTTATTACTATTTCCCACAACTGTATTGAAAAACGTCGTGTGATACACGGGTGTGAAGGTTATTGCAAACTCGTGACATTAAAAACCCTCACCTTCGGCTCGGGCTTATTAATGACAGCTCGTTTGCAATAACCTACTTTCCACCCTTGTATCACAATATAC
Source organism: Erebia palarica (assembly GCA_964035005.1). Lineage (NCBI taxonomy): Eukaryota > Metazoa > Arthropoda > Insecta > Lepidoptera > Nymphalidae > Erebia > Erebia palarica. Next base: position 34,500,211 of record OZ035985.1, on the reverse strand, counting down.
TATTACCTACTTGTTTAACAGCCCTAGAACTTAAACTTGAGCCCCTGTACCAATGTTAACTGTGAAGTATTCACTGGTTACAGAGACTCTTCCAAAAATTTTAATCCGAGCACGTCCACGGGTTAGCTAAAGCTTTCATTGAAGTACTACAGTGATTATTCCTTAAACTATGTTCTTAGTCACACGTAATAGCGCGATGTAACAACATGCAGCGCCATCTGTGATAAATTATAAGAGTTGAAACTCTAACAACATCCATACATCGAAAATTTCCCATTTATAAATTAATAAGTATATAGAGTATCTAAGATGAAAAAGAAAGCTTTAAAAAAAATCAACAGTACGATATCAGGGAAATGAATAGCTGAGTTGAAATTTATTTTTAGTAAATACCTACCGGACAGATTCATCATTCTTTCTAAGTATTCGATCACGAATAAGATGACCGTTAAGTAATTAAAAGGCTTATTTTATCAATTAACGTGAAACAAAGAGCTCACAACTCGAACGAAACGAGCTCGAAAATGGCGTCACGAATTGTTCGAAATCGGATTAAGTTTCGAATCCGTGCCGAAACCTCTTTTAACCATCAAAATAATATGGCGTAAAAGATAAAATCGGTCGGTCGATGCACTTTGATGTAATTTTTCGGTGATAGAGCAGGAAACATTTTTATAAATAAGTAGGTAAATTTGAGGTAAGAGAATACGCAAATTTTAGGTTTTGAATAAATTCTAAAGTATCTTTATTTGTACTTTGAATTTTTGCCCATTAAATTTTATTCATACTGAGATATTACAAATGCGAAAGTGTATCTGTCTGTTTATCGATCTACTACACTTAAACGGCCCATCTGTTCAACCGATTTTGATGAAATTTGATAGAGGTAGGTTGCATCCCGGGGAAGAACAAACTTTTGATCCCGGAAAAAATAAAGAGATTTTGAACAACTAAATCCACGCGGAAGAAGTCTAGGGTATCACCTACTTAGTTTTAATATAAATGGTTGTTTTGTCTAGACTACCTCTGCGTGAAATAATTTAGTTGAACTGTACTTTTTATGTAATAAATTATGAATAAGTTATGAAATAAGTACTATTCTCGCTTATTACCTGTAGGTGAATTCACACGCAAAAGACCAAGTGTGTTAATTCAGTAGAGCGGTGGCAGCGTGTCAACAAGCGGTCAACATTGAAATAAAACCAAATGTCGACGGCTATTAATTGCCGGCTGCCCTGGAAACCAAGCACCGGCCCTTCCCACGGTACCGAAATATTTGAGGACCAGGGAAAGCTTTAATCTCAAAGTAAGATTCGTAACGTTGCATATGAATTATTTTACCTATATGCTTATATATTATATTATCCTATATATTATATATTTCCTGTTTCTTTATATGCAATAAATAAATATTATTATTATTATTATTATTGTATTCTTTATTGCACACAAGAAATAAATAGAAATATATAATTACAAAAAGAGAAGCTTAATCGTAGTGAAGCGTGCAAAGGCGGTCTTATCGCTAAAGCGATCTCTCCCAGACAACCTTTGGTGATTGGATTGGCGAAATCATGGGTTGCGTGGCAAGCAATTTAGTTTTTCTAGAATAAGATAGACTACATAAACACTACATACTAATAATACACATATAAATATCTACCATAAATAACTATTTATACTTAACATATAATATACTACATTCTACTCCATTACATAGATAGATAGTAGTTTTTCAGACAACGTTTGAAGATATGTAGGGATTTTGCCTGACGTATGTCAGCGGGGAGACAATTCCACAACCTAACACAATTCCTCGTGAAAGAGTTATCATAGAATTAAATAAGTATGTATAAATTTAAATGCGTTAATCGTACGCACAAAGTTATATAAAAAGGTGGGCTTATTATTTATTTTTAAAAGCCTAATTTTCAGAACTTAATAAATTGCAAGATGATGATTGCAAACGAGGGAAATCCCGGGGAACTTTTTATCCCATTTCTTCTTTCTATTTTACTTATCGAAAAAGGAATCGAAATCTAATTTAAGGGTTCCGTAGTCAACAAAGAACGCTTATAGTTTCCCCATGTCCTTTCTTCCGTCCGCCGCTTAGGTTTTGTAACTACTAGTCTTAGAATTAAATAGTTGAAAAATTTGCTCTGGCGGCTATTTGTACGGTCTTAATGGCATACTCCAGGAAGGCAGCCCGACAATTTTCATCCTTGACCAGCTCGCAGATGCTATTCACTTCTATTTCCCTGTCCAGTCTGTGTTTGCAGTCCAATCTTTTTCCCAGAAATCTGGGGCACTCTGTGAGGATGTGCTCTATAGATTCTACTGTAATGTCATCGCAAACAGAAAATGGACTGGGAGCAAGTTTAAATTTGAACAGGTATTTTCTGAAACCTCCGTGGTCAGTAAACAGTTGCACATTGGTTAGTCTAATGTTCTTATCTTGGTTATTATCTAGTCTAGTGTTCGTCAATATGTTGTACGCTGCTTGCACTTCGGGGAAGAACAGTTTGGTGACTGCTCCAGTGGCGGTGATCTTGCAGAGCGTGAGACGAGTTTGTATAATATGTTCACGGCTTTCTGTGTGACCTCTTCCATATGTTTGGTATAGTTTAATTGCTTATCTAGAACGAGTCCCAATACTTTAATACTGTCACTGTAACTCAGTTCCTGTCACTGTAACGCCGCTTAGGTTAGAGACTATTAGTACTAGAAAGCTGTAATTTATCATGGTTACATAGGTACATATTAATCACACCGACAAAGCGGTAAAATACAAAGAAATATTTTTAAGGGTACCTCTCTTACAAGTCAAGTGGGGGTGAATTTTTGGACTTTATGATTAGTTATCTGATGAAAGTAAGACGATTCAAAGAAGATACATTACATACCTATACCTGTTAAGCAAAAAAACAAGCGACTCTGAATGAAAACCATTCATAAAAACCCTAACAAATCGATAAAACAAAACTCTTTAGTCTCCGAGAGTACCCTCGGAGACGGAAACAGGACACAGATTATAAAGAAATTAAAATTCTTCACAATTCATTGACCGAACGAATACTAGAAGGTTCATTCAGATGCCTTCACTCGTTGTTCATTAGTTTCTTTATAGTGTCCACGACGGATCACGGAACGCTCCAGATGGAATACCTCGCATCCGTTCCGCTCGCAGTCCCAACCAAAAAACACCTGAAGAATGTCATTTACGCACCGCATAGTTCCTTGGTGTGAAGTATAGACAATCGTTTATATATTAAGTTCCTACTCATAGGGTTGTCGAGTACAAAATATAAACGCGAACGAACATAACAGTTACTAATTTACTTACTTAATTGGTTTATTAAGTATCTAGCTGTTTAAGTTTTTTTGATTCCCGCGGGAATGCTTTAACTATAGATTGATATCTATAAAATAATTATTCGCTTTCATAAAAAACAAAAACCGACTTCAAAACTATACTATAAGTACCAACTAAGAAGTAAAAACATTATTTGGGTTATATACCCAGTTTTTTGTTGATTTTCTCAAAAAGCGCTAAATCAATTTCGATAAAATTTATATGGGTTCATTTATATGAAGTATGTTCTACCAAACAAAGAAAAGAATCATCAAAATTGATTCATAATTGGCGGAATGATCGCGTAACATACATACAAGAAAAAAAACATACAATCGAATTGAGAACCTCCTCGTTTTTTGAAGTCGGTTAATAATAGCACACTTTCCCTTCATATCCAAAACATTTCCACCCCAAATCCCTGTTAGCATCTACATAGCAATAACATTTTTCGAGTCAAGAGTTATCGAATAAGAAAGTACCTACCTACTTACCCTAAATAAAACCGTTAGAATTTGAGTTACTTGTGTAATAGATTTTTGGTCACGTCGATTTGAACAAAAAATCGCTATCAAGAAATTGGTAGTTTTTGTACTTCCATAAACTTTTTAAACCTCTTGGAAGTTTTTACAAGTTAATGTTTGATTTACGGATTTAACCGTTAGAGAAAAAGTTCGAAAATGTTGGAAAGCTACAGTCTATGAGATACTCGAGTTCTTAAATAAAATTGAAATATTTGTAGAACTCATGATACTTTAAAATCATGAGTTCTACAAATATTTCAAAAGACGGGGATAGTGAAAATATTATTACATTTTTACAATTACCTGCCGGGCTGATTTGTGAATCTAAAGTCTAAACCATCCAGAGCGCCATCCAAACGCATACAAAAAAATTCATTCAATTCGGTCCAGCCGTTTAGGAGGAGTTCAGTGACATACACACGTACAGCACCGTAAGATTGCAAAAACCGTTAGATTGTAATCTAACTCGCGAAATTGTAAACTGTCGACAGATTACAATTTAACGCATTATTTTTCGATAGAATGTCTGTTAGGTATATTAACTAGATAAAACCTAAGTGCCGGGCACTACCTGCTTGTATATTATGTCGAACCCTAACCTAACCTACAAGAAAGAGACAAGAAAACGTAAATACAATGAATATTTCAAAAATTGACACAGAGAACATTGAACGGTTCACAATCGGTCGACAGTTTACAATTTCGCTAGTTAGATTACAATCTAACGGTTTTTACTATCTTACGGTGACATATATAAAGAAGATTACATAATGTCAACAGAAATTATAGCATAGAATAGGTATTGCATTGATGTATAAGAGTATAGAGACAAAAGTCATTTATTTTGTAATAGGCCTAATAAATGTATAACAAATGCTAGGTATATTACTTTCGCATTAATTATAATATTAATATGGTTTTACTTCTTTTAATTTCCGTTTCTCTACAGAAGCCCTTGAGCGCGTTTGAGAGGAAAGCAAATCACTCGGATCCCACGGCTAGAGCACGTACAGCAATCTTGATCTAATCTGCAGGCTGGACACCGATATTGCTATGACGAAATGCACTTATTAGGAGAAAATTCAGATAATCACTTATTGAAAACTCAGTAGAATCATCTTTCCGAACCGGTGGTAGTAGTAGGGGAGCCCAAGAGGGGATTTTTGGATTTACTCCAGCGCGGCAGATTAATATAAAGGGGGATTCTTTGGACGCTGTAGTACTCTACAGGGTCCAGGGACCTTCACCATATATGAGCCCTGTATATGGAGTGGTGAGATGGTGAGTCTGTCTAGGACAGCAGATCAAAATATTAGATAAATAAATCCAATACTTATGCAAAAGTTGTCCTACGTATTAATAAATCATTTAATTTCATTTGAATACTGACCATAGTCATCTAGTCAGCTACATGAACCCCTATTTCCTTAGCTATGGAGTTTTTAAAGACCTCCCTGGTGCAGTGGACAGCGACGCTGTTTTATAAGCTGGAGGTCCCGGGTTCAATCCCCGGCAGGTACAATTTGCGAAATTATAATTTATGTTTTTCTTTATTTTTATTGTGCGATAGGCTTGGTCTTGAATATCATGCTTAGTGCAAACTTGCAAAGCAATGATGAGGTCTAGGTTGGAACGCGCTAGCCTAGAGGAATTATCTCTGGTCTTGTCTGAAGGGAGGCTTCGGCTATAGTTATGAGTATAATAAATATCATCTCACTGGCAAAAACGTGCCTTCTAGTGATCTAGCGTTTTGGTTCGATGATTAAAAATTGATTAGGGGTATGTGTTTCATATTATAACTGCCCCTTAACCCTTATCCTAAGGTGCCATTCTACCAGAGTCAAGCTACAGATCTATATCTAAACAACCAATAGGAACGCTCGATTAATAGCAAAGATTGCTAGATGTTAGATCAAGTGCTCCTATTGGTGGGTTTGACACACATCCATATAATAACGTAGCACATTTCTGTTGGAAAGCCACCCTAATAGGTTCCATCAGGTGAGATTGCAGTCAAGAGCAAGTCAGTACGATACTAGAAGAATAAGATTAGTAATGGGTTGTATTTAAATATAGTTTCGAAATTATTGATGACGGTCCATCACGGATGGACGCGGTGATGTATGAATGATGGGATGTAAGCCGTTATACCGGAGGTGTACCGAAAGGCTGATGGAAGATTATAGTGATTGATGGACTGAGTCAGCTCATTCAATGGTGCTTATGGTTACTAAATGCTACTTGTGAAGCTTTGCACCTGTTAATAGTCTTAATGGACGTTTCGTTCGTATCGGTTGTATCTATCGATGTATGAGATGCAGAGTGGGAGTAGGTTTTTTTTATCCATTACAAAAGTTAGCCCTTGACCTCCTGTGGTGCTGGTAAATGATGATGCAGTGTAAGATGGTAGCGGGCTAACCTGTAAGGTATATAGCCTAACTTTCGCAATTATAATATTAATATAGACTGGCTGATGTCAGAGACCTCGTCCGCGTGTAAAAAAGTTTTTTATTACCCACGGGAACTCCTTCATTTTCCGGGATAAAAGTAGCCTAAGTCACTATCCAGGTCCTTAACTATACCCATGCAAAAATCCCATCGATCATAGATACTGCGATTCTAGTACCTACGATATTGAAACACAATTATTATGCAAAAAAAAAAAAATTGTGATATCTTATTTTTACACCAATACTTGAACCTACCTGAGTCATGAATTGATGATCAATTCATCACTCGGGTACCACCTCTCAGCTCTGGTTAGACCGCAGTCAAGGGCGCACTAACTTGTAGTGGTGTAAAAATAAGATATCATAGTTGTGTCTCAATGTTACTTGTAATGGCAGGTACCGCAACCAGTAGCGATCGAGCCGTGTCCACATCCATCCATCAATACAATCTGCCATCACATTCCCAGCTCATGCCCGCTGTAATGGAGGTTCCATCACTCATAGATCACGCACGCGACACGCCTGACATTCCCGCGTAGGGTTACCAGATGAAAAATTGAAAATTTCAGAGAAAAAACCTGATTTTCATAGAAAGTCTTGAGATTTTATCACGAGTTACGCTGACTTTTCACGCCATGCGAACGCGGTAAATTTTAAGTTTATTTATTTATTCGTTTATATATGATTACTTAATCTTCTGATATTATGAATGCGAAAGTTTTGGATGGATGTTTGTTACTCAATCACGCCAGATCGGTAGAACGGATCTGGATGAAATTTGGCACTGATATAGATTAGAGTTTAGAATAACACCTAGGCTACTTTTTCGCGGGAACCAAAAAAACGCCCGCGTCAGCTAGTTTATCATAGGTGAATTTGTGAAATTATCTGAAGAAAATAATGGGTTTCTTTTTATTTATTGTAACTTTTTAATAAATTTCAAATACCAAAAATTGTATTGAAAAACCAAAAATCAGGCCGCAAAACCGTCGAGAGCCACAAAATCCTGTAATCTCAGGACAAATTCGAAGACATGGTAATCCTATTCGTGATGCCCCAACGTCGCATCAATAACATCGATCGTGATGACATCATCATCCCACATACGACATGCCTAATTGATGTCCGTGAGGATTACTCTAAAAGCACTTGTGGGCACGAGAGCTTTTGATAAAACTAATCACGACCTACCAACAATATTGTACCTCGTGAATGGGGTAAAAACTTGATTTCTTTTATTTTATTTTATGTATTGACATTATTACTTTTAATTGGGTACTTTCAACTTTTTAAATCCGAATTAGGGACTCTCATAAAATATTCAGCTATCCATGATTTTATTAAAATAAAATGTTCATAGTTTCTTCATCCTAGCGTATTATAATGAACTTTGGAAATCCTTTATTTCACTCCCAATTTAAGTAATGCTCAAAGTAAAATATTTTCTATACGTAAGTTTTTCTAAAGTTCTGTGGAAATCAGTTAAGTTATTATTTTTTTTTTACCCTTGTTAAGATTAATAGTACGAATTCCCTACCATTTGAATACCCATCAATTCAGTACTGGAGCAAAATTCGTAATGGTACGTTAGTGACTTTCTTAATGTGCTTATAATAACTTTCATGCTATGAACAAAATAGATGAATTATAACAAGAAGTCGGTTATAAAATAGACAAGAAAACGACCAATTAAAATTAATAACAATAAAGTGGCATCATTTATGTACCCAACTAGCCATTTCTTCCAGACAACCGATTAGGGTTATGTGGTTTTTGTCAATAAAATAAAAGGCAGGTGGTGTCACACCACAACACATGTATATAAAGCTGCGTCGACACCAATAAAAATTTGCATCGTGTGTTATACACGTCCAGTTTTTAACCGGTTTCCAAAAAGGAGGAGGTTTTCAGTTCGGCACATATTTTTTTACACGTCTCAACTTACATTATTCAGCTTGCACGCATCGATAACAGGAGGCATACTGATCGCTTAAAGCCTTATTATTAAAAAGTAACCTATGTCCTTCCCCGGGATATAACCTTTGCCTGTACCAAATTTCTTCAAAATCGGTTGAACAGGTGGTCCTTGAAAACGTAGCAGACAGACAGACACACTTCGGCATTTATAATATTAGTATGGATTTTAGGGACGTCAAAGTACGTGACGTTAATCGAGGGTAGTAGTCCCCTGCCACCACAATAAATACGGTCCTCGGTTTCCGTTCGCCAATTTCTTGACTGATCGAAGGTTTTCCCTCGCTTCGCTTACGTTTGGGTCGGAAGTTTGGATGTATGGATTGATGGATGCACGTTTGTTACTCAATCACGCCAGCACAGCCGAACGGATCTGCATGAGATTTTTCATAGAGATTATAGTCTGGAATAGCACATAGGCTATTTTTTATGCCGGAAAATTGAGAAGTGCCCGCAGGAACCAAAAAACCTCAATCCATGCGGACGAAGTCGCGGGCATCAGCTTGTGCAGCATACAGCGGATGTACTGCAAAAGTTTTTATTGATGTAGACGTGTCTTTATATAGACTCCATATTTTTGATTTCATTGTGTGAGTGTATGTGTGTGATATGATAATGCAATTTCTAATTTTAGTCCAGTAGCTGGAACCGGTAGCTAGCCAGTAGGCACTTGTCTGTAACGATTGTTAAGTGCACTTAATCGGTAGCTAACTTTTTATACAAATAACTTTTAAAATAATAAAAATAATAGCTAAGCATGTAGAAACCCCTGACTGGAAAACCCACCGATCAAAAGTTACAGCTTAATATCACAGAATAGTACCGCAGGTATTAATATCAGTTAGTATAACGTGGTTCCAAAAGACTTTCTGGATTTGCCAATGCATAAATTTAAAGACTGTGTTAAGTTTTTTGTTAAGTTGCGGTTATTATACTATTACCTAATGATTATTAGCGCGCAGATTCGTGCGCTGCTCCGATGACGCGAAGGTGACCTTGTTCAAAGCATTTTGTCAATGCTTTTACACCTGCCAGCTGTGGACAAGGTTTACCAAGCGAAGTTATAATGCGCTTAGGATTCAGTATAACAACGCTTTCCGCATCCTAATGAAGCAGCCACGATTCTGCAGTGCTAAAGCCATGTTTGCTGCTGCGAGAGTTCCTGACTTCTTCGCCATTCTCAGATCAAGGACGGCTTCTTTCTGGGAAAGACTTAGACTCAGTACCAACTCCATCTTACGTGCTGTAATTGAGGATTTAAGCAATCCTTTTGCGAAATATTGGTCTGGCCTGCATCGGTGCGAGAACAACGCTCCATTTAGATTTTAACTAAGTAGATTGTAGTTACCTGTTACATTGACGTATTTTTAAACATGTTTTAATTTTACCCTATTTTTATTTTTATATGTGAATTATTACTATTATATATTTTTTTTTTCTTTATGTTGTAATTACTTAAAATTTAGCCTTTATATGAAAAATAATGTATTTTTTTAAATTTCACACTGTTTCTCTGTTTTGTTAACTATGGGTTTGTAAAATTGCCTGAAATAAAGAATATTTATTTATTATTTATTTATTATTATTTATCTTAATGATAAAATTGCCTGGAAGCAACTGGCTTCACAATTCTTCTTGAATTATGCTTACATACGTAAATATTAGACAGTATAAACGTTACGTTAGTGTAATACTTGTAAGGTAACGTTTGTATTGACTAATATTTACGTATGAAAAAAAAACATAAGGCATTTAATAATCGTATGAGTCTGTCGGTAACAGACTGACTTCCAAACGTCAAAATACTTGTATAATTTATGTGAATCATTCCAATAAGGCGTATTCCGCCAACGAACTGACCGAGTGAAATACATCGAATGAGTAAGTTTAATTAAACCTTCATCCATTAATGAAGGTTTAATCAAACTGATACTTGACTCAATCGATGTATTTCACTCGATGAGTTCTTGGCGGTATACTTAAAACTTCAATCAATCACCAATCTTTTATCTTTTCTAAAAATTCAATTCAATTTTAAACGTAAAGCTGACACGTAGTGAGACCTATTTCTTTTTACGAAAAGAGAAACTGCTGAGTTTAATGTCGTCTCTACTTAGTAGAACATGTTTTTCGAATTGCTGGTAGAATCTTGATTCATGATAAGTGGCACAAGAAATATTAAATCATTTATCATTTATCATTGGAATAGGAAAAAATTGGAATACATCACCGTCGCACCCATCGCTGGCCCATTAGACTACTTTCCACGGGTCTCCTATCTACTACGAATGTTTCTCCACGTGAAATATCTTTCGATGGTGAAATCAACGATGAAAATGTTTCAGAGAGTTCATCATCATCATCGTGGTCATCTGAACACGAGTCTCCTGTAATAACTAGAAGGATTTTGGCCATTGTCACCACGCTGACCAAGTGCGGATTGGCAGGTTTCACATACCTTTGAGAACAGGTTCCATACTGCCAACGCTTAAAGCAATACATATGCAATGTTACCCAAATACACAGTTTGATGTCACATATCTTGAAGTTCCTAAAATAAGGATTTTAATTCTAAAACACGAAAGTCAATAATATTGAAACAATTAAGGCTTTAAGCGTTGGCCACAGACACAGTGCAAGTTTCCTTACGATGTTTTCAAGTAATATTTAGGTGATTAGGAGTCCCAAACACTAGACTACCACCGCTTCTCTCTGAAATGAAACAAAAAATCCTAGGCATGGTTGACTTGAACCATGAGTTGAACGAACTTAGCCGCGGCGTGATGGCTTCGCGACGAATTGATTCTATGATAGAAACGCTAGCTTTGTACACCTGGCTACATTCTCAGGTATTACCACCAAAAAGCCTTACCCTCTATGCTATAAAGGCGATAGTTCTGAAGAATGTGGCCAGCTGTGTCGCCTATTGTAATCGCACTTTTGATCGGAGCGAATTGGGATGATCTTGGTTTGAAAACCTTTTATATTGCCTCTACAATGGTGATATTCAATATTGAGTCAGATCTTTGGAATGGTATGAATTTATCATGGGCCTAAAAAATAAATGAAATGCAGTTAGCAATAGTAATAATCTAGCAGTGATGGCTGTGGCTGTCGGTCTCCTATATTCGAATTGTCGGGAGTTTGATACTCCGGCATACACTTTTAAGTTTTAAATAGTAATGTGCGTGTGTGGCAATTAAATATCGGCGAATTAAATTTCGTAAGAAAATTCAGTCTTTTATCTCTGAAATTCAGAGAAAAAAGACTGTGTTAAATGTAACAATAACCGTGAATCCCAAAATCTGTCTTAAAAACTTTCATGCTTACCTGAATAAATTCGCCTAAAACGCCTTTAATTTTTTTATTCCCGATTTATTCCAATCCCTGAATGATAATAGTAGGTAGTAGTGATAACACTATCGTTTCTTAAAAGGAACACCATTTTCCGTCCTAACGATGAAATTTATTTTTGTATTTTTGTTTAATAAGTACAGAATATTATTATCTTGAAATTCAAACGGACTTGCGTAGCGGTGGGTCTTCAATAATTCATAATTAAAAACGTGTGGTGTCGTGGGATATTAAATAGGAACGAAGTTCCTTATTACCTAAATATTAATTTAAAATTCTAGTCGAGGTAAAAGGAAAATAATTATAAAGGTATTCATTTTTTATTATGATTTTTGAAGTGAAAACTTCTTTAGCCGCGTTGATCACTTTTTGGTAGGGGGTAAAAATGTGGATTCGCGGCGTCATTGACATGCATGTTGCCGACATGCTCGCGTTGTTACGAAGACGAAAGGTCTTAAATATAAATATACTACATTCGAAATTATACTTTAATGCTTTAGTGTTAAAGTTTAATTTCTACTAAGCTTGTTAGCAACACCACGTTGGCAACACCGTTTTGCGCGTCTGAGATTCACGCCGCTCGCGACTTGGGCGAATTGTCTGTGGTCGTGACGTCAGCGCCCCTCCACGGAGGAAAGATGGCGGCGTAGCGACCCTTTTATACATCCTACTCTATGGTAGCGACAACGCAACGGGTGCTGAGATGCGACGGCATTCTTGATTCGCACTTTGATCAGTGCACACTGTAATATTATTATACTAGCTTTTTATTTATCTAGGGTTTCATTCAAAAAACTATACATAAAAATCTTACTCCACACACACTTTTTCGCCGACTATGGTACCGTCCGCATCGACCCTTAAGGAACCTCGTTCCAAAAAAAAATTCCAAGTTTGCCATGGTACATCGTTAACCATTTCTATATGTCACCGTAAGATTGTAAAACCCGCTAGATTATAATCTAACTCGCGATATTGTAAACTGTCGAAAGACTGTGAACCGTTCAATGTTCTGAGTGTAAATTTTTGAAATATTCATTGTATTTACGTTTTCTTGTCTGTTTCTTGTAGGTTAGGTTAGGGTTCGGCATAAATAATCAGGTAGAGCCCTTAGGTTCTATCGGGTTAATATACCTAACAGATTACAATCTACCGAAAAATAATGCGTTAAATTGTAATCTTTTAGAGTTAGACAGTTAGATTATAATCTAACGGTTTTAACAATCTTACGGTGACATATATATGGTAGGTGTTTTCTTAGGATAAGAGATTGCAGAGAGTAACTGGCTAAGTAACATTTTATATGGAACCCTAAAATGACGTTTCCTTTCCGGGCTTATTATTGGCATTAAACTAGCGGCACGCTATGATGGCCGGTTTGACGTTTGTCCGCTCATGAAGTTCCGTATTAATTGATAACGACTTTGAAGGAAATAATTGTATTACTTTATTGACGATAGTGATGTGCAGAGATTCATAAATTTTATCGAATGTAGTTTCTCATGAAGTTCCGTATTAATTGATAACGACTTTGAAGGAAATAATTGTATTACTTTATTGACGATAGTGATGTGCAGAGATTCATAAATTTTATCGAATGTAGTTTTAGGTTTAGGACTCAAAATTTATTTATTAAATTGATTTCTTAAATGTGATTATTCTTCGGTGGGGAAAGTTCTTTAACGAAGATTTTGAAGACCATTGGATTTCGATACAAAAAATGAAACAAACGCAAAATATTGATGGAAAGATTTGATATAGCGATGGCAAGGTATACTTTTTTATAATATTATAGAAAACGAACATATAATTATTAATGTATGTGATGATAGCAGTGACGACAGTGAAAATAGTAGTATGGACGAATCTGATTAATTATGGCCTTTTGTGGCACCTTTTTTGGTATCTTTTGTATTCATATGTTTCTTGTGTGCATATAAAGTATGTATATTCATTTTCGTTCAAATATTCAGTTCGTTCAAATAAATTAAATAAACATATACATTTTTGTTTTATTAAACCTATTTAATCAGGTACAAAAACAAAACTTAATTGTTTTTTGTTCGAGAATAAATTGACATTCCACATCACTATTGTAATGTGTCAAACCGGCCATCATAGCGTGCCGCTAGTGTAGTCAAAAAATTCACAGTAACAACCTCGTGATTGACGCTAGCGTGACCGCGGTCTCGGGAAATAAGGCTAACCATTCACACAACCGCAATACAACCATTAGCGGACTCGAATGCAAAGGAGCATTTAAGCCGTTCGTTGGGCGTGAAGCCCTACATTCGGCCGATTTGATGATTGACCACAGATCTAATCAAACGAACGAGATCTTTAACAAGAGATTAACTTAATGCTAGCTAGCCTATCCTAATTACTATATAAATCATGCCCACGTGGAATGGTGGCAAGAATGCTGGCTGCATTTCCGCGCTGGACAGCCAGGCTGATCCTTTGCGCAAAAAATGAGCACGCCCTTCTGTCACCAGATGAGGCAATTAACCGCGGTGAAATATCTCGAAAAAAAATTTTGCCACTAAGACTCCACGGCCCAAGGGTATCCACGGCAAACGGAACAAATATGTAACTCTCTATGAGAGAGGCATACTTAACAAGTGCAAAAGTTAAATCAGCAACTCTTTATCAAGCTGAAAAACACGCTTCTAGTATGGAAGTTGTATGAAAATCACAATAGTGACTTCATCAAATTTCAACGCACTTTTTTTCTTTAATCTATATTTTAAAATAGTTATCAAACTTAAAACTAACCGAGGATGGGAATTTTAGGTCTTTTGGAAGACCCTCTATTTAATAATCATTTAGAAATAATTTATTTTTTATACAGGCATGATCCCAATTAAAAAATACGACTGCCCTGCCATATTATTTTTGGAGTTTTGCCATAAGAATCGATTTGCATAATATATAGCCTTTGGAATCTTATTCACATTTTTTATTAAATTATATTTTTTTGTGAATCACTAAATATTGAACTATAGTGTTGTATATTTTTGGAATCTACTCATCATTTTTTAGATGATGCCTTAATCTTATTTTCGAATTTTTTTTTCAATTTTGGTCTTTAATGCGGGACCATGGCCACCCCATCCATTTTTTTTAAAAAAATTACTAGCCTATGTCACCAGGAATAAGCTAGGGATTTTAACGATACCTCATTTATCAAAATAGGTTCAGGCGTATACAAGTTATGGTGGAATATACAAATTGACATACATATATACATATGTACATACATACATACATGCATACATGCATACATACATGAACCCTGAAAACAATATACTCCTTTTTTCAGGCAGTCGTATAAAAAGAGCATGAATATTCATCAATATGAATGAGCATGCATCTAGATATACTTATAAACCTTTCTTCGTTAATCGTTTTATTGTGTCTGTGATATTGGATCGTGTTTCACAAAAGAATTTCAAAGCACACCTCCGACACTAGCAAGCTGATTTAATTACCTAGTACCACTATAGAAATTATAAATTAATTTATATTTAACCATGTGAGATACTTATATGCATGTAGTGTTAGCTTTCATATGATTTTACATACATTGGCATGTATCGATGAATTTATGTAACTTATGATTATCCTTTGTAAAAATCGCTAGCGAACCTTATGAATAAAAATAAAAAATAAATAGAAATAGGAATTTTCTTTTATTTGTTCTGTGAGTTCACACAGTTTGTGTGTGTGGTACAGAATACAAAATGTTCTAAAAACTCGACATATCGGAATATCGCAGGATGGAAACCGCATGTATCCTTACTTCTATCACAGAACAGGTAATAGTTTGCTTCTATCGGATCGTTATTATCGCAACTGTGCATAACTTAGTGGCTGTCCTAGTACACAATGCACTGAAAACAGATACCTATCGTAAAAACGCATCCGATACTTTCCACCAATGGTACCGCACCGGGGTAGAGCCTTAATTCTCTAAACCAGGGATTCCCACACTATTTTGGGCAAGAGATCCCTTTTCCAAAATGAACTGATACCTCAGACCTACGAGCCAAATTACTTTACAAATCCTACCTATCTCTAGTTTTTTTCCTATTGATATAAAATACTTATCAATTTAAAAACTTTGCGGTGTCAAGAGAAAATGATGTCAAGTTAACTCCAACTTGGAGTTAACTTGACATCATTTTCTCATCAAAATTTAGCGAAATAAATAGACATAAAATTCAGTAAATATCAAGTGTAATTAATAATTATTAATACAAATTACGTAAAAATAATTAAGTAGGTTATTATTTTTTGAAAGAAAATAGGAGTAGATTTTTAGACTTCGTCGACGCCCAAAATCAGTTTTCGTTTATGTAGACCCCTTGGAAACCAATATCGACTCTAAACTATCTCTGTGATCCATATCTGCCTTCAATTTCTTTATTAAGTAATTTAATGCCGATGAAGCAATAAAATATCAAGGGCGTTGCAACAGTTTTATAGTCTACTTATAACTTAATAACATGCTTTTTCATTCAAGTCACCATTGGCTGGCTAACGAAATCAGCGCTCTTGTAATTAAGATAAAATCATGATTTCCACTGAGATGGATGCGCGTCACGCAGAATGCTTCACACGAGGCGGCTTTTTATGATAAACATACAGAATACAGTTATGTTATGGCTTGGAGCAAGGACCATAACTTATCTATACTAGGTATATGTCACCGTAAGATTGTAAAAACCGTTAGATTATAATCTAACTCGCGAAATTGTAAACTGTCTAAAGATTGTGAACCGTTCAATGTTCTGAGTGTCAATTTTTGAAATATTCATTGTATTTACGTTTTCTTGTCTGTTTCTTGTAGGTAAGGTTAGGGTTCGACATAAATAATCAGGTAGGTTCACGGTTTTTACAAACTTACGGTGACATATATTTTGCTTTATTAACTTAACTAGCCAACCCGACCCGGGCTTGGCTTAGGTATAATACTTTTTATAATTACAGCAAATTTGATTACCTATGCAATGCAGTGGTTAAAAATCTATACGTTTTATTAAGCGATTCGTCAGATCTTCATAAAATTAACATAATACCTGCAACGAAACAAGACAGACACACAAATATAGAATATTATTTTCCTTTAACTGTGTTATAAAACGTTGCTTCGGACCAAATTTCAAGATTCTGAATTCACAGGAAGTATCCTGTAGGTTTTGATTCCGTTGCGAGTGATGAAAACTTGCAGTAAAAACGGCTGTATCTTTTGAATGCGTTGTCTTAGAAGATTGATTTTTTGATTGACAGTAGACCTGAGTATTTGATATGAATTTCAGCTTGATACCTCCATGCTAGGGTCCATGATAGGGTCTTGACAGACAGACTGACGGACAACAAAGTGATCCTATAAGGGTTCCGTTTTTTCCTTTTGAGGTACGGAACCCTAAAAAGTAAAGAACTCTTCTATTTGCATAGAGTGAAATTTTCTATTCCTAAGTGATTTAAAAGAACTTCTTTTTCATCATAACAAAAACTACCTTTCACTAACCTAGTATGACGCTACATAGATTTTTTGTTCTCAACTTTCGTATTGATATTACAAAAGCGTGAAACAACTAAGGTCCAGTTACATGACTGACAGTTATGTTATCATACGGTTACTGTTAAACTTTGATTTTCAATAAAAGAGATATTGAATGCAAAAGTCAAAGTTAACATAGTTTTAAACAAATGTAGTTGTTTCCGTTCCTTAGTTTTAAAGAGTTCTGTTCTTCCAGTTACTGACCAAAATTTAACCTTTAATCATGGAGTAAGTGTTTTTTTTTTCAAAAGAGTAGCTACCAAGTCCTGACTCTATTATTACTTGGTAGGAATGGCATGGTATTTTCGCTTGACGATTCTAAATCACTTGTAAATGTTTATTCGAGTAAAAAATTGTGTGTGTCCGCTCCGACGCACAACTGGATTTTACTCGTTATGTACGATTATAAAATAAATGTATGAAATGAAATAAGGGAAAATGAACGCATTTTTATATTACTGAAAGCATGCTTGATACATTTATTAATATTAATTATATATAATCTATATTAGTCAAGATACATTAAGTACATAGTCATTCACATTACATAGAAACAAGTGTTACGATGGAAACATAAAGTCAATAACGTAACGGAGAAATTTTGTTTTTATCCCCCATAAATTCATACCCCGGGTATGCAATTATCTATGCATATCGATTGTTATTAATACTGTGTAACTCACCTTGCTTTCTATTGATAGTCATAACCTAAACTTAGCTACTGTGAATCATGCAACTGGACCTAAGTCGTTTACAGTTACATCGTTTCGGGTTACGGAAGGCCGTGACACTTTTTTGATCATTTTACAAGAGAAAAGCAAAAGAAATAAAAGCATTTTCCTCACACTTACAAAATCACGAAACCCCGTGTCAGCAAATTACTTTGAAAATTAACTTGCTTCGTGGAAATCAGCTTTATGTTAAGCCTATAGAGGATAATAATAGTACTGAAAGGTTTGTAAACATTTTTGTCGCTTACCTACCTAGTAACGGGACTGCATAAAATTGCCACCATGTTAATGACTGTAAACATAGTTTGTGACTGATTTGTAGTTAACATGTCGCCACTAAATCATGGAATCCGCTGTATTACATAACGGCAAGGCTAATACGATGGGGAAACGTTCAGCCAGATTGTCGATACGATTGTCGAAATAAAGCCTCATCAACAAGTCTGAAATGCCTGGAATTTTCACTCCAGACCCTCTGAAATTAAAGGCGGGGTTTGAAGAAGTAGATGTCTAAGGATACTAAGACTCCGTTTAAGTACAAACTACATGGTCCCCATTCCTATTGTAAAGATGCTAACCACCAGTTTATCACCGCTTTATATACCTACCAGTACCTAGATATCATCATCATCATCACATTATCACTACAGCCCATTAACGTCCCACTGCTGGGCACAGGCCTCCACTCTCATAGGAGAGAGGGAATTAGAGCTTCGACCCACCACGCTGCTCCAATGCGGGTTGGCGGGCTTTAACGACTATTATCATGTTCGTGATAATAACCGGGACCGACGGCTTAACGTGCTCTCCGAGGCACGGGGGTGAAACACCGCCACTTCCTAACTCCGGGCTAGTACTGGGAATTTCTAATCCGAAAAACCCGATACTTAATTATGGCCAAACCATCTTAGACTGCATCATCACTTACCATCAGGTGAGATCGCAGTGGATAAGAAAAGATACACAGTATTAGGTATCTAATTTTTGTAATTTCTTAGTTATCTACCAGTAGTGTATTTATGACCTATTATATAATAGTCATCTCCAGCTTATTTGTTTTTACCTACATAACTAGCTAACTTTCGACAGTAATACCTAGACTTAATAATGAAGTTGACTAGCAACCGAGCCTTCAAAGAATATGTGCGAGCAGAAATTCTAGCTTTCAACAGAACCGATAACAACGAAGCCTGCTCAAGTATAAACAGCTAAGCGCTAGAAGCAAAAAACGCGATGTTTCCATGAATTCAGTACTGTAGCTGTAGGTAAAGCGCATAAAGAGCACAACAGTGGTGGGCGCTCGCCCGTGACGCTGCGGTCGTTGGCCGCTGGCAAACCAACAAGCCAACACCTTCGCGTGCCGGGTTCGAGGCTAAAGACCTGGACAGAAACAGTGCGATGGCAGCAATAGTACATACTTAAGGTAGTAAATATAATAACCTGTAGTCATACTGAACATGAGTGGAAATAATATGCCTGAGACTGCATTTTCGGTGGGCGAGGAGCGGGGCCGGGAAAAAGGGGTTTTCGGTGAACGCTGCCCCCCATTTCAACTACCCAAATTAGCGGACACCGCTAATAGTGCAAGCAGTGTATATGTCATCGTAAGATTGTAAAAACCCTTAGATTATAATCTAACTCGCGAAATTTTAAACTGTCAAAAGATTAGAATTTAACGCATTATTTTCCGGTAGATTGTAATCTGATAGGTATTTAAACCCGATAAAACCTAACCTACTTGATTATTTATGTCGAACCCTAACCTAACCTACAAGAAAGAGACAAGAAAACGTAAATAAAATGAATATTTCAAAAAATTACACTCAGAACATTGAACAGTTTACAATCTTTCGACAGTTTAGAATTTCGCGAGTTAGATTATAATCTAACGGTTTTTACAATCTTACGGTGACATATACTCCGTCAAACTTATATAGCCCGGTGGCCAAAATTAGAACTATTTTTTGTGCCTGTTTAGTTTCTGTTTATATTTTATTTTTTTGTAGCGATCCGCTCCGGCTTCGCATGGTTAGCACTAATAATCATAATAGTCTATACCCAATATAGCCAGTGGGCAGTGGGCAGGTTTTACATTTTAATATTACTCACTACACCTGCCACTACCACCAGCCCTCAGATTATAGGTATTTAATCTGATCGCCGGCCGCAGTCGCGCTATTTTCCTTTGCACGTTACATTATTTCTATGATATCTCATAAGATATTCATCTAAATTAAATGGTTTAAAGGACTGTTTATCTTAATTAAATACTTTAGATGAATAACATATTTATTTAGATAACGATTAATACTATCTGTAAAAACACCATCGCAAATAAAGCATTGGTTTAGACCAAATTTGAAAATCATAATAATGGTTATTGTGAGTCAACCTTAAAAGATAGATATATGCTATCACGGACTTATTTTAGAATTTTAGGAGGTGAACAATTCCATGATATATTATTTTCGTGTAACTTTAACCATTTACGCAGCGCACGCTACGTAAGCTTTCAGAAGAGACGATTTTTTCCCACTTAGTTCACAATATTTCAATTTTCGTAAGGTGAAGAATAACTTGTTTGAAAATAAAATACCTATAGCCTATTTTACTCGCTGATAATCTAGCGTTCTATGAGTGAAAGAATTTTTAAAATCGGGCGAGTAGTTTTTGAGTTTATTCATTACAAAGAAATAAACAAACAAAAAAATCTTTCCTCTTTATGATATTAGTTTAGATATTAAAACAACATTAAACATTACATTTGCGTATTAAATCAGAGTGGAGCTGTGAACTTTATACACTATATAGTCCCACAAACTTATCTGACCCGGTGGCCAAAATTGGAACTATTTTTTTATGCCTGTTTTATTATTGTTTTTATTCATATAGATACTAGCAACGATGACACCGGGTCAGATATGTTTGTCGGACTATATATTTAGGTACTTAGTTACCGTTTTCGTAGTCTTGTACCTTCAAGAAGGGCTCTTATGTACATAGACCAATGGAAACGAGACTTGTAAAACCACCCGTTGTACATAATGAATATGCAAGAAAGCAATGTAACCCAAAGTAAAAAAAAACAACTGAAGGAGAAAAACTAGAAGCTTACACGCGCCACTTATGTAGGTTCAAGGAAGTAATAAAAAAATTATAGTTTACGTACACGTTTTAATTTTTTACTCAACCCATAGTTGTTTTTATGATGGTGTTCAGACGCAACCATGCATAGACTCCTTACCATAAGTTTCTCTGTCGTAAATCGTGAACTAATCAGTATTAGCTGTTGTACATTATATTTTGTTATTTAAAATCGTTCAGCAGTAAACGTAACGACAGCTGCTAAATGCAGTTATTTTAATTAAGAACATAGAAACACTTTCCCATAACAGGTGGAAATTTTCACTAAATACCGTATAGTTATGACTTATGAGTAATTTGGTAGTTATTAAATTGAACTACTACAAAAATAAGTTGAGTAGGTAACGGACGTTTAAATAAAATATAGAATATAGAAAAACTTTAACTTTGAAATAATCTTGATAATCAAAGACAACTCACAACAGCTGTATTGCTATATATTTTATATAAGTAGATATACGTATTATAAAAAAATAGTAACAAAGCAAAAACCTTCTACTTATAATAATTAAATAACAATCTAACGATAAAAACAGTACAGTAATACAATCCTACTAAGAAATAGATGAACTTTCAAGAGTCGTTACTGTCTGTACGATAATATAAACAAGTGTATTTTGTAAAATTGAGATTTGAAAATTTAATAAATAAATAATAATAATTAGACAGATTCGTTTAACTTATTAGACAGCAAATAATAATAATTAATTAATAACACCTTGTGACCCTTACCCATTCATTTATTTCTCCTAGTCAACAGACCTTTGCGAGTCAAACAGCCCTCGACACCTGCTAACAAGCATAGACTATATATCAGTAAAAACCTGTGCGCTAAATACCAACAACCTGTAAAGGGCGACACACACTCTTCCTAATAATCGTTTAATCGTCCCTGACACGCAACAGGTATTATGCACCCTCCTTGTCCATAATTAGCAATAACCTTTAGGAAGTTATGTGTGCTCATAAAAAATCTATGACGCGTAGCTAACGTTTATTATAGAGGTTTTTTAAGGATGAGTTTTCTGAAGTTTTTAAAACAAAACGTCTATAGGCTCAGGGTAAGATCACATCTTTAGGCGTGGATTTAGAATAACGCGAGATCCTTTTCGGATGAAAGTAACGGTCATACAATTACTCCACTACCGCCGAAAATAGAATCTACCGTCTTTTATCGAGGGATTTACCACCGCAGAAAACTTAATAGTACCTTTGGTACTACCGAGTAGCTAGAATCACCATGTAACTTTTATTCCGTCTGTGATATAAAGATCTGCTTGCTGCTGTTGCACTGCCTTTAAATAAAGCTCTACTTTTACTAACACTAACTTTTGCCATCTGTTTCTCCTCATTATAATATGCTCGACCGATATGAATCCTAAGTAGGATTCCAAACTTACATAGAGCCTGAAATCATTTACAATAAATACCTCCTTATTATACAGCAGATACTTTTAAAACTCTAAGTTTTGCTTTCGCACGGACGTGCTTTAGATGTTTTTAACTTCTTGATTATCACTATCATATTTTAATTTGGTCATATTTTTATTTAAATGTAATTTGATGGGAGTGAAACTGGATGTGCATCGCTGGTCAACGTCAGAGTGTACAGTTAACTACGATTCATGCATCACCTATGATATAGCGATATAACCACATATCTGATTACGGGCTTTTTACGACACGCCTTTTGAGTTATGGCTATATTATATAACTTATATTATGACTTTAAGCACTGGCAACATTGGAGCCATACGAAACTCAAAGTAAAAAAAATGTAGTAGGTACATTCGGAGTAAAAATTCGGTCGGTTATATCAGTACTGAGTGGATAACTTACGTTTATTTCTACCACTTGTTAGCCCGTGCGACTACCAAGTTACTATTAAGTATTATGTATTCTGTGCTACTTCTAGATACAACTACTTACCTGGGATATTTTTAAATACCCAGCTTGAATTTTCGGATGGCATCGGATTTCATAAGAATCTGCCCCCCGATTGCGTAAGGAAATCGTAATCGTAATCGTTTGTCAAACGTATAATTCTACCTGTTTAAGGAGTACATAGATGCCTCACGTCAAAGAGCAGGTATGAACTTCTAAAACAGTTCGAGTAATACGCTTTAAGTTGTCAAATGATTACGATTTGCTTTGACAATTGGGAGGTTGTCTTTGTAATATCTAGCTGTGGCATAGATACGTACCCTAGCTTTGAGCTTCGTGCACGCCACTGCATTTAACCATAATTCGTTGTAATAGGTAACTCTTATTATCTGCAGTTGTAATTTAACAAGACATAGACAGTAATTATTTAAGCCAGAGCCTTCCAGAAATAATGTTTGATATCATAAGTTCAAGAGTAATGATCGTAAAGTGGATCTTTCTGTAGGGTGACCACTTTTTCGTGTATATTTACGCGGGGCTTTTACAGCAAAAAGGTAGCAGGAACCAAGCAGGAAATGAGAAATAAAGATGAACAAAACAAGTTTACACCCACTAACAAAGAGTTTGACGGCTTTTCACTTTAACTCTTTTTGGTCCCTCGATCTTTTCCGCTAGCTCTTCGTTAGTGAAAGTGCTTGAGTGAGTGCAATTTTGAGATAAAAAGTGTCCTAATCCCTCTCCCAGAATGCAAGCCGCAAGCTTTACCGAATTTCGTAATATAATGTAATCGCAAGATAGATTCACATCGCACATTGGTACAAAAGCTTTCAAACTCAAACTCAAATAATGTTTATTCAATTTAGGTAGGTATACTATGTGCAGTACCGCACATAAGATATTTATAAAAAGAAGTTTAACTTTGAAATTGTTTAATAAAAAAGTAATATTACAAAATTTAGCGAGTTTGCGTTAGATTGAGGTGGCAGTCGCTTGACTTAGTGTGAGTAAGTAAGTGCCGTGAATTGCACTTTTTGCAAGACGGGCCGCCCGCGCCGCGGCAATTGCCCGCACCCCCGCTTCCGCGCTTCTTAGCGGGAGAATTCAAATAACGCGCGAACATACTCCCGGCCCTGGAAAGCTTAAAGCTTTCAAGCATTTTCTGCCCTTTCTGGGTCATCTGGTTTGGGTAGCAAACAAACTCTGTTGAGAGCGCGACGCACGATACCTCTGGCAGTATTCACGTCCACAACGCGCGTCACACCGTCGGGTCCCGGGAACAGCTGCGTGATTCGTCCGAGACGCCAGTATAGGGGTGGAGAGTTGTCCTCCTTCAAGACAACTAGATCGCCGACCTGCAGATCTGGATTTCTCACGCGCCATTTGCTGCGCGTCTGCAACTCCGCGATGTATTCGTGACTCCAGCGTTGCCAAAAATGTTGCTTCATTTGTTCTATGCGCTGGAACCTGTCGAGACGATTTGCGTTAGAGTCATGTAGACACGGAGATGGCAGCGCTCTAAGAGGTCTACCAATTAAAAAGTGGCCAGGGGTTAAGGGATAGAAGTCGTGGGGCGAAGAACTTAGGGGATAGAGAGGACGGCTATTTAGGATTGATTCTATTTGAGTAAACAAAGTAGATAGCTCCTCGAATGTCAGATGCGTGGTCCCTAATATACGAGTGAGATAAAATTTTGCCGATTTCACTCCAGCTTCCATCAAGCCATTAAAGTGAGGAGCGTATGGTGGGGAGAAACAAAATTCAACGCCCTCGCTGGCTGCAAAATCATGGATTTCGTTGGCGTTAGATTTCATAAAATCCTTTATTTCCCTAGCCGCCGCGACATAATTTCCTCCGTTGTCGCTGTAGACCTTTCGAGGAAGGCCTCTGCGGGCAATGAAGCAACGGAAACTTAGTTCAAAGGCATTTTTAGACAGCTCCGACACTGCCTCTAAGTGAACGCACTTAAATTTAAAACAAACAAAAACACATAAGTAACATTTCGTAATTTTACAACCACGACCCTTGCGATCCGTGATCATAAAAGGTCCAGCAAAATCTGTTCCAACAATTGCAAATGGAAAATCAAGTTCAATTCTTTCCGAAGGTAAATTACCCATGATATTTTGAGCCACCTTACCCTGAAAACGCCTGCAAACATTACAATTCAAAACTATTCTCCGCGCTAATCCTCTGCCACTAATAGGCCAAAATCGAGTTCGCACGGAGGCTAGTAGTGCTTGTGGACCTGCATGTAGGAGTTTGCGGTGTTCCTGCTCGAATAAAAGTTTGGTTAAATGATGTTTAGAGCTCAACAAAATTGGGTGTTTCATGTCAAAACTATATTCGGAATTTTGTATGCGACCACCTACCCTAATTATATCTTCATGAAGAAAGGGATTAAGAGCCGCTATATTGGATTTAGGATTTAGAGACTTTCCTTTTTGTAAAATATTTAATTCTTTAGGGAACGACTCAGCTTGCGAAATGCGTATCAATTTATTGAGAGTCTGTTCAAGTTCAGAAACCGATAGAGGACCTGTCAATTTATTATTCGGGTTTCTGCAATTATATAAAAATCTGTTAACGTAACCGAAAGTGTGTTTAAGCCTTTTTAATTTAGAGAATCTGTCAATGTTGAATAATGAAGATTTAGCGTCAGTGGTTTCAGCAACAAGCGCTTTAACCTCTGGCAAGTCGTTCTTCTCGATATTAGACTGAGATTGCGATAAAGGCCATTCAGACTCCGGTAATGATAGGAAATCCGGTCCAGACCACCACAGCTTACAGCTAGCGACCTCTTGTGGATTTACTCCACGAGATAAAAGATCTGCTGGATTGTTTTTTGTGGAAACATGATGCCATGAAGCAGTCTCAGTTAGTTCCCGAATTGTGGCGACTCTATTGGCGACAAAGGCCTTTAGATTTTTGGACCCGACGCGTAGCCAAGCTAATACAATACTAGAGTCAGTCCAATAAAAAATTCGCGAAATTTTGCAGCGTAAGGCTAGTGATACGATAGAGCTCATTTCCGCTGCAAGTAGAGTGCCCGAGAGCTCGAGACGAGGAATAGTTGTAGGAGTAGATGCGGGAGCAACGCGTGATTTAGCACAAAGAAGATTTACGTGTACCCGACCTGCCTTGTCTGTCGACCGAAGGTAGATACAGGCACCATAGGCACGCTGCGACGCATCACTAAAACAATGCATTTCTATATCGACTGGGTTTGAAATTAATGTCAGCCTAGGAATATTCAAAGAGGCAATAGATTGAAGACCATCCATAAAAGTCTTCCATAATTTAACAATCTCTTTTGGGGCTGGGTCATCCCAGTCTAGTTTCAGGGACCATAAGGTCTGAATCAAAATTTTGGGAACGATAGTGCACAAAGATAGGAGGCCCAAAGGGTCAAACAATTTGAATGTTGTTGAAAGGATATTCCGCTTCGTTACTACATCAGAATCGTGCTCCACAACGGGAAATTTAAGCATGTCTGATGAAGGATCCCAGCTCAGACCTAGAGTGTTAGTGGTTTCACTAATTATTAAGTTACCGCTGGATTGAATGGTGTCTGATGACAGTAAAGTGGGTAAGTTAGTGCGGTACTTACGTAAATTAAAGCCTGCCTTAGCAAGATTTTCAGCTACTGACAGCTGAATAAATCGGAGCTGGTTTTCATCATCGTGACCTGTCAAAAGATCGTCGACATAAAAGTCGGTTTGTATAATATTTTTGGTGACAGTATCCTCACATTCTTCTCCGACTTGCCACAGACAGCGCGTTGCAAGAAAGCTTGCGCTTGCGAAACCATAAGTGACCATATTCAATCTGAGTGTCTGTAAAGGTTTGTCCTCCGTATCACGCCATAAGATCAGCTGCATATTACGATCCGACTCGTATAATAATACTTGTCTGTACATCTTTTCAATATCTGCTGATAGTACGAAACGGTATTGACGAAATCGAAGCAATATATTGAAAAGAGAGTCTTGGATCGTAGAACCTATCATTTGTATGTCGTTTATAGACATAGCAGATGCGTTTGTACGCGCAGATCCGTCGAATACAACACGTAAACGTGAAGACTCACGGTTTTCACGAATAACGGGGTGATGTGGGATGAAATGGCCGTCCTCAGGTCGGTCAACTTCTGAAATTGATAGATGTCCTAAGTGAGCATACTCATTAATAAATTCTACATAAGCGGATTTCATGTCAAGCTGTTTTCGAAATCGACGTTCCAGATTCAAAAACCTCTTTCTTGCCATGAAATACGAGTCTCCTAGACAATTTGGTGCGTCGGTGAGCGGAAGCTTGACACAAAAACGCCCTTCCTCTGTTCTTGTGGTATGTTTTAAAAAATGCTGTTCACAATCCTTTTCTTGATCAGTAAGAAGAGGCTTCTGTGGCAAACTCTCTAGCTCCCAAAACCTTTTTAAATCATTATGAAAATCGATTAAGCAATTTTTGGGTTCATTATTTGTCACATTAGCAAAGTGACATTGAATTGTTTTATTGTCGTCACGAGTATAGTGCATGGGACCTGCGATGAGCCAGCCTAATTTAGATTGACGTAGAATAGGATTACCTTTCCCTAACGAGTGCTGTTTGGATAATAATATATCCCAAAAAATGTCGGCACCGATAAGCAGTCCTATTTCGGCGGGCTCATAAAAGCTGGGGTCTGCTAGTTCAAATGACTTTAAATTTAGATGAGTAGTGTCTATAAAAGACTTTGGTATTTTGCCTGATATTTGGGGTATAACTAGGCAGGACAAAATAACATTAAATGAACTTAATTTAGACTGAATACATATATTACAGCGTTCAGCATTAAGCTTGAATGGTACATTACCTATACCTATTACGTTTTGTGTATCAGAATGCAATGAAACTAGGTTTAATTGATTTTTCAGTTTTTCTGAAATGAATGTACATTGACTTCCACTATCTAGAAGGGCCCTTGTAGTTATAGTTTTATTAGTTTTGGGATTAATGACGTCAACCAACGCAGTACATAAAAGAGTCTTTGATGAATTGGTAACTGACATCGCAACTGGTTCCGATTTAGCCTGACTGGTATCTGGTTCAGACGATCTACAGAGGAGTGTACTATGACGTCCCCTACAGATCCTGCAGGATCCCAGAACCTTGCAACCGCGACTATTGTGATTTACGCGTAAACAAGTGGTACAAAGCCTTAATTTTTCTACAAGTGCTGCTCGTTCGTCAATTGATTTAGCTTTAAATATAGGACACTCATAAATTCGGTGATCTTTGCTACAGACTGAGCACTTATAAATCGTCGAGGCATTAGAATCATTGCTCTTTTGCGCAAAAAAGGATTTAGTAGATTGTGATGTTTGAGGTGGTCTAGAGCCATGAGAGTAGTTCGGAGATGACTTAACATTCTTGCTTTGATCTTGCTTGCTACGAAAAACAGACTCAAGCACATCGGCACGAGCCTTCAAAAAAGTCATGAAGTCATCAAGAGTAGGCATCTCCGAAATACTCACATTGGCGTGGATATATTCCTCCCACTTAACTCGAGTATTATTGTCTAGCCTTGCTGCGACCAAATATATGATCAGGGTATCCCAATGCTCGGTTGGTTGCTTTAATGTATTTAGTGCACGCAAATTTTTGGTAACATGATCTACGATAAATCTCAAAGACTTGTCAGATTCACGAGCCTGTTCAATATTCAATAGCAATTTCACATGATTATTAATCAATTGTCGAACATTATTATAACGCTCACATAAAAGATTCCACGCTTCAGGATAATTATCGTCAGTCACCTGTAGATTGCTGATCACTCGGGCAGCTTCACCTTCCAAATAAGAATTTAGGTAATGAAATTTATGAATATTTTTAATTTTAGAATTATTATGAATTAATGAGCTGAAAGTATCCCGAAACTCCAGCCATTTATAGTACGTACCATCGAAATTACTTATTTTTATAATAGGCAAACGAAATCCGATCACCTCGTGATCATCATCGTCCGCTGTGGCGAAGCTTGTATTTCCATGATCGAATGATGATTTTTTATTAGAGGTGCGTTCTGAAATAATTCCCTGAGCAGTTGCTATTGAATGATGAAAAGCTTGTTCGATAGATTCCCTCATATCTAATTCCACACTTAAATTCTTTTCATCTAATCCTTCGATTTGATTTTGCACGCCATCGAATTCGACGAACAATGTTTCAATTTTCGCTAATCTTTGTGACAGTATGCTGACCTCAGTTTGTGTAAGTTTACGTCCCTTTAAATCATCTAACTGATTGGTAAACTTAGTAACGCGTCCTTTAATTGAAGCGCGCTTCAGATTCAAAGATTTAAATGAAGTTTCCATGGTCAAGGTCAACACGCTAGGCACAAACAATCAGCTGTTTAATATAATGCAAAAATGAATACGATACGCTCCTCGCTTCAAGGCTGATGCACCGATGACAAGCTGATAAGAAGCGCGCGGGGCAGGGACGACAGGCGGCCGGTGTCACTCGTTGACTTCCAGCAGTCCACGCGAAAACCCGGTATGAACGACTAGTCTGCGGTCCGAGCGCGCGCCGTTGTTGCAGCTGAAATAGAATGTTTCACGGCTTTTTATATCGCGAAATGATAGTAGGTATTTAGGTATTGAAGCGAAGGGGCTATAGTGAAAGTATACGATGTATCAAAAATGCAATTTTAGGGAATTAGATTAATTTTAGCTATAATGAAGTGATTTGTACTGAATGGAATCTATTTAGTGATCGTTATCTACTTGACAGGTATATTGTGCATGCGCAGGTAAGCGGCAAGCGTGAAATAATAGGTATGCAATTTGTTTACGAACTGAAAAAAACGATGTATTTACGTGCAATTTAAATTGGTTTAGCAATTTATAGTATATATTTTGATAACTGGGCACCTTATTTTCGTTTACTAAGACTTTCAAGTCGCAAAGTAGCATTAAATGCAAAAATTAGGGTTTAGTCAATTTGAAATCGAAGTAAGTAATAAATAGGAAGTAATAGATATGTGAATTCGATTTTCATTTGTTTAATTTATATAATTAGAAAGAATTGTTTAGGCACAAATATATGCAAAATATCGTCTTATATTCTTTCAGCTAGTTGCAAATAGATAGAATATAAGGAGTAGGTATAGCTATATAGCTAAATTAGGCATAAATACTTATATGCAATCGTCTTATATTCTGATAGGCTTGTTGCAAATACGTAGAATATAGGGTATAGGTAAATTAGGGCATTAAAATGCGAAAATATCGTCCTATATTCTAATATAGTGCAACAATAAGCTTGACAACTAGCAAAATGAATTATATTTTAAATATTTTAAGCGACTATTAGGCTTCTGAGAATAGTATTTAGGCGCAACGAAAGTAGCAGTTAATACTGAAGACCGACCACGTCATTAGGTTTAACGTGACGAATAGTGCATTAACTGGAGTCCGATTACGCAATTAATCGTTCAAGAAGCTATTATGAATATTGCAAACTCAACTAAATTAGGATGATTGAATGATAGGGAATAATAAAGGAACGGGCTCACTTTTTTGCTGGCAAAACCTTGTTGAAGCGCGTAGATGTCCGACTTCAAAATGGCTGCGATGGCTGCAAAATGTGAGATTTTTGCCGTCTTCTTTATTTCTTGACCCGTGATGGATGTCTTGATACCAATTTGCTTCGCTGCGGGGCTGGTAGGAATCTTCTAGGCGGCACTTCGTCCGATATTTGCGAATATTTCACGATTCCTTTGTTCTCAAACCCGCGGCGCTTGGACTTCGAAGCCGTTGATCGGTGTATTTAATTTACACGGTCGCCACTTTATGTGCAGTACCGCACATAAGATATTTATAAAAAGAAGTTTAACTTTGAAATTGTTTAATAAAAAAGTAATATTACAAAATTTAGCGAGTTTGCGTTAGATTGAGGTGGCAGTCGCTTGACTTAGTGTGAGTAAGTAAGTGCCGTGAATTGCACTTTTTGCAAGACGGGCCGCCCGCGCCGCGGCAATTGCCCGCACCCCCGCTTCCGCGCTTCTTAGCGGGAGAATTCAAATAACGCGCGAACTGACTTATTGACTTACTGACTCACTTATTGACGTCCAGTTATTTATTTATTAAATATAAGGGTGATAATCAGTGACGGTATCTTAAAATTAAAGCTACGTGGGTTTCAAACGGGCCCTGGTCTGACAAGGGCCCACAACAAACTGAGCCGTGTTTGTATAAGTAATACATTACATAGCAATACATAGCATGTACATTTATAAGGGAAAGGACCGCCGAGCATTGTTGTCAATGCTCGGTAATGCTGAGTTTGCTACCCATTGTTTATTGTTAAACTCAGTCTTAAGATAAGTGCATTCATTGTATATGTCACCGTAAGATTGTAAGAACCGTTAGATTATAATCTAACTCGCAAAATTGTAAACTATCGAAAGATTGTGAACCGTTTAATGTTTTGAAATATTCATTGTATTTACGTTTTCATGCCCGTATCATGTAGGTTAGGGTTCGACATAAGCAATCAGGTAGTGCCTCAGATAGACACTTAGGTTCTATCGGGTTAATATACCTAACAGATTACAATTTAATGGAAAATAGTGCGTTAAATTGTATTCTTTCGACACTGCGATTTCGCGAGTTAGATTAAAATCTAACGGTTGTTACAATCTTACGGCGACTTATATAATAGTCACGGTAAGAAATAAAGTTTTTGGAAATTGAGACAGCGCCTAAGAAGTCAGTTCCTTCATAACAAATTTTTCATCATACCTATTCGAAAAACGAATATCGGCTTCAGAGGATGGCGGGAGCAAAATGTAGTTTTTAGGCCCATAGGACTTTTCATTTCTCTGTTCTGATTGGTTCGCGTTCGTGCTTCTGATTGGTGCTTAAACGTATGGGTAATGTCCATACATAGTACGTTGATACTCCTAGCTTTTTCTCATACGTAATGATAAAAAATAGTGTGTGTCACTCGGGGCCAAATTTTTTGTTCTGGAGTGGCGTATAGTGAATTCCTCGCTACGCTCAGGATTCTACTTTAGAATCCCTCGCTACGTTCGGGATTCTACTATAGAGTCCTTCACTTCGCTCTGAATTCAAAACACACTATTTTTATCATTACGTATGAGAAAAAGCTAGGAGTATCAACGTACTATGTATGGACATTAACTATACGTTTAAGCACCAATCAGAAGCCTTTTTTTCAGCGCGCAATGCCGCCAAAACGTATCCGGCCAGTTATAGGTAACTTCATACATTATGCGTTCCACCTCTTTGGTTATCTAGTATTTATTCCCCCTTTGGACTAGCATCCATAATTCCGTTCGAAATTCAAAAAATGTAGACGTATATCCGATCAACAAATTGATAAGACGTGACTTATCGAAGACAACAGCCACTCAAACATTTTTGGATTTCGAACGGAACGAGCGAACGACAGGTTTTTGCGACGAACGCAGTATACTAAAGCATGAACGCGGACCAATCAGAACAGATAAATGAAAAGTCCCATGGGCCTAAAAATTACATTTTGCTCCCGCTATCCTCTGAAGCCAATATTCGTTTTTCGAATAGGTATGATGAAAATAACTATTCTACATCCCACTTTGCAACACGAAATGCTTGGCTGCCCTGGTTTTAGGAAGCGGCGCGTGAAGAAGTCGACGACCTGACACGCGTCGGAGCGCGCGCTTCCGTCGTGGAAAATGTAAGGTGCATGGCCATGGATGGTGGGGGAATGCGAGGCTTTGATCTGACCCGCCCTCCTCGCCCGCCCTTGTCATGCCCACGTGGAACTGTTGACGAAAATATTGAAATAGCTTTTAGTCCCACAAACTTATTTGACCCGGTGACAGCGTCGCTAGTAGATATGAAAAATAAAATAATAACAAAAACTAAACAGGAATAAAAATTTGTTCCAACTTTGGCCACCGGGCCAGATAAGTTTGACGGATTATACATACGTTACTATATCTTATTTGCAAATCCTTGTGGCTCGTCACCATGGACCTAATATAAGGTCCATGCTTGTCACTGATAAGTATGCTGTCAATACTGTCAATAAAGTTTTCACTGTTTTTCTTGGCGCGAAAAAGTATCTGGCGGTACTTATAACACCTTAGAAAATCGTTAGAGCATCTATGGAATGTCCGGCTTCCGTTTTCCCCTCTTTTAATATAGGTACCTTCAAGTCAAGAGTGAATAGGCATCTTCTAGGCAAGCTCGCTCCACCTTAGGCTGCATCACCACTTGCAAGCAAGTCTGATTGCAGCCATGCGCTAGCCTATATATTTTTTAAAAAAACCTAGGTGTACCGTACCTTCTGTGCAATGATATCTAAGTAAAACTATTACAATTACGGAGCTGACAGTGTTTGATTGAACCCTTGGGTTCGCCGTTACATCCTCTCAAACCGCCTGTAGAAGACGTAATTGTTATTATTCTGTGGCTAACAAGTGGGCGGTGGCTAAGATCTTGTGACGCTTGTAGGTATGGAGCGTCTTCCTAGATATTCGCTCGAAAGCATATTATGCTAGACTCTATCTAGCTCTAGATCTAGAGCATCTTCGATTAGATTGACGAAATTCATGAATTGATAGAGGCAGTAGTCGAGGTCCCAATATTCGGTAGGTTAGACACTTAAGTTACATTTACGAAAGACAGATGCTTAAGCTTTCGGAAGAACTTTCCGAAACGTAGCGGGCTCAGTTTGCTACCGTTGATAATTACATTGTAATAAAATCATATAAAATTATTCCCTCCCGCCTTTACTAGGGCGAAAACACACTACACAAGGACAAATTAATTATTTTGTCTTGTGTACTAACAAAAATCGCGCGCGCATTTTTATATATGTCACCGTTAGATTGCAAAAACCGTTAGATTAGATAAATTGTAAGCTGTCGGCAGATTGTGAAGCGTTCAATGTTCTGAGTGTCAACTTTTGAAATATTCATTGTATTTACGTTTTCTTGTCTCTTTCTTGTAGGTTAGTTTAGTGTGTAGTAGTGTAGTTTAGTTTAAAACTAGCAAAAGACGTGGATATTACGACTTTTGGGAGATCCTTTATTTAATAAGCACTAAAACATAATTTATTTCACTAGTAGTCAAATACCCAATTGTAATCTGTCGATAATTTTACGGTGACATACCTATATACTTAGCTGAACAGCCCTGCGCGACAGGAAGATTCATGTTTCTCCTACAACGCCGACGTTTTCGCCCTTAATATCTGGCTGGTTTGGTAAGGTGCATGACATCCAGGCCACTGGGCAGGTGATGATATGGCAACAACCGTGCACGCGTCCGCTTCACCACCTGCTGCCTGTCGCGTAGTACATTAACTCTGTATAAAAAGTTAAAACCCTAACCGTAAAGAGCTTATGTTAAACAGTTAAACTTCTTATTTCACGCCTTTTGCTTTGCCTTTTGCACAATGCACAGTCGATTTTATTATTATGAAAGACGATGTCCGCGACTTCGTCCGCGTGGCTTAAGTATTTTTGATTCCCGCGGGAACTCTTGAATTTTCCTGGATAAACAGTAGTAGTCACCGGGATTCAAACTATTCCAATACCAAATTTCATCAAAATCGGTTGAACATATAGGCCGTGAAAGCATAGTAGATAGACACACACACTTTCACATTTAAAGTATGGAAGTATGGATTAGATGACTTTTGTATTGCATGTTTTCATGCAATGCATAACCAAAGCGGCTACCTGCCTATTTCGTGTAAGGTTTTATTTTATACTTTACGTAACTAGCTGATGCCCGCGACTTCGTCCGAGGGGAATAAGTTTATTCCCACGGGAACTCTTTAATTTTCTAAGATAAAAAAGTAGCCTAAGTATGTCACTCTCCAGGTCCTCAATTATACTGATGCAAAAAATCTTGTCGGTCCGTTGCTCTTTTGATTGAAGGACAAACCAACAAACAAACACACTTTCTCATTTATAATATTAGTATAACAGTATGATTACCTATCTAGCGAACGCCCGCAGCCTCGATCTCTAGGAATTTCACAAAATCCGGCCTCATAATTAAATATATTTCTGGTCTCATTCATAATATGGGAACCTCTATGCTAAACATCAGCTTCCTAGATTTGGGCTGGGTTTTGATGAGTAAGAAATGATCTTATGAAGCTGATTTGACTACAATTTAAAATGAAAATATAATATATTATAACTAAGACTAGACTTTAATTTTGAATAAAATAAAATAAAATGTAGAAATAGGTTTTTAAAAAGGCAAAATCTACACGTCTATAGAGTTTTTGTCGGCATTAAGTAGCAACCAGTCTGGCCCAGACGGATTTGCAGTAATTATTTGAGTAGATTTTTGTAATCCGGAAATATACCTATATTCTAATTATGTATTTAGACTAATTACTTATTCCAAAAAGTAAAGTAGTCACAATCACACTTACTGTTCGTGGGAAATAAACGTTGCTAAGCGTAATATGATTAGGATAAAATCGTAGCGAAAAAATTCTATGTCTATGGATAAAATGATATTTATTGAGGAAACTCACTTAGTCTATAGGTATTCTACCTGCTTATTCTATGCTTACCTGCCTACTGAGCTGCTTCTAATTAGACGTATCATGTTCCTACTGGAACTTATTTTTAAACGTAGACTCAGTTTGTAGGTACATTTATAGGTACTTACCTGCTCATTAATTCCATGCTCAGTTTAAAAAAAATGTAATTGACACTATCCTGTAATTATATCATTATATTCTTATTATTATTATTATTATTTTATACTATATCTAGCTCAATTACCACTCACTGACTGACTGACTCACTCATTGACATAATTGTTCTCCTAGAAAGAGATAGAAAACGATACAATGATGTATGGGAGATGTGTTCGGGTGCGGGATTCGAGTAGGGAAAAATTATGACATTTCGGAAAAACAAGATGGCGGCCGACGAGCTTTGCAACTCTTTTGTTTTCCAACCGATTCCGAGGCGGACGGCGAGGGCGAGAGCGAGGGCGAGGCGGAAGGCGAGGGTGAGGCGGATGGCGAGGGCGAAGTCGAGGCAGAAGGCGAGGGTGAGGCGGAGGGCGAGGGCGAGGCGGAAGGCGAGGGTGAGGCGGAGGACGAGGGCGAGAGCGCGGGCGAGGGCAAGGCGGACGGCGAGGGTGAGAGAGTGGGCGAGGCGGAAGGCGAGGGTGAGGTGGAGGGCGAGGCGGAAGGCAAAGGTGAGGCGGAGATCGAGAGTGAGGGCGAGGCGGACGGCGAGGGCGAGGCGGACGGTGAAAGCGAGGGCGAGGTGGAAGGCGAGGGCGAAGCGGAAGGCGAGGGCGAGAGCGAGGGCAAGAGCAAGGGCGAGAGCGAGAGCGAGGCGGACGGTGAGAGCGAGGGCGAGGACGAGGCGGAGGGCGAGAGCGAAGACGAGGGCGAGGCGGAGGGCGAGAGCGAGGGTGAGGTGGAGGGCGAGGCGGACGGCGAGGGCGAGAGCGAGGGCGAGGCGGACGGCGAGGGCGAGAGCGAGGGCGAGGCGGAAGGCGAGGGAGAGGTGGAGGGCGAGGCGGAAGGCGAGGGTGAGGCGGAAGGCGAGGGCGAGGGCGAGGGCAAAAGCAAGGGCGAGAGCGAGAGCGAGGCGGACGGTGAGAGCGAGGGCGAGGACGAGGCGGAGGGCGAGAGCGAAGACGAGGGCGAGGCGGAGGGCGAGAGCGAGGGTGAGGTGGAGGGCGTGGGCGAGAGCGAGGCGGACGGCGAGAGCGAGGAGGAGGCGGAGGGCGTGGGCGAGAGCGAGGCGGACGGCGAGAGCGAGGGCTAGGCGGAGGGTGAGGACGAGGGCGAGGCGGTAGGCGAGGGGGAGGCGGAAGGCGAGGGTGAGGCGGAGGTCGAGAGCAACGCGGAGGGCGAGGGCGAGGCGGAAGGCGAGAGCGATGGCGAGGCGGAAGGTGAGGCGGAAGGCGAGGGTGAGGCGGAGGGCGAGGCGGACGGCGAGGGCGAGAGCGAGGGCGAGGCGGACGGCGAGTGCGAGGCGGAAGGCGAGGGCGAGAGTGAGGGCGAGAGCGAGGGCGAGAGCGAGGGCGAGAGCGAGGGTGAGAGCGAGGGCGAGAGCGAGGGCGAGAGCGAGGGCGAGAGCGAGGGCGAGGGCGAGGGCGAGGGCGAGGGCGAGGGCGAGAGTGAGGGCGAGAGCGAGGGCGAGAGCGAGGGCGAGGGCGAGGGCGAGGGCGAGAGCGAGGGCGAGAGCGAGGGCGTGGGCGAGAGCGAGGCGGACGGTGAGAGCGAGGACGAGGCGGAGGGCGAGGGCGAGAGCGAGGGCGAGGCGGACGGCGAGGGCGAGGCGGAAGGCGAGGGCGAGGCGGAAGGCGAGGGTGAGGCGGAGGGCGAGAGCGAGGGCGAGAGCGAGTGCGAGGCGGAAGGCGAGGGTGAGAGGGAGGGCGAGAGCGAGGGCGAGAGCGAGGGCGAGAGCGAGGGCGAGAGCGAGGGCGAGAGCGAGGGCGAGAGCGAGGGCGAGAGCGAGGGCGAGAGCGAGGGCGAGAGCGAGGGCGAGAGCGAGGGCGAGAGCGAGGGCGAGAGCGAGGGCGAGAGCGAGGGCGAGAGCGAGGGCGAGAGCGAGGGCGAGAGCGAGGGCGAGAGCGAGGGCGAGAGCGAGGGCGAGAGCGAGCGAGGGCGAGGGCGAGGGCGAGAGCGAGGGCGAGAGCGAGGGCGAGGGCGAGAGCGAGGGCGAGAGCGAGGGCGAAGGCGAGGACGAGGTGGAAGGCGAGGGTGGGGCGGAAGGCGAGGGCGAGGGCGAGGCGGAGAGCGAGGGCGACGTGGAGGGCGAGGATGAGGCGGAGGGCGAGGGCGAGGCGAAAGGCGAGGGCGAGGCGGACGGCGAGAGCGAGGGCGAGGCGGAAGGCGAGGGTGAGGCGGAGGGCGAGAGCGAGGGCGAGGCGGACGGAGAGGGCGAGGGCGAGGGCGAGAGCGAGGGCGCGAGCGAGGGCGAGAGCGAGGGCGAGAGCGAGGGCGAGAGCGAGGGCGAGAGCGAGGGCGAGAGCGAGGGCGAAGGCGAGGGCGAGGTGGAAGGCGAGGGTGAGGCGGAAGGC
This sequence comes from Erebia palarica, assembly GCA_964035005.1. Taxonomy (NCBI): domain Eukaryota; kingdom Metazoa; phylum Arthropoda; class Insecta; order Lepidoptera; family Nymphalidae; genus Erebia; species Erebia palarica. The sequence continues at coordinate 34,462,158 of OZ035985.1, read as the reverse complement.
GAGGGCGAGGCGGAGAGCGAGGGCGACGTGGAGGGCGAGGATGAGGCGGAGGGCGAGGGCGAGGCGAAAGGCGAGGGCGAGGCGGACGGCGAGAGCGAGGGCGAGGCGGGAGGCGAGGGTGAGGCGGAGGGCGAGAGCGAGGGCGAGGCGGACGGAGAGGGTGAGGCGGAAGGCGAGGGTGAGGCGGAGGGCGAGGGCGAGGGCGAGGCGGAGAGCGAGGGTGACGCGGAGGGCGAGGACGAGGCGGAAGGCGGGGGGGAGAGCGAGGGCGAGGCGGAAGGCGAGAGCGAGGGCGAGGCGGAAGGCGAGAGCGAGGGCGAGGCGGACGGCGAGGGCGAGAGCGAGGGTGAGGCGGAAGGCGGGGGGGGAGAGCGAGGGCGAGAGCGAGGGTGAGAGCGAGGGCGAGAGCGAGGGTGAAAGGCGAGGGCGAGGCGGACGGCGAGAGCGAGGGCGAGGCGGAAGGCGAGGGCGAGAGCGAGGGCGAGAGCGAGGGCGAAGGCGAGGGCGAGGTGGAAGGCGAGGGTGAGGCGGAAGGCGAGGGCGAGGCGGAGAGCGAGGGCGACGTGGAGGGCGAGGATGAGGCGGAGGGCGAGGGCGAGGCGGACGGCGAGAGCGAGGGCGAGGCGGGAGGCGAGGGTGAGGCGGAGGGCGAGAGCGAGGGCGAGGCGGACGGAGAGGGCGAGGCGGAAGGCGAGGGTGAGGCGGAGGGCGAGGGCGAGGGCGAGGGCGAGGCGGAGAGCGAGGGTGACGCGGGAGACGAGGGCGAGGCGGGAGGCGAGGGTGAGGCGGAGGGCGAGAGCGAGGGCGAGGCGGACGGAGAGGGCGAGGCGGAAGGCGAGGGTGATGCGGAGGGCGAGGGCGAGGGCGAGGGCGAGGCGGAGAGCGAGGGTGACGCGGAGGGCGAGGACGAGGCGGAAGGCGGGGGGGAGAGCGAGGGCGAGGCGGAAGGCGAGAGCGAGGGCGAGGCGGAAGGCGAGAGCGAGGGCGAGGCGGACGGCGAGGGCGAGAGCGAGGGTGAGGCGGAAGGCGAGAGCGAGGGCGAGGCGGAAGGCGAGAGCGAGGGCGAGGCGGACGGCGAGGGCGAGAGCGAGGGTGAGGCGGAAGGCGGGGGGGGAGAGCGAGGGCGAGGGCGAGAGCGAGGGTGAGAGCGAGGGCGAGAGCGAGGGTGAAAGGCGAGGGCGAGGCGGACGGCGAGAGCGAGGGCGAGGCGGAAGGCGAGGGCGAGAGCGAGGGCGAGAGCGAGGGCGAAGGCGAGGGCGAGGTGGAAGGCGAGGGTGAGGCGGAAGGCGAGGGCGAGGCGGAGAGCGAGGGCGACGTGGAGGGCGAGGATGAGGCGGAGGGCGAGGGCGAGGCGAAAGGCGAGGGCGAGGCGGACGGCGAGAGCGAGGGCGTGGCGGGAGGCGAGGGTGAGGCGGAGGGCGAGAGCGAGGGCGAGGCGGACGGAGAGGGCGAGGCGGAAGGCGAGGGTGAGGCGGAGGGCGAGGGCGAGGGCGAGGCGGAGAGCGAGGGTGACGTGGAGGGCGAGGACGAGGCGGAAGGCGGGGGGGAGAGCGAGGGCGAGGCGGAAGGCGAGAGCGAGGGCGAGGCGGAAGGCGAGAGCGAGGGCGAGGCGGACGGCGAGGGCGAGAGCGAGGGTGAGGCGGAAGGCGGGGGGGAGAGCGAGGGCGAGGGCGAGAGCGAGGGTGAGAGCGAGGGCGAGAGCGAGGGCGAGAGCGAGGGCGAGAGCGAGGGCGAGAGCGAGGGCGAGGGCGAGGGCGAGGGCGAGGGGCGAGGGCGAGGGCGAAGGCGAGGGCGAGGGCGAGGGCGAGGGCGAGAGCGAGGGCGAGGGCGAGGGCGAGGGCGAGAGCGAGGGCGAGGGTGAGGGCGAGGGCGAGGGCGAGGGCGAGGGCGAGGGCGAGGGCGAGGGCGAGAGCGAGGGCGAGAGCGAGGGCGAGAGCGAGGGCGAGAGCGAGGGCGAGGGCGAGAGCGAGGGCGAGAGCGAGGGCGAGAGCGAGGGCGAGAGCGAGGGCGAGAGCGAGGGCGAGAGCGAGGGCGAGAGCGAGGGCGAGAGCGAGGGCGAGAGCGAGGGCGAGGGCGAGAGCGAGGGCGAGGCTGAAGGCGAGGGTGAGGTGGAGGGCGAGGCGGAAGGCGAGGGTGAGGCGGACGGTGAGAGCGAGGGCGAGGACGAGGCGGAGGGCGAAGACGAGGGCGAGGTGGAAGGTGAGGGTGAGGCGGAAGGCGAGGGTAAGGCGGAGATCGAGGGCAACGCGGAGGGCGAGGGTGAGGCGGACGGCGAGAGCAATGGCGAGGCGGAAGGCGAGGGTGAGGTGGAGGGCGAGGCGTGTAATGGTATAGGGTCTAAATCAAACCATGATTAGATGACAACTGACTTATTTATTGGATATATGCACTCAGACCTACCCACATGCTATAAATATATTAAAACTACCTATTACATCTTCCCCCTGATAGAATTAATATTAAATACATTTTTTTAACGTTTACATAATTCATAATTTTCTCTATTAAACTATAGTACTTTTGACAAATTATTCTTAAAGACTAAAAGGCGGGGGGGGAGAGCGAGGGCGAGGCGGAAGGCGAGAGCGAGGGCGAGGCGGACGGCGAGGGCGCGGCCGAGGCGGACGGCGAGGGCGAGAGCGAGGGCGAGGCGGAAGGTGAGGGCGAGGCGGAAGGCGAGGGCGAGGGCGAGGCGGAAGGCGAGGGCGAGGCGGAAGGCGAGGGCGAGGCGGAAGGCGAGGGCGAGAGCGAGGGCGAGGCGGAAGGCGAGGGCGAGAGCGAGGGCGAGGCGGAAGGCGAGGGCGAGAGCGAGGGCGAGGCGGAAGGCGAGGGCGAGAGCGAGGGCGAGGCGGAAGGCGAGGGCGAGAGCGAGGGCGAGAGCGAGGGCGAGGCGAAAGGCGAGGGCCTCAAAAACACGATGGCGGCCGACGAGCTTTTTGTATCTCTTTTGTTTTCCAACCGGTTCCGTTTCAGTGATTGAAGAAATTAGTAAACGGTCAATAGAAAAAGTGGAAAAAATTGGAAAAAGAAGATGGCGGCCGAGCTGTAGTGTTTTAAAATTTTTAATTTTTCGAACTTGAACCGCGGCGCCACAGATCCGAAACGGCGTGGTCGAGCATAATTTTTTTTTCTATTTCCACCTACAATTATACTGTATTTTGACAGAATGGGGGTGGTTTTTAAAAGTTCAAGATGGCGGCTGTCACGGCAGCCGTTCGGTTTTAGTTACGAGAGAACGCAATTTTAAAATTTAAATTTCTCGCAGTTGGCAACGTCGGAGCGTTTCGACTTCTACAGGGAGATTGTGTGTACAGACTCGAGGTATGGATTGAGGAAAGAAAATTACCCCATTTCTCGGGAAAATTTCAAGATTTACCCCAAAAATTTAAAAATCGAAATACGTATTTTTTGCAAGATTCGAGTACCGGAAACCACGTGTCTCACTTGTACGAATGACATTTGGGTGTTTTCGTCGCCGAGGTCTGGCAACACTGGAATTTATCAAAGTAAAAGTGATTTTCGACATGGTCTTTTTTCAGGGGCTATCATTTCGGCTGGGTGCGAGCGAGATGAAAAAGTGAAACGTCATCAGCAGCGGTATATCCGGTAGTTTACCGGAAAGTTATAAAACTATGTAAAATGTTTCTGTGAATCGAGGTGGCGGCCATTTTGTATTCTTTCTGTGTTTTTGAAAATTACGATCACGTTTTTGAGGCAGTGGGCAAAGTTGACATGTATCGATCGATTGTGTAACTCGACCGGCATTATCGAGATATCTAAACTGTGTTGCCACATTTGTGGTAGTTTTCGAGATTTTCCCCAAAAACTTCCTCCTGTAAAATTTTGTATCAAAAATTATTTTTTCAGTAATGGCTTCGTTTAGAAGTCAGAAAATATAACTTGAAAATAAATATGGAGACGGCTGATGATTGAGGATTTCGGACAGGTAAAGAGCACGGCCAAGGAATTCAAGATAGGTGGGGGGCGCTCGAACAAATGCCACTCGAAACCTCATCCAATTGGCAGTGAGTTTACAAAAATTCAAAATGGTGGATTCAAGATGGCTGCCATACAAATTTCGTCAGTGTCTATCTCGGAGAGTATAAGAGATAGAAGTGTGGTTTCTTGGCACGAGATGATCAGCACGAGGAGTTCTATTTAGCGAAATGAAAAAAAATTCAAGATGGCGGAATATTTATTCATACCAAATTATATATTTTTTTATTCATACCAAATTATATGGCGCATATTGAAGAGTCTAGAAGTGCAGACCCATACAAGATTTTTATAGGTTTCCGTTCTACTCACGACGGGGCTCCCTGGGATTACAAAACAGGAAACTGATACCAAAGTTTTAAAAAACAACGCCATTTTGAAATTTTTTGTTAATTGACCGATTTCGTTCAAAATCAATATTTGGGACTCCCTGGGATTAGAAAACAGGAAACTGGTACCAAAGTTTAAAAAAATGAGCGCCATTTTGAAATTCTTTGTTAATTTACCGATTTCGTTCAAAATCGATATCTGAGGATCCCTGGGATTACAAAACAGGAAACTGATACCAAAATTTTAAAAAGTCAGCGACATTTTGAAATTCTTTGTTATTTGACCGATTTCGTTCAAAATCAATATTTATTGAAATTCTTTGTTAATTGACAGATTTCGTTCAAAATCGATATCTGAGGATCGATGGGATTACAAAACAGGAAACTGATACCAAAGTTTTTAAAAATCAGCGCCATTTTGAAATTCTTTGTTAATTGACCGATTTCGTTCAAAATCTATATTTAGGGCTCCCTGGGATTACAAAACAGGTAACTGGTACCAAAAGTTTAAAAAATCAGCGCCAATTTGAAATAATGTTAATGGACCGATTTCGTTCAAAATAGATATTTAGGACTCCATGGGATTACAAAACAGAAAACTGGTACCAAAAGTTTAAAAAATCAGCACCATTTTTAAATTATTTGTTATTGTAGCGATTTCGATCAAAATTGATATTTAGGACTTCCTGGGATTACAAAACAGGAAACTGGTACCAAAATTTTAAAAAATCAGCGCCATTTTGAAATTCTTTGGTAATTGACCGATTTCGTTCAAAATCGATACAGTAAAGACTGTCCTACTTGTAAGTCTAACCACATCCCGTGAGCTGCTTTAGCAGCTCGCGCACAGAGCGAAAAACTAGTTTTATTATACTCGTAACTATAGGCTGTATGGTCTTACATCTTTGCCTGTCCCGAAAGGGGACAAAATGATAAACAACAACATCATGACTTTAACATCAATTTGTGCCTGGTGCCTGTAGTCTGCATTTGTTAATAGGTATTATGGTAACCATCAACGCGTAAAATTAATTTGATAAACTTAATATTTAACACAATAGCGCATAGGCTACTTTTTATCCCAGAATATTAAAGTTCCCGCGGAAACCAATAAACTTCAATCCACGCGGACGAATTCGCGCGTGCTAGTTAAAATTACAAATAAAATAATAAACAAAAACTAAACAGGCATAGTTTAGCATGGCATAAGTTCCAATATTGGCCACCAGAACAGATAAGTTTGTAACGTTTGTTTTCATAAATAATGAAGCATTTCGATATATGATAAATGATAAATGTTTTATTTATTACATGTAGGACAACTTGTGTCACTTATGACACGTTATGACTCTACCACCGGTTCGGAAAGATGGTTCTACTGAGAAGAGCCGGCAAGAAACTCAGCAGTTGCTCTTTTTTTTTTAAAGAAAAGGGTTACAATAAGTAAAAAACAATACAACATCATACATTACTTACCAAGTATTGTACTGACCCCTAGTTCCTACATGGTAGGTACCTAGAAGTGCCTACCTAATGTTCATTAAACACATCTTATCGTGTGCTGTACAAGAACTCTTCGCAAGAGATAAATCGCTAACCAGCATGGTGGCTACAACGATAGCGATCGGAGCAAGAAAGCAAGACAAGGCTAATCGCTCCGCTGCCTGCACTGCTCTAATGGAAGATACGACTATCAATTTTAATTACATTTAACTAGCTAATTAGTACGAACAATGTATTGCGTTAGTTATTACTTACTACATCTGTTTATGTCGATACGTTCTACTAATTACAAATTGTTGATGATTATATATTTAGTGGGTGGGTTTTAATTCCTAATTATTCGCACTAAAAGCTAACCTAACTATTCATCTATGTTTTTTAAAGTTCGTTCATTATTAATAGGGTTGATGTGTTGGTAGGTAATTGCTATTATTGTAGTAGTTCTTACTGCTTAGGTATATTATAATCTTGGCCAATTTGGTTGCTAGAAAACTCAAACTTTCTGATTTCTTGCATATTAATTTGTCAATGCGCATTGATTTTAGGAGCCAACGCATAACTATCTGGTCTATATACATCCTACTCTATGAATATGGCGAAGCGCAGCCAATTGCCAAACGCGCTATTTGTCACTGCCAAACCATCATCGACTTTGCGGTTGTGGAAATAATATCGAAAATCAGTTGAGATAAAATATATAAGTGTCTCTGAGAATGCTGACCCAAAAGTGGGTTGTGTCAATTGTTTTTCGATATTATTTTAACGGTTGCAAAGTCGATAATAGTTTGGAAGTGAAGAATGCTCTGCGCTTGTGCTTTGGTAGATGTGCACCGGCCTGTTATAGTTGGGATTCCTACGGTATTCAGATTATTGTACAAGTAGCGTCATCTAGTGTCTTGTACATTACATTTTACATATCATTACTGTACGACGACGACGCTACACACCGGATTTTACACCGACTCCGTAGCCTACAAGGCAGGCCCTAGCCGGTTTCTACTCGGCTTAAAAACATCCACCGGGGCACAATGTTGCCCCGCGCCCCACCCGGGTTAGGAGGCCTAGCCTCGAAGCACGTACCCCCGCTTGGCCCTCACGGGCCAACCGGAGAAGTCCCACACAACATTATGTACAGACTAATGCCAACATAGGAAAAGAGTGCATCTCTAGCCGTCACAAAGCTAAAAAGACGACACCGGAGAATAAGGCTTCTTCCCCGCGTCACACCCGGGCAAGGAGGCTTCGAGACCCGTACCCCCGTTTTGGCCAAGGCCAAACGAGGAAGACCCTGTCGCTGCTGCAAATCGTGCGTTCCTATGGGCAGTTTTTTTTTTTTTATCCACTACAAGTTAGCCCTTGACTGCGATCTCACCTGTGGGTAAATCTAAGATGGTAGCGGGCTAACCTGTTAGGGGCATGGCAGTTATATTAAACGCATACCCCTACTTGGTTTCTACACGGCATCGTACCGGAACGCTAAATCACTTATACCTATTATGTATCATCGAACGGTTTCAGTTTCCTGTACCTGCGCGAAACTACACTCGTGGCTAGCTGCCGTCACAAAATTTTAATCGGATTGTATGTATTATGGATTGGATTGGATGTATAAAATGGCCGCGCCAAACGAGGGGATAATATAAACGGCCACAGTATCAAGATTTGCGACTTTTTGGGATAATAATTCCGTGGGCATGTAAATAGAATATGCGTTATCGTAACTAGGCCACACACACTGAGTAGCGGTTCATTTTTTAACAAGATTTAAGTGAATAGAGGTTAAATAAACAACATTTTTCCAGTCAGTTTAAAAATGTATTTCATTAGGTACCATTGATTAAGAAAAAATACTAAATACTTACAGTATAATATATATGCTAATAACAAATTATTTTTAAAACAAAACATTTATTTTCTAAAATAATAATATTTTATCTTTGACCATATAGGATCGTGAGAAGTATTTAAGAAAATAAAAATATACATTTTTAAAGAAGACCCTTTAAAATACAATAATGAAATATCACTTGCTTTGAAATAAAACAATTATCTTAGAGGACTACACCGTAGCTATAATATATTAGTGTCAAAAAATTATTGTAGTGAAACAAGCTTTCAATGCATACATTAATAGTCTAGGCAATAAAGCTAGTCAACCCCAACAATAATTCCTCAGGTGATGAAACTTTACAGTATATCATATACGTTTAACTCATGATGATAAAGTATCATGAGTTAAACGTATATTATAATCAAATCCAATAAAAAATCAGAAAGGAAGTAAAGGCTATATGCTATACCTAATTGTTAAGGCAGGAAGGTACATTATCGCGTAAACGCAGTTTAGATTTGATAATAACATCGGTTTAAATATCGATGTTCTGCATGATTATTTCATTTGATATTTCGGTTTTGAGTGTAAATTTACTACCTGGTATTATTTTAAAAAGAAATCGATAAGATATTCAGCCATAAATATTAAGTTTTAGGTATAAATACCTAACTTCCGGATTGATTTTTTGTTGGATATTTTTGTATAAGTATTGGTTCATACCATATTACAACCCTGCCAAGTTTTAACGACTGAGGATCTAATGCGGGTGTCTCCATACAACAAACCGCCCTATTGCCTAGACTATAAGGTTGATGCATCATGTCAGACTACTACTGGACTTTGGAGGCATACATTTATGTTTAAAATATCTGTTAGAATACAAAAAATATCTTTGGGTGATGTTTATTTCCAAACTTATTCTTTTAAAATCCTATTACTATTTATACACTCTTCATATTCGTCAAAATTCCCAGTTAAATGAGTAATTAAAAATCAAAAGGCAATCTCTCTAAACATACTCGGAGAATTTTATTTCCTAACAAACTTCTTAATGCCAAGGTTGCATCTGCTACATTTATTCCCCGCTCTAAGACATAATTTATATTATCTTCTTCTCTTTTTATTCTTTTCGCTGGAATCAAATCTGTACATTCTTCTTCTGTATTTATTAGCTGTTCAGATATAGGGTCTATTTCTTCAGCTTCTCTTTTTATTCTCTCCGAAGGCGTAAATTCCATGCTATTTTCTAATGTATTTAATATCTGAGCTGGTGTAGACAATACACAGTCTTCTGTATTTATGACCTGGTCAAATATAGGTTCTATATCTTCTTCTTCACTTTTAATGCTCTCCAAAGGAATCGATTCTATACTGTAATCTCTTATATTTTCTGTCTGAGTTATCGGTTCTAAACATTTATCTGCATTTATTACTATTTCAGATATAGGTTCTACAACTCCGTATACTCTATTTAAAGGCAATAATTCCATACTTCTTCTAACTTCTTCCTCCAACATACTATCTTCTCTTATGTTTACTGTCTGAATCATAGGTTCTTCAAATTCTTCAATATTTATGACCTGTTCAGTTTCAATTTTTATACCTTCATAAACTGTTTCTGCTCTCTCCAATGGCATACATTCCAAACTGTCTTCTCTTATATTTACTGTCTGAGCAATAAGATCTATGTCTCCTTCTGTATTCATTCTTTGCACAGGTAAAATTTTCATATTCTCCTCTGGTATATTTATTAAAGTACTAGGCATGAGATCCATAGTTTCCTCTTCTCTTTTTATTATCTGAGGTAAAGGAACAGACGTGTCTTCAAAACTTGTAATACCTGATAGTGGATCGGTCGTTGTGTTGTCAATATTTTCTCCTAAATCTAAACAAACCTCATCTTCGACTAAACTTGGAGCTTCAACGTTGTCATTCGTTATGTTTTCCTCTTCAGAAGAATCATTTTCGTCGCTGGATTCAGACGTGGAATTTTTACCGTTATCTTCTGCTACTAAACCGTCATCACTCATTTCAATGGTGTCACCTTCTGAGTTACCCATAATTATGTCATCACACTTATCTTTGGATAAGTTGTTTCCTAAATTGTCATCGTCAGCATTAGCTTGAATTCCCTGTAATAACAATATTGCGAGCATTAACACCAAGATTACATAGTAGTATTTTATATTACGAGCTAATAACGCTATGCATATGTCACCGTAAGATTGTAAAAACCGTTAGATTATAATCTAACTCGCGAAATTCTAAACTGTCGAAAGATTAGAATTTAACGCATTATTTTCCGGTAGATTGTAATCTGATAGGTATTTAAACCCGATGAAACCTAAGTGCCTACCATCATTTGATTGTTTATGTCGAACCCTAACCTAACCTACAAGAAAGAGACAAGAAAACGTAAATAAAATGAATATTTCAAAATTGACACTCAGAACATTGAACAGTTTACAATCTTTCGACAGTTTAGAATTTCGCGAGTTAGATTATAATCTAACGGTTTTTACAATCTTACGGTGACACATACATTGCAATCCTGATTCACCCACTTCTCATAAATATACGGTACTGCAACTGTGCCAGTAACCTTGACGCAAGAGCCAACTACAAGTATACAGAGTATCAACGTGATTCAGTCTAACAAACTGACTGCTAACGAGGGAATAGTCATGACATCAGATGTCTTGGACAGCTAAAACCCAGTTATACTGTCGAATTTATCTTTCGATGGATCAGGTAGGAGACAAGATTAGTTAGTCTTCTATATATATAAAAGAAAAAAATGACTGACTGACTGATCTATCAACGCACAGCTCAAGCCTCTCTCAAGCTCAAGAAACTCCTTCCTAATATCATAAATGCAAATGTATATCTGTCTAGTGTCTATCGGTTACCCGTTTAAGGCATGTCACATAGTACATTTGTTTGACCGATTTTGACGATTTAGTAAAAAGACAACAGACAGTACATCCAGGAGATTGCCTGATTACAATCCCAGGAAATCAAAGAGTTCACCCGGGTTTAAAAAAACTGTTCAGACTGTTTATTCCACTACAAGTTAGCCCTTGACTGCGATCTCATCTGATGGTGAGTGATGATGCAGTCTAAGATAGTAGCGGGTAAACATGTTAGGGGTACGGCAGTTATATTAAACGCATACCCCTAGTCGGTTTCTACATGGCATCGTACCGGATAACTAAATCGCTTGGCGGTACGTCTTTACCGGTAGGGTGGTAACTAGTCACGCCGAAGCCTCCCACCAGACCAGAAAAAAAAACAGAAATTATAAATGGGCATGATGACTGATTTTGACAAATGGTCAGATTATGTTCGGAAGTATCTACTATTTCGAAAAAATATATTATTTCAGCAGAAAAATAAGGTTTGGTAGATAAAATTGGCGATTGAAATTTAAATTTTAAAATTCACGCCAAAACGCTAGCCGGTATCATGGCGCCGTTTGTGACGTCACTATTGTTATTACCGATGTACTCTGTGCAGTGTGCAGTAAGCAATAGTGTGATTGTCAAAGCTCGAAAACAAACAATTGTGACGTCATTCGCTTCTTGGTGTTTAATCCATTATGGCGGATTGCTGTATTTTATAGTTTTATTTTATCAAAATAAATAGCAATCTCGCTCGAAATAGGAATAAATACGTTTTTTATAATCCATGAATCCTATTTCATTAGATAAATTCATAATTTCATTGATTCTTGGTTACTGTCATCATGCCTATTCCCAAATTGACCCTGCCGTTTATCGAACCCGGGACCTCCCACGTTAAGACAACAGCTTTCAACAATGCGCCAGGGAGGCCATGTTATTGCTAATTGTGAAGTGTTAATCTATGCATATTTACCGCTGGATATTTGTCATGAATTGTCATGTGTTTTTTCAAAAGGTCCTCACGAATGAATCCTTTCTGGCAAACGTCACAAACAAAAATTGCCTGCTTAGTGTGTACTCGCATGTGACGAGCTCTCTCATACTTGAAGCTAAATCTGAAACGTATAAATACATACAAGTTATTATAATTAATTTAAAAGTTATTATAATTAGTTAATATGCATAATAAGAGGTTCGGAGTTCGATTACATGGACTATTTAATATCTTGGACGAATAGGGATGATGACAACTCAATCAAATCAGCAACTCTTTAACAAAATTAAAAACGCACTTCTAGTATGGAAGTTGTATGAAATTCACAATAGTGACGTCATCAAATTTCAACGCACTTTTTTTCTTTATTTTAAAATGGTTATCAAACTCAAAACTAACCGAGGATGTGAATTTTAGGTCTCTTGGAAGATCCTCTATTTAATAATCAGTTAGAAATAATTTATTTTTGATATAGTCATCTTCCCCATTAACCGCGGGACGCCTGATATCGGCCATATCCGCTTCACCCCCCTAGCCGCGAACTGGGAAATTTCGCCATTAATGATGATATTGTGTTATCATAGTAATTGACTTTTTCATGCACTAATGTCAATAATTGGGCAGAAAAATAACAAAGCACTCTCCCTTCGCCCCGCAAAGGTTAGTCGAACGTGATTCCATACATTTTCTTACGTTTCCAATCCCGCATATATGTCACCGTAAAATTGCAAAAACCGTTACATTGTAATCTAACTAGCGAAATTGTAAACTGTCGACAGATTGTGAACTGTTCAATGTTCTGAGTGTAATTTTTTTAAATATTCGTTGTATTTACGTTTTCTTGTCTCTTTCTTGTAGGTTAGGTTAGGGTTCGACATAAATGATCAGGTAGTGCCCGGCCGCAGGTTGTATCGGGCTACTATACCTAACAGATTACAATCTATCGAAAAATAATGCGTTAAATTGTTGCTAGCGAATGCCCGCAACTGTCGACAGTTTACAATTTCGATAGTTAGATTACAATCTAACGGTTTTTGCAATTTTACGGTGACATATATGATTTGCTAATTTAAGGGTCAGATATGGTAAAAAAATAAATCATTAAAAAAACAGAACTAATCACGGAAAAATGTGTTGTTAACGATACAGTTGTTATTGGGTTTACAATAATGAATATTATTCTTTTAACTAGCTTTATTTTTTCCTGTTATTCTATTGTAACCTGTGGGATGTCCTTAAATAAATAAAATAAAATTAAATTAAATTAAATTACAGAACCACCGAACAAAATTGTGCACAACAAAAAAATTCTTCCTGTATTATTTACTTTTAGCTATACTTAAACTGAATTTGTTAGGGTTATCAAACCTTCAGCTGATACCTTGCTAAGGGCGAATGTAGTAACGACTCCAGACAGAAATCGACCTTTGGTTGGACATCTTACTTCTTACTACTCTTACTTTATCTTACTAATATCTTACTAATATCTTACTAATATTATAAATGCGAAAGTTTGGATGTATGGATGTATGGATGTTTGTTACTCAATCACGCCCCAGCGGCTGGACGGATCTGGCTGAAATTTGGCACAGAGATGGATTATAGTCTGGAATAGCACATAGGCTACTTTTTATTTTAAAATTAAAGAGTTCCCGCGGGAACCAAAAACCCTCAAACCACGCAGACGAAGTCGCAGGCATTCGCTGGTAACAAATAAATATAAAAAAGCATACAATACCTTTTTCCACACATAAAAGGGCAAAAATAGGGCTCAGCTCCGGTATGTTTTTTCATATGTTTATCTAAAAGATATTTTGTCGTGAATATTCCTCCACAGCTGTCGCATCTGTGAACTTTTTTACCATTGATCTTGTGCTCGGAGCTGTGAAACATTAAAAAAAGATTTACTTTATGAATATTTAAATTAAATTAAAATTTGACGACCTCCGTGGCGCAGTGTGTAGCGCTGTTGTCTTAACGTGCGGAGGTCCCGGGTTCGATCCCCGGCAGGGTCAATTTGGGAATTTATAATTTCTGAATTTTCCCTGGTTTGGCCTGGTGGGAGGCTTCGGCCGTGGCTAGTTACCACCCTACCGGCAAAGATGTGCCGCCAAGCGATTTAGCGTTCCGGTACGATGCCGTGTAGAAACCGAATAGGGGTATGGGTTACCTACCCCTAACAGGTTAGCCCGCTACCATCTTAGACTGCATCATCACTTACCATCAGGTGAGATCGCAGTCAAGGGCTAACTTGTAGTGGATAAAAAAAAATCTATCAAATCCTCAAAAAATAATGTGTGTATATCTGTTCGAATTTAATATTTGTGAGTCTGTTCGATAGCTATGCTCTTGCGCATCATTCAACCTATTTAGTTGAAACTTTGTATATTAATAACTAAATGATGCACGTAACTTTAATTTTTAGTTTTTTTTTGATAAATTTTCCGGAATAAAAAGTAGCCTATGTCCCTTCCCCAGGATGCAACCTACCTCTGTACCAAATTTCGTCAAATAGGTCGCTGTGTATACCTATAAGTGGCGTGCCACACGGTTATAGACCTTATGTACTATTTTTAATTTAAGCTTTGTGTACTCGCCGTTGGTATACCGAAATACAATAAATAAATAAATAAATAAATAAAAATATGTACCGGGAAAGCGTATCAGACGTACAGAGAGGCAGACAGACAGACACGCTTTAGCATTTATAATATTAGTATGGACAGTATGGACTGTTGCATTAAAAATTAATGTTTACAACAAATGTATTAGTTTCAAATGGCACACGGTCACAATACCGTCTCTGGTTTGTTTCTAAAAATTGATTGACCAAACCCCATTTTTTTTGTGATTTCAACAGGACCACAAGATCCGAATAAGCTCAAAAAAAAGTAGCATTGCAAGTGGATATGTCACCGTAAAATTGCAAAAACCGTTAGATTGTAATCTAACTGTAAATCAATTGTAACTGACTGATCAACAGATTATAATTAAACGCATTATTTTTCGGTAGATTGTAATCTGTTAGGTATATATGTTACCGTAAGCATTGCAAACTGTCGAAAGATTACAATTTAACGTAAGTATTATTTTCCGGTAGATTGTAATCTGTTAGGTATATTAACCCGAGGGCACTACCTGATTATTTATGTCGAACCCTAACTTAACCTACAAGAAACAGACAAGAAAACGTAAATACAATGAATATTTCAAAAATTGACACCCAGAACATATTGTACGGTTCACAATCTGTCGACAGTTTACAATTTGGCTAGTTAGATTACAATCTAACGGTTTTTGCAATTTTACGGTCACAGATACAATAGTAGGAAAAAAAACTAATCGAGACTTACCTATCCAAACAGTTACTACATTGGCAGAAACTATGATCAACTTTCAACAACCCATGGTTTGGAGAATTGTAACTAAGATTCCTAACGACTGGTATAATATTTGCAAGCATAGAGTTAATTTTACTGACTTCAGGCCTAGTGCTTTCATTGGACTCGATCGTTTTCACTTCGGGAATAGTATTTGCAGCACCAGGCGGTATGTTTTTGCTCATATTAGGTATAACTTTTGCTGCTCTCGGTATAATGTTTACCTTAACAGGTAACTCTTCAGCAAAATAGGATGTAGTTTTTTTCATATCGGACATAAAAGTTGCAAGATTCGGTGTATTGTTTCCCTCAGCAGGTATTATTGCATTTACGAGACCGGGTGTATCTTCTTCCGTGACAGGTATAACGTTTCCAAGATTTGGTGTAGTTTTTCCCACAACAGGCACATTTCCAAGATTTGGTGTAATTTTTCCCACAACAGGTGTAACATTTGCGAAAATAGATGTTGCGTTTCCAACTACAGGCATAATGTTTCCAACATTAGATGTACTGCTAAGATCAGGCATAAGGTTTTGAGCATAAGACATTGCGAGTTTTGCATGTACAGTAAAAGAAGAACAACTTGCTTGAATTATATTATTTGTGGGATTAGTCACAGTGTTATTGGCTCCGACCTGAAAGATCTGAGGACTTGGACCTATATTGGAGTTTTCTAAATTAGGCTTAGTCTGGACAATATAGAATGTGGGTTTATTGGAATCGTCGATAGCGTTAGGGTTTGGTGCAGTTTGTTTTTGATTTAATGTAGAATTTTTAGATTTAGATCCCGATTGTTTGTTGTTTAATTTAGTATGTTTAGACTTAGATACAGGTAGTTTTTCTTTTAAAATAGTGTCTTTATCCTCAGGTGCAAAGTCTTTTACTCTCGACCTAGCAGTTACGGCGGAAAATATTTTGTCTGTTTCCTTGCGATTCAGAATATTTATGGAATTGTTATTCTTTGTTTTCTCCTTAGTGCCGGTTCTTTGATTTTCAACTTTAGTAGTGATTTTGCATTCATTGCCTGCATATTTCTTAACAATGGTAACATTTTTACTATCCTTGCCTTCGTCTAATGCTTCCTGTTTAACAAGAAATAAAATATTATTAAAATTATTAACTAAGAGGAAAGGAGGCTAAAATAATAGGTGTTCAACTGTGTTCATAGCTGTTATAAGGCTAACCACAGCTAGACGAATAATTATTACTTTTGTATTCACCTTTTTCCTCGATCAAAGCATAATATCAATATCATTTTAGCCTTTTTTAATATATTTATTGTCACGCAAAATTAGGAAAAATCTATTAGTGCAAGAGTGGTTAAAAAACACAGTAAGTAGCTAGAGCCGAGAGCGCCACAAAGAAACGAAAAATATACCGGAGAACACGTCATAACTTCTCATATTAGATACGCAGTAGGGTAAAATGGGTTTACTCACCTCTTTTTTCCACTTTGTGTGTGCCTCTAGAAAGTGGATTTTCACAAGTTCAAATGAATCGAATCGCGCATCACATTTTGTACATTTTTCTGATGTGGTATCTTTATCAACGAGATGTGTCTTTTTGTGCTTTTCTAGGAGATGTGTCTTTTTATGCTTTTCTAGATGTGTCTTTTTGTGCTTTTCTAGATCACCAGTCGTATCAAAGCTGACATAAAGAAACAAACTAAATTAGAATAACGAATAAATACGTTTAAGTACGTTTATTTTTTATCGCGAGATAGGCCTGCGCTTGACGACAATCATGCTTAATACAAAGCAATAATGAAACTAGGTTGAAGTGCGCTTGCGGAGAAGATGCCTATTCACTCTTGTATTGAAGGTACTTAAGTTATACGTGGCAGGGAATACATGCGCTGGAAGGTAAAAAGTAATATGGAGCTTTTACTAAAAGTTAATGATTACAGACTAGCACATGGATTTACACATGGTAGTGTTCACTTAGATTTACATAACAAACATTGAGAGTAGATTTTTTCAGATAATTATGGAAAGTTTTTAAAGCTGAAGTACATATGATCCCCAATAGGTGCTAAAGTTCATGATAACCCATAATAAGCTTTCAGAATTCAATTTTGAAGTACTTACCATTTCCCACAATTTTTCCAATCACACTCATAGGTTATTTCGACTTTTTGAGTTTTCAACTTGGGGTTTTCAAAAAAGCTTTCAAAATCAACCCCATCGCTCGACGAGTCGTCATTGTCACTAGCATTGGGCGTAAAACTCCATGATCTCAGATCACTAACTCTTGGTTCACTGGATGCAGACTCTTTGTCAATGTTAGTTTCTGTTTTATTGGAAATGTTCGGCTGTTCGTTTTTTGTTGACGATTCCTGCAAATTACATTACATTACATTAAATAAGGTATTCATTACATTAAATATCACGTTGAAACTTTTAAATACCAATCCATACTAATATTATACATGCTAAAGTATGCCTGCTACGTTTTTGTGGGGTTTAACTTTCAGGGTACCACCTCAAAATTGTCAAATAAAAAAATCAAAGGAGAGTCAAAAAAATAATTTCAAACTCATTAAATTATTACCTCGGCTGCGGCTCGGGTATTAAGCGTTTCAACTTTTGACTATAAATGTCTACTTTGCGCATTTATAACAACCATCATACTAATATTATAAATACGAAAGTGTGTCTGTATGTCTGCTACGCTTTCACGGCCCATCTGTTCAACCGATTTCGAAGAAATTTGCTACAGGGATAGTTTGTATCCCGGGGCTACATAGGCTATTTTTAACCCGGAAAGTTAAAGAATTCCCGCGGGAATTAAAAATAACTTAATCCATACAGTCGCAGGCATCATCTAGTAATTAATAACTATTACTTACTCCTTCCTTCCATTTTGTGTGGTTTTGTAGGAAATGTGCTTTTATATCTTCAAATTTATCAAATCCTTGCTCACATTTAGAGCATATATGTGGTGCTCTTTTGTAGTGACTCTTTAAATGAGCCTCCGCAGCTTCGGCGGTTCTAAAGCTGAAACATTAATTTGAGTATATTTTATTTCATTCCGCAACATGTAAACCCTAGACAGATTTAACCTGATGTTAACTGATGATACAGTGTTATAATGTAGGGATAAACTTTTAGGGGTAAGGCAGTTATATTAAACCCCATTTGTTTCTACACGGCACCGTACCGGTACGTCTTTGGATGGTAACTAGCCACAGCCGAAGCCTCCTGACCTCCACCTAGCCTCTTATCGCCAAAAAACAAGAATAACTAACATATTTAAGAAATGCTTAAAAAAAACACAAACAGGTTCAGTTTGTTTATTTTCCAACATAATTACACTTTCTGGAACTCAGGTAAAATATATAAGTAAGTGTGGCTCGATCAGCCCCCCGATTGTCTAAAAGCTGTCGATCAAATCGTCAAAGTTCGGTGGCAAAGTAAAATAAACCATAAAAGCATTAAATTAGAGCTCAATTTCGTGTATCCATCCTCATCCATTTATGGTATCGTACACACCTAAACGTATAAGAATGGATACACGAAATTGAGCTCTAATTCAGTGCTGTTATGGTTTATTTTACTTTGACGCCGAACTTTGACGATTGGATCGGCAATTCTTACATAATCGCACCTCAAGTACCAATAAACGTTCTAGTTCTGAATATACAAAAGCTTCGATGTAGCTGTTGCACGTCTATAGACTACAGAGTATCTTTGGTATAGCAGTAGTGGGACCCGGAATGAATAGGAATGATGACAACTCAATCAAATCAGCACCTCTATATCAAACTTAAAAACGCGCTTCTAGTATGAAAGTTGTATGAAATTAGCTGTAGTGTCGTCATCAAATTGCAACTCACAATTTTTCTTTAATCTATATTTTAAAATGGTTATCAAACTTAAAACTAACCGAGGATTTGAATTTTAGGTCTTTTGGAAGACCCTTTACTTCATATTCAGTTAGATTTTTTTTATCCACTACAAGTTAGCCCTTGACTGTGATCTCACCTGATGGTAAGTGATGATGCAGTCTAAGATGGTAGCGGGCTAACCTGTTAGGGGCATGGCAGTTAAATAAAATTTAACAAAATTCAAATTTAATTTTGATGTAGGCATCATCCCTATTGCGAAGGAAGAGGTGGTGGCACTAGAATTTCAGACCCAGGTTCATTTACTGTCCCGCTGATTTGAGTTTTGGGACAGCCCGCTTTTCCACCTGAGCTATTATAACCTTCTAAATGGTGGCGAAATATAATGTAGCAGTTTTTCATTGCCTGAAAACACCGATAAAATTACATTTTCTAAAAATTTATCCTAGCTAGATCGATTTATCGCCCCTAAACCCCCTGCATTTCCTATCCTCATTATGTAAAAAAACTTCGTTGCTTAGTTGAACTCCTTTCCACTAAAGCTAAGCTATGAAAATCAATTGATTCTGGTAGGTTTTTTGTGACATATATTATATCCGTAACGTAGCATCGATGATTTTCCTAATGTTGCATAGAAACTATCGGCTTAGCATTACAGAAATTTTAAACGGTCGAAAAGAGACAAGAAAAAGTAAATTGAACGGTTCACAATCTGTCGACAGTTTACAATTTCGCTAGATAGATTACAATCTAACGGTTTTCACAATCTTACGGTGACATATACAATATACATTATGTGTGTTCATATATTTATGTATAATATATCCTACTCTTTATTATTTTCCAGGTACATTATTGTAATTTTTTTTTCTTTTTATTAACTGCCGAGTTATTGTCATATCTTCTCAGTAGAATCTTCTTTTCAAGCTGGTGGTAAAGTCCCGTTGATTCATCATAAATGACACAATTAATCCTAAAAAAACCTATTTCCATTCTTTATTTAGTTTTTGGTGTGAAACTTTTATAGCACTTTGGAATGGGAAATACAACCGATATTTATTAGTATAAACTATAAAGTAATTATATATTTGATATAAAATAAATAAAAATTGTCCTTGTAACATTTTGCCAAATTGATGTTTATATATAACGAAATAGTTTTATGACAGCAAAAAAACGTATATAATAATATCATGTATGACTATGAGATAGCTGCACTTTTGGTAACTATCGCCAGGAAGGCTGATTCAGTATTAGGTGGGTGTAGGGCTCTCCACTGATGATCTCTCCGATCTCCGATAGTGAAGGTCTGCCCAGAAGTCGCAGGCATCAGCTAGTTTTTCATATAATCTGCATTGAATGCGAGTTTTATGTATTTCTTAGTGGCCAGGTTGTTGTTTCCAAATATGATATCTGTCACTTTAGTTGATGGTAAAATGACAAATATTAAGGTTTGAAATAAACAATAGATACTCTGACAGGATTGCAAGAAGGGCTGCTACGTCATTCAGCAGGTACAAAACCAGCACTTTGATGATTTACGGACGTATTCGTCTGAAATTGACTAGTTTCGGGTGGCTCAACAGGCATCGAAACTCGCATTTTCAATGCAGGTTATATGCAAAATATAGTGTGTGCCGCGGGATGAAACACGATTTCAGACTTTGGGTGATGCCAGCCCTTGCTTCACTCAGGCAGGCAACTTCACCCTCGTCTGAAATCATCTTGTTTCACCCCAAGGCACTATTGCTCATTTGGCGATATATCACACATGTAGTATGTACTTTGCCTCTTATACGTGTTTATAATAGTAGTAAACGTTTATCTAGTTTTGTAATTTACCTACCTTTTAGTATTTTTTTCCAAATGCTTTTCACCTTGCTGCTCAGGGCTTATCTCCAATTTATTTTCTAAATCGTGATCATCGTTTAGAATTTCAAAGCTGCAATACCTACGTAAATAACCAAAATCTTTAGATAGGAAAGATGAGTCTTTTGTTGGTATAGTCTACTAATTATAAATTAATATTTTTATAAATTGCGTGGTGAGAGTACATGAAATGGTTTAACTTTGGTGCTATGATAATTCGCGAAAAAGTGTTGTACAATGAAATGAAAATATAGTTGATTTGTATTGAGAAACAAATTTGCATATTGCGGTCATAAAGGGAAAGTTGTACAGAAATTATGTAGGTAACTAGTGCATTTTAAAAATGACCCTATAATATTGGTTTCTTCTCAGCAATCTGCATGCGATATAATGTGGGAGTGATACGGGATGACAGCTTTCAGGATTTCAGGAAATAAAATTTGAGTAGGTATACTTTTTGTTTTTTTTCTTCCAATGCACCGGCTTATTTGTTTTTTTATAATAGGCCGACCTGGTTTTTCTCTTTCCCATCTGGAAAAATAATAAATCACAATAAATCAGTCTAGATAATTCAAAAATTCATGGACTTTGATGAAGTCCTCGGATATGTGTACGACATTATGTAAAAAAATTAAATTGTCGGTACATTGGTTTTAGTGGCGTGACACAGTGCACTCTCCATTATATTATGGGGTGGCTGTAAAAGTACGTGGTGTACGTGACTGAAGTTTCACTTCAACAAACGTCAAATTTGAAATCACACAATGATACATAACCTACCAGCGCAACAATACAAATATCACCGCGGTCGACGTCATCTTCATTTTTCTTTTTGAAGCGATTTTGAATTTCAAATATTACAAAATAATCACACTGACTATTAGGTACTGTAATTAGGTAGGTACTGTAGGTAATTACTAATAAAACAAACAAAACTTACTTTTGTCCAATAGTCACACACTGCAGAAGTAAATTGTTTTTGTACACGACAGAAAGGAGGGTTATCCGTCTACGTGCGACTGAAAACTGAAAACAAGTTCTGCGCGTTCAGTAAAATATTGGATGAAGTTAGGCGGCGTGCGCACGTTTCTTTGTTTTGCATTAAAAAAATAGAGTGGATTGGCAAAAATTGTGCCTCTAAGAGGATTTTTGTTTTGTTTATGTTATGTTACATTCTATCTATCTTATATACTTACGATAAATCTTTGGGGTAATGTTTATTATGACCCTAAATATATTTATATAGAACTAGATGATGCCCGCGACTTCATCCGCGTAGATTAAGGTTTTTTGATTCTCCTTTTGATTTTGATGAAACTCCTTAATTTCCCCGGGATATAACCTACTTCTATACCAAATTTCAGCAAAATCGGTTGAAAAGATGGGCCGGGAAAGCGTAGCAGACAGACAGACAGACACACTTTCGCATTTATAATATTAGTATGGATTATTCTGCCGGTCTGTATTTGAAATTCCCCTCTTCGTATCCATCCGATGGCACAACCTTTGTAAAACAAAAAACTAGCTATAAAATTGGGTATAGATTTGAGTGAGTTACGAAGTAACAATAACATCATATTATAATATAGTCTTATAAATGCAAAAGCGTATATATTTGTTAGTTTGTCCTGCAATCACGCCGCAATAAAGCAACGGGTCGTCGCAATTTTTTTCAATTTTGTATATTCTATTTTATTTTATATTTTATTTAGGATTTTTCAATTAGTTTACTATTTACAAAATATTTGAACTTGTTGAGACACATCTCCTATATTTCTTCTGTGAGTTTATTATAAAAAGGCATACTGTTACCGACAACTGAATAACTAATTTTACGAAGTCAGGAAGCGGGTCTAAATTCTCATATTTTCTTGTATGGTCATTTTTTTCTTTCTTGAATTTATTGATGTTTTTATGCACATACCTATACTAAATCCAAAATATCCGTAATCCATACTAATATTATAAACGTGAAAGTATGATTGTTAGTCTGCTATGCTTTCACGACTCATCCGTTCATCCGATTTTAATGAAATTTAGTACAGGACTAAGTTGTATCCCGGGCAAGAACATAAGTTAGGTACTAATTTTTATCCTGGAAAATTAAAGAGTTTCCGCGGGAATCAAAAATCCACGCGGACGAAATCGCGGGCATCATCTAGTTTTCAATTATGTATTGGTCGATAAAAAATTATAACAATTATTAATTTATTAGTAATTTAGCCGAATAATTATTTTATTAAAATGGCAATAAAAGAAAAATTATGTATTGGTCGTGGACCGTCATAATTTCAACTTCTTTGAATTTAGTTTTGTACATGGCACGAACAGTCCTTTTCTGCAAGACGAAAACAGAATGACAGACATAATTCTGTGAAAGTAACCAAAATATACCACTCTCGCAGTTTCTAAATCTGTCAAGTGGCGAATCTTTCTAAAATGCAGCAGAACTGAGTCTGTTCGATAAGTCATCTATATGATGGCCCCATTGGAGTTTAGCATCTTACGTTTTTCCGAGAAAAACATCTGTATCCACTAAATCTAATTCCTCATGATCAAGTTGTACAGTGGGTTTTACCTGTTTTATCATTATATTATTATCATTTGTAGGTAGAGTGTCCATAAGTGGATGTAAAAGGATGCTCTACGCAAAACATTCGATAAAGGTCGAGTATAGATGAATTGAATGAAGGGGCGACGCTTCATTCAATTCATCTATACTCGACCTTTATTTCGCTGCCTAAAATCGATATTTCGCCAGTTACCTCCTTCGGATGACTCTTTTAATAGAAAAAAATCTACAGAACCAAAATACCTATTCAAAGTTAGTTCAATCTGTAGTAGTGGAGTGTGTGCACAGAACAGGCAAAATAAGACAAGAAAATAATAATAAAATACCGTTTTGGGTTCAGTGAATAATAAAATAACCACCAATTACAAATATAATAAATTTAAATATTTTCAAAATAAATATTTTATATACAGAAATCGTCCAGTTACATTTTTTTATACGTATATTTATCGATGATTAGTTTTGTTCGATGGTAGTGGATTCATTAACGTTTGTGTACGGATACTAACAGTGACAGACGTCATTTCAGAAGCAAGGGAACGCAACCTCCCGCTTTGAGAGCCCGGAGGCGTATGGAATCTGACTGCCGAATTTCATGAATATATAACAAAATTTTGAGATGCGCGCCCGTACTAAATCTGTATGAAAAATTCGTGCTGTAAAAATGAGGAATGTTTGGAACCAGATTGTAAAAAAACTTTTAAGTTGTATTGAAAATATTATTTATTTAAAGTGTGCTTTGATCTTTTACGATTAATTTGAAATAACTTTTGTTTAAATCATGTCTCAAATTAAATCACAATAGTCGTAATGCGATAACGCCTTTTTTGAGATTTCCATGAATTTCCCGATAATTTTCTGCTGTTACTATACGACTTTTTGACCACTTTTTTTAATTACGTCATACTCCATTTAACTGAATAGCGAATGGTATTTATTTCGTAATGAAATTTTAATTTTTACTATGCTAAAAAGTGGTAACAGAAAACCATGTTTTGAGTACATCGACCCTTAACTCGATTTTAGTGTGTGTGGATTGGTTCTGGTTTGCGTAAGTAAGTCAAATTAGCCACTGGACAGTATAGTCGTACCTCTGCTACCAACCTTTTTCCACAATTTTGCCAGTCACATAAGGTAGGCACAACTTCTTTGTGTACACGGTCAAAGTGCCAATCCAACGCTTTTTGGTCTAGAAAACGCTTTCCACAGCCATCTTGCTGACATTTTAAGCATGATTCTTTGTTTCTGTAAACAATAGTACATTGTTAATAGGCATCATCAATCATCATGCTAAATGGCGACCTGCATAAGAGAGCGTATCCGCCAGAGATATTATGCTACACTACGGAGTACAGATGTGTGTCAAACCCACCAATAGGAGCGCTTTGTCTAAAACTAGCGATCTAAGCTATCAAAATCAAGCGCTCCTACTATAGGAGCGCTTGATTACATAGCATTTGATTAGTAGATTGGACACACCCTATCTTGTCTTGCAACCCTAAAAGGGGTGAAATGGGGGTTGGAAGGTTACATAAAAGGTCTATGATATGAAGTATAGACATTAAAATCAGCATTTAGATTATTAGTTTTAAATAATAAAAACTTGCATGAGCTATTTATAGCCTCTATAGATAGGATTTTTGCAGCAGGGGTGAAATGAGGGTTGGAAGGTTACATCAAAGTTCTATGATTTTGAAGTGCAGACATTCAAATCAGCATTTAGATTAATGGTTTTCAATAATAAAAACTTGCAATAAGCTACATAAAGCCAATATACTCGTAGATAGGCTTTTTGCAGCGTGAAAATTTCATAATCTCATAGGAAATCAGAAATTGTACGCAAACGAAGTCGCGGGCAGCCTCTAGTAAGTAATAACTGCGGTAAGTAATATTTTTATCGCCCAAGGGTAGCAAAAATCTGCAATATAGTTTTAATAGCGGTGTATTAAGATCAACTATACGAGGATATGCATTATATTATTGTAAAAAAGAATATATTAAGTATGTGATTATCTTTTATGCCTGTAAGTAAACTATAAGTTCAGTATTCTTCCGTATCTATATACTATACTAATATTATAAATGCAAATGTGTGTTTGTCTGTTATGTTTTCACCACCGATCTGTTAATATTTGATACCACAGAAATACCTAGGAGAGAGTTCCCACAGTACAGTATTTTCAACATAAAAAATCAACGCGGGTGAAGTCGCGGGCATCATCTAGTCTTACATACAATTATAATGATGTGGAAGTAGGAACTTACTGACGTAGCTACTTACTTTTTGAAATTCACTCTTAGTCTTCTTCGCACAGTTTTCTCCCGAGTTATTCCCAAGTATTTCTTTTTGTTTCCCATGGTAAAATCTATATGTATATTAGCCTATCTATACACCTATGAGAACCTAAAAATATTTCTGTTTATATTTAAAAAATCTCAAAACACCTTTGCAGAATTATCTACCTATTATTATTATAATTGCTGGGTTTTATATGCCTTTCAATAAATACTTTATTATTATTACTAGATGATGCCTGCGACTTCGTCCGCGTAGATTAGGGTTTTTCTGATTCCCGCGGGAACTCTTGAATTTTCCGGGATAAAGGCCTGTCTTAGTAGTCTAGTCTTAGGTTGTGTCATAAGATACAAAATTGTAATTCCTAACCATAGAGGAGATATTTGAGATTAAAGTGACCAGTACAACAAAACGCCAATTTCATATGTAAGGACCTAATATTTTATTTTACACCACATAGCTTACATAGTACAAGGAAATAAATAAAATAAGCTTAGCAAAGTAAGTAATTGGTTGTTGTGCACCGGGAGGTAGCTAGGACAATATCAGAAAGCCTAATTTCATGATTATTATTAATTGGCCGAGCGAAGCAAATGTCTCGAGTCTACTTGAGTGAATTTGCACTTGTCTGCCTGCCCGTCCATCCGTACGTCTGTCAGAGCCTTATAACTTCTAAATTACTGAACGTAATTACTTCAAGTTATAGTCACCTGGAAGTGTTTATAGTTATTTCCTGTTTTGTGTACCTACCTACCAACTAAATAATTCTTGACAATGAAACTAGAAGTTTAGTTTCACTCCAATACCAGAGCATCATCAAACATGCATTGAGGGTATTTTATGTGGTGTGGTGAATATCTCAGGCAGCTAGTCCAAGATACACACTGTACCACATAGATTTGCCTTCTGTGGCAGATTATAGCGGATTAAACTTCTAGTTTTTTCACTGTCATGGACTTCCGCAAAGTAATGCCTGCTTCTATCCAATAATAATTCTTGATTTAATATTATGTGGGAGATGCTAAAGGAAACTTTACTTGGCTAGTGTTATATTTCAGGGTTTCAGTAAGTAACGTTAATTTCTTTTCATTACATGAAAATATACCCGTCTGTAAGCCCATGTGTAGATGAGAGCTTGAGATAAAATATATTCCAATTTTGCCTATCAGCCATAGATTGTACATTTACAAGTGTTCAATTTTCCTTTTCACTACATAAGGAATAAGAATATTTCAAAATTATTTACCAACTAGCTGATGCCCGCAACTTTTTCCGCATGGATTGAGGATTTTTGGTATTGCGGGAATTCTTCAATTATCCAGGATAAAAAAGCCTGTGTTATTCCAGACTATTATCTACCTCTGTGCCGTATTTCATCCAGATCTGTTTAGCTGTTCTGGCATGATTGAGTAACAAACATCCATCCATCTAAACTTTCGAATTTATAGTATTAGTAGTAGTAGTAAACATAGTTTTCATAAGTTGAAAAACTTTTATTTTTCATGCATGAATAGCTCTAATTAGTAAACAAAAAATAGTTATGTTGTTTTTTTTTAAATTGACACACACACAACTACCAACCTTTTGATTTGCCTCGCTATTGCTAAATAAATTTTTCTGTGTCTCTGTCTGCTTTTTTTCAATCGAAATTGCGGGGTTTTACTACCCATCTGAAAGTAGATATCCATTTTCACAAACATATTAAGTATTCTAGTGCAATGTCTGAGAAAAAGTCTACTCAAGCAACACCTAGCCAAAGTTGAATTTGGTTTACCCCACGAGTGCTTGTTAAACAGATATTTCAAAATCATTATAAAGCTTCAAGCCAGTATTTAGAAAAAAAAACTACTATTTAGGCCCGCTTGTAGAAACACTTGGTTATCCTTTTTAACTACCTACTTTGACAGAATTCATATAAAACTTCTGTCAGGGTTTTAAATTTATTCCTGGGTTAAACACAACCTGGCTTCTCAGTAAGCGGACCTTATCATGGTAATGATAGACCAACATTGACAGCCACTTGTATCTCCTTACCCTCCCTATTGATTGTTCTGAGTTTGACACACACATAGTTATTTTATAAGGTACATGTATGGATTACTATTCTAACCATACGTTACATTCTGGAGAACTAAATTATGCTCACAACTTTGCTTGTATGGATTTAGTTACTATAAAAATTCTGGGTTGCATCTCAGGAAAGGACAAATCAATGAGAAAGGAGAAGGTATCATCAGTTAGATATAAAGCCTGTCTAGTTAAAATTTTAAAAGTTACAGAAAAATATATTAACCACTAGCCATCTACAACTTGGTAGCGGCTCAGCTATAGTTGGACGTTCATATTTTTTTTACAGAAAGACCTTGATGTGGTAAGCCTTGCACTAAAATATTTTATTCCGAATTCTAATACTTTTCGAGAAATATTTTTTGAAAATCGCAATTTTTCACCACTTTTCACTATTTCTTACGACCAGTGACCAGAGACAAGTAACATATACATTTGTTTGCCATAGATTACAGACTCATTGACGTATAGTTGGCGTACTTAAGTTTCGTTTTACGTATTAGAATCCGTTCCAAACATAAAAAGTATTACAAACATCGATATATATGTAGGTACTACACTAGCGGCACGCTATGATGGCCAGTTTGACACATTACAATAGTGATGTGGAATGTCAATTTATTCTCGAACAAAAAACAATTAAGTTTTGTTTTTGTACCTGATTAAATAGGTTTAATAAAACAAAAATGTATATGTTTATTTAATTTATTTGAACGAACTGAATATTTGAACGAAAATGAATATACATACTTTATATGCACACAAGAAACATATGAATACAAAAGATACCAAAAAAGGTGCCACAAAAGGCCATAATTAATCAGATTCGTCCATACTACTATTTTCACTGTCGTCACTGCTATCATCACATACATTAATAATTATATGTTCGTTTTCTATAATATTATCTATTTTCACATCTCTTTCATAATCTTCCCTTATTAATTTAACAGTTTATTTGAAATCCAAAGCCAGGTCAAAACTATATCACAATCGCATTGCACTGACAGTTTATACTTTTCGAAGCAACGTCAATTCGAAACTGCTTTGTTTTGCATTGAGCATTGACGCGAGTTTGCCGGAGGTAGTAGTTGTGCTAGCCAGCGATCCTATGTGACGATCGTATTAGATTCCATTTTTAAAAACTTATTGATATTTTTTTGCGATTTCAGAGGTTTGTCCACATAGTGAAAATTGTTCATATTCACAAGTACATTCACCCCTTAAATGGTGCAAACTGATTTTTCTACACTTGTATACATTTAAGAAATCAATTTAATAAATAAATTTTGAGTCCTAAACCTAAAACTACATTCGATAAAATTTATGAATCTCTGCACATCACTATCGTCAATAAAGTAATACAATTATTTCCTTCAAAGTCGTTATCAATTAATACGGAACTTCATGAGAAACTACATTCGATAAAATTTATGAATCTCTGCACATCACTATCGTCAATAAAGTAATACAATTATTTCCTTCAAAGTCGTTATCAATTAATACGGAACTTCATGAGCGGACAAACGTCAAACCGGCCATCATAGCGTGCCGCTAGTTTAGATGGGCCCTTTCATACAAAAATGGCGGGTGACCAACTATGAGAGCGCGTTCCTATAACCTGTCATAAGCCTGTCTGTCCCCGTCGTAGCGCTGTCACGGTCGCTCATCGTGTAGATAATTTGTTATTAAGTTATCATCTAAAGTTTTATTAGTTTGGCACTGTATAATTTTTATTTTAAGGTAAGTGTTTCAATTCACAATTATACATTTCATAAAAAACGTTATTTAGTCTTCCTATTTAATATTTCTATCCAATAAGCAATCATTTAATTTCCGCGGCAAACTGTATGATATTTTTTTTTACTCACTGGCCTTACGGCTTTGGGTTCCAACCCTAGAATAGTCCAGTCCAGTACGATAAAAAAAATGCAACCAAGATTAGTTAATGCATAGATGGGCAGAACGGACAGTAGGCAATAATACCTTCCGAGACGCAATATTATGCTATTATAATAATATGATAAAATTAGTTATTGACGTGAGTTTAATGTTTAAACCAACTTCAATAAATAAAGAGTTTTCATTTATTAAAGTTGGTAATTTTTATTTTGTACTAGCGAATGCCCGCGACTTCGTCTGTGTTGTTTGAGGATTTTTGGTTCCCGCGCGAACTCTTTAATTTTAAACGGTTTTAGCTGTTATTATTTTAAATTTCAAGTTTTTTGCATTAGTAGTTACCGAATTATGCTAAGTGTGACGGACAGTCATGTCGCACCACAAGGGTTGTTTTCTTATCATTTTGGTACGCAACCCTAAAAATGACTTTATTTCTGTCAATTTTTCGACAAAACTTATCAACAATTAACAAATAATTAAATTTAAAAAAAACCCACGACGAACTGCAGCGCCCCATTGTGTTGACTTTGATCTTTAAATATATCTAAGAACCTTCTCACAAGCTATATATATCTAATGCAAAAAACCGCATAATAATCGGTCCAATGGTTTTCCAGGAAACTGGTAACAAAAAAGTGGTAAAAATAACAACATCATACTAACATTTATCGTTTATCTCAGAGAGTACACTGATGTAGGTATTATTTTCGACAAGCGCATCTGTACTAATCTATGACCGAGTCATACGTTTTCAAGATGGCGCATATGTTGCAAGCAAGTTCCCGCTTTTCAGACTAGATGGCGTTGATGGCGTTGCTAAAAATACGCCCACATTCTTTGTTTGACAGGGCCCGTCTATGTAAATTGAGGTCGTTGATTACAAAATGTTAATAATTTAATCACACCATAAAAAATGTCTATCATTGCATTTATTAGGCATATTAGTATATATTTTCCTTTGATATGCTTTGATTATATATTTAACAGAGTACATGGACGTTTTTTATAATCATTCGAATAAAACATCGAGTTTTATGTGTACCGATTATTGGAAAAACGGTACGCGTTCGTTGGCGCCAAAATGAGAAGATTTTAATTTTTTGTACTCCTGACTGTGCTGACTTTTGATATGCTGACTACGTTAAATGGCGTCTTCGAAGCCTCAGGCCTCGTCGTCGTCACCATCTTCTAGCGTTTCGTCGAGAATAGTGCAAGTGTTAGACTCTAATGAGCCACTTGTGCTTGCAAGTGCTGGGTCTTGTGTAGTGCAGGTGTTTGACTCCAAAACCGAATCGGCATACCCCGACTCCACGCAGTCTTGTCTGCCCTACCCCTAGTGTTTTTTTAAAGCGCGAAGCCAGAAGCTCGCGTAGTAATAGGCCTATTACACCGCACTTTTCACCGGGCCCTGTGGAAAGGGTTGGCGTGGGCGTTATAGGCCTATTACACTGCACTTTTCACAGGGACCCTTACACTTAATTCAGTGTAGTGTAATAAGGTGAAGGAAGAAAGGGTCCCTAACATAGACAAAGTACTCTGTGGTCCCTAACTTGAACCCTAATGCTGATAGACAAAGTACTCTGTGGTCCCCAACTTGATCCCTAATGCTGTGTAATAAGTGACGCTCTATCAAGCGATAACGCGCACCCTTACCACAGGGCCCTGTTGTAAGTGCAGTGTAATAGGCCTATTAGTTTTGGCGTCGCTATATTACATTGCACTAACTACCTGGCCCTAACTCAGTATGAACGAGAACGTCAAGAGAGTTGGACGTGTATCTTAGTATATTTATTATCGTTCACTGATTATGGCACCCATGCTATCGATGCAATAAAAGTTGTATCCATACTAATATTATAAACTAGATATTCCCGTGACTTTGTCCGCGTGGATCGCGTTAATAATATTAGCATATGCTACGATTTCAAGGCCCATCTAATCAAACAATTTTGATGAAATTTGGTACAGCGGTAGGTTACGTCCCGGAGAAGGGCATAGCTACTTTTTATTCTGGAAAATTAAAGAGTTCCTGCGGGAACCAAAAAAACCTCAATACATGCGGGCGATGTAACGGGCAGTAGCTAGTAGTTCATATAGTATAGTAAATTACTATACTATTCTATAGTATAGTTATATATATACTATTCTATATTATAGTTTAGCACACGCACAGAGCACACGTTATATTGACAAAATGCACGCGCGAGCCATAGAGACAACTACTCTCTAAGCTGGTCGTGCGACAACCGAGGTCCCTAACCGCCCTGTTAGTTATTACACTACCCGGTCTGCAGAGCTCTCAGACAGTTAGACAGACCGGGACCACCCGTTCTCCCTAAACAGGGACCCTTAATCCCTGAACCTTATTACACTACAGAAACGACAGGTCATCCTTTATACACTGTTAGCTGCTACTTTGACAGAACTCGTTTAAAACTCTTGTCAAAAATTCCTAGGTTAAATGTAACCCGGCCCCGGCAAGCAGGCTTAAGTAGTTAACCATGTGGTCACTCCATATTAATCTTAGAATCGCAGGCCAACCGATCAGTGTCTACTTCTTGGTTCTTCTTTCGTAGCCCTACTTGTGTCCGAGGAATTTTTTTAATGAAATCTATTAAATTTAGTAAAAATAGTTGCTAGTTTTAATACTTAAATCCAATAAAGACAGTAAGTATAAAATATAAAATGTTTTTATTCACTATTTCAACAATATTTTATTTACAGTTTGAATTTTACAATTTACAATCAACAACTTACGTAATAATATTTACAACTTCTAGCAAGCCTACCTTGGACCCACTAAGTGCTTCGATGTGCTTTATACATACTTAACAATATACAATTAGGAAAACGAAAATATACTAAAACTAAGACCTAATATATAGCATAATGTGACTTTGATTTTCGGTTATGCGATGCATATAACATGCGTGCTAATATTATAAGTCACGTTTCAAATCAGCCCCCCGATTGACTAAAAGTTGCCGATAGGTATACACAATACCCTAAACAGATAAGAATGGATACACGAAATTGAGCTCTAATTCAATGCTGACATGGTTTATTTTACTTTGGCGCCGAACTTTGACGATTTGATTGGCAATTCTTACACAATCGCACCTCAGTTAAGGACTAATAGGCCTATTACACTGCACTTTTCACAGGGACCCTTACCCTTGATTCAGTGTAGTGTAATAAGTTTTAGGGATAAAGGGTCCCTAATTTGAACCTTATTGCTGTGCAATAAGCGACACTACCTAGCGGCCACGCCCACCCTTACCTCAGGGCCCTGTGGTAAGTGCAGTGTAATAGGCCTATTAGGGCTGAGCAAAGTCAAAGTACCTTCAATAGATAATATATCACCGTAAGATTGTAAAAACCGTTAGATTATAATCTAAACTATCGAAAGATTACAATTTAACGCATTATTTTTCGGTAGATTGTAATCTGTTAGGTATATTAAACCGAGGGCACTACCTGATTATTTATGTCGAAACCTAACCTACAAGAAACAGACAAGAAAACGTAAATACAATATTTCTAAAATTGACACTCAGAACATTGAACGGTTCACAATCTTTCGACAGTTTACAATTTCGCGAGTTAAATCTAACGGTTTTTACAATCTTACAGTGACAGAAATATTTATTTTATAAATACTAGTCTGTCCACGATAAGAAAATAGTGAATCATCACATAACTTAAATTTGGACCAATATTTATTTTCTTTAAACCAGACACATTTTGAATTTAAATTTTATAATAATATTATATACTGTAAAGTCAAACTAAATAATTTTAAATTGAGTGTTAATATAATTTTTGCATAGTCTCTTACAGTAGATTGTGTACGGGAAGTTTATACTTATAACAGCTGTTATTACCCACAATATTGCAAAATAAATGATTTATAGGACTATTACACTGCACTTATCACAGGGACTCTTACACTTAAATCAGTGTAGTGTAATAAAATTTAGAGAGTAAGGGTCCCTAAAATGGTCCTTATTGCTGTGTAATAAGCGACGCACTTACTAGCGGCCACGCCCACCCTTAACACAGGGTCATGTAAAAAGTGCAGTGTAATAGGCCTATTAGGTTGCAGGTTAAGCCACGCCCTCCGACCAATCGAGTTGCAAGAAATCAAAAAACTTTCTGCTTACTCGCAATTTCATTGGTCGGGCTTAGCGTGGCAGCCACCAGCCATCAGTCTCTATTTTCTTACGGGGTCAGACTATAAGTGTTTTTTTTTATAATAACAGTGATAAAAGCTTTTATTCTAGGACTTTTGAATTGCTACTAATTATGGTGTTACTATTAGCGAATCACGGTCGGCGGAAAAGTTATCAAACTACACAAAAGCTGATGAGAGTAGACTAATATAGCAAAAACTTTAAAAAATATTTTCGATATTAAGTTTTCTAAAAACTTGCAGAGGAAAGTTTTCAGTTTTATGCAGAGAAAAATCACACATGTGTGTTTATTTATTTGCGCCAGTTTCCACAAACGGCAACACTTTATGTTTCATATAATCTGCATAAAAAGCGCAAGTTGTATTAAAATTGTTTTTCATATTTATTTTAGTTGCTAGGTTGTTGTTTACAAATATCATATCTGTCAGTTTAGTTGATGGTTAAAATGACAATTAGAAAGGTTTGAAATAAACAAAAGATACTCTGACAGGATTGAAAGGAGGGCTGCTACGTCATTCAGCGGGTAGAAAACCATCACTTTCTGCACTAGGGCATTGTTAGGTGATTGTTTTCTATCCGCTGAATGACGTATTCGTCTGAACTTGACTAGTTTCGCGTGGCTCAACAGGCATTGAAACTCGCACTTTCAATGCAGGTTATATGAAAAACCTTCAATACAATTGGAAGGATGAGTTCTAGTTGTTTGCACATTAACATATAAATTACATTCTAATGAATCTACCCTTATATTTATAAAACATCTTAATTGCTAACCCTAAAATAAAGGCGGTTTTTGAATAAACATAATTATTATTATTATCGACTTTAAAATTTATATTACGAATAGGCCTACAAAAAGTGAGCATACCCCTAAGTATAATATATTAGTGTGGTAAAATTACTCTATTGTAATTAATCTATTCGTCTTTATTTATTATGTGCGTGATAAATTAAAACTATAACTAGATCTCTCGTCTTAACTAAAACTGAACGCGCCCAACCAACTAATGCAACTAAAGTGAATTCTATGCCAACATTTAATAAACGCGTTCATTTTTAGTATAGATATCTACCTAATTATTGTAGCTGTCACCGTAAGATTTTAAAAACCGTTAGATTATAATCTAAATCGCGAAATTCTAAACTGTCGAAAGATTGTAAACTGTTCAATGTTCTGAGTGTAAATTTTTGAAATATTCATTTTATTTACGTTTTCTTGTCTCTTTCTTGTAGGTTAGGTTAGGGTTCGACATAAATAATTAAGTAGTGCCCTTAGGTTTTATCGGGTTTAAATACCTATCAGATTACAATCTACCGGAAAATAATGCGTTAAATTGTAATCTTTCGACAGTTTAGAATTTCGCGAGTTAGATTATAATCTAACGGGTTTTATAATCTTACGGTGACATAGCTAAACATCTATTACATTCATTGGACATACTTTCACAATACAAATATTGACAATCACATTACAATTAGTTCAATTCATCACGTGAATCCTCAAAATTCTAAAATCGCACCTTTAGCTTCATCACTGTATAAATTAATACAACCTCCAGAGGTCCTAGGGTTGTAACGGAACCTCGCCTCCGCCTCCGTAAGTGCGGAACTTTCGCAAGAAATCGTACTTCCGCTTCTGCTACCGCATCCGCCTCCGCAATTTTTTTTCGAAATTGTAACGGAGTTTTATTTACGTTAACTTACAATGCGAGAGGACCGATGCGTCCGTTCGTATTGTGTTGCGCGCGAAATGGTGAGTAGTGAAGATGAAGAATATGCATTACTTGTAAGGCGGGAAGATGTGGGCTTTTACGTACGCTCCAACTCCTACCCAATTTTGATGTTTAAATAAACTTTTTACTTTGTATTTCTTTAATAAATCACGAATTAATATTTTCTTCCACCTCCGCCTCCGTTTACCTCAGCATCCGCGGAGGCAAAGCCCCTTCACCTCCGCATCCGCCTCTGCTTCCGCTAAGAACGCCTCCGTTACAACCTTAGTCCTAACATTCAATATCATCTGATTCCAACTTGCTATGAGCCTGAGGCCACAATTACACTTCTAAGTTTTAAGTGGCGTACGTAAGTAACTTACGTAACTAACATTTGCATACTATTTACATTTCGTTACGTACGATTTACGTGAGTAAAACTTACAAGTTTAATTCTGGCCTTATAAATCTTTGTCTTACCGGCTCTAACTTGGCTCCGTCAAGTTTTTCCACCTTTCTAAAACTGGCCTGTCAAGTTCATTACCACATGTACTTGACTCCTGACTTTAAAGAATTTAGCTCAAACTTGGTTTCAACCAGGAATTAAGAACTCTCTAAAATTGTTTCGACCATGGTTTTAGAGCTAGAACTTCTACAAGTTCATTACTGTATTGACCGATTGGATTACAACTTTCCATAAAAGGCCAAGCTTATTATTATGCCTCAAAATGTTCTGAGTCCTAACTATCAATATGATCAGGCTCCAACTTGGTTCCGGTCCTTATCATGACTTCATTATCTGGCCCCTGCATGGTTTCTATGGTGAGCATCATCTTTTCATCACAACTGTCATCGCCCGAGTCTGAATACATCGACTGCGTTGACGTTGCCACTTCCTGTTAAATAAAAATTTAAATGTTAACAAAAACATTCATCAATCGATATGTCGACCTGAAAAACATAATTCAATTATTTGTAGAATCCCCACAATATTTTTCTTCACAACATTTTAGACTAGAAAAAATAGTATGAAGAGCCTAAATAAGAATAAATTATAATCAGTGGTCCCGGCAGATGTTCTGCCCTGAACTTTGAAACCTGGCAGATGTTCTGCCCTGAACCTTGAATCCCGGCAGATGTTCTGCCCTGAACCTTGAACCCCGCGGATGTCCAATTGTGAATATAAACAATCCCAGGACACACGAAAAATTCGATCAAATTTGGTCAAGCCGTTTGTAAGTTTTAGCGAGACTACATACTAATATTATAAATGCGTAAGTGTGTCTGTCTGTCTGCTAGCTTTCACGGCCCATCTTTTCAGCCCACTACAGCCCATTAACGTCCCACTGCTGGGCACAGGCCTCCACTCTCATAGGAGAGAAGGAATTAGAGCTTAGACCCACCACGCTGCTCCAATGCGGGTTGGCGGGTTTTGACGACTATTATCATGTTAGTGATAATAACCGGGACCGACGGCTTAACGTGCTCTCCGAGGCACGGGGGTGAAACACCGCCAACTTCCAACTCCGGGCTAGCACTGAGAATTCCGTAATTGTAAAACCCAATACCTTACTTTTATGCCCGACCGGGAATCGAACCCAGGACCTCGTGATCCACAGTCGACTACGCTAACCGCTAGACCAACGAGGCAGTTAGTTTTCTGCCCATTTTGATGAAATTTGGTATAGAGATAGGTTGCACCCCGAGGATGGATATATGCTGAAGAGCCATATGGTCAGTGGCGGGTATTTTTTAGTAATAAATAAATCCAACAACCAAGCAGAAACTTGAGAAAATAAATAAATAGCAATAGATGCATAAGTGTGTCTATGCTGTCACCGCTCAGCTGTTCAAGCTATATTGAAAATGTACAGAATATAAGGTTGCATCCAGAGTAAGATTTAAAAAACATCAATGCCAGAAAATCAAATA
Organism: Erebia palarica; assembly: GCA_964035005.1. Classification (NCBI taxonomy): domain Eukaryota; kingdom Metazoa; phylum Arthropoda; class Insecta; order Lepidoptera; family Nymphalidae; genus Erebia; species Erebia palarica. The sequence goes on along the minus strand of OZ035985.1, from coordinate 34,424,835 downwards.
CAATAAATAGTAGGTTTTTCAAAACCTGACAAACCCACAGTCAGTATTTTTCTGATTGCAGCCAAGCGCTAGCCTATTTATTTAAAAAAAAAAATCTAAATAAAAAATCCCTTTGATATAATGCAACAACTTACCGTGATCCTGTTTTTAGTGTGTATCCTGACATGCTTGGCCAGATGATCGGATCTCATGAAACGTTTGCTGCACTCGGGGCACTCGAAACGTTTCTCTCCTGTGTGCGTCCGTCTGTGCCGCTGTAGTTCATCCGATCTCGTGAACCTGACAAACAGAAGAACATTAATGTTGCATGGATGTAAAAGTTACCATCTGTAAATCTGTTTAATCAAAGTGGCCAATAATTCAGACAATGTGGCCACTAGGGATGATGCCTTTATCAAAAATAAATTATTTCTAACTGATTATTAAATAGAGGGTCTTCAAAAAGACCTTAAATTCACATCCTCGGTTAGTTTTAAGTTTGATAACCATTTTATAATATAGATTAAAGAAATGTGTGTGTGTTGAAATTAGATGACGTCACAATAGCGAATTTCATACAACTTCCATACTAGAAGAGCGTTTTTAAGTTTGATAAAGAGTTCCTGATTTAATTGAGTTATCATCACCCTATTCTGTATAACATCACACAACCTCTAAGCTAAAATGATAGCTTCAAATCTAGTTCTGTCCCTTTCTGCTTAAAGGGTTAGCAATATTTTTAATGCTGTCATTTTAGTTTCGGACTGGTGGGAGGCTTCGGCCGTGGCTAGTTCCCACCCTACCGGCAAGTAAGATGTACCGCCAAGCGATTTAGCGTTCCGGTAGGATGCCGTGTAGAAACCGACTAGGGGTACGGGTTTAATATAACTGCCATACCTCTAACAGGTTAGCCTGCTACCATCTTAGACTGCATCATCACTTACTATCAGGTGAGATCGCATTTAAGTGTTTAACTTGTAGTGGAATGCAGCAAAAGTGAAACTTCAGAAAAGTAGCCTACGAGAGAATGAGATAAATATAACTCGTACTCTATCTCCTTCTCTCGCAGGCTAAATCCTATTTTGAGTATGTTTGTCCTTATTTTGGTGAAGCGTTTTGTTTCATCGAATTTGCAAATGACAACGATTCTAAATAAGTTTCACTACAATAAATGAAATAAATGAAAAGGATTTTGATGATGATTTCTATTTAATTTTTTACAAAATAACTTTTACATAAATTATAATTAACTTCACGCCCTGAAACTCGCAAGAGTTTGTGGACGTTGCGCATTCCTCCTAAACAACTAAGTTAACAGAATAGATGACAAGTGATAATACAATATTCCTATAGTCCGTGCACGAGCTCCACGAGAAATCAGGGTCTGAAGAAACACGGCTGTACGCCACCCCCGATCGTCGCTCCATATCCAGCTCGCTCCCAGCACTAGTTTCGAGCTTTAAACAACTCTAGATCATTACTTTAACATTCCATAGGATTCCTTGAAACTCGCGCGCGGACTATAAATACCATTCTAATTATTTTTGAATGTATTCTAATTTATTCATGATGATGATGAACTGATGACTGCCTCGTTGGTCTAGCGGTTAACATAGTCGACTGCGGATCACGAGGCCCTGGGTTCGATTCCCGGTCGGGCATAAAAAAATTGTTAGGTATTGGGTTTTTCAATTAAGAAATTCTCAGCGCCAGCCCGGAGTTGGAAGTTGGCAGTGTTTCACCCCCGTGCCCCGGAGAGCACGTTAAGCCGTCGATCCCGGTTATTATCACTGACATGATAATAATCGTTAAAGCCTGCCAACATTGGAGCAGCGTGGTGGGTCTAAGCTCTAATTCCCTCTCTCCTATGAGAGTAGAGGCCTGTGCCCAGCAGTGGGACGTTAATAGGCTGCAGTGGATGATGATTTTGACGACCTCCGTGGCGCAGTGTGTAGCGCTGTTGTCTTAACGTGCGGAGGTCCGGGGTTCGATCCCCGGCAGGGTCAATTTGGGATTTATAATTTCTGAATTTTCCCTGGTCTGGCCTGGCTTCAGCCGTGGCCAGTTACCACCCTATTGGCAAATAAGTGCCACCAAGCGATTTTGCGTTCCGGTACGATGCCGCGTAGAACCCAAATAGGGGTATAGGTTTAATATAACTGCCATGCCCATACCAGGTTAGCCCGCTACCATCTTAGACTGCATCATCACTTACCATCAGGTGAGATCGCAGTCAAGGGCTAACTTGTAGTGGATAAAAAAAAAAGAAAAAGATGAATAGAGTTGTAGCTCACCGTTTCCCGCAGAATAGCCAGTTGCAGTGGAACGGCCGCTCGCCGGAGTGCCAGCGCAGATGCGCGCGCAGGTGCGAAGTCTTGCCATACACTTTGTTGCAGCCGGGGATGTGGCACACGTGCTGCTTCTTACGGTCCACCAGCCGGCTGGAACGAACACGTCAGTTATAGGCCTATGACACAGCAATAAGGACAAATTTAGGGACCCTTTCTCCCTAAATCGTATTACACTACACGGATTAAAGTGTAAGGATCCCTGTGAAAAGTGCAGTGTAATAGGCCTATTACTACCGGTAGCCACCGGTAATCTTGCCGTACACTTTGTTGCAGCCGGGGATATGGCACACGTGCTGCTTCTTACGGTCCACCAGCCGGCTGGAACGAACACGTCAGTTACCCTATGATACTCTAACTGTTACACATGGCCTGTCATCGCCAATCAGAGCACGCCGCTCACGCCAGCCAACCACACACAAGCCTGCCTGTTGCCACCACTATCCACCACCAATATCCCAAATATGGAGGAAATATTTGTAAGAAAGAGACACAGGTCTAAGAGAATATAATCGAAAGCTGCGCCTCCAATTAGCATTGCATCAAATCCCTTACAACGCTTTTTAACCAACTGAATTGTGCATATTTGGAACAAGTTGCCCAAGGATGTGGTAATATCAAGCTCAGATTAGTTCAAGATTAGACAAGAATAATCACTTGAAATCAAAGGACGAAATATGATACAGGCCCCACGAAAGCTGTCTAGCTTTTATAATAATAAAATTCTGCCTTTTTAGGAATTCGGACACATTTTTATTTGATTTGATCCTGGGCAACCTGTTTGGAAATTTTAACTATAAATATATATACCAGCTACAACTCATTTGCTTTGTCGGAATTTTCCCAACGTAAAAGCATGTTAGTTGCAGCTTGTATATGTCACCGTAAGATTGTAAAAACCGTTAGACTATAATATAACTCGCGAAATTCTAAACTGTCGAAAGATTGTAAACTGTTCAATGTTCTGAGTTTCAATTTTTGAAATATTCATTTTATTTACGGTTTCTTGTTTCTTTCTTGTAGGTTAGGTTAGGGTTCGACATAAATAATCAAGCAGTGCAGTAGGTTTTATCGGGTTTAAATACCTATCAGATTACAATCTACCGGAAAGTAATGCGATAAATTGTAATCTTTCGACAGTTTATAATTTCGCGAGTTAGATTATAATCTAACGGTTTTTACAATCTTACGGTGACATATATATTTATAGTTAAAATTAATATGACTCACAATAGTTTAAACATTAATACAGTTTGGTAATTTTTGAATTTTCTCTGCGTTTGTCTGGTGGGAAACTTCAGTTGTGGCTACCACCCTACAGGCAAAACCGTACTGCCAAGCGATTCAGCATTACGTTATAATTAGGTGTATAGGTTTAATATAGATGCCATATGCTTAACAGGTTAGCCCCCTAGCATAAGTTTAGTATTAAATTAGTTATTTTTGTTTAGTTTTTATTGTGAGTGTACTAACATGGTTTTGTACTAACATTAATATGGACTTAATGAGGGTCTGAAATAAACAATTTTTTTAATAGGCACAAGTACAGGAGAGATTACAGTTTTAAAATAATTTTCACTCACTTTTCTCCCTGGTCACAATTGGGACATGTGCATGCCACTCGCTTCATGAGTCTCTTCCCACTGTTGGGACTGTTCGGTCTATGTTTACTAGCCTCGCACTCTGTGGTGGTGGTGTTACCAGAGCTGACGGTGACCACTTGCCATTTACCCGGCTCGTTGGGATCCTGTTGGATCTGCTGTCCTGGAAATGGTGTTTCTGGAAATGAATTTTTATTGTATTGTAACGGAACTGCAAAATCTTTTCATATTTTTCATACAAGCTAATCCACACTGATAATAATAAATGCAAAATTATGTCTATTGCCTTTTCACCATAAACCAAAGTTTGGTACAGAGATACCTTGAATACCTGAGATGCACATAGGCAGTAGGCTATGTGCATCTCAAATCTATGCTGACAACTCTTGGCGATCATGTAGTTAAAAATAATGAAATTAGTACTTAATATATCAACCACATTTATCTAAAATCATCCCAGAAACGTGTCGGGCAATCTACAAATGCCTATGTCATTTACATCAAGGTAAGAAAAACTAAATTATTTATTTTCATATTTATTCTTTAAAAAAATGCTTACAAAATACTTAAAACCCCGTGTGAGATGAGAGTGAAAATATAATATTAAGGTGTATGATAGAAAAGCCAACATTAAGGTGTATTTTCTGTGTTTAAAAATTATAATATCTCCCGAACCTTCTTTTATAGTATGCAATGACGAATTTGCATCGGATGAATTTTCTTCAGAAAGGTATTCTAAATACTCTTCAGTTTCATCAAACTGTAATAGCTGGCGTTGACGTGAGGATTTTGACAATTGTGGCGGATAGTGTGACGGCGATGAAGAATTTGATGATGGGGAAGGTGCAACGATGGAGGAGTATTCAGAAAGTTTGGCAAGTTTGGCATAAAATATTATGTCCGATATGAATTTTTGTGCGAACATTAACTGTCGTTTATTTAAATCTTTCAATTGAAAACCAATCCACCGCCCGACAACCTTCCATTCTTCATCTTTTTCTTTCATATTGGTTTTGGCGGATTTGAGAATACTCTCTTGTTTGGAGGATAATGTGTTCCTCCTTCTCTTCTGCTGGCTTCTGCAAGATTTTGCATCAAAACTGCACGTTTTGTCATATGATGAATTCTGTAAATCAATATTAAAAGTATTAATACCTTCCAGATGCCTAATACTGGAACAGAGTGGAAAGAAATAGCTGAGCAATTTGAACAGAAAGAAAAACCACTGTTATGGTAAACATATTGCAATTGAAAAAACACATGGAAGCGGCTCCTTGTATTATAACTATAAAGCGTTTTTCAGTATTGTACTATTTGCTGTTGTGAACGCAAATTACGAATTACTATACGTATTCCTATACAGGCACTAATGGATGTGTCGCAGATGCATCGATTTTAAATTGTACACAATTCTATTAGATGATTAATGATGTGTTAAAACCATCACCCTCTGCACTGCCAGGTACTGATATAGTTGTACCATATGTATTCCTGGGTGATAGTGCTATTGCATTAAATAAAAATTTAATGAAGCAATTTTCTTTGAAGAACATAAGTTATACTTCGTTGCTTCATTCTTCAGATATAATTTAATAAACAGGTAGTATCTCAACCTACTTACTACCTCTTTAATAAATTATATCTTCGATTTAAGAGACTCATATAATTACGATAGAACTTCACTTTCGAAGTTCGTTTATTCACTAATTATGAACACCAAATCTTTAACAGCCGTTTGTCGAGAGCTAGGGGAGTCGTACAGAATGCATTTGGTATACTAGCATCCCGTTTCAGAGTGCTGCGTAGACCTTTTAATGTAGACTAAATACTGTTGACACTATAGTCATGGCATGTTGTGCTCTGCATAATTATTTAAGACTAGCAGATAGAACTAAAAAAGTTTTTTAATTTCACCAGAACTCCCTAATTTTTTGGCCTAGTAATGACACTCATAATTAATGTGGCATCAGTTTGGTAGATCCAGAGATTACCCCCTACAATGTCACAAACTTTACCTCTTTATAATATTATAAATTATTTTTTCTATACTAATATTAGTATAGAAAAAACGGGACAAACTATACATTTGATTTGATGATAAATGTATATTTTCAATATAATATTTAAAAAAAATAATACAAGGCTGTAGCAAATATGTATTTTTTACCTACCAAATATTCAGTCGGTCGGTCAGTTACAGCACAACAAGATTCTGTTCTGGACCCAAGAAAATGTAGAGCGTCATAGTACCACAGAGATGGTACATACACCTCCTCTGCTCCTGCACCTGTATGTTTCGACGCCATCACCTAAGATTACATAAGTCATAAATAAAATACCTCTTTTATGGTTTGTAGAATAAATGTACTAAATAAGAACTATGTTTATGATTTAATCTTTCTTTAACATATAAACACATCATGTATGTCAACATGAGTAACAAATCAACAATCATTTCCCCATAGACCACGCAAAAACAATAAACATGTGGAATTAGTGGACAGTAAAATTATAAAAATACCTACAACTCATGGCAGTCATAATAACATTAACCTACTATACTCTGTACTTAATGTTATAAATGCAAAATCTATACTCTATACTTAATGTTATAAATGCGAAAGTTTGGATGGATGGATGGATGTTTGTTACTCAATCATGCCAGAACAGATGAACAAATCTGAATGAAATTTGGCAGAGATAGAATATATACTGTTGTCTAATAACACATTAGGCCAATTATATGGGACAGTTTCCTGAAATAAAAAATATAATATTATCCCAGAAATTTGAATAGTTCCCACGGGAAGCAAAAACCTCAATCGACGAGGACAAAGTTGTGGGCATCAGCTGGTAGATTGCACTCTGGAATTACTTATAAGCTACGTTTTATCACTTTTATCCAGGAAAACTACATAGTTCCCAGGGGAACGAAAAATCTTCATTCCACACAGACAAAGTTGCAGGCATTAGCTAGTCTTACATAAAATATGAGAAGAGTTTGGGAAAGATGCATTAATATTGTTACTCTTTCATGCAAAAACTTAACACGTTTTCATAAAATTTGGTAAAGATAGACTGCACTGGAATAACACGTAAATTACTTCATAAACTGATATTCACACAGGATCTGAACATGTGATATAGCAGGACAATCTGTTAATTAATCTATTGGAATTATAAATACAATAACACTAAGTTATTTTGTTTTTAAAAAGTTATTAAGTCCATACATACCTTCTTTGATTCTTTGGCGCAGTTTGTCCTCATATTTTCTAATTTCTTTTTGAAAGTTTTTATTGTGGCATTCTCATCAAATTTTTTATAAATTTCCAGTAAAACTTTAAAACTTGCAGCCCTCATGTCCTTATTCATGTACTCTTTGTGTTCTTTTTTCCATAAATGAGGCATATCTTTGTACATGTCTATCACACTCAATAAAACTTCCTTTTCTTTAGCACGCGACATATTGACAAAATGCTCGCGCGAGCCGGAGAAACACAACTACTGTTGTGACGCCCTAATTAGAACCCCTTACTCTCTTACTTTTATTACACCGTACCGATTTATATTAAGGGTTCCTTGAAACGGTTAGTGTAATAAGCCTTTTGTCCCTAAAATTTCAATTCACTAAAAGTACATAGATTTTGTGCCCCAAAATTAAAAACTTCTCAAAGGATTTTGAGAACGGCCACGCCAATGAAGTTACGGGCATCTGCTAGCAGCGTTATAATAATAAGCCGCAAAGGGGTGTGTCCTCTGCTTAGTATTTTGAATGGACTTATTTGAACATAATCTATCGCTTACGTAGTTTAATGTACTCTGTGCACGGTACCCAGCTTAACAGGAATACAACGTCGCCTCGAAGAATCAACGGAGACGTATTATTTTGAAACGAATACGGGAATAATATTAGCGCAACGAATTATTAAACAAGAAATTGGAATTTCGAGTTTCGAAGTCAACAAAAGCGAGGTTATTTTACTCAAAACTCGACAAGGACAACTCGGACCATAAACAATAGACCACATTGAATAGTCCGTCAGTAGTGCCAACATAAAGACACAAAAGATTCGTCCAATACGATTTTGTTCAAGCCATAGAGTAAGAATATAAAGCATAGAGTAGGCATTGTAATAATAATACCACAAGTGAGCGAAAGGAGTATATACGCTAATGCCAAGGAGTGACAGAGCGCGAAAATAGCTTTTCTTGTCCTGTTCAGCGTTGTACTTGTTTTTGTTGTTATTAGAGGTCAAACAATCCTGTGTCGTTTTTGTTATTCGCCCATATTCGTAGGAAATCAGAGTGGTTTTACGAAAAAGTGGTTTATCAAGACGATGGTTTATTTCTGTGCGTTAGGCTGCAAAAGCCGAAATGAACGTAAATACGAAAACATAACCTGAAATACGTAAGTTTACAATTTTGACCTTATTTTTACCAGGTTAAATCTGTAAATACTCACATGAATGCTACTTAGTATAGAAATAACAAAAAAGTACTTATTTAGCATTAAGAAAATAATCGAATTTTGTTGCATTGACCACCCAAGTTATGAAGATAAGTAAAATGACGCCAGGTTCCATTTTTGTATGTTCTCTCGAAGTAGTCGGGTGACTCGCGTTGTGGGGAGCTGTATTATCATATTTACCCAAGTTTGGAATCCAAAATTAAGGGAAAAAAGTGACAATCTATATGTCACCGTAAGATTGTAAAAACCGTAAGATTATAATCTAACTCGCGAAATTCTAAACTGTCGTAAGATTAGAATTTAACGCATTATTTTCCGGTAGATTATAATCTGATAGGTATTTAAACCCGATAAAACGCTAAGTGCCAGGCCTGCGGCCGGGCACTACTTGATTTTTTATGTCGAACCCTAACCTAACCTAAAGAAAGAGACAAGAAAACGTAAATAAAATTAATATTTAAAAAATTTACACTCAGAACATTGAACAATTTACAATCTTTCGACAGTTTAGAATTTCGCGAGTTAGATTATAATCTAACGGTTTTTACAATCTTACGGTGACATATATACGTATTAAATAGTAAATTGTTACCCTAGGGATGAAAGTAACTTATTTAGTCCCGAGACGGGGTTTGGCGCCCGAGCGTAGCGTGGGGGCCTATAGTTCGAGGGACTAAATAAGTCTTTATCCCGAGGTAAACACTGTGCTTTTCATTACGAATATAAGGAAAGTCAAAATAAAAATAGAAATTAGCTAAAGAAAATTTAGTGAACTTTATTTTACATAAATCTATAACTTTGGTGAGATATTTATTTATTTTTGCCATTTTCCCGCCTTTTTTTTTTCTTTGGCCTAGCCGGCGGGCTATGCATTTAGCTTTTTAATAGTCAAGTATTGTCTATGATTGTCTATGAATGTCTATGAATCAGTTGTCTTTACTTTATGAATAAAGTCTATCTTTCTTCTTGTCTATGGATGCACTCGGGTATGTCGTGTTTCATTTGAACTCCAATAAAAATGTGACAACTAGTTTTTTTTAATTATTTGACAGCTGTCAGTTGAAAACGATTCTCCCTAGGGCTGAAAAGTATTACTTTCAACCCGCTTCTCAGGCAACTTCAGACCTACTTTCCGTGTATGAGTAATGAAAAAGAAATTTTTTCAATTACCAATTTACGATAGATATTATAATGAAATTCATTGAAGTAGTTAAACACCGTAACTATACTTGTTAATTATCTGGATTCAAGACAAATCCTTAAGTGAAAATTATGAATAGAGTAGACAGGACGAAAGAAGTGGGAGCCAAGCAAATATGCAAGCAGGTGTTCTAGGCGTTTTGAGGAGCAATGGTTTCGCAAGACACAGAGCATGACATATTTGTATGAAAATTCAATACCAACGCTGCATAGCTATGCATGTTATTCACAATTTTATACGTTTTGTTCTCTTAATGATTAATGCAGTTTATACTAACCTGTGATTAGTAAGATTGAAAATAAAAATACGGAGATGCCAATAGGCATGACGACTGATTTTGAAAAATGGTCAGATTATGTTCGGAATATTTCGGAAAAATATCTTATTTCAGCAGAAAAAAAGGTTTTGGTAGATAAAATTGGCATTTGAAATTTCAATTTTAAAAATAACGCCAAAACGCTCGCGGGTGTCATGGCGTCGTTTGTGACGTCACTATTGCTTTTACCAATGTACTCTAATGTACTGTGTGCAGTAAACAATAAGTCTTCGTACAGCATTTTAGATATTTTGTATGAATAATATGAATTCTAAAGTGTGTAAGTCGTGTGCGGTCCCCCAGTGTGATAACACATCAAAGTTAACTCCAAGCAAGTTATTTATTCACGCGCCACTTAAAAAAACAATGCGATCTAAGTGGCTTAATCTTGCACGGCGAGATCCTACAGCTATAGGGCTAAATTCTACTATTTATTTCTGCGAAGATCACTTTGACGTAAGTTTTTGCTTTATTCAAATACCAGCTGGTGACCGCGACTTTGTCCGCGTGGATTGAGGTTTTTTGGTTCCCGCGGGAACTCCTTAATTTTCCTGGATAAAAAGTACATATAAATATACATAGGGACAGACAGCGGGAAGCGACTTTGTTTTATACTATGTAGTGATGCTGTTTTGCTTATAACACAAATAACTGCAAAAAGTTAGAGATGCGTACCAAGAATCGAACCCCATACGCCCCGAATAGCAGGCAGACGTCATAGACGGCAATCACCGCTCATATTAAGTTATACGGTATAGTTTTAAAAAACAACATTTCATACCTCTAATACCTATCATGAAGTACTTAATATATAAAATAGCAGATTTTACGGTTTTAAAACCTATAAATTATTATGTTATTATTGTATTTACATGAAAGTTTTGACGTTGCGAAATTCTGCTGAACATAAGCATTTTTTTGTTGCCTCAATAAATAAAGTTATTATTATTATTATTATTATTATTATTATAAGTCTTTGTTTGATGCAAGATACTCACCCAGCATCAACAAATCAATCCTGGGCAAATTAGAGCTAGTAGCTTTGGTAAATCCTTGATCCATCGCTAACGATTTTTAATTTCTTAACTTTGGATTCGGTAAAACAAAACTAGATTAAGGAAATGATCTTTGGGAAACAAAAAGATACGAAAATACTTGATAAACATTTGAAACATCTGTACTTATAGAGATTGTTGGTCGATTGTCAAAGCTCGGAAACAATAGTGACGTCATTCGCTTCAGTGGTGTTTTAGACAATATGGCGGATTGCTGTATTTTATAGTTTTATTTTATCAAAATAGAAAACAATCTCACTCGAAATAGAAAAATAAATACGTTTTTTGTAATCCATGAATCCTATTTGATTAGATAAATTAAATTCATAATTTCATTGATTCTTGGATACTGTCATCATGCCTATTCGTAAGTTTAATTATAAATAGCCTGTGCAGTACGGCACATAAGATATTGATAAAAACAAGTTTAACTTTGAAATTGTTTAATTAAAAACTAAATTAATTATTTAAAAGTAATATTACAAAATTTAGCGAGTTTGCTTTAGGTAGCAGTCGCTTGACCCAATGTGTATGAGTAAGTAACTTACTTACTCATACTTAAAGTAAGTACCGTGAATTGCACTTTTTTTTGCAAAACAGGCCGCCCGCGCTCCGGTAATTGCCCGCACCCCCGCTTCCGCACTTCTTAGCGGGAGAATTCAAATATCGCGCGAACAATGCCTATCCAATGATGGTACCACCCTTACGGTGAAGCTTTTGTATATTGATGGTTTTATGTCAGCTATTGATCAATACAAGTTTTATGCGTGACGCTGTTTTTTATTAATTACTTGTGTAATATCCACTCAACTCGTGGACGGCGTATAAGAGGTGGACTTGCTACTAAAAGAATAATAACTATGAAAGTGAGAAGACGTTATATATATATATTTATTCTGTACCAATAAGATTATATTCATAAATTAAACTAGTTTTAATCTGTATTTATTCTGTATTTTTTCCCATATTACAACGCGCACTTTACATAATTTAAGGGTGTCTGCTCCGGAAGTGAATTGAATTGTATGTAAAAACCGAAACATATTGTTTGAAAATACATTCTATTTGCATTTCGTTTTCTTTTATTGTTTTCACTTGTAGTAAAAAATTGCGATAGTTTAAAATCATGTTAGTGCGAGTTTGACACTATCGATACTTATTTGACATACTCCCAACTAGTAATAAGTATTAGCAGTTTTCCCACAAAATATGATAAAAATTGTATGATGGCAATAAGGGTTGTTATATAGATATAGTAAATGTAGTTAAGATATACTATCGCTTTCGCATACTGTGTACGGTGACGACCGGTCTATATATCTATCTCTGTCTACGGTTCAAGTTTACACTCCACGATTTTTTTGTTTGCGCCAAAACACACTTTACAAAGTTGTCAACCTTACAACAAAATAATGTTGTCTGGCTGAAAAATGAACGCAAACCTTACATGGAGCTGTCCAGACAAGCGCGACACGAGACGTTTTTCTCATACATCGCCTACGTTTCGTGCGGATGATTTGTCAAGTCCGTAGTGTATTTGCTCTTACAAAGCTCTTAAAATGAATGTTTCTGTGTTCGTTACCCGTGTGTTGGCACTTGGCGTCTTGTTAGATTTGTAACTGCTTACAGAGGTGAACATGTATGTATCACACGATAGCAAAGTTTTTTGGTTTTCGTGCTTTTAAATCCCTCAATTCACTCAGGATTCTAACTTAGAATTATTTATAACTAGATGACGCCCGCGACTTCGTCCGCGTGGATTTAAATTTTTTGATTCCCGCGGGAACTCTTTAATTTTCCGGAATAAAAAGTAGCTTATGTCCTTCTCTGGGCTAACTATCCCCGTACCAAATTGCCAAATTGCATCAAAATGGGTTGAACAGATGGGCCATGAAAGCGTAGCAGACAGACAGACAGAAACTCTTCCGCATTTAAATTATTAGTATGGATTAAGTATAGGATCCTTCCCTCGTTTCGTATTCAGACAAGGCACTCGCAACAAAATCGAACTTTGCTATCTTGTTGAACAAAAAACTATTATTGATGATCAAAAAGTGTACAATGTAAAGTGTACAATAATTTGAATACAGAAGACTGAATTGAATCGCTTACCAATAACGGGCTGTGGTTGGGACTGAGCTTGGGCCTGCGGGATCTGCGTGAGTTGTACCGCCCCAGGGAGCCCCATCGCTGGGACCAGTTGCACCGCACCGCCCAAACCGCCCACCCCCAGAGTCGGCATCTGTATACCACACATTTTTAACAAAAATTGACTAAGAAGAAAAGAAAATTTGACTACAACATTATAAATGCATTTGTATTGGTAGTTGTTATTTTTATTTCAGCATTGTATAAAGATGTGTTCGAGATTTTAATATTAAAAATGAATATATATCCTAACTACCTGGTCCTAAATAAGTAACTTATTTTTTTTTACTCCTGTATGGCTATTTATGTGATACTCATAAGAACTTTTTATTACATGTGCACATTGAATTAATGGTAAGAAAAAACAGTGGTATCAGTCAAACCAGAGAGTTTCTTAGCATTGACTTATAGTATTTACTACCGTAATGGCATTGTTTCACAGAGTGAAAGTGATAATGTTCATTTGACGTTGTGGCTATGACATCGATGGCAGATCGATTTGAGAGATCAATATAGCAATCGCTCCATCATCGATCGATGGTGAATCAGTAGCTCAGAAAATTATCAAGAGTCTAGAGAATTTGTATCATTGACCGAAGGATCGATGGACAGCAAATCGATAGTGCTATAATATCGAGAAGTAGGTACCTTAGTATAAGCTGTGGTAAAAGTAGGAGGGACTATCAATTGACGGTTACCGATGTCGTTGATCGATGGATCGACGTGTTTTATGGGGGGTTTTATATTTATGTTGACATCCCTCTCCTACTGGTATGATTGTCCTATGCCCTATTGCCCTATGTCCTGTGTCCTATTGCCGTTAGTCCTATTGTCCTCGATGTCGTTGATCGATGGATCGACGTGTTTTATGGGGGGTTATATTTATGTTGACATCCCTCTCCTACTGGTATGATTGTCCTATGCCCTATTGCCCTATGTCCTGTGTCCTATTGTCGTAAGTCCTATTGTCCTATGTCCTATTGTCCGACGTCCTGTTGTCCTATGTCGCCCGGCTTATACCTGTACTACATTGGCTGTCCTCACATTGCTAGTGGGTATAACGGTGACCTGCTGCCCAGTCGGCGTGTTAGTAATGATCGCTTGAGACGGCTGCTGCTGTTGGTTCGCGTCTGTTTGCATCGGGTTCGATACAGCCTTGACGTCCGAGCAGCGTTAACGGGTTAGGTAAATATTAGTTAATATACACACACTACTTAATATTTTGCATTCAGATACATAGATTGAATATTAATACAGTCAGTATTATCATGCAGTTAGTAAAAGCTAAGAGAAATAAAAAAAAGCCTACCCCTTCACTAAATAGACACATTTTATGTTTTTTAGCGACAAGCATTAATGCTCATAGGAAACTGCGAATATATTTATGCTTTATAGGCCTATTACACTACACTTTTGCAAGGGACCCTTACACCTGAATCAGTGTAGTGTAATAAGATTTGGGGTGAAAAGGGGTCCTAATTTTGTGTAAGCCCTTATTGCTGTGTAATAAGCGACGCTCTAACTAGCGGCCACGCCTACCCTTACGTCCTTTGAAAAGTGTAATAGGCCCATTAGGACTTAATCTTGTCATATCTAACCGTCGAAAAACGCAGACAATCGCAGTTGGCTCAGTATATAGTTAAGTAGTTATTACAATGCATGCCAAATTAAATTAAATCAATAATTGTACACCACACTGGTACAATACTAGGATCCTCTATTTTTAAGAACATCTATGTACCGTATTCCACTAATAAATAATTTGAAGTTAGTTAAAAAAAAAGCCCACGAATGCCACTAAACAATCGTGAAAATGGTATCGCGCCTTTGCAACGTGTCGTTCCATTGTTTTGTTAATGCAAAAATAAAATACGAGCTAATTCGAGAACCTTCTTTTTTTGTGAGGTGTAAAATGACAATTGAGGGAAACTATGCTCAATTTTACCGACGGAAAACGTATTAATGAATTCTAAAAAATATATTTTTGAGGGTAGTTTTATTTTTTCATTTTATGAGGACGCCAATCATTATGGAGTTCGTGTCGTAAGTTTAAAAGTTACATAGTTGTTTTTTAAACAGGGGTCACAGAAGCGAAAAAACAAATATAAGAATTCCAGAATTAAAAAAAAGTTTTTTTAATAGGTTCCCGTCGATAAAATTAAGCATAGTTTCGCTCATTTTAATATGAATTTTGCACATAACACATAAACATTATGAAGACTCATATAGCGTTCAAACAAGCTCAATAGTCACCTGTAGCGTGATGGTAGGCGGCCCCGCGTTCGTGGCTTGCTGCCCGGCTCCGGCTTGCTGCGCCAAACCAAGCCCGTATTTACACACCCATAGCCAATACGTCCACTAGCCTAGCCAACTGCCCCAATAGTACCAACTGTCCCAATCTATACTAATACTAGCTGACCCGGCAAACGTTGTTTTGCCATATGAATTATTAAACTTGCTATTATACTGCTCCCAAGCGGAGGAATTTGGCAAAACGGGACCCCATTGATCAGCTATCGACCGGGGTTCAAAAATATAAAATGCTATCAAAACATAGGGGTCGGTGGTAGGAGAGTAAAAATTTAGGACTAAATGTATTTTTCAATTCCACACCATAAAAAAATAACAAAAAAAAATTGTCCAAAAAATAAAAAAATTTTTTTGGGGTGGACTTAACACTTAGGGGTGTAAAAATTAGTTATAAACCTATTCTCATACCTACTGAATATACATATGAAATTTCATCAAAATCGGTCAAGCCGTTTCTTGAGTCACTAAAACTGTGACTCAAGAATTTTATATATTAGATTATAAATGCCAAAGTTTGGATGGATGTGTGGATGGATGTTTGTTACTCTATCACGCCCCAACGGCTGAACGGACCTAGATTAAATTTGGCACAGAAATATATTATAGTCTGGAATAACACATAGGCTACTTTTTATCCCGGAAGAGTTCCCGCGGGAACCGAAAAACCTCCATCCACGCGGACGTAGTCGCGGGCATTAGCTACTAGTAATATAATATTTTGCCCATAATAGGGATGGTGCAAACTAATCAGAGGCCCAATTGTCGCAAAGCGTAAACATTTTTCTCAAAAAAGTTCACTTTTGAGAAACTTACAAATAATATATGCTTAAAATTTAATGCTTAAAGTAAAAAGGTGACCTACATACTAATCTTATTATTAAACTTCACTTTGAAAATTCAAAAAATACCTATTAAAAATTACATTTGCTGAAGTAATTTTTTCTTGAATGTTACGAAGGATTTTTCATTAACAACTTCGTTTGGTATATCATTGTACAGTAGCCCTCCCATAAAATGTTAAGTTTTTGAACCATAAGTCGTAGCTTTTGATAATTGTAATTTGTTTGTTTATTTGACAGCTTAAAACGGTCGGTCTGTTTAGGGAGATCTTAAATGCTTTTTGACGTGCAGGCATCTATGACCTTCTTAAACCGGTCGAATTATCCTTTTGACGAACGGTTACGATTTCCTTACACAATCGGGGGATCAGCAACTCGATTTATTAAAAGTCAAAATGCAGCTTTTTCAATCAATCAAAAGTCAATAGGCAGCTTCTAATAGGACTAAATCTCTTAATCTAAAATTACAGCATTAAATATATTGTTAAATATATATAGTATAATATATAAATTATTACATTGTTTTTAAGAAATAAAAACCTGAAATATTCACCTTGTATTATTTAATATATATTCCCTTTCATAATACTCCCTGCGGAAAGGTACAGAACTAGATTTAGATCTGTCGTTTTAGTTTAGTTTAGAGATTGTGTCATAACTCATACAGAAAAATTGGCTACATTTCCGGGGACTTCCGGGGACTCTGTACGTTCGGTCATGTGTGTAAGTTGTACGTTCTTATGCACCAAGGAAATACTACCTTGAAACACTTACTGGAACTTTTGTTGACTGTGATCTCTGTATTATATAGTATCCCTTTCCTAGCCTGCCAACCCGCATTGGAGCAGCGTGGTGGGTCTAAGCTCTAATTCCCTCACTCCTATGAGAGTGGAGACCTGTGCCCAGCAGTGGGACGTTAATGGACTACAGTAGTGGTGGTCAGTATCCCTGGCAAACTCAAACTCATATTATTTCATTGAAAGAAACTTATTAAAAGTACTTTTCGAATCGTCAAATGAGTCTACCACGGAATGGTTCGGAATTGCAAGAAGAACCAGCAAGAAACTCGATGGTTGCTCTTTTTAAAAAAATCATTTTCAGTTATATCAATGTGTTGATACTTAATTAAGCAACTGCTGCCCTTAGCATTGCTGGAGCGAGTCAAATCCATGCTTTTTAATAATTTACCTAAGTTTCAACAGTATAATAAGCTTTTTTCAGGAGCGTACTTTTATCGGATTTGTGATATGGCAAGTTTACAATATGTTGTGGAATTTGGTTATAGAATAGAATGCTCATTCCCACGAATTTTCAAATGCAAATACATGCATCATCAATATATAAATATCAAGAATAGAAAGCTTCCAAAACCCACACCAGAATTCCATATTTCATATAGTTTTATTCATGAATATAAAGGTTTTATGTTGATAAATATACTTATATTATATTTTTTAGCTTTAAGTTACCTAATTTTAAGACTGTCTAGATTTATCTAAGCTGTTGGTTTTCATTAACAAATAAAATAAAATAAAATATAACAAAATGCAAAATAAATAGTACGAAAAAAAAATTGCCAGTCATAGGGACTGCCGATTGAAGTGAAAACGAAAATTTTTTTTCTAATTAATTTAAATTAAAAAAAATATAATAACAATAAAAATATTTCAAATTATATTATATATTATTATAACCTTAAAACTAAGGCATTACAGTTTAATTATGAATGTACTATATTTATATTTAAGACCTTTTGTCTTCGTAACAACGCGAGGTGTCGGTTACACAGCACTTATTAATATAAACCTAAAAACAAAGGCATTAAAGTTTAATTACGAATGTACTACTTAAGACCTTTTGTCTTAAGAAGAATGGTGTCGGTTTCGCGTATTCCACATTTTTACCCCCTACCAAAAAGTGCTACCAAACGCGCCTAAAGAAGTTTTCACTTCAAAAAAAGTACGTAGACAATGTCGACTCACCTGTACATTGCCGAGGGAAGCTATTTGTATCTGTTGTATTTGCCCCGATGGCGTTAGGACGTTGGCTACTTGTGGCTGCGCTTGCATCTGTAAAAAGGGCCTATTATTCAACATAATAGTCGGAGCCTTTGACGACCTCTCTGGCGCAGTGGTGAGCGCTGTGGTCTTACTGTGGGCGGTCCTGGTGTCGATTCCAGGCAGGGTCAATTTGGAAATTTCTAATTTCTGAATTTTCTTTGGTCTGGTCTGGTCTGGTGGGAGACTTCGGCCGTGGCTAGTTACCATCCGATAAAAGGGAAGCTATTTGTATCTGTTGTATTTACCCTGATGGCGTTAGGACATTGGCTATTAGTGGCTGCGCTTGCATCTGTAAAAAGTGCGTTTTATTCGACATCACCATAAGCTCTTCCCTTTGACGACCTCCCTGGTGCAGCGGTGAGCGCTGTAGTTTTATTGTGGAAGATCCTGGGGTCGATTCCAGGCAGGGTCAATATGGAAATTTCTAATCTGAATTTTCTTTGGTCTGATCTGGTGGGAGGCTTCGGCCGTGGCTAGTTACTACAAAGACAAAGACGTGCCGGCAAGTTATTTAGCGTTCCGGTACTATGCCGTGTAGAAACCGATAGGGGTATAATATAATTGGCGTACACCTAACAAGTTAGCTACCAGCTTAGACTGCACTTACTATCAGGTGAGATCGCCAAGGGTTCGATTGTAGTAGAATAAAATAATAGCTTACAATTAATTGTATTTATCTAACGGTTTTTACAATCTTACGGTGACACATATATGCTGCTCCAACGAGCGTGTATAAGATTATTCAGCATATCTATGAAATGTTAACGTTAGCCCGATTTCTTAGGTATTCATGCAAACGTGCAATAACTAGCTCGGGTGCGATAACTAAACATATTTCATGTGTTCCATTGATGATGTCTATCGATGTTTATCATAAGGACACAAGAATTGTCGTCATATATGCTTCGTCTTTAGTATACGACGTGTCTTCCTAAAGTGGCAGTTATTTGGTGGAGATTGCTGCTATAACGGTCTTACAGTTTACATGTATCATGTCAGTTTTTATTTTATTTGTGTTTTATTCTTTTCATAAGTGTATGCTTTCTTCCTAACTTTCGGTGCTTACTCGCAGGGCGATTGGCTAAAAATTACAGCTACAGTGTAACGATCGCAATCACCTCTGATTGTTTAACATACTTCCACTTTTGGCCAAAATCCATTGACACAGCAAAAATACCATAAATTCAGCCAATCAAAACAATTGAGACTATAACAATGATTGATGCAGGTTGAACACAATCGCCCTGCAGTTCGATTTGTGATTAACTAGTTAATAATGGAATGGAAAGATGGCGAGTGAAGCAAGCCACAGTACAGCGAGAAACCGTCAGCGTTGGAATCCTTAAGTGGTCGATGTCCAATCTGCCCGCACGAAACGTTATTGCTCGAAGTTTCTGATCCGAACCGCTAGGGTGGGTAATACCCTCCCAGCGCACGTGTTTCGTGCCACGTATAACTTAGGTAACTTCAAGGCAAGAGTGAATAGGCATCTTCTAGGCAAGCGCGCTCCAACCTAGACCTCATCATTGCTTTGCACTAAGCATGATTGTCGTCAAGCGCAAGCCTATTTCACTACAAGTGAACTTAATTTAACGAATTAAAAAATACGACTGCCCTGCCTAAGCGATTTGCATATATAGCCTTTGGAATCTTATTCACATTTTATTAAATGATATTTTTTTGTGAATCACTGGATATTGAACTATAGTGTTATATATTTTTGGAATCTACTCATCATTTTCTAGATGATGATTATAAAGTTAATCTTATTTTCGATTTTCTTTTTCAACTTTGGTCTTTAATGCGGGACCATGGTCACCCCATCAATTTAAAAAAAAAAATTACTAGCCTATTCCAGGTGACATACCCGGAATAAGCTAGAGATTCTAACAATACCTCATTTATCAAAATCGGCTCAGGCGTATAGAAGTTATGGTGGAATATACAAACTCACATACATACATACATACATGAACCCTGAAAACAATATACTCCTTTTTTCAGGCAGTCGTATAATAAAAAAAAGCCGGCGACAGTAGCGACACAAACGAGCATAGCCCGAATACACGGGCACCATGCCCACTCGGCGCACTTGTGACGTCATACCAACATACCTGCTGTAGCTGCGGGATGATCTGCAGGTACGGCGCGTGTAGCGGCACGTGCACGGTTTGGTACACGGTGTGCCCGTTGGCCATGCTCACGGGCACCTGCACGGGCACCATGCCCACGCGGCGCACGTGTGACGTCATACCAACATACCTGCTGTAGCTGCGGGATGATCTGCAGGTGCGGCGCGTGTAGCGGCACGTGCACGGTTTGGTACACGGTGTGCCCGTTGGCCATGCTCACGGGCACCTGCACGGGCACCATGCCCACGCGGCGCACGTGTGACGTCATACCAACATACCTGCTGTAGCTGCGGGATGATCTGCAGGTGCGGCGCGTGTAGCGGCACGTGCACGGTTTGGTACACGGTGTGCCCGTTGGCCATGCTCACGGGCACCATGCCCACGCGGCGCACGTGTGACGTCATACCAACATACCTGCTGTAGCTGCGGGATGATCTGCAGGTGCGGCGCGTGTAGCGGCACGTGCACGGTTTGGTACACGGTGTGCCCGTTGGCCATGCTCACGGGCACCTGCACGGGCACCATGCCCACGCGGCGCACGTGTGACGTCATACCAACATACCTGCTGTAGCTGCGGGATGATCTGCAGGTGCGGCGCGTGTAGCGGCACGTGCACGGTTTGGTACACGGTGTGCCCGTTGGCCATGCTCACGGGCACCTGCACGGGCACCATGCCCACGCGGCGCACGTGTGACGTCATACCAACATACCTGCTGTAGCTGCGGGATGATCTGCAGGTGCGGCGCGTGTAGCGGCACGTGCACGGTTTGGTACACGGTGTGCCCGTTGGCCATGCTCACGGGCACCTGCACGGGCACCATGCCCACGCGGCGCACGTGTGACGTCATACCAACATACCTGCTGTAGCTGCGGGATGATCTGCAGGTGCGGCGCGTGTAGCGGCACGTGCACGGTTTGGTACACGGTGTGCCCGTTGGCCATGCTCACGGGCACCTGCACGGGCACCATGCCCACGCGGCGCACGTGTGACGTCATACCAACATACCTGCTGTAGCTGCGGGATGATCTGCAGGTGCGGTGCGTGTAGCGGCACGTGCACGGTTTGGTACACGGTGTGCCCGTTGGCCATGCTCACGGGCACCTGCACGGGCACCATGCCCACGCGGCGCACGTGTGACGTCATACCAACATACCTGCTGTAGCTGCGGGATGATCTGCAGGTGCGGCGCATGTAGCGGCACGTGCACGGTTTGGTACACGGTGTGCCCGTTGGCCATGCTCACGGGCACCTGCACGGGCACCATGCCCACGCCGCCCATGCCTCCGCGGACGGCCACTCCACCGCCTAAAAAACATGGGCGACTCTAATACAACTCGCAGGTGGCCATTAGTGCTTATAGGCCTATTACACTGCACTTTTCACAGGGCCCTGTGGAAAGGAGTGGGCGTGGCCGCTTGTTAGAGCGTCGCTTATTACACAGCAATAAACCCCTGCCTCCCTAAATCCTTTAATCTTATTACACTACACTGATTCAGGTGTAAGGGTCCCTTGCAATAGTTAAAACAGTAGTATAATAGGCCTATTATTCACGTTGCTTCACACTTCACATGCGTTGCGTAACAAGCACTTAGGCCGGTCTTAAATATAGATCGATACTTGAGATTTTGATCTTAGCTGATGTTGGTTTATTATTAGTTATTACGGACCTGAATAAACTTAGCATCAAATCTCTCTGTTTCCCTTTTGCACTTGATTGATAAAAATTATCTAATTATTATCTGAATATACCTACCTATCTCATTTTAGAATCAATTTCGAACTGATGCCTAATAATATGGAAATTTCTGCAACAGGCTAAGCATACCCTACGGCTGCGGCACAACTTAGAAATCGCATACAGTGGGATTCTGCTGCTGATTCTGTTCTGCTGATGCTGAACTATTTGAAAAATTATTTTTTTATTATTATATATTTTATAAAAAATATATATTTTTTACAACATAATATAAAAAATAAATAATTAACGCCAAAACCATTAAACTCTAAGCGATAAAAATACACTAACGACAAAACCTATTTAGTTTAAAATCATATTCATAATTCAAACTACACTACACACCTCTAGATATATAAATTAAGTATCTAAAATAAAATAAATGATCAAAGACATTAATAATGTAATAATTTTAACATCTAAGTGCAAATGGGGCAAATACTAAAGCATGTGGGAGTTGGAAATGAAAAACCAAGCAAAGATGATAGCAAGATAATAAGCGTGAAATGTTAGAATTATTATATAAGAGAACAGAGGGCAAGTCATTTTTAACTTTTTTATATCTTGTTCATTTTGACGTCATAGGTATAGTCCGTGTTACGAAAGAATTGAAGAATATTCCTATTCTAGAAATCTCCCAAAAAGTCGTAATATCCACGTCCCCTGTTAGTTTTATGGTATGCTCGAAAGCCATTTTAAACTAAGTGCGTCGAATTTTTATGACGTCACTGTTCAGTATTTTATACAAAATCCCATACTAAGCGCACGTTTGAGAAAAAGTTGCTGATTTGACTTGTTGACAAATACATTTTCCATACAAAAATTGCATAAGCATACGACTACTAACGCCGCCTCTAGAGAAATTCTTTCGTGACACCGTCTTTACCTTCATGTGAGAGTAACATTTCCTTATTTGTCCAAACTTTTTTGTCCAAAGGATTTCTTTTTATTCACCTGTTTAAAGATACGCACCGAATTGTGAACTTCCTTTTTTGGAAGTTGGTTAAAAAAGAGTTCATTTTCACTTCAAGATAGTATTCCTTTGTCGACTGATAGAACATCTTTTTTGTCCAAAGGATTTCTTTTTATTTACCTGTTTAAAGATACGCACCGATTTGTGAACTTCCTATTTTGGAAGTTGGTTAAAAAAGAGTTCATTTTCACTTCAAGATAATATTCCTTTGTCGACTGATAGAACATCTTTTTTGTCCAAAGGATTTCTTTTTATTTACCAGTTTAAAGATACGCACCGAATTGAGAACTTTCTCCTTTTATGGAAGTTGGTTAAAAGAGAGTTCATTTTCACTTCAAGATAATATTCCTTTGTCGACTGATAGAACATCTTTTTTGTCCAAAGGATTTATTTTTATTTACCTGTTTAAAGATACGCACCGAATTGTGAACTTCCTTTTTGGAAGTTGTTTAAAAAAAGAGTTCATTTGCACTTCAAGATAATATTCCTTTGTCGACTGATAGAACATCTTTTTTGTCCAAAGGATTTCTTTTTATTTACCTGTTTAAAGATACGCACCGAATTGTGAATTTCCTTTTTTGGAAGTTGGTTAAAAAAGAGTTCATTTGCACTTCAAGATAATATTCCTTTGTCTTATTTAGGAAAGTCCCTGTTTAAAGATACGCACCGAATTGTGAATTATCTCCTTTTTTGGAAGTTGGTTAAAAAGTTCATTTTCACTTCCTTTGTCGCCTGATAGAACATAAAAATGACCTGTCCCTGTTCCCTCGGAGGAACGAAGATACCTTTTACTCCCAAAGAATAAAAATTATCTCCACATAAAAGAAGTGGTCATACGAACCTTGAGGCGCTGGACTCCCGGGCGGTTTGATCTCTTTCCCGTTCCCCCCGTTCTTGGTATCGCTCGTTAAACTCACACCAGCGTTGGCCACAGTAACGTTGGCCATGCTTGCCACAGGCAGTTGGACGTTGGATATGGCCTGGCTAGTCGGGATCTGTATCCCGCTGGGGATGGAAATGTTTGTCCCCGGGATAGTTATCATCTGGTTGCCGGTGAGAGCGCTGAGCGGGATGGTTATGTTAGTGCCGGGGATGGACACAGTCGCCTGTTGCTCTGTTAAGGGGACAAGCGGGGAGCGAAACACATATTAGTATGATAGAACCGGTTAAGAGAGTGCGTGCCGCCCGATTTTGCTCGTGAGTGTTAAGGATTTTTGAGAATGAGTGTTGAAAATATAAAAAAAGTACTCTGTGTCGAAAATATTGAGAATAGTGTGGATTGTCACAATTTAAAAAAAAAGATTGAGAAAAGTCAGCAGCTGAATAGTGTTAATTTAAAAAAAAGATTGAGAAATGTCAGCAGCTGTTAGTATCTATTTTTTTATATTTCTCGCACTAAGCTTGGAGGTGTAAACAATATTGAGAAATACCAATCTAATTATTATTATTTCTATGTGATATTCGTTTGCTCGAATGTGTCGAGTGCGAGTGAAAGAGCAATATATGGCTAAGCAAGCTCATAAATTATTAATAATTTATTCCTTGGGGAAAAAATATACATAATAGGTGTTTAGATCTTTTAATTTTTATTGTCTATACGGGTAAAATTAAAATTTCTTGAATTTAATGAAATTTCTTATCAAAAGATGCCATCATCAAAAATAATAAAATCGCAACATCACCATTAAAACTGTATCAAATATTTGATAGATTTTTCAACAGTCAATTTAAATATTTTTCACATCTAAAATTCGAAATCTTCCTAAAGCCTAGGTTTGCTTATAGCCTTTCTAGAGGGGAATTTCAACACAATGGCACTTAGGGATCTGTTTAAGTCAAGGATTATCAACAGTGTATAAGAATGAAAGCAAAGCACATGATAACAAGTAAAGACATCCCAAAGAATAATGAGATAAGGACCCAAGCTTCAAGTGATATGAGTACGTCCATGGTTAACATAAAGTACACGATACATCAACATTACAGTGTCACATTGAGACTTACCTGTGGGTAAATGCATTACGTTCTGAAGGAAGCCCGCAGGTAAAACAGGAGTCCGTACTAACTGCCCGTTTACTAAGCTCATCTGACCCATTCCGGAGAAGTTCTGGAAATTTCGAAATTAATCTTCATTTGACGACCTCCGTGGCGCAGTGTGTAGCGCTGTTGTCTTAACGTGCGGAGGTCCCGGGTTCGATCCCCGGCAGTGTCAATGTGGGAATTTATAATTTCTGAATTTTTCCTGGTCTGGCCTGGTGGGAGGCTTCGGCCGTGGCTAGTTACCACCCTACCGGCAAAGACGTGCCGCCAAGCGATTTAGCGTTCCGGTACGATGCCGTGTAGAAACCGAATAGGGGTATGGGTTTAATATAGCTGCCATGCCCCTAACAGGTTAGCCCGCTACCATCTTAGACTGCATCATCACTTACCATCAGGTGAAAACGCAGTCAAGGGCTAACTTGTAGTGGATAAAAAAAAAAAAAAAAAATCATGTTTAATTTACTAGTTGTTTAACTTAGATGTTTTTGTTAATTAAGTTGGTTTTGTTAATCATTAATCTTTTTTTTTAACGTAACTTACGCTGTAGTTATAAGCTTTTTAGTTTTTAATAATAGTGTGTGTAACGATATATACGAATAAAAGTGTGTGTGTGCTATTCACATACAGCAGAAGTGAAACTTCAGAAAAGTAGCCTACGAGAGAATGTGGTGGTAGAGTCTTAACGTTTCATAAGTGACACAAGTTGTCCTACATGAAATAAATAAATCATTTCATTTCATTTCATTTCAATGAGATAAAAATAACTTGTATTCTATCTCATACTCTCGCAGGCTAAATCCTATCTATACTAATATTATAAATGCGAAAGTGTGTCTGTCTGTCTGTCTGCTAAGCTTTCACGGCCCACCTGTTCAACCGATTTTGATGAAATTTGGTACAGGGATAGGTTGTATCCCGCGGAAGGACATAGGCTACTTTTTACTGGAAAATTAAAGAGTTCCCGCGGAAATCAAAACACCTTGAACCACGCGGACGAAGTCGTGTGCATCAACTAGTAATAAATAAATGGTTTATGTATTAGTAGGTATGGGGTAATCCATAAAGTGCATCACACGTTTAGGGGGGCAGGAGGTCGACTCTAAATCTTATTGAGTGTTAAAATGCCTAATTTGAACTTTTAACAAAAAAACCCAAAGATATTTCCAAGTTCCCGCGGGAATCAAAAATGTTCATCCACGCGGACGAAGTCGCGGGCACCATCTAGTTACGAATATGTTTGTCTCTTTTCAAATGGCAACGATTGTAAAGAAGTTTCACTTAACAAAATGGAGTGCAAGTTACGAATATGTTTGTCGCTTTTTCATCGAATTTTCAAATGACAACGATTGTAAAGAAGTTTCGCTCAAACATGATGGAGTGCAAGTTAGTTACGATTATGTTTGTCTCTTTTTAGTGTCGCTTTTTGATCGAATTTTCAAATGACAACGATTGTAAAGAAGTTTCACTTAAACAAAATGGAGTGCAAGTTAGTTACGAATATGTTTGTCTCTTTTTAGTGTCGCTTTTTGATCGAATTTTCAAATGACAACGATTGTAAAGAAGTTTCACTTAAACAAAATGGAGTGCAAGTTAGTTACAAATATGTTTTTTTCTTTTTAGTGTCGCTTTTTCATCGAAGTTTCAAATGTCACCATTTTAAAGAAGTTTCACTTAAACAAAATGGAGTGCAAGTTAGTTACGAATATGTTTGTCTCTTTTTAGTGTCGCTTTTTGATCGAATTTTCAAATGACAACGATTGTAAAGAAGTTTCACTTAAACAAAATGGAGTGCAAGTTAGTTACAAATATGTTTTTTTCTTTTTAGTGTCGCTTTTTCATCGAATTTTCAAATGACAACGATTGTAAAGAAGTTTCACTTAAACAAAATGGAGTGCAAGTTAGTTACGAATATGTTTGTCTCTTTTTAGTGTCGCTTTTTCATCGAATTTTCAAATGACAACGATTGTAAAGAAGTTTCACTTAAACAAAATGGAGTGCAAGTTAGTTACAAATATGTTTTTTTCTTTTTAGTGTCGCTTTTTCATCGAATTTTCAAATGCCACCATTTTAAAGAAGATTCACTTAAACAAAATGGAGTGCAAGTTAGTTACGAATATGTTTGTCTCTTTTTAGTGTCGCTCTTTGATCGAATTTTCAAATGACAACGATTGTAAAGAAGTTTCACTTAAACAAAATGGAGTGCAAGTTACCTGGGCATGATGGGAAGGTATGAAGAGCGCATCCTGGCCGTCCACGGTGACGGCTTGTAGAGGGGCCATGCCGCCCACCATGCAACCCCCGTACACGTTACCTTGTTGCTGGAAACATACATACATCATACTAATATTATGAATTCGAAAGTGTGTGTGTCTGTCTGTCTGTCTGCTACGCTTTCACGGCCTATCTGTTCAGCAGATTTTAATGAAATATGGTTCCGAGATAGGTTGTATCCCGGAGAAGGACATAGGCTACGTTTTATGCCAAAAAATTCAAAGGTTCCCGCGGGAATCAAAGAAAAAATATCTCTCCAACCGATTTACCGCCGTACACGTTACCTGGTTGCTGCAAGCAAACATACATCATACTAATATTATGAATGCGAAGGTGTGTGTGTCTGTCTGTCTGTCTGCTACGCTTTCACGGCCTATCTGTTCAACCGATTTTAATAAAACTTGGTACAGGGATAGGTTGTATCCCGGGGAAGGACATTGGCTACTTTTTATCCCGGAAAATTCAAGAGTTCCCGCGGGAATCAAAAAAAAATATATCCCTTCAACCACTTTACCGCCGTACACGTTACCTGGTTGCTGCAAGCATACATACATCATACTAATATTATGAATTCGAAAGTGTGTGTGTCTATCTGTCTGTCTGCTACGCTTTCACTGCCTATCTGTTCAATCGATTTTAATGAAATTTGGTTCAGGGATTAAAACAAAAACTGGGTAGGAGCCGCGGTGGTACTGTTAATAAGTAATTAAAAAAAATAAAAAAACGCGACTGCCCTGCCAAAAGACGAACTAAAAAGTTAAAAATCTAAAGTAATCTACTTATATTAGAATCTTATTCACATTTTTATTAAATGATATTTTTGTGTGAATCACTGGATATTGATCTATAGTTTTTTATATTTTTGGAATCTACTCATCATTTTCTAGATGGTTAATTATTATATAGTTAATCTTATTTTCGAATATTTTTTTCAACTTTAGTCTTTAATGCGGGACCATGGTCACCCCATCAAATTTTTTTTAATTTTACTAGCCTTTGATCAAATTTTTTTTAATTTTACTAGCCTTTGTCTTAATAAGTTATTAAGATTACTGATACAAGACTATAAAAATTAATGAAAATAACTGTCAATAATTATATAACATTCATTTTAACTACTGTTTAAAAAAAACTGGAAAGTAACAAAACAAAATTAGATGATTAGATGTCGTGAGACCTTACCTGCAATAGTTGCGGATGTATCTGCAACAGCTGCTGAGGCGGGTTCTGGTATGTGGCGCCATCGTTGCTAGACACAACGCCACCGCCCAGCAACGACTGCAGCTGTTGCATAGATATCACCTGGAAACAAGTCACCATGTTTTGTCTAGGTGAAACTCCTTCAGACGTCTTGATGTAAAACTCTTAAGACACAACTTGAAAGCAGTGCAGATTTATCTTGTTACAAAAACGTAAAGAAAATAACGTTACTTGTGTTATTTACTTTTGGTAACTATCGCCAGAAAGGCTGATTCAGTATTAAATGGGTGTACTGTAGGGCACTCCACTGATGACGATAGTGGAAAGCCCATCCGCAAGCGGGCATACTTTCACTATCGTCATTAGTGGAGAGCCTTACACCCACCTAATACTGAATCAGCCTTTCTGGCGATAGTTAGTAAAAATGCAGCTATCTCTTAGTCTGTTACGTTATGTGGTTCTGGACGAATCGCGACTTTATAGAAAATCCGTGGGAACTCTTTTTAGCAGTCTATATGTATATATGTATGTTTGAAGGTTTTTTGTATTTATGTATGATGAATGAAGTATCCGATTTGATGAGTGAGGTGTCAATCGATTCGTTATTACAATCCAGGTGATATAGACTATATGAATGACAACCTCGAGTTTACATACAAAAACGTGGGCGCCTTTGTCATTTTTTCCGTTAGTTTTTATTAATACTTACTGCTAGGCTAGGATAAAATGTCCTTCCTATTAAGTCATCCCCCAGGATGCAACCTATATCTGTACCTATACTGATTTTTTCTATTCCACTACAAGCTACTACCTTGACTAACCTGTTAGGGGTATGACAGTTATATAAAACCCATAACCCCTAATCGGTTTCTACACGGCATCGTACCGAAACGCAAAATCCCTGGGCGGTACGTAAAACTGTTGCATAGGCAATTTAAATGATAAATGATTTTTTTATTTCATGTAGGACAACTTGTGTCACTTATGAAACGTTAAAACTCTACCACCTGTTCGGAAAGCTCTTCTACTGAGAAGAGCCGGCAAGAAACTCAGTAGATGCTCTTTTCATAGAAAAGAAAAGGTAACAATATGTAGACAACACAACACATACATTACAAGTATTACACTGACTTATGGGTCACTGGATGCGAGGCCGGTTGCTTCCATGCAAATTTGCATAAAACAATGTATAGTCCCTACCTGTGGTTGTTGCACTTGTATGCCATTTGGGACTGTACTCGCTGCATTGACAATGGCTGCCGACAACTCGTTACCCTGAAAATTAATTTACATATAATTATTATATTATCTACCAGTGGTAGATTCACTCGACGATTCAAAAGTACTTGTAAAAGTTTATTTGAATTTATTGGCCTGAGCAATCACAGTTCAGGAAATATAATATATAATATTAAAAATGCGAAACTTTGGATGAATATATGGATGTCTGGATGTCTCGATGTATGGATGTTTGTTACTGAATCAGGCCACAACGGCTGAACGGATCTGGCTGAAATTGTCTGGGATAGCACATAGGCTTAAGGAGTTCCCGCAGGAACCAAAAACCTCGATCCACGCAGACGAAGTCGCGGGCATTAGCTAGTATAATAATATTTGTAATATTATGGTGAATATCAGTGTTTATCAAATCATCAGTCTGGTTTATTAATTTACCAGATGATGTCCGTGACTTTGTCCGCATTGATTAAGATTATATTATTCCAGCAGAAACTCTTAAATTTTTCGGGATTAAAAGTTAAAAAAAAGATCCCGGCATACAACCTCTTCCTCTTTACCAAATTTCATTGAAATTGGTTGAAAAGATAGCTGTTAAATCGTAGCAGACAGACTGACAGACAGACCGATAGACAGACAGACAGACACACTTTCGGATGTATAATATTAGTAGGTATTGATTAGCAATATTAACCCCAACGTTGCTATTGTTGTTGTGGGTAACAAGATAGATTACGAACTTTCGTTTCTGAATTTAGCAGTTTCCTCCATTCGTATTAGAGCACTTTAAGCCGCCAGTCTTTGTTGCTATTACTGGCCTTAGATAATAATTGATAGGCCATTACACTAATTATAAGTTTTTAACTTACAATACAATTACTAAATATAAAGTCTTGTAAGTAGATAATCCTTTGCAAATGTAAGTTATTTATGATATTTATGTACAAGCTAGTTAGGTGTTATCTTACTTAATGTAATTGTCGCTCAAACCTAACAGTTTTCTCATTATCTTAGTAGTCTAATCAGAAAACTGGAAACCCACAATACAAATATCCAATAGAATACTCTTGTCATGATGTGAATAATAGAAGGGTTCAGTCCACAACGTACCGATAGTCCTTGCGCCCTTAATTGCTGCACTACAGCAGTGCTGATCACCCTCAACTGTGGTTGTTGTTGCTGCAAATATTGCTGTTGTATCGCCGCTAGTGTGGCCGCGTCGCCTTGCACTTGGTGTACTATTTGCGCTTGTTGAACTTGTTGCTGTTGTTGTTGCTGCTGCTGCTGCTGCTGCTGCTGTTGTTGTTGTTGTTGTTGCTGCTGCTGTTGTTGTTGTTGTTGTTGTTGTTGTTGTTGCTGCTGCTGCTGTTGCTGCTGTGCTTGCTGTTGGGCTTGTTGTTGTTGTTCTGTCTTGTACACTGTATCTGTAATAAATAAATTATGTGTAAGATTAATCTTGCTTGGTAATTGTATGCTCTTAGGTATTAATTTTGACTGGGCAAGGTAATCGATTTTGACAAAAATTGGTATAAAAACATCTTGCTTCGCAGAGATAGACATAGGCTACTTTTCTTCCCAGAAAATAACATAACACAAATTACAGGATTAGTTATTGAAAGAAACATAATAACTAACCTAATGTTTTACTAATTCAAGCTTATACTTCAAATAATATAATTTTTGGTGATGCTTGCATAAAAGTTATTTTACTCACTAAAATGTTGTTGTTGCTGTTGTTGTTGCTGTTGTTGTTGCTGTTGCTGCTGCTGTTGTTGTTGTTGCTCCTTCTCCTGTTGCTGCTCCGGTGTCATTGTGGCAGGGCCCAGGCGGCTGCAGGTTGCCGCCAGCAATGCAAGGGGCGACTGGGTGCCGCTACCCTCCTGGTAACAAATGTTTGTCAGTATAACTACACAATATGTAAATTAGCAGAAATAAATTCATAAACCAGTAAAACCTAGTTTCTTAAATGTTTTTCGATATAGTTCCACTAAGTTAATTTATACTTTTATCAATTTTAGAAAATATCAACAAAAAAAGCTAAAGCTATGGATATATTTTTATGTAAGTACATGATTCCTGAAAATTTTTTAGCAATTTTTTTATTGTGATAAAATGATTTATGTGTAAGCTAGTAATAAGGCAGCCTTTGCATGCATTATGTTTGATTTAAGTTTTTTTTTATCCAGTGTGTATGCAATAAAGTCTTATTATCTATCTAGTATTTACTTCTATACAGTGTACTTACTTTTTAATCCTACAAAACTTTTAAAGTAAGAAACAAAGTAGTAAATACACCAAACTGTGTTTAGTACTTTGCTTAGACTTCACTAATTATAGTTAAAACAAGATCTATTGGATAAACCAAGTATCTGATGCTGAGTTACACAAAATGCTTGTGATGTCTCACTTGCAGGCGACCTTCATAGCAGGGCAGCCGCTAATACAGAAAGAGTATGAAAATACAGAAAATAATTTAATTTTTGTGCCTTTTGGTTTTGAAACCCTGGGGTTATGGGGCGAAGATGCTGGATTTTTTTTAAGAATCTATCTTCTCACAGAGTCCACAGGTGACTGGAAGCCAGAAAAACAGCCAGAGTTCTGGACACATTGCCTCATTGCATTGAGTGATATAGTTAACATTTAGTTTTTAATTTAGATTTTAATGACTTCATAGTTTAGTTTAAATTTGATATTTGTGTACTTATTAATGCTTTGTAGCGCTTAAATTTTTTTTGTTAAGTACTTATGTTTTTAATTTAAATCTGTAAAAATATATATTACCAAGTAGATATTTAAAAAATTTACTTAGTACTTTGTATTATCACAAATCATTGGTGGCCTTCCGAGCATGGCCCTCCTCTCAGAATGAGAAATATTCCTTAGTAACATGGTGAAACACTTTTGAGAACATTATATGGAGCATTCTCAGGCAAGCAGAATTCTTTATGTTTTTTTCAACAGTAAAACAAGCTAACTATAATATAATAATAAACTATAATATAATAATAATGTCTATATCGCTAGCGGTATCAAAGCCTGGACCCTGGATTTAGTAGGTTGAAGATAGACTACTACACCGGTGGCACTTTTGTTACATGTCTACTTAGTTGTTGACATAACGCTAAGTAGTTACTGTAAACAAGGATAGTACTTTAAATTTAATCAATAGTCCTTGAAACTCGAACAGGCAAGCATGGTCCATGGAGGCAGGCTGAACAAAAAAATGGGAAGGGGTCGCTCGATCTACAATGCTACATCGCACCCTTTTAGTTAGTACTTGCGTCAGTTATTACTGGCTCTAACTTAATTAGATTACTTTAGAGCTTATTCTATAGATACCTAGGTT
The DNA here is from genome assembly GCA_964035005.1 of Erebia palarica. Taxonomy (NCBI): domain Eukaryota; kingdom Metazoa; phylum Arthropoda; class Insecta; order Lepidoptera; family Nymphalidae; genus Erebia; species Erebia palarica. Next base: position 34,391,573 of record OZ035985.1, on the reverse strand, counting down.
TTTTCGTCGTCCTAAATTCAATCATATTATATCAGTTCCTTTAACTCTTGTCATTAAAACTAATAATTGTTGAATACATACCATAATATAATCAATTAAAATAAACATGAGTAGGCTCAAATAAAACATTTTGCATTTTGTAATACTTTGTTCTTTCTAAATTTCAGTTTGTGCTGAGTTTGTGCTATGTTTACATTTTTAAATTCAAAAATCGAATTTAAAACGTTTTGATGAACGAATGAAATAAATCTAATGCACAATCCACACAAATCAAAAATAACATCATTCGGTCTTTCGTCTATGAATTTGACAGATTTTCAAAAAAATCATTCGTTTGATCTGTATTTTTTCTTTTCAGTACTGTACGACATACTTTGTTATTATTGTAAGTAAGTTATTCATTTTAATGATAAAAAAAGTTATATATTAAGATTTTGGTGTGTTTGAATCATTATTAAAATATTTTGTGCTTTTTTGCTTTTCTAACCATTACATCAACGTTGCTAATCGCTATTGATTCTTGCTTATGGTGTTAAATTCATAATTCAAATGTTTTTTTATTCAAATAAACTTTTAAAAGTTCCTACTTTTAAATTGTCGGGTCGAGTGAATCTACCATTACCATTATAATTATGTATAGATATTAGATACTTAGCTTATTTGGCATTTTTACATACTATAAGGAAAATCTTTTAGACTACTTTGATCCATGTTATTTGTTGTAAAAGTATTTTGTTTTGTAAAATCGTGGTAGTTGGGAACCGACACGCCTTTTCCTAACAAGTGCCGTCACCCGGGAGTCGTCGAACTCAAGGTCGCCGCCGCCCTTTGATCCACCCACCTCGACTCGCGTGACTGAGATTTGACTTACGCATTTAAAACTAGGTTAAGATTAATTTCAATTTTGAATAGTACATTAAAACTATTTTTTTTATAAGATTACTTTATATGTTCGTAAAATGTGTCAACTTGTTATACTTATTTTGAAAGAACATCTTTATAAAATGGCGAATATTTTGTGGTGCGATGTTATTAAAATATATAAAGCCATTACGCGTTATCGCTTTGCAACAATGTATAAGACTACTGTTTATCATATGGTTTGGAATAGATGAAAACATTGGGAGAGGAGGATGTTGATGCTATTTCGGCAAGGGAGTAGCTGGCTAAGCGGTCACAACCTCCTGCGTGTGGCCTGGCGGGCCCCACACGGCCGGGGCCGCACTCGCCCCGCCCTCCCCCTGCACCGAACGACACACGAGTGCCCGCTAGCGTCCAATCTGTTACACAATAACACTTTAACGCTCTATCATACACTTTATACCTGAATTATTTCGTCCTCACTAATGAATTCCACAGTCACTTTACAGGGTTCAGAAGACATTATCCACTTGACACTTACAAACACTTATTTGTCTTTGTTCACGTAAAGAACACACCATTCTCACGACCGGCCGCCAAACTGCGGCGAGCGAACTGGCGATTGAAAACGAACGCGATCGTCAAACTTCGGAGATCCGCCTCCTATCGCGGTCGTGTTGATTGCAATTTTTACTAGTTTGTAGTATTTTTTCATTCTAGCGAGTTGAAAAGTGAAATCTATTTTATTTCTCAATAACCTAAAGCACTGCCTTCAAGTTTTATTTTACTTCTTAGACAAGTCATTATTGCTCTAGATAGTTTGGTAATTTGGCGGTCGTTATCTCTGTCCCACTCTAACTGCGACAGGTCTTGATTATTGGTAGGCAGCAGCTGCGCCTCTCTTCTCCTCCCCGTCGCGGGTGCGGCGCCGCCGCCCGATAATAATAATTGAAAGTAGGAAGGACGTAATAATGGGTGTATAACCTCGCGCCCGCGGCCTCCTTGGGCGGGTAAAAAATACACACATGTCGCATAGCTTCCCGCCAGACGCGTCCTCAAGTCATGGCTAGTAAAAAACTGTAAACAACAGTGTTTGGTATGTAGCTACTCCGTTCTATTCTTCCTTTGTTTTTTAAGTTATCAGTAGGCCAGAGTCCCTTGGATATAATGTTTTACTTCGTTTTTGAGTATCTAAGTTCTAGATAAATAATAGGTACCTTATGTGAAGATTGCTCATTATTATTAAAGATTATCAAAAATAGATTTATTCATCAAACGTATTCATTTGACAAATGACACAATTTCAAAGAATAAAGCTCCATAACATTGCAGAAAAAGGTATTGCGTTGTCATTAAGCATGTATTGCATAATAAGACCTCTTGTGACTTTCCATTGGGTAATTTTAATTACAGCATCGTAATACGTACCTACTAGGTATGTACAAAGATACATTATTCAGACTGATGGACATGATCACATTATTTATAGTCCAGACTGGCTTGAAGTGAGAGTGAAAGTCGGGCCATGTTTTGTCAAGCGTCAGCCGCGTAACGCGTTGCCCCAAGTCCATTATGCACGAATGAGCAGCCGCCCCGAGAGAGCGTGTGTCTCCGGTTTAATTATTTCCAAAAACCATAATGCAATATTAACTTTATTTTGAAGGGGCTTAAGTTTATAATTGAATGCAGCAAATTATTTTATCGTAGATTTCCAAGCGCACAGTGCTCTACAAACGCTACACTTGATTCTCTACCTTCTGTAGTAGGTTTTGCAATCCAATATAGACTAACACAAGTCTACAGTATAATACGTTTGCTAATTTGTTCTAACTCTATTATGGGTGTACCTTACTACTGTGTGGTGCGGCATGCGGTAGCCGGATGACGTAGTAATGTTTGCTTGTACTTAATTATTAGGTACTTGTCGTTGAGCAGGACCGATGAAATCATCTTTGCATTGTTTTAGGTCAAAGCCTATCACATCGCTTTTATTACACACTATCTCAGGCGTTTACATCAAAGAGAAATAACATAATCATAAAAATATAATCACGTCAGTTATCACAAATGATTCGTGAGTTCCGTGATAAATTTGTTTATTACGAAAGTTGAAGACGAAAACAATAGAAAAGGATATTGATGTCCTCTCTGGCGCAGTGGTGAGCACCCAATCCCCACTCCCCAGCAGGGAATCAATTTGGTCAAGAAGGGTCAATTTGGGAATTTATTTCTTATTTATTATTTCTGGTCTGGTGGGAGGTTGCGGACTTCGCTAATGGCTGGTAAACAGTTAGCATCCTACCGGCAATGATATAGCATACCAGTACGATAGTGATACCGTGTAGACACCGGTTCGGGGTATAACAGGGTAGCACGCATACCAACTTCGACTGCATCATCAGTCATCAGGTAGTTAGAGTACCACCCGCTCGGATCGCAGTCAAGAGCTTACTTGTAGTGGAATTAAAAAGGGGGAAATGCGTACAAGAATTGGGAATGCAATGCAGGGTGGTAATGATAATACCTGTAAGCAGATTTTAGGCACTATCGAAAGAATTTTTTCTTCCTACAATAAACATTTTTACGTTCACTAAATCCCGTTATCCAAAAAAACTTGATAGAAATAATATTACTGGCTTCCTTTAGATAATATCAATATGAGCTCTATCAAGGTGACTTGTTTTTTATCAAGATAAAAGTAGATAAAGTCCATTAACTTACTTAGGTCCCCTTATATTCACTGCACACATTATTTTATCAAAATAAGAGTTTATAAAGAAATGGAAAACTTTTAGCCGAAATAGTTTTATTCATTTCTTGGGACTATAAAGGTAATTCCTAAAACTGTTCCTGAAAACACAAAACAGATGAGATACTTACCTCAGCTCGAATTTCATGCCCAAGTAATTCAGAGAATGGTGGAGACTTCTTAGCTTAGGTAAGAAATTTGCTTATTGCACAAGATAAGTACAGTTTTTATTATATCCTGCACAGGCAGTAAAACAACCTAAATCAGTTCACATTATTATGATCAATCAATAATATATTACTTACAAACATAAAAATGGCTTAAAACAAATCATACTACAATGACGATCCCCTACGAGGCAGTTCACTGCCCTTTTAACAAAATACAAACAAAAGGAAGGGATTTCGAACGTACCTTGACCTCCAATGGTAGCACGTTTTGGTGGTAATTGTGCATGATGAATCCACGAGCAAGGGCAACTCGACTATCGTCACAGGTGCAAGGCTGCAGTGACGGAAGCGGAAGTGATGGTGGGCGGGCCGGACCGCCACCCGCCTCCCGCCTGACACGCCCTAGCTATCCACGTCGCATCTTAATATTAATTAGCACAATTGGGAAAGACATGCTCGAGATTGACATAGCAAGAGCCATGAGGTCCGAGGTACGATTCAAGGCCTAATGACTACCATTTATTAAGTGGTTCAAGATCACATCCGAAACAATCAACCCAGCCTTCCAACATCAATTGATGATTTTTTAATGTTGGTGGTACAAGGAAGGAAAATGTCGTGAATAATCTTGCGGAAAAATACCAACAGACAGGTAAATTTTTTTCTAAATAAAACTGTTTGTTTTGAAGATTCACCCTTATGTTCTACCTAAGAAGTAAGGTCAAACATAATCGAGCATTTAAATAAACTCATAATATGTATCTATACTAATAGAAATGTGCACTTAAACTATATCTCTAACACATACACGCAGATACGGATCTATCATGGACGTAATGGGATGTAGAGTGAAAAGATGGGCTAACTCTTGCAGTATTCGCTATCACAGAGTACCTAATTGTTTTGTTTACCGTTAGCATAATTATTACTGCTCGATTTCCTATGTTTAAAAAAAATGCTAATGTCAAAGAAAATGGAGCAAAAGAAAGTACCCCGTCAATAGAAACCCCTCTATCTGGAACTCGGATTATCTTCGAATGAAAGAGGAATGTGTCATAGCAACGAGCTATTCTGCAATATCTGGACATATTATTTTTTGAATTCTGGAAGCAGATTTTTTGATACATGAGCACGAATATCGTATATCATCAAACACAAGCAGGATGCTAGGAATAGGAAAAATACCTTAATAAATATAAATTAAAATAATATATAAGACGATAATAAAGTTGTTATAAGCGGAAAAATAGAGCCTAAATATATAGCCTGTATATATAGCCGATGTTTAGATTCCTACATATATAATTTGCATTTTATACTGGACAGTCAACTTAGCTATTATATATGGCTAAGCGTGGGAGGTTATCGGGTATATTTAACATTAGTCGCCATTAATCACATCATGCAAGTCAAGGATTTAGTTATTTTTTGCAGTTTGTAAACTTGTTACGAATATGATTTTACTTAATTGGGTACAAAGTTTTAACTTGTTCGGCAGTAAAAATATCTTGGGAAAATTAACAGGTCGGTAGATAATATTACAACCTCTAATTATTATAATCTACCTGTCATTGTTTTTAGATTTATCTGGGAAGTACTTAGTAATAGGTAGTAGGTAACAAATGCGTCTAAAGAAAAGTAAAAAAAGTTCCATTGTCCAAAAAAACCTCTTGTATTATGGAAGGGGCAAAACAGAACCGTGTCTACCTAGGTACCTCCTTAGATATTTAGTGTGGTGTGTACCTACCTTGTGACTTACCTGTTTTCTTAAAAAATAGATGATAGTGATTAAAAAGTTTATATTAGAATTCGAAAAAAGAATCTTAATATTTTAAAAATAAATAGGTATTTACGTCCTTTTCTTTTGTACTAATAAAAATGTAATTAGTTGAACTGCAATATTTTGTATGAAATTGCTGATAACTAGTATCCACTAAACTAGACAGGGATACCTAAGCAGTTTTGTTTTTCACAATAAAACCCATCGCTCTCTTGAAAGTATTCTGGCGTGGGCATATTTCTCGATAAAACCTTTCCATCGGTAACTAGGAAACCCATTTCAAAAATACAATAGAATCTCATCGTGATCCAAACTTGCCGCGAGCGATTCACCCTCAAGTAGAGTGTCTAAAAAATTCATGAACACGCGGTTGTTGCGCCCACCCACCGCCCGCCCGCGTTCGTAGGCCGCGGGGGCGTAACCACCGCCCTACGTCCGAACCACGTAAGTTACATTACAAGTTTCACACCAAGTAACTTTTCACGTCACTGAAACGAAATTTAATAAAAGTATCCAACTATCCAAAAGGTAGTTAACATTTTGGAATCTGGAAAACTGTCCTAATTCATAAAAATATTAATTAATTTAATATTTGTGCTCATTAGTATGCTGTGATTTTGAATATGTACCATCTACGTTTTAACTTATTACGATGATTACATTTTTTCACATTAATAATAATTATTATTGCTTCTAAAAGTAATTTCTTTAAATGTTTTAATTTACAGTTATTAAAATAATTACGTTAAACTATATAAGTGTCTCTATAATTACCTTATTTAGATAGGTATACAATAATAGTTATTATGAGAATCTTCTTTGAATATTCTGGTAAATAAAATGTATCAATTTAATAAACCGTTGAAATGACCTTAAGGGTAAAAGCGGGAAAACGTAATGTTTGAACTACAAAGCCAAGGCCACGTTAATTTAATTCGTTCTTTCATTCAGTTGTCTGTGGTCTGGTTTTAAAATGACCGTTACATAGAAATCAAATTAAGTATCAGAGTTAAGTATTATGGAATGTATAGTAAAGTAAAAGTATACTATAAAATCTTTAAAGTTCAATAGTTAACCGTTCCCCGGTTGTATCTTTCTTGGAACCCTAAATTAAATCTTCAGACGCAATACACATAGCTAGTAGCTATTCATTAAATATATGTATGCACCTCGGGGATTAAAATATTTAGGACCCTTCTTTTATTGATTAGCACTATACTATCTGTTTTAATATATTCTGTGATAATAGCTACATTCCTACCCGTCATACTCTGGAGCGTTACGCATGATTCGATCGACGCTCGCAGCGCACTACGATCACCGCTACGAGTACGATTTATAGGTCGTGGCGCTTTATTGCGTTGCTTTTAATGTAAGTTGCAAGTTACAACAATAGTATGATTGCACCTAATTTTGTAACTGCAACACAAAAACAGAGAGCTCAAGTCGGTTTCTCACGATTTTTTAAATGAGTAAATACCTATCATTACTTAAGCATGATTATGCGTCTTGGTTGGTAACTACTTAGTCCTCGTGAAAAGAGAAACTGCTGAATTTACCGCCTCTTAGTAGGTTCTTTTCTCCTATGGATAATAGAGCTAGTCTTGACTTTTCATATGCGCCACTCAAGACGAAATAAAAAAACATTACGGTACATTTAAAATGATCCCTTCCCTCCAGGCACCAAGTAAGCGACTGTTTATTAATAGAAATAACAGGTGGCCACCGTTGTAATATGATCCTATTATGATGTAGCCCCAAAAAAGGGCTAGTTCCAAATCTTAGTGTTCCTACCTACCTCATATTTTCTGCGGTAAATAAAAATAGTAGGTAGGAAATATGTAATGAAAAATACAGTTAAAGTTTCAAATAATATATTTATTACTCAAACAATTTTACTATAAATCGAAAATATATAATAAACAAAACGCACGCTAAGCGTGGTAACAAATTGTACAAATTGTACCTATTTAAAAAATGTTATGCTGACTAAAATACATTCGTTGATTTTGTATAAAGAGTTGGTGGTAGCTTAACGTGCGGTATCTTATATTGTATTTCAAATGAATACTATCCTAACATAAAATTATGTTAAAAAAGTTTTTTTAATTCATATTTTTACATTAATTTTTAACATGAAATAAACATTGAATTAAGAATTTAATCATAATAACTACTAAATTATTATTTCTATAGATTAAATAACTACAATCTCAGTTCAATAAATTCAATCATAAAAAATCACAATAAACGACTGTACTAATTTTTTATAAATCCAAATAACTCATAGGGCGAATAAAATATTTTTTGTTTAATATTTGAGAATCTGCTGTACAATTGAATAAGGGATTAAATAATAAATCAATTCTTACATACATAAATTTCAAATCATTACATTGGACGTATTGCATGAGTTGGTAATTTAAGAGAAATAAATTAATAATAATAATATTGTACATTTATTTTATGTAATACTTATTTTAGTGACGTTGCTCTTAAAACTAATTTGTTGCGATAAGTAATACCTGAAATAATAAAATTGTATGAAAAAGCGTTCTTAAAAACATTAGAACATAGATGGCACTGTACTGACAAAAAGATAAAATCAATAACAGCTGATCTAGCGACCCCAATGTGAGCAAAGATTTCAACAAATGAGGGTTGATTATTGAACAATACCTGCTCCGTTTAGGCGTATAATTTGCTGCGAAACACTATTAGGCAGTGGCGTGCACAGGTTTTGGAGCTAGGGTGCGTATTAGTTAGCCAGAATACATTTACTATATTTACTTATTATTTTAATATATTTACTAGCTGTTTTGATGAAAAATGAGCATTGATGTATTTCTATTTGGGTATAAAGTGCCTTTATGCCTCTATGAACTGCACGCCACTGCTAGTAGGGGTCTTCGAATCTAAAAATGAACGCAAGTTCACTAAAGCTCGGCATTGACGATAAAGCCATTTGACTTTAGTCATGAATGTGACGGAATCCATGGAAATTCCGTGCCTGTTTTAATTTTTCATCATGACTCATGACTTTATAACATTCGACCGTGAATACGAAATCGGTGCGCCATGGCATTAAGCCGTTAGTCGTATGAGGTCCCGTCGATCGAACGAGTGGGCACAGATTTTGTCGTCCATTATCACCGTCAAGTCACTTGACTTAAGTAGTTTGACATAACTCAAATGACATATCGTCAATGGTAAACGTTTGCAACACGACATATTATATTATGTATAGTTACACAACAGAGGCCCAATTGTCTAAGCCAATCGTATTCATTTGACAGTCCATAACGTATAACTCGAACTTTTTAAGGAGTACATACAAGCGTTTAGATGTGCAAGCATCTATGGCCTCCTTAAACAGGTCGAATTATACTTGACAGACGATTACGATTACGATTTCCTTACATAATCGGGAGGCAGATCTGGCCGTAGAATTCTAGTACTAAATAGCCCATGAATATCAGCCTATGATGACAACCAATTTGGGTGTATTGCTATTATACACGTTACACGCGTGTGAGCGTCAACACAATGGAGGCGCATTTTAGTTTTAACTCCTTCTACGCTGATGTTCTACGCCACTTACGTGACGACCTCCGTGGCGCGGTGTGCGCTGTTGTCTTAACGTGCGGAGGTCCCCGGTTCGATCCCCGGCAGGGTCAATTTGGTAATTTATAATTTCTGAATTTTCCTTGGTCTGGCCTGGTGGGAGGCTTCAGCCGTGGCTAGTTACCACCCTACCGGTAAAGACGTGCCGCCAAGCGATTAAGTGTTCCGATACGATGCCGTGTAGAAACCAAATCGGGGTATGTGTTTGATATAACTGCCATGCCCCTAACAGGTTAGCCCGGTACCATCTTACACTGCATCATCACTTACCATCAAGAGAGATCGCAGTCAAGGGCTAATAGGCCTATTACACTGCACTTTTCACAGGGACCCATCCACTTGCATCTGTGTAGTGTAATAAGATTTAGGGATAAAGGGGCCCTTATTTGATCCTTATTGCTGTGAAGTAAGCGATGCTCTAACTAGCGGCCACGCCCACCCTTTCCACAGGGTCCTGTGGAAAGTGCAGTGTAATAGGCCTATTACTTGTAGTGGATAAAAAAAGTGTCCCGTCTCGATGACGTCCCCGTCTGTGTGAGACCTACCGTTGTCTACAAGCCACCGCCGCTCCTCTCCACGGAGATGCTCTTCTTGAGCTGCTCCTGCTCGTGATGCTCCTCCTCCATCTCAGCCATGCGCGCGAAACGTGAGTATGCCACATGGCCCGATTTGATGGCTGACATCATCTGTATGTTTCAAAATAAATCGGTTTTAAAATACTTTCTCTGGTCTACTATCCATTTGAAATAAAAGTGAATAAGTAATTATTTAATTTGAACAAGAGATATTTTTATTTTAACTTTGATTACTAATGAATAAATAAACAAATGAATATTTATTCGCCCAACAGTTTACATCGAATTAATCAGTAGTAGGACACAAAAAAAACATTACATGCATTGGTTATGTACTGTGTACATACTTAAAGGGTCAAAGGGCCTCCTCCTCAGCTTATGCCGCAGCATGAAAGGTAGGTATATACCTACCTGACATACCGCAACGCTAATTTTCAGGAGGGGCCCAAGGGCTGAAACGTCACGGACCATCACTTTATATTCCAAGCTAGTACAAGTGAACAAAAAAAAAATAATGGAGACATTTCTAATAATGGAGATTTCATTCTCCAACCATTGAGGTAAACCTCAATGGTTGGAGCATGAAATCTGTGATCGGTCAGAAAAATCACAATAAGTACCCCGTAACATTTTAGATGGTTTACAAAGATGTAGGTATTTTCCAAACTTGGATTTTTTAAAAAGTATCGAATTCGAATCTAAAAAACAAAAGTAGATCTAAAAGAGATAGCTCAAAAGGGTTCCAAATTTTAATACTATTCATAAGGTTAGTAATAAAAACGATATTTATATGACGGAATCTCCGAGGACAGTAATTAGCTTATAGAGAAACATGAGCATTCATTCATTAAAGCCTCGTATTCGGACAAATGTCCCGTGAGACGTGTGGCACGATAAGTCTGACAACACGCAAAAATCGCGATACAAGATGTCTGACGTCTGTCGACATCTCTATGCTTTGTCTAATTTATAGGCCTATTACACTGCACTTTACACAGGGACCCTTACACTTGAATCAGTGTAGTGTAATAAGATTTAGGGAGAAAGGGTCCCTAAATTGCTGTTTAATAAGCGACGCTCTAACTAGGGGCCACGCCCACCCTTACCTCAGGGCCCTGTAGAAAGTGCAGTGTAATAGGTCTATTAGGATGATAATTTTGGCAGTTGCGACACGTGTCACGGAACATTGGTTCCCTAAATAGTGAATACAAGGCTTTATGGAGATTGTGGGTGACCGATCAAAATTTAATTGCGCCATAACAAAAGCGAAAGGTTAAAAAAACTAGTTAAAAAAGGACTAGAACAATACAGACATTCCCAACACCAATATGCATACTTTAAGCAGACTCATACATAAAGTGAGATAAAATCAGCATACAAACAAGGCACGATACACAAATAAGGTGTTATGTCATGCAACATGTTGCAATAATGAATTCATATTGACATTCCTGACATGCGATATAGCATTTTGATAAAAGGCTATTTGACTTTGTATATTTTATTGTGCTTAGTCATGTGCAGCTAAAAATATTATTAGAATCTGTTTATAAGCTTTCATGTCATATTGCTACGTTATTAAATGAACTAGCTGGTTAATTCTAGAGACTTTAAATTAAAACTAACGCTGACTTGCACGAAACAAATTCAAATATATAGAGATTAAACAAATTTAATTGGAAAAATTGTATGAAGACTTGATTTTAATCACCATTTAAATTTATTAATTTGTTTCGAGTAACTCAACATAAACCTTCCAAAATTCCGCTTCCGCTACCGCGTCGGTTCTCTTTTTAAGAGTTTTTATAGAGCTTAAGCCCAGCTATAAGAGCGCCATAGGGGTTACTGAGATACGGTTAAGGAGGCCATGCCAACCCCTCATTGGCCATCAGGTCAAACGGAGTAGACCTCAGATGTTTCGCTACCAATGGCGGATAACTTCGGTGTTAAATAAAAATAAACTTTATAATTTATTTTTCATTTGACTTAATTCGCCATATAAAACCAAAATTTGATGGTGAGTGTGAAATTTGTAGCCCGCCAACCCGCATTGGAGCAGCGTGGTGGGTCTAAGCTCCTAATTCCCTCTCTCCTATGAGAGTGGAGGCCTGTGCCCAGCAGTGGGACGTTAATAGGCTGTAGTGGTGGTGGTGGTGGTGAAATTTGTAGGTCAAACTTTGGTGTGATGTGTTCCACAGCCTAAATAATTTAATAATTTATTATACTTAATGTATTTTTCATTTGACTTAATTCGCCATATAAAACCAAAATTTGATGGTTAGTGTGAAGTTTGTAGGTCAAACTTTGGTGTGATGTGATCCACAGCCTCAAGTTACTTGGCGTAATGCCAATTGGGTATTTGACTACTAGTGAGATAAATTATTTTTTAATGATTGTTAAATAAGTCGTAATACCCACGTCCCCTGCTAGTTTTATTTTGAATAACCATTTTAAACTATCGATGAAAGTAAAAAAAGTGCGTCGAACTTTGATGACGTCACAACTTAAAATTTCATACAAAATCCATACTAAGCACGGGTTTTGACGTTTTAAAAAAAATGCTGATTTGACTAGTTGTCAAATACCCAATTAAACCATGCAACAAGCCGCGCGGATGGAGTACGAACCCTTGTATAAGGCCTCGGGGGTCTAGAATGAGTCTTTTGGACTGAAGCCGTGCGGCTTGACTTCAGTTAAATGAATTACGCCAAAGATTTTGCCCGTCAATGGCGACCTTAAGAGTCAATAGAAAGCCATGCTCTAACGACACCATAAAACTGGCATGCAAATAAAGGGTATGTTCCGATATACACTGCGAGCACTGTAAGGTGTGACGCCACTTTAGTATACCGGAAACCGTTCCTTTATAGTTAGCTATACTGATTACTGTGATAAAACGGATCGCAGTCAGCACTGAGAGCACCTTAACTCGAAAACGGCAGTGCTCACAGTATAAAAATGGCGACGATTTATGACGTCATATATTTCCCTAGGATACTGCGGCAGTATACTCGGGACTAATTTCTCCCCAGTAAGAGCACTGAACAGTGCTCGCACATACCCAAAATAATCAACACTAGATGATTCCCGAACTTCATACGCGTGGATTGGGTTTTTTTTCCCCGCGGGAACTCTTTAATTTCCCGGGATAAAAAGTAGCCTATGTCCTTCCCCAGGATACAACCTACCCCTCTACGAAATTTTATCAAAATCGGTTGAACGGATGAGCCGTGAAAGCGTAGCAGATAGACGGACACACTTTCGCATTTTTTTTATATTTACTACTACTTGACTGCATTTATAATATTAGTATGGATTTAATGCAAATACGCGGTGGAATGTGTATGGACCTGCAAATACTCGTCGAGTTCGACCTGCCCGTTCATGTTAGTGTCGATTTCGCGCAAGATCTCGTGCAACTGTTCCCCGGTCACCTCCTCTCCGTAGTTCTGTGGAGCAAGCCCGAATATTCAACACCGAAGCATTTACATGTACTACAGTCACAAAATAATTGTGGAACATTCTGCAAAGGACTCAAATCTGTTGCTTAAAAGAGTTTCGGTAGAGTTTTAGCAAGCAACATATATAAATTATTATTAAATTTAAATCCTCTGGTTGCGTTATGTCTTTAAGCTGTGATATCAGAACATACTGCACGAAGCTATATTCGGTTGGATTTGCACTCCTAATACCTATTTGACGCCAATATCTACTTATCACTATTCCACTTTGACTAAACTTAACAATAAAAAAAATTAAAAAACACGACTGCCCTCCCTAAATTAATCTAGTTAAATTAGAATCTTATTCAAATTTTTATTACTTAAATGATTTTTTTTTGTGAATCACTGGATATTGAACTATAGTGGTATATATTTTTAGAATCTACTCATCATTTTCTAGATGATGATTATAATATAGTTAATGTAATTTTCGATTTTCTTTTTTCAAAGGACTTGACCGGTGGAACTATGGCAGCTTGCCTAGGTGTCAAAAATCAATGTTCAGCAATGATTTCTTTATTATTGTAATTGTAATATTTCACTGTTTTCAGATAAAAAAGTTTCAGGAGTCTGAAGGCTCGGAAAACTGCGAAAATGAACAAAAAAGTTTCACCAAAAGACTGCTTTCCCACACTAGATGGCGCTATTTATTGTGTTAAGCGAGTCTAAAAAAATATTTTCAAGTATTATTTCTTTATTATTGTAATTGTTATATTTTATAGTTTTCAAATAAAAAAGTTTTAGGAGTCTGAAGGCTCTGAAAACTGAGAAAATTGATAAAAAAAGTTTCACCAAAAACTGCTTTCCCACACTAGATGGCGCTAGTTATTGTGGTGAGTCTAGAAAATATTTTTAAGTATTGCTCACTACTTTTCGTTAACAAGTTCAACTATTCGACCACAGATGGCAGCATATGCAATGTGACAGGGCGTTCCTTTAAACGTAGTATTTCAAAATTCTTTGTTCGATCGATTAGTTTGAGACTTGTCAAAAAATAAAAATAATTATAAACAAAACATACATTTCCTTTTCATTACTATTTAATTGATCAAAAATAAATCATTCCTAATATAATAACTAAGGTACTTAAATGGTATTCATGTAGGGTTACAAGATTATTATTAGGCATGGATATAATGGAACGTCAAAATGGAGTAGTGCTTAAAGAGGAAAGCGGACGCTCAAGATTTAAACAATAAACGTACTGTTTTTTTTTGTCATTTGAACCCCGACCTTATTTGGAATAATAAATCCATAATAATTTCGTTATGAATTTTTAAACTTTACTGTAAAAACGGAAATCCTGTGCATTGTCCCGAATCGGAGGGCAATTACTGGTCATGTCCAGTCTTTAATGCGGGACCATGGTCACCCCATCAATTTTTGTTTAAATTTAACTAGCCTATGTCACCCGGAATAAGCTAGGGATTCTACCGATACCTCATTTACCAAAATCGGTTCAGGCGTATAGAAGTTATACATACATGAACTCTGAAAACAATATACCCCATTTTTCAGGCAGTCGTATATAAAGAGAGGTCGGATCGGAAATCGGTCGGAAGATAAGTAGGTATATATTGTTTCAAATAGGCATTAGAAGTTTTAGATCCATCTATATACACATTCGTGCTGTAGGGATTTACAATCAGATTCCACATGTCGATAGACTGAATAACATTGGTAATGTTTTGAGTAAATAATTTAACAAGGTTTAGTGGAATTTTGCCGAACTATGATGAAGGTAACATAAACGTCGGGGGAGTTAAATTGCAAAATATGTTCCACAATTTATACAGAAAGTGTACTAGAACTATGCAAAAGTTTTGTTACCCAATATTTTGGGGTAGGTACTAAAAAGGAGGAAATCTAATTCTATGAAAAACCTTTATTAGATAAAAATTCGTAAAAAATAAATTGGATTATTCGACGCACATACTTTTGCTTATTTCCAGAACATTCCTAAAGGAAATGGAATCCATGGAATCCCATCCATTCCATAGATTAAACATAAAACATCGTACACAGTTCTACCCGTCCCGTAGCCTAAGCAGTTAAAACACATATGTGGGCACATAGACTCCCGGCGATCTCCCGTCTACCTGCAGGTAGTCTTGAATCTCCAGCTGGCCGTGATACGTGACGTCTATCTCAGACAATATCGCCCTTATTTCGTTCTCTGACGGCTTCACACCCATACTCTATAACATTTAGTTGGATATTCAAATAAAAGCTGGAAACAAAATTTAAGACTATAGGTATTGCTTTAACCATTGAACGGCGAAGGAAAACGTCGTGAGGAAACCTGCATGCCTGAAAGTTTTTTTTTTTTAGTTATATAGGCCAGCGCTTGGCTGCAATCAGACTTGCTTAAAGTGGTGATGCAGCCTAAGTTCTTCATAATGTTCCTCCTTCACACACCTTTGAAGTTTGCCAACCGACTCTTAGCCAGCGTGGTTGACTATGGTCAAATCCTTCTTACTCTAAGAAGAGGCTTGTACTCAGTAGAGAGCTGGCAAGTGTGAAGTGATGATGATTGCCTTACGATGACCTTTTTTAACTAAAATAAAAATAGGCTCTACAGGGACTGCTGATGTGCAGACAGCCTTATGTATCCACCCACTACGCCAAGTTTTTAATTTTTCACGATTTAAGTAAAGATTGATAATTATCCGGATCTTAGTTATTTTTAAATCGCTCAGTGGCCTTCTGTCCGTGGCTTCCCTTTTTAAAACCAACACCATAGTACGAAAAAAACATCTGAACAATAGATGTTACAAATTCTTTCAATATTAATAACAATAGAAGAACAGGATATTCGAGGAAACGCAAGATAATATATCCTCTATAATAAATTACTCCTTCTGATGTCGTTAATAGAGACGAAATTCTTCCTGTTTTTGTCGATCTGAAGCGCTTGATGTCTCTCTCGTCTTTGGTTAAGTTGATCGAAATCTTATAGAGCTACTTCTGTCGTTTTTCAACTACCCCATATGAAAAAGAGACGTAATCCTAATATCACATTGATATGGAATCTATTTTCAGGGAAATACAAGCCTATAATTAATATATATATACAAAATATAGGTACAACCTATATGTAATAGGGCGATACCTTCAAACTCCTCCTCCTAATGTCGTTAATAGAGACGTAGCCCTTCCTGTCTTTGTCGATGATCTGGAAGCGTTTGATGTAAGACTGGATCTCGTCTTTGGTCAAGTTGTCCTAATATCACGTTAATAGAGAATCGATTTTCGAGGTAACGCAAGACCCTATAATTAATATGTTTACATCCCACAAAATTACAATCATATGCAATGGCGGTTACCTTCAAACTCCTCCTAATGTCGTTAATAGAGACGTAGCCCTTCCTGTCTTTGCTGATAAGCGCTTAATTTAAGACTGGCTCTCGTATTTGGTCAAGTTGTCCTAATATCACGATAATATCGATTTTCGAGGAAACGCAAGACCGCTACCCTAATTATAATTAATATGTTTACATCCCACAAAACTACAATCATATGTTACCTTCAAACTCCTCCTAATGTCGTTAATAGAGACGTAGCCCTTCCTGCCTTTGTCGATGATCGGGAAGCGTTTGATGTAAGACTGGATCTCGTCCTTGGTCAAATTGTCCTAATATCACGATAATAGAGAATCGATTTTCGAGGTAACGCAAGACCCTATAATTAATATGTTTACATCCCACAAAATTACAATCATATGCAATGGCGGTTACCTTCAAACTCCTCCTAATGTCGTAAATAGAGACGTAGCCCTTCCCGTCTTTGCCAATAAGCGCTTAATTTAAGACTGGCTCTCGTCTTTGGTCGAGTTGTCCTAATATCACGATAATAGAGAATCGATTTTCGAGGAAACGCAAGACCGCTACCCTATTTATAATTATTATGTTTACATCCCACAAAACTACAATCATATGTAATGGCGGTTACCTTCAAACTCCTCCTAATGTCGTTAATAGAGACGTAGCCCTTCCTGTCTTTGCCGATAAGCGCTTAATTTAAGACTGGCTCTCGTCTTTGGTCAAGTTGTCCTAATATCACGATAATAGAGAATCGATTTTCGAGGAAACGGAAGACAGCTGCCCTAATTATAATTCATATGTTTACATCCCACAAAACTACAATCATATGTTACCTTCAAACTCCTCCTAATGTCGTTAATAGAGACGTAGCCCTTCCTGTCTTTGTCGATGATCGGGAAGTGTTTGATGTAAGACTGGATCTCGTCCTTGGTCAAATTGTCCTAATATCACGATAATAGAGAATCGATTTTCGAGGTAACGCAAGACCCTATAATTAATATGTTTACATCCCACAAAATTACAATCATATGCAATGGCGGTTACCTTCAAACTCCTCCTAATGTCGTTAATAGAGACGTAGCCCTTCCTGTCTTTGCCGATAAGCGCTTAATTTAAGACTGGATCTCGTCTTTGGTCAAGTTGTCCTAATATCACGATAATAGAGAATCGATTTTCGAGGAAACGCAAGACCGCTACCCTATTTATAATTATTATGTTTACATCCCACAAAACTACAATCATATGTAATGGCGGTTACCTTCAAACTCCTCCTAATGTCGTTAATAGAGACGTAGCCCTTCCTGTCTTTGTCGATGATCTGGAAGCGTTTGATGTAAGACTGGATCTCGTCTTTGGTCAGGTTAATCGGGATCTTGTCGCGACTGGCGCGGTTCACCATCTGTCCCATTTCGTTGGCGAGGAATTCCGCCGCTGCTTTGGTTTGTTTCTGTGAAACGAAAACATTAAATTAATCAGATAAGTAACTTTTCCTGTTAATGTTTAGCACAACTAATTTTAAAATTACTATAGTAATACAAAAACGCCACGCCGATGCTATACATAATGTACAATATTCTTTTTCTGTCTGTATGAATTGTTACATGGAAACTGAAAATGGTATCACTGCCTGCACGGTCTACGGTGGCAACACTATGGAACAATGGAACACTCTGTAATGGCGCTGGCTGCCTTATTCGTGTAAATTGCTACATTAAAGTAATAAATAATTATTATGTGAATGACCACGTAAGATTGTAAAAACCGTTAGATTATAATCCAACTCGCGAAATTATAAACTGGTCAATGTTCCGAGTGTCAATTTTTGAAATATTCATTGTATTTATGTTTTCTTGTCTCTTTCTTGTAGGTTAAGTTAGGGTTCGACATAAATGACTTACATTCGACATAAATAAATAGGGCACTTAGGTTTTATCGGGTAATTATGACTAACAGATTACAATCTACCGAAAAATAATGCGTTAAATTGTAATCTTTCGACAGTTTGCAATTTCGCAAGTAAGATTATAATCTAACGGTTTTTACAATCTTACGGTGACATATATAAAAATAATAAGTAGAGTCGTGAGATGTCAATACTGAGAGCAAAACCTTTTATCTAGCTTTTAGAATCATACGTACCTTTTTATCTGGCTTTTAGAATCATACGTACCTTTTTATCTGGCTTTTAGAATCATACGTACCTTTTTATCTGGCTTTTACAATCATACTTACCTTTTTATCTGGTTTTTAGAATCATACGTACCTTTTTATCTGGCTTTTAGAATCATACGTACCTTTTTATCTGGCTTTTACAATCATACTTACCTTTTTATCTGGCTTTTAGAATCATACGTACCTGTTTCTCAGCCTCCGACCACTTGAGCTCCTCAGCCATGATGTCGACGACGGCCGGCAGGGCTTCGGCCGCGGCCTGCACGTTGAGGAAGGCGAGGCGAAGGCGACGGGCGATCATGTCCACCGCCGTGCACGCGTACTCGCGCACGCCGTACCTGACCACCAAACTCATTGTCAGCACTCGTTAACTCTAGTAGGTATAGTGAATATTATTATTATAATTTTTCTTTACTCACTGCTTTCTTTTAAAATTTTGGTTGTAACTGTGACGTCACCCGGGGTCACAGCTGAAAATCAGTGCCTTGCTTTGTATGCATTTATGGGCATATAACGCAGGGCAAACGCTGAGCTGTACACCCTTTCTGGGTGGTGTCACAGACGAAAGTGTTACATTTGTATCTAGTTTTGTCTGTGACATCACTGTTGAATAAACTGTATTTCTTTCTTTCTTTCTTTCTTTGCAGCGTGGGGACTAGGCTAGTAGATAGACTAGACTAATGCTGAGATTTATAGAGCGTACTTTGACTTTGCTCAGGCTTTATAAGCCTATTACACTGCACTTTTTACAGGGCCCTGTGAGAAGGGTAGGCGTGGCCGCTAATGCGAGCGTTGATTAATACACAGCAATAAGGATCCGTTTAGGGACCCTTTTTTTCTAATTCTTATTACACTACACTGAATCATGTGTAAGGTCCCTGTGAAAAGTGCAGTGTAATAGGCCTATTACTTAAGAGGGTTAGCATTATTAGTGTTTGTCAATATATCTCATGAAACAGGAAGTATAATATCAGTCAATTTGACTCGTTTCATGTCATTCGATTTAATGTGCGGATACCGACGCCATATTGAAACTAGTTAGTATAAATACGAGTGTTTTGACGATGGTAATTCATCCTCCTGCCGGCATTGAATACTTTTGTGTTTAGATCACAATTTGGTTTAGAGCTTGACGATAGCAATCGTGGGCGGATCAAATGAATATTGTTTTAATGAATAGCCGACTTTTATCTAATTAAATTAAATCTCTCGTGAAACCTCTACACGTTTAACCATTTATTCGAGCAAGTTTCAAATGAGAGAACAAATATATTAAGTGTTTATTATTACATGCTTCTGGATTGACCCTTATAAGAATTAAAACAAGATGGATACATAATCACAAAAAAATTATTTATTTTACTAGTCAAATGCCCAATTATTATTTAATTACCTAATTTCAGCATCGATGTAGGGGAACTCGGGGTGGATCTTATTGCCAATGATCGGCCACCGCTTGCCGGTCATCTGGGCCATCTTAGCGACCGCGAACGCTCTGTCTCCGTACGATTTAGCCAAGTGCTGGGCAACCTGGAATGAGACAATAGAGATGATGACAACACAATCAAATCAGCAACTCTTTATCAAACTATTTGTTATAGACATATCTGGTAAAAAAAGAATAAAATAGTAGATAATTAACCAAGAGGATAAAGCAGTGTCTTCTGTCGCGGGTGACGATTTAAATCGCGAGCGCAACGAAGGACTTGAGGCTTACTCCCGAGCGTAGCGAGGGTGTTAAAAACTTAAATCACGAGCGAAGCGAGGGATTTAAGGCGAGTCCTGAGTGTAGCGAGGGATTTAAGTTCACCCAACACTAAGACAGTTTTATCACCGAGTAAAATACTCTACATTTCGTACCATTTGCGAAAAAATTAACACAATAATAATATGAGATAAGCATTTATTAAAAATAACAAAAACGCGGCAAATTCCTAGACTAATATTTTTTTGTCGGAAAAGCAAAGGCATCAAGCTCATACGGCCTCGTCGGTTTTCGTTATTTTATTTATTAATCATAACTGCTTAATAAATGCGTATTCCTTTTTCAAAAAGATGTATAATGCTTTATATACAAACTCAATGGTTTAAACACAGATGTAGTTCAGTATAAATTTCGGTAAGTATTCCAAATTTAAATCACATTCTCCCCCTAGAGGATGAATGAAATTCAGTATAATTTTCTTTCCCTGTTTTTAATAGATTATAAATGACTATTGTTATGTTCGCTTTTTGTGGCATAGAATGTCACTTTTTTGAGCAAGTGGTACGAAAAATAAATTAAATAACAAGGCTACGTACATTAGTGCAGAGAAATAACAGATGCCGTTTCCACACCCATTGTGGCCTTAGTTTATCCCGCAATTTTTTTTAAAAAGTTCTAACTTCTTAGGGCCCATGACATATGCGAGATTTCTTCCTTGTAATGTGCCCCAAGAACTTGAGAATTTACATTTATACAAGGAACCTTTGATTTATCTTCAATAAGCGATAAGGCCGCCTGTTGTGCCATGCCCATTAGATTATTTTTGTTTTTTTTTATGGGGTACAATAAAGTTTATTTAACTTTTACTTTACTTTTACTTTACGTTTACTTTACTTTTACTTTACTTTTACTTTACTTTTGCTTTACTTTTACTTTACTTTTACGTTACTTTTACTTCTTCGATTTTAGATGTATGTTCGACGTTTTATACTCTAGCACCACATTTCCAGAGTGTCCAGACACTTACCTCCATTTCGAGTCCGAAGTCCTGTACCAATCTGATGTACATGGTCGGAGTCCAGCCGTGGGCGCCTTCTATCAAGAAGCCGTCCGTCTGGCATTCCTTGTACAAAGGTTTTAGATTCGCACCTGAAATTATACAGACATTTTTTTTATATCGCTGGCATTCAGATCTACCAAATATTTCCTAGAAGCTTTTCTACTTTCTGTCCTAATCCCACGCTATGTTTGGTCGGCATAACATGTCTTCTCACTCGCTTCTGTCATCCGTCAACGAATTATCCTCTCCTTTTACATGTTATATCCTCTTTCACACAATCCACCCATCTTTTTTTGGTCATCCTCTCCTTTTTTTTACATCCACATACATATATTTAACATTCTTCTAGTAATATGGTTTTTTCACTCCGCATTACATGCCTATTACGCACCATCTTTTCTATCTTTTATATCTTTAAAACTTCCCCTTATATATTATGTCATCGTAAAATTGCAAAAACTGTTAGATTGTAATCTAAGTAGCGAAATTGTAAACTGTCCACAGATTACAATTTAACGCATTATTTTTCGGTGTATTGTAATCTGTTAGGTATATTAACCCGATAAAACCTAACTGCCCACTACCTGGTTATTTATGTCGAACCCTAACCTAACCTACAAGAAAGAGACAAGAAAACGTAAATACAATGAATATTTCAAAAATTGACACTCAGAACATTGAACAGTTCACAATCTTTCTACAGTTTACAATTGCGCTAGTTAGATTACAATCTTACGGTTCATATATAAGGAACTAGCTGATGCACGCGACTTCATCCGCGTTCAACTCTTTAATTTCCCGGGATATAAAGTAGCCTATAAGCTATGTGCCAAATTTCATAAGATCCGTTCAGCCGTACTGGCGGTATTGAGTAACAAACATCCATCCATCCAAACTTTCGCATTTATAATTTAAGTATATTTAATAATTATTCTTCTTTCATAGTTTACAAGCTTACTTTCTTTCATTCTTTTAAATTACAAGATTTTCAATGCTGCTGCATAGTTTTAGCTCTAATGGGCCTATTACACAGCAATAAGGATCAATTTAGGAACCCTTACTCTCTAATTTCTTATTACACTACACTGATTCAAGTGTAACGGTCCCTGTGAAAAGTGCAGTGTAATAGGCGTATACGTCCTTTCTTTTAAAATCGCACGTTCCAAACATGTCATCCCGCATCAGGGGCGCTTGAGGTAATAGGCCTATTACACTGCACTTTTTACAGGGCCCTGTGTGAAGGGTGGGCGTGGCCGCTTGTTAGAGCGTCGCTTATTACACAGCAATAAGGACCAATTTAGGGACCCTTAATCTCTAAATCTTATTACATTAAACTGATTGAGGCCTGCACTTATACGCCTATTACACTGCGCTTTTCACAGGGACCCTTCCACTTGAATCAGTGTAGTGAAATAAGATTTAGGAAGAAAGGGTCCCTAATTTGATCCTCATTGCTGTGTAATAAGCGACGCTCTATCTTGCGCACCCTTACCACAGGGCCCTGTAAAAAGTGCAGTGTAATAAGTACTTACTCTCGATAGCAGCGTCGATGGTCTCCGCCGCCATGGATCTGTAAGTGGTCCACTTTCCCCCAGCGATGGTGACGAGGCCGGACGGGGACACGTGCACGATGTGGTTCCTCGCGAGCGACTGCGTGTCCGGCTTGTTGGGGTCGGACACTAGCGGCCGGATACCGGACCACGCTGACAGGACGTCACCGCACTCATAGGCCTATTGCACTGCGCTTTTCACAGGGACCCTTCCACTTGAATCAGTGTAGTGAAATAAGATTTAGGATGAAAGGGTCCCTATTTTGGTCCTTATTGCTGTGTAATAAACGACGCTCTATATTGCGCACCCTTACCACAGGGCCCTGTAAAAAGTGCAGTGTAATAAGTACTTACTCTCGATAGCAGCGTCGATGGTCTCCGCCGCCATGGATCTGTAAGTGGTCCACTTTCCCCCAGCGATGGTGACGAGGCCGGACGGGGACACGTGCACGATGTGGTTCCTCGCGAGCGACTGCGTGTCCGGCTTGTTGGGGTCGGACACTAGCGGCCGGATACCGGACCACGCTGACAGGACGTCACCGCACTCATAGGCCTATTGCACTGCGCTTTTCACAGGGACCCTTCCACTTGAATCAGTGTAGTGAAATAAGATTTAGGATGAAAGGGTCCCTATTTTGGTCCTTATTGCTGTGTAATAAACGACGCTCTATATTGCGCACCCTTACCACAGGGCCCTGTTAAAAGTGCAGTGTAATGAGTACTTACTCTCGATAGCAGCGTCGATGGTCTCCGCCGCCATGGATCTGTAAGTGGTCCACTTTCCCCCAGCGATGGTGACGAGGCCGGACGGGGACACGTGCACGATGTGGTTCCTCGCGAGCGACTGCGTGTCCGGCTTGTTGGGGTCGGACACTAGCGGCCGGATACCGGACCACGCTGACAGGACGTCACCGCACTTATAGGCCTATTGCACTGCGCTTTTCACAGGGACCCTTCCACTTGAATCAGTGTAGTGAAATAAGATTTAGGAAGAAAGGGTCCCTAATTTGATCCTCATTGCTGTGTAATAAGCGACGCTCTATCTTGCGCACCCTTACCACAGGGCCCTGTAAAAAGTGCAGTGTAATAAGTACTTACTCTCGATAGCAGCGTCGATGGTCTCCGCCGCCATGGATCTGTAAGTGGTCCACTTTCCCCCAGCGATGGTGACGAGGCCGGACGGGGACACGTGCACGATGTGGTTCCTCGCGAGCGACTGCGTGTCCGGCTTGTTGGGGTCGGACACTAGCGGCCGGATACCGGACCACGCTGACAGGACGTCACCGCACTTACAGGCCTATTGCACTGCGCTTTTCACAGGGACCCTTCCACTTGAATCAGTGTAGTGAACTAAGATTTAGGAAGAAAGGGTCCCTAATTTGATCCTCATTGCTGTGTAATAAGCGACGCTCTATCTTGCGCACCCTTACCACAGGGCCCTGTTAAAAGTGCAGTGTAATGAGTACTTACTCTCGATAGCAGCGTCGATGGTCTCCGCCGCCATGGATCTGTAAGTGGTCCACTTTCCCCCAGCGATGGTGACGAGGCCGGACGGGGACACGTGCACGATGTGGTTCCTCGCGAGCGACTGCGTGTCCGGCTTGTTGGGGTCGGACACTAGCGGCCGGATACCGGACCACGCTGACAGGACGTCGCCGCGCCGGACTGCGGACGAGGACAATGTATGCTAAAAAAATTCTAAGCTATTGGAATGAAAACGACATGAAAATACGGCTAAATAGACATGATGACAGTTACCAAGAATCAATAAAATTATGAATTTATCTAATGAAATAGGATACATGGATTCTGAAAAAACGTATTTATTTTTCTATTTCGAGTGAGATTGCTATTTTGATAAAATAAATATACTTCCAAATATACTTTATTTCCAACAAAAAAAAAAAAATTTAAAAGGTAACAAGGTGCACATTAACAAACTAGTAAAATCTTAAAACTAACAAAAAATTCTGGTTTAATTCATGTACCCCTTATATGCTTAGCTGTGGACCTCACACTAGGAGACCTGTATCGTGAGGTCGTAAAACTATAAAATACAGCAATCCGCCATAATGGATTAAACACCAAGAAGCGAATGACGTCACAATAGTTTGTTTTCGAGCTTTGACAAGCATACTATGTTTACTGCACACTGCACAGAGTACTTTGGTAAAAACAACAGTGACGTCACAAACGGCGCCATGACACCGGCTAGAGTTTTGGCGTGAATTTTAAAATTTAAATTTCAAACGCCAATTTTATCTACCAAACCGTATTTTTCTGCATAAATAATATATTTTTTCGAAATTGTTAATACTTCCGAACATAATCTGACCATTTCTCGAAATCAGTCATCATGCCTATTCTATGTAAAATTTTATGCACGAAATTGACGAGTCAATAAATTTTTCATTTTTTTGTTATAGCTTATTAGACGAATAAGTGTTTTATTCGTCCAAAACAGAGATTTCTTTTTTTTATCGAGACTCAAGATATAAGAGGTCAACAACAATTTTTGCACTCTATTATGTGGTTTAGGATAAGTTTAAGACCTCAGTAAAATCCACTAGACGAGGAAAATGTATGGTGAAAAAATTCCTAAGCTATTGGAATGAAAATGACATGAAAATACGACTAAATTCTATGTAAAATATGATGCACGAAATTGACGAGTCAAAATTTTTTGTCATCCGCGAGGAATGTAACAATCTGCGGACCTATCTCCTTTTAGTGTTATAGCTTAGACGAATAAGTGGTTTATTAATCCTAAAAAGAGATTTCTTTTTTTATCAAGCCTCAAGAAATAAGAGGGATACAACAATTTTTGCACTATTATGTGGTTTAGGATAAGTTTAAGACCTCAGCAAAATCCACTACTTTTCAAACTCGCAAGTCGCACAAAATAAACGAGTATCTACCGTCTAACTGCACAAACTTAGGCCTTCTGAAGTTCTGACACAGGTGTATTATTAAGCTTAACAGAAGGCACAATATAATCCAAGCCACAGTGATTTTGTTCATGTAATAATGTATTTTGAAATAAATCATTTTTCATTTTAAAAAAATTGGCAGTCATAGGGACTGCCGATAGAAGTGAAAATAATATATATTTTTTTTAATTAAAAAAAATCATAGTAATAAAAATACTTAAAATATAAACCTTAAAACTACGACACTAAAGTTTAATTACGAATATTTAAATTTCAGACCTTTTGTCTTCGTAACAACGCGAGGTTTCGGTCACGTTGGTGTCGGTCACGGTGTCGGTCACGGTGTCGGTCACGCGTTTCCACATTTTTACCCCCTACCAAAAAGTGCTCAATGCGTCTAAAGAAGTTTTCACTTCAAAAGCACTTGATCTTACTGATGAACACACGACATTTTAGACGCCCTGAAAAACCCTCAAGTTTTCAAATACCTTCAACGTCAGGGTTGAGGTAGTTCTTGACCTCGGTGAGGATGAACAGGATTTCGTCCTCGGTGGGTTTGGGGTTGTGTGTGACCTTGCACGGCAGATCCGTAGTGCCCGCGATGGTGCCCTTGAGCCATGGCAGGAAGAAGATGACCCGCCCGTCTGAGGTCGACGGGTCGAGGAGACCCATGTGCTCTGGACTGAAAACGATTAACCGCCGATTAATTGACCGGGTGAAACGAGGTCTCCGAGTCTACTTGAGTGAATTTGCATATGTGCGTCTGTCCGTCCGGCAGGGCTATATCCGTACTAATATTATAAATGCAAAAGTGTATATGTTTGTTGATTTGTTGGTTTATTGGTTTGTCCTTCAACCACGCCACAACAGAGCAATGAATTTTGAATGAAATGATTTTTTTGCATAGGTATAGTTAAGGACCTGGAGAGTGACATAGGCTTCTTTCTATCCCGGAAAGTAGTTCCCGTGGGGATTTTATAGAAACTTTTCAAGCCGGAATTGCTTAAGTTATAAAAAATTATTTGAGGGGGGCGCTCTTTGAAGCGAATAGAAAGCAATTTAAAAAAAAAACGCTTTACGAAATAGGGGGCTTTAGGAGATTAACATAGTATTCATGGCAAGGGCTGGGTGAGAGCTTGAACACCAAACTATTTATCTGAAATTGGGTCGCCAGGAAAAATCGCTGCATGAGAACAGATTTTCTGGCAAACAACTTGAAAATTACTTGCTTGCTAAAGAACATCTTAAATAATGTGTAAGCCAACAATAAAAGAAAACCTTCGTGTTTGTATTTTCTTAAAGTTTTAATTGGTACTTTGGTTCCTTTTAACTTACAATCGAAATATCAAACCTGTAATATCCTGGCAATACAATGTGCACGCCAGACGAAGGGCAGCAGATATCCTTAACTGTCTGGTCGTCCATCTTTCTAATGGAGTCAGTGAAGGGGCCCGTGGCGTTGATGATGGACTTGGCTTTGATGTCCCACTCCTTGCCTGTCAGTTCATCCTGAAACAGGTAGCCATAGATTTCAAGAAGTCTTTTACGGTCATCACGCATTGGAGACACTTTTTTAATATGGTATGGTATTATTGTGGTATAAGCCTGTAATATAGTGCCTCAACAAGACTTCCTGTCGGCAACATTATGCAAATCAAGTCAATCACCACAGTTTTAAGTGATAATTTTTTTTGCTGCATTTTAAGCAATCACCAAATTAATTTACAGTATATCAACACTTTCTAAAATAATATAAAAAAATAAATGATTGTAAGTTCAAAATAATTTTTGAGAATAATCTTTACTAAAAACGTAATGGTACGATTAACCAGAAAATTAAAGCTTACAATGATATTTTCCTAGCTGTATTTTCTGGATACACATATAAAAATAGTTTTTATAGCACATAAAAAATGCATAAGAGCTGTATGTGGAGCAGGACCCCTCGTAACCATTATTTAAAGGTCGAAAGCTACTAACATTACAATGTCTGTATATTTTAAAAGTATGAATTTTCGTGAAAAAGAATTCGCAACTTTTTGAAAATGTAGAAGTCAAAAGAAAGGTTCTACTTAGAGATCCCACAAAAAAAAGAATGCCAGGATGTAGAAGTGCCATTCTATTAAAAAACTGCGCAGTAAAATCTATTATAGTATACAATAAAATTCCCAAAGCAATTAGAGAACTCACTTTCAATCTATTTAAGTCAAGACTTAAAAGGTGGCTTACGGAAAGGTGCTTCTACATAATAGATGAATTTTTAAACTTCAAATAATAAATAATATAAACAAAATATGTAATTTTGCATGCCTTATTATAAGATGAAACATTTATACTGTAAACTAACAAATAACATCTCATTGTGAAGAATGTTTCTGCAAATAAAGAATTTTGAATAGAAAAGATTCTGGAAATTGTCCGTTGAATAATTTTATCAAATGAGGATTGAAGAAGAGCCCCTTAAGTTTCTGTCGCCTGTCATATTTACAGGCTTTCAAAATATCATTATTCAGCTTACCCGTAACCGTGCCCCGCTGAGTTTGTTGTTGGTTTTGTACAGCTTGGTGACTTTGACGTGGTTGGCGATAGTGGCCCCGTGGCGGGCCGCGGTCAGAGCTATCGCGAGATTCATACGGGCGTCGTCTTGTTGACCTGGATACGAGAAGGAATCCTTAAAACTTATATATTGCAGTAACATATTCTTTTGTGTAACTTCCCTCGTTTTGGCCCTAACAGAATAACAGTGTTGTGGTTACATTTTGTACCCACAACATCAAGCTGAGTTAGGACCCTTTTGTTGGCACGACACATTCTAGACGTTGAGTGATTAAGTTAAGTTAGATTTTAAGTACTTTTTGTATTTTATGTTTACTATGTGTTGTATCAGCAAATAAAACATATTCTATTCTATTCTAAAATGTAGAGTTAATAGGCCTATTACACAGCAATAAGGATCAAATTAGGGACCCTTTATCCCTAAACCTTATTACACTACACTGATCAAGTGTAAGGGTCCCTGTGAAAAGTGCAGTGTAATAGGCCTATTACGGCTTAATGCCATGGCGCACCGATTTCGTATTCACGGTCGAATGTTATAAAGTCATGAGTCATTACGCAAAATTAAAACAGGCACGGAATTTCCGTACTACACAGCAATAAGGACCAATTTAGGGGCCCCTTCTTCCTTAGTCTTATTACACTACACTGATTTAAGTGGAAGGTCTCTGAAAAGTGCAGTGTAATAGGCCTATAAACTGGTGGGAGGCTTCTGCCGTGGCTATTATTACCATCCTACTAGCAAAGACGACCTCCGTGGCGCAGTATAGCGCTGTTGTCTTAACGCGCGGAAGTCCCGGCTTCGATCCCCGGCAGGGTCAATTTGGGAATTTATAATTTCTGATTTTTCCCTGGTCTGGCCTGGTGGGAAGCTTCGGCCGTGGCTAGTTACCACCGTACCGGCAAGGACGTGCCGCCAAGCGATTTAGCGTTCCGATACGATGCCGTGTAGAAACCGAATAGGGGTATGGGTTTAATATAACTGCCATGCCCCTAACAGGTTAGCCCGATACCATCTTAGACTGCATCATCACTTATCATCAGGTGAGATCGCAGTCAAGGGCTAACTTGTAGTGGATAAAAAATAAAAAAAGACGTGTCACTAAGCGATTTAGCGTTTCGATATGGTGCCCTGTAAAAATAGAATTACTGCTTAAGCCCCTAACAGGTTATCCCGCTGCCATCTTAGCCTGCACTATCACCTACCACCAGGTGAGATTACAGTAAAGAGTTAACTTATAGTGGAATAAAAAAACTGCTCTTAGTAGAGTACTTAACAATTCAAATTAAAACAATAACCATTCAATATTCTATTCAATATTTAAAACAATAACGTTTTTTTTAAAGAAACGTTATTGTTTTAATTTTAAGTCCCATGCAGAAATAAAATTGACTTGAATTTAAAAACACAGTAATTTTAATCTTACCATCTTACTAATTATAAATGCGAAAGTTTGGATGGATGTATCACGCCCCAACGGCTGAACGGATCTGGCTGAAATTTGGCACAGACATAGATTATAGTCTGGAATAGCACTAGCGGCTACTTCTTATCCCGGGAAATTAAAGAGTTCCCACGGGAACCAAAAAACCTCAAACCACACCGACGAAGCCGCGGGCATTCGCTAGTTAAAGATAAACTAAGATAAAAGTTTTTGTACAATCGAATAGAACCGGAGCAAACTGAAAACCAGCGCTGAGCATTGTAATCAATGCTCAGTAATGCTGAGTTTGCTTCCCACTGAAGATTTTATTTAACTTTTTTTTTAGGCGTAGGACTTAGTTGGTAAGTGTTTAACTGTGTAAATTCTAGCAATAAGATACAATAAAGCTTTTATTTATTTATTTATTATTTTAATTAAGTAAATTAAGAAAAAAACACAATGGCGTGTTGTCTGAAGCAACGTAGTCCGTTGAAGTAGGTACAACTCACCATCATAATATACGATGCCACCGCACAAGTTGTCGGATTTCAGCATGGGGAATAGTTCTAGGGTGTTTTTCTTGGACAAATAGTAGGAGCTCTTCAGGTTTCTGTCGCCGGCTACAATGTCGTACATCTTTATGCCGAACCAGTAGTAGGGGACTTGCCACCATCTGTGAAACGATTGAATAAAGTAATTAATTGGCTATACTTTTGCAAAGTTACACAACGTATAATTTATTGAAAAAAAAAACCGAGTCAAATCGCAGTGAAAAATTATTCTCTTTAGTTTTTCGTCCGTTTAGATTTGGCACTCTCTTAAGACTTCTTTAATTGGGTATTTGAGAACTATTAAAATTTTTTTTTTTTACGCAAAAGTCGTAAAATCCATATCCCCTGCTAGTTTTATGTTTGAAACCTTGAAAAATTTAAACTATCGATTGAAGTAAAAAAGTGCGTGGAATTTTGATGACGTCACAGATCAGTATTCCACACAATATCTCATACTAAGCAGGCATTTTGACGTTTGGAAAAAAGTTGCACAATTTGACAACTAGTCAAATAAATTATTCTTTAGTGATTAATAAGTTGAGCATCTCCCAAAAGACGTAATATCCACGTTCCCTTTTAGTTTTATGCTGAATAATTATCGAGTTTGATGACATCACAATTCAGTATTTCGTGCGAAATCCCATACTAAGCGCACGTTTTGAAGTTTGAAAAAAGTTACGATTTGACTAGTTGTCAAATGGTATTTGACAACTAGTCAATTGACTTTGACAAATACCCAATTATATTAAACTTCTGATTGTTCTCAAGCTAGCATTACTTACTTATACACAGGTAATAATATAGGCAGAGGCCTCGTTAAATGTGGCGCCACTTCCAGCATATTGGCTCGTTCGTGTAACGCCTCTTTCACCATCTTGTACTGGTCGTAGTCTAGATGTAGGATGGCCTTCTGTAGGTATCTTACGCCGCCGTGGATTAGCTTAGTGCTTCTACTTGACGTACCGCTTGCGAAGTCGTCTGCTTCTACTAGTGCTGTTCGGAGACCTACCAAAACGACATTTTCGTTTAATGACACAATAAAGAAATCCACCACCACTACAGCCTATTAACGTCCCACTGCTGGGCACAGGCCTCCACTCTCATAGGAGAAAGGGAATTAGAGCTTAGACCCACCACGCTGCTCCAATGCAGGTTGGCGGGCTTTGACGATTATTATCATGTTAAGGATAATAACCGGGACCGACGGCTTAACGTGCTCTCCGAGGCACGGGGGTGAAATACCGCCAACTTCCTAAATCCGGGCTATTACTGAGAATTTCTTATCAAAAAAACCCAATACTTAATTATGGCCCGACCCGGGACTCGAACCCAGGACCTCGTCGGCCGCAGTCGAATAAAGAATATTGGTGACATATTTCAATACAAAACTCGACGGACAAAACTCTAACTGCCGCACAAAGAAGGTGTTGTCATTGTTTATGGAACTCCCTAGTATAGATTTCAATACAAAATCTATTTCTTATCTAATCTATCTATTATCCTTAAGTAAGTATACTATGGAGTTCCTTAAGCGATGATTATGCGACTCTTGAATGCAGCAATAATTGCTTTAAATTTAAATGCTAGCTTAAATAAATAATCGTCTATTTAGCTTCACACAGATCATACAGAGAAAAAAAACATTGGGTGTTCTTTGATTTGTGAGAAATTTTAACTAAAGATTACTAAGTAACTAAATTTACGATAACACAAATTACAAAATACAAGATGTATTATTGCTACAAAAATAAATGGCTCGGTGTGTGTGTTATATTTATACTCTATGAGTGAAAACGAATATTTAAAACTTTAACCCCTTATTTTTAAGGTTTATAACCTTAATACTAAGGTATTAAAGTTTAATTACGAATGTAAATAGTATATTTATATTTCAGACCGTTTGTCTTCGTAACAACGCGAGCATGTTGGCGCGGAGCATGTCGCATGTCGGTGACGCAAATCCACAAGTTTACCCCCTGACAAAAAGTGCTCAAGACGGCTAAAGAAGTTTTCACTTCAAAAAAAAAGTAAAGACAAGTTTCTATAGTTACTAGCTGATGCTCGCAACTCCGTCCGCGTGGATTGAGGGGTTTTAGGGGTATGAAAAATAGATAGTAGCCGTTTATCAGACCTACTGAATGAGCATATAAAATTTCATAAAAATCGGTCATGCCGTTTCGGAGTAGTATGGTAACTAACATCGTGACACGAGAATTTTATATAACAAAAAAAAATTATTATAAATTAAATAAAAATTATAAATTATTAATTTATTATAAAGTAATTAAATTATCTATTAAATAATTTATTTAAATTAATTTAAATGTAAAATTTTTTTTTGTTTTTTTTTTTTTATATTTTATAAGATGAAGATCCTATACCTCTAGTGGTGGCATCCAAAGCGCATCCGGCTCCAGTGGCGCCGCCTCCAATAATGAGCACGTCGTAAGTGTGGCCGGCTTGGAGCGTGTTCACTTGTTCCGCCCTGGAGGGCAATGGCCGCTTTTTGCGCTCTGTCTTCGCCGAAACTGTCGGTGCGTTGTACCATTGCTGAAAATGTTAGATAGAATAGTCATGTAGGACTATCTATATATATCTATAGGTACTTATATTATAAATTAGACGATGCCCGCGACTTCGTCCGGGTGGATTAAGTTTTTTGATTTCCGCGGGAACTCCTTAAGTTTCCGGCATAAAAAGTAGCCTATGTCCTTCCCCAGGATACAATCCATCCCTATACCAAATTTCATCAAAATCGGTCGAACAGATGGGCCGTGAAAGCGTAGCAAACAGACACACACTCTTTCGCATTTATAATATCAGTATGGATGAGACAGTTTGTATGGATGGTTTGTTACTCAATCACGTTAGTACGGCTGAACTGATCTGGATGATATTTGGCACTGAGATAGATTATAGTCTGGAATAACACATAGGCTACATTTTCCGACGAAATTGCGGGCAGCAGTTAGTGTTATAAAAGAGAGACTATTTTTTTAATGTTGTCCGTCTATTTGTTGTGATTAATATTTCATACGGCTGAACCGATTTTAAAAAGACTTGTCGACGGTTACAGAAAACAAAAGATTTCCTTGAGAGATCTAAAAATAATAATAGAAATATTGCAAATCATGACGCACGAAGTGCAATAAATACATGTAGTACCTATAAGTGTAAATTTTATAATTAGGTCACTGTAATAGGGAAACAAACTACCTAGTACCTCTAGTACCCTCAAGGGTATAACTATAAAGTGAGGATACCAGGGTAGGTACTTACTGTTCGAAAATAAATGTGAATATTGCATATCATTGGGAAATAATTTAACGTACCGTAATCCATAGCTAAATGGTAGGTATGAGAATATAGTGGTATTCGTAGTACAATAGAGTGAAATGTGTTTCTCGTTTGCCAAATATTTCTTGGCAGGGCATTGAGTGTGTTGTAATTATTGTAACTGATCGTCGCGAACCTAGTTTCCAATCAATTGGATTATTCAAAGCATGATACTAGATATAGTTCCCAGGATACTCTTAATTTTCTGTGGTCTAGTCTGGTAGGCTTACGACGTCGTTATTTACTACCCTACCGCCAAAAGCGTGCCGCTAAGCGACTTAAGCGTTCAGGTACGGTGCCGTATATAAACTGATATAATGGGTATAGTTTTAATATAACTGCTATACACACTGCTATAACACAGTTAGCACGCTACATTCTTTGTTTGCATCATCATTCATCACTTACCACCAAATGAGTAACTTAAGGACTACTGCTACACTTTCTTGGCCCAAATTTTCAACCGAGTTTGGTTGAATCCCGGGGAAGGCATAGACATAAGGCTACTTTTAGCCCAGAAAATAAAGAAGTTTCCGCGGGAATTCAAAACAGCTTTACCACGCACACGACGAAGTCACGGGCATTAGCTAGTAAGTACTAAATATTGTGCCTAGTTAGAGCAGTGGCGTGCACAGGTTTTGAAGCTAGGGTAGGCGTTAGTTAATCAGAATACCTACTCACTAGCTGCTTTGATGAAAAATGAGCATTGACGTATTTCCATGAAAAGAGCAACTGCTGAGTTTCTTGCCGGCTCTTCTCAGTAGGATCAGTTTTCCGAACCGGTGGTAGAGTCTTAACGTTTCATAAGTGGCACAAGTTGTCCTACATGAAATAAATAAATCATTTATCCATTTGGGTAAGCACTGCTTTTATGCCTCTATGAACTGCACGCCACTGAGTTAAAGGTACATACCGGCTTGTCGTCCGCGTAGAACGCCCATCCCGCAACCACAGCGCTGGCGACTCCCGCGCCGCCTATTAGCAACTTCCTCCGTGACATTGTCTGTAAAATACAGGCAAAGGATACTACAATAATTTTACAAACACAGATTATAAACAATTTTATAAACTCAAAAGATACGCAAATAATTAGACGCAGATTCTCAATTTCACCGTTTCAAATATAAACGTTTTTTATTCACAGAAACTTGCAAGTTTTCAAGTGTATCCAATGCAATGGTTCGGAATGCGGTTCTTACAAAGAAGATCAAGACAAAAATTCCGCGGTTGATCTTTATAAACAAAATTATAATGGGTAATGTAGTGGCGTAGCGTGTATTTCTTCCACCCGGGGCCAACCCTAACTTTGCCGCCCCCAACCGCATTTTCGCAACTATCAAAAATCAGTGAAAATTCTGTGATAATCTGTTAATTGCAAAAAAAAAACAAAATAAAACGTCTTCCATTTGGGCAAAAATATAATTGAATTGAGAACGTTCTCCGTTTTTTTAAGTCGTTAAAAATTAAAATTATATTCTGCGTGCTTTTTGCAACGTAAACTCTTCAATATTATTTTTTGTGCCTCTTGCTTGATTGTCAAGATACCCAGATTTGTCAGTCTCAACATGCAGACCTCAAACATATTTTTATCAATTTCAGTTTTGAGAAACTTCTCTCACAACTAAAATTACTGATTTGATGACCAGTGAGGGATATTCGCAGCATTATTACAATGTTAGGTAACCCTTCTTTAAGTTTGAATTTAAAAATAAATCTCGTCCGACCGTGATCGTTTCAAATTGCCGTTCGTAAAAAAATTCTCACAAATACTTGTCTAAATACTTTACAAACTTATTTCACTTCACATGGTACCTAGCTTGTACCTAGGTACTTCCACTTGCCCCATTGAAATTTTGTGTAAATGAGTACCTACGTAGTCCCAACGATATTACAGTTATTATTAGCCCCCCGATAGTGTAAGGAAATCGTAATCGTTTATCAAACGGATAATTCAACCTGTTAAAGGAGTTAATAGACGCCTGCGTGTCTAAAAGCATGTATGAACTACTTAAACGGTTCGACTAAAACGTTTTAAGCTGTCAAATAATTACGATTTGCTTAGACAATTGGGCCTCTGCAGGGCGACCGCGCATCTTCTGCGTCAATCATTGTTACAGGATCAATTGTTGTGATTGGCTGAATTTATGGTGTTCTTGCTGCGTCAATGGATTTTGTCCAATAGTAGAAGAGTGTAATCCAATCAGAGGTGATTGCGATCGTTACACTTTAGCTGTCAGAGATACGCGGTCGCCCAGCTGATGACTGATGACCTGACGCTCCAGCCAGGCGGCGGCGAGTCCACAATATCTGAGCCGCCCAAGGCAGTGGCCCCCTTTGCCCGCCCCCACGCTCCGCTACTGGGTTAACGATACTTGTAAAAGCGACCAATATGTGTCTCTAGTTCTCTGCCGATGTTAAATACCCACTTATACCTACCTGAATATCTTCGTACAAACTTAGAACTTAAAGAGTTTTTTATCTGCAAGGTGATGTCAGCAAACCTAAGTAACCTACAATCACAATTATTTGAACTAACATTTCTTATATTACTACCTATTTAAAAGGCCGCCTGTAAATGCTGTCGACGTAGACACCATTACCTACTCGGTTATTACTTATTAGGTCTACAAAAATTCAAAGTTGTTGACCCAGAGGCCACGAGCAATGTCAAGGCCGCGCTTATCGTTTCCGTGAGATATCTTCACTTGTACTCGATAGTCTTCTTATCAAGCCAGACGAAACGTCAACTTTGCGAATGCTGCACTTATCTTAGGAGACGAATAATAGGTATGTTTAATTAATCGTATCAGCCCAATATAAACTTAAGTTTTTTCAAGTGGACTGTACTTAATGTTATTTACTCTCGGTTTTAAAGTTATAAAAAACATTATCATAACGCCTGCTTATAGAATGAAGTTACTATTCGGACGAAGTCGCGGGCATTGGGTCTCTAGTATGTCATAAAATAACCGTGTCGATAAATAAAGGTTTTATTGTACGTACTTACTTTACTTCGGTATAGCTAATTTTATACTGTGTGCAATAGCTCATGCACCTATCTAATATACCATAAAATAGCCGTACTATATAAGTTTTGCTCTTCAGATAGTCATGCTCATTGGCTAATAACGATCATTGCCACACAGTTAGGTGCATGCGCAAGAAGAAGTGGATAAAATTGATACTTAGTGATAGGTATCTTACCACCTTTATATAAAGCATTGGATTAGTACTTGGCGTTCGAGCATTTAAAGAATTTGGCTAGTTTCTTATGGTAGCTCGACCAACAAATAAGAAAGACAATTAAATAACATACGCACAAATGATAAATACCTAATAAGCCTTTAGGTCAGTAGGTTAGCTACAAATGTTATTCAAATTCCAATTAAAACTGCTTTTGCATGATATGCTTTTGATGCATCTGATATTAATGATATTATGTTTCCACTCTCGTCTCTAATCGAGATTTTGAGGTCCAAACTAGCTATTCCCTCTCCTTGTGGCATAATTAAGGGACTCTACATATAAATACATATTTTATCATAATGTTATAACCTTGCAATAATTATTTCCATACTTAATATTATAAATACGAAAGTCTGTCTGTCTGTCTGCTATGTTTTCACGTCCCAACTACTCAACGTAACGTATTACTCACGTAAGATTACTAATAACACGCCAAAGACTTTTCCTCAATAATGTAGGTATACCCAGTGCCTGCCACTGCACGAGTAGATTGATTGCATTGTTATCAGCTGTTATCTTTAGATAGTAATACGCTTCTCTTAATTGAATTGATTATCACTTCCACATGACAACATTGTGATAATCAGAGGACGTGAGCGATCACGTTCCGTTCACGTATTCCTTGCTGTCGCGGACTCAGTAGCGTGCCACTACAGCCCGTTAACGTCCCACAGCTGGGCACAGGCCTCCACTCTCATAGGAGAGAGGGAATCAGAGCTTAGACCCACCACGCTGCTCCAATACGGGTTGGCGGGCTTCAACGACTATAATCATGTTAGTGATAATAACCGGGACCGACTGGCTTAACGTGCTCAAACTCAAACTCAAATAATGTTTATTCAATTTAGGTAGGTAGGTATACTACACTTATTTACGTCCAGTTTTTTATTATTTAATATAATGGTGATAATCAGTAACGGGATCTTAAAACTAAAGCTACGAGGGTTCCAAACGCGCCCTGGTCTGAGAAGAGCCCACAACAAACTCAGCCGGGGTTTTTTTTCATTATCACCATTTCACAAATCATCTTAACTAAGGAACTATCAGAGCCCAGAGCCATTAGATCAAATAATTGCCAAGCTTCCTTGTCATTTAAATAATCCTTTGCATGGTAATAGGATTTTTTTATGAGTTTACGTTTAACATTAACTTAGAACTTATTCAGTGACCTCTTCAACATGTCTTCTGGGAGCTTATTGCAGAAGCGGACACTGTTTCCAACAAATGATTTGCTAGTTTTACTAAGCCTAGAAGCAGGCATTACAAGTTTATTTTTGTTTCTAGTAGGTACCTATTGACATTATGACAATCACTTTTTTTCTTGAATTTATCAATGTGTTTATGCACGTAAGTATACCTACTACATTTTCAAATATGTATTGGTTGTGCACTGTCATAATATTGATTTCTTTAAATTTATCTCTTAGGGACTCTGTAGGTCCCATATTATATGGCTCGAACAGCCTCTTCTGCAGGACAAAAACAGAATTAATATCAGCAGCATTACCCCATAATAGTGCTCTCCGGGGCACGGGGGTGAAACACCGCCAACTTCCTAACTCAGGGCTAGTATTGATACTTTCTAGACAGAAAACCCCAATATTTAATTATGGTCCGACCCGGGACTCGACCCCGGGATCTCGTCGGCCGCAGTCAGACATGCTAACTACAAGGCCAACGAGGCAGTAGCGTGCGCGAACGGTGAAATATGAATGAGTGTCTTTGACGTCAACTCAACCAAAAGAATCAAACAAGCCCAGTCCACACATATTTTGATTATGTAGGGATTTCCACATACGCCTTTGCCGTCGTCGGCCAAGACTCCAAGAGGCTCAATAGTTGTTACATCTGTCCATCTGATAACACTGCACGCCATTTCCGCACTTTGGGGTCCCAACTTCTATGGTTTTTCGAATAAGGATGATGCCTACATTAAAAACAAATTATTTCTAACTGCTTATTAAATAGAGGGTCCTCCATAAAACCTAAAATTCACATCTTCGGTTAGTTTTAAGTTTGATAACCATTTCATAATATAGATTAAAGAAAAAAAGTGCGTTGAATTTTGATGACGTCACTATTGTGAATTTCATACAACTTCTATACTAGCAGCGCGTTTTTAAGTTTGATAAAGAGTTGCTGATTTGATTTAGTTGTCATCATCCCTATTATACGTGCATAGAAGCATTCGGTATCACGCACCCTATACGCCGCCGGCCGCTTCTATAAATTACGTACGCATACGCATGTCGCATACCTACTTTCCGCAGGAGTTATTCTAAAAGGGATAGCATTAAATAGAGCTGCCATTTTAGTTTAGGGTAGATTCAGATTTATTTATTTCTGAATACAGTTGAGGTTTATACATAGATGTTAGTTTTACAAAAGGTATCGTGTATCTAACACTGTGGTGTAAAAATATTTTTCTTATTAATTATTATTAGAGATGATGTACAATGTAATAGTTGTTTCTAAAGTTTTATGATGAAACTATAGAAACCCGAAATCGAATAGCGATAAAAGAGTAGTACAAAAGATACATACCATCACCGAGTACAAGCGTAGAAATCCGCGGTTTTGGAAACGACTATCACTCCCTCTACTTATTTTTCTTGAGTTGTTTTCGCGAGTGAATCTATCACTGGCTCGGAATGTCATTCCGAGAAAGATTCACTATACACATTCAGTGATAGATTCACTCGACTATTCAAAAGCACTTTTCTACTTGATTTGTACGTATTTGTATTTGTCTGAGGTATTGGTATAATTAATGCAAACGTGCCAGCGATTACCGGGATCGAATAGCGTGCCGTAGTTTTGGAAACGACTCTACCTAAGCATTTTTCATGATGCTGTTTAGTTTCACAATAGCAAACCACAAAAACATTTAAATACTGAGTCATGCGCTCAACATGTGACAGGATAAATGGACGCTGTTAAACAATACAGTGTCAACCCACATGTCGGCCATTTTGAGTAAATCGAGTTTGAAGTTTCACTCATAATATTGACCAATTTGTTAAAAAAATAATTGAATTGAGATTTTTTATTTAAACAAATATGTATATATGAACATAAATATACTATTCTAACATAAAAAACTGAAGATATTTATATAGTTTTCGAGAAAAATGCAAGTTTCATTATAACTAAATTCTGTATCACTCATTTTATTATAAAAACAGTTTCAAGATCCATAACACACTATTGCTTAACTTTAAATTGCTGACCCATTATCAACTTGTTGTAGGTTATGGAACTTAAAACTGTATTGTTCTTTTTGTAAAATACGATTAACCATTAAAAAAAATGTTATAAGAAAACAAAATTTTAGTTGCAAATTATTATTTTATTAAAATTTATTAAGTACAAAATAAACACTAACAGAAACCATAATCAGTCTTAAATTTATTCATCTTTATCCATACTAATATTATAAATTTTAAAGTGTGTCTGTCTGTCTGTGCTTTAACGACACATCTTTGCAACCGATTCTGATGAAATTTGATATAGAGAGAGTTTCATACCGGGAAAGATAGAGTTTTTATACCGGAAAATTAAGGAGTTCCTGCGGGTTTAAAAAACTAAATAACGCGGATGAAGTTGCGGACATCATTTAGTTATGTACTAAAAGAAAGAAAAAACCTAATATTTTTAACAGTTTTCTACCATGTTGATTCTTGACACCTTGCTCGACTCATAAACTAAAAAAATCTTAAACAAAAAACTAAAAAAAAACCTAAAAAGTAGTGACGTCTAAATCAACACAACATAAAATTATTCGCAGTCTTGAAAATAAAAACATAATGCTATATTAAAATATTTCACAATATATTGTATCAGCATGTACCTAATTCTTAAAATTAATTAAACACAGAATTATAAAACTTTTAGTTTCATTCTCAACAGTTTTGTAAACTTGCTTGTAATTGTTAACATTATTTTAAATTATATACTTACCTACCGGGAAAAAATCTGATACAAAAATAAAAATCTTTTCGAAATATAATAAAATGTCTTACTGACTTCAAAACAACGAAAATAAATATTCTATAAAAATGGATAAACCATCCATTAAATCTTTGAAAACAGTAATCTTAAAATAATAAAAAATTACCATGGCTGTAATAAAAGCAACCTATATGAGATCTAATACGTTTTTTGAAATGAACTAAACCAAATCAAATATATTGATCTTGTTCTATATCTTCAATTTCAAAATCAATTGTATTTCCAAAGCCTTCTGTATCATCTGTAAAATCACTTGACCTAACGTTCCTCAAAAAATTGTAGAATGGTTTAGCGTCAGATGGAATCAACTTCATAATTTCCTTCAAGTCACTGACTTTGGCACTCGAGAGCTCACGACCATTTGGGTACAGGATAGGTAAATTAATTTCAAAATTAGGTCTCACTTTACGCGCTTTTGAACCTTTTGATATGTCAATTACTTTAAAGTCTTCTTCAAGTTTTGACTTCATAAAAAGTTTTGAGGGATCATCTTTACGCAACTCAATTTCAAAAGTTGTCATACACGAAATCTTTTGTTTTTCTATATCAATTTTTCTATTTGTGATTCGGTTGAGGATAGGCGCCACTAAAACACAGTCTTCTTTTTTAAGTCTAGTGACTGTGAATTTGTTTTTTCTTCTGCAATTTTCCATCACCCTGATGTAATCATCATCTGTATAGAGTCGAATCTGAGACTTTAAAGCACATTCAACGTCCCCAAACTCAGAATCATTAGGGAGGTATGTGTGTCCTG
Source organism: Erebia palarica (assembly GCA_964035005.1). Taxonomy (NCBI): domain Eukaryota; kingdom Metazoa; phylum Arthropoda; class Insecta; order Lepidoptera; family Nymphalidae; genus Erebia; species Erebia palarica. Next base: position 34,349,693 of record OZ035985.1, on the reverse strand, counting down.
GTGGTAAAAATCGGATACCTAGTTATTTTTTTAGCCTTTCTGTAGTATGGAGAATATGTAAAAGCATGAGCACCATTTTAATGCTTCGATTTTCCAGGGAGGTCGTCTTTTGCCTTTTTTAGAAGGTAAGAACGAAGTAAGTATATACCTACAATAACATAAAATTGTAAGATTAGATCGTTTGTTTCCCATTTTGCTAAAATGTTTTGAGGACTTTAAATGATTATTACAAATAAAATGCAAACAAGTTACACTTTTTGTTCATTTTGCTATAATGTGTCAAGCTGTATGATTCCTTTACAAGTTAACGTAAATAACCAAATAGTAGTTTCGCAATAAGATGTCATGCAATATATTTAGTTTTATTGCTTGTATAGGTAAAGTTTTGTATAAATTCAGTGACTACTTGGAATTTCGTGTATAGAAAACGTATTTACTACAATTTATACCTTATAATCGGTTTTTCGCAGAAATTACCGGCAAAGTAACCTCAAAAATACAGTTTCACAGAAACCTATGAAATACATTGATTATTGGACTTACCTTCAATAATACTGTCACTTCTTAAACCATATAATACTCTCACTCGATTTATGATAAAACTCGATTTAAAACTTTACTAACTATTAATTTCCATTACTAACTTAAATCGTCTAAATTAATTGACATCTGAAAATAACGCATTGGAATTTTGCAATAATATTTCAACCCGCATAACTCATTATGGCATCAAACAGGTGGCGCTTTTAAAGGTACAATTGTGTGCTAAGGTATTTGAAATACTATTGCAAAATTAACTATGACAGTTAGAGGTTTGTGTCAAGAGTTTTTCCTGAATTTTTGCTATTAAAATGATTCAAACCGCTTAAAACCTTTTTGAAAAACGTAGCAAATCACTCAAAGAAGCGATCTGCATTCAAATCTCAATTTTCGACTTTTTGTGGGTTGACACTATATTGTTTATCAGCGTCCAAATATAGCGGCATACCGGCTGTTTCCTTCTACATCAGAAATTTCAAAGGCGACTAGCACGAGACTATTGTATAAGTAGCGCCAATGATGACATATGAGTAGCGCATAGTGTTTCAACATAACATGTTATAAGTACGAAGTAAGATTTCGCTCCACATTTTGCATTCAACTACAATAACGTACAGCTAGGTAGGTACAACACCAAGCTGTTTTTGTTTTCTAAGTCGTGAGATTATCAATGCATTACAAGATGAACCTTTATCGCACTCAGAATATTATACTGAATCCTACTTAGTCAAACTTTCAGTTCGAAATAGTTCTTATTTTAATAAATAAAATAAAGAAGTTTATTAACAAACTCATATTTATAAACTAAACTAACCAGATTAAAATAAAATAAACTAAATAAACCGGTACTACATGTATTCTAAACCAGCTGAAAGCTTAAGCTACGTTCGTACTGCGAAAAACATTGGCGCGATTTTTTTTCGCAATTCTGCAACACTAGAAATCATATCCGCACTTGCGAATAAAAATCTCTGGTTTAATACAAACTTCACGCGGTGCGGTAAGAACTATACCTATGAGAATAGGTTTTTATCTAACTTTTACACCCCTAAGTGTTAAGGCATTTTATATTTTTCAACCCTGGTCGATAGCTGATCAATGGGATCCCGTTTTGCAAAATTCCTCCGCTTGGGAGCAGCATAATAGCAAGTTTAATAATTCATATGGCAAAACAACGTTTGCCGGGTCAGCTAGAATAATATAAATCGTGAGAATAAAATTCGCGCAAGTGTTAATGTAGCCTCACATCAGATCACCTCCAGCAAGCCCGCTGTGATGCGAGGGACTGCCCGCACTCGACGCACATCTGTTGCGCATGACTGTAAAGAACTATCCGCATCAGAAAACAACCTGATGCGATGCGGAATCGGGGCAGTCCCATGAAAGCCCCGAAAACATTATTATACTGCACGCGAATGTTTTTTTCGGCCCGAATTCCAGGTGGACGAAGCCACCGCACCATTGTAACTGCCACTGATTGTGAAAGGAAATCGCAATTGTTTGTCGAACGGATAATTCCACCCTGTTTAAGGAATCTATAGATACCTGCAAGTCAAAAAGCATGTATGAACTTCCTAAACAGTTCATATGATTACGATTTGCTTAGACAATTGGGCCTCTGATCCCATAATTATATTTCAAGCAATTCTTCGTTTGAATTGGAACGAATCTAGTTAAAATAGTTTAAATAATTTTTACGCTACTCCATGCCACGCTTGTGGAGACAACTGTATGAGAATGTCGTAGCTATGAAGCGGCCAAAATCTTTGTTACGATGAACTCTATGCGATGTTAAGGATAGGGATTTACTTTCAAGATGTAAAAACTCACAAAAAAGAACAAGATCCTCTACTGTGGCGTACCTATCTGAGAACTGAGTCGCTGCCGGCAGTGGTAGATAAGTACAAGTTTACCCTCCTTTTTTTGTCTCCCACAATCTCTGAAGATTGGATATTTAAATGGAGTTCTTACTTTTGGGATCTTTATTCATTCGTTCATACCATAATAATATTTGTAAGCCATAAAGATTAGAGAGGAATCTGCATAACTGTTGACAGACTTATGCACAATTTGGGTGTTTTAAATTCGGACGTGTATGCCTATAGCAATACGGACGCCTATAGCAACTGAGGAAGTACTATCAAATGTTTTTACCCACGACGGAACAGAGACGGTATATCTGTGTTTGACCTAAGAAGTTGTGCATTTGTTTGTGCACATTTTTGTTACCACTTTCCCGGAAAACTATTGGACCGATTAGAATGCGTTTTTTGCATTAGGTATGTATAGTTTCTGAGAAGGTTCTTAGATAAGTTTTAATGCCATAGTCCACTAAGCTGCGCTGCAATCGTTATATTTATTTTTTAGCATGTTATCTTTTTTTATTTGTTCCTTGAATATAAACACATAATATTATGATAACTCCGATAGGAAAATCTATACTAATATTATAAAGAGGTAAAGTTTGTGCTTTTGTGAGCTTGTGAGTTTGTGACGTTGTAGGTGGTAATATTTGGATCTACTGAACCGATTTTGAAAATTCTGGTACCAATAGAAAGCCACATTATTTGTGAGTGTCATAGGCTATATATTATCCCGAAAAATTAGGGAGTTCCCTTGGGAATTTAAAAAGTTATTTCACGCAGACGAAGTCGCGGGCAAGTCTGCTAGTCGCTAATACACGGAGAGCTAATCCTTTATTTTGTATCACCATAGGAACATGTGACTTTAATCTAGAAGTCGTTATACCTAGGTGATAGACCTTTGATAAAACACACAATGTATTTATTCCGAATACTACAAATACGTGTCATACTGAGCCAAAACCGAAATAGAACGAGCCGGTGGGATATTAGTTGTCGCATTTATTATAGGCCAACTGGGGCTCCCATCAGGTATAGGAACATAGATCAAACGTGCCTGAATTCATATTTGTAGCAATCTGCAATTTTCTGTGTATTCGCTTATATTTTTAAAATATATAGGTGAATTTTATTGCAATTCTTCTCAGCAGAATCTATTTTCCGAACCGTAGGAAGAGTCAAAACGTGACGTAACATAAGAGACACCTTTATATCCTACATGTTTTAAATAAATTGAGTTTGAGTTTGAATTCTCGCCATCATTTAAAAAAACCACGAAGCGGTTTATTATTACCCACGACGGAACGCAGACGGTAGGCGTATGTGTTTGCCCTAGAGGTTGTGCGTTTGTTTGTTTGTTGCACTTTTTATTACAACTTTCCTAGAAAACTGCTGGAACGATTATAATCCGGTTTTTGCAAGAGATGTGTTTAGCTTCTGAGAAGGTTCTTAGATATGTTTTAAGGCCATAGTTCACCAAAATGTGCTGGTATCGTTATTTCTATTTTTTAGTATGTTACCTTGTTCTACTTAATACTATTAAGTCTATAGTTACGCAGATCGGCGCGAAATCGGGTCGAGTCAGCTGTTTCTAATTTCAAATAGCTGCACATAAGTAAAAATCAAAATACTCACTGTAATAAAATAAAACCACTATTATGTTATTTTATTAGATTCATAACTTCTAAGCTGGATACGTTCTTAAAATCTGACCTACTTCGTAATTTAAAAAAAAAACAAAGCAATGAAATACGCATTATAATATCCTATCCATCAAAGCTATAATATTTGTTGGGTAAGTTATTCATAGTAACGTGTTATTCTCAAATGAGTTACTATTAGTTATTTAGTATCGAATATAGGGATCTAGGTATATAAGGTAAATTATTAACTGTTCTACCGTAACGATGACCTTGGCTTACAGACTGATATGATGTCATACAACGTTGCATACGACAATAGTAATTATTATGCCGATATAACACCATTTAAAGCGACATCTAGGTCGTATTACTTCGACAAATTAAGAAATAAAATGTACCTATATTTATTATATCTATAATTTTTTTTAAAAGATTAATGACTCAACTACGTAGAGCCATATTTTACTGCACGTAAAAAATGAATGAAACGAACAATATTGAATATGAATAAAACTAACAACACCAAAATTGAGAACCAGTATCGGCTAAAAACTAATTCAAAAAAAATAATTAGAGCTATATCAAAAGCTAGTCACTAACCATGACTAATAACTTCTACACAAATAGGTACACTGCCATTTAAAAACTTACCTTTTATCCTTCAATACAGCTAGAGTTAAACTAAGGGCACATTTAGTTATATAAAAAACTAATTATAGTACACAAGGGCACAACACTATATTTTGTTCCAATTTAACACATCCAGAATATAGAAAATGAGGTTTCACATCACTTTTCTGTTAAAGAATGTTAGATAACATTAACTTTAATATATATTTTATTAAAACAGTATTCTACACTAATCGTATAAAATCGCGGCAAGGCATAACGCCCTACTATTTCCGACCCACCGAGAACGTCGGTGTATAGAGTATGGAGTAGGGACTACCTATATTCGCATACGTACTGTATCTTGTTCGATTCCGAGCTCGGAAAACCTTGGAGAGAACAGTGAAGTGATCAATACATGCACACAATGCGCGGTTAACTTCGCTTCGCTACAATGCCCTCTAGCGTGTAGTCTTGTTTCTATATGTCACCGTAAGATTGTAAAAACCGTTAGATTATAATCTAACTCGCGAAATTGCAAACTGTCGAAAGATTACAATTTAACGGATTATTTTTCGGTAAATTGTAATCTGTTAGGTTTATTAACCCGATAAAACCTAAGTGCCCACTAGGCACTACGATTGTTTATGTCGAACCATAACCTAACCTACAAGAAACAGACAAGAAAACGTAAATACAATGAATATTTCAAAAATTTACACTCAGAACATTGAACGGTTCACAATCTTTCGATAGTTTACAATTTCGCGAGTTAGATTATAATCAAACGGTTTTTACAATCTTACGGTGTTGTATACGGAACGCATGTAGAGTAAGCCAGCCAATTTAAGAAGACCCCTGGCCTACACCAGACAAAACGAAGTTTCGAGCTTTTAGAAGTCAGAGGGCATACTACCAAGCCGTATTGTTTTAATATTGTTGACGTGAGTTTCAGAAATTATAATCCTTACTTTAGGGACATCCTTGATGTCCCTAAAATAAGAATTATAATTTACGTGACATAAAACTGCCATTTTAAAATAATAATGAATGAATGAATGAATGAATATACTTTTATTGTACACCAAAAAACAATAACAACAGTAAACGTAGCTAACAACAAAGGAAGTATACAATTTGGCGGCCTTATCGCTTCACAGCGATCTACTACTGTTTGAATAATACTGTTTGAAGCGACGGTAGTAAGCTACCAGGTAGCAGATGCATAACAGAGGCTAAACTAGAAGCTATGTAGACATTTATTTTGTTTGTTGAGCCTCAGAATCGAGGCCTCAAGCTTGATGTGTCATTGCATAATGCTTAATATCATTGACATCAACACGAAACTCCAGCCTCCGAAACTCGAGACCTCGATTACAGAGACACTTATCTAGAGCTCTAATAAAATTTTCATACAATTTTAATTATTTGCCAAATTTAAATACAAAAAGCAGAACACAATTTTACAGACCTTTTAAACTCCAAGAATGCAAAAATGCAAGAAAATACAAAAAAAGAACTAAACTTTACAGACTTTATCCAACTCCAAGAATTTCAAATGTAATATTATTTGGCACTACTATCAACTCAAATTCTAACAACACAAGCGTTCATCCTAGATTTATTCCAGAGATATACAGGATTCTTTCAGGCATTTAAATAAAAGTTACATTTTCTTAAGTTTCATAATTTATTGAGATTTAAATTAACACTGTTTGTGAATTGTGCAAAAGAAAGAGACAAAATTTTCACCACTTCTCGTTCACGTCTTATTCACTTTTCCTTCTTATCAGACGACAGTGAATTGTACAGCTTAGTGATCTCGTTGACGATGAGCGTCTGGACGACAGTGCCGTTCGTGTCTATGAAGTTGGCGAATGACTTGTTGACAGAGGCCTCGCGTAACTTGCCGTTCGAGTCCCTCATTACCAGCACTAGGTTGTATTTGTCGTCATGTCTGGGGACAATAATATCTCATACAATAAAAAGGTGATTGCCTAGTGGTTAAATACATTGGCCTTCTAGTGAGGAGGTGCAGGTTCGATCCACGTGCCTCTGACTTCTCTGCCTTAGTAGTGCATTTTGAGAAAATGAATATAACTTGCACACTGAAGGAAATCAATGTGAATAGACCTGCAAGCTTGAAAGTTCTTATTAATGTTCTCAAAAAGTCTGCCAATCTGGTGATGGGTTGAAAATAGTCCACCTTTTAATTTAAAATGGATACTTACTCATTTCTTAATGGAGAATTCTAGACTTTTTTAAATAATATGACGAAGCATCCAAGTTAAACTTCCATAACTTACAGATTTGTCTCAAATCCTAACAGTGATTATAAAAACGACAGCTTCTTGTTTCAAAAGAAAATAGAATTTTCTAAGATCAATGTTTATGAACAATCAGGGTATATGTAATACCAAATTAATACCAGCCCTATGATTTATTGTAGTGTTTAATAATATTATGTATTGGATAGAAGCAAGCGTTACTTTGCGGAAGTCCATGATAATGAAGGAACCAGAAGTTTTTTTAAAAGTTTCTGTGGTGTGGTGAATATCATGCGGGATACACACTGTACCACATAGATTTACCTATTGTCGCAGATTATAGCTAATTAAATGTCTGGTTCCTTCATTAATAATATTATGTATTGATGATTTACTCAACACTGCACCAGCGAAATCACACGGAAATTGTTAAAAATTACCTTGATCAGGTCTTGACTTTGAGGTTACCCGTACACATGCATACAGACAGTTAGTTTTCACACCGTAAATAAGTAATTAGTTTCAACTTTTAAATAATATTATCCTGTATCACTGGAAGGAAGTACCCTCTGCAATACAGGTTATCCTAGCTTAGAGGACCACTATATAATTATGTCACACCCTTTTATGAAAATAAATATTAAGTATTCTTATTCTTAGTGTACTTACTTCTTGACATAAGAACTAGCTTCCCATACCCTGTTGTTATTGCCCACTTTTTCCTTCGCCACTACAAATATGCCCTTCTCCTTGAATGTTGTGTACAGAGTCAGGATACTCATGAGGATGAAGTACGAGGATACGCAGATTATAAGTACTAGTCTGTGAAAAAATAGATAGGCAAGTAAGTACATAGGACATTTTAATTTTAATTTGGAATTTGCAAGTTAAGGTATAAGTACATAGGCAACATGTACAAAATGGCAGAAGTCTTGCATTTTCTACCGCTTGGGGGCTGGAGCAATGCTGCAGTTGGGAGCATCTAAAAGTGTCAAATATAACTGTTTTGCTAAGATTAAGCATAAAAGGGAAACTGATAAACCAAAAATTTAATTAGTTTTCTTGCTTGTTAATATGTACCTATCAACCTTGTAATCTTTTGAAAACATTTTGAAAATAAAGCATTTGTATTTTATAAATAGTTGTAAATATGTTAGCTGGACCGTGAATGAGGCAAAAATTAAACTCAAGAATAGAAATGTGAAATCAGTTGGCAAGAAGGGATCTCCAACCGACAGATAACCTTTGACAACCTCCGTTACTTTTGTTATTATATACGTCCATTTTTGTCTATTATTTTCTAATGGTTTCTGCTCCGTAGAAAGGGAATTCAGAATCAAAAAGTGATCTTTTCCAGTTCCAGGTAACCAATGAAGTAAGAAGCTACAGATACTGCAGGAAATCATATTTACCTTGATTGTGGGAATGGGTAGAGGTAGTCCCACAGTAGAGCATATAGAGCCACACCTACTGCCAATGCACAGAGGAAAAGTCTCCCATCTATCAGTGCAAAACTCTCTTTACATTTCAGCTCACCAGTGAAAACCTGCAACAAGTCATTTTAAAGGATTAATTCAATCTATACTAATATCATAAAGAGGTAAAGTTTTTGAGTTTGTGAGGTTGTAGGGGGTAATCTCCAGAGATTATAGATCCAGATCTACTGAACCAATTTTGAAAATTCTAGTAACAACAGAAAGCCACATTATTTGTGAGTGGCTATATATTAACCTGAAAACTTATGGAGTTCCCATGGGAATTAAAAAACTTATTTACACGGACGAAGTTGCGGGCATATGCTAGTAAGTCATAATTTTAAAAATAAGCCAAATTCAGTCATTGTGGAGTGAAGGAGTAACAAACATCCAAAAACATTGTAAAGATACAATAACAACAACAAGAGAGTAATTTATTTACTTCACAAATTCATTGACTAGTTTACCACAGCACATAAATATTTATTTAACAACCAGGTTAGTGAATTGTAAGGAAAGTTAATAAAAACTTAAAGCAAAAATACCTCTCTGATGGCATCATCAATAGCATTCTTGGCGGCAGCACCATCCCATTTGTTGATTTTTACTACCTGGAAGGAAACAACACTTAAGTACAACTAGGTCAGATGTGTAACAGCAAGAAAACATGCATGTCCACATTTGCCCTGTGCCATATCAGGGAGACAGTATCAAGGCAGGGAGCCACAGCAGAAAAGGCTGAAACTGGCTAGCCGCGGAAGTATGCCTCTCTCGTAGAGAGTGACATATTTGTTCTGTTTGCCATGGAGACCCTGGCCGTGGAGTCTTAGTGGCAAAAATGTTTTAGTGAGATATTTCACTGCTGTTAATTGCCTCATGTGGTGACAGAAGGGCTGGCTCATTTTTTGCGCAAAGGATCAGCCTGGCTGTCCAATGTGGATATGCAGTCAGCATTCTTGCCACCATTCCACACAGGAATTATTTATATTTTATTAGGTTAGGTTGGCTAGCTTCAAGTTCTATGGCATGCAGTTATTCGCGAGCATGTCAGTCACGCGAATCCACAAGTTTACCCTGTACCAAAAATTGCTCAACGCGGCTAAAGAAGTTTTTACTTCAAAAGGAAAACATTGTATGTGGCATATTTTATGAACTTCAGGTTATAAATTGTAATTTAGTAAATAACTTAAACAAAAACAGCACGAGTAAAGTTATCGATTCGCTTGTAGAATTAAACGCATAAACCATTATACATTTGAAAAAGAATACATTCAAGTTATTAAAATTAAGCTTTCGGCAAGAGTGACGTGTCCATAAATCTCACATTCTGTTTGGGAAGATACACGATATAATAACACCAACATTACCTCAGGCGTTTCGTTTGTCATATTAATAAACGATACAGTTTTCAATTAAATTAAACTAGCACAGATATTTCCTTTTCGCTGAAAATAAAATACAAGCCACAACAATTGTATTTTCAAAAATCAACTCCAGAGACAAGTAACATATAGATCAACTCCAATCCAATTTGTCAACCAGTTATCAACTTGTCTCTGATAACAACCAGAGACAAGTAACATAACAACTCTCGGTATCCAAGTTACTTCAATTCAATATGGCTTGCGTTTGGGCTCAGCTATAGTATACTGGCCGCGGAGTTGGACGTTCATATTTTTTTTACAGAAAGACCTTGATGTGATAAGCCTTGCACTAAAATATTTAACTCCGAATTCTAATACTTTTCGAGAAATAATTTTTTGAAAATTCGCAAATGTTTACCACTTTTCACTATTTCTTTCGACATTTGTCATAGATTACAGACTCATTGACGTTGAATGGCGTACTAAAGTTTCGTTTTACGTAATAAAATCCGTTCCAAACTTAGAAAGTATCACAAAATGCTAATAATTGTATTCAAACCTTAAACAATGTCTATATCGATATTCGGTTATTGGAAAAACGGAACGCGTGCGTTGGCGCCAAAGTGTCCAAATGACATTATTGAATTCAAATTTTTAAGTCATCGTTTTATGCCCTTTTCAGTTGAGAATATTAAATTTTTATTTTTTGTACTCCTGACGCAAGAGCGAGCGAAGCGAGCTCCGGACTGGGGGCACTCCGACTCGGATAGGTTAGGTGACGAAGAGGATGGCGGGGTCTCAAAGACCCCGCCATCCTCTTCGTGGTTATTTCCTTTTTATACCACCCAGAATAAGGAGCCCCGCCAAGCGGGGCTCCGTCGACCGGGCCTTGGATGGAGTGAGTGGGAGAGGGTGAAGTCTAAGGAGTTTTACTAGCGTCGCCACTTCCTCCCCATCTAAAGTAGGTACCTATGTATGTTAACCATTATCACCATAAAAGTAACTTCATAATTTCAAAACTTTAAAAATTATTTCTCGAAAACTATTGAGTTTCGCACTTTTTCCCTTGGAGGGGGGGTTCGCCACCACCACCCCCCTCACCACCAACCAGCTAAAGGAAACCTGAACCAATTTTGAGAACCTAACCTCAAAATTTTAAAAAATTAATATCTCGGAAAGTAATAAAATTCGGAACGTCTTACTTGCAGGGAGGTTATATCCCTTCCCCCCCCTCCTCCCCATCCCCCTCCGTCGCGGCCAGTATACTATAGCCGAGCCTGCGTTTGTACCAAATGGGTACAATATACCTCGCCAATGACGCGTGGAATGAAGTTACTTGTCTCTGTCTCGGATCAACTCTGTATACCAGAGACAAATAACATAATCTGTCTACGATGACAGTTTGGCAGTTACAAGTTATCCAGCAGTGCGATTACGTAACTACTGCATCAATCATTGTTATCTATTGACCAAAATCCATTGATACACCAAAATACCATAAATTCAACCAATCAAAATAATTGAGATGATACATGCAGGTTTTATATAATCGCCCTACAGGTACAGGGTGCAGGGTATGGAGGGCAAAAAATATACTACTCTCTACTAAGAGATGGAGGGCTTTGAGGGTAGATAATAAGGAGTAACATCTTTGTATACCTACTAGTGGTTCGCCCCGAAATGGAACCTCGCGCATATCCATAAGATAGTTTTAACTATATATTTTAAAAGCTAACTTTTTACATTAGGCGCAAAAGAGCTAAAGAGTTATTGGAGAAACGAATAAACTTTTACAGAGCTTCATCTATTGACATCATTGTGAAAATCTGTTAAAAATACTGAAGCTTATTAAAAATTAAATAATTTCGTTTCTTATAATATTTATCTAATTTTAGTATTTGTTGTTCAAGTACAAGATATAATTCAAATAATTGATCAAGTTTCAGGCTCAGCCTTTCAGAAAATTGGGAGTTCTTAGGTTAACTTTGGACGTCAGAAAATCTCCACTTTGAAAGCCCCCCATTTCATCAATTTTAGGGGAAATATTTAAAAAAAAATTTTGGACTCAATTCTTATATAATTATCTTTAAAATTTAATGTTATAAAAAATATTTTACTTCGCATTTGCTTCTATGAGAGCCCCCCTGGAATAAAGATTTTTATAACTTTTTAAGCCATATTTGGCTGGAGACCATCGGTTTACATATTATATTTAAATTGGAAGTAATTACGCTTAGTAATTCAGAAGTTATAAGGCTCTGACAGATGGATGGACGGACGGACGGATGGCCAAGTGCAAATTCACTCAAGTAGACTCGAAGACTTTCGCTTCGATTGATCAATAAAAAGTGTACGTAAAAATGCATTAAATTGGCGGCGCCACATAAGCATCAGGGTAAATTTAAAAGGAAGCGTCAAATATTATTAGATAGTAGGTTTGAGAAATAAACAAGGAAAGAAAACATTCATCATTATTTTGTACAACCTAAGTTGTTAAAATTTTCAATAATTAACTATTTTAGTCTACAATAATATTAAATTTTTTAACTCGGCATACTTCACTTCAATCTACAATTGCTACATTTATACTATACCGTTTGCTACACCAGCGCCACTGTGGAAGATTTTCGAACTGTTATTTATAGTAACCACTGGACACTTTTTCAACTTCCGTCCATAGTACAGGGTTTTGGCCTCTGCGGGGCGACCGCGTATCTCTGACAGCTACAGTGTAACGATCGCAATTACCTCTGATTGGATAACACTCTTCCACTATTGGACAAAATCCATTGACGCAACAAAAATACCATTAATTCAGCCAATCACAACAATTGATACTGTAACAATTGATACAGAAGATACGCGGTCACCCTGCAGATTTTGGCTTTGACGTTTTTGACCAGAGACAAGTAACATATAGGATATTTTTGACAGTCCAGTGACAGCGGTTTCTGACAAATTCTGACATTGACGGTGTGGTTATTAAAATTCACGGAGAAAATCACCGACCAGAAAAAGAAGAAGACGCGCAAGTCCATAGATTAAAGATAGCTTACTAAGATGAAGCTCAGACGTTGGGGGAGGCAAGGAATATATATAATTTTGGCCATTGTTAATTTATCTTGTGTCCTGCTTTCTCCTATAACACAATCCATCTCCCCGACGTGATTTCTTTCTAACACTATGTACATATAGAACAAATTTAGAGTGGTGGGAGATCGGAAACGGATGTAGTATTAAGTTTTTTCTGGTGTGGCTCTGGGTTCGAATCGATAATTTAGAAAAACGGTATGCTATTTTAATCGATGCGTACCGATTTTTGTTATTACCGATTTTCACTAGTTACCGGTTTTTTATATTTACTAGTTAGCCATAAAAATAAATTTAATAGAAAAATAAAACAAAATTAGAATATCAATAATAGTAATTTTATTTTAATAATTTACCAACGGTTCGGAATGCAGTCTGCTGAGAAGAACCGGCAAGAAACTCAACAGCTTTTATTTTTTAAATAGATTTTTATAAAATAATACATAGTGTGTACAATTCACACGGCAGAAGTGAAACTTCAGAAAAATTGCTTATCAGAGCATCAGACAAATATAACTTGTATCCTATCACTTTCTCTCGCAAGCTAAATCCTTTACTGAATATGTTTTGTCTCTTTTTAGTGTCGCTTTTTCGTTTCATCGAATTTATACATCACAACAATTTCAAAAGAAGTTTCACTTCAATAATAATATATTATAATATACAAAATTTCAGTGATATCAAAGAGTATTATTTTGGATTTTATTCTTTGTTAAGACTGAAATTTTGTACCAACTGCGGTCGCTAATTAGATTTCTAACAGGGACTTTAGATTCTATTTATACAAAATACAGTTAACTTCTTCACAGCCTTATGACGATTTTAAATTCTAAATAAAGCAATGATGACAGTGATTACATAAATAGCCATTATAATATCAAGATCTATTTGAGTCAAATAATATTATATAATGAGACCTGGGCTGTGAACAAGGGGAAAGTTTTAACAATTTTGAAAATAATCCATGCATACCATAGCCACCTTTTCATAACCTGTTAAGCTTTAAGGTGATAGGTAATCAACAAAGGTATTAATCGAAATCGGTTAAGTAGAAATTAAGGAAAAAAAAATTTAAGAAATCTTGCCCTTTTAAATTAATATACTTAATGCACCACCTTTGGTATATATATGAAGCGGGGAAATATCTATGCAATGCACAAAAAAAAAACATCTAATTGTTCAGGAGCTGAACTGAACTGAACTGAAACAAACAAAATTAAGTACATGAAAATTATTAAAACCATTACCTCAAACGATGACTACACGGGATAAAAAAGGATAACTTTGAATAAAGCGGAATCCAAGTCTCTAAATTGAAACTTTAATATTAACCTTATATGACTAAAAGTATAATTTTCTTTGAAATATGAAGAGATACAGTCATAATAAGACATTCATAGCCTCTGACAGCCACGGTTATTGATACACACTAAAATGCCATAAGCACTGTTAACTAAAATTAGTATTGTAACTGTCATTCCTTGTTTTTCCCGTGTAGTCTTCAAATACAATCTATTACTTATCAATTACCTACAATGAAATAAATTACAGCCCTGTTTCAGTTATGATAAAAACGTGATACAAGAACATTGCAAGCTAATTATTAGAAAATTAAAAATAACTCTTTATAACAGTAGAAGAATTTCACATAAAAGTTGTAGCAACCAACAACCTATATTATAAAAAATGGACCAAATCAATTTGTATTTCAATTTTAAAGTATAACATTATAATATGTGCATAAATACTTTAAGCTTGCAAAATTTACATCAAACTGTTTTATAAAAAACTTGGTTTCTCCAGTAGGGCAACTTGATCAACAAGAAATATTATTGTGAATGAACTACAAGTTTAATTCGCTATAATCCGCTACAGTAGACAAATCTGTGTGGTACAGTGCGTGTCTTTCACCTGCAGCATGCGACACCCACCACCCAGCAATTCGCACAGGCACAACACCACACCACACAAATCCTCCAAATCACTCTCAACGTACGTTTCACTCCGACACCGGAGCATCTTCAGGAGATGTTGACTCGACAATGCACGATTGTGCATTGTCGAGTAAACTTGTAGTTCATTCTCTATCATGGACTTCCGCAAAGTAACGCCTGCTTCTATTCAATATAAGAAATATTATTTCAAAACTATTGAGAATGGAAACGGCAACGTTTAAGATAGCTAAAGATAGCAATACATATTAATGTTATAAATGCGAAAGTGTGTCTTTTTGTCTGTCTGTCCGTCCGTGTCGGTCTGCTACGCTTTCACGGCCCATCTATTCAACCGATTTTTATGAAATTTGGTATAAGGAAAGTTTGTATGCGAAGGAAGGACATAGGCCTTCTAAAGGAGTTCCCGCGGGAATCTAAAAACCTTAATCCAAGCGGACAAAGTCGCGGACAATTGCAAAACAGTAAACTGACAAACATACTTAAATAGTATGCAGATATTAATGACTTTGGCGTCGTGAAGTTCTACAGCTAGCGCCCTTAGTTACATTTGTCCTTAGCATATCTTCCATTTCCATTCCTTTTTGTCTAGAATCTACATTGTGCATTCTTCTATTGAAGTTAATACACCATTCTCATCCTTTCAAAAAATCTGATTTATGCTCATAGCATGTTAAAAAAGATGTATCTAAACATTCAAATTTATTGATTAAATCTGTGTAAATGAAAACTTTACAAATTTTTGGCAATGTTAATATATATACAATGCCAAACCAGAGATAAGAGATTATTGGATGGGTAATATAACTTCTTATTACTTGAGTCAAATTCTTTCAATTCTATCAAAGAATGAAATGGTTCAATTTCATTGGACAATAGTTGTACTTTTACAATTCTGATAATCACGATGGCAATTAAGCTTTGGAAATAAATGTTTGCAAATTGCACCAGCAATATAAGACACAGCTTGAGTTTGGAAAACGTTTTCAGAAGGAATACAATTTTCATTGAAATTAAAATTTTGAACATCAGAACTAAAGTTGTTATACTGAATGTCTAATTTTGGTCTATTAATTAAGCAACTAAGAGTACCCAGCATCTTATCATTTTCAGCGGTGCAATTAGAATACAAAGATTGACCAGTCGTTATATTATTGATTAGCAATGTTTTGAACAATGAAACAAAATTATGACAGTCAGAATGTGTGCTAGCACCACCCTGACCTCTTATTTGAGAGAAAAAAAAACCAGAGGATCCTGGTTCAGATGCTTCAGACATAAGAATTTAACACCTGGAACTTTTTTTAAAACCTACCCAAAGATGCTTAACAGTTTTTATATCATCAATGAAATTTAGTAACGAGATCAGGATACTTTCTCTAGAATAGAGTAGAATAGCTTTAAATTTCATTGATTCTCTAAATGAGTTGAATTTAAGGACAAAGAATTAGATAATTCGCCTCTAGTATGGCCAGAACAGTTCAAGCTCTCAAACAAATCGTTTTTGAATAACATGACCTCTGCAGTGAAAAAATCCTTATTAATGTTAACAGACAAAACACAATAATTATGAACTATTTGCAGCTCTTCATATGTCGTCATCTTATTCGTCAAGGCAGTGGATATTAATATTATACCCCTTTACTGAAGACTTGTGCAGCAAATTTGACCTGTAAAGTTGAAAGTTCCAATTTGATTAAAATTAAAAAAACAGACAAATGTTGAAAGAGGCGATAGCCTACTTCAGCCTCCTAGTGGTTCTGGGGTTCGATCCCCGGTCACACAGATATAACTTTTCTGAGATGTGTTTTATGCATGCCTGGCCTGGGTAGAACTGACTAGTAGTGACTATCATTCAAATTATTATTAATTTGATGCAACAGCAACATAAAAAAATTCAATTAATTATATTACTATTCTTGTATTAATAGATGATGTCCACAACTTCGTCCAGGTGAATTAATGTTTTTTTTCATTCCCACGGGAACTCTTTAATTTTCAGGGATAAAACGGATACAACCTATCCATGTACCAACTATCATCAACATCGGTTAAACAGATGACCCGTGAAAGTGTAGGAGACAGAGAGAGACACACTTTCGCATTTATAATATTAGATATGGAATTTAAGTATACCTGCCTTCATCTTGTCATAAGAATTTGGATAATATGTTTGTCTGTTAATTTCGTAGCTCACGCACGACCCCTCACGCCATGGTCCCTATGTGCTGAGGCATACAGGTCTACAACGTACTTCCACTCAGCACACTGAGTTCCAATCAGCAGGGGCTTTTTCTGGAAATTATTACGAAAAAATTTGAGTAGATGTGGAACAATACACACTGCAATCCCATTGAATTTTGGTTCTTAGCTGCCTAGTCTATATATCTAGTCTCAAAGGCATGTTACTTAACGTAGAGCCTACAGTAGTTTTACTTGGTAACTGTGCTTTTGTATGAATCTGTAACATTTTAGACTCAATTTATATAGATTCATATAGTATAGTAAATATAAATTTGAGTCCAATAATATATATCCAAAATTACTCAGAAGAGGATACTTTTTAATAAAAAGTTTTAGAACTTTAGAAGGCCATGAGAGTGACTTTCATTTCAATCTATACTAATATTATAAATACGAAAGTTTGGATGGATGGATGGATGTTTGTTACTCAATCACTCTAGAACAGCTGAACAGATCTGGATGTAATTTGGCACAGAGATAGATTATAGTCTGGAATAACACAGGCTACTATTTATACCCCAAAATTAAAGAGATCCCGTGGGGAACTAAAAGATCTCAATCCACGCGGACCATGTCGTGGGCATCAGCTAGTTTATTATATCTCAGTCATATTATATAACTTCATTTTTAACATTTGATTTCCCACATGTAGCTTTTGCTTATGAGGGGTCTCATTTTCAATTAACTGAACTCTGAGAACTACAACAATACAACTGTACGTGTGTCTTATGACAAATGGAATGTGAGTTTACATATACTGGAGTGCTCTGTAAAGCAGAAATATCAGAACGCATGGAACTACATGGAATAGGGCTCAGTTGAGCCATGGTTGTCTCTAAATTTATTACATTTTTAACGGGTGTACTTGTATGATAGGGATGTACTAGATTTGTAGTTGTGGAAATAGACTGTACATTAAAATCAGGTTCAGTATTTTCATTCCTCACATAGGACTTGCTTGTTTGTAAGTACAACAGTCTTGTTGTGTTCAGTAGGATCTGCTCTTATTTTAGAACTCTCACATCACACATGGGACTCATTTGTAGGCAACAAGTCTTATAGTTACAATCAGGTACAGAATTACCTCTTTTTGAGAAGACATACAATGTGGGACTTAATCACTCTTAGATGGATCAGACTGCTTAGTGCATCGAAATGGAATGAGTACTAAAATTCTACATCAATGTCTTATTGCCAAATGAATGGTAGGTAACCGTGTCCATCTGCGAGATAATGCGAATGCGAGATAATGGGATCTGATTTAGAACTCTTACATCGAGTTGACCTGATTGAATACGAAATACTTCTAAAAACTTCGCCTATGTTTGTTTTGCAAATTCAAGGAAGGGATTACATCTGATATTAATCATAAAGTTCTCCTAATAACTAAGGACTTACCTATGGATATTTGCGAAGAAATGGAGATCCAAATAACCACGCCTTCCACCTAGATTCATTTGTAAACGGTACCATGCGTAAATTAAGGGTGTTTTTACACCCGGTACAAAACACTGCTTCATCGTGGATAAATTACGTACCTATTTCAGCACTTCAAAATTCGTAAGTTTAGAAGATCACATTTTAGCAGAATACCAAGCATAAAACATACTATACATCTATAAATTAAAACAAAATAGAATCAAAATAAAAGCACTCTTTTGGAACTTTGAAATTCTAGCACAATAATTACAGTTCTCGGCAACAGAAAAATTGCTTTGCTTTGAATCTCTTTGAGAAAAACGCCATGTTTTTTTTTATTTTCTTAATGGCTAGCTGGCTTCTTATTGGCAGATTTAAAAAACTTCCTGTTTTCTTATTGGCTGGTTTAAAATTGACTCGACCAATTAGAATTCACTTTTGTTAGAAAGAGATGGGACCGGTTATGCCATACAAAATGACAGGGACAGACTGATACATCTGCTTGACCCTCGAGTTTGTACGGCTTGGAGAAAATTCAACACAATTGACACATATTGGCCATACTCATATTTAGCAACAACTAGTAATAAGCATTAGCAGTTTCCCACAAAATGGAATAAAAAATTTACGATGGCATTATGAACTCATAACAACTGTTATGTAGATAAGGTACATGAAGCTATATTAAACTATTGCGTTCGCATACTGTATGTGCTGATAGCCAGTCTATCCTAAACTCTGTCTACGATGATATTATGTTACTTGTCTCTGGTTACATGTTAAATCTCAGAGTAAGGTGTTAGTGTCAAACTTGTCTCTGGGATTGAAGAATGGAGTTATGCTGGTGATGGATTTTTAGTTTTTAAATGTTGAACTATTAATTTATTGTTATTTGATAAAATGGTGGAAGAGTGTTGAAATAAATTATCCTTACTCCTAATATGGATGAGTCTCATCATTTTGACAGAAATGGTATGTAATCATTTTTTTGTAGGGGCCATGCACCGGTGATTACGCTAGTTGTGACTTTTATTAATACAAAAATTTATTTTTGCAGAATTTAAGGTCTAAAACCGCGGTAAGCTGGCGGTAGGGCGTTTTATGTAAGTCCTGAGGTTTGCATGCATCACAACAACATGGCATTGACAGACGAATAACGATTGAAAGAGGTCACTGTTTTCGTTTCAAAGCATGTTTCTATGTTTGTCATAGTTGTGTGAGTTTTGTGTTTGCCTATAATGGCAAAGAGGAAGAAGCCAAGTTCTCAGGTCCCTTCGCGGCGGTCTGCTCGGCGCGGGAAACAAGACGAAGGAGCCAAGGCGAGCGAAGGCGAAGTATCCGCTTCTGCTGAACTGATCCCTGAAACGTCTACTGGAAATAAGGAGCCTCCAGATACCGATAGTGGTGAAAATCCCCCTACATCTCTAACTATAAAAACTCCTGATATAAGCACATTGCAAACTGCTCAACTTAATCTAGTGCCAGTTGTGGCACTACATAAAAAGTTCGGTAAATATCGATGTTTGTTAAGTAACGATAGTCTTAAAAAATACGAAGGTAGTGACAGTGAAACTAACAGTAGTGTGGAACTAAAAGTGATGGATCCAAACTGTGGTTCAGAGTCAGACTCTAATGCAATGGACAATAATTCTGATACCAACAGCGGGGCCTGTCCCAGTCCTCTAAATTTGCAAGGGAATTCTAGAGAAATTTCACCTGTTAGATCTCAAAAGGAATCTATTATGTCTCTGTTACAAAAAGAGTTGCAGAGTGTTAGTAACGATATTAAAGACATTATCCAAAAGACAGATACAACCCAGGATAGTTCAAATACAGAGCAACTTTTAGAACAAACTGAAATAGGTACAAAAATGACAAATCAAGTCCAAGACCAGGTACAAAATCTGGTGGAATCTATTAAACAATCAAATATGCCAGATCGTGTGAACGAGCAGCGTGAGTTAACAGTTGAAGAGCATTTGGAATACAAGTATAATGATGATGATGAAGTCATCACCATTGTGCAAATTGTTGAAGATGACAACCAGGAGCTATATTACAACATTAACATTGAAAGTCCCACACAACTAGACAAAAGTGCCAAAGGAGAAGAGTGTAAAGATGTTGACTTTCAAAAGGATTTTGCTAATCTCAATATTCAAATTGAATCAAATCCCAATTCTCCTATGGAGTGCTCAGATGTTATTGATCTTCGCACACCACCTTGCAACACTCCAGATCCACAGCATTCTAATGAAATGTTGACAAGACCAGACCCAAGTCTAACCCCAAGCTCCATTTTATCTGATGACAGTAATTCCTCAAGAGTGACTGAACTGAATCATAATAATTCAAATGATTCAGCAGAGTCCTCCCCAACCGGAGTAAGAAGATCAAATAGGATTAAAACCATAAGTACAATGAAACAGAAGACCAAAGGGTTTGGTTTAGTAAAGACTCCTTTAAAGAAAGCATTGATTACACAGACTAAGTTGAAGTTAGAGGAACTTGGGTCCGATAGCCAGGAAAAGTCTTGTGATGGGTTACATGGTAATGCTCATACGTTGCCTTTCCCTGTTCCTACAGAAATGCCTGTTAAAGTCAAATCTCGCTGGCGGAGATCTAGTGAG
Source organism: Erebia palarica (assembly GCA_964035005.1). NCBI lineage: Eukaryota > Metazoa > Arthropoda > Insecta > Lepidoptera > Nymphalidae > Erebia > Erebia palarica. The sequence goes on along the minus strand of OZ035985.1, from coordinate 34,328,598 downwards.
CTGGAAATGGGCGCAAACTCTCCTCTTAACTCTCCCTTAGCTAGTCCTAGCATATCATCAAAGTTACCACCGTTAGAAGAAGAAAATAAAGCGTTAGAAGATGAGAAACCTGTCATACCACTCAGTAAAGAGGCATATGACAAGATAATAGAAGAGAGAATGAGCCAATATGAACATTTAGAGGAAAATGAGTATTTGTGTGACCGTATGATAAGCAAGGAGACTAAGAAAATGATTTGTGACTGCTTCTTAACAAGAGATGAGGCAGAGAGAGGGGAATTAGCTTGCGGAGAAGATTGTTTGAATAGACTGCTGATGATTGAGTGGTAAGAACCTAATATTTATGATCCTATGTATGTATGTTTACTTAATCTTATACTGCAAAGCTGTGCTTTAGTCTGCAAAATGTTTATCACTGTAAGTTAGCTGTTTGCTTCAAAGTCAGTTTATATCTTATAAAGCTACTTTATTCTCTACCATATATATCTATTTATGAAATTCACTATTAACTTCATTCCATAAGTATCCAGCTCAATTCAGCTTTTTAAACAATATGTCCAAGTTGTGCAACTAAACATATTATGTGTATGAGAAAACACCATTTTTGTATGGACTAAAGCTGAATCAAGCTGAATAAGTATGATTAGTCTCTTATCCATCTGTAACGAGTAATCATTTTCTGTACTATCATACCCAGATGCTCTTAGGATGACAGTTATCATTCCATCCTTTTCTCTTGAGTATCTTAAGAGGAAAATAGATAAACCTATTTTTTTAAATCCTGATAGCATTGGATTACAAATAACTTGATTGTAATAAAGTAACAATTTGCAGTAACTCAAGATGTCCTGTGGGAGACAGATGTACAAACAGAAGGTTCCAGAAAAGGCAGAATGGCCCATTGAAAGTGTTTTATGCTGACAAGAAAGGATGTGGTGTGGAGGCAAGTGCAGATATACCACCGTAAGTTTCCTTTTAATATTATGTAATTGGTTTATAAAAGTCTTATCTATTGCCATACATATTACACACCTAAATTTTTGCCCTACATTCAAGTCAAGTTTGGGTGTTTAATAAACATGCCTGCCTATGTGAGATAACTATACCCTTAGGATTAAGTTTCCCTTTGAGCAAAGAAAAGTTAGGTTTTAGTAGTTAAACATTTTTATTTTTTTGTAAAATGAGTGTTACAGAAACATGTTAAAATATTGTGCGAATTCATTACTGTTTAAGCGAATGTATACATAAGTTTAATCTGTTTCATAAAAATTTATTGTTGCACATAGAATACTTTTTCTTTCAGCAACATCAATTCTCTTTGCGTCTTCTCTACATGCATAAATGGTCCACATAAAATACTTTTTAATTCTCTATACATTAATGATTACTTACATATACACAAAGTATTACATACTAGCGGATGCCTGCGACTTCGTCTGCGTGGATTGATGTTTTTCGGTTCCTGCAGGAAGTCTGGGAGCCTATGTGTTATTCCAGAATATAATCTATCTCTGTGCCAAGCATCCAGATCTGTTCAGCCATTCTGGCGTGATTGAGAAACAAACATTCATCCATCCATCCTAACTTTCACTTTTATAGTATTATATTATAGTATAGATAAATTTTATTTGTTCCCATTTTAAGTATGTTTACTATGGATACATATAATTTTTATAGGGTTATTTGTAAGTAGTACATTATTGAATGCTTACAAATAACTCTATTTCTGTAATAGTTTAAGTAGATTCTTTGAGTTTTAAATATTTGTTATGGTTTTTTTTATATATATTTCGTCCCCCTTTTATTTTGCAGTGGCGAATTCCTAATGGAATACGTAGGCGAAGTGTTAGATTACGAACAATTCTACAAACGTGCACAGGCATACTCTGATGAGAACAATCTGCATCACTACTTCATGTCGCTAAAAGGCGATACAGTTATAGATGCTACTGTGAAGGGGAATATCTCGAGGTTCATTAACCATTCGTGTGAGCCTAATGCTGAAACGCAGAAGTGGACGGTGAATGGAGAACTGAGGATTGGTTTCTTCAGTAAAAGGGATATTACTGTCGGGGAGGAGATCACATTTGACTATCAGTTTCAGCGGTTTGGGTAAGATCTAATTTTGACATATTATACATAATTATAGTATATTACAAACTTCAATTAATTTCACGAAACTTTCTTCTTTATATTTCTTTCCTATAATTATTTATTTTATCTCTCGAATTCTCGAATTATTACCAAAATATTCAATTCAGTTAATATGCTCATAACAGTTAAGCTGAGTGTGTGTGTGCGTGCACGTGTGAGTTTTTGCGTGCGTGTGTGATTTGAACACTGGGGGTTTTGATTAAATTCTTAATTTATTCGTCATGCTGCTTAAAAAGGGGCATTCATTGCCCACTAGTTCAACTTTTGTGACATTTATACGGTTCTAAAGTGTGATATTTAAACGTTTAGTAAAGTCGCCCAGCGTTGCTACTGCGGCGCGGAGAACTGCCGCGGTTGGATCGGCGCCGAGCCTGACTCCGACGACGAATATGATGAGGAGGTAATGTTTATGCATAAATTAAGGTGGAGACATACTTTTAACACGCGCAGCGACCCGGAAAATGTGATACGTATTTAATTTAATCGACTTCCTGGCGCAGTGATGAGCGTGAGTGGTATAAGACCATAGACTCACATCTCGAATATCTGGTGGAGGCTTCGCCTGTACCACCCTACCGTCAAAGACGTGCCGCTAAGAAATATAGCGACTTCCGGAATGATGCCAAGTTTAAGTCTATTAGCTATAAATGGGTATAATATAACATTCATATTCCTAGCAGGTTAGCCCGCTACCATTTTAGACTGCATATTCACCACCAGGTGTCTTGCAAGTTTTACTCACGTAAGTCGCGTATATCGTATGCAAATGTTAGTTATAGGCCTATTACACTGCACTTTTCAAAGGGACCCTTACACTTGAATCAGTGTAGTGTAATAAGATATAGGGAGAAAGGGTCCCTAATTTGATCCTTATTGCTGTGTAAGAAGCGACGCTCTAACTAGCGGCCACGCCCACCCTTATCACAGGGCCCTGTGGAAAGTGCAGTGTAATAGGCCTATTAGGTGGTGGAGTTACGTGCTCTTCTTACGTAAAAACATACGATTAGAATCTTCATCATCCCTATATTCTGGTCAGGTATTGAGTGCGTTTGGTTATAGTAGACCGATTTTGATCAATACTGAAGCAGTAATATGTCTTTTTTTTCAACTAAAACAGCCAAAGTTCCATTGTGCACTCGTTATGTGTACTTTCGGTCGGTCTAGCGGTTAGCGTAGTCGACTGCGGATCACGAGGTCCTGGGTTCGATTCCCGGTCGGGCATAAAAATTGTTAGGTATTGGGTTTTTCAATTAAGAAATTCTCAGTGCCAGCCCGGAGTTGGAAGTTGGCGGTGTTTCACCCCCGTGCCTCGGAGAGCACGTTAAGCCGTCGGTCCCGGTTATTATCACTAACATGATAATAATCGTTAAAGCCCGCCAACCCGCATTGGAGCAGCGTGGTGGGTCTAAGCTCTTAATTCCCTCTCTCCTATGAGAGTGGAGGCCTGTGCCCAGCAGTGGGACGTCAATAGGCTGTAGTGGTGTAGTGGTGGATGTGTACTTTATTACAATTTCGTATCAAAGAGTCGGGTCGCGTTACTTATAAAAAGTATGTTTCCAACCTAATGATACATATTTTTATATTATGTACCTATTCCATTTTAATTTTGAATGTTATAATATAGGTTGGCGAAAACAATATCCCCTTTATTTATATTTGCTACAAATTGATTGTAAAAAAACGTACTTATAATTATTTCAAGCAATAATAATTATTTAGTCGAACATTCCGATTTTATATAAAAGTCACAAATCAATGCATAATCAAGAACTAGGTCAAGGAAAACGGGATCCTGATACCTATATTACGTCTGAATATGATTTCGCCTGGAAACGTAGGTGCATTGGAAAACGTGGCGCATCGCATCGCCCGATATTTTGCGACGTTGCCGCTCTTATACGGGAGACGGGAGTTGGGAGCCGCCCTCGACCGCGCGAATTGAGACGTTGCCGCTCTTGTAGAAACGTCTGCAACACTGTCCTAGAGATTTGAGGGACGATCGATTTTATTTCAATGCTGTTTTAAAATTATTTTGACATTTAAAACTTAATTATGTTACGATATTAAATTGATTGAAATAATTTAATGGGTTTGTTTAAATAGGTACTAGGTAGCGTTTGGCGTTATTTCGTTATTTTTTAATCGCCTGCGGCCGACAAGGTCCTGTGTTGGAATCCCAGGTCAGGCCATAATTTAGAATTGGGTTTTCCTGACAAGAATTTTCAGTACTACTGCGCCTGATTTGTCTCTGGTCATGTCGAATTTTCCGTCCCATCGGGCTATGAGCTATGAGAGTAAAGGAATAGAGAGCGCACCTGTATTTGCGCACACCGATGGCTAGTTTCTCTGGAGATTGGCCGGCCGCCGTGACCGAATTTCGGTCGGGAGGACATTATTAGGTATTAATTATGTTCTAAAAATAAGAATAAATACAATACTACTGTCTTTAAATTAATCGTAAAGACGCTGCGCTCGTATTGCTTGTACCTTTTAATAGGGTTGTAATATTTTTCTGGTCAATAATTTATTATTGTTATTTATTTAATTACTAGATGATGCCCGCGAATTCGTCCGCGTGGATTAAGTGTTTTTGATTGCCGCGGGATTTATTGAATTTTCCGGGAATTCCGGGATAAAAAGAGGCCTAAGCCCTTCCCCGGGATACAACCTATCCCAGTACCAAATTTCATCAAAATCGGTTGAACAGATGGGCTGTGAAAGCGTAGCAGACAGTAAGACAGACAGACACATTTTCAATTTTTTTTTTATTAATATGGATTTTAACCGTTTTTATGCATTGGATACCTATGATAAAGAAATGCCTAATCGTATTGTCGACGGGATCCACTACAATATACCATTATATCGTATTATGCAAAACAAAATCATACATAGGTATTTTATTCTGTTGTTGTTGCGAAACATGAAATTTGTATGGAATCTAATGAAGGATACAAAATTAGGTAGAAACAAAGCCTGTCTGCTCGGTTCGATCGGCGTACATTCACTAGTTGCACCGGTACATCGAGTCGAGACCGCCAATCCATAATGCACTATAGTTTATGAAATTATCAGCCGTCGGGTTTAGTATTTAGCTGCTTTAGGTTTTTATTTTTATACTAGGATCGCATGAATCCTTCTAATAATCTCAATTGTCTATTCAGGAAGTGAAAGACGTACGTATTTTACTAGTTTATAATGGTACAATCGACGGAAGGTACAGAAATTACTACAGCGATTTCACTAGTCTATCTACCTAACAATGAACCTATTTCGGCTTCATTCAATTTTGTACTAGGTTATTATTATAAATACAATGAACTCCATTTATCGAGTACGGAGACTCAGCGTTACTGGGACCTCATAAAGACTAGCAATATCCTATACGAACATAGTTTACACTTTATGTATGTAATTAATATACGGGTAAATACATGCCACGATAAAAATGACGATTTCTCTCTCTGCGTCGTATTCCTCATTACTGTGGGTCGTGACCCCTTTCCATTAATCCAATAATGTTAGTTTTCTTGGGACGATTTAATTTGTCAAAATTTCAACCCATTTGCATGGATGGTGGTCACGACGTTCATTACATTATATCTACTATGTCATTAGACAACAAAATAAGTCTTAAAGCGTTAATCTTATACGATCTTTTGTACTGACCTATGAATAATCTCAATTGCTGTAGATATAAAGTATTAGCAAAGTACTAGGGTTTCATAAAATGTAGGAAATAATCTTTAATTTCCCGTCTTCAGGAAGAGGAAGATGTATCAACATCGAAATCAGGAACGACGGAGTCATCGGAGGAGGCACGTGACCTCGAAGGCGGAGTTGAGACGGACAGACCTCGTGTCCGTAAGCCGAAGAGAGAAAGAAAATACAAGCCAAAGGCACCTGATCTAGTGCAAGATGCTGATGTGAGTGTGTTTCTATTATAATTTAACACAATGTGAATATAGTGACATGAATCCTTAAAGAAGCCGATTTTTTTGCCATTTAAGTACTTGCTCACTACTGTTATGACTGTTTGAAAAATAAAAAGTATTTTCAGACAGACTAGTCGAAATTGTTTAACGAAATAAAAATAATGAGGTGATAGTGAAATTCAGACCTCAAAAACCTTTGTTATCAACTAGATAATGCCCGCGACTTCGACCTCGTGGATTAAGTATTTTTATTGCCGCGGGAACTTTTAAAATTTTCCGGAATGAAAATGACTAATTTCATCAAAATTGGTTGAAAAGATGGGATTTCGCATTAATTATAATATTAGTATGGGTACAGAAGTAGTAGGGTACTTCTCTAAGGGTACTTTCATTGCAGAAGAACAAGTTTTTTGTATATAGACAACATTTAGGTTTTCTTTGTTGCTGTGTTACCATATTGGTATTTTAGCGTATGCCTCGTCGGTCTAGTGGTTAGCATGTTCGACTGCGACCGACGATGTCCCTGGTTCGAGTCCCGGGTCGGGCCATAACAAGTATTGGGTTTTTCTGGCAAGAAATTCTCAATACTAGCCCGGAGTTAGGAAGTTGTCGGTGTTTCACCCCCGTGCCTCGGAGAGCACGTTAAGCCGTCGGTCCTGCGCCTGATCTCTCCGGTCGTGTCGGATTTCCGTCCCATCGGGCTATGAGAGTAAAGGAACAGAGAATGCACCTGTGTTTGCGCATACACATATGGCTAATCTCTCTGGAGATTGGCCGCCGTGGCCGAATTTCAGTCGGGAGGACATTATTATTATTTCAGCGTAGCTGTATGACAGGTAGGTACACACCCACCTGTCATGCTGTGACACAGGCTGAGGAGGTGGTCCATTGACCACACTTCCTATTTAAGCTTTTTTTTATCCTATACAAGTTAGCCCTTGACTGCGATCTCACCTGCTGGTAAGTGATGATGCAGTCTAAGATGGTAGCGGGCTAACCTTTTAGGGGCATGGCAGTTATATTAAACCCATACCCCTACTCGGTTTCTACACGGCATCGTAACGGAACGATAAATCGCACGGCGGCCCGTCTTTGCCGGTAGGGTGGTAATTAGCCACGGCCTGAAGCCTCCCACCAGGCCAGACCAGGGAAAACTCAGAAATTATAAATTCCCAAATTGACCCTGCCGGGGATCGAACCCAGGACTTCCGCACGTTAAGACAACAGCGCTACACATTGCGCCACGGAGGTCGTCAAAAAGTATGTACACAGTACATAAGTGCTTCAAGTAATTAATTTGGATTACTGTAAAGTTTTGGTCAGTAAAAAAATATTTATTTATTTAACCTTTAACACTGGCACAATTTTGTTACAGATCGAGGACGACCTAGAAGCGCTGAGTCGAATGGGTGTAAAGAACCAAGCGCACACGCTGCGACTGTCGCGTACGGTGGTGCGCGCCAAGACGCGACGCGCGCAGGTTGCGCTGTTGCGACTGTTGCGCGACGCGGACCTGCCGTGTCGGCGACTGTTCCTCGACTATCGCGGCCTGCGGCTGCTGGCGCCTTGGTGTGCTGACGCGCCGCTCGCCTTCAGGTAATAAGCCCTACTAGAGGTATAGGACTATTACACTGCACTTTCCACAGGGACCCTTACCCTTGAATCAGTATAGTCATAGTGTAATAAGATTTAGAGAGTAAGGGTCCCTAAATTGGTCCTTATTGCGGTGTAATACTGTCGCGTACGGTGACGCGACGCGCGCAGGCTGCGCTGCTGCGACTGTTGCGCGACGCGGACCTGCCGTGTCGGCGACTGTTCCTCGACTATCGCGGCCTGCGGCTGCTGGCGCCTTGGTGTGCTGACGCGCCGCTCGCCTTCAGGTAATAAGCCCTACTAGAGGTATAGGACTATTACACTGCACTTTCCACAGGGACCCTTACCCTTGAATCAGTATAGTCATAGTGTAATAAGATTTAGAGAATAAGGGTCCCTAAATTGGTCCTTATTGCGGTGTAATACTGTCGCGTACGGTGACGCGACGCGCGCAGGTTGCGCTGTTGCGACTGTTGCGCGACGCGGACCTGCCGTGTCGGCGACTGTTCCTCGACTATCGCGGCCTGCGGCTGCTGGCGCCTTGGTGTGCTGACGCGCCGCTCGCCTTCAGGTAATAAGCCCTACTAGAGGTATAGGACTATTACACTGCACTTTCCACAGGGACCCTTACCCTTGAATCAGTATAGTCATAGTGTAATAAGATTTAGAGAATAAGGGTCCCTAAATTGGTCCTTATTGCGGTGTAATACTGTCGCGTACGGTGACGCGACGCGCGCAGGCTGCGCTGCTGCGACTGTTGCGCGACGCGGACCTGCCGTGTCGGCGACTGTTCCTCGACTATCGCGGCCTGCGGCTGCTGGCGCCTTGGTGTGCTGACGCGCCGCTCGCCTTCAGGTAATAAGCCCTACTAGAGGTATAGGACTATTACACTGCACTTTCCACAGGGACCCTTACCCTTGAATCAGTATAGTCATAGTGTAATAAGATTTAGAGAATAAGGGTCCCTAAATTGGTCCTTATTGCGGTGTAATACTGTCGCGTACGGTGACGCGACGCGCGCAGGTTGCGCTGTTGCGACTGTTGCGCGACGCGGACCTGCCGTGTCGGCGACTGTTCCTCGACTATCGTGGCCTGCGGCTGCTGGCGCCTTGGTGTGCTGACGCGCCGCTCGCCTTCAGGTAATAAGCCCTACTAGAGGTATAGGACTATTACACTGCACTTTACACAGGGACCCTTACCCTTGAATCAGTATAGTCATAGTGTAATAAGATTTAGAGAGTAAGGGTCCCTAAATTGGTCCTTATTGCGGTGTAATACTGTCGCGTACGGTGACGCGACGCGCGCAGGCTGCGCTGCTGCGACTGTTGCGCGACGCGGACCTGCCGTGTCGGCGACTGTTCCTCGACTATCGCGGCCTGCGGCTGCTGGCGCCTTGGTGTGCTGACGCGCCGCTCGCCTTCAGGTAATAAGCCCTACTAGAGGTATAGGACTATTACACTGCACTTTCCACAGGGACCCTTACCCTTGAATCAGTATAGTCATAGTGTAATAAGATTTAGAGAATAAGGGTCCCTAAATTGGTCCTTATTGCGGTGTAATACTGTCGCGTACGGTGACGCGACGCGCGCAGGTTGCGCTGTTGCGACTGTTGCGCGACGCGGACCTGCCGTGTCGGCGACTGTTCCTCGACTATCGCGGCCTGCGGCTGCTGGCGCCTTGGTGTGCTGACGCGCCGCTCGCCTTCAGGTAACAAGCCTACTAGAGGTATAGGCCTATATTACACTGCACTATTCACAGGGACCCTTACATTTGAATCAGTATAGTGCAGTGGCGTGCGCAAGGCTTGAAGCTAGGGTGGGCAGTCGGAATATTTATTTACTGACTGTTTTAATGAAAATGAACATTGACGCATTTCCATTTGGGTAAGCAGTGCTTTTATACCTCTGTGAACTGCACGCCACTGGTATAGTGTAATAAGATTTAGAGAGTAAGGGTCCCTAAATTGGTCCTTATTGCGGTGTAATACTGTCGCGTACGCTGCTGCGGCTGTTGCGCGACGCGGACCTGCCGTGTCGGCGACTGTTCCTCGACTGCGGCCTCGACCTGCGGCTGCTGGCGCCTTGGTGTGCTGACGCGCCGCTCGCCTTCAGGTAATAAGCCCTACTAGAGGTATAGGACTATTACACTGCACTTTCCACAGGGACCCTTACCCTTGAATCAGTATAGTCATAGTGTAATAAGATTTAGAGAGTAAGGGTCCCTAAATTGGTCCTTATTGCGGTGTAATACTGTCGCGTACGGTGACGCGACGCGCGCAGGCTGCGCTGCTGCGACTGTTGCGCGACGCGGACCTGCCGTGTCGGCGACTGTTCCTCGACTATTGCGGCCTGCGGCTGCTGGCGCCTTGGTGTGCTGACGCGCCGCTCGCGTTCAGGTAATAAGCCCTACTAGAGGTATAGGACTATTACACTGCACTTTCCACAGGGACCCTTACCCTGTAATGTCAGTATAGTCATAGTGTAATAAGATTTAGAGAGTAAGGGTCCCTAAATTGGTCTTTATTGCGGTGTAATACTGTCGCGTACGGTGACGCGACGCGCGCAAGCCGCGCTGCTGCGGCTGTTGCGCACACACTTGAGTCAGTGTAGTGTAATAACATTTAGGCAGAAAGGGTCCCTAAATTTGTCCTTATTGCTGTGTAATAAGCGATGCGATGTGTAAATAGCGGCCACGCCCACCCTTACCACAGGGCCCTGTAAAAAGTACAGTGTAAGAGGCCTATAAGGACCAATTTAGGCCTATAAGGATCAATAAACGTTATCGTACAATGCCATCAAATCGTGTGCAGCATATTTGTGCACGAACGTTTTCATCTTTAGTGGATGGGTAAAAAATCTGTGTTTCTTCCTTTTTTGTCCACTACAAGGTAGCCCTTGACTGCCATCTCACCTGATGGTAAATGAAGATGCAGTCTAAGATGGTAGCGAGTTAACCTGTTAAGTGCATGAGAGTTATATTAAATCCATACCTCTATACGGTTTCTACATGGCATCGTACCGGAACGCTAAATCGCTTGGTGACAGGTCTTTGCCGGTAGGGTGGTAATTAGCCACGGCCAAAGCCCACCAGGCTAGACCAGGGAAAAAATAGAAATTATAAATTCCCAAATTGACCCTGCCGGGGATCGAACCCGAGACCTCCGCACGTTAAGACAACAGCGCTCGACACTGCGCCACGGAGGTGGTCAAAATCGCACCATTAATTGCATCACCAAAACTGTTCTGTGTACTTTGTAACCGTTTTCATATTTCTATATTGTCCTCAGACTTGAGATGCTGCTGACGGTGGACCGTCTTCCGATCCCCAACAAGACAATGGTACAAGAGAGCCGCTTCTTCACCGTGGTGGAGCGCTAGCGGGGCGCCAACGACGTGCCCCCGCCTGACCCAGTGTTCATCGACGAGACTACAGGTAGGCGTCCCCAGACTAGATGCTGTTAACAGTGGACTACCAAGACGATGGTACAAGGAGCCGCTTCTTAACCGTGGTGGAGCGCTGGCGGGGCGCCAACGACGTGCCCCCGCCTGACACCGTGTTCACCGACGAGGCTACAGGTAGGCGTCCTCAGACTGTACATGCTGTTAACAGTGGACCAACAAGGCGATGGTACAAGAGAGCCGCTTCTTCACCGTGGTGGAGCGCTGGCGGGGTGCCAACGACGTGCCCCCACCTGACCCAGTGTTCATCGACGAGGCTACAGGTAGGCGTCCTCAGACTGTAGATGTTAACAGTGGACCAACAAGACGATGGTACAAGAGAGCCGCTTCTTCACCGTAGTGGAGCGCTGGCGGGGCGCCAACGACGTGCCCCCGCCTGACCCCGTGTTCATCGACGAGGCTACAGGTAGGCGTCCTCAGACTGTAGATGTTAACAGTGGACCAACAAGACGATGGTACAAGAGAGCCGCTTCTTCACCGTAGTGGAGCGCTGGCGGGGCGCCAACGACGTGCCCCCGCCTGACCCCGTGTTCATCGACGAGGCTACAGGTAGGCGTCCTCAGACTGTAGATGTTAACAGTGGACCAACAAGACGATGGTACAAGAGAGCCGCTTCTTCACCGTAGTGGAGCGCTGGCGGGGCGCCAACGACGTGCCCCCGCCTGACCCCGTGTTCATCGAACAGTGGACCAACAAGACGATGGTACAAGAGAGCCGCTTCTTCACCGTAGTGGAGCGCTGGCGGGGCGCCAACGACGTGCCCCCGCCTGACCCCGTGTTCATCGACGAGGCTACAGGTAGGCGTCCTCAGACTGTAGATGTTAACAGTGGACCAACAAGACGATGGTACAAGAGAGCCGCTTCTTCGCCGTAGTGGAGCGCTGGCGGGGCGCCAACGACGTGCCCCCGCCTGACCCCGTGTTCATCGACGAGGCTACAGGTAGGCGTCCTCAGACTGTAGATGTTAACAGTGGACCAACAAGACGATGTTACAAGAGAGCCGCTTCTTCACCGTAGTGGAGCGCTGGCGGGGCGCCAACGACGTGCCCCCACCTGACCCCGTGTTCATTGACGAGGCTACAGGTAGGCATGCTGCGTTTTATTTTTATTTGTAACTAGCTGATGCCTGCGACTTCCGCGTGGATTGGGGTTTTTTTGATTACCGCGGGAACTCTTCAATTTTCCGGGATAAAAAGTAGCCTATGTGTTATTCCAGACTACAATCTATCTCTGTGCCAAATTTCATCCAGATCAGTTCAGCCGTTCTCTCGTGATTGAGTAACAAACATTCATCAAAACTTTCGCATTTATAAGTCTAGACTAGACTAGATTTTTGCGAATCCGGATTTATAATTGTCACCAAACACAATAGCTGTATTGTGTCCGCCATGTTATATTATAGTGTCAAGCAGTTAGTGCCATAGATAGTGCCACATTTAATAGCTATCCATAATAATAAATGCGAAAGTTTGGATGGATGGATGTTTGATACTCAATCACTCCAGAACGGCTGAACGGATTAATCAGCTAGTATGTGTTACTTACTAAATTTCAAAACGTAATGAAATTATTCAGGACTACAGTGGTTTCTGACATCACATAACAGTTACCGCCAGGAGAGTTCGCAGTCTAACAGCTAACTTTTAGTTATAAAAAAAGCGTGGTAAAAATAGGAGGCACGCGAAGCTAAACCAGTGAAATATACAGTCTCGAAAGCTATATTTTTTCCAACCATTTATTTTACTTTTAACACAAGCACGCCTATAAATGTCATAATTATTCATAAGCAACCATTGACAAAAAAATGTTGAGCAAAGATATCAATGCGTCAATTTGATTAAAACTTCTTCATAAAGAAAATCGATTGTTATCAAAAATCTAATCATTGACGCATTAGAACATCATTGAATCGAGCTGCCAAAAGTAAAATAAATGTTTTGTTGGAGAAATATAAATATGTATTAGAGTATTTTTATTTCTAGAATATTAAGCTTGTGCTATAACAGTTGAACTATTACAATAATTCTGATCGTAATCCTTTTAATACTATGAGTATTTTTTTGTTTAAAATTCTTGATGTTTTTTTGTAGGTTTGCCAATAGAAATTCCCAATAGGACTCCGCAAGATGAGGCTGCATCATTAGAAAAGGCCAAAGAAGCTGCTGCAACGTCAGAAAAAGTCAAGGAGCTGTGCAATCAACTCCTCGAAAGATGGGCGAGTTTGAAGGTATACAAATAAAAATACAAATGCTTTTATTTTGCTAAATGTGAGTACAATTAAGATGGAAATTAAATTGTTGTGCCTGACACGTTTAGCCGAACCTTTTACCTTCTGCTCAAGATACATAATAATATGTGTTATATTAACAAGTTACAAGATTAAATACATTATTAGATTAACATATAGAATTACAAAATTAAAATAGATTATCAGATTACTCAAATGTAATCATCAATTTGACGACCTCCGTGGCGCAGTGTTGAGCGCTGTTGCCTTAACGTGCGGAGGTCCCGGGTTCGATCCCCGGCAGGGTTTGGAAATTTATGATTTCTGAATTTCCCTGGTCTGGCCTGGTGGGAGGCTTCGGCCGTGGCTAGTTACCACCCTACCGGCAAAGACGTGCCGCCAAGCGATTTAAGGTTATTCGGTTATTCCCCTATTCGGTTCGATGTAGAAACCGAATGCCATACCCCTAACAGGTTAGCCCGCTACCATCTTAGACTGCATGCATAGACATGCATGGTAAGTGATTACCATTAGGTGAGATCGCAGTCAAGGGCTAACTTGTAGTGGATAAAGAAAGAAAGAAATCAAATATAATCAAATATGATTAAAATAACCTACACACTTTTCTGGTCTATTCCATATTTTTTATCCACTAAATAATAATTATGTACCAAAAAACTTTGAAAAATGGGGTCAGATCAAAAGTTTCCCCCACTATTAAAATTAACGAATTTAATTTCCTTACATTTTGAGTCCTAAAATGGTACAATACATGCATAGAAATAATATTCGGACTCATAGTTTCAATTTGTAATTATTATTACATTATATTTTAGGAAGTCTTCAAAATCCCAAAGAAAGAGCGAATCCAACAAATGAAGGAACACGAGCGTCAAGCCAACGTGGAAAGACGAGCTGCTGACTCCAGTGGTAGCAGAGACCGGGATAGAGACAGAGATAGAGAAAGAGACAGGCGAGACGAGCGGGAGAGGGAGAGAAGAGATGAACGAGAACATCGAGATAGGGAGAGAGAAAGGGAACGGGAGAGGGAAAGAGAACGCGAGAGAGAAAGGGAGAGGTACAGGGATAGGGAACGCGAAAGAGAGAGGGAGAGGGAAAGAGATGATCGAGATAGGAGAAAAAGGAGAGGCAGTCCCGAAGCTAGGAGAAGTATTAGGTATGTAACATAGTTTTTAAATAGTGGCTTATTCACAATATTTATTGTGAATTTTTTATTGACTAAATTCCAATCAAAAAGATTTTCAGTGTAGATCAGATGTGATGAAATGACGACGTGCCAATAATAATGGTTAAGTACATAGATTTATCCTAGCTGTCATAGTTTCTTATACAAAGTTGAATACATAAACCATTTCTTTGAACTAATTCAAGAATGACATCAAATGGTATACAGTGGAACACACCTTATTGTCTTGGCTGGGCAAGCACATATTGCTGCCCATACGAATCAGAAAAAGTTTAACATCTTTCTGATATCCCACAACACGTCATTGTTATAGAATGAACGAGCGCGTATTGGCGGCTGTCCCACCGATGAGCAAGGAGGAGAGAAGAAGGGCGTTCGCTGAGGCGGCGGCGGCGGCGGACGAGAGCCGCCGGCAAAGAGAACGTGAGGCGAGTCAGCCGCCCTGGCCGCCGCACTACCCTCAATGGCCGCCGGAGGTCTTCGCACAGGTATGGCTTGTAGAAGGTTCTGGCTATACTACGGAGGAAGTTACTTGAAGTGTGTTTAGGAAGTGTCCGTTCTTGTTTGTCTCATTGCTGAACGAGGTTGGGATAGCAGCAGCTCTTCATGGAGTAAGAAAGTAAGATGATCCTGCTGCCCGTGAAGTCACTTGAAGTGTGTTTAGGAAGTGTCCGATCTTGTTTGTCTCATTGCTGAATGAGGTTGGGATAGCAGCAGCTCTTCATGGAGTACGAAAGTAAGACGATCCTGCTGCCCGTGAAGTTACTTGAAGTGTGTTTAGGAAGTGTCCGATCTTGTTTGTCTCATTGCTGAATGAGGTTGGGATAGCAGCAGCTCTTCATGGAGTAAGAAAGTAAGATGATCCTGCTGCCCGTGAAGTCACTTGAAGTGTGTTTAGGAAGTGTCCGATCTTGTTTGTCTCATTGCTGAATGAGATTGGGATAGCAGCAGCTCTTCATGGAGTAAGAAAGTAAGACGATCCTGCTGCCCGTGAAGTTATTGAAGTGTGTTTAGGATGTGTCCGATCTTGTTTGTCTCATTGCTGTATGAGGGTGGGATAGCAGCAGCTCTTGATGGAGTAAGAAAGTAAAACGATCCTGCTGCCCGTGAAGTTACTTGAAGTGTGTTTAGGAAGTGTCCGATCTTGTTTGTCTCATTGCTGAATGAGGTTGGGATAGCAGCAGCTCTTCATGGAGTAAGAAAGTAAGATGATCCTGCTGCCCGTGAAGTCACTTGAAGTGTGTTTAGGAAGTGTCCGATCTTGTTTGTCTCATTGCTGAATGAGATTGGGATAGCAGCAGCTCTTCATGGAGTAAGAAAGTAAGACGATCCTGCTGCCCGTGAAGTTATTGAAGTGTGTTTAGGATGTGTCCGATCTTGTTTGTCTCATTGCTGTATGAGGGTGGGATAGCAGCAGCTCTTGATGGAGTAAGAAAGTAAAACGATCCTGCTGCCCGTGAAGTTACTTGAAGTGTGTTTAGGAAGTGTCCGATCTTGTTTGTCTCATTGCTGAATGAGGTTGGGATAGCAGCAGCTCTTCATGGAGTAAGAAAGTAAGATGATCCTGCTGCCCGTGAAGTCACTTGAAGTGTGTTTAGGAAGTGTCCGATCTTGTTTGTCTCATTGCTGAATGAGATTGGGATAGCAGCAGCTCTTCATGGAGTAAGAAAGTAAGACGATCCTGCTGCCCGTGAAGTTATTGAAGTGTGTTTAGGATGTGTCCGATCTTGTTTGTCTCATTGCTGTATGAGGGTGGGATAGCAGCAGCTCTTGATGGAGTAAGAAAGTAAGACGATCCTGCTGCCCGTGAAGTTACTTGAAGTGTGTTTAGGAAGTGTCCGATCTTGTTTGTCTCATTGCTGTATGGAGGTTGGGATAGCAGCAGCTCTTCATGGAGTAAGAAAGTAAGACGATCCTGCTGCCCGTGAAGTTACTTGAAGTGTGTTTAGGAAGTGTCCGATCTTGTTTGTCTCATTGCTGAATGAGGTTGGGATAGCAGCAGCTCTTCATGGAGTAAGAAAGTAAGACGATCCTGCTGCCTTATTTCCCGCAAAGGCCGCCAGAGGCCTTTGTGCAAGTATTCCCACAAGTCAGTGTAATACTTGTAACGTATGTGTCGTGTTGTTTACATATTGTAACCTTTTCTTTTCCATGAAAAGAGCAACTGCTGAGTTTCTTGCCGGCTCTTCTCAGTTAACGTTTCATAAGTGACACAAGTTGTCCTACATGAAATAAATAAATCATTTATCATTTATTCCCTCCGAATTCCTATGCTGTGGATAAGATTGCGTCAGTTCTTGATTGTGAATGAGGTTGTGATAACAGCAGCTCTTCCAATAAAAGGGAAGGAAGATGACCAACCAAACTGGTATTGCTCTAGGGGAATTACCGAAATTGTAACTTGATACTCAAAGGATATCAAATTCTCTATAGGTTTAGTGAAATCTTTCCAGTATAATGACTTAATGTTTTGCCAATTTCTCGCTGGTCGTTAATAGTTTTTTTCATTGCAGATGTTTCCCCAAGGCATGATGGGTGGGAATCCAAACATAATGAACCCACCCAATATGTTGGGTGGTCCTCCGAACATGCTGGGCGGACCTCCAAACATGCTGGGTGGACCTCCAAACATGATGGGCAATCCACCAAGCCTGATGGGGGGCCCAAACATGGTCCCAATGATTCCGCCGGGAGTGGTGCTGCCCCCGGATTTGCCTCCAGAGTGGATAGGGCCGAATGGGGAATTCCAGGGACCTCCTGGATTCTGCCAACCTTTCCCTGGACAACAACCTTTCTGCATGCCACAGCCTAAGTGAGTGAAGTACTGATTTCATAAAAAGATTTATTGATAAATGCTGTTTATGATGAGATTTCTGTTGCATTGTATTATTTCGAAATGACAATAATGAGGTTTCCGAGGAGCAATATCAACATCCTTCCTTGGGATGAAATCTACCTCAACCAATTTTCGTAAAAATCGGTTGAAGAGATGAGCAAGAAACCATAACAGATACACTTTCGCATTTAAAATATTACTATGGATGTTCTGTGGCTCTCAAATTGTTATAAATATAAAGACTATCTAATATAAATAGAATAAACTGGCTGTCTGATATGTCTGTCTACAGAATGCAAACTATTTCTGTACCAAAGTACCAAACGTCCAAATCTGTAAAACGATTGGGCCGTGAATAGGTGACAGTGGCTCCTATGTATGAATGAATGCATTTATTTGTCCACATTAATTTACATACTTACATAGTACTTTCAGTTAAATATCTATTTGCTTCGATATTTTAATGTAAGAACTAGTATAATTATTCATATTCTGCCCTAAAGGCATGATATGACTGCGCATCATAATTCATAAGACACTCGGTACCTCAGGTGCGAGACCTGGCGACATCGCTAGTTTTAAGTCTAATGCTGAGATCTATAGAGCGAACTTTGACTTTGCTTAGACTTAATAGACCTATTACACTGCACTTTTCACAGGGACCCTTACACTTGAATCAGTATAGTGTAATAATATTTAGGGAGAAAGGGTCCCTAAATTGGTCCTTATTGCTGTGTAATAAGCGAAGCTTTATCTAGCGGCCACGCCCACCCATACCACAGGGCCCTGTAAAAAGTGCAGTGTAATAGACCTATTAGACATGGTTAAAATGAGACAGATTTATGTAACTCACATAAGTCTATCTCGTTTTAACTCTAAGTAGTAGGCCTATTACACTGCACTTTTCACAGAGACCCTTAAACTTGAAGCAGTGTAGTGTAATAATATTTAGGAAGAAAGGGACCCTAAATTGGTTCTTATTGCTGTGTAATAAGCGACGCTTTATCTAGCGGCCACGCCCACCCTGACCACAGGGCCCTGTAAAAAGTGCAGTGTAATAGGCCTATTACACCTGGTTAAAACGAGACAGATTTATGTAACTCACATAAGTCTATCTCGTTTTAACTCTAAGTAAAGTCTAAGCTAAATCAAAGTATGCTCTATAGATCTCAGTGTGAGAGGCCAGGAGCCCCAACACAAACTGAGTGACTCACCTGTTGGTAGCGTTGCACTGCTTTACAAACTTACAATTTCTAATACATACATTGTATGTAACTTAGTATAGTTTTTTTTTAATTTTGATTTATCTTGTACATTTGTATTTATAGCTGCCAATAAAGATTTTTCTTTTTTTTTAACCACTACAATTTAGCCGTTGACTGCGATCTCACCTGATGGTAAGTGATGATGCAGTCTAAGAGGGTAGCAGGTTAACCTGTTAGGGGCATGGCGGTTATATTAAAGCCATACCCCTATTCGGTTTCTACACGGCATCGTACCGGAACGCTAAATCGCTTGGCGGCACGTCTTTGCCGGTAGGGTGGTAACTAGCCACGGCGGAAGCCTCCCACCAGGCCAGACCAGGGAAAATTCAGAAATTATAAATTCCCAAATTGACCCTGCCGGGGATCGAACCCGAGACCTCCGCACGTTAAGATAACAGCGCTACACACTGCGCCCCGGAGGTCGTCAAAAAACTAATACATACATTGTATGTAACTTGTATAGTTTTTTTTTAAATTTTGATTTATTTGTACATTTGCGTTTATAGCTGCCAATAAAGATTTTTCTATTCTACTCTTTTTTTCTTTTGCAGTATAATGGGCATAAGTGGGTTCGGCATGGGCGGCTTTATGTTCGGCCAACAGCTGCCCTTCCCGCCCGGCTTGCCGCACCCGCACATGCCTCTGCACAACGCACAGGTAATGAATGAATGAATGAATGAATGAATGAATGAATGAATGAATGTTTGATTCCCGCGGAAATTTGAAGTTCTTTATTGCAAAAACAAAAAGGAATACACAAAGGACATTATTACAACATTACAAACAAAAGGCGACCTTATCACTAAAGCGATCTCTGCCAGGCAACCTACATGAATGGGCCGTACTTGCTACGTGCTTGCTTATGTCCTTTTCCGGGATACAAACTATACCTGAACTAAATTTCATCAAAATCGGTTAAACAGATGGGCTGTGAAAGCGTAGCAGACAGTCAGACAAACACACTTTCGCATTTATAAAGCCCATTAACGTCCCACTGATGGGCATAGGCATCCACTTTCATAGGAGAGAGGGAATTAGAGCTTAGACCCACCACGCTGCTCCAATGTATTTGGAGTTGCTCCGTTGGCGAGCTTTAATGACTATTATCATGTCAGTGATAATAACCGGGACCGACGGCTTAACGTGCTCCCCGAGGCACGGGGGTGAAACACCGCCAACTTCCCAACTCCGGGCTAGTACTGAGAATTTCTACTCAGAAAACCCGATACTTAATTATGACCCAACCCGGCAGTCGAACCCGGGACCTCGTCGGCCGCAGTCGAACATACTAATAGGCCTATTACACTGCACTTTCCACAGGGCCCTGTTTAAAGGGTCGGCGTGGCCGCTAGTTAGAGTGTAGCTTATTACACAGCAATAAGGATCAAATTAGGGACCCTTCCTCCCTACATGTTATTACACTACACTGATTCAAGTATAAGGGGAAAAGTGCAGTATAATAGGCCTACAACCACTAGACCAACGAGGTAGCTGACCGTCAATATTAGTATGGATTATCTTCATCGAGAATATAGAGTTTTAGTTGGGTTAATTTTCCACTGCTGCCCAGGTTGAAATGCCGGAAGACGACGGCAAAGAGCCAGTATTGCCTTCGATGTGGCGAAGCAACGTGGACGAGCGCGGCCGCCGCTACTACTACCACGTGAAGCTGCGACAGCCGCAGTGGCATCCGCCGCCGCCGCCCGCCTCGCCCGGTGAGACAGACATACATACACACAATCAAACCAATACATAGACATAAAAACAAACAAACAGACGAATAAATAGACAATCTGACGCACTGAGACAAAAACAGGCATACAGAGATGCCAACCGACAGACATACAGACGTACACACAATCAAACCAATACATAGACATACAAACAAACGAACAGACGAATAAATAGACAATCTGACCCGCTGAGAGACAAAAACAGGCACACTGAGATGCCAACCAACAGACATACACACAATCAAACCAATACATAGACATACAAACAAACAAATAAACATCGCCCGGTGAGATGCCAACTAAAAGACATACAGACATACACAATCAAACCAATACATAGACATACAAACAAACAAACATCGCCTAGTGAGATGCCAACTAAAAGACATACAGACATACACACAATCAAACCAATACATAGACATACAAACAAACATCGCCCGGTGAGATGCCAACCAACAGACATACACACAATCAAACCAATATATAGACATACAAACAAACAAATAAATATCGCCTGGTGAGATGCCAACCAGCACACAGACAGACACAATCAAACCAATACATAGACATACAAACAAACAAATAAACATCGCCCGGTGAGATGCCAACCAACAGACATACACACAATCAAACCAATACATAGACATACAAACGCGCTGAAAAACAAAAACAGGCACATGGAGATGCCAACCAACAGACATACAGACATACACATCTGATAATATGACGAAAGCAGTTCTTCTATCAGCTCTGTGTAATTTTCAGCTTTTTTATTGCCAAGAAAATTGTGACACCCATTTTCAAAAGCTACCAATGCTCTTCCTTCTTTATCTACCAACTTTGACTTGACAGTTGGTCTTTAAAGATTCCTCTTATTTTGGGGCCATAAATGTGCCCTTTTTTAATTTCGCGTCGCGAAAAAATTAAAAAGGAGGAAATTTAGTTTTTAGATATTTAAATGCCTTCGTCCCGGTTCACAGCGTTGACCGAATTTTTTATTAAGCCTAACTTTATGTGTGGTGGTGGCAAAAATATTCTTTGGCTGTCAACTAAGCTCGTTTACGATGTTTTTACTTCCTGGAATCACATGTGACCTTAAGGACCAATTTTGTTGAACATAATGGCTCAGTTAGAGCAGTAAACAATACCTTGTTGTTTCCTTCCTAACATAGAGACAGACACAGAACACAACTAAATACATGTACCAACGTTCACAAATACCGCTGCCTGCAACTATAAGAAAACAATTCTAGGGCAAACAAAAAATGCTATTGCGTCGAAATTAGACGTGCTAGGTGAATTCTAACTACATATTTGGATTTACCATGTGTATTACGTCCACATATACTTTTTTTTTGCTCTTATTTTGATGCCGACCAGTGTAATTAACAGATCAGAACAAAACGCACACAAATTGAAAAGTCAAGCAAGCAGAAAATTAAAAAGACAGACAGACAAGCAAAAACCAACAATCTAATAAACAGACAAACAAGCAGACATAAGACAGACAGAAAGGTACAGTACTACCACGTTTATAAGGTACGGCGATATACCTGTGCAGCAATTTTATTTTTGAATGGCGCGAAAATATCTGCCTTTATTGGTTGTTCCCTACAAGCCATGATCGGAGGAATACGAGCACGATATATAGATACCACGAGTCTCTGTTGTTATTGTGTTTAAAATCTTAATGTCAAGCAGTAAGGTCTGTGTTTCACTGGTGTTCGCATTCGGTTTCAGTCTGCGTTAGGTTGCTTTTCGAATTTTCCCGATGCGACTTTTGAATGGATTGGTAATGCAAACACAAACAGAGAGAAAACACAAATTGACAAATAAACATACAACTCACACTCTTTTCCTAACGTGCCAATTGTATGCTTGTTAGCAGAGGAAAGTTCATCAGAAGAGGAGTGTGAACCAGTGGCCGCGTTGGACTCTCCGGCCATGAGCCTACCGGCCAAAGGAAAAGTTGTGGAAGGTGTCAACGGAATCTATGAAGGTAACATAATAGTCATGCTAGGAATTATTTTTAGAGTTGTTCAAAACTGTTATAAATCCATAGCACGTTACTAATAAATTGAATAAATAAATATTGATTGATTGTTTGATTGATGTTCATACTACCAGAACTGCCAATACTAGGAAGAGGACCGACTGAGCCCTTTTGTGCAATACTACATTTCTTATTTCGTGAACACAAACAAAAGGGTTTGTTTTCGCCATAACATCATCGTTAACCTATCACCGGTCCACTGCTGAGCACAAGTCTTCTTCTCAAAATGTTTAGGTCATAGTCCACCACGCTGGCCATGAGCAGACAGACTTCATCACATTCCCAACATTATGTGGAACTCTCCGTCATGCACAGGCTTCCTATTTTTCGTAACTCTTAAAGCCATTGTTATTTGTTAATTGTTCAAAAGGTAGGTAAGGTAAGAATGCAGACTCCCGAATTGGAGGCTGAGGTCTTTATCACTGCTTTTAAATTGTAATTTTAAAAAAACTGTTTTTATTTTATTTTGAAATTCTGATTATTTCCTCGAAGCATTGTCCTTAATTTATTGATAAGTATAAAACCTAAATTTAATATATTTCTCAGTAATAAAAGAAGATTCTCACAACGGCTTGATACCAGATCACGCGTTGGTCAACGTTAAACCACGTAAGCGAAGACCGGGACTAGTCTCTGAGAGGCCTATCAGTGTAAGTGTTGCCTAATTTGTAAAAAAATATGATATTACACCACTTGAGTCTGCAATTTATATGAAAAAGTTGAGCCAATAACCGATTTTGACCAAAATTGGTTCAGAGATAGCTTGCATCACGGAGATGTATTCAGCAGTATATCGGCAATAGCGCAAATTAGCGTAGCGTTTTTCCAATCCAAGAGGTCCCAAAGGATTCTTGCAAGCTTTTATTTAACTTTCGATTCTAGGTCAAATCTTTCACTTGAATTTTAAAGCAGTTATCTCCAACCAATTATAAAGCTGTAATTTTGCATATACGTTTAGTTAAGATGACAATACATGGTTAGCTAGGTGACGTCATTCTAAATCCAATATGGCGGAATGCCAAAGATTGCGGACTAGTTATTTTCTATGCACTCCCATGACTTGGTTATCAATTAAAAGGGTTTACTTAAGAAGAATACGAAAAATAATATGACGTCACACTAAATTCAATATGGCCTGTAAAAGGTTGTTTTTATTGATTTTACCTAACGAAAAATAAATAGACTACCATCAATCTAGATATAATAAAATCTGTTGCAGCCTCGAACCGAAGAAGACAAGCTAGCGGGTAGGATGGAAGTGAAACGGTACAAACAAACCAAAGAGAAACTCAGACGACGACGGGAGAAATTGCTGCAGAAAGTGCGATTGTTGACCGCGGCCAAACGGCGAGGGAAGGAAATCTCACACAAGGAACTAAAGGTAGGATGTCTACACATATTACAAAACTGTGCTTTACTCTATCTGTTGGAGGACTATTTGATTTTCAAGTACACGCAAAGCAGTCTACTAACGTAGATTGTTCACAGGCAAAGTAGACTACTAACGTAAATATTTGTTCTCGGTTCTTTAGCAGATTCTTATAAAAGTAGAATCGATGGATCTTACGAATAGAAAACCTATGCATATCTATGTAAATTCGTCATTGTTATCAGTAGATTTTTCGTTCATTAATTAACGTATCCGAGAAATACAAAGCTCGTATTTATGTGTATTCAATAAAATTACAAAAGTGGAACTTTAATTCGCTATTACCCTACAAATCTTTCAAATTATTCACAACGTGCGTTTCACTCCGTCACCCGAGCATCTACAGGAGATGTAAAGCTTTTACATCATAGAGATGTCATCAAGATGCTCTGGTGTCGGAGTGAAACGTACGTTGAGAATAATTTGGAAGATTTGTGTTGTGTGGTGAATATCGCAAGATACATACTGTACCACATAGATTTGCTTACTTACTGTATTAGCGAATTACAGTTCCACTTTTTTCATTATAATGGAATTCCGCAAAGTTACACCCGCTTCTATCATATATTCAATAGATATCAACTTTTCAGTTTGTCGAACTGGACGAAACAGACACGGACTCGGACACGGACTCGGACGATATGGTGATAGAGAAAGTGATAGCAGTGCCGCCGTCGTCCCCGCCGCCGTCGCCCCCGCCGCCCGCCTCCCCGCCCCCGGAGCCGTCCCCGCCGCCCGCGTCCCCCCGCGACCCGGAGAAGCCCCCCCGTGACTCGGGGGGGAAGCCCCCCCGCGACTCGGAGAAGCCCTCGCGCCGCATCAAGGAGCAGTTCCGCAGCAGCATGGCGCGCGTCATGGTGCAGCATCTCAACCCCTACCGCCATTCCGACGCGCCAGCCGGCAGGATCACTTGCACCGCGGACTTCAAGCATCTCGCGAGGAAGGTAGGACCGAGCACCCCCCCTCTCCTCCCCCGCTCCCCCCGCGACTCGGAGAAGCCCTCGCGCCGCATCAAGGAGCAGTTCCGCAGCAGCATGGCGCGCGTTCCGCAGCAACAGGACTGAGCAAACCCCCCCCCCCCCCCCCTCCCTTTATAGTGATTATTAAATTAAGGATCTCCCAAAAGTCGTAATATCCACGTTCCCTGCTAGTTTTATTTTGAATAACCATTTTAAACTATCTATTAAAGTTAAAAAAGTGCGTCGAACATACAAAATCCATACTAAGCACGCGTTTTGACGTTTGAAAAAAAAGTTGCTGATTTGACTAGTTTTCAAATACCCATTTGCGCAACGACTTGTGGGCGACCAAATCAGCTTGTAGTTAGTAGCCGAACGGACACGACCACAACAGACGCTAGCCAAGTGCCAGTTAGCTATATGTGCACGGAGCCCACTGCAAAAGCGCGCCGCCATTCCAAAGTGTGTAAGTTGCACGCGATTATGAACTTTAAATGCTTTTAACAGACACTTCAATTTCCTTTACCCTTTATCGGATAGTAAAATGCGCTCCGGCACGTGACGGTCGGCCTAGCTCCCCGCGCCGACCCCCAGAAAAGGCTAAAAGCTTCCCCTCTTATGAACTGGACAGAAATGAGTAAACGGTTGTTTTTTTCACTACAAGTTAGGCCTAGCCACCTCTATGGTAAGTGATGAGTGTGATTTGATGACTGAAGATGCAGTCTAAGATGGTAGCGAGATAACTTGGTAGGGCTACGGAAATTATATCCCTATTCAGTTTCTACAGTGTTTTTTACAGTATGATATTCTGTACCTGGAAGAAGTAATCTGTTTTCCTGTATGAGTATTCTGTATATGTTTTAAATGAAAATATGTTTCCTTCCCCCAGCTAACGCACTTTGTGATGCTGAAAGAGTTGAAGCACTGTCGCTCAGTGGAAGAGCTGATCGTCACCGACTCAGTCCGCTCCAAGGCCAAGACATTTGTGAAGAAATACATGGCCAAGTTCGGGCCTGTGTACAAGCGGCCTGCAGACGACGCTGACTAGCATCAGATTGCCCAGCTGAAGGCTGCAAACAAGAACATTTACTGTTAAGCCAATATTTGTTATTGGCTGTGGATTTTAAGCCAACATTTGCTACTGGCTGTGGATTTTAAGCCAATATTTGCTATTGGCTGTGGATTTTAAGCCACTATTTGCTGTGGATTTTAAGCCAATGTTGGCTCTTGACCGTGTATTAGTTTTGGTGACAGTGCAAAGTGAATGGTGATAGACAAAACGTATTTGTATAATAAATGGATGTAACTATTTCGAACAAATAAGTGTTATACATAATGAGTGTTGTGTAATACAGTGAATTTAAAATAAGCGCCAAATTGAGAACCTCCTTTTTGGAGGTCTGTTAAAATTTATATATAGATGAACTACAGTGCTATGTACACCTTTAGCAAATAGTGTAGCAATTTTAATGGAACAAGACCTAGCTTTTAATGAACAAACCGGTGTCAATGTAGTGATCACAATCCTTTCAGATAAACCGACAATCCCATCATAAATGGGAATAAAAAATTTCTAATAACAATATGGCAGCAAGAGCTAGCTGGAGGCATATTCAGCTGCTTGTGTTATACACAAAAAAGCTGTCAAAATTGATATCACATAACCTACAAAAATTGTGTTTAGTCCCACAAACTTATCCGACCCAGTGACAGCGTTGCTAGTATATATTAAAAATAATATAAAAACAAAAACTAATCAGGAATAAAAATTTGTTCCAATTTGGGCTACTTGCCCAGATAAGTTTGTGGAACTATTGATACAACGTTAGCTATGAACTGTTTTGAACAATCACGACATTCAAGATTCTATTATGATACTTTGGGTGGGATTCCAGTTCCCAAGAATCGGAGCATAGGGCAGATGCATGTGCTTTGATTAATGTCATTCATTAATATATTTGGGACTGATCCTAGCATCTGCCAGACTATCTACTAGGATTAGAAAACATTGAATTTTGTCACCTCTCAATAAACCTTGATATCAAAATCCCTTGCTAAGAGAATTTAGAGGGAATTAATCTTATTGGTTGATGCACACAAGTCGATAATAGTCTGTTTTTCCATCACATGCAAAAATAAAAAAAATAAGAGATGCGCTTTGCAAGGCGGATGGGACGTTGTGTCGCAGACTAACAATGAAATCTTCATATGAGTTAAAAACCTAATTTGAGAACCCTTAAAGTGCCAGGCAATGCTTTGCTTGCAGGTTTTGTTAAGCAGGTTTCTGCAATCTGTGTATCTTTTGTATAACTAGACTAGGAAAACTAGACTCCAGTCTGGACTATGCTGGAATTGAAACTCGCCTTAGTATTTTCCAGTTATTAAGTACTAGTCAAGTTTTTGAAATGTATGCTTGTGCGATTGGGTGTGCAAACAAAATATTGAAAAAAAAAGATTATTAACTTGATTGAACAATTGTTTTTAGTACTACATTTTTATAAAGCATTTCATTCAATTATTCTTGTAAAAAAAT
Source organism: Erebia palarica (assembly GCA_964035005.1). NCBI lineage: Eukaryota > Metazoa > Arthropoda > Insecta > Lepidoptera > Nymphalidae > Erebia > Erebia palarica. The sequence continues at coordinate 34,301,213 of OZ035985.1, read as the reverse complement.
TGCTGTACTTCTCAACTTACGAATGAATGAATTAATGAAACTTTTAATGTACCTATACCAAAAAACAATAATAATAACTTATTTGGTTTATTCTCAATTTACGTGTGATTTGGAAATTTTATAAATAAACATATAAAGTTGGTTTTATTTTTACATCGTGATGTTACTTATTTATGGTGGTAAGTAATATTCCAATGAATGGAATACTTTTTAAAAGTTTTTACTTATTTAGAAAATTATGTGAGGTTGGAATTTAAATATTTTTGACGTCTAGCGCATATTTACGATATGGAATGTTAACATTAATTAATATTTAATTATTGTGATACCTACATAAAAAAAGTTATAAAAATTTAAAGTCTACTAGCTGTCCCATAACTTTATCTGCTTAGGTTTATTTTCATTTTTTCATATCATAGAAGGATCCTTTTCTTTCAAAACAACAGCTGGTATCATTTTGGTGAAATTTCCATACCTATATTTTAACGTTTTATTCATTTGTATATAAAGATTTCGTCTATTTTAACGATATTGCTTAACTTTAGTATAAGTCCCTGAATAGAATAAGTTTATTTTTATACATTCTTAAAATAAGTTTACCCCTATTGGAAATAAAGTATGTTTACATTTCCTAAAGAGTTATTTAAGCTATATTATGATTTTGTACATATATGTAATTTGTTAAGTAACTCCTCATTAAGTTACAAACTTGAAAAGTAATTAAGAATAGTCACTAAGTTACTAAAGACTTGTGCACACTAGGGTGGTCATCATAGCAACACAGAAAACCGCCTATAACTAAAATTAACTTTAAACTTAATTCTTAGTCCTAACTTCTCAAATTTTATTTTTGTTATGTCCACTAAATCGATTCTTTTCCCAACACCATTAAAATAATTACTTATATTACTACTTACTATTCTATAATATTATTGTAAATAGTTACATTATATCGATGTTGTAGTTTAGGAGTTATTACACTTATTTCCGCACTCAGAGTCGCTTAATAAAGGGATTTTGTATTGAAATCTATACTACGGAGTTCCTTAAATGATTACGCGACTCTGATTGCGGCAGTAAAAGATGAACTAAAAAATAGTAACTATTATTCATAAATTAACTGTCTCATATACTTAACCATTGCTGGTTTAAAAATATCATATATAAAGGGCTTTTAGTAATATGCAACGCTCGTGACCATCTTTGTATGCACCATCTTTAGTGATATGTTCAATTGTTCACTAATGCTAGTAAGCTATTTATTGATGATCTCTAAATGGATGGATTTTGAGATTGAGATTCTTTTTTTTAAATAAGGACTCAAATACGAATATTATAATGACTAAAGTACAGTATTATTGTAGAAGATTAATAGCTGTCTCAATAGGCATGATGACTGATTTTGAAAAATGGTCAGATTATGTTCGGAATTGTCTACTATTTCGAATAAATATATTATTTCAGCAGAAAAATAAGGTTTGGTAGATAAAATTGGCATTTGAATTGTTATTGTCAACATGCCTATTTCTTTCATAATATAGTATGGTTAAGAAATAAATGGATGTTCAATATTTTTCTTAACTAAATTAACATTTGCACAGGAATAGCCTTGAATATTCTCTGAATGTCAACGGTGTTTAGCTACAATAATATTATATGAGTAAAATAATAACTTTGAATGATAGTTAACTTATCTTATCTTACTTGATATTATAAATGCTTAAGTTTGGATAGATGTATGGATGTTTGTTACTCAATCACGTCACAACGGCAAAACGGAACTGGCTGAAATTTGGCACGGAGATAGATTTTATCCCGGAAAATTAAAGAGTTCCCGCGGGAACCAAAAAACCTCGAATCACGCAGACGAAGTCGCGGGCATTCGCTAGTATAGTATATACCATTCTGCAATGCAACTTTAAAGTTTGATAACATGAAATGTTATATTGCATAGTGTACTCTCACCTTTATAAATTAAAGTAAAATATATATAATAAAAATTAAAATAAAAAGTATATTTAAAAAAATACACTTCACTGATTATGCTCAACGTGTATTTCTAAAGCGGCAAAATCAATTTACAAAATCAATTATAAATATATTTCTTAATCTTTTCTGATTTCTGCAATAAATAAGGACAACTTTATTTAGGAAAATAATGCAATCGGAGACCTTTTTTCTGTTTTAACATCTTTTTATTTAAGAGTCCCTGAAGATGATAGAGCCCATGCAATGCGAATAGCTTGTGTTTGGTCCAATAGTTGCATGGCGTATTGGCACATGCCTCGGGTCATTTATTGCTTTTGTATTATTTGAAAATGTTTGTGATAGCATTCCAAGTTGTCAAACGCTTGGTTTGACGAGGTTGGTTTATTCGCGGAAGAATGCGAGCAGTCAACTTTTGTGAGTGTTCACCACCGATGAATGCTTTTTAGATTGAAACTCACACAAATGCAAAGCTAATCTTGGGCCAATATTACATTTTTAAGTTTTTACGTAAGTAGCGTACAAGATATGCGAAAATGCACTGCGTGACGTCATGTGAACCTTGCGTTGCGTTTGGCGAACGCAGCGACAATGCTTTGCGTTCCTCGTCAGTCCACTAGTCTTCAGTATGGCTAGCATGCGCACCACGAGTAAAATTATGTCTACCCGTTATCTCTCTCTGTCTCCTGAAGCTAACGTGGTTACTTGTCTCGTTACGTCAAAAGTAGAGATAAAAGACTATTTTTTTCTTGTAATATACCGCATTTTGTGTATGTAGGGTAAACGAAAAATTAGCCGACAACGACAACATCTCTCTCTCGTCGCGAGATAATCTCGTTGTGCGCATGCTAAGCACACAGGTTATTATAAAAATAAGTTCGCACCAAAAAGTTGGAACTGCGTGTTACTTTTATTTTTGTAAATATTGTAAATATGAGTAGGTACAGTGATCAATAAACAAGTAGTTCGATCTGATCACGAAGCGTACAGCGCAGAGAACAAAAAGTGTCAGCGGGTCCGTGACCTTGGCCATGTAGTGTGTAGGTACTTGCGCAGACTGTCATATTGCAAATTCAGATTGGATTACTTTTTTGTGATTACAGTAGGTACATAGCCGGGTCTGCTGCGCCAAAAAGATAAACAAGGCTATTAGAAAAACAGTGCGGTCTCCGTTTTCTTTATAAATAATCGTCAAAATTTGTCGACTCAAAGTTATGCAACATTATTTTAATAATGTTAGATAACTTGTCACTCAGCTAAAGATCCACGTTGAACCTTGCCCCGGCAGGGTAACCCGAGGATGTTAACCAGCTCAGTCGGATTACATGTTAGCGTGTCCTAAAAGTTAATATATGTTAATAACATGTTAGGTCCAATTTCTAATGGCGCGTTTACATTTAGGTCGGTTTGGCCGTCTTCGACTGCAGCCGTTATAGGTCACCGACTAATGTAAACTGTATGTTTGGCCGCATTCCGTTCGCGGTGGTCACGCTTGTATAAAAGTTGTTACGGTTGGCTGTATTCGGCCATAACTCATAACCGACTTTGGGAAACATGCAATTGGCCCAAAACAATGCGTCGACCGCATTCGGTCACCGACCTCATATAAACGGGCCATAACAAAAATATGGTTGCAGGAGACCCGGCTTATGCATACGTTCAGACTGTTTAAAACTTGGGTTTAAAATGAATGAATTCCCGTATGTGTGTATATTTTAGTTGCATGTATAATAGGCGTTAGAATGAAATGACAATTTTGGGTCGATTATGATTAATGTATGTAATGTTTAAGTGTGGCGAAAAATGTGATCGATGCCGTGAGAACAAGTAAAAATTTATTTCTTTTAATACAATCTCGTTTTATTTTACTATACTTAACTATTACGTATTTTATCTATACTTTACATTACAGTATATATATGATGCTCAGGGCTAGAATCCAGAGCCGTTAAATATATATGATGCCATAAAAATATTGATGATTTTTTAAGTTACAAAAATTTGAATAGGATGATTGTTACTGTGATTTTCCAACGAATATACGAAAAAATATACTAAAAAGCCTAGAGATAAAAAACCGCGATAATATTCCAATAGAGTATTATTATTACTGTTGTATCATTCTTCTTCGAGAGCTGTTTTGCATTTCTTCGCATTTTCGGCCATCTCTTTGCATACGTCGAGCTTCTTCCACGAGTCGCATTCCTGAAATGTACACCAAAAATGACGGCTTTCATCATTTGTGAAACAATTGGACTACGAAAACAGGAACAAGTATACAGAAAGCTTTTAAAATGCACCTGACGTCACACTCCCCGCGTCCGGTGACGCGCGTTGATGTAATATATATTTTTTTTTTCCACTACAAGTTAGCCCTTGACTGCGATCTCATCTGATGGTAAGTGATGATGCAGTCTAAGATGGTAGCGGGCTAACCTGTTAGGGGCATGGCAGTTATATTAAACCCATACCCCTATTCGGTTTCTACACGGCACCGTACCGGAACGCTAAATCGCTTGGCGGCACGTCTTTGCCGGTAGGGTGGTAACTAGCCACGGCCGAAGCCTCCCACCAGGCCAGACCAGGGAAAATTCAGAAATTATAAATTCCCAAACTGACCCTGCCGGGGATCGAACCCGGGACCTACGCACGTTAAGACAACAGCGCTACACACTGCGCCACGGAGGTCGTCAAATCGCAGTAAACAGATTTACTGTGGTAATATTGAGCATCGTAATACAATGTAAGTAGTAATAGGCCGCCGCCTATTGTATTATTATCGCACGCCGATTTTGAATATTACCACGTCCTCTTATAATATGCGGGCTTTTCACATTTATTGTTTGATTAAAGTTGCCGCAAGATTTGCGACGTCAGACGTTTTGGTCACACAATGTCAAAATTGTCAGATCATTTTGATCTTTACAATGTCTTTACAGGGGTCGATATAAGGTGCATTTTAAAAGCTTTCTGTATACTTATCTCATTTTTGGCATGTATGTGGATTGGTTCCTGTTTGCTTATGTAGGTCCAATTATATTTTCTTAACCCGGCGTCATTGAGGTTGGGTCAGAATGACCCAGTGTATTTAAGAATGCAAATATTTTTTTACGTACGCGAGCGTCGTTGGCCGTCTTCTCAGTAGCTGGAGCCAACGCTGTATTCTAAACGTTTCTGAAAAGAAATGAGTCCAACGGTGACCGCGCTGGAAGCTAAACGTGCTTATTTGTCAAAAGGGTCAATATGACCCATACTCACAATTAACGTAAACAAAATTTCGTGCCTTTTTTTGTATGATTTTTGTACTGAATTTTTTTTTGGTGTTTATTCAAGTTTTTATGTTCATGTTTTTGATTTTATAATTTAGGTCCCATATATGACTGAAAATACTATATTTTAGCGTAGTAAGGTGATGAAACTCTAAGGGATCTCAATTTTGTTAATATTTTGGGAGTTTCAGTAAAAGTTTAAATATTTTGAATACTTAAATGTTCTGTGATTCATATCTTTTTCCGTTTATTCCTAAGATCAGAGTGTAAATATACATTATAATGACAAGGATTATGAATATATTCAATAAAACATGAAAATATCGTACATTATATACATGGGTTATATTGACCCACCTTAACATCCATGTAACAATTTTGTACCACAATGACGCCGGGTTAATTTAAAACTAAGAAATAATTCAGACAACGGACTACGTTTAATCGAACTTTTGATACCTACTTAAGCGCGGGAGATATACTACACAAGTGTGCAGAAAAACTATTCCCTTACTTTCAGAGCCGATTCCGTAAACAGGATGGAAAACTTGACACGACCTCATAGAGAATAATCAGGCCCAGGACCGAACAATAAGTATCTACTTATAACGTTAGTGGCATTTGCAAATTGTCTTTTCTCCGAAGAACGGGGTAAAGGTGCATGTCCATTGAAGCTGAGCGGAACGCAGATGTGCCAAACAGACCAATCACAATCCTGATCATTGATCAACAGTCTGATTGGTCCACCCAACATGTCTCCGCTCCGCTTTAACGGACAGGTGCCATAAAACACCGTCAACTTACTTAGCTAGTACTTAGAATTTCTTGTCAGAAAAACGAAATACTCAATAAAGGTTGGATTCGGGAATACGAACCGTCGTCACCCGCATTCGAACATGCTAACCAATAGACCAACGCGACGAGGCAATTCATAATAGGTATCGATATTACGTACCAAAAAAGTGTTGATATATGTGCATACGTAGAACCTGACAGCTGGACAGCCATCTTCCGGCGGGTAGGTTTCATATTTCCCGCCCAAGCATCCTACCCTCACTCGTTCTATCAGGGACTTTTCCTTCGGGAAGTCTTTCCCGAGTTTCTCGTAGAACTTTGTAGCGCCGTCCTCGTCTATTTCACCGTCCTTCATCACTCCCATTTTGTTAAGGATACATTTGAAATCCTCGCACTGTAAAAGTAGGCATAATTAACTGAAAATTGTACTGAATTTTGTGGGTATGCGTCACTTCACATCTTTTGATGCGAAACAGCATGAAACTCATGTGACATGTTGTCCTAGGTGACCCGTTGTCCTAGGAGAGTCGAAAGCAATACGACTCCAATTCCATTCTCAGAAAGTGGCAAACTTATCAAGGAAGTGAAGGGTCAACTATTGATTGATGCTGTCGCGTCGTATCGAGTCGCGTTGTCGCGTTTGTCACTCACTAAATGTTACGGATCGCCGACGGGAAACTAACGAGTTACTGCGACTGGAAATTGAACTCAGATGCCGCTAGGTACCTACAACTTTTGCGCCTGTGCAGTTCGCCTCAAAGTATGTACCTTAAAGTACGGCGTAAAGCCGTAAACTTAAACCTTATTTACCTAAGTATCTATCTATAGATACCTATCTATGAAAAAGCAGTTATGTTTACTGTACGAGAACTAACAAAACAAAATATAAACTATACAAAATATAATTTAAGTAGTTAAACCAGCCATTCCTCGGAGGTTTCATTGAGGCAATCTTCGTAGTCCTTACTCATATCGCCAAAGCTTTCCAAGTTTTCGCAGCACGCATTGTCTATACCCTGCAAACATTAAAAAATATTATAATTAGTTAAGTACTTACTAGATATTTTTTTATTCACTACAAGTCACTCTATAGTAATAAATATAATTATTTAATGTCTTTATAGACATTAAATAATTATACCTATAGTGTTTGTCCGCGTTAAGAAAATAGCGACTCATCATTGTCGGCACTTGCCAGAAATCAAAAAGCTTTCTGCTGTCTTGTAACATTATTGGTCGGGCTTGGCGTGGCAGTACAATACTCAATACTCAATATCATTTATTCAATATAGGTACACTGTATGTACACTTATTGGCGTTATTTACAACGTTGTAAAAAGTCTAATTAACTTACATCCGGATTAAAGAGTTCCCAACAGGACAACATGCTCTCCTCATCTTCTGCGGATACCTTATTAAATACAGAGATTTTGTTAATAGTTATTTTAATTAAGATTCCTAGCTAAGTAGGTACGGTTACCTAAAAACATCATGCTTTTGTGGGAGGGATCTTACTGAATTTCGTAAGAAAATATAGTTTACTAGCTGGTATCAAAGGTAAATAAAAATATTCCCACTTACCTATTTATTAGTTTTTTAATTTTATTTTATCAGATTAGATCTAGAGTTACGACGATTTGCTTTAACTTAGACCTAGGCAAATAGGTACAAATAGATACTTACGTTTGATATAGCAATAATAAAAATTAGTCCAAAGTAATACATAGCAACCATTTTTAACAAAGCTTGTCGTCACAATGTCGTGTTGAAATTTCCATCATAACATTTATATGGGAGCAGCACAAAAGAACAGTTTCCAGATCTGATGCCTCGATAGTAGCGTCATTATGGGCTTCGCAAATTATACTATTTATTTGCACTTCTCGTTTAAAATAATTTAGTGGCCTTCAGGTAGTAATGTTTATACTCAAGTGATTCTAAAAGCACAGATTAATAATACTTAATAGTTACCTGCTAAAAGTATGGTTATCCGAATCTTTTGATCTGGGTACTAACAGACTTAGTTGACCATGACTATGCATTATATCTGTGTGGACTTGACCATAATCACTTACTAAGACCTTTGAATTCAACATTTTTGCGTCATTGCCAATTGCTACACTTATTAAGTACATAGGTAAGTATATCACTGAGTAGGATAAATTGAAAACAAATAATTATTTTGCATTGTGGACTCGACGTGGATACACCAGATTGACACACCAGTGTGACTAGTACAAGGTTTTTCTTAATTGAACAAAGTACGAGGAAACCACTCAGATTTATTTATCCACCTATTCAGTGGAGGAAACTTGGGAACGAAGGGAAGAAGTATAAGAAACAATTATAAATGTTTTTTTAACGTTTAAATATCATTCATGCTTAATGCCTTTGTTCAATATAATATGCAACTTAATTCGGTAGCAACGTTGCTGGCACACTACACCACACACTACATTTAAAAACCTACACTTTGACTTATAAAATAATATTATTATGCTATTCTATTGCGGTCGGGGTACAATTGTGAGCGGGAAAACTTGTGATTTAAAAGTATTATTAGTATAATATTGTGATATCTGGAATTCTGGACCCCTGAATGGTGATCGCGGTCAATCGAGAAGAAACCATACAGCGGGCGGGTGAGTTTAAGGCGTATTATTATTTATTTATTTTATTGTATCAATACAGAATAATTCCGGTTTCATACCAGCCCAACGGCGGACAGCAGACCAACAGCAAAATATTACTAATATTAATAATTTACAGCCATATAGTTAACTTAATCTAGCTCTACTTAATAGATATTAAGTAGACCGTATATGTGCAAAAAATAACGAAGACATTGGTGCGAATTCTGACAGCATTTCATTGTTATATTAAAAGTTAGGCTGATAATAAGTTAAGGAACCAATAATCTCATCACCCGCCCACCCTTTTTCATGTGAGGTTTTTATATTAGGTAGGTATATGATATGGAATCTACTGTATTTAGTTGCTCTATCATATTTCATTCTAGTGTTTTGTAGCAGTTTGTTGCTGCCTCCAAAACTCCTCTCTATTTTCCAAAAACCGTATCGCTTCCTCCGCTTGCTTCATAACCACGTCGTTCTTCTTATCCGCTATTGCTAAATGTGGGTTCTTCAGTAGATTCTCCAAATAGATCTTGTCAGACATCAGTTGACCTAAAACTGGTCGGGACGATGTCGATAGTCTACGCTTGTTTTTGGGCTTTTTCACTGCTTTGACTGCGCCAATGGTGTTTTCTATAGCCTCCTGAAACATTGAATTGTAGATTTATTAAATGAGTGCATCTGTTACAGTACAACTCATAACTGGTCAAAATCAATATTAACTGCGAAAAATAGACAAAAGTAGTTTTGACTAAGGACAGTGGTCCAAAGTCCAAACCACTTTTGATTGCGGAAATCAGTCAAAAGTAGTTTTGACTTTTTAACTACGAAAATTGTTACAGTTAAAACTCATAACCGGGTTTTATAGATTTTGAATAAATTGTATCGGCTAAAGGTGATTTTGACCAAGAATGTCTGCTGTCTATCACATGGTAAGTATAACAAATAGGAAAAGTGTGACAGTAATTTCTGTCCGCCAATCCGAATCAGCACAACCCGACTCCACGTAGCCTTGTCTGCCCATTCAGGCCCCGAATAGTAGACAGAGAGTTGCTGTTTTGATGAAAAATGAGCAATGACGTATTTCCATTTAGGCAAGCAGTGCTTTTATGCCTCTATGAACTGCACGTCACTGATTCAGAATCAGGGGCCATCCAGGTGTGATCGCAGTCTTAAGCGCTAACTTGTAACAGAATTTAAAAAAAACTCACCTGTGCTTTCTGAACCCCAAGCCTAAATTGGCTCAAATCTGGCCTTGCACGTAGCCCCCTATGGTAGTGGACGAGGCTCAACTCAAATTCGCCGCAATAGTACAGCGCTTCAGCTTTCTGGAGCAGCGCCTTTGCGTGCTTGGGGTCGAACTTCAGTGCGGTCTCCGCGTCTTCCAAGGCTTTGCGGGGCTCGCCGAGTAGCAGGTAGCATCGGCTGCGAGACACGTAAGCCGCTTTTTCTTCAGGGGCTAGGTCGATTGCCTGGAACAAGAATTGCTTTTGGAATTAATCTATTCGTTTTAGAAGGTTTTTAAGAACTGATGTCACGCGTCGGTATCTCTCCATTCAATTTTCATATGGTTAAGAAAAATTAATAAAAAAGTGACATTTCGTGGGTTGCGAACCTGTAGTCAAAGTCCCAAGTCAAAACATCGCAGTCTACTCGGAGTTCTTACTCGCTTACTCACATAAGCAATTGGATCCTACAAAAAATATGTACTAGGGTTCGTATGGAATAGGATCACTAGACGGTATACGGAGGCGCACAGGCATAACCTTATTTACTACCTACTTAAGTAGGTACCAACCGTTGGTTAAAAACTACAGGTACAATACTTGCAATCCTTTTCCTCTTATTTAATTCCTGCCAATGATATTTTTTACAAGCTTTGCTTGTTTTCTTTTTTACTCCACTATTTATGCGAGCCCTTGACTGCGATCACACCTGGTGGTAAGCGATTATGCAGTCTAAAATGCTATTGGGCTAACCTGATACGGGTATGGCAGTTATCCATACTCCTAAGTGGTTTCTACCCAATATTGTACCGGAACGTTAAATCGCTTAGCTTGTATTTGCCGATAGGGTGGTAACTGGTAAGTAGCTACGGCCGAAGTCTCCCTACCACGAAGTCGAAGACTAGATCAACTCAGACAAAATGCAGAAAAATTAAAATTAATTATTAAATTAATTATTAATTAAAAATTAATTAAAAAAAATTAATTTTGCAATCCCAAATTGATCCTGCCGAGGATCGAACCCGGGACCCGCATTGTGAGCCATTAACACTCACTGCGCCAGCGAGATTGTCAAAATCAACATTGGTGGGTATTGATAAGAATACCTTGTCCACAAATGTCAGCGCAGTGCGATATCTCTCGCGCATCATCTCAGCGCGCGCTAACGCCAACAGTGTCCCAGCATCCGCCTCCATCGGTATCTGCAGATTGTTGCTTTTCTCCGCTTTATCCTTCATACTCAGGGACTGCTTGATGTCTCTAGTCCCAATAACGACAGCTGCAGCGCGATCTTTATCAGTATACAGCTCCTCTTCCCGACGACGTCTCTCACGCTTTGGCTTAAGACGAAAACTCTTTTTTTTAGGTTTATCTGCAGACTCCTTTCGTAATGTTGCGGTGTACTTTTCATCTTCAGTGATAGAGTCGAGCTTTTCCACTGGGGCTCGTTTGCTGATTGACGCCTTCGGAACCGGCAATTCCTCGTCTTCCTCTCCTGTCCCAACGCGAACGAAGCTTTGCAGGAACTCCGATTCCTTGGACGGGCCGAGGATTGACCGGACTTGGGCCTTACCGGTATCCTCACATTCGAAAGTCACAGTTAAATTCGACATGTTGGTGTTCTCGCGTTACGTAACATATAGGTGTGTGAAGAGGCATCGATATCGACGCCCGAGCTGTGGTCGTCATGGCGACAGAATGTGTTTTCGCACCCACTTATATCGCCTTTCCTCTCCATAGTAGTTGAAAAGTAAGGGTGCTTTTGGGTGGTACTTTTGACTGTTTCTTTCCTCATAGAAATCGTAGTTAGAAAAGCTTTCCCCAATCTCTTAAAATCTTCAAGTAATCATGTTAACCTTCGATATTATACGAAGCCCGAAGGTAGGCACCGTCGGTTTATTGTGTCACCGTGTGTGATTTTAAGGTACCTAGGTGTACCTACTCAGCTGTTTGATTTTATAACAATATTTACTGGCTTAACGCCGGATTCAGACTCTCTTGAACTCGAAAAGAGGCCAAATGTTTTATGAAGTTCCTTATATATCTTTTACACTTGGAGCATAAATTATAACGAGAATGTAAACATTTACGTAGTAGGTATCTCCCTCTCTCTGCATTGTATTCCTCATTACTGAGGGTCGTGACCCCATTCCATTAATCACAAAATGGTAGAAGTTTTCTTGGGATATTAATGGGACGCGGTGGATTCCCACGACCTTCCGAATACAACTCGACTATTTAAATGCTTAGATTAGGCTTTTTACGATTATTATCAGATAGTGATAATAACGTGCTCTCCGATACACGGAGGAAACGAAAAGACCAAACGACATTGTTCCGTCCCCATACAAAGTTCGCCTAAGAACCAACCGTCATAAAACATTGATTACTGGGTTCAAATTAATACCTTTTTATACTTGAGAGCAGATTAAAACTACGGACACTTGCAAGAAAATTACTTATTACCAAAAATATTTTCAATTTTGAGTTTTTTTAGCATTCACAATCAATCTACTTGAACAAATAAATATCATCTCTATCCATTTGTAATAGAGCTGTAAACAGTATGTAGATAAGACAAGAATCGCCGTAGTTCATCAAAAACATTACAGATGGCGTTATTAATAATGCAGGTATCGTCATAGTTCATCGAGAACTTCACAGATGGCGTTAAAAATATTAAATTATTGTACTTTCAATAGATGGCGTTGCGAGATTCCGAATACTAGCGCACTTAGCACTTCAAGCAGCTTTTATCTTGTTTCTTACGATACAGATCTAGCGCTCAAGCGGTGGTATTGTATATTATTTAAAACTTAAGTAATTGATCTGTGTTTAATAATGCAGAGACGGAAACGTATGGTAATCAATTTAATACCCATTTACTTATGTTTTAATTAATTTGAAGTGTCCGTTAAATTCTGATATTTGGAATAAAGACTATAAATTAAGCTAAGAATTACTGTATATTTCAAACGTGTGTTGATTCTTAGGCGAATTTGGTTAATGTCTTTTGAACCCCCAAGTTCGGTCACCCATCCAGTTACCGACTTGGGTCAACGTTGCTTAACAATCGCAATCGATTGATATGCGTTCTCACAGCTAGGCATTGAAATAGAAACTAAAATTCTAGATCAATACAGCTAGGCCATTTGTTCCTCAATTTTTTTATTGCTACTTACCTACTACTTTACTAGTACCATAAATGCATAATTTTACTGATGCGTATGTTTGCCCCTTTTTTCTATTTTTTGTAAAATAATCTGCAAAATTAGTTGTTTTCTCCTATTTCGTGTCACATAATACACGACGCGACGTTCAGGGTCCAGTCGGTATCCTGGAGCACTATCATGTAAAAATTATAAGGTATACGTACCTTATAATTTTTGAATTATAAAAATGACAGGTACAGTGTACAATGTGTCCGGAAAAGGTAATCATTATGCCAAGCCATGCTCCGAAATTTCGTAGTAATGCACCAACAGCGCCAATTAATTAATTATTAATAGTTAGGTATACTTAGTTTGATCAGAAAATTAAAAATTCTCGCAATGCTGCGAAAAATCTAATTTTATATGAATAGTAGGCTCACTTCCATCATTTGAACTAGTATTATTTAGAAATTGACGTATTATATGACGTACCTTGCCGTTCCTAAAATAAAGACTATAATTCCGAAACAATAGTGTCATTAAGATTGAAATAATACTACTTTAAGCGATGGAGCGATGGTAGTAAATCCCCTGTTCCTTTGTATAAAAAGAGAAATGCAATAGTGGCGCCCCCAAATAGGTTTTTTATATTCCTGGCCATACTTTATGTAGGAACCTACCTTTTCCAATGCAGCCAGAGTCCGTTCGTAGTAGCCGGTTTTAAAGTGTCCATTGGCTTCGTCCAGGTATTTCTTTGCCTCCGCTGGGTTGTTTATCGGCTGCTCATCCTCCTTTGGACGAACCATTTTTCAAGTATCTGAAAGATGAAACGTTTTTTTAAGTCTCTCAAATTGGTCCATAAATCTTGGAGCTCTTTTTGCACAACATATACTATCTATCTTCTAAAATATGTATAGGACATCTTAATCTTATCTTACTAATATTATAAATGCGAAAGTTTGGATGGATGTATGGATGTATGGATGTTTGTTACTTAACCACGCCCCAACGGCTGTACGGATCTGGCTGAAATGGCACAGAGCTATTATAGTCTGGAATAGAATAGAATAGGCTACTTATATCCCGGAAAACTAAAAGAGTTCCCGCGGGAACCAAAAATTTCAAACCACGCAGACAAAGTCGCGGGCATTCGCTAGTTCATACATAAAAGAAAAGATAGCGCGTAATTAAGAATTTCCTTACTTAATCGTAAACGTAGGTATTTAATCGTCTAAGTACTTTATTCTTGTTGTGTAAGGAGTCACAACCTTTCGACAAGCGAAAAAAAAACTGTATCAAACTATAACATTAATTGGAAAGCATAGCGAAAATGCTAAGTTCTTTTTTATGTTAATTACATTGAAGCGGGCTCGAAGTTTTGTACTGCAAGCGATATTTAACTAACTTGAATAAGATATTAGCTTTATTTATGTCTGTAAGAATTATTAGTACCGAACGAAAATTATCATTATCGTACAGTGAAGTTATGACGGTGAGATACGGATGGATATGTGCCGCTGGATTTTGCCATTGTACAATTGGCTTTACAACGATCTAGAGCCACCTAATGGTTCAGTTGGTAGGTTCACTTATCCAAGGTACATTAGTCCATTACGCCTAATAAAACTGATGGATAGTTCTCCCAAAGGCCGCAATTTCAGCAAATATTTTACCAAAAATCGGCTGAGTAATTGTAGTCAATATTAGCATATGCCCGAGCCCGGTTTTGATAGATGGTGTACGGCTTACCTAATGGTAGGTCGCTTCTATGTAATAAATCTTCTATTTCGTTTGCCCTCCATTTGCTTATGATCTGATAATTTTAACTGCTTGTAGCAAATCGGAAGGTACCTTCGTGTAGAAGCTCTATTTCTCCTGCAGCTTATCGTGGGATCGCCGTTTTGTCAATGCCAATGGTTTTATTGGAAGATACGATTGAGAGATTCTAATCTATCGTTGTTTCCCTTTACCGATTGTCGCTGAAAATCCTTGGGTATGTTCATTCTCTTCTATTCCTTTCTCTAAATTATTATTCTAATCTTGGAATGCAAATCATAATGTATCTGGGTTCTGCTGGTATTTTTCAATAGGGTCAGTCCTTCGAACCGGCCTCTCTGTCAGGTAGGTACGTCCAGTTGCTTCAAGCATCCGGTACTATGAACCGGCCTCTCTGTCAGGTAGGTACGTCCAGTCGCTTCGAGCTTCGGGTATTACGAACCGGCTTCTCTGTCAGGTAGGTACGTCCAGTTGCTTCAAGCATCCGGTACTACAAACCGGCCTCTCTGTCAGGTAGGTACGTCAAGTTGCTTCAAGCTTCCGGTACTACGAACCGGCCTCTCTGTCAGGTAGGTACGTCCAGTTGCTTCAAGCTTCCGGTATTACGAGCCGGCCTCTCTGTCAGGTAGGTACGTCCAGTTGCTTCGAGCTTCGGGTATTACGAACCGGCTTCTCTGTCAGGTAGGTACGTCCAGTTGCTTCAAGCATCCGGTACTACAAACCGGCCTCTCTGTCAGGTAGGTACGTCCAGTTGCTTCAAGCTTCCGGTACTACGAACCGGCCTCTCTGTCAGGTAGGTACGTCCAGTTGCTTCAAGCTTCCGGTACTACGAACCGGCCTCTCTGTCAGGTAGGTACGTCCAGTTGCTTCAAGCTTCCGGTACTACGAGCCGGCCTCTCTGTCAGGTAGGTACGTCCAGTTGCTTCAAGCTTCCGGTACTACGAGCCGGCCTCTCTGTCAGGTAGGTACGTCCAGTTGCTTCAAGCTTCCGGTACTACGAGCCGGCCTCTCTGTCAGGTAGGTACGTCCAGTTGCTTCAAGCTTCCGGTACTACGAACCGGACACTCTGTCAGGTACGTCTAGTTGCTTCGAGCTTTGAGTACTACGGACCGGACACTGTCAGGTACGTCCGGTAGTTTAAAGCTTCGGGTACTATATCGTCGATGTTGTGGATTTGGAATCAACATTATTGACAGTTGCTATTAACTTAGTAGATAGATATGGATTTGACGGCATAGTTAGTCGTATGAAGTTACTGTAAGAATATAAACAAACTAACCGAATATTCAAGTAATATGTAGATGCCAACTACAACCTAAAAATGAATATAGTTAGCTTATAGATAGTCGCAGAGATCTAATTCTAGACAAAGTCTTTGGGATCAAGCCAGTCGTTATCTACAGCTAGTTAGGTAGGTAAAGTAGCGTAGCGTGCCAGGAAAATGTCGTTAGACCATGCTTGTCCTATCCTAAGCCAAAGGTTGGTGTACCTAGTTAGTTACATCACGAAGCTAATAAACATTTTGCTTAACCGGTATCGTCAGGGCACCGTAACATTGGCATCGGCCCGAGCTTATTATGGAAAATTACTAATTCATGCAATCATTCAGCTTATGAAAAATTGCTGCAAGTTTTTCAACATAATGCAGAGAGAAATGGTGCATCGATTTCCTTTGGACACAGTTTTCTTGTTGTCAGGCTGTCAAAACTTTTTAATGGCATACTTCAAATACATATTTTCTGAAAGAACAGAAATAATTTTGTAGCGCTAGTTTTGTTTTCAGAAAATCTTATCGTTTTGTATGATTTTACATGTTATAAGTTTCTAAACTTAAATAAATACATATAAAAAAATAGCAGAACCGGCAGGATTATGATCCAATTCACAGATTTTAACAGACCAGTTTTCTATTTTGGGCCCCAATGGGAACTTTTCACTGAACCAAGTAACAAAACGATAATTCCATAATAAATTATTGTTAAGTCAACGAACTAGCAAATGATCATTAATACCGACATTTCGTGACTGAAGACTACAAAAATAATGAAATTAGATATTAGGATACTAGAATATTTTATGTCTAGAGTACAGAAATTGTATGGCATCCGATTATTTGGCAGCCGTTCCTAGTACAAAAATAATTGCTTGGAAATTAAAATTTTCTATTTTAACGGGTACATAAGTAAATAAATTACTTTACAATTTTTTTTTGCACTCACATTTTTTATTAGTACTCGTTAAAAATACAGCTATAATATTGTAAGTACAACCTACCTGCCACGTATAATTGAACCCTAAAATCTTATAATATGCTACGGCCCTACGACCAGTGCTACGACTACGTAGCAAGGATTTACGTAGCAATCCTTAGTTTTATGCATGTAAGGGAAAATAACTAGGTATTTAATGTAAAGAAACCCGAATAATCTAATTTCCGATCACCTTTTAGGAGGTATCATGCCGTAAGATTTAGTAGTCCGGGTTTAATTATTTGTTAAAACACTCTGACTCTACCACTTCAGCCCGCTACCATCTTAGATTGCATCATTACAATAAACATCCAGGTGAGATTATACAGCCAAGGGAAAAAATATAATAGCCAAGGCTTATAATGAAAAAAGGAGAAAATTATCTTTTATTATAAAAGTTACAATAATTAAGGAAGATTGTTTCTGTAGGTATGTTTTTTTTATATCAGAGATAAGTTAACACAAGTACCTCTGTCTTACTTATCTCTGCCGATACATAGTTGCTGAGTTCATACTTTGGCCTGGTTGATCAGTTAAAATTTTAAAATCATGTATCTAAATATGTGAAAGGAAAAGGTGACTGACTTATCTATCAACGCTGTGCTCAAACCACTGGACGGATCGGGTCAAAATTTAGCATACTGGGCACTAGGCATCCGCCTAAGAAAGGATTTTTGAAAAATTCTACTCCAAGGGGGCAAATAGAGCTTAGAAATTTGTATGAAAACTGAACCTAACGTGAGCGATGCCGCGGGCCAAAGCTATTTTTATAATAAGGGTGAGTAAACTTGATAAAAGCAAAATATCTTACCTATTCCAAAACTGCTCCAGGTTTTAAAGATAAGTTCAGGTTTTTAGAAATTCGTCAGGTATTAGAACAAAAATATTATATTAGTTACTTTATAATTTTACAATTATTCCAAGTCTTCTATTAATTCACTATTAGGTGCACTAATAAATCAAAGCAACGATGACAAATCACGATAACACGCAGGAGATGTCCCAGCTTATTACGTTACGGCGACTTACCTCAATCAAAGGATTGTTTGTACTGCACGGAGTTCCCCTGCCTCGCTAAGAAAGTTGCTGTCGTGTCCACGTAGTAGCTGTGTTTTGGTAACCGCTTTAAATCGAATCTAAACTAACAGTTTTTATACAAAGGGGAATTTCAATGTGCTACGGTTAAAATTAGACGACGGAAAACGGAGCTTTCGGAGCATATTAATTTTAAAATGCTATTAAATGAGTCGCATGATCCGTATATTTAGTACAATACTTTTTTTTTGCACAGTTTTTTAAACTACCGAACGCACAAAGGTTTGCTACCGTGGTAATTAGGAAAATCTCCGCCTTTTCCTTGCCTTTTTTGTGAAGATGCCCGCGACTTCGCGTTGTTTTATTCCCACGGGAACTCATTAATTTTCCGGGATAAAAAGTAGCACGTAGTAGTAGCAAGTTACAACCAGCCTCTATTTATGTATTATAAATTTCATCAAAATCAGTTGAAAAGATTGTCCATGAAAGCGTAGCAGATAGACAGTCACACTTTCGCATTCAGAATGTTAGTATATGCATAACGGTCTGACTCACTTGATATGTTTGATCTACATTCTCCAAACTATGCTATACTTGTTTATTTTTTAATTACATTGCTCCTTCGTCAACACTTAGCACAGATTATACATAAGTAATTTTGCCGTATTAAGACAAAATAAAGTAACTCAATTTAACTTAACTCACCTACCATTACTTCAGTGTTAGAAAGATCTAACAACTTTGCTAAATAATCCACACTGGGCCACTGAAAATATGGTAAAATTGATCTCAGAATGTTAATCTGAGCTATATCTGAATTTCGATTAGTGTTAAACTCAGAGTAACGAATAAATGGCTGATGTAGACAAGTTTTCGTTAAAAGTTTGTTTACTTTCCACGCGTAACGACCAATTTTTTCCATCAACATCAACCAAATGAAAATCATCACGCACCCTGGTTTTAGGGTTCCGTACCCAAAGTGTGCAAACGGGAGAGTTAGTATTCTGTGTTATTACCACAGAATAGGTAATATAGTCTATTACAGCCTACCGCTATTCGTCCGTCCGTCGTCGGTCTGTTCAGAGCGAACGAGGTCTGTCAGAAAGCGGGCTATATCACATGTCATGGACCGTAATATGTAATATGTAGACAGTTGAAATTTTCACAGCATGTGTATTTCTTTTTCCGCTCTAACAATAAATAATAAAAATAAAATAAAAAACAAAGAGGCATACACGTAGACAGAGAAATACAAGATGCGTGATTTTTGAGCACCTCTCTTGTTTCTTTTACGAAAGTATTTAAAAAGTAGGTAGTAACTTAGTGTTAAATCGTGTACCATGGTAAGAAACCCTTCCTGTGCGAGTCCGACTCACACTTGACAGATTTTTTATTTAATCACGATTTCGGCAGGAATCAGGCAACATGCAATTAAGCGAAAATTTGTTAGGAGATTTTAGTATTTTTAGGTTTCCTAGTAAGTAAACAAGAAATGAGTGAAGGAGGTTTTTCAAAATTTCAAAATATTCAAAACAACGGTCGTCTAGAAGCGTTGTTTTGAATATTTTAAAAATTGCGCTTTTGATTCGCGTTTCGAAAATGCGTTTGTTTGTCCTTCAATCTCAACTTCCCTTTAACTGATTTTGATGCATACTTACAGACTCTATCCGAATAGAGAATCATCCCAAACAAAAGATATATTAAGTATAAAGTGATTCTAGTCTTTACTTATAATAAAACTGCAACTGACGATTGCTATAAGTAACTTAAATATTTAGTATGTCTATCTATATCGGTACAGCGTCCCATTTTTTAAAAAATTGTGTCTGTCTGTTTCATGTTGTAATTGTAACATCATGCTGAAACTACTGGACGGATTTAAAGGCAATTTGACATTGCATAATTTTGACACTCTTTGCTCTGAATAGTATGACGGCTTTACATTCATAGACATAGTCACAAGCATTCGTTAGCATCTAATGAAATAGCTATAGCATTTTAACGGCAAAAAATCATGTCACGTCAATAGTAATTTAAAGGGAAAAATGCAAGCATTTTGACTTTAATATTTGATTTAGTTACAAATACTAAATACAGCTTTCAAGGCTTGTACTTCCATGCAATACAGACTACATTCGTATCTTTCAAATAAAATTATCTTTGTCGCTGGAGCACGCAATTTCTGCATAATAATATAATTATAGCATTAAAGATGATGGTAGGGGAAAGAATACTTTCAATTAAAGTCGAAAGCTGTATAGAAAGATATAGCTACCCATAGTACCACAGATATTATTTTTATAATAGGTACTCTACCTATTATAAACATAATCTATTTACTTATAAAGTTCACGCGCGAGTTGAATGCATACATCTACTTTGTATTCAACACGCGCGTACCACAGAATGCTTACCCTTGCCTGTACCACAGAATACATAATATTACAATGTATAGTAGTTACTCGTACCTACTTACCTATAAGTTTAGTAAAGACTAAACAGGCACAAACATTAGTTCCAATTCTTGCCACCAGATCATATAAGTTTGTGGCACAAAATATGAACATAATTTCAAATTTAAAAAAAACACTACTGCCATAATATGGCCAGTGTCACTCGGCAGGATGTAAGGATTCTAACGATACCCGATACATCCAAATCTCTTCAGGCATTTAGAAGTTATAGTGGAATAAAGAAACTACCACACATACCTACATACATAAAAATTTAATATTTTTTTGGGCAGCTGTGTAAAAATTACCTATAATGGTTCTAGTACCCTTAAGGGTAGGTATAAATTACAAGTGGTCCTGCTCGGTTAATCTTTGGTTGTAAACGTAGATATAATACCTTTCGTCGACTTCTCTGGCGCAGTGGTCTTATGAATGGGAGGTCCCGTGTTCGATCCCCAGCGAATTCAATTCGGAAATTTGTGATCTCATAATTTTCTCTGGTCTGGCCTAGTGGGAAGCTTTAGCTGTGACTAGTTACCACCCTTATACCGGCAAAGACGTGCTGCAACGCAATTATAATATTGATTCCAGTACGATGTCGTAAAGATACTGGTCAGGGGTATGGGTTTAATACAACTGCCACACCTCTAACATGTTAGCCCGCTACCATCTTTGACTGCATCATCACTTACCACCATTGAGATTTGAGATCGCAGTCAAGGGCTAAAACGGGTAGGGGCTTGTAGTGGCATAAATAATCCAAAGGAACTGCTAATGCGTTATTACCAGTTCCTAAAATAATAACTATTATGCCTGATTTTATTGCAAAAGATACATGTGAGATTGCAGGGCTATCTGTAATGGATAAAAAAAAGCATAAGATGTGTGCTAGTAAATAAAACAAATCAAATAATGGTATGTATCCGTTTATTTGGCCGATGAATTACACTAACTAATTACTTCTATAGTCTAACATTAAGAAGATACTTACCATATAAGTAAAAGTAGGTAGACAATATTATATTAAGTACACAATACTTAAAAAAGAGTGTATTATTTTCAGCACATGAACCTACCTACTTTGAATTTCTATGAGACGACACGACACGACGATGATACGATACGACACTAAGAATTTTTAAACACGTGGATAAATAAAGACACATATCTATTGAAAAATCTTATTACCATGTAAAGGACTACTTAAACGACAAGGAAGCTTGGCAATGATTTGCTCTATGGCTCTGATAGTTTCTTAGTTAAGATGATTTGTGAGATGGTGATAATAAAAAGAAAAAAAACCCGGCTGAGTTTGTTGTGGGCTCTTCTCAGACCAGGGCGCGTTTGGAACCCTCGTAGCTTAAGTTATAAGATAGCGTAACTAATTATCACCATCATGTTTTATAAGTAAGTAGTTTTTAACGTCAATAAGTGTACCTACAGGCTACAGTGTACCTATATTGAATAAATGATATTGAGTTTTGAGTATATATATGCTTCGTTCTAATAAAATCGGATTAGGTACCTAAATATTCGGAAAATAAATTTCCAATTAGAGAATTGAGCTCGGCGAAACGGACAAGTTTTTTCTTTATAAAAGCTTATAAAATATCTACTAAGTATCTAAGTAGGTATATCTATTTAAAAAGTAAAAAAAATACGAAAGTAAAATATCTTACAAAAATATTTTTTTACTTCTGAAAGCTGTTGTTTAAACTATCTCGTACTTAATATCTTATTACTTATAACATAAATATGAAAGATTGTATGTTTGGATATTTGTTACACCTTAACGCCACAATGACTGAAACGTATTGGCTGAAATTAGGAATGGAGATATCTTTAAATACGTAATGAATGTACATATCATTTTATTCCGGAAAATTAAAGAGTTTATTACGGAAATAAAAAACCGTTATCTTCGCGGACGAAGTGGCGGGCATCGTCTAGTATAGGTATTACTAGAATAGGTACCTACTACCTTTTTATTTAGGTACTAGTTGGCCCGGCAGACGTTGTCCTGCCCTGAACCTAGAACCCGATTGCAGCGCCCCTACCGGGTCCAATTATGAATATAAACCAGCCCTGGACCCACTCAAACACACACAAAAAATTCCATCTAAATCGGTCCAGCCGTTCTCGAGTTTTAGCGAGACAAACGAACAGCAATTGATTTATATATATATATATATAGAAGATAGAAGACTATATGATGCCTGCGACTTCTTCCGCGTGGATTAAGATTTTTTGATTCCCGCGGGAACTCTTTAATTTTATGTCTTTCCCCAGGATACAAACTATCCCCATACCATATGTTATCAAAATCGGTTAAGCAGATGGGCCGTGAGAGTTTAGCAGACAGACAGACACACTTTCGCATTTGTAATATTCATATAACATGGATTTAGTGTAATGTTTTGCAAACATCCATAGGTTTGTTAAAAAGGGTATTGTATACAATGTAGAATGACTATTATTATACTTAACATAAAATCTTTGGTTATTTTTTAGTAATTAAACGTTTTATTCGCTCGCGCTGGAGAGAGTGATCGTTGGTAGCGGGGTCCTGTCGGCGGAACCGATCCGAGGACCAGGCTGAAAATAAAGAAGTAGGTTAATCGATTAAAAATTAAAGGTTTTATAATTATTTTATTTCATTTATTTAATTTTTTACAAAATAACTTTTACATATTATTACTGGTGGGCCCGGCAGACGTTCTCCTGCCTTGAACCTAGAACCCGATTGCAGCGCCCCCTACCGGGTTCAATTGTGCATATAAACCATCCCTGGACCCACTCAATCATGCACAAAAAATTTCATCAAAATCGGCCAAGCCGTTCTCGAGTTTTAGCAAGACAAACGAACAGCAATTGATTTTTATATACATATAGATAGATTAGTAAAAAAACTAGCTGATGCACCCGCTTCTTCGTCCGCGTGGAATATGTATTTTTAATTCACACGGGAATAAATAGCACGTGATTATAATATACCTTATCCTCCGAAACAGCAGACAACTTCCGTCTAGACTGGGAACTCGCCGATCTGTGTCTCTTCCCCTCCGCAGTGCTGCTACTATCTCCACTCACTGCACTCTTTCTCCCCCTGACAGAAGACCCCTCGCTGTGTTTCCTGCTCTGTTCCTTCTCTAACTTCTGCCTCACTTGTCTCGCGGCGTTCTCTCTGATGATCTGATCAGCTCGGAGGCGGAGAATGTTCGCGGCTTCTTTGTGGTATTTTAGTGCTGAGTCTAGGTCGTTCCGCGATAGAGCGAAAAGACTGGAGTACCCGCGAGACCTATTTAAAGAAAATATACATTTTTGTATAGAAAATAATCTGAATGGAACATTAAACTCCATAGAACGATAATCTTAATTTGGCGCCCAATACCCATAATGGGCGCCAAATTATGGACCCATCTATAAATATTTGATTACGCCTTAAAACTGAAGTGGTAAGCTTCAATTAATGCATTGGTTATTCGCTTATACTTAATACATAGTATTTTAGGTACCATCTATAAATATTTGATTACGCCATAAAACTTAAGTGGCTTAAACTTAATACATAGTATCTTAGTCAGGTAAATAACATTCTTACTAAATTGATTTTACGCATAACCCAACTTATGGGTAAGGGTGAAAATCACGAAAAGTGTATATGTGACAAAAATTAAATCGATAAAAAATAATCATATAAACGAATCCTTTGAATTGTGTCAATATTTTTATGGAATCTAGAATGTCCAGAAATATTTAATATTAATAATTATTCAATTTACCTTACAGTAGCAGTTCGTCGTCGCAAGCCATCAATTCCCAGAAGGCTAATCTCTCCGAACACTGATCCCTCACCAAGAGTTGCCAACACTTCTCTTTCATCAGGCGAAAGTACCTTGAGACATAAAACAATAAATATAGCATTAAACCCACAGCCATACCAACAGACGTAAGAGGCTTCTTGCTCAAGGCTTCGATAGTTTTAAGTCCTCCTTTTTTAGAAATCCTATTCCAAAGTTTCACCCACGAAAGCATCAAAAAATTAGATTTCCACACAGCTAATGAGTGTTTTATATCAATCAAATATCACTTGCTATAACGGTGAAGGAAAACATCGTGAGAAAACTTGCATGCAGTTCTCCATAACTGCCTCGTTGGTCTAATGGTTGGCATGTTCGACTGCGGCCGACGAGGTTCCGGGTTCGAGACCCGGGTCAGGACATAATTAAGTAGTTATTGGGTTTTTCTGACTAGAAATTTTCGAGTTAGGAAGTTGGCGGTGTTTCATCCCCGTGCCTCGGAGAGCACGTTAAGCCGTCGGTCCCGGTTAATATCACGAACATGGTAATAGTTGTTAAAGCCCGCCAACCCGCATTGAAGCAGCGTGGTGGGTCTAAGCTCCAATTCCCTCTCTCTTATGAGAGTAGAGGCCTGTGACCAGCAGTGAGACGTTAATGGGCTGTAGTGGTAGTTCTCCATACGTTTCTCAAAGATGTGTGAAGTCTGTGAATTCGCACTTGGCCAGCATTGCCAATACCCTTCTCACTCTGATAGAAGACTCGCGCTCAGCATTAAGCCGGTGTCGGGTTGATGTTAATAATGATGATGTGAAGTGAAATCACGTCTCACGGCTTACTACTGCGAAGCCGAGGACAGGACAGTGTGAAGGGGTATCATGACGAGCGTCACAAGGTCACATAAGAGGCAATACCATCAACGGGAAACTTTGAGAATAGGTATTGAACAATTATTTTTGCCTTTGTTTGCGGGATGTCGGATGATGGCGCGAAAACTAAGCCATTTTTGCAATTTTCGAAGGTTCCTTGTTCTTAAAATTATTTATTTATTGAAAGAAGTAAAACATGACATGGCACAGGCACATATTATGGATTTTATGGCAACGCCGTGGCATTACCTCTTAAATGCGTCGTAGCTAACCAAGTCGCGGATATGACCATAACGATGCTGATGATAATGTATATGAACGGTCTCACATAGCACTCCCCACACTTGACGATGTCCATCTCGTGGCCCACGTCCCCGCGCCTCACCACCACGTCGCCCGGCAGACAAGACACCGGACGTAGCTGAAGAACCAAGTCGCGGATATGATCATAATGATGCTGATGATAATGAATATGAAGGGTCTCACATAGCACTCCCCACACTTGACGATGTCCATCTCGTGGCCCACGTCCCCGCACCTCACCACCACGTCGCCCGGCAGACAAGACACCGGACGTAGCTGAAGAACCAAGTCGCGGATATGATCATAATGATGCTGATGATAATGAATATGAACGGTCTCACATAGCACTCCCCACACTTGACGATGTCCATCTCGTGGCCCACGTCCCCGCGCCTCACCACCACGTCGCCCGGCAGACAAGACACCGGACGTAGCTGAAGAACCAAGTCGCGGATATGATTATAATGATGCTGATGATGATGAATATGAAGGGTCTCACATAGCACTCCCCACACTTGACGATGTCCATCTCGTGGCCCACGTCCCCGCGCCTCACCACCACGTCGCCCGGCAGACAAGACACCGGACGTAGCTGAAGAACCAAGTCGCGGATATGATCATAATGATGCTGATGATAATGAATATGAAGGGTCTCACATAGCACTCCCCACACTTGACGATGTCCATCTCGTGGCCCACGTCCCCGCACCTCACCACCACGTCGCCCGGCAGACAAGACACCGGACGTAGCTGAAGAACCAAGTCGCGGATATGATCATAATGATGCTGATGATAATGAATATGAACGGTCTCACATAGCACTCCCCACACTTGACGATGTCCATCTCGTGGCCCACGTCCCCGCGCCTCACCACCACGTCGCCCGGCAGACAAGACACCGGACGTAGCTGAAGAACCAAGTCGCGGATATGATCATAATGATGCTGATGATGATGAATATGAAGGGTCTCACATAGCACTCCCCACACTTGACGATGTACATCTCGTGTCCCACGTCCCCGCGCCACACCACCACGTCGCCCGGCAGACAAGACACCGGACGTAGCTGAAGAACCAAGTCGCGGATATGATCATAATGATGCTGATGATAATGAATATGAAGGGTCTCACATAGCACTCCCCACACTTGACGATGTCCATCTCGTGGCCCACGTCCCCGCACCTCACCACCACGTCGCCCGGCAGACAAGACACCGGACGTAGCTGAAGAACCAAGTCGCGGATATGATCATAATGATGCTGATGATAATGAATATGAACGGTCTCACATAGCACTCCCCACACTTGACGATGTCCATCTCGTGGCCCACGTCCCCGCGCCTCACCACCACGTCGCCCGGCAGACAAGACACCGGACGTAGCTGAAGAACCAAGTCGCGGATATGATCATAATGATGCTGATGATGATGAATATGAAGGGTCTCACATAGCACTCCCCACACTTGACGATGTCCATCTCGTGGCCCACGTCCCCGCGCCTCACCACCACGTCGCCCGGCAGACAAGACACCGGACGTAGCTGAAGAACCAAGTCGCAGATATGATCATAATGATGCTGATGATGATGAATATGAAGGGTCTCACATAGCACTCCCCACACTTGACGATGTACATCTCGTGTCCCACGTCCCCGCGCCTCACCACCACGTCGCCCGGCAGACAAGACACCGGACGTAGCTGAAGAACCAAGTCGCGGATATGATCATAATGATGCTGATGATGATGAATATGAAGGGTCTCACATAGCACTCCCCACACTTGACGATGTCCATCTCGTGGCCCACGTCCCCGCGCCTCACCACCACGTCGCCCGGCAGACAAGACACCGGACGTAGCTGAAGAACCAAGTCGCGGATATGATCATAATGATGCTGATGATGATGAATATGAAGGGTCTCACATAGCACTCCCCACACTTGACGATGTACATCTCGTGTCCCACGTCCCCGCGCCTCACCACCACGTCGCCCGGCAGACAAGACACCGGACGTAGCTGAAGAACCAAGTCGCGCAGAAGGGACGCCGAACAATCGCGAAACAGCTGCACCTGTCAAATTTTAGTAGTGGCTTTGATTGATAGTAACAGTCTAGTTTTTCTTAGAGTATAGAAATGTTAAACGAATCACAGAAACCTTCGGACGAATCACAGAAATCGGGAAAACTCACTCGTATCACGATTTCATCGATAGTTTGCGGTGACAACGTCCTGTAACATTTTATAGCGTGTCTTTATGTGTTTTGCTTCTTTTCTACTATTTTCGCCACAATTTGGCAAGATAAATTATCTTATAATTTATCCTCTGGCTAAGTTATACATTTTAGTTTTTTTCAATGTTGAGGATGGCCTAGGTTTGTTACTTGAATGATTGACCGATTTTGGAGTGAAGACCACTTGGCAAGACTTTTTTAAGCCTGGCGCGATTTTTCGATTATTATCAA
This sequence comes from Erebia palarica, assembly GCA_964035005.1. Classification (NCBI taxonomy): domain Eukaryota; kingdom Metazoa; phylum Arthropoda; class Insecta; order Lepidoptera; family Nymphalidae; genus Erebia; species Erebia palarica. The sequence continues at coordinate 34,273,210 of OZ035985.1, read as the reverse complement.
AATATAACATCCTGATAATCACTAACTTCAAAGTCAAAAAGTGTTCAAAGTCTTATAACTAGTAACACGTAGTAGGGAGAAAAGAAGAAACGATAGATAGGTACTTACTTTGCTCAAGGTCGTCATGTGAACTTCGAGAGCTACATCTCGTTTCATGTTGGAAGGGAGCGAGTTTAGTATTTTGGACTCATCTGTGAAAGAACATCAGATGCCACTTTTTAAATAGAAGAGGAAATATCATAAACATTAAAACAAAATGTGAGATCGTTGATATTTTTTTAATGTTTCATACTCATTTATTCTCTGACATTGATATCAGAGACCTTTATAATGCGAATTTCGCTCTAAATTTGGTGCCACTTACGATGGTCGTTACGAGGTGGTGTTTTTTTCATATATTTACTGGCTGATGCTCGCGACTTCGTCTGTGTGGAACAAGTTTTTTTGATTTCCATGGGAACTCCTTAATTTTCCGGGACAAAACAAAGCATATGTTACTGTCCGGCCCTCAATTATATCAATGCTAAAAACCACGTCGATCCATTGCTCTATTGCAGCATTGATTGAAGGACAAACCAATAAACCAACAAACATGTTTGTTGGTTTTTCGCGACACTTTCGCATTTATAATATGAGTTTGATTGTTTTGTTTAGGTTAGTGTCAGCGGCCCGGAATTCAGACACTGAGTGCTCTCCTGAGTCCCGAGTGTGAGACACGATCGTTGATCGTAAAGCTTATATAGGGTTAGCAAAAATGTGATCTACCGAAGCACCGCTGCTGAGTCCAGGTGTAGCTGAACCAACACGTGACGCGGCGTTGCAGAGACTTCGGCATGTTCAGTTTCCGCAAGTAACGGGTACAGCCGTCCACTGTCTTGCGGTATTCCGTCTGGAATAAGCGCACTCTACTATTATATTAAACACACGGTTCTCTTCTTCAATAATGGATAGATGGCGGTGTATAATAAAAGTATATTCATTCATAGATAGTGGCGTGCGCAGGTTTTGAAGCTAGGGTAGGCATTAGTTAGTCAGAATACCTATTTAGTAGCTGTTTTGATGAAAAATGAGCATTGATGTATTTCCATTTGGGTAAGCAGTGCCTCTATGAACTGCACGCCACTGTTCATAGACATCAACCGCTGGACATAGGTCTCTTGTAGAGACTTAACAGTCTAACGCACCGCGGTCTTCCGCCCCCTTAATCTACCGACTCCTTGCAACATACCCGATGTCATCAGTCCAAGGTTTTGAGAAACAGTTTAAAAACTAGATTATATATCAATGGCCTATTACCATCAGAAGTCTTTGTTACTAAATGAAAGTTAAAATATTAACTTTGTAGTCTTCGTGAGCCCCATAACAAAAATACGAGGTTCAAGGATAAAACAATTATTGTACTATTTGTAATGTTTATAGTTTTATGATTAAACTAGCTGATGCAGGCGACTTCGTTCGCGTGGATAAAGGTTTTTTGGTCCCCGCAGGAACTCCTTAATTTTCCTGGGTTAAAAGGCTAGCCTACATGCTATCCCAGACTATAATCTTTCTCTGTGCCAAATTTCATCCAGATCCGTTCAGCCGTTGGGGCGTGATTCATAATTTCAAAATTCGAATGTTTTTTATTCAAATTAACTTTTATCGTTAAGTGAATCTACCACTGGTTCGGAATGGCATTCCTACCGAGTAGAACCAGCAAGAAACTCGGCTTGTTAGTCGGATAGAGTAATAAACATCCATCCATACATCCATCCAAACTTTCGCATTTACTATATTAGTTAGATTATACTAAGTACTGACCCTTGCTCTGGTAGCAGTGGCTATAATATCCCGTATCTGTCCAATGAGCAAGGCAAAGACAAACACACCCATAAGCCAAGCAGCCGTCATGTACAGGTACTCCTTCGTGTTTTCCGGTTTTGGATTCTTGCCTGTAAGGTATATTATCATCGGTTTTAACTCAGCTTGATTCAGCATTCCTGTAATGCCGTTTAAAGATAACATTTTGAAGAGATAGTTAGTGAATGAACCTTTGAAAATTATAAATGGAATTCTGAGTGGTACAAAATACCTTTCAGAATTTAAATTTTTCGCCCATATTAATTCTGAAGGTACGGCAGATCAAAAGAAGAGGGTGTCATATCAGGGATAACTTCGGGTTAGGTAACCAAAAATAAGAGACAAGCGGAAGAGTATAGAGGTAGCTTTTGCCAAAAAAACATTGACTAAATTGTTATCATATTGGAGCATTCAAATCAAAGTAAAATGGTATACAAAATATATTTTCTTCTACTCAGTGCTCACCAATAGACGTAGCGGTTTTAGTAGCAAAGTAGAAACATCGGATGTACGCGTTCCCTTGGTTGTCGTACACCCAGCCGTTGGACCCCAGTCCGATATGATCGCTCATGGCGTAATACGCGCACGCGTTCAGATGGATCAAGTAGAAGATGTAGAACAACATCTTTCCGATACGAACCTAAAAGAGATTTTTGTCTCGGAATGCTCATTTTGCTTTGAAGCTTACAAAGGATTGCTAATTCAAATTTATAGACTGGAGGGCTAAAAAGCAAAAGCGTAATTAGTAAAAAATAAAAAATAAAAATGGAACGGATTCTGTTGCCTTAATGAGCAAGCTCATTTTGAACGTTTTTTGCTCGCTTAGTCCTATCATACCTCTTGAAGTGCTTGCATACGATATTTCTCTGAAAGTTAAACGGAGTCCGTTAGGACTTCGCTCCGCTCGCGGTGAAGACCCCGTTGGTCTTATAGTCTAGTCTACTTGAATATGATTGCCAGAAGTCATTAGTTATGATGCCACTTGGTGGAATTCAATAACTTTCAGACTAGTTTGCTTCTGAATTGTTTTACAGTAAGGAAAGCTATTTTAGTGCCAAAAAATAAATTGCTACTGATAAAGACACAAATCTTACCACGTACGGAGATGACAGGACTCTGTCCATTGCTTGATGGAACTCCCAAAATGTTTGCAATTTCAATAGCCTTGGGAACCGCAGGATCACTTTTTGGGTGCCGAAGTAGAAATATAATATTTCCAGTGGCAAAAGCGATATTAAATCGAACTGAAAAAAAGCATCAATAACATTTTTGACGAATTGAAATCGCGATGACTTTGTGAATAACAATTTTTCGTTTTATCTAGAATTTAAAGGAGAATTCAAGCAATAAATTACCTTAAAGAGTGAAAAAGGTGGATATATTTTCCATTGATGATATCTCGACTTTTCCATCAGCGATATTAGATGGAACTAAAAACTGACCAATACAAACATCAAGATCGCGATAACCTTATCAACAGCAATTTCTCGTTCAATCAAGAGTTTAAAGAAGAATTCCAAAAATACTAGAGCAACATAGAGAGAAATACCGATGGAAAGGAAAATCTTTTACTATAATGTAACACCTCTTTAACGTTACCTTATATTGCAGCTTCTTCCTATAATTCTTCCTGGTTTCCGCCGGATCGTCAACCCAGAACCCCTCATGCAGGAACATGAGCCTCGGCTTCACGAACACCACATCTAGCACGTACATGATGTCACAGAAGAAGTCTGCCGCCATCCAGACGGGCGTGTTCTCAGGAGTCTGGTAGGGGAACGTGGCCCGCAGAGCGATGCACCAAGCATTGTAGCTATAGCAGCACGTTACGAGGAGCAACCAAGTTATGTAACCTTTGCCTGGTGAAGAAATTAGTCCTGATTATTTCCATATTTTTTTTAGTCAATACGGAATGGATCCAAGTTAGTAATAGTAGGGCGTTATTAAGTTCATCAACTTATGAGATGCCTCAATTGAGATAATATTATTTAGATGAAAAGTTTTGATACCTAATAAATAGGAGTGAACTTTATCGTTCACTGCCTATAGATAATAATAATTATAACTATTTGGTGTACTTATTAGGTTTTAGATAGACCTGAGTAAAAATTTTGGCTGATTTTGTTTCGTCATTTTCTGCCAAGTTCATGGCTACTCGAAATTCTTGATATTTCCTCTAACGTTGGTTTTAAATATATTTTTAATTTGTAACTTACTTCTATATTTATTAAATCTAACTTAATTCAAGTGGACTTAATCGTACTTAATACATGTTTGTACTGTAATGTTTTTTTAATTAGACGTTCATGGTCTTAATTGATGTCCAGGGGAGTCTCTAACAAATTGCATTTAAAACCTATTAAGTAGATCCCGAGTTCAAGACCAAGCTATCACTTCATATAAACGCGGCTAGTTTGTATTCTCATATAATCTGACGCCCGCGACTTCGTCCACGTGAGGTTTTCAAAATCCCGTAGGAATTGCTTGTTGAAAAAATACTCTGTGTCGCTCTTCAGGGTCCACAACTATACCCAAGCAAAAAATTACCTCAAAGCGTATCTCTGACGTAGATACGTATGAAGGTCAATCCAACAAACTAACAAATATTTGACGAACCTATACTTCTATACATTGATGTAGAATTTTAGTACCTATACTTCTAAAATAAATACGAAAGTTTGGATGGATGGACGTTACTTACTCAATGTTTGATGTTTGTACTCAATCACGCCAGAACGGCGGAATATATCTGGATGAAATTTGATACAGAGATAGATTATAGTCTGGAATAACATATCCCATCAAAAACATAAATGTAAAATGAGAGCCAAGTTCAAAATTGTGATATATATGCCTTGGTTGTTGACTTCAGCGACAAAAGAAGTGAGATCTAAATGGGTGCCAAGTTCAATGGTCAGTCCTGCAATTTATATATCCCATCAAAAACATAAATGTGAAATGAGAGCCAAATTCAAAATTGTGATATATATGCCTTGGTTGTTGACTTCAGCGACAAAAGAAGTGAGATCTAAATGGGTGCCAAGTTCAATGGTCAGTCCTGAAATTTATTTATAACAACATATAATATTTTATAACAACTTAAAATATCATTTCTTCTTATAACGTAGTATAAAATGTTGAAGACTAAGGCTTTGGCTTGGCTAGTTTTCATATACGAATTATAGCGTTCACAAGTTGTAAAGCTGTAAGTTCTTATTTTATTCTTCCGAAAATTTGGCTTGCTGGTAGAAACTGTACTTTTAGGTACCTACTTAATAATAATTCGTATATGGAAACTAGCCAAGCCAAAGCCTTAGTCTTCAACATTTTATACTAAGTTATAAGAAGAAATGATATTTTAAGTTGTTATAAAATATTATATGTTGTTATAAATAAATTTCAGGACTGACCATTGAACTTGGCACCCATTTAGATCTCACTTCTTTTGTCGCTGAAGTCAACAACCAAGGCATATATATCACAATTTTGAATTTGGCTCTCATTTCACATTTATGTTTTTGATGGGATATATAAATTGCAGGACTGACCATTGAACTTGGCACCCATTTAGATCTCACTTCTTTTGTCGCTGAAGTCAACAACCAAGGCATATATATCACAATTTTGAACTTGGCTCTCATTTTACATTTATGTTTTTGATGGGATATCATTACTTTTTGTACAGAAATTATTGAACTCAATCTCAAACTCAAAACATATTTATTCAAAATATGTACCTACAAAGTACACCTTCTGAACGTCATGCTTACAGAGCATAAGACGTGATGGTGATAATTAACTACGATATCTTAAAACTAAAGCTACGAGGGTTCCAAACGTGCCCTGGTCTGAGAAGAGCCCGCAATAAACTCCGCTTTTTTTTATAATCACCATCTCACAAATATTTGAAATTATATATATGTACTTATAATATAACATTACATAATCAGCCGTTGTAACAATTCATACCCATGCCTTGCTATCATTCAAATAATCCTTTACACTGTAATAGGACTTTTCTATTAGTTTAGTTTACGTTTTACATTAGTAGGTACTTATTATTTGGTGTAAGGTCAGTGTGTCACCCACCAGTAATTCTATTGTACGACTCATTGTACAAGATAATTAAAGACGAGAATTCTCAAGAAAAATATATAGTGTACCTAGAGTTACACTGACATTGACAGATTACATCTATGGTCAGACTACCTCTACAGCACATTTCTACATCTCATCAATTTTGATTGCAAAAGTTCAAAATCAAAAGTTTTTTGTGAAACATTGAAAACAAGCACGGTAAACAGTCGATATCACTAAAACCACTATAAACAATGAATACAAATCACAATGACTGACAGCTTGAACTGACGACTTCAAATACGTTTCTTCTTCTTTTCTGTCAATGACGTTTCATTGCACAAAATGTATGAATACGAAGGTAAGGTTTTAATGCAACTATATTATTATTCATTATTATTTACATTAAAATAATAATTATGTGTCATTTTCAATAGTTAAGGAGTTACTACCACCGCTTAAAGCAGTATTGTTTCAAACTAACGGTTGAATGTCACGTACTTTGACGTCCTTAAAATAATGATTATAACACTACAACATAAACGTCAACAATATTAAAATAATACGGCTTTAAGCAATGGTAGCATGCCTCGTGTCAGAGTTTTGATCTATCCTTTGATCATAAAAATGACGATTTTTGTACGTTTATATCTAAATAACCATTTGAGGTGTGCTTATGAAATTTGGAGCACATATGTATCTCACGGGTCTCAATATATGCGCCAAATTTGACATGTTTATGTGAAATAGTTTTTGAGTTATGAGGGGGTCAAAAGTGGCTCCAAATGGTTCGTGTAATATTACACACGGTGCTGCTCGCCAGTTTTTTTGAACTTTGGCTGGACACGCTTCCGCGTGTCTTGATAGGATACTGTTTATCCTGGAAAATTACAGAGTTGCGATAACTTGCAAATTTTTGTATCTTCGAAATACTGATTGAAAAATGAAGCACCCCTGAAGGATCCCCAATATGAAATCAAACGCCTGGTATCATTGATGTAGAATTTTAGTAAACCTGGTACTTAACGAAAATCAGAATCATTAGTTGCCTTTCCACCAGGGATGTGCTACGTAGCTAAGCTGAACGGATGTTCATTTAACATCCAGCTATCAAGGCTAAGAAAATCTTTAGCTTAGCAATGTAGCACATCTCTTTACGTTTGTCAAACGGTCAACTCAAACTGTTTACAAGTTCAGAGTGCATGCTTTTCGAATTGTAAGCAACTAAGTATGAACTCGAGTCTCGACTTAAACAGTTCGAAATATCACTTTGACTAACGTACAGGATATCGATTTTTTTACACAGTCGGGCATCTGAATTTCTTCATCATTTACGATTCACGGAATCGAGTTATAAACCTATCTGTAGCTGATGACGCCCAGTAGGCTCAAATCACTTACCCTGCGGATCGATGGTAATGGAGGGGTCGCAACACGTTGGCAGTCGGAAACCTTTGCATTTGTCTCGCGCTGGTGAAGATGGCACAGGACTCTGAGGAGTTTCCACTACTTCTTCGATCTTCTCTACTGAATCTGCGGGCCTATAATTGATAGTTAGTATTTAATAAAAGTTTATTCACCAGCACTACAATTCAATATACTTAGTATAACTAAACTTATACAAATACAAAATAAACTTAAATTGTTAAACGTGCGGTCAATGGGCCAACTCCTCAGCCCGTGCCACAGCATGGGAGATAGGTATATACCTATTGTACCTAACATACTGCAACGCTGATTTTCAGGAGGGGCCCAAGAGTCAAGACGTCACGGACCATCACTTACACCTAATTTACAAGTCATAATTAAATAAATTAAAAAATACGACTGCCCTGCCAACAAACGAACTAAAAAGTTAAAAATCTAAATTAATCTAGTCAAATTAGAATCTTAATCACATTTTTATTATATAATATTTTTTGTGAATCACTGGATATTGAACTATAGTGTTATATATTTTTGGAATCTACTCATCATTTTCTATATGATGATTATATAGTTAATCTTGTTTTCGCAATTTTTTTTTCAACTTTAGTCATTAATGCGGGACCATGGTCACCCCATCAATTTTTTTCAAAATTTTACTAACCTACGTCACCCGGAATAAGCTAGGGATTCTAACGATATCTCATTTATCAAAATCGGGTCAGGCGTATAGAAGTTATAGTGGAATATATAAACTCACATACATACATATATACATACATACATGCATACATACATACATGAACCCTGAAAACAATATACTCCTTTTTTCAGGCAGTCGTATAAAAACAAGGATTTTAATATTTAATTTTATATTTTAACGCACTACAATTGCGGTCGCAGAATCTAAAATAATAGAGGAGGAGCTTTAAAAGGAAATAGAAAAATTACAGCTTGCTTCAATTTTAGTGTAAGCTTTATTTGGTCCTTCGAGCTGGATAAATCAGCCTTGTACAAACGTAGCGATTATAAGCTTTTGAGTTATCCGTATCCGTTTACTCCGTATTATCTAGGAAATGTCAACTCACATAACCTAGGTAGTATGAGCAAGAAAGCAATTATTCCAACTCTAACGGATTTGATACGTTAATGTTGACATCACAGCGTTAATGTGAACATACACGGTTTTAAAAACTTTAACATATAAATCACCCCGTATACGTATGAATGTCGTACGATAGATGTCAAAGACAGCATTTGACAACACTATCAGCGGGGGTGAGGGCGGATGGGGAGGGAGATACTCTCGCCCGTCACCTTAGGCCCCGACTGCATTCAACTCGAGTGCGTACTATACAAACTTTCCGTCACTAAAAATTACAAGATGAGTGATAGATTCTTCTAGTTTTGTATGAAATTTAGACATTGTTGGTGAAAACGGGCTTATGAACTACAATGAGGTACTAGAGAAATATTTACTCTTTTGCTGCAATATCCTTGGGTTGTATTTCGTCGAGGTCTTCTAGGTCTGTCACAAATTCCTGAATAGTATCTGGGTCTTTTACTGGACATTTTAGATTTGCACTCAATATCCTGACTCTTGGTGGTATTAGGGACCTAAAATAAAAAATGTGATTTATAAATCATTTTAATGTTTACTAATTATACATAAGGTAAGGTTTTTTTAAAAACGTCCGTACGCAGCTCTCTTCGCTCGAGGTGGAAACCCCGTTAAATGCGATGCTAGGCATAGCGTCATATATATAGTATAGCGTAGCAATAGTATAGCGTTGATTGATGCTGTATGCTAGATCTATTAGGTATAGTTTATTTACTTACCTTTTGTTTATTTCAATATCGTCTTTTATATTTATAACTTCTGTAGCGGAAGTTGCTTTTGTTATACTGAAAAGGGAATAAAAAAATATTTGATAAGTTAATGAATAAAATTCAATATGTAGAAAAGGGTTCAGCCCCTTTCTTCTTCACTTTCAGGACCACCCGATCGAAAGCTTAACGACCTCCATGGCGCAGTGACAGTTGTTGAGCGCTGTTGTCTTATCATGCGGAGGTCCCAGGTTCAATGCCCGGGTCAATTTGGGAATTTATACTTTCTGAATTTTCCCTGGTCTGGCCTGGAGGCTTCGGCCGTGGCTAGTTACCAACACCCTACCGGCAAAGACGTGCCAAGCGATTTAGCGTTCCGCTACGATGCCGTGTACAAACAAAATAGGGGTATGCATAGGTTTAATATAACTGCCATACCCCTAACAGGTTAGTCCGCTACCATCTTAGACTGTATCGTCTCTTAGACTGCATCAGGTGGATCCGCAGTCAAGGGCTAACTTGTAGTGGACAAAAATAATTAAAAACACGACTGCCCTGCCAAAAAACGAACTAAAAAGTTAAAAATCTAAATTAATGTAGTTAAATTAGAATCTTATTCACATTTTTACTAAATGATATTTTTTTGTGAATCACTAGATATTGAACTATATTGTTATATATTTTTGGAATCTACTCATTATTTTCTAGATGATGATTATATAGTTGATATTATTTTCGATGTTTTTTCAAATTTAATCTTTAATGCGGGACCATGGTCACCCCATCAATTTAAAAAAAAAATACTAGCCTATGTCACCCGGAATAAGTTAGGGATACCTCATTTATCAAAATCGGTTCAGGCGTATAATAGAAGTTATGGAGGAATATACAAACTCACATAGATACATACATACATACATACAGAAATACATACATACAGAAATACATACATACATACATAAACCCTGAAAACAATATACTCCTTTTTTCAGGCAGTCGTATAAAAAAAAGCTTACAGCAAGCTCATAATTCATTGTATCAAAGAGATTTATAGGGGACAAATATTTACCTTGCATGTTTGGGCGTAGAAACTGGGGTACCCCATGAACTATATGGTCCTTGAGCAACACCAGCTGGTCGGTCCTTGCTTGAGGAGGGATAGACTGTGTGCTATAAAAAAATACCTTCTCATTAATCTCTTTATGAATGATGAAAGGAAACATCGAGCGCATCTTGCAGTTCTAAGTATTTCTACTTTAAGAACATACTAGCTGAAGCCCGCGACTTCGTCCACATGGATCTGGATTTTTTGGTTCAAGCGGGAACTTTTTTATTTTCGGGGATAAAAAGTAGCCTGTGTGTTCTTTCAGACTATAATCTATAAATAAATAAAATAAAAAATATAATCTATCTCTGTGCCTTTCATCCAGATCCGTTTAGCCGTTCTGGCGTGATTAAGTAACAAACGTCCATCCATCCATACATACATCCAACATACATCCATCCATTCATCTAAACTTTCGCATTTATAATAATAACGTCTCCGTTGGGACTAAGTCAGGCATAATTCAGTCATCAACTCCAGAAAGATACGCGATTAAAAAAAACTAACAAAAAACAGTACCTATTTCAATGAAATTTTAAATCAAACTCAGAAGGAAGAAATACTCGAAGTTCGCTCCAGATATAAGGTGTATTTGAATAAAATTAAAACAATTGCATAAAATGTGATGTTCAGTTGTTTTCTTAATTTGAAAATATTTCTTTTTAAATTAAATGACGTATAAACCAGCCAGCAACCTTATATGATACTGATATCAAACCTTTTTTTATTTTCCGCTAAATATGCCGGCGAGTTTAGTTTAGAATTTCCATAGTAAATTAAGTAAATTCTCAAAATTTTATTTTTAATTTAAGTTTTATTAGGTGGACATTCAATTGAATGATGATATCAAAACTGAAGGCGTGGACAATGGGCATCGTATATGGAGTAACGACTTCTATAAAAATATCATAAAACGTCTCGGTGGCCATATTATTAATCTCTATCATACGATTAGGCCACATTAAGACATAAGACTGGCGCGTTTAGACTTAAATAAGGATACCAGCAATTCTAAAGCAGTTATTTTTATCAGATAGAGACGAAGTGACTGTACTGGTAACTACCATTTTATATTATACAAACATTCTCGCAAATGTATGATTATTTATTTATGAGTTTTAACTGCATACTGTATTATTTTAACTATAGGTACATACTTTTGTAGGTGCATAACTTTAAATTGGATTAATCGAAATGAAAAAAAGATCTAACCATGTATGACAAAAATCAGAGAAAAATTAGAAAAAAAACCAGCCATGTGTGAGTTACACTCGCCCACCGTGGGTTCCGTAGCTTGGAAAGAGACATAATAGTCATGTTACATAATCTGATCCACGCGACGCGACGGTCCGACATACCGTCTAATTGCGACCGCAATACTAAGTTTATTAAGATTATTTGCGAACTGCTAAAAACTGTGCTACTTAGACGTTAATTACCTAGCAAGTGTTGTTACTGAGTAGGTTTATATTTTTAAAAATAATGTTTGACACTGTTTGATCAAAAAAGGTCAAAATAAGTACCGAGAGTAAAAACGGTAACGTAACTATAAAGATCAAATGGAGGTGAGTCTCGGATGTAGTGTGACAGGTAGGTGTTAGCAAGGCCGCCCATTAACCTCCGACGCGTGTGATTTGAATACAGGAGCGGCTGTCGGCAGGTACACGCTCCTATTGCGGTTAACAATGCTCAGCATGACCGACACGGAGGCGGAAAATTAAAACGATACATTTGTGAATAAGTGGCTTTTTACCCGACTGTGAAAAAATACCTACCTGCCCAGGGCGAGTATTTTTAATGGCAATTTTCTTATTATTAAGTGAGTAGAACTAAAGGGCTTATTCGAAATCTATTTTAGAAGCGAATAAAGCTCTTTTATTACTATTGATATTTGATAACCCTGGATGATATTTTGATCTAGTAACCCAACTTTATAATTTCGGCCACCTCATTTCGGCACTTTTGCAATTGTAATAAGAAGGATTTTTTCTTTCAAATTTGAATTTTTTTAAGCCGAAGGAATGTCAGTAACTGCCTAGTTACTGAAACAAAAAGCTGTGACATGATAGGCTAACTAGACGCACTATAAAAGAGTTCCTTTATTACCGTTTTAATGCGGAACCCTAAAACCATTATTTATTGAGACAATACCTTATAGTATGAGCAGTGAGCTTGACAAATTACTTTTCCCACAGAAAGTGATCAATTAGCGGATCTAAAGTAAATTAATTAATTACTTACTAGGCAATAGCTTCCAAGGACTGGGTATGCGCGCTTACTTATTAGCTAAAAATAGCTAATCATTAATTGAAATCATTAGACATTGGCAAGAGGATTCAACCTTCCACCCTCAAAGAAGATCACATTCCTCTTTGAGGGTGGCAGTGACATACGTATGTATTGTAGTTTCGACGTTGACGCTAATCAAAGGTTGGCGCATACAAGTTGATTATAGCTAGGTATAGTTAGTCTGGCTAAGCTACTTTTATCCAGGCAAAATGAATTGGTAGGTTCATAATATATTTTGTTCTCTCGGTTTCTTCCATGCCTTGAAGACAATTGGATAGCATATTAGACGATCTCATAATAATTCAAACATATTTTAATCCCGCGTAGGTGAAAGACAAGCGCGCTCTACCTTAGGGCTTAGGTGGCATCGCCACTTGCCAGAAAGTTTGATTGCATCCGAGCACTAAATAAATTAAAACAAGTCAGATTTAAAAAAAAAGTTTAAAAACACGACTGCCCTGCCAAAAAACTAACTAAAAAGTTAATAATCTAAATTAATCTAGTTAAATTATACCTAATCTTATTCACATTTTTATTAAATGATATTTTTTTGTGAATCACTGGATATTGAACTATAGTGTTATATATTTTTGGAATCTACTCATAATTTTCTAGATGATGATTGATTATCTAATTTTAGTTTTTTTTTTAAATTTAGTCTTTAATGTGGGACCATAGCAATTTTTTTTTAAATTTTACTAGCCTGTCACCCGGAATAAGCTAGGGATTCTAACGATACCTCATTTATCAAAATAGGTTCAGGCGTATAGAAGTTATGGTGGAATATACAATCTCACATACATACATACATACATACATACATACATACATAGATGAACCCTGAAAACAATATACTCCTTTTTTTCAGGCAGTGTGGAAGGATCTGGGAGTCCATCGTATTTTAAATTGACCCCTACCATTGTGTGATTAATGGTAGAGGGGCACAGCGCTAAGCAATGCATCGCTTTTGATATTATAGAGACAATGTAAAAATATACTCTGTATAATCGCACATTAGGATTAAACCGTTCTACTACGTATCAAATTTGCCCCTATCTTACCAAATATTATGTTTTTTTTTATCCACTACAAGTTAGCCCTTGACTACGATCTCACCTGATGGTAAGTGATGATGCAGTCTAAGATGGTAGCGGGCTAACCTGTTAGGGGCATGGCAGTTATATTAAACCCATACCCCTATTCGGTTTCTACACGGCATCGTACCGGAACGCTAAATCGCTTGGCGGCACGTCTTTGCCGGTAGGGTGGTAACTAGCCACGGCCGAAGTCACCCACCAGGCCAGACCAGGGAAAATTCAGAAATTATAAAATCCCAAATTGACCCTGCCGGGGATCGAACCCGGGACCTCCGCACGTTAAGACAACAGCGCTCAACACTGCACCATGGAGGTCGTCAAAAATAAACAAAACAGTTATTTTAGTATTACTGAAATCGCGTGCTCTACAGTCGTTGAGTTAGCGCTTAAATACGAGATAGACTGAGCTAGTAGATTGACCACGATTAGTCTTTTAAGTGTTTGCCTCTTAATTCCCCGAGGAAAAATCTGCAGAAATTACATTCTAGAAGTAAACACTATCTAAAGATCTAAATACGAGGGAATTTAAAAAGAATCCTGGTGGCCATAGTAAATACTAAATGACGCCCGCGACTTCGTCCACATAGATTGTTTTTTTTATTCAAGCGAGAATCCTTTAATTTTCCGGGATAAAAGTAGCCTCTGTGTCCTTCCCCGGGATGTAACCTGTCTCTGTACCAAATTTCATCAAAATCGGCTGAGTAGTTCCGCCGTGAAAGCGTAGCAGACAGACGTAGCATTTATTATACTAGTGGTTCGCCCCGAACTGAGACCTCGCGGTATCCATTCACTGCACCGTACGCATTAAAACGGGCCGAATCTGATGACGTCAATCGTCATCCACTTGCGTGGATGGGATACGTATACCTATACAGTATTTTACTAAAATGCAGCTCGTTCGGTGAGCGGGTGTTACGTAGCATACGATTTCATAAAAAAAAAATTATAAAATGAGATTACTAAGACTGTGTGCATGCGGCTCCTACGGCGAGCATGTCTAGATGCGCGCTCATCTTTACGTTCATAGACATCAGTAATATCAGTAAAAAAAATTTTTATTCCACGTAAGGTGGTGCTAACGTCTATTATTTGTATACACAAATGAATAAACTTTTAAAGAGCGCCACCTATGGACATCATTGTGAAGTTCTCTTAAAAATATTGAAGCTCATTAAAAATTAAATAATCTTGATTCCTGATAATATTTATTTAATTTTAGTATTTATGGTTCAAGTACAGGATATAATTCAAATAATTGATCAAGTTTCAGGCTCAACCTTTCAGAAAATTGAGAGTTCTGAGGACAACTTTGGACGTTAGAAAATCTCTACTTTAAAAGCCCCCATTTCGTTAATTTTAGGAGAAAATTAAAAAAAAAATTTTTGGACTCTATTCCTAATTATCTTTAAAATGATATACCGCAGCCCTTTGTAACGCTATAAAAAATATTTTATTTAGCATTCGCTTCTATGAGAGCCCCCCTGAAATAAAGATTTTTATAACTTTTTAAGCCATATTCGGCTGGAGGCCATCGGTTTACTTAATATATTTAAATTTGAAGAAATTACGTTCAGTAATTCAGAAGTTATAAGGCTCTGACAGGCGGACGGACGGATGGAGAAGTGCAAATTCACTCAAGTAAACTCAGAGAACTTCGCTTCGCTCGGTCAATTAATGTGGAGTATGGATTATCTACGAGTAAGAACCTGCTTCGAGGTGAAAAATAACGTTGAATCCGCATCAATATCGGGCCAGTAATTTTAAGGTAAATTCGGTAACAAACAATCTTTAATTTACCGTCTACTTTCTGTCATAGGCTTAGGACATTGGTATTTCATCACCTTTTCATAAACTTACCTACATAAAGCAATCGACATGCGACAGTCAAACCTACTTATTCATTATATTTTATAATAATTATTCATTTTTAAAATGGAACTAAAATTTTCCTCAAAATCGCGGTATTGCGTTTGCGGTAGCTCTCAGGTGCTACAAATATTAATTCTATTCGAAGTAACTTCCGGTATAAACCATTATTTAGCTCGCTACACGTGTGTAAATGCAAAAAATTGCGAAAATTACTCACTACATCAACTTTTATTTCCATTTTTCAGTCACATTTTACAATCTCATACTGTTTCACTATCTATCTATGATACCATAAAACACTATCAAAACTTTAGCGGAAGGGAAAATTAACGCGCAGTAAAGATTAAATTTTCTCGTAGAATTTTCCGAACGCGTCCGGCCGGTACCTCCACCCAATACCTACTTGCTTGCTTTACTCAGTTCTCAGTAAAGAAAAACTTAGGGCGACCGCATATAGCGGCACTCCTTCATAGAGAGAATAGGCATGATGACAGTAACCAAGAATCAACGAAATTATGAATTTATATAATGAAATAGGACTCATGGATTGTAAAAAAAATATTTATTTTTCTATATCGAATGAGATTGCTATTTATTTTGATAAAATAAAACTATGAAATACAGCAATCCGCCTTAATGGATTAAACACCAAAAAATCACTTTTTATCTACCAAATCTTATTTTTCTGCTGAAATAAGATATTTTTTCCAAATAGTAGATACTTCCGAACATAATCTGACCATTTCTCAAAATCAGTCATCATGCCTATTGTGTGTAATTCTGTAACCCAAATTGGTAGTAATCCATACAATTCTTATGAATCCGAAGGTCTGCTTTAGTCCTGGTACAGGGACACGGTCTAATCTTACTAATTTTATAAACGCGAAAGTTTGTGAGTATGGATGTACGGATGTTTGTTACTTTTCCATGCCAGAAATTTTTATCCCGGAAAATTAAAGAGTTCCCGCGGGAACCAAAAAACCTCAAATGGATGTATGTTACTCAATCACACCAGAACGTCTGAACGTATCTGGATGAAATTTGGCACAGGGATAGATTATTGTCTGGAATAACACATGGCTACTTTTCCCGCGGAAAACAAAAACCTCAATCCACGCGGACAAAGTCGCGGGCATCAGCTAGTGGTTAATATTTTGCTTTTGTTTGATAATCTCCTCTCCCAAAGGTTGTCTGGAAGATATTGCTTTAGCAATAAGACCGCCTTTGCACCCTTCTGTTTTATCTTTTAACCTTTTTGTTTATTGTTTTTGTTTTAAATGTGTGCAATGAAGAGTTTATCGATGTATCTATCTATCTTTATCCCAAAAAATCAAAATTTTTTGAAAACCTATCGAGCCATCAGCTGAGATGCGCTTAATTGCGAAACAGTGGCTTGTTTTTATTATATACTTACCTATCTAAATCTATGTTATATTATTCATGTGAATGTGTGTCTGGTACGCTTTCACGGACCATCTTCATCGATTTATCTACCTATTTAGGAATAGGTTAGGTCAGTCAAGGACATCATCTAGTAAGTAACCATACCTAGATTTCAAAGAAATACATTTTTCCTTATAATCGTCGAATAGGTTTGGTCAAAGTTTAGTATTTATTTACAGTTTAAAGTAGCGTGATCAGTGATCAACTGAGCGGTTAATTGCGTGTTTCGCAGACAGGCCTCCAATATACACGCGGCCTTATCCACACACAATAATAAGTTTGAGGGTTGTCCTTAGCACATAGCGATCGAGCCGTGGCTTTGCCAATACATTGGGGTGATGGTTTGGACGAAATGTTATACCTTATTACCTATACCGATTGCCCTGGAATTCTATCCGCATTCGGGCTAGTGATTAAGTGCGTAAAAATTTCGAACGCGTACTTCTTCTCCCTTTAGTCTTTAATTTGGGTTAAAAATACGTTTTTAACTGACAAAAATATATAAGACATAAGGGGACTCCCTGTTTCGTAAGATCCGGTGTGTGAATTCGGAACTCATATCTTAAAGATAGCCGGAGGAGATTTTTATTCGTATAGTAAGGCCACTGGTAAGTATGCCCTATGGAATCGGGTATTCCTATTAGGCTCTGGCCTCAGAAGTATTGAATGAAGATTTTTCTCCAATTGTCTAAGCAAATCGTAATCATTTGACAGCTTGAAACGTATTACCCGAACAGTTTATGGAATTCATACATGCTTTATGACGTGCAGACATCTATGAACTCCTTAAATAGGTCGAATTATACGTTTGACAAACGATTACAATTACGATTTCCTTACAAAATCGGGGACTGTACTGTCAACCGATCTTGCTCTCTCTAATTTCATAATAATTCAATATACAATTGCAGGATTCCATATTCCATACTGCAGTTGAAATGTCACAGGCTGGAGCAGTTAAGAAAACGCCTGAAGACATCAATCTTTCAGACGGAAAGCGATGGATTCACCTGAAAGATTGAGCGCAGAAGGGGGAGGAAGTTTTTAGTCGGTAGGCCGCTGGTTCTCATACCCAATGGAGTCTGGCATGCCTTTAAAACTCCTGAGGCAAACTTCAATAACTGCAGCTGTGCTGCAACTTACCTATTTTAGCGACCGAACTCCAGTGGAAAACTTCTAAGCTAGGTAAACAAAGTGGTAAGTTACACACACATCTCGCTGCGCTATTTCGCACTTCCTGACATCCCTGCTAAATCATAGTCAGGCAACCTTTTACGCCCATAGCCCTAATTAATTACTTGTTGCGCGATATCTAGACTTTCTTATGCGATATACCTACAAAAATGCAGAGTCGCATGACGCGGTACTTAAGACTTAAGACTTTTAAGAAAAGGAGAGCGCCGAATTGAGAACCTCCTCCTTTTTTGAAAGTCGATTAAAACCTACCTATCCCATTCCAGCCAGCCATGAGCTTCGCAGGGCAAAAACATTGACAAGAGTTCTGAAAAACTAAGTAGGACCTGACAGTCCTGACGCCCGACGCATCCTAGTAGGAGACGAAAGACGGTTTGGCCTGTCGCGTTTGTGTGTTACATAAGGTTTTTTTGTTGAGATAGGTAGGTGCGGCGTAGTAATACATAGTATCTTAGGACCCTACATGTACTGTACGTGTCTTAGGACCTCACCTGATGTAACTATAAGTTTGCGGCAGTTAAGTGTACCAATGTTTTTTTACACTCAGTTTCCAAATAAATGATCCACACTAAATTTTATGCATAAGAAAATGTGTGTGTCTGTCTGAATGCTACGCTTTAATGGCCCATCAAACATAGGTTGTATACCGAGAAAACACAGGCTACTTTTTATCCCGGAAAATTAAGGAGTTCCCGCGGGTATAGAAAAACTTAATCCACACGGAAGAAGTTGCGGGCATCATCTAGTGTACTAGTGTACACCTCGTATATTAAGTAAGTAATAGTATGACCTAAGGATAGAAAGGAGTATACGTTGTGATAGCGTTTATGAATAATAAGAGCTCATTTGACTTTAAATTGGACTAAAGGAATTTAATGTCACGACAAAAACGTCATCATACTAAATGTGTCTTCTTTATTTAAGATCGTTTGGTGGTATTTGAGTCTTTGTTTATCTGTTAGTGAAAGTGTAATCATTATTGTCGCCAGTAATTGTTATGGGTGTTCCGGGTTAACTAAACCGCGTTACTAGTACGTATTAAACACATAAAATAACTGAACGTAGAATTATACAATATGAATGAAGCATCATCTTGTGTTTTATTTCTACGAATATCCTGCCTCCGTGCAACAGTTGGGTCTCCAACTAAGCCAAACCCACACGAAAAATCACGTCTATCGTTGCGTCGAGATTGAAGGACAAACCAACAAGAAAACACTTTCGCATTTATAATATTCCTAAAGGTAAGTTACTTAGTTACCTAATTACAGGTAGGTATCTACTCATAGGTCTTGTATAGCACAGTTGTGAAAACAGCTTTTATGGAAATTGGAAAACAAAATTTATTGTCCTGCTGTTAATGCGAAAGAGAAAGCTATTACAATGGTTTATTGCTAATTAAGTGACGGTCCTACCCTTTTTCTACATCGGAAAAGTTTGTAATTAAAATGTTTTCTTGATTTACTTAAAGCCACATTATAGAGAAAGAATTAAAGGTTTGCTTACAAGGGGTTCAAGTACTTCCTGAAAAGTATGAAGGAGAAGATTTAATAACTAATAAATTCCTAAGATTGGATGATTTTTAAAGTATACTAATGAGTACCTAAGCAACTAAAATAGGTTAGTATTTTTTTTGCAGAACAGGCTTGACGATAATCATACCTATGAGTAGTTAGTTCATGTTTTGGACCATCTTTAGATATTTACCTTTAATTACACACTGAAACTCATAGACTGTACATATTTTGCTGACACTCATCATACTACGAAATTTCAACTTTCTACGTACACGGGAAGTGCCTCATAATTTTGATAATTATAATACAAATATAATAGACTGATTAGATTACAGTACATACGTTACATACATACTTGAGACCACCTTGAGAGCTATGGAGGTAGGTAATTATTGCTTGAGACTTGACTTGACTATGACGCTGACCAAACTAATGAGGGGGTAAAATCAGCGTGAAATATTTCGTGTAAAAATACACACTGCGTGCAGTAGGCTGGAACTTGGCCTAGCGCACTGTATTAAAATAATAATAAATAAGTCATTGCCGTTTTTACGAAATAAATAGCAAGGTATTTAATGGGTTTATGTATGAAGTAACTTGCTACTTATTTTTAAAATAATTGAACACCGATTCATAAAAAAATACTTCACGAAACCTGAAAAGCTTTAATAAATACCGGAATTTATAGAGCACGAGCTTCATTTCTTTCTATAAATAAACATTAAATATCTACTAACTACATAATTAAGTACCTTTTAGTTCTTGCAGTCACGAGAGCTACAAAACAAGAAAAACAACATATCAGAGCTTTTCACTTACCCTTTTCCGTAAATTGAACTTATCGAAAATCATTTTTGTTAACTAATGAATTTGTTTATTTTATGATATTCTTCTGTCCTTTTCTCTTCCTTAATCAGATATACTTTTTAGACAATTCAAACTAGATACCTAAATCAGTAGATTTTGTTTTAATCAATATCACAAGCACATTACCTACTTTCAAAGCCCGACCGATGATTTAATTCGACCACATCCGAGATATCTCTCTGAAAGCTATTCTGATTTCAGCTTTCAGGTGCTATTTAATTTCGCCGTATAATAAATTATTAGCTGCGACCTGCGTCGATGGTTGTAAATATTTACCGTGCTATCTACCTATATCATATAAATCATAGATTCGTAATTGTGAGTTCTGAATTGTTCAGCGATTAAAGCGCTGAGGTAATACGAATTAAATTGTATAGAAAGCCGTAGGAAATATGTACTCATTTTCACAAAGAAGCCCGAAAAGCGCTCGACTCGATGAAAATTCGGAAACTTGTACGTAATAATTTAACGTGTATGTATAGATGAAGCTCACATGCGCGCGCATTTTCGTTTCGTACGTTTCATTTTACGGCAATATTTAGTGGATAAGAGGCTGAAATGTCACCGAATGTTTGCCAAAAAGTACAAAATTACCGAATCATTGCCACTGCTAAAAATGCAAACACTGCATACGACATTTATGATTATGATAAATACCTATCAATTTAGAAACGAAAAGAAATCTATGAACAATCCACTATATTAAATTTGGTTTTTGCATTAATAGAAACGTTATTTTGTTTGACTTCATGTAGCTGGTATTACAGGTTAAATACGAATAAGCTGGTAAAAAAGTTGAAGACAGCTATTTTCGTGTGAGATCCTTGACATCAAAAGCGTTAGGTTTCAAATGGCATTATATTTTAATGAAAGTTCAAAGTAGTTCAACTTGGACGAATCAAAGAACAGCCTCCCGATTATGTAAGGAAATCGTAATCGTAATCGTCTGTCAAACGTATAATTCAACCTGTTTAAGGAGGTCATAGATGCTTGCACGTCAAAACGCTTGTATGAACTCCTTAAAAAGTTCGAGTTATACGTTATGAACTGTCAAATGAATACGATGGGCTTAGACAATTGGGCCTCTGAGCAGTGCCTGCCTCATCTGAAATGAATAACTCGCTTACCAGTGCTTGTTGTATGTCAATTAGACGGCGGTAAATTATATAAAAAATTTAAAGCACCTTATTTCCACTTTGATATTTAAGATTTGAAATTTTTTAAATCTTTGTTTTGATAATGTTTATGTAAGTTTGTGGTTTTTGTACATAGATTTATTTATCAAACAAAACACTTTTGTTAGAAACCGCATCTCACTACAGTCTTATTACACAACTCACATCTCTTATTACACTACACTAATACAAGTGTAAGGTTCCCTGTGAAAAGTGCAGTGTAATAGGCATATTAAACTGTAACAATTTTTATTCTGATAAAAAAAAATACTGTTACCGCCAACGACCTCAATTTACATAGATGGGCCTTGCTAAACATAGAATGTGGACTTATTTTACTGACGCCATCTAGTCTGGAAAGCAGGACAGGACTATGGCGGGGACAAGGACAGGCTTATTAGACTAATAGACCTATTACACTGCACTTTTCTCAGGGACCCTTACACTTGAATCAGTGTAGTGTAATAAGATTAACAGAGAAGGGTTCCTAATTTGATCCTTATTGCTGTGTATTAAGCGACGCTCTAGCTAGCGGCCACCCTTACCACAGGGCCCTGTGAAGAGTGCAGTGTAATAGGCCTATAAGAGATCGCTACACTTTTGGTAACTATTGCCAGAATAGCTGATTCAGTATTAGGTGGGTGTAGGGCACTCCACTGATGACGATAGTGAAAGTGTGCCCGCATGCGGATGGGTCTTTCACTAGATATGGCCGCTTAAAGACGGTTTATGGTTACCAAAAATGAACCATAACTAGAAAAGCTGATTCTTGTAAAGTATTAAAGTATGCGCACTACCTATTTTATCAATATTAAAACTGACGCTATTCAGATAACAGACGATATTTCACTAGATATCACCTCTCAAAGACGTTATATGAACATACATGCTTAAAAAAAATATTAGCAATTATTATGTCGCCACGTTGATTGCTGTTAAGTAAATTCTTACGCCTTCATAATTTTTAATAGCCGGCCGGAAATAAATCGACACATGGAGAAAAAAGTTATTGTGCTCTGCTCTGATGGTTCTTGTTAGGTTTAGTGATAAGTGCAACTGATAATATAAACCGGGATGATTGCGGAACAGTCAGACTTATTTTGAAGGGTTCTGTACCATCATACATGATTTACCACTATGATCTTTGACTATCTCAGATCTAGTGGACCTTTTATTTTTTATTTGATATTTAGCACACTGATAATTTCAACTGTCTATCTATTACTGCTTATGAGATACACTCGGCTGACTGACAGATGGACAGACAGACGACTTTACTTTGTTGGTTTTGTTGCAGGCAACTTCTCAGACTAACGCCTGTTTGGAAACTTCATAAAAACCTAAATCCACGTGGATGATGTAGCGGTCATTGCGTAAGTAGAGGTACCTATTGGAGGTTCTGTAATCTATTAATTTCAATCCACTAGGTGATGCCCGCGACTTCGTCCGCGTGGTGTAAGTTTTTTGATTCCCGTGGGAACTCCTTAATTTTCCAGTATAAAAAGCCTATATCACTCTCCAGGTTCTCCACTCTCAACAATATGCCAAAACACGTCATTCCGTGTCTACGTTGCGGCGTGATTGAAGGACAAACAAACACACTTTCGCATTTTTAATATTAGTATGATTTAAGTATGATTGAAGGACAAGTATGATTGAAGGATAAACACACTATTGCATTTATAGTAATAGTATGATTTAGGTAGGTTACTTTTAGATTTTATATCGTTTATAAATTAGTCTGGCATTGAAACTAATTGAGTAAAATGTGAACAAGTGTATCACATATTATAATGTGTAAAGTTCATATAGTTCAAATTGATAGGCTAAGTACGTATGTAAGTAAAATACTTAGATATCATGCTGGATCAAGTAAATTAACGCGTAATATGATATTATGTGAATGAACATTGATTGTATTGATTCTTGCACGTACGATGAATGGTGTGTTTGGAGTAGACAAGCCTATATTTGATAAATGACTTAAGTGAAAGGATTGGCGATGAATAAAACTGTGATATTGTTTTTAGTTTTAGCGGTAAACTGGTAAGTCCTTCGTATTTTGCTTAAGTAAGAGCTGCTTAAACTATCGGCAGGATAGTATACGCATTAATGCGTTGATGTAGAATTTTAGATGCTGTTATGGTATACCTAAACTGCACTGTTACACTCGTATTTTTATTTATATTCTGACTACCAAGTTTCGGCGCTGGCCCCTCTCGAAAATTCCGAAGTGGAAACCATGTTCCCAATTGACTAGACGTTCCCTATCTTTGATTATTCGTGTATGTATGTATATATTTGATTATTTTCATGATTGAAAATATTTTTTAGTTTGTTTAACTTGCATCTGTTTAAATTTAAGTATTTTAAAAGCTTTGCAATATGAGCTATGGTTTATGGTTAATGCCAAATATCCATACTAATATAATAAATGCAACAGAGACACACTTCCTGTCTGTCTGCTACGCTTTCACGGCCCACCTATTCAACCGATTTTGATGAAATTAAGGAGTCCGCCCGCGGGAATCGAGAAAACGTATTCCACGCGGACGAAGTCGCGGAAATCATCTAGTAATAAATATTTTCATTCAAAATTTAAATGTGATCGACATCACGTAATCGGTATCGTTTTTCGACAAATTGAAATTATTTAGAATTTAGATATATTTTTTTACTTATGAAGTAATTTAACTCCGTATTTTGTTTCAGCCAAGGAAAGGTAATTTTATCTAAAGATGACGATATATTAAACGATATTCTAGAAACAGATAATATAAATAATCCAAAAAAAACTGAAAACAATAGCATTCATGAAGATTTTGCTGAAATAAATGTAATAGATATATCAAATAATATAATTCCCAAAGACACAACTCAACTAGAGATTCATATAGAACTACCAGTATATAATATTAGTTCACATGAAGAAGTAAAAGTTGTTGGTCAAGAAAACATTACAAATGGATCCACACCAAGCCGAAATAATAGTGAAAATATTCCTGTTGTAAATCTATCAAAAAATTGTAGTAATACAATTGTAAACGATGATGAAGATGACTATAATAATATTATAATCGATACAGACGAAAGTATACGTTGTAACAAGACAGAAAGAGTAGATAATGGAACTGCATTAATACTTACCCCTTTTATTGAAAGCGGACGACTGAAAGAAGCTCGGAATGCTTGCAAGGTTAACCCAGAAGTATTTCTAGGATACGAAAGTTATTCAGGCTTCCTAACAGTTAATAAAACTTTTAATTCCAATACGTTCTTCTGGTATTTTCCTGTTCAGAACAAAAAGGTCAATGAGACACCTTGGATAATTTGGTTGCAAGGAGGTCCTGGTGTATCCAGTTTGATTGGATTGTTTGATGAAATAGGACCGTTTAAATATAACAGTTTTGGGAATTTAAAAGGTACGTTGAGTACTTGGGCCAAAATCAGGCTAAATAGATATTATTTTAGGAACTTGTAATGACGCATTAGCAGTTCTTTTGGATTATTTATGCCACTACAAGCCCCTACCCTTTTTAGCCCTTGACTGCGATCGCAAATCTCAATGGTGGTGAGTGATGATGCAGTCTAAGACGGTAAAGGGCTAACTTGTAAGGGTTTCTACACGGTATCATATTGGTACCCTATATCGCTTGGTGCTACAGATGTTCACAGGAGGCATTTATCGTTAAACAATAAGAGTCAACTAGTTAGCGCCAGTCAAATAGTCGTCTCTGAGCTGAGGTGCGAATGCTTGTTTGCGCAGCTCTACAAACTGTCGACATCCGTTCCATACTACGCGCGAAAATATGCCATTGCGATGCGTCCTGCGATCAACTTCAGGCTAATAAAATAAATGTTTTTGCAGAGAATCCATACACGTGGCTAAAGAACCATTCACTCGTCTTCATCGACAACCCCGTTGGAACTGGTTATAGCTTCACTGAGCATCCTGATGGATTCACTAGGGACATGGCTACGGTAACTTTGATTTATGTAGATAGTTAACTTATGCTCAAATAATTTTATCCATTTCTTCTATATTAAAATGATCTCGGAACATTTAATGACCTCTTTATCTTGAAGCATTCTCTTTTTCGCTGAAAAATTATTTTTTACGTTGATTAAAAAGTTATTCATATTATAATGAATAATAATTAGAAGAAGTAATAATGTGACCTTTTTTTTTGACTTTTTCTTTATGGATGAAAGTTTCTGTATAATGAACAAGGGACGTAGCCCACAATTAGTCAAATAAATATTTTTGAAGATGCTTTAACCTGTTTGCAGTATGGTATGCACTTATACGAAGCAGTGAGGCAGTTTCTTGAAATTTTTCCCGAACTCAAGAAGGCTCCATTATTCGTAGCAGGGGAATCTTACGCTGGAAAATATGTGCCAGCCCTTGCCATAGAGATTCACAGACACAAGGATTCGCCGGAATCGGATATCAACTTAGAGGTAGACGTACAATATAATGTATTAAGGACCTTACGGCGTGCACAGTGATTGTATAAATTTTTAACAAATTACATTTTTATATTATATCATCAGTCAAGGCGTTAATGAGTATAATAGAATAATCAAAATAACTTACCTGTAAGTGAATTTCGATCACTATTGTTCAATACTATCTAAACCTGTATAATTATCTGAGAACAAATCTTTAAGCTTATTTAACAAAGACTAAACTGAACTTCTTGCATAATATTAACGGTAAGAAACTTGAGAAAAACACCCCGCTAAGAAATTATTTTCGCCGAATTATTCAAATATTTTTATTTCCATCAGGGCGTAATGATAGGCAACGCCTTTGTGGACCCCAGTGAGATAGCCAATGTGACACACCCGTTTCTGTACTTTGGACTCCTCAATAGAGAACAATTAGAAATAGTTAAACCATTGCTGACGGCCTTTCAACAGGACATTGCCAACAATAATAGTGTTGGAGCAAAAGACGTGAGTAATTCATAATTAAATACTACTAAATAATACTTACTATTTTAACCAACTCCCAAAAACAAGGAAACCTTCAATTCAGCGATTTTTTTACAATTAGTACATAATATATCTCAAGTCTATTTCGATGTCTGTCTTCTCTTTTGCCGGCCAGTACTTAACGGGGGATAAAGTCGACAGAAGCGAAGGACCGCTACAGAGATTCATTAATTCACGATACATCATCATCACTGTCATTTATTTGAAAATGTATAATTTCTACAATTAATGTCTATCGACTGACGACTTTATTTTGGTTACCACTTTACTAGTCAAGCAATTGAGTGTTTCGGTATGATGCCGCGTAGAAAGGTTCTAGGGGCTTAACCTGCCCCAATTTGATTAAACTGAAATACCACTTCACGTCAGCTCGTTTGAACGATCTTGCGTCTTTCCTTACCAACGGATGGTTAGATCGCAGCTAAGTGTTATAAAGTCGCCAAATAAAATAAAATGTTTTTCAGAAATGGACCAGCCTAATTTCCATTTTGTTGTTCCTGACACATCAAAAGCAAGCGTACAACTTCTTGAAGGACGAATTGTCTTACGGCCGTTACAACAGCCTTCTCAAGAGTACGGAAATAAAGCGGGCTTTGCACGTCGGCGACATCAAGTACTCGTTTATCAATATAACGGTTAACACTGTTATGGCGATGGATTTCTTGAGCAGCTCCAAGCCACTGTTTGAAGAACTGCTTGATAATAATTATAGAGTTCTAGCTTATTGGTAAGATTTTTTATAATAACTACTTTGATGGTCTAGTGGTTAGCAGTTCGACTGCGGATGATGCGAGGTCCTAGGTTTGATTCCTGATTCAAAGCAGCAAGGCATCGACAAGGTCTGCACCCTTACAGTCGAAATTCCGAGGGCTCGTACGAAACGATTTGTTTTCTTCGTTCTTAATTCGAACCGCTAGGATATGGAATGCTCCTCCGGCGTCCATTTTCCTCTCCGTTTTTAATATAGGTACCTTCAAATCAAGAGTGAATAGGCATCTTCTATGCAAGCGCGCTCCACCTTAGGATTCATCACCACTTGTAAGCAAGTCTGATTGCAGCCAAGCGCTAGCCTATTTATTTAAAAAAAAAGGAGGGCTGAAATCGTATTTTGTTGTAGCGGCCAGTTGGATCAAATGCTGCCGTGCGTGTTTACGTCAGACCACTACCGCACGTGGCAGTGGAACGGGACTACTGAGTTTCTGGAGGCTGCCAGATATCCATACATCTTCAATACCAAACTTGCTGGGTAAGTCAATAATTGTTTACAGTTCATCATCACCATTTCAACCCATCGCTGGCTCACTACTGATCACTAGTCTCCTCCCAGACTGCAAAGGGTCAGTGTCCGCGAATCTAGGCAAGTGCGGGTTGGTAGACTATAAAGGTAACATATACATACCTTACATGCCAAACCATGTACGACTTTAATATTCTTAATCTATGGCAGTTGCTACGTGTGCGAGAGGGACAACAACTAGTAATATTTTTGCACTATATATGTTTTCTATCTAACAGAAAATAAGTGGGCAAAGGTAAAGCTTATCTCTCGAATAGAAATTTCATCCAGCTTTCCGTGAAAGTGGCTTAGACTTTCCTTTTAGTCATTATTTAAACCATAAGCACCCCAAATATATTAATGGTAAGACGTTTCTATAGGTATCACAAGACGGGCGGTCGTCTAACTGAGGTAGTGATCCGCGGCGCGGGTCATATGGTACCGCTAGACGAGCCAGCGCCCATCCAGCAGCTGGTCGCGCGCTGGACGCGCAGCCAGCCGCTCAGCAGACGCTTCGGCCTGCTGGAGGGCTCATTTGTGCAGGAGTTCGTGAGGAACCACTCCGCTGTCTACGTTTAGATACCTAGTAGAGATATTTTGAATAAACATTTGTTTGTTATTTTCTCCTTTTTTCTTCGACTGATTCAGTACCTGTCTCATCATCAATAATCATCGAAAAATATGTAAAAAAAAGTCAAAGTAAGTAAGGGGTAACAAAATAATTTAGGAAAATTTACAAGTGAGATTGTCTCGCTCGAATCAATCAACCAAACAATACAATAAGCACCCCCAATATGCTAATGGAGCCAGCGCCCATACAGCAGCTGGTCGCGCAGCCAGACGCTCAGCAGACGCTTCGGCCTGCTCGAGGGCTCCTTTGTGCAGGATTTCGTGAGGAACCACTCCGCTGTCTACATTTAGATACCTAATAGAGATAATTTGAATAAACATTTGTTTGTTACTTTTAATCCGACTGCCTGAAAAAGGAGTAGAGTATTGTATTCAGGGTTCATTTATATAGGTATGTATGTGAGTTTGTATATTCCACCATAACTTCTATACGCCTAAACCGATTTTGATAAATGAGGTATCGTTAGAATCCCTAAGTTAGTAAGATTAAAAAAAAAATTGATGGTGACCATGATCGGCTAAAGTTGAAAAAAAAAGATTTGAAAATAGGATTAACTATATAATCATCATCTAGAAAATGATGAGTAGATTCCAAAAATATATAACACTATAGTTCAATATCCCGTGATTCACAAAAATAATATCATTTAATAAAAATGTGAATAAGATTCTAATTTATCTAGATTAATTTAGATTTTTAACTTTTTAATTCGTTTTTTGGCAGGGCAGTCGTGTTTTTGAATTTTTTCTCTCTTTATTATCTCCTTTTTTCTTTGACTGTGTTAGTACCTGTCTCATCATCAATAATCATCGAAAAATAATTAAAAAAAAGTCAAACTAAGTAAGGGATAACAAAATAATTTAGGAAAATTTACAAGTGAGATCGTCTCGCTCGAATGCGACTATCGAGCCGAGAGTGTCTAATTCGAATTCGACTATCGAGCCGGACGTGTGTTTCTATCTCTTTCGAATGCAACTGTTGAGCCATGTATGTCTTTCGAATATGACTATCCAGCTGTTACAAGAATGGCGGTCGCCTGAGGGAGAACGAGCCTGCGCCGATTTAGCTTAAACGCTTTTAAAACGCTTAAACTTTTCGGCTTGCTCGAGGCTACGGT
The DNA here is from genome assembly GCA_964035005.1 of Erebia palarica. Classification (NCBI taxonomy): domain Eukaryota; kingdom Metazoa; phylum Arthropoda; class Insecta; order Lepidoptera; family Nymphalidae; genus Erebia; species Erebia palarica. The sequence goes on along the minus strand of OZ035985.1, from coordinate 34,243,464 downwards.
ATAACCAACACAGGAAGATGGTTTGATTTATTTATTTATTTATTGCTTTTCAGGATTTCATTCACTCATTAATTTGATATATATTATGCGATATAGGTAACATCTGTCTCTACAATAATAAAATAGGCTAATTTTATTCTAGCTAATACCATACGATACGCCTCTGACGTTCTTTCACTTTTGGTCTAAGAGCTGTTGACGAATTTCGGGAAGGTCAAGCTAAAATTGTGAAAAAAATTAATTTCGTCAATTGGCAAATCCAGTCCGGCCAGTCTGGTAGAGCGTTTGCGTATTGGATAGAAGCAGGCGTTGCTTTGCAGAAGTCCACGACAATGGACGGAATGGAAACTAGAAATTTAATTCGTTATAATCCGCAACTAGTTCCTTCGGAGCGTTTGCGGCATTTCGTGTGTCGTACTCATTTGAAAATTCTCCCTCCGTCTATATTGGCTAAGTGAAAGAATATCAGAGACGATAGAATTGATGATGATGATACTATCTCAAAGTAGTGTCCGACCGAAGGTAGATTTCTGGTCGAAGTCGAACTCGAAGCCGCTTAATCGCCTACTTATCGCCACAAACTTCGGCCGAAACCAAACCGAAGGCTTATAACCCTCGGTAACTCAGTTCAAGATTAGCTAGAAGTAAAAGTGAATTGCTACTACGCCCCCCGAGCGACCGTCGCCTCATCCATTGCGCTCTCGCGAATTGGTTGAATGAATGATTTGGCCGAAGTCGAAGTTGGTTAATTGGGCGAAGGTAGCCGAAGCCGAAGGTTCGGTCGGATACTACGAGTCATCTACAACGTCATGTTCGTATGTCTAAAGTCCGGTGTGTTGTAAGGGCTGCGTGGTGAGCGGGGCGTCTCGCGCGAAGGCTGTGATGAGTGTCAGCGCCGCGGCCGGCTGGTCCACGGGCACCATGTGGCCCGCGTTACGCACCATTACCTCCAGGAAGTTGCCGGCTTTCTTGTAGTACCTGTATGTAAAACACCAAAAAATAAATTGAAACTTTTAACTATTATTATAATGACTAAGGGCTAATTGTTCAATCGTCAGATAAAGATGGCCTTGACGGATTTTCAATAAAAAACCTGTTAAAACGTCAAATTTATTCCTCCGATAAACTTTATATGACGATTGAAAGATTAGCCCTTACTGATATATACTAACCGCCATGACATTTAAATTTAAATTTACCAAAACCGATTTCTATTACGTTAATTAATTTTATGTTAAAGTGAAAGTTTGTTAAATTGAGTTGTCATTGTTTGTTAGGTATATAAGTTTAATTGATTGTATAGAGTATCCTTAATTTAGAATATTCAGTACCTATTGCAATGCCCTGACGGGGCCTCATGTATCTGTATTTGTAATAAGAACACTGTAGGTACATGAAAGCAATAACAATAAATGAAATGAAATGAAAAAATTCGGTCATAAAGAAAGACGGGTCACTGCTGGACATGGGTCTCATGAGAAGATTTCCACATGGAGTAGTCGCACCACCTGGAACCAGCGGTTCGTTTGATGTCGTTCGTCGTCGTTTTTAATTCAATGTAGGAAATACGTTCAAACTAAGAATAGGACGGACTTTGTTCATGCAGGCGGGTTGCCTTATGTTAAGTGATCACTGATTACCGTTGCCCGTGAACATATTTGCAGTACAAGAGGAACCGTCAATGAGTGGAATTTGTTCATCCACCCCTTGAATATTATTTAAGTTATGAGAAAACAACAAGTGGCAACTTGTGTCATAAAATTTGTAGACATTTAAACGAGCAGAACAGAACTGGATTCTGGAATAGCGAATGGTGGTGGAAAACCAGGTTTTTTTGACGTTTCCGAGTATACACCTATCTTCTTGGGAGTGACAGCTTTTCTGGGGTCCTGGCCCTGGGAGACCCTTTATCACTTTGGCCGTTGCTGATCTATTGTGATCGCGAGTATACCTAAACCCTTATTTCATTTGTGGCTGTTTTAGGGTGAATAAAAAGAATAACTAGGCATACATACCTTCCGGCACGTAACATATTCAACTTACCCAGCTATACTGTTATTTACTACCCAAACTTCACGTTTGGCGTTCTTATATTTCTCAGCATCGGAAAACGAAAGGGAGTTGTATGTGTTGACGGAGGGGTGATACGCCACTACTGTGTCTAGATGACCACTGAAAAGAAAATAAGTAGATAATTATGAAAATTCTGTTGGAATGGCTTCTTTTATGAACACAATAATCCGTACTAATATTTTAAATGCGAAAGAGTGCCTGTCTGTCTGCTACGCTTCCACGGCCCATCTGTTTAACCGATTTTGATGAAATTTGGTATAGGGGTACGTTGTATCCCGGGGAAGGACATAGATTACTTTTAGCCCGTAAAATTAAAGAGTTCACACGGGAATCAAAAAACCTTAAATCACGCGGACGAAGTCGTGGGCATCATCTAGTCGGTAGATATAATCATGACGGATAGGTTGCGTTTAGGGAAGAGGACTTAAGTGTGTTTCCTTCAAAAGCTGGTAGACGGATTTTGATGCAGTTGTTTGCATATCTATTACCTAAATTAATGCATGGTGGGCTTACACTAATGACTAAGTTACACAATTTTTAATTTTACACTGTTTTTTCTATTTACACACACGCAGTGTAGATAAAACCAAAACATAATGATGAGGATATATTCATTTGTCTATACTACCTGTTTTATATTGTCCCAAAATAGATAGATACATAAAAGCGAAAAAGCATAAAGTCCGCGTCTTCACTCTTACCTATTGTCGCGTTGAGTGAAAGAGAGGGAGCTAGCGATTGTCGCGATATGAGAAAGAGAATTATAGGTGAGCGAAAAGGTTGTGGGAGAGAGAACGGATGGTGCGTTTACACCTACTTACGTATCGCACTTACCGCCCTACTCTAGCCCGCCGGATTGGCTCCGCCAGCTGGACCAAAGGACTTTTGCTTCGAGGGCCGTCCTAGCGTGGTATCTCGACGCCTCTCCTCACGGCGAACGGATTGGGGGGAATTAGTTGAGAATAAAGGCTAAGGTCGTTACAAGGAAAACAGTTTAATGACGTTTCCACAAATAGATCCTTATAACTACTTATTACAGAAAGTATTCTAGGATATAACTTACGCTACCGCGCGACACAGTCAATTCTGGAGAATACGAGTACGCACTGAAGTGGAGGCTCGTCGCGCTCGTCAGCGCGACGAACGGCTTGGCATCAGGGTCGATGGCCCTGCACCGGGGCACTCGTGCGCGGGGACACTGGTATACCGTACACGTGGTCCTGTTTCCACTCACTGCACTACACGAGGGCGTTGGCGCTTCGCACTAGATCACTTCGATGCACTACTTATGTCGACTTTAAAACTAGGTATCAATCGGAGTAAAGTACCGAATACATTCCACGAATAATTAATTAAAGTTCATCTTCCAATATGGCGGGAGAAGTTTTCGAGATGACCGTAATCTAAGTGATTCCGGACTCGAGTAATTCGGGTCAAAAAATAGTTTTGGAATAAGAGTCAACCATGATCCCCAATGATTGACTTTTAGTGAAAATAATTAAAAGATAAGGTATGCTCGAATACGAGGAGGATTAGAAATCGCGTGGTACCGGGCTGGTCGCCATAATGGCGGCCGGCTTCGCGACCTATCTCAAGAATTTCTTTGATCGCATCTCCGAGAGGAGAGAATCTGGAGAGGCTCGTGAAAACGAGGAAAAAAAAGGGGGAAAATCACAGGAGGCCGGATTTCACGGCCATTCCGGAAGCTGACTCAGGTAGTCCGTCGGCGCTCCTCCATCGCGTCTCGACGCGTGCGTCGCTCGTGATGTCCGGGGGAGAAGAAAGGTCTCTCGCGCGTTTTCGCGCGGGAAATGTGGTAGCCCTGTCTGAGTGGGACAGACGCTTTGTCATCCCTGCAGTGTGAGCGAGATGGGCTTACATTTGCAGGTTGGTACTCCATGAATGGGGTTGCTAGTTTTTATGGGTTAGATTTAATCTCTTTACAGATTATAAAGAATACCATCGAGTGTGAGGCAAAGTGGGTAACTTTGGTATAAAGGATGGAGCGAGGTGGGTATCTTTTCACCACGCTACACTATATGGAGCCTACATATCCGCTAGTGGTTTTCACTCTAGCATAGAGTGCTACTTACTTGTAAACCATAACTCTATAATGCTGGAGAAGTTCCTCAAGCCAGCTCTTCGCACTGTTCATAAAATCGGGAACAAGATTTCCATACACTTTGCCAAAGGACTCGAACGTCGTATTGCCGACGTGCAAAGCGTGCCTTATTGCCGGCTGCTGTACGAACTTCATAAACGGGCCGAAAAGGTCCACGCTGTCACTCAAAATATTGTACGGATCGGGAAGGCGCATTGCTTCATCAAGTTCGGCCATCGCGGCCATTTGATACTGTTGGTTAAAAGAAACTAATAAAATTCTAAGGCCAGAAAGTACAGTACGTAAGTAGATACCGGATGAACCTGAATGAATTCAAATATATAATTGATCAGAAAAGTACTAAAAGCTCTGTTTAAAAGTTTCTGGTTTTACAAAATATGATGTTAAAACCAGTAGGGCCAGTTTGGAAATTCTTGAAGCTTGCTGTTTTAAACTAATGCTTTGACAACCTCCCTGGCGCAATGTTGAGCGCTGTTGTCATGGCGCGGGAGGTCCCGGGTTCAATCCCCGGCAGGGTCAATTTGGGAATTATAAGTTTTCAAAATTTCTCTGGTCTGGCCACCAGTCACTTGATTCAATTAAATGTTGAAACTTTCACCTTAAGAAATATAAGGGTTCTAAAGGTCATTTTAAGCATGCTTTACTGTGAGTCGAGTTGTCTCAGTCGATGTGCGAAAACCTTTATTATGTCGTTCTGATAATGTTAGTTCTTACATCAAAAGCTTCACTGATCTTGTTTTCCTTAATGCACTTCACTGCGTCATCTTCAATTTCCTTCAAGTCGTCGGCTTCCCGGTCATCTATTATGCCCATCTCTCGACCTACGTAGCTGAACCTCTGCAGTGTAACCGGGTCTATGAAACCGTTGCCGATAGCCAGACCCTGTGTTGTTCATGTCTGGTTAGATTTTCATATATCAGAATTACAAAATATATAATAGGTAGTTATATCTACTGACTGGCTGATTGACTTAACTATTAACGCAAAGCTCAACCCAATGGAAGGATCAGGCTGAAAGTAATATCATCGTAAAATCGAACCAAACGCGAGCAAAGCCGCTGGCAAATTCTAACTATATTTAGCTAAAGCAATATCACTTGATGCAAGAATAAAAAAAGCGTAACCAGATATCAAACAAGTGGATGGCCAGGATCCCACATATACATATGGTCTACTAATTTACTGTGGTTAGTAAAATACTTCTTCAGATAAATTCAGATGACTGTAGAAATTTTGGAGTAGGTAAATCAAACCGAACTTGCACGGAGAAGCACGATTTCGTAAAAGCTGCATCAATCGTTGCTCCAATCTCAAGAATTGTGATTGACTTTTTTGAAATTTGTCCTGGCCCAATGTTACCGTATACTAACTACAGTTACCATAATAGAGCCCCTGGGCGATGAATATGACAGTATATGTCTACCTGTAGATTGATGGGTGAATCCTCATGTTTGTGCCACAGGATCTGTATCGCTACCGAAGGCACGTGCTTGCCAGCGTACGACTCCCCCGCGATGATGAGATGGGCCTTGCGGAGTTCAGGGAATATGTCGAAGAACTGCTGCAAAGCCTTGTACAGGTTTTCACCAATCTGTATTTCAACGGAACATAAAGAACGGGCGATGCGAATTGAAATGTTAATTAGTTAGTTAATGTGGGTAGTAGACTACATACTAAATAATGGCACTCACTCAAGACTTCAGAGAGCAATTCCGACTACGAAAATCCGGCAAAAAAATTCAGCCGTTACTTTTGAATAGATAAATAAAATATATTAAAATAACTCTGTCTATAGCTCTAGGCAATTAATACAAAGGATTTAAACTCCCCTGTATGTCAAGTTTCATAATGGCTTATTTATAGTGAAATATGAGACTGCAAAATTACAACAAATTAAATAAAAAACAAGGCTGCGAACCCCCGAATAAATTAGGAATAAACGTGCTTGTCGTTTCACTATGCGTTACGTTTTACATTGCCCCAGTGTTATTTATTCTTGACAGAAAATCAGAAAATTTCTTCTATTGTCAGAGAAGAACTTGGCTGGGTTTCCGTGCCGTAATATAAAACGCTTCAGCGCTACAGTTAAGCATTAGGTCGATATAGATCTCCAACTCGAGATCTTGCTAGTATCTAAAGACGTTCAATTCTCACTTTTCATCATCTTTCACTTAGGGTACACCTGAGACTTAAAATGATTTGTATTTTGTTATGCTTCACCGTGGTTTGATTAGTTGAATATCCGTCATCGGAGTCTGTAAAGCTGAAGCCGGTGCCCACTGGATTGTCGATGAATAGGAGGGAGTGGTCCTTACTCCAAGAATATTTCTTTGCTGCAAAATTATTCCAATTAAGTATGGATTATACTAAGTATGTAAGTAAACAAGTTGGTGGCCACGACTTTGTCTACGTGTAAAAGTTTTTTTAGTTCCCACAAGAACTCTTTTATTTTCCGAGATAAATAGTAGGCTGTGTCACTCTCAATGTCCTCAACTATGCCCATGGAAAACTTACGTCGATCCGTTACTCTGTTACGACAATTTTTTGACGACCTCCGTGGCGCAGTGTTGAGCGCTGTTATCTTAACGTGCGGAGGTCCCAGGTTCAATACCCGGCAGGATCAATTTGGGAATTTGCTATTGCTGAATTTTCCCTGTTCCGACCTGGGGAGGCTTCGGCCGTGGCTAGTTACCACCCTACCGGCAAAGACGTACCGCCACGCGTTTTAACGTTCCGGTACGATGCCTTAGTATATAAGTTTAATGTAATTCCATGTCCCTAACAGGTTAGCCCGCTACCTGCTTAAACTGCATCATCACTTACGATCAGGTGAGATCGCAGTCAAGGGCTTACTTGTAATAGATAAAAAAACAACATCGTAATCAGCTTTTTTTAGTTTTGATGTGATAATAAAATTGGTTAGGTACCTTGGATTTTCAAATCCTTGGTAACCGTGTAAGGACCTATTTCCTCAAACAGGCCGTACAGGGAGGAACAGCCAGGACCGCCCTGAAGCCAGAGTATCAGTGGGGTTTCGTTAACCGGCTTCTTCATTACGGGGAAGTACCAGAAGAAAAGGTTGCTGTTGTATTCTTTGTCCACCTGTTTCGGACAAAATACAAGGACTGAAAATTATAACATGATTGAAGGATGTATTATTTAAATGCAATTATTAAGTAAAAACATTAATTACTTATATTATGAAAATGAAATGAACTTTTTTTTTTTTTTTTTTTTTTTTTTTTTATTGAAAATAATACAATAGAACTTAATGCTAGCTAGCCTAACCTAATTACTATATAAATCATGCCCACGTGGAATGGTGGCAAGAATGCTGGCTGCATTTCCGCGCTGGACAGCCAGGCTGATCCTTTGCGCAAAAAATGAGCCAGCCCTTCTGTCACCAGATGAGGCAATTAACCGCGGTGAAATATCTCGCAAAAAATTTTTGGCACTAAGACTCCACGGCCCAAGGGTCTCCGCGGCAAACGGAACAAATATGTAACTCTCTATGAGAGAGGCATACTTCCGCCGCTTGCCGGTTTCAGCCTTTTCTGCTGCGGCTCCCGGCCTTGATGCTGTCTCCCTGATATGACACGGGGCCAATGTGTCTACGCATGTTGCGTCCCACATTAGCGCCCGTCCCCGTTCCCAGGGAACCAGCGTCAATCCATCAGGTCTCTTGCCATCATCCCGACTAATCCCTGCCGGCTCAATGAGCGCAGGAATATTTATGGTGGCAAGAGCCCTTGAAATGAACTAAAATCTTAATTAAAATCCTATAATAGATTTTTTAAATATTTTAATTAATTTATTATTTATTTATTTAATGGGGCGATATTTTAGTTTGCTCTTTAATTTCTGGAATTTAAAGAAATTCTGGAAAATTTAATTTCAGTTAGTTACTTAGTTAGGTAGCTACTTAGTGAAAAAATTTGATTGCTAAGAACTTTATTCCGTCGTACCTAACTAAGATTTTTCCATTCCCACGGGATACCTTAATTTTCTGAGATAAAAAGTAGATGTCACTGTACACTGTCCTCGACTATGCAAAAAATCACGTTGCTCAGTTGCGACATTATTGATGGACCAACCAAGAAACAAACACACTTTCGCACTCAGTAATTCAATTCATAAAAGAGGATGTGTGTATGTAAAGCAAAACTCACAGTCAGGTATCCAGCATAGCTATCAACTCCGGGCACAAAATGCTTGGAGTCCACGTACGCAGCCCGCCTGGCTTCACTCGTCTTGTTCTGTTCAATGTACGGAGTCAAGAAGAGTGGTTCTCCGCATGCTGAGCCATCTGCCGGCGCTCCTTCATAACCTGACACGTAGGTTCTCTCCAGCAGCTTTCGATAAGGATCACCTTTGCTCAGGTATTTGAGCTTGTTCTGATGAGCGCATAGGATGTTTTGAGCGCATCTATAGAATATATAATAAGATTCGTATAGTTTAGAAACAGTTTAGAAACAAAAAAAAATTGGCTATGCCGATAGAAGTGAAAACGAATATTTAAAATATTATTTTAAAATGTTTTTTTCTAAATATTTTAATTAAAAAAAATTAAATATTAAAAAAATGGCAGTCATAGAGACTGCCAATAGAAGTGAAAACAAATATATATATTTTTTAATTATTTTAAATGAACCTTAAAACTAAGGCATTAAAGTTTAATTACGAACGTAGTATGTTTATATTTAAGACCTGTCTTCGTAACAACGCGAGCATGTCGGTGGCGGTCACGTGAATCCACAAGTTTACCCCTTACCAAAAAGTGCTCAACGCGGCTAAAGAAGTTTTCCCTTCAAAAAGGGATTGGTACCCTTTCTTTTTGCAGGAAGGGATCAAGCTTAGGCACCAAGATTGTATTGGCCTTAGTTGGTGAACTTATTAATTGTAACATGCTCTTCTTATATCTCTCTCTCTCTATAGGGCAAAAGTAGAAACTGGCTAGTTGGGATGTTTAAATACAACCGCACTGGGTCAAAAATCATGAAATTTTATTTGCATGTACTTCCGTGGGTAAGTTACTACATAAAAGAAATTTATTAAGGCTATTTAGGTTACTAGGTAATGCCCGCGATTTCGTCCGCGTGGATTGTGGATTTTTTTTATTTTGTATATATCTATTTAATTTTTTACGAGATATTTCACCGCGGTTAATTGCCTCATCTGATGGCAGGTGTCCAGCGCGGAAATGCAGCCAGCATTCTTGCCACCATTCCATGTGGGCATGATTTATATAGTAATTAGGTTAGGCTAGCTAGCATTAAGTTCTATTGTATTATTTTCAATATTGAAATAAATGTCTTTACATTGAAAAAAAACAAATTGTATTGTTTATGTATTGTTATTCCAGACAATAATCTATCTCGGTGCCAAATTTCATCCAGATCCGTTAAGCCGTTCTGGCGTGATTAAGTAACAAATATCCATCCGTCCATGCCTCCATCCATTCTGTCGCATTTATAATTAATAATAGTATAGAAATAGATTATTGCAAAAAATTTAGTACTTACATTAATAGAATAAATAATTGCAACATGGCTGCGCAAGCGGGAAGGCGGAAAGTTTACTGAGCAATCGTGGATATATATGCGTTTTTGTACAGATCTAGATTGGTGCCAATTTAAATAATCATTGAAATTTTTTTTTAAAATCAATTTGGGCTCATTAGTTCCTTCGTAATTAGTCAAATTCGTCCAGTAGCATACCTATTACCTACTGATTATTATGTACCTTGCTTTAATTTAATAACGTACCGATTCTGGCTTTGGATTTTTAGGTAAGTAGGTACCTATAAGTATTCAATTACAAATACCTATTGCTATGTACTAGCTGTTAATCTATACTATCTATACTAATATTATAAATGCGAAAGTGTGTCTGTCTGTCCGTCTGTCTGTCTGTCTGTCTGTCTGTCTGTCTGCTACGCTTTCACGGCCCATCTGTTCAACCAATTTTGATGAAATTTGGTATGGGGATACTTTGTATCCTGGGGAAGGGCATAGGCTACGTTTTATTCCGGAAAATTAAAGAGTAATCTTAATCCACACGGATTAAATTGCGGGCATCATCTAGTTCATAATACTTAGGCGCTTAGGCTAAGTTATGACTGAAGACTAACTACCAGTGCATTCTACTGAGAAGAGCTAGCAAGAAACTCAGTGTCTAAAGATATGATATTTATTTTCTCATAAACATAGATACTTATAAATTAAAAGAACGGAAACAACTGTGTTAGCATAAAACTGTATTGCAGCTGTTTACGCCCATCTCCAGATTAACAAATCATAAGAAAAAAAATAGTAGAAATGAGTTCTTAATATTAGGTCCTTACATATGAAATTGGCGTTTTGTCGTACTGGCCACTTTGATCTCAAATATCTCCTTTGGTTAGGAATTTCAATTTCAAATTTATACAGCTATTTACTCATGCTTTTGTGTTTTGAAAACCCCTAATTCATTTGTTTCTTCCTCTTTTGGTTTTTCTTTGCGTCACTCAGTTTACAAAATGGAAAACTTGAAATATCGCGTTATTTACGAGTACGAGTTCCATCGTGGTACCAGTGCTGCAGAAACGTCTCGAAGGATTAATGATGTGTATGACGGCGGCGTCGCAAAAGTAAACACAATTTGTTTTTCGTTCCAACGTTTTCGTTCTGAAAATTTCGACCTGCAGAACAAGCCCCATGGACGACTGGAGACCAAAGTTGATAATGAAGAATTGAAGGCTATTGTGGAAGCGGATCCATCGCAAACCACGTCCGAGCTAGATGCAGGCTGCGGTGTTAGTGATAAAACTGTTTTAATCCACTTGAAGCAAATTGGGAAGGTGGAAAACTTGAAAGGTGGGTAAGCGATTTATCGTATCGGTACAATGCCGTTTAGATACCGATTATGGGTATGGCTTTCATATAACTGCCATACCCCTGACAGGCTAGCCAGCTACCATCTTAGACTGCATCATCACAATACTAGCGGTCGCCCGGCGGAGGTTATCCGTGACGCGGACCACATGGTTCCAATAGACGAGCCCATCCAATAGTTGGTAGCAGCCAGCCGCTCAGCACACGCTTCGGCCTACTGGAGGCTTCGGTATAAGGTAAGTAAAACAGAAAGATAGTTTTTTTTTCATTGAATATTTATTGCTTTTCAAGATTTCATTCACTCATTAACTTGATATACTATGCGATATATACTCGTATGTAACACCTCTCTCTATCGAGTATAAAGTTGCATAGTTATATACCCTGTAGAATATACAACTATGATGTATGAGAGTAGGCTAACTTTATTCATAGAGATAAAATACGCCTCTGACGTTCTTTCACTATTGGCCATGTGAAAGAATGTCAGAGGCGATAGAATTGATGATGATATCTCAGAGTAGTAATCCGAACGATACTGTAGATTTCTGGTCGAAGTCGAACCTGAAGTTGATTTATCGGCTGTTCCCACAAAGGAAATTGAAAGGAATTGAAAAACTCAGTTCAAGATTAGCTAAAAAGTAAAAGTGAACTGCAAGTGCTGTTACTACGCCCCCAGAGCAACTGTCGCGTCGCCTCATTCATTGCGTTCTCGCGAATTCGTTGAAAGATTTGGCCGAAGCCAAAGGTTTTTTGGCCGAAGGTAGCCGAAGTTGAAGGTTCGGTCGGATACTACTAGTCATCTACAACGTCATGTTCGTATGTCTAAAGTCCGGTGTGTTGTAAGGGCTGCGTGGTGAGCGGGGCGTCTCGCGCGAAGGCTGTGATGAGTGTCAGCGCCGCGGCCGGCTGGTCCACGGGCACCATGTGGCCCGCGTTACGCACCATTACCTCCAGGAAGTTGCCGGCTTTCTTGTAGTACCTGCGTGTAATAGTACATTACATCGCGAGACCGGGAAGTACGCGTTTTCTGGTCGAGTGCTAGTTAGACGCTTGGCTTTAAACGAGACCATATTTTGTCCATTGAAGGTTAACTATGAAAAAATGAAATTACATTTCATAGCAAATCTTCAATGGATAAAAAATATAAGTCTGTGGCTTTCATTTTTTGATAACCACTGAGTTACAGAATAGGGCTGCTGAAATGCTCTCCCGGTCGAGGTGTGTATAGTGCTTTTCTAAAAAATGAAACAAGTGACTTTTTTTTAATATATTTTTTTGCGCTGTGAGTGCTGAACGCGTAATACGGTAGAGTTCCAAATTTAAACTTTTTAGGCCAAAGAATATTATAACAATTCAGGAAGAAAGATTCCAAATTCAAACTTATGATATGTAATGAAAATACATACATTCTTTACTGGCCTAGGCCGGGAACTTTAACTTTCGAACTCATTTACAGGGTATGAAATGTGCACATTTCATATCATTTTTTAGAAAAACACAAATAAACTCATCGAACACAATGCAAGGATTTCCGCATGCCACGGTCTTGCACCGCCTGGAACTAGCGGCTCCGTGCGACTCTTTTGATGTCATTCTAGAAAATACGTTCAAACTAATAATAGGACGGACTTATTGACCGAGCGAAGCGAAGGTCTCTGAGTCTACTTGAGTGAATTTGCACTTGTCCGTCCTAGGGTTGCCAAAAAAAATTGTTCGTCTGCTAGAGCCTTTTAACTACTGAATTACTGAACGTAATTACTTCAAATTTAAATATAATATGTAAACCGATGGCCTCCAGCCGTATATGGCTTAAAAAGTTATAAAAAAATCTTTATTTCAGGGGGGTTCTCATAGAAGGGAATGCGACGTAAAATATTTTTATAGCGTTACATAAGGTTGCGGTACATCATTTTAAAGATATTTAGGAATAGAGTGTAAATTTTTTTTTTTTTGAGGGGCTTTCAAAGTGGAGATTTTCTAACGTCCAAAGTTGACCTCAGAACTCCCAATTTTCTGAAAAGCTGAGCCTGAAACTTGATCAATTATTTGAATTATATCCTGTACTTGAACAACAAATAATAAAATTAGATAAATAATTATCAGGAAACGAAATTATTTAATGTTTAATGAGCTTCAGTATTTTTAACAGAACTTCACAAAGATGTCAATAGATGGCGCTCTGTAAAAGTTTATTCGTTTGTGCTTACAAATAATAGACGTTAGCACCATCTTACGTGGAATAAAAAAAGTTAACTATTACAATATAATATAGTTAAAACTATCTTGTGGATACCGCGAGGTCTCAGTTCGGGGCGAACAACTAGTATTTAGTATACGGAATAAGGTTGCCTAATGTTAAGTGATTACTAATTACCGTTGTCCATGAACATATTATTTGCATGAAGTAGGAGTACAAGAGGAACCGCCCATGAGTGGAATTTGTTTATCCGCCCTTTATCACCATATTATTGAAGTAATGAGGGATGAAGGAAGTGTGGAAATTTGTTTCATAGAATTTGTAGGCATTTTAACGGGCAGAACAGAACTGGATTCTGGAATGGTGGATGCATTTTTGACGTTGATGAGTACACACCCATCTTTTTGGGAGAGGCGGTTTTTCAAGGCTCCTGTGTCACTGTGGCCGTTGCTGATCTATTGTGATCGCGAGTATACCTTAACCCTAGATGCTAGTACTATTACCAACTCTGTGATGCTAGGTAATTATAAATCCTTCTGTGTTACAAAATAAGAAGGTACCTATCTGTGTCCTAGGGTGGCTGTTTTAGGGTGGATATAGAGAATAACTAGCCGTACCTTTCGGCACGTAACATATTCAACTTACCCAGCTACACTATTTTTTATTTTCCAAATTTTACGTGTGGCGTTCTTATATTTTTCAGCATCGGAAAAAGAAAGGGAGTTATAGGTGTTGACGGAAGGGTGATACGCCACCACTGTGTCTAGATGACCACTGAAAAGAAAATAAGTATTAAATTATATGAAAAATTGTGATGGAATGGCTTCTTTTATAGACACAATAAAAGGTACAATCATGACCGATAGGTAAAATGCGTTTAGCGAAAGAGTACTTTGTATGTTTCCTTCAAAAGCTGGTAGACGGATTTTGATGCAGTTGTTTGCATATCTATTACCTTATTTAGTGCATGGTGGCCTTACACTAATGACTAAGTTATACAATTTTTAATTTTACACCGTTGATTCTACTTACACACACGCAGTGATAAAAACAAAGAGGAAATTTTCATTTGTCTATCCTATCTGTTTTATTATGTCCGAGAAAAGGATAGATGTATAGATAAAAGCGAAAACCCATTACAGGCATAAAGTCCATGTCTTCTTAGCTACATGGAACCTACACACTAGGCGACAGGAGAAAACGTCTATACCCACAGACGCAGACGTTCTGTCCTATCCACTAGTGGTATTCGCTCTAACATAGAGTGCTACTTACTTGTAAACCATAACTCTATAATGCTCGAGAAGTTCCTCAAGCCAGCTCTTAGCACTGTTCATAATATCGGGAACAAGCTTTCCATACACCATCCCAACGTTATCATACGTCGTATTGCCGACGTGTAAAGCGCGCCTTATTGCCGGCTGCTGTACGAACTTCACATACGAGCCGAAAATGTCCGCGCTGTCACTCAAAATGTTGTACGGGTTAGGAAGGCGCGTTGTGTATTCAAGTTCATCCATCGTAGTGATTTGATACTGTTGGTTAAAAGTAATTACAAAATTCTAAGGCAAGAAAGTAAAGTAGGTAAACTGATAAACCTGAATGGACGCCAATAAATTTATGATCAGAATTTTTGAGATGAATTTTGAGCCCGACAGATTCATGAAAACCCTATTTTGACTTTTCTTGACTTTATTTGAATTCTAACATTTCCGTACTTGCATATCTATGAAGTGCTAATATTTGTTAAAACTAATTATAAACTTCTTAAATTTCCGGATATTGATAGTCACGTTTCATGCAACATTCAACAGCATTTTTTAGTAATTTAGCATCTTCGATTTGGCACGAGTTTTATTAAACTATCAGCATCATTGGCCGACCGTAATCTGAATATAATATTTTTTTTAAAATGTTGTTAAAAACTAACTAACGAGTATTTATCAGACACTTTATAGTTAGTTATGAAGAAAATTAAAATAAGAGAATAATTAATCAGAAAGATGCTTTGGTGGAATAGATATAAGTAGGTATATATTAATTTGGTAAATGTTTAATATTTATTTTATTTTTTCATTGTTATCGTTTATTGTAATGTTAACATTGTATTGTTCAAGTATATTGTATTGTATAAGAATAATAATTAAAATATCCGAATATTGCATGCTATTCCATGGTAGATTGTACCTATGCTACTTTAAACTAATTTAACACCCATGAATCTTCCTACACCCTCTCGGGGCGCTAAATATTTTTAAATATTTTTTTCTTACAATATTTTTATGACTTCTATCCGAGTAAATAAATAAATGAAATGAAATGAACAAATTGTACTTATAGCTCTGGTTTCAAAAAATATGAGAAGTCCGAAAACCAGTAGGGCTAGTTTGGAAATTCTTGCTGCTTTCTTAACTAATGCTTTGACGACCTCCGTGGCGCAGAGCCCGGGTTCGGTCTCCGGCAGGGCCAATTTGGGAATTTATAATTTCTGAATTTTCTCTGGTCTGGCCTGGTGGGTGGCTTCGGCCATTGCTAGTTACCACCCTACCGGCAAAGACGTAACGCCAAGCCATTTAGCGTTCCTGTATGATGTCGTGTAAAAAACGATAAGGTGTATAGTTTTAATAAAACTGTCGTACCCCTAACAGATTCGCCCGCTACCATCTTAGACAGCATCATCACTTACCATCTCGCAGTCAAGGGCTAACTTATGGTGGATAAAAAAACTAATGCCCAGTTTTCACGAGGGCAGGGCAGCGAAACAGAGCACTAAGCATAACGACGACGAAGCAGTTCTCTAGTTTTAGCGAGACAAACGAACAGCAATTGATTTTTATATATATTAGATTACACAGAATAGTAAAGCATGGAAATGTGAGCTTTTTATCGTGTTCCTCGTAAGGAACACGATAAAAAGCTCACATTTCATAATTTTAAGCATAATTTTAATAACTCTACCGTAGTAGAGTTATTAAAATTATAACAAACGAGTCGGAGTTGGCCACGCGTGGTCCCACTTGATTCAATTAAGTTTTGAAAATTCCTCCGTTAGGAATATTATTATTATCGATATGAATTTAGCGCTCACACCCGCATACAAAATAAATACATATAAGGCCAAAAGATCTTTAATAAACTTACATAAATAAAAAGAAATAAAAAAAAAACCATCCACAAATAAATAGTTGCAGCGGGCGGAGGATTACACCCCGGCAGGGGAGACCAGACGGCCAGGGGTCAGGGCGACACGCTGAGAAACCAGCGGACTATCTTAGCCGAGTCTAACAACACCGCTTTCCGCTGCGAGCGAACTGCCACGGAACCCCAATCACCTCAGATGGTGAGCGAGGCTGACTGGGATTAAACCATTCGCAGATATGACGATAGATCCCCAGGGATGGTTTCAGTGGACTTCACATGCCACATGGTGGAAACCTCATCTAGGATATAGGATAGGAAGCTAGATCTAGATACTTGCGTTTCTTCTCCAAGTCAGCTCTCACGAGGTTCTCGACTCTCGTTGTATGGAATGGTGAAGGTGGTGAAATGCTGGTGGTTATTATTATTATAAGCCCTTAATTTTAAAAAACTTATTTTACAAAAATGGTTGGAATGGTAAGGAATATAAGGGTTTTAAAGGTCAAATTTTTGTGCTTTAGTGTGAATTGAATTGATGTGCGAAGGCCTGTGTCGTTCTGATATGGTTAGTCCTTACAAAGAAAGCGTTCCTGATCTTGTTTTCCTTTATGCACTCCACTACTTTATCTTCAAGTTCCTTCAAGTGATCGGCTTCCCGGTCATCTATTATGCCCATCTCTCGACCCACGTAGCTGAACCTCTGCAGTGTAACCGGGTCGATGAAACCGTTGCCGATCGCCAGACCCTGTGGTGTTCATGTCTGGTTAGATTTTCATTAATCAGAAATACAAAATATATAAAAGGAAAAGTTGACCGACTGGCTGACTGACTGACTGATTTATCGACGCAGAGTTCAAACCACTGGACGTCTTATCTATATAGATAGCTATTATGGCGTAGGCATCCGCTGAGAAAGGTTTTTGAAAATTCAACCCCTAAGCGAGTAAAATAGGGCTTTGAAATTTGTATGAAAACCGAACCGAGGTCGCGGAGAAAAGCTAGTACAAAATATTTAGCTAAAGCAATATCACTTTATGCATGAATAAAATTTTACCAGATGACAGAAGAAATTTCTGAGTAGGTAACTCACACCGAACTCTCACGGAGTACTACGACTTCGTAAAAGCTCCAATCTCAAGTGCTGTTATTAGCAATTTTTTTCGGAATTTGTCCTGCTCCAGCACCTACATAATAGTGAGGCTATGACAGAATATCTACCTGTAGATTGATAGGTGAATCCTCGTGTTTGTGCCACAGGATCTGTATCGCTACGGAAGGCACGTGCTTGCCGGCGTACGACTCTCCCGCGATGATGAAAGGGGCCTTGCGGAGTTCGGGGAATATGTCGAAGAACTGCTGCAAAGCCTTATACAGGTTTTCACCAATCTGTATTTCATTAAGATAATGAATGGGCGATGCGAAATGAAATGTAAATTACTTATTTAATGTGAGTAGTAGACTACATACTAAATTATGGCACTTACTCAAGACTTCGGAGAGCAATTCCGACCAAGAAAACCACCACCACCTCTACTACAGCCCAATAACGTCTCACTGCTGGGCACAGGCCTCCACTCTCATAGGAGAGAGGGAATTAGAGCTTAGACCCACCACGCTGCTCCAATGTACCAGCAAAAAATTTAGCCGTTACTTTTTAATAGATAAATAAATTATATTAAAATAGCTCTGTATATAGCTCCATATAGGCATTTAATTCAAAGGAACTCCTTCGTATGTCAAGTTTCAGAGAGCAAAATGACAGCAAATTAAATAAAAAAACAAGGCTGTGAACCGCGCTGAATAAATTAGGAATAAACATGCTTAATGTTGCACTTGTTGACAACAAATTCCTTAATTTCATCTGGAAAAATAGCCAAATATTTTGAAAATTCTTTCATTAATCCAGTAAAATGTCTTCTATTGTCAGAGAAGAACTTAGCTGGCTTTCCGTGCCGCAATATAAAACGCTAGCAGTTAAGCATTAGGTCGATAGATCTCCGACTCGAGATCTTGCTAGTATTTAAAGACTTTCAATAATCCACTTTCATCTTTCACATAAAGTACACCTGAAACTTTCAATGATTTGTCTTTTCTAATGCCTCACCGTGGTTTGATTAGTTGAATATCCGTCATCGGAGTCTGTAAAGCTGAAGCCTGTGCCCACTGGGTTGTCGATGAATAGGAGGGAGTGGTCCTTACTCCAAGAATGCTTCTTTTCTACAAAATTATTAAAATTATGGACATTAGCATAAAATCTGCTCTTAAATGTAAGAGCAAATCTGCTCTTACATTTAAGAGCAGATTTGCTATTGTATGTTGCGATCAAAATTAAAATGATGTAACCTAATGTGTAAGCGCGCTCACCTACAGCTTGAATGCAGAGCTAATGTATGGTGACACATATAAAAGCTCTGCATTCAACTCGCGCGCGTACTATAGGTAGGTACGTGACTTATTCTTTTATTTTAAACAAGCTGATGCTCGCTCCTTTATTTTCCGGGATAAAAAGCAGGCGGTTTCACTCTCCAGGTCCTCAACTATGCCCATGGAAAAAATTACTTCGATCCGTTGCTCTGTTGCGGCGTGATTGAAAAACATACCAACAAGCAAAGAAACTTTCACATTTCTAATGTTAGTATGATATCTATTTGCGAGAAATCAAACTCCAAGCACATCGGTATACCGGGATATACCAACATCCTGGAAATTAATATAGAGAGACTAGTGGGCCCGGCAGACGTTGTTCTGCCCTGAACCTAGAACCCGATTGCAGCACCCCCTACCGGGTCCAAATATTAATATAAACTATTTCTGGACCCACTGAGACACACACAAAAAATTCCATCTAAATCGGCCTAGCCGTTCTCGAGTTTTAGTGAGACAAACGAACAGCAATTGATTTTTTCAAAATGAATATTTCAAAAATTGAAACTCAGAACATTGAACAGTTTACAATCTTTCGACAGTTTAGAATTTCGCGAGTTAGATTATAATCTAACGGTTTTTACAATCTTACGGTGACATATGCATTACCATACAGGGAAAATTGCAGTGTGACTAGGAAATTCGGTAAAACCTCTGTCATAACCTAATGATAGGATATAAGGTAAGAAGTTCAGTACAGAAGCGCAGTACACTGCAAATCTAAGGTGAGGTCGTTTAAATATTTTACGTAATCGTATGATATTCATGAAGGTTCATATCTTGGCATCATTTTTGGAATTTGGAATTTCTGAGCGGACTACCCGCGCAAAAAAAATTGACAACAAGGAGCACGTAGTATTAAGCCCACAGATACTTTGATGGACAAGATTGGCACAATTCTGAGCAAGTTACGGAGATTATTAGAGTTACTAAGAACAATTTTCAGTCGCTTATCCGTGGCTCTATAAGCCTTATCTCTCGAATGGAAATCGGCGGCTGACTGCGGACAATGTCAGATAAGTCTGACTGACCCCCCTCAAAAATATTAGCAAGAAAACTCTGTGCTACTTCGGGAAAACCAAAGAAATGAAACCGGATTGGGGCTAGTCTATACGGACATAGGTAGAAAAAAAAATTGTGTTTTATACATGTCTCCGTAAGATTGTGAAAACCGTTAGATTGTAATCTATATAGCGAAATTGTAAAATTTATTACAATTTAACGCATTATTTTTCTGTAGATTGTAATATGTTAGGTAAATTAACCCGATAAAACCTAAGTGTCCTACATAATTTATGTCGGACCCTAACCTAACCTATATGAAAGAGACAAGAAAACGTAAATACAATGAATATTTCAAAAATTTACACTCAGAACATTGAACGGTTCACAATCTTGCGACAGTTTACAATTTCGCTAGATAGATTACAATCTAACGGTTTTCACAATGTAACGGTGACATATACAAAGATTAGGATTGCCAAAGTTTTAAGCGACTGGCATGGGTAGAGACTTTGGTTATGACATGCACTTATAAATTTTTTGATGTGATAATAAAATTGGATACGTAGGTATCCAACCTACCTTGGATTTTCAAATCCTTGGTAGCCGTGTAAGGACCTATTTCCTCGAACAGGCCGTACAGGGAGGAACAGCCAGGACCGCCTTGAAGCCAGAGTATCAGCGGGGTTTCGTTAACCGGCTTCTTCATTACGGGGAAGTACCAGAAGAAAAGGTTGCTGTTAAATTCTTTGTCAACCTGTTTAGAAAAAAATATCATGGTTAGCAAATATTAGTACCTATTAATAATGATAAGCAAAAACCTGAATCTTGATTTATTGGCTATTGAGTTTTCCATTAGGGAAGCAAATTCATCGCGATGGTTCAATGACTAATAGATGGTTCAGTAAGGATGAAAAATACCATTTCTAATATAATGAATTTAAGTGTATCTTTCGGTCTAATTACACGGCCTGTCTATTCAACCGGTTGCATCCTGAGGAAGGAAGGCAATAGTTTACTTTTTATCCTGGAAAATCAAAGAGTTCTCACGGGATTTAACACACATTTAACTAAGTCCACGGTGACGAAATCCGGGCTTCAAGTTAAAAAATGAAAGTATGAATTGGGACAAGATTAAATCAAACTCACAGTCAGGTATCCAGCATAGCTATCAACTCCGGGCACAAAATGCTTTGAGTCCACGTACGCAGCCCGCCTGGCTTCACTCGTCTTGTTCTGTTCTATGTACGGAGTCAACAAGAGGGGCTCTCCGCATGCCGCGCCGTCTGCCGGCGCCCCTTCATAACCTGACACGTAGGTTCTTTCCAGCAGCTTTCGGTAAGGATCACCATTGCTCAGGTACTTGAGCTTGTTCTTATGAGCGCCCAGGATGTTTTGAGCGCACCTAAAGAAATTATAAGATTCGTGTCTTGAAAACAAAAAGAAGGATTGGTACCATTTTTTTGTAGAACGGGACCTAGCTTAAGCGCCAAGATTGTATTGGCCTTAGTTGGTATGCTTATTAATTAATGTAACCATGCACTTCTTTTCTCTCATCTCTGTCTATACCTAGGGCAGAAGCAGAAACTGGCTGGCGTTTAAATACATCCGCGCTGGGTCTAAAGACATGAAATTTTATTTCCTAAGGTATGTTAGTATATAAAAGAAGAATATTTGAAATTATTAAAGCTATTTTAGTTAGTACTACTGTGACTTCCACGATTTCGTCCGCGAGGATTGAGGTTTTTTGGTTTCCGCGGGATTTTTTAATTTTCCGGGATAAAAACTAGCTTATGTGTTATTCCAGACTATAGTCTATCTCCGTGCCAAATTTCATCAAGATACGTTCTGCCGTTCTGGGCGTGATTGAGTCTCAAACATCCACCTATCCATCCTAACTTTCGCATGTTTAATATTAGTATTAGATTAGTTATTGCATAAAGGTGGTACTTACATAAATAAAATAAATAATTTCAACATAGCTGCGAAAGCTGGAAGTTTACCGAACAATCGCCAATAATGTAATGAATTACAGCCGAAGGCTTTTTCCATGTATATATCTACATTTTTATATTTACTAAGCTAGATTGGTGCCAATTTAAATAATCATTAAAAATAATGTTCAAAATCAATTTTGACTCATTAGTTAGTTCATTATCAGTTCAACTGCCTCTTTGGTCTAGTGGATAGGTCAATTGCGGCTGTTGAATTCCCGGGATCGAGTCCCGAGTCGGGCCAATGCAAGGATTGGGTTTTTCTGACAAGAAAATCTCAGTACTAGCCCGGAGTTAGGAAGTTGGCGGTGTTTGACCCCCGTGCCTCGGAGAGCACGTTAAGCCGTCGGTTCTGAGCCTGATCTCTCTCCGGTTGTGTCGGATTTTCCGTCTCATCGGGCTATGGGAACAAAGGAACAGAGAGTGCACAGTGTGTATGCACACACACTTTAGCACTATTATCTCCCTCGCAGATGGCTAATCTCTCTGGAGATTGGCAGCCGTGGCCGAAATTCGGTCGGGAGGACATTATCAGTTAAAACTCAAGTCCGATAGGAGGTATACGTATTACTGATTATTATGTACCTTATTTTTATTAAATAAAGTACCTATCTATTCAGGCATTTCATTTTTAATTTTTAACTTTTCAATACCTATCGCTATATAGTAGCTATTAATTCATATTAGGCGCTTAGGCTAAGTCAAGACTCAAGACTATCTTCCAGTTTGGAAGGCATGTATTCTACTGAAAAAGCTGGCAAGAAACAGTGCCTAAAATGCTAAGTCAAGACTATTCACACGGCTTTGACCACAGAACAAGGAATCTGCTTTTGACGACCACCCGGCGCAGTGGATAGCGCTGTTGTCTTAACGTGGGAGATCCCGGGTTCGATCCCCGGCGGTAGTTGAGGAATTTATAATTTCTCAATATTCTCTGGGCTGGCCTGTTGGGAGGCTTCGGTCGTGGCTAGTTACCAACCTACCGGTAAAGACGTGGCGCAAAGCGATTTAGCGTTTCGGTATGGGTTTAATAGCCTTATCAGGTTAGCCCGCTACTATCTTAGACTGCATCATCACTTAGGTACCTACCATCAAGTAAGATTGCAGTCAAGGGCTGACTTGTACTGGATAAAAAAACACTTATTTATTTAACATCATGATCGTAGTCAAGGGCTGGTAAAAAAATATACTTAGGCAGGTAGGTACTCCAACGTTATGTAAAAATCATTACATTTAAAATTATTATCCAAGTTTACCAGATCTGCTCCGCAATCAGATAAATGTAAATGAGTAGCTCCGATTTCAATTAAAGGGCCGATAATAATTAATGAGCTTGGCCTAAAAATTTAAACAAAATAAAATAAAATGGTTCGAAGCTGTCGGGATTTGAAACTTAAATGAATTAGAACGCGCCAGTCCCAAGGAGGCTTGTAGATAAAGTCAGAGAAATGATGATTGTGATTGAAAGTCAGATGGTGATTCCAAAACTTTATTTGAATATATCTATGAATTGTTCAACAATAAACTTGGTTGCCTCTGGTTGCTCCACCATGGTTCCGTGACCAGCGCCACGGATCAACACCTCCACAAAGTTTCCACCCATTTTTGAATACCTGTAATTTTTTAGGTATGAGCTTAGGTATAGTTAATAACTAATAAGGTATCATATCATCATCATTTCATCCCATTGTGGGGTCAGTACTGAGCACGAGTCTCCTCTCAGAATGAAAATCGATTGGCCATAGTCTACCACGCTGGCGAAGTGCGGATTAGAATAAGATATGCTCAGATGAGACTGAATGAGCCTACTGTTATACTTTTTGACGTTCTTCAAATTTTCTATCCGACTGTCGAGGCCAACAGTAGGTAATTGTAATTACTAAAGAAAACTGATCAAGTTGATGCACATGTAGTATACTCTGTCTTAAATCTCAACAGGTATATCAGCACAGAATACATAATAGTATAGTTTGCGTATGCTTTAAAGTTTCAACGCTTAGTGCTTACTAAGCGTTTAAAACGCTTGTTTTAGAAGCGTTACCATTGGTGGTTAAGCCAAACACAAGGCAGGATGTTTGCAGGGGGGCGATTGGCTAAAAATGACAACTACATTGTAACAATCGCAATCACCTCTGATAGGTTAACACCTATGACTCTTCCGGTATTGACCAAAATCTATAGACGCAGCAAGAACGATTGCGATTCTGAAGAAGGCATTGTGGAGGCAACATCCCTTGAAGATGCTCCGGTATCGGAGTGAAACGTTCGTTGAGGGTAGTTTTTGGGGGATTTCTGTGGCGTGGTGAGTACTACTGTACCACATAGATTTTCCTGTTGTCGGGGATTATAGTGAATTTAATTTCTGGTTCCTTCATTATGATGTACTTCCGCAAAGTAACGCCTGCTTCTATCCAATAAGCAGCAAGAACAGCATACATTCAGCCAATCACAACAATTGAGACTGTAACAATGATTGATGCAGGTTTTACAAAATGGTTGTCACCAGCGTGTGGAGCCGCTAATACGTACCCTATGATAGGACTTCTAGCTGTTCTTCGCAGGTAAACACGTTGCGCGTTTTCGTACTCCTCCCGCCGCGACCACCGTAGCGCATCGTACATGTATTTGGACAAACTGTACGCCAAGATTACGTCCAGCTGACCACTGAACAAAAGAAATAAAATAGAAGTGCAGCTGGGCGACCGCGTATCTCTGACAGCTACAGTGTAACGATCGCAATCACCTCTGATTTGATAACACTCTTCAACTATTGGACAAAATCCATTGACGCAGCAAGAATACCATAAATTCAGCCAATGACAACAATTGATACTGAATCAATGATTGATGCAGAAGATACGCGGTCGCCCTGCAGGACTATATTACGTATTCTTAGAATAAGCCAGAAAGATATATATATCTTTGTGACTTAGGTATACTTATACATTAGAGGCAGTGGCGTGCAGATTAAAGAGGCGTAAGAGCACTGCTTACCTAAATGGGCTGATTTTTCATCAAAACAGCTAGTAAACAGGTATTCTGACTACCTAATGCCTATACCCTAGCTTCATAACTTGTGCACGCCACTGAATATATGTACAATGTACATATTATTATCAAGATTGTAGACCTAACGAGGGTATAAGTAATTTCTTAAACCTTCATTATCCATCATTATGATCTGTAGGGAAGGGAAAGTATTGTGCCAACCCAAGCTAAAAAAACTTGAACTCGAATATAAAAAAATGTTAATTGTGTTTATGAACTCTATAACCTTGTTTCTCCCAACTCTCTGCATTTCTCCACTATATTTTCGTATATTCAGGGTCACCGAGTCAGATAAGTTTGTGGGACTATTCCTACCTATCGATAAGATTCAAGTGACATATTATTAAATTAAATAATGACCTACCCATCCGAACTTCAGCAACAAAACATACCTATAGCACAAAACCCCATAATACTCCAACAACTCCTCGAGCCAGGGTTTGGTCGTGTTCATGATATCGGGCAACATCTTCTCGTATACCAGCTGGTTATTATAGTCAAAGCTGGCGTTGCCCACGTGGAGACAATCCCTCACATCAGGCCTTTCTAGAAAAACCTCAAATTCATGCGCAGTACTGTCCGGGTTCTTCAAATAATTGTATATACTGACACCGCTGTGTTTTTTGATATATTCTATCGTTTTATTGAATGCCTAAAATTATTAGCATATATTAGCATATGGAATAAGTTAGCTCATTAGTTCCATACCTAATTTACCGATTGCATATTAGTAATTGAATATGTTGTTATTTTCCTGTACCTAATGATTATTATTTCATGATTATATAATGGAATAAGTCGCTATTATCGTGTTTTTGATAAAACCATTATCCAATTTTCCTCTTTAGGGAATCAATTATCTCTACGTACTTACGTACTGCAGCTACATAGTTCAACTAATTTGTGGGACAAATGAGTAAAATTCATGTTGAGCTATACAAAAAATAGTGCCAAAGTTTTTTTTTTGGAAATCTGCCAAGTAAATATCTGAGTGCAATACGTGTATGAAAATTCCATCAAGCGAAACAAAAAAGGCTTCTCCTATTATATTTTACATCTGATCAGAATGCTCACATGTTTTCCAATTAGTTAAATACAAGCCATCTCATAACACCATGCAAAAAGTTCTTTCCCAGTATTGATTTTCGCAGTGTTGAGCGCTGTTGTCTTAACGTGCGGAGGTCCCGGGTTCGATCCCCGGCAGGAGCAATTTGGGAATTTATAATTTCTGAATTATACTGGTCTGGCCTGGTGGGAGGCTTCGGCCGTGGCTAGTTCATATTCATTTATTTGCATTTTTAGCCCTGTTAGAGCGAAGCAAGTACATACATTAATAAAATTACAGTAATTAAAATATGTTACATTGGGTTACCTTATCTTAATTAATTTATATTGAAATCAAAATTAAAACATAAAAATCAGATTTCATTTATAACCAGATTTTATTTAGTTACTACCCTACCGGCAAAGACGTACCGCCAAGCGATTTAGCGTTCCGGTACGACGCCGTGTGGAAACCGAAAAGGGGTATGGGTTTAATATAACTGCCATGCCCCTAACAAGTTAGCCCGCTACAATTTTAGACTGCATCTACACTTACCATTATGTGAGATCACAGTCAAGGGCTAACTTGTAGTGGATATAAAAAAGAGTAAATCCTTCATACCTTGGAAGCCATGGTCCAGTTTTTGTGGTCTATCAAGTGAACGACTGAGTGCTCGAGTGCCTTGACCCTGTTGATCTGATCATTGTCCAGGAGGCCGAGGACTCTGCAAAGTTCGCTGTAGTGCATCATGCTACGCGGATCAATCAGACCGTCGCCAATCATAATGCCCTGAAAAAGATGCAATGTATCATAAGCGATACAAGTAGTTGTCCTACATGAAATAAACCTTTTATTTATTTTATTTCAAAGTCAATTTCTGTTACTTAGTTGTTTTTCTGCCCAATCGCCGTCGATGTCTCTTTTAAAACGAACTGATGATTGGTGTTGGGAAAATCATAACCAAGTAGGTAAGTAAATAAAGGTTTTCGTCAAAATAAAATAAAACCCACCGGTACCAAACGCAAAAAGTATTCCGGCGATCAAAAATAGGAATTCGATATGTCTATACTTTACGCAGATTTTACTTCAGTTTAAAAACATCATAAAAGATGCTATCTACACAGCTACTGCGGCTCAATAGAATATTAATAGGCCCTTAGCTTAATAGATCTAGGTAATTTTGTGGCGCTGAACCTCGGTTTTCAGAGTCAGTTATTAAGTATACCCTGGAGTTTAATAATCCATACTATTATTATAAATGTGAAAGTATGTCTGTTTGCCTATGTGTCTCCTACGCTTTCACGGCCGAACCGTTCAACTGATTTTAATGAAATTTAGTACAGGGATAAGTTGTGTCCCGGAGAAGGACATAGGCTACTTTTTATCCCGGAAAATTAAGGAGTTTCAGCGGGAATTAAAAAAAACTTGAACCATGCCGACGAGGTCGCTGGCATCATCTAGTACGTTTATAAAAATAGGTTTACGCTGTAACGAATCTAGGTATGTTTCTATGGAGGTTGGAGCCTAGTTGAGTACTTGCCTTAAAATTGATTAAACCAGTGTGCCAATGTCGATGAATTTGTATGCCTAGCGCAGGCACATACTTCCCCGCGTACGACTCGCCGGCTATGAAAAGCGGTGCCTGACGTAGTTCCGGGAACATTTCCAGGAACTGTTGTAGGAACTCCAACAATTGACTGCCAAGCTATGAATAAAATGAAAAAATACCTTTCTAACATGTCTGATCAGACCCTGAAGGCGCCGGCCCACCTATATCGCTATGGGCCCGGATGGGTATGTTATGATCGCCTGATCGGTGACCCCAGTTTGGCAGGAACCATATCGGTACAGTGTGTTCAATAAGTCAGTTTTTTTAAGGTATGAACATTTATTTCAAATTTCAATTAAAAGAAAGAAATAAATTAAAATCTAAATTAAAAACTAATTATATTTACAAAAAATACACGCCGTCCAAGTGATCGTTAATGGGCATGGTGCCCAAAACACTATTACCTCGTTGAATGGCAAGCCTAAGCCGTTGGACTAAATAAGCGCCAGCTCTTTGGTCACCAGAGGCGTGGATCAGTTTTTGGGACACAACATTTATAAAATTCTTCGTGTCCGATGACCATGGGCCCAGAGTCTCAAAAGCAAGCGCCGCAGAAACGTAGTCCTTAGTAATGGCTGAGTATTTGCGACGCTTAAGCAACTGAGCAGATTCGGCAGCAGCACCCGCCTTTAGGCTCGAGCCTGATAGATGGGACGCTGCCAACGTATCAACGCAGGTTACATCCCACACAATTGCACACACACAGTCAGTGTACATAGTTTAAACTTACAAGTGTAATCGTAGCCTTATAGGTAAGTAGACTTACGTCTTCTTCATTATCCGGGTAGCCGCGATCGTCGCCAGTGAAACTAAACCCTGCACCCACCGGGTTGTCTATGAATAGCAAGGAGTAGTCTTCGGCCCATGTTACATTTCTAGTAGTTACTGTAAAGTGTAAATACATAATTACGAGTATGTTAGGTATTTATCTACTGTTGAAATATGTACTTAAACGATCAGAAAAGGAACTTATCACATACGAAAAAATCTAAACTGAATATCAGGGATCCGTTTGCGAAATATGAAGATTTAAAGTGCAAATTTTTGTTAGAGACCATCCCCAGTTAAACTGTTTTGTGTGTGAAAAAAATCATTTGTATATAAACGAAATTAAAAGGAATACTATCACAGCTGAGTAGGCTTTACAAGTTTAAGAGTAATAGTCGACCAATTTATAAAATGTCCGCATATTGTGACGGGCAATTAGGGAACCCTGACTGCACGCGGATCGACACGCACTACACCGGTTTTATATTTTAGCTGAAGTCCAACAAGTAAGTGCATCTCACAAAAGTTTGTCACCAACCTTTGCCATCAACAATCTGTATCGGACCTACTAGATCAAATACACCCATCAGCGATGAAGCCCCTGGCCCTCCTTGCAGCCAAATAATCCATGGGGTGTTTTCCATGTCAGCTTTCGGAAAGAACCAGAAGAAAAGGTTCGAATCGTACTGTTCCTTCACGGTGAGAAATCCGGAAAAACTTCTTATGCCAAGAAAACTGGCGCTGTTGACTTCGGAAGAGGCGCGAGCGAATGATGCGTGGCCATTTTTTATAAGTCCCGTCAAAATTAGGCAAGATTGGCACGGATCCTCCGTTAATAGTGACTTGGCCAGTGAGATGCTAAAAAAGATTCTAATTAATACTCATAAATCGACCAGCTTTTAAAGTCTTAGCAAAAATATCCAGGACGGAATGGAAGATCGATTATTCTTCTTGATTTAATAGCCCTACTAACTACCACTCTCTCTCTCATCAACCTAATGCGGGCTCAGTACTGAGCACGAGTCTCCTCTCAGAATGAGAATTGTTTGGCCATACTCCAACACGCTGGGCAAGTGCGGACTGGCACACTTCATAGTTCATACACCTTCGAGGACATTACGAAAAACTTTCGACCGTGCAGGTTCATAAAACGCACATAACTCCGAAAAGATGGAGGTGGTCACTAGGCTATTACCGCTTCATCCACCTATCACTCTTGTAGAGAAGTTAAGTGCCTAAAATTTTTTCACGAGCTCATGAAGTCAGGTTCAATTAATTAATTGAATCGAGGCTCGACAAACTTCATAGGTCAAGGTAAACATTTTTTATCCATACTAGTATTATAAATGCGAAAGTGTGTTTAATTGCGCTATCAGTGATTTTAACGAATTTCGATAAAGCGATATGGATATCCCGAGGATAGGATGGATACCTCGGAAGATCAAATGTTCCTACGGGACTTCAATAACTCGACGCGAGAAAACAACGGAACATAAAGGTACCTAATATTATTTTGATAATATTATAATTTCTTGATATCTATACTTGTATGAAATGTTATGAAATTGTACTTTACTTACTATGACTGAGGCATTGATTTAATATTTTTGTAAGGATCTGTTTTTTAATTTAATATCTAATTGAAATTGTATTAATTTGATATAATTATTATTGTCAGTTGTGCATGTGATACTACTTGTGATAGCCAATAACAGGTTGAGCATTTATCATGTATAAATAATAAAAATGCTAGCTAGCCTAACCTAATTACTATATAAATCATGCCCACGTGGAATGGTGGCAAGAATGCTGGCTGCATTTTCGCGCTGGACAGCCAGGCTGATCCTTTGCGCAAAAAATGAGCCAGCCCTTCTGTCACCATGAGGCAATTAACCGCGGTGAAATATCTCGCAAAAAAATTTTGCCACTAAGACTCCACGGCCCAAGGGTCTCCACGGCAAACGGAACAAATATGTAACTCTCTATTTATGAGAGAGGCATACTTCCGCCGCTTGCCGGTTTCAGCCTTTTCTTTTTTTTTTCTCCAAATAAATTATAAATAAATAAGTAATAAGCAATAATCCTGAAACGCACCGTTATCTATGGGGCAGTTAGTTAACAACAATTAACACATGAATCAAATAAACACAACTCAAAAAAATAATTAAATATGCATTTTACCAAAAATATAGTTGAAACACTTAATGTACAGTATTCATTTTCTATTACACATCAATCTAGTGTATCAACTGTTATATTGTTGTCCAAATAAGTATTAAATAAATAAGTAATAAACAATAATCCTGAAACACCACCGTTATCTATGGGACAGTTAGTAGGTATTTAATATACATTTTTTAACAATAATTAACACATGAATCAAAATAAAGACAACTCAAAAAAATGTTTAAGTATGCATTTTACCAAAAATATAGTTGAAACACTTTATGTACAGTATTCATTTTCTATTACACATCAAATAAAATGAAAATATATCTAAGACACATAACACAATACTAAGCTAGGCACAGGGCACTGTTATCAAGAGTATGTTTTAATGTTCAGTGATTAAGTGTGAAGATAATTTCGTGCAGTCAATCAAAATCCAGTTTAACTCATTCCGCAAATTATATTACCTTTTGTAAATATTATTTAGGTACTTAGTGTAGGTTTTGATTTATTGGTGAGTGTCAGAATATGTAGTCTAAACGGCCGTATATTTATTTGACTTAGAAGCTTGATTTTTTACAGCTCCAAAATTTGATATTAATTTCAATTTGATAAAAACGTGTTCCTAAGAAAATGGGCATTGACAGACAGACAGACGGACAACGAAGTGATCCTATAAGGAATCGTTTTCCTCTTGAGGTACGGAACCCTAAAAATAATCTTGATTTTTTTTCTACAGAATATGTTGTAGTCGGACGGGCATAAAAAAGATACGCAAAGTTCGTAACGCTCGCGAATTTGTCTATTGTTTATCTGTACTTAAATGTGTGCTTATAAATCCTCCACGTATAAATATGCCTAATATAAATATGTATAATGTATACCCTAGATCCTAACGATTCGGACGGTGGATATCTATTAAGTACTATTCGGCTCGAAATGGGGTAGAAAAAATGGGTGAAAGTTGAAATTGAACAACAAAGACTAATGGAAAATCGAAGTACTTACTCAAATTGAGGAGACGCGTCATCCGAAGCCGCCTCTTATCTTGCAGATGATCGCCGATATTGCGAAAAACATAATTTGAATGTACAATAAGGTGTTACGAGTCAGAAAAAAACGTCGAGCGTGGGAAATTCTCGCTGCGGGCCATGCTGTAAGTTGTAAGTGATTACCCACATTTACGCACTCCGAACACGTAGCAACTGTAACGCATCGGTGTTTGTTTTACTATCAACATCCTAAATATAGAGCAAATCACATTTTAAAGAGCGTGCAAGAATCTATCGCAAATGTCGGGAGCGTGGGAGCGCGGTTATGCTAAGCAGGTCATTGGTACCCTATACCTGTTCGCTCTGTATCTACAGCATGATCCTGATTTGTTATGGAAGATTTATCTTAATTTTTTGCAACTTTTATTTTGTGTCTTAAAATAAGTAGTCCTATGCCGAAAAATGTGCATTGATCATTGTTACAATCTAAATTGTTGTGATTGGCAGAATTTATGGTAATCTTGCTGGACTTTGGTCAAATACGAGAAAGTCTAATTAGACAAACGAGGATAGTAGCAATAATTTTACCGTCCTAGAGCCCCAGATTTTCTTGCTTCCATTTGTCTCATTTGTTATACAGTCGCAAGTGTATAACTTTATGTGATGTTACGACTTACGAGTTACGATACCAAGTATCATATTAACAAATAATACTCTTTGTTTTGAACCTCGTTTACTGTCATCTCTCCATCTCGTTTTCTTAAATACATTTTCCAATAACATAATGCATTCATTGAGATCCTAACGGTTTTCAGTCTACTGACTTGATTGAGAATTCAGCCTCGCAACCGGTTGAAAAAGATATAATGTAGGTTACTTTGGTTCCTCAACGCACCCAGTTTTTTAATTTCTGATAACGTACAAAAATTCCGAGCAAAGGTTTCTTCAGCCACCAACACGCATTGGAGCAGCGTGGTGGGTCTAAGCTCTAATTCCCTCTCTCCTATGAGTGTAAAGGCCTGTGCTTGTGCCCAGCAGTGGGACGTTAATGGGTTGCAGTGGTGGTTTCTTTATCACAATCTCAGTATGTTTCTTTTTAGACTCATACCTAGTTAGTTCTCGATGGTTATAGTACCTTGGAGAGCACGTAAAGCTGCTGATCCTAAGCCGGACTTCACCCCTGTCGTATCAGAACTCGGATTGTCGTTAAGTAGCCAATTACTGTTGGTGTGTGCAAAAGTGAATAAGTACTCGTCGCAAATTTGTGTTGAGCACCCTGTAGATAGATCGAGATAAATCCAAGTTCAAGGCGCAGTATAGACAAGCGGCAGCGGGTATACAAGTCACCATTCGCCCGCCATCCCCCAGGGGAGGAACACAGCTTTACTTAGTTTGATTTTCTTCTTTAAATTGATACTCATCAGGATATTTCAAATACCAATATGCTCGCGAAATTGCTGGTCCTTTTTATGTAAGTTTTTTTTGGTTTCCTTTTCAAGATTTGGATCTGGCTGGAGCCAGTTTCGATGCGATGGGAATATCCTATAGTTATTTCGAGATTTTTAAAAGTTTCTAGTCAGTTTTTTCGTGATGTAATATGTATCACGTGTCATGTCGATAATAATTTCTTCAGGTGATCTAACTCTATTAGTACTTAAAGCTTCCTCTAGTAACACCTACTATTGACTAAATAGGTCTGATAAAATTTATCCACAGAATTGCAAAAATCTAATGAAAATCTTTACGGTTCAAAAACATCTTTCTTAGATCCATGTATCTAGATCAACTTAGATCTAGGATCCATTTGACCAACCTACCTACCTACTAGTAGCTAAACTCTAAACCTTTTGTAAATTCCGTGATGCATTTTATTAGTTACATGGATGCAAGTTAATAAATCACAATAATATTAATAATAATAAGTATGAATTCATATCCATTCACTTTTAGTTCAAAATCTTTCCTAACCATAAAATAATCCATTTACTAATCTTTGCAGTGCACTAAAATTCTACATCAATGTTTGCAGTAACTAAAACATCAATCAGTCCTTTAAATTACTACTTGCCAATTTAAAACCATTAACTATAATCCAAGCTATAGAGATGGATACCGTGGGAACTTGCCGCTCGAGTGGCGTTGAAATCTTTTACGCTCGCCACTACTAAGCAAAAGTGTAAACAAGCTCGGCGAAGCTTTTTTGTTTTGATGATGCGAAATCTCGGTTCGAAATACCTACAAAGTTCAATATACTTTAAAGTGTCGTTCAATAAACGTACCATATACACCTAGTAGGTATTAATCCTCAATATTAATTATTTTTTACACCGTAATATATACTTTAATAATTTAAATGCGATTTAGGTTTTACTTTACCGATCAAAGAGAAAAAACTGGTTTGAAAATCTATAATATGTACCTTAGGTACGTAGTGACGTTTCTCCCGACTCACTTACTCACTCACTGACTGACTCATCGTCAAAGCCCTGCACTAACCCTTGGACCGAGAATGCTGAAAAGCATGTTATATTTATGTAGACAAGAAGGCCTACACGGATTTTGTAAATAATCATAGGAGCGAAGCGGCGGGTGGTCGCTAGTAAAGTAAATAACATACGATGCCTAAGCTATTTACTACTATAAATTAAAAGAGGAACTGCTGATTTTCGTGCCGGTTCTTTTCGATAGAATTTACTTACCGAACCGGTGGTAGAGTCTTGACTAATTATAAGTGACACAAGTTGTCTAAAGTTAATAAATAAATCATTTATAATTTCGTAACTTGTTGTCGTAGATACTAGTAAGCAATGTTCCTGTTATACCTTGTAACTCTAATTTGCAAGGGAACGAGGCAATCTACTCTAACCGTAAGCACGAAATTGTTTCGTGTATCGCAGGATCTTTTAAGGAATGATAAAAGTACCGAGGTAACTAAGTAATGGATATTTTTTTTCTCTAGTTGTGTGCACCAAGTTTTCACCGCAGACCGCAGCAATTCCTTACCCGAATTGCCACCAGGGGAGGCCCCAGAGCCCATTGTCACATTCATGGAAAGGACCTACCAACCAGGAAGGAGTAGAGCAGGCTACGACGGAGGGGAACCCCTGCTTTTATCTCCACTGATAGAAGCCAATAAGCTTGACGAAGCGAGGAAAGCTGCTTATGTAGACTCTGTTTATACTTTGCCTGGTACGGACAGCTATTCGGGATACTTAACCGTAAGTTTCTTCTTTATTCTTTTGTTAATTAATGTCAACTATAAGAATTCAAATATCAATTGCTTCATACGGTGAAGGAAAACGTCGTGAGGAAACCTTCACGCCCGAGAGTTGGTGTGAAGGTGTGTGAAGTGTGCCAATCCGCATTTGGCCAGCGTTGTGGACTAAGAGGCCAAACTATATGGTTTTAATATGTCAAAAGCAGTTCCTAGACTAGACTTGATTAAAAAATATATGTTTTGTCGACTGGGAATCTAACCTGGTAGGTAACTCTGGCGACGAGGCACTGGATGTCTAACTAGATTAATTAACTTACCTCGTTATCACATCACTATACACTCTTGGTACATTGCAGGTTAATAAAGAGTATAACTCAAATCTCTGGTTCTGGTATTTCCCTGTGGCCGATAAACCAGTTGAGGAGACTCCCTGGATCATTTGGCTGCAAGGAGGACCAGGCGCGTCTTCCGTCTATGGCCTCTTTACTGAAATAGGACCTTTCACAGTTTCAGATGATTTACAGATTGAAGGTAAGTACTTAATTAATTAATTACAATAGTATATATCTTATTACTTAATTTACATAACTTAATGTGTTACATAAATAGGACCTTTCACAATTGCAGATGATTGTCAGATTGAAGGCATGTGTCACAAACTAAGTGTATAAACCATGAGATTTTTTTTGCATGAATCTCGTAATCCATCAGCGCCTATCGCCTATAGAATTGGGTGACTATTTGACAAAATAGTCAAATCAGAAACTTTTTTCAAAATTTCCGCTTAGTATGGGATATTCACAATTTTTTTGTGACTTTATCAAAAGTAAACGCTCTTTTTTACTTTAGTCGATAGTTTAAAACAGTTTTCAAACATAAAATTAACAGAGGACGTGGGTATTACATCTTTTGGCAGGTCCTCAATTTAACAAATAATCGCTAGGTATAAAATAATATATTTTTGACATAGGCTACATAGGCATAATATCCTAATTATGTAGCTTTTAAAAGGGCGTCAAAGTCGTTTCAACTGATAAAGCCCCAATCTTGACATACCTAGATCTCTTGCAAAGATCTCCACAGAACTTGCCAGCAGCTGAATTTCCTTTGAAGATCCTTTATGTAGTACCCTAAAGATGCAGGTATAATAATGATACTTAAATTGATTTGATTGATTGACGAGTTAATCATAAATTGTCTATTTAGTTAAAATTGAGCTTACCTAAACGTAATTTTGGAGGCTAGACTTATTTTTTGTAATTTCACAGAAACAAAATACTCCTGGGGCAAGAACCATTCTCTCCTATTTATCGACAACCCCGTGGGCACCGGCTTCAGCTTCACTGATGACGATCGCGGCTTCGCAACTAATCAGACTACTGTAAGTTTGTCCTAATATGCTACGCTACCTACATATTTACGACTACTTAAGTACCATAATTTAAAGTTAAACTGACCTCCCTTATGTAAATAAGGGAGGTTTTGAGTTGGGTGTATATTTTTATGTACTATGTTCCTTCTCCGATTTCCCTGAGATTTACGTTTTTTTAAACTTTTGAAATTTTGGATACTCTGCATCATACCCTGCTGACCTATCCTATCCTAGCTTCACTCGGGTGGACTGTCTCAAAATCCTTCTTCAGGGTCTACGTAGAGATAAAATTATGCTAAAATTATGTAAAATATCATGATTCTAGAATCAACTATGTAACCTGCAGGTACGTTAATAATTTGTCTCTCAGGAAGTATCTTCTTCTAAATCAGATAATTGATAATTATTGATTTACTGTTTTTACAGCAGATAGTATCTACAAATAATATTGTTTTTTTTTGCACAGATAGGTGAAAATCTTTACACGGCGCTTCAGCAATTCCTGACCTTGTTCCCTGAACTACGGAAGGC
Organism: Erebia palarica; assembly: GCA_964035005.1. NCBI lineage: Eukaryota > Metazoa > Arthropoda > Insecta > Lepidoptera > Nymphalidae > Erebia > Erebia palarica. Next base: position 34,206,888 of record OZ035985.1, on the reverse strand, counting down.
ACCTCTGACGATAGCAGGAGAGTCCTACGCGGGCAAACATATCCCGTCCCTTGGCGTTCAAATCCTCTGGAATAAGGAACATGATGAACCGATAAATTTACAGGTAAGAACCTAATATTCGATTTTGTAATTGGGGGATTAAGGTCCGAATTTTGGGGAGGCATATAATGCATTAGTGTGTGCTCCAAAACCGCTGAACTCTTTAATGTATTCATTCATATTCCGATGTAATGGGAATTCGACAAGACGACTTTACTTGCTGTTAGAAGCATGGGACGAATACCGCATGATCCTACCCTTAGGCATGTTTTAGCAATTTGTTGACAGAAAACGCCATTACCTCTTAATGATTCTGGCGCTTTTCGGGAAATGGCCGGGACTGTCGTCGTCTGCAGTCGAACAAGCTAACCAATGAGATTCATATCTATCCACGTTTTCATGTCATCTTTTGTGCAGGGTTTAGCCATCGGAAATGGATTCATAGATCCTTTATCGCTGCAACGATACAGCTATTTTGTTCGTGAAGCTGGACTGGTCGATGATAAAGTTGCCAACTTCATGGTCCAACTGGAGACTGCCGTCGTTCAGTTCATCAACAAAGGGGAAATGCTTAAAGCATACGCTGTAAGTACTGGCATTTATTGCACCGATTTTATTATGAAACTTCTATAGAGAGCCGTTATATTTATAGTACGTAGAATTAGTAATTACGGGATATGTTTATTATCATCATAATTTAAACCCATCTCCAGTCTCCTCTCAGAATGAGCACTCAGCACAGCACACTAGCCAACATACTTAATAGATATCATACACCTTTGGGAACTTTAAGGGGAGCTCTCAGACATTTCGGTTTTCTAACGATGTTTTCTTTCACCTTTAAACCTACATATAAATTAAAATATTTTCTATTCCAGTACTACAACTATCTACTGCAGCTGTTCCTCTCAGAATCAAAGCTGAACAACCTATATAACTTTTTGCAAGAGAACATAAGTTTGGATGGCGCATACCTCGACTTTCTTCAGAGAGACGAAATAAGACGAGCCCTTCATATTGGGAACACTAACTTCACGTCAATCGGAGTTGTGTACAGGAAATTGGTTCCTGACTTTATGGCCAGTGCGAAGAATTGGCTAGAGGAGTTATTGGAAAACTACAGGGTTATGCTTTACAAGTAAGTCAATAATTTTTAGGGTTCCGTACATACCTCAAAAGGAAATACGGAACCCTTATAGGATCACCCTTTGTTGTCCGTCCGTCTGTCTGTCAAGGCCCTTTTTCTCAGGAACGCATGGAGGTATCAAGCTGAAATTCATATCAAATACTCAGGTCTACTGTCCCTTAGAGCCGTGAAAAAATCAAACTTCTAAGACAACGCATTCAAAAGATACAGCCGTTTTTACTGCAAATTTTCATCACTCGCAACGGAATCAAAACCTACAGGGTACTTCCCGTGAACTCAGAATCTTGAAATTTGGTACGAAGCAACGTCATAAAGCACAAGTAAAGGAAAAATTGCGAACAGCATAAATTTTTAGTTACATCGTATCATAAAAATATTTTTAATAATTTTAAACTTACTACAGGTTTGTACAGAACCCTCGGTGCGTGAGTCCGACTCGCACTTGGCCGGTTTTTTATAGAGCACTTGATACTCACAGCTAAGTCATCGATCCCCAAAGTGACTAAAGGTTTTTATGGGGAGGCAAAGCTATAGTTAGTCTTTGTCAACCGATAGATGTCTTGTCTCACTTAGATTTTGCGAAGGGGAGACACATTGTGGTCCTACGCCGCCCGGATTCAACGCCTCACAGTGATTTACTTGATGTCGTCCGTCCACCTAATGAGGGGAGAGGCTGCCAATTAGCTACGCTTTCCGATGTTAGTGACCGTTCAAAACCTCAAACATCTATCTTTTATTGGAACTATAAGTATGCGCCGACAATTGCCAGAGCTGTAGCTAAGCTTCGCAAGCTGTCCTATCTACTAATCAGTATATTCAAATTGATAATGATTTTTTTACTCTTAATTCGTTTCCCAATTTAAGGTTTTCTTTCTATTCTATATGAAAATTTCACAACCTAATTTAAACTTGCCTTTATAGACAAAGTTTAAGAAATCCATTAAAAGTATAAGATATGCAAGTATCCTCCTGAGTAAAAAATCTTATTTTACTGATGAAAATTCTGTAAATGATAAAAGTGCATGGATTTGACTCGCTCCAGCAATGCTAAGGACAGCGGTTACAAGTAACCGTATTGATGTAATTGTAAATTATTTTTTTCAAAAAAAGCAACCACCGAGTTCTTGTTGGTTCTTCTCTTTGGAAATGGCATTCTGAACCAGTGGTAGAACCACTCGACGATTCAAAAGCACTTGTCAAAGTCTACTTGAATAAAAAGGTTTGAATTTTGAATTTTTTCAGTGGTCATCTAGACATCATCGTAGCTTATCACCCGTCTGTGAACACCTACGAATCGCTCGCTTTTTCTGGCACGTCAGAATTTAAATCTGCAAAAAGACATCCTTGGTACCACGATGGTAAATTAGCTGGGTATGTAAAAACTTTACCTTAAAAATTTCTTCCTGTGTTTTTTTACGAAATTGGTGTTTTATACTGTTTTCGGAAAACTATTCGTATCGATATTCCAAAAGTAACATTTTCCCATTTTTCCTCTAACGGTTCAAAAATAGAGCAGTGCGAGTGGGTAGTGACGTTTTAGATTTCAATCAGCCCCTTGACTGTTGAGAAACAGGTACAATCATATACTACCTACTTAAAATAATTATAAATATGAAACTGTGTTTTTCTTGGTTGAAAATCACTTAATTTTTTGAATGGATATACTAGTTTAGGTCCTGAAAATCAAAGAGATCCACTGGATTTTTACATACAAATCCATGATGTCTAAGCAGGGGCTGAAAAACAGATTCATAAAGGTTACAGAATGAAAGTGTAACAGAGTCGAAGGTGTAACACTTTTGAATGTGTTTTTAATACTGTTAACCCGAAACACCTAAATTTCTGTAACAGAAACGAATCTGTACCAGAAATGAAAGTGTTTTAAAGTGTAACCGAAATAGCGACGTTGCCAAATTTACTGTTGACGCGTATTCTGTTACAATTGTTTTAAGAAAAACATGGATATGTTGTTTCAGTGTGTTTAAAGTCCAATGAAGTGAGAAGAACGCGTTGTCACACCGTGAAGTTTGTTAGAGAATGTGCGTAATAAGGTTACCGATAAAAACCGGTTACAGATTGATTGGGTAACAGTATCTTTTCTGTTTCCGTTATATGTGTTCCTGTTTTAACAGTTTCAAAAAACAATGTTTAAACCCCATATTAGTTCGGTTACCGTTTCAGTCCTTATGTCTAAGTCAGGAGCATCAACTAGTAGGTATCATAGTAAAATTAATTGTATTTCACCAGATACTACAAGACGGCTGGAAACTTAACAGAAGTAATGGTCCGAGGCGCCGGTCATATGGTGCCTGCAGACAAGCCGGCTGCAGCTCTCGGTCTCATCTCGGCCTTCGCCCGCAGCCTCAACCTCGAAACAGATACCGGAATCCTGGTTGATGTACAAAAAAACTTACGAACTCACAGGCCTCCTTTGTAGTGGTTGTAGACTCAAATAAACACCTCTTACGTACGACTATTCTTTTGATTACCTACTTGATTTAATAAGTTCTGTTAAGGTACTTACTTACTCAGTATTTTTGTGTAAATAGTTCCATTAAATATTAAACTAAAAACGACGTTTGATTATTTAATAGAAAATACCTATCTCCTTAAATTAATTATGCAGGCGCCGAGTACTTAGGTTCTGAGCGGTAGTCCCATGGCAGTCCCTATTTATTTACTTACATAATAATGATAATAATAGGGATGATGCCTATATCAAAAATAAATTATTTCTAACTGATTATTAAATAGAGGGTCTTCCAATAAATCTAAAATTCACATCCTCGGTTAGTTTTAAGTTTGATAACTATTTTATCGTATAGAATTAGATAGATAAAGAAAAAAAGTGCGTTGAAATTTGATGACGTCGCAATTGCGAATTTCATACAACTTCCGTAATAAATGAAGAGCGTCTCTAGAGCCTTATACCAAGAGAAGAAAAAGATGTTTGATAAAGAGTTGCTGATTTGATTGAGTTGTCATCATCATAAAACGTACTTGAACTATGCTGTAACTATGCTATAATAAACACCGAAATAGCAGAATAAACGACGAAACGGTAGATACCTAATAGATTTGAACTCTTGAGAAGTTAAATCTCACAACAACGATAAGCACGGGAACATTTCAAATTTATCAGCGGGAAAATCGGAGGGCACGGAAGTGCCAACTGCCAACACGTTTTAATCAGGGACAAGTAACTATTTTGATGCAACAGATTAACAGGCCTATTACACTGCACTTCCAGAGAGCCTTGAATTAAGGGTGGGCGTGACCGCTACTTAGAGCGCTTATTACATAGGAATACGGATCAAATTAGGGACCCTAATCACCTATACTTTATATCACTACACTGATTGAAATATAAGGGTCCCTGTAATAAGTGCAGTGTAATAGGCCTATAAATCTTCAATTGCATGGATAATAATTTAATAAAAAAGGATAAAAGCATAACACAGGCTCGGGAGCCAGAAACTTATACTCGAACCTGCCAGAGACTAATAATAGTAATCTGTGTTCTTGTGATGTTATCTGTCAAATTGTTGGTGACGTTTTCGACAAAAGTGCGACTGCGACGAATAAGCATTTTGGTAATTGAAAAACCGGGCGAATTTCCCGGTTTTAGTGCTTCAGTTTAGTGATACACGATTATGTGGACTTCGTCTTTGTGTGTGTACAACATAGGATAGTTTACTTTGGAAAAATTACAAAATTACAGCACACCATGAGTCTATCCTTGTATGTGGTTTGCGCATTTCTGCTGTTGACTCCCATTAAAGCGTTTTATTTACCGGGTTTGGCGCCTGTGAATTACTGCAAAGCTGGTGAAGATAATGGGAAATCCTGTAAAGTAAGTTCTTGCAACCTTTTGGTACTTTTGATTTTTTATCACCTTGCTAATGGCTGTCGTATTCTTGCTTCGCCATGGCACCGAACCACTTTTAATATAAGCCAAGATCTTTAATCTTAAGATCTTTATTAGCCAAAGACCTTTGATAAGAATTGTACTCGATGCTAATTTTTCTCTAAACTTTCCTATTTACCATTCAGTATCAGCAGTGGGTCTAGTACCTAATAGCTGGCACAGTACAACTACAAATCACAGTAGTAATAAAGTATATTGTATATGATAAGATTGCAGTTGCCACATACAATAACAGTTTCATCCAAAAAAATTATGTACTTTTCCAACTGTAGGTTTGTAGTTATGTTAATTTGTTAATGCAATCTTTTCTAATTTGATTGCTCTACAATGTTGCTATGTATCTGGAATACTGAAATAAATAGTTTGATATTTTTATCAATCAAGTATAAGTTCAATACTTTCTTGCAAATTGACTAAAATATGTTTCAATAAATAGCTCAGCTTTGGTAAAGGAAAAAGGTACCTGGCTGATGTACTTGTGTACTTATAATATTGTATTGTATTGTGATTACATTTATTTTATGACATGAAAATTATGTACTTGAGTGCCTTTTTTAATATTCTAATATTATGAAATTTTTATTATGTCATTTTCTTATGAAATTATGATGTCATTGTAATTTGTAAATAACATTATATAGGTTTTGTATGACTAGGTACTTGGGTAACTTATTAATTTTTATATCATATCAATGTAAATTTGTATTAATGTTGTATTGTACTATCCCAATCTGACTTTCGTGAGCGCTTTTTCGTAAGTCTATGGTAAGAATAAATATAAATATACAATTATCCTAAATGATACTGCAACATGAGTTGTAAATAAATAAATAATAAAAATTACAGTAAAGACAACAAAATAAGGCCTGTGCCCACTGGTAGTGTAGCAGGGATTTTCATGTCACTAAAAGAAATATAACATAATTGTATAACAATAATACAAGTTAAACCTCCTTCATTACCTTTATGGCTTGAGAGCATCTAAAGATTTGAAGTAATACGTAAATGAAAGTATTTACTAGACTAACTAGTGGGCCAGGCAGATGTTGTCCTGCCTAACCTAGAATCCGATTGCAACACCCCCTACTGGGTCCAATTATGAATATAAACCATCCCTGGACCCACCCAATCATGCACAAAAAATTTCATCAAAATCGGTCAAGCGCATATACTAAAGGACATTCACAATCTTCTATATACATATATTAAAATCAATTGCTGTTCGTTAGTCTCGCTAAAACTAGAGAACGAGTTTTAGCAAGACTAACGAACAGCAATTGATAACTTTTAGACTAACTTTTAGTATATGTGCAGCGACGGAGGGGAAAGGGGAATAGGGGAGGGAGTCTACACCCCCTGTAAGCCAAACTCGTTGAATCCTAATAGTTTTCGAACAGAATGGGGGAGGGGGAGGAGGAGGAGGGCGGGCGGCCTAGGTAAGTTACCCTAGTTCCCTCCTACCTAATTCCCTCACACCATCCTTCACCCAAATAAATAGAGATTAACACGAATTTCGGGAAACCTAACCTCAAAATGTCGACATTTTAAAAATCAATATCTCGAAAACTATTACGATTTGACAGAAAATATTTTAGAGTTACGTTTATAACATTAATACTTTTCTGTAAAAAAAATGAACTGCCTACTGGGCGGCACATATACTAAAGTTGAGCCCTAATTGTACTTAATACAATATGAAATAGGTAATGAAGGAGAAAGTGATACCTACTCAAGTTCAAAGATGCTGTCTAGAAACTACAATAACTGTGTATGGTTTTTTTTACAGAATGAGATACCCCTGTATGTTAACAGGCTTAACACAGAGGAATCTGTCATACCGTTTGAGTATCACCACTTTGACTTCTGCCTCTCTGATGAAACCCAGTCACCAGTTGAGAACCTTGGTCAAGTGGTCTTTGGAGAGAGGATAAGACCGAGTCCATACAAACTGAGTTTTCTCCACAATGAGAATTGTAGACTCCTTTGTGAAAAGAAATACAGAGCATCTGATCCCGAGTCTACTAAGAAGTTGAACCTCCTTAAAATGGGAATGGCACTTTATTACCAACACCACTGGATCCTGGATAATATGCCTGTGACTTGGTGTTATTTAGTTAATGAAGGAGGAAAGACGTATTGCAGTACTGGATTCCCTATGGGTTGCCAAGTTAGGAAAGATTTGGTAAGTAACATTCTGATGAGATCTTTATTAGAGACTAGCTTATGCCAGCGACTTCGCCTGAGTTAATTGAGGTTTGTTTGAACTCTTTAATTTTCAGGGATCAAAAGTTGCAGTGTTATTCTAGACTCTCTATCTCTGTGCTAAATTTCATCCAGATTTGTTCAGCCGTTTTGGTGTGATTGAGTAACAGACATCCATCCAAACTCTCTCATTTATACTTAATATATGTATAGAAAAATAATTGTTGATAGCAATAGCGACTGCATAGTAGGGCATCACACTCAATGTGTATGACTGAGCCAACCCATAACGTAATCCAGATGTTATTAGGATAATAAAAATGGGTTTATTATCTGTTTCTCTTATGATTACAGTCAATCAAAAGAAAAGGATAGAATGCTAACTGTCATCCTAATAGAATCTGGATATGATATAACATCTATTTTGTGGCTTACTTTCATTCGCCTTGTATAAAGGCCCACATGCAGAAAAGCTATTGCTATTGGTATAGTCCACTAGTGTTGTGTTTTTAAAGGGCTATTATTATTTTAGATTTATCTATATGTGCCATAGTATATGATACAGTATTTTTTATTATATATTATGGATGTTTTAGCTCATCAAACCCTAAATCTAAAAAGCATATTTATCTATCAGAATTATTACTATCAGCTTTTGATGTTATCAGTGGTGAAAATGTTTATTATGTTTGGATATAAATTTTTTGCCTGTCTCAATATCGAACCAATTATAAAAAATATTCTTTTTGAATCAGATTTCAGGGTTCTTGTTTTATTTTCAGCACATACTTAATTCAACCTTATATTTAATTACCTACTTAAAGCTGAGATTAGGTAGTTAACTAGTATGTGAGCTTCAAAAGATGTACAAAATATATATTATACTCCAAGTTGGCATAAAGCCTCATTTTCCACTGAGGGGTATAGGTTTGATTAAAACTGCTCGACCGTTTCTGCTAGGTTAGCCCTCTGCGGTCTTGGACTGCATCCTCATCTTATATATAAAATTCTTGTGTTATAATGTTAGTTACCATACTCCTCCGAAACGGCTTGACCGATTTTTATAAAATTTTATATGCATGTTCAGTAGGTCTGAGAATCGGCTATTCAATCGGCCTCAATCCACGCGGACGGAGTCGCGGGCATCAGCTAGTATTATATAAAATAATAATATCAATCACATGAGATCATTTGTAGGGTTAAAAAAATGCTAGAAACCTGACACAGTTTACACATGTTTTAAATCTTTCACTAGGACACTTGTACACCTATAGTAAATACGGCTCAAAGTCAATTTGGAACCTACTATCTATTCAACCATGTTGATCTGGAGATCACATACCACAGTAGCCTGGAACAGGAGTGGGATGTGGATGTTGGCGAAAATGGTGGACGGATTATATCTGCTAAGGTGAGTTTGAAGCTGGCTCTCTATGGATATGAGAGGGATTTAGAGTTTTTACAAGACAGTCTTGTTTTTCACTTTTATTTCAATATGCATGCATGGGATTCGGCATACCCAAGACATCATTTTATATTTCAATGGCTGGATGGGTTTTAATCAAGATGTCTATGTCATGGGATTGTTATAGGCTTGATTTCGTTTGAATGAAACAAAAATGACTGAAAAAACAAAATGGCACTGGCGGTACACAAAAATAATTATTGTGTACCATATTGAGTGGCATAACACTGAATAGCCCTTTCAAAATCAAAAAAATTATTCTTAGACTATTTTACAGACATAAGCTCGTTTTAAGAATTAAATAAATAATAAATAAAATATATATTTATTGCCAATACACAACAGTTACAGTCATTTAAACTTTGGTCTCCACACTAGGGAGCCTGTATGGTGGAGCCCATATTATGATTACCTAAGTTTAGAATTAACCGAGGACTAACTAGGAAACAATAGATGAATTTTTAAATTTTAAGTAAAACATAATATAAACGAATTTAATTTTGCATGCCGGATTATAAAGTGAAACATTTCTACTGGAAAATTAACATATAACAAAGACTTTTTTTTTGCTACCTAAATGCTGTATGGGTAATTTGGATATTAACATATTTCTTGTTTATTGGTGCATTGTAAACCGCTGTTAAGTTTTTGAAAACTTCTTACTAATATAAGTTCTTGGTAAAAAAGATACTCGTCGAATTGGAATTTTTTTGGAAGTTGGTTAATATGACAATTAATTGTAATTTGTAATTTTCAGGTCAAACCAGCCAGTATCAAGCACCAAAGCCAGGATGCCATGGATTGTAGCGCCCGGAACAATCCTCTCATTATACCCAACGCACTTTCCAAAGAAGAATTTAACGTCATATACTCTTACCGTGTTACGTATATTAAAAACAACACCATCAAATGGTCGTCCAGATGGGACTATATACTTGAGTCAATGCCACAGACTAATATACAATGGTTCTCTATATTAAATTCACTGGTGATTGTGCTGTTCCTAAGTGGTATGGTCGCTATGATACTGTTAAGGACTTTGCACAAAGACATAGCTAGATACAATCAAATGGAGTGTGGGGAAGATGCACAGGTATGTATTTTTTTTAAAACCTGTTTGGTAATTATTAGTATCACTCATCGATATATATGTACTAGATGGGCCCTTTCATAGAAAAAAATTGGGCGTCCGACCTGTAGAGCGCACTCCACACCTGTGTAACCCTGTCCTTGTCCCCGCCATAGCGCTGTCCTGCTTTTCAGACTAGAAGGCGTTAGTAAAATAAGTCCACATTATTTGTTTGACAGGGCCCTATGTAAATTGAGGTTGTTGATAGCACTTGTGAAAGTTTATTGAAATACAAAAAAACTATTCTATTCTATCCTAAAATTTAATGGCACTTACAATTGTAAGCAACTGTTTATTTAATTTGGTCTTTTATACATGCAGAAAATAGCAAAAAATTGTCATGTAGCATTAATTATAGTAGGTAAAACTGTAAGGCTTCATAGGGCCGGTTCATATCTGGCAAGCCGCAGCGCAGAGCATTACTGCCAATCCATAATCGACTTTGTTTAAGTTCAAATAAAATCAAAAATCAACTGACGACACTACTAGACCCGAGAGCATCGAAACGACTTGAGGCGAAAGGTTAATTTAAAGCAAAGCATTAATTTTATATTAATTTTATTTTTCTACTATTATTTTATTTTTATACTATATCTGCATCAGCGAAGTTGATACTGGTTTGCCAGGGAAAAGTGCTCTGTTTTGCTCTTCGCCAGATATGCGCTGGCCCTTAGAGCTTTATAGTGGGGGCACCCACCGTTGTCATGCAGGTTGTTCTATAACTAATTGCCTGTGTTAAAACACAGGTTATTGGTGCTCCAGCAGCCTACCCTATCTGTGGCTTTTGTAAACCTCACGTTATGCCGTTTGGGTACAGTCTTCTTCCCTGATCACTTTGCTATTCTAATCTTACTAGTGAGTACATAGGGTTTTTATAGTAATTATTTTGTTGCTTGTAGGAGGAGTTTGGCTGGAAACTCGTTCACGGAGATGTATTCAGACCGCCGCGTCGCGGGATGTTACTGGCCGTGTTCCTTGGCTCAGGATCTCAGGTAAGTTATATATCCAAAATTATCCATTATAAAACCGACGTGTATACTGGGCTACTTCTCGTCCACCTGCAATATTTTGAATTTAAGATTTATGGGACCTTAATAAAAATACTTTTGGTAGATCCTTACTTCTATACTAATCAATCAAATAATCAATATCAATAATCAATCAATCAATATTATAAATGCGAAAGTTTGGATGGATGTATGGATGGATCACGGCAGAACGGCTCAACGGATCTGGGTGAAATTTGGTACAGAAAAAGATTATAGTCTGGAATAATGCATAGGATACTTTTTATCCCGGGAAATCAAAAAGTTCCCACGGGAACCAAAAACCTCAATTCACGCGGACGTCGCGGGCATCAGCAAGTATTGTCATAAATCATCGTAATCAACATAACCTGCGGTCATTCTGCTGATGCAGAATATTGTAATAGCGTTCTTTCATCGTAGGCGTTTATTGAAGATTGACCCCTCCACTACTTGACAGGAGCACTGATGCGACGCCAAGATGCCACATGTTCACTTTATCGGTTCGGTATTGTCATAAAACCAAAGATTCAGTTGAGAAAATTATAGTGTAAGATTACGGGAGGGCTTTTAGAAGATTATGGAATTTTTGGCAAAGATGTAAAAGTGATGTATTTTTTGCTATATTGTAGGCGTGTAAAAAATAACGTGATGCATTCGCGATTGTATACTTTACGCTGGTTAAGCGTCCACGTTTCCGCCCGTGACCCCTTCACAACCTAGGCGTTCTGTACATGAACAATGATGGCCAATGTATAAATAAACCGCAGGTGTTCGGTATGACGCTAGTAACACTCGCGTTCGCTTGCCTGGGCTTCCTGTCTCCGGCGAACCGCGGCGCGTTGATGACGTGCGCGCTCGTGGCCTGGGTGCTGCTGGGCGCGGCCGCGGGCTACGTCAGCGCCAGGGTCTACAAGAGCTTCGGCGGCCGACGGTGGAAGAGCAACATCCTGCTCACCTCCATGGTGTGTCCAGGGTATGTACTCTGATACCTGCTGTCACTCGTGTCGCGAACCGCGGCGCGTTGATGACGTGCGCGCTCGTGGCCTGGGTGCTGCTGGGCGCGGCCGTGGGCTACGTCAGCGCCAGGGTCTACAAGAGCTTCGGCGGCCGACGGTGGAAGAGCAACATCCTGCTCACCTCCATGGTGTGTCCAGGGTATGTACTCTGATGCCTGTTGTCACTCGTGTCGCGAACCGCGGTGCGTTGATGACGTGCGCGCTCGTGGCCTGGGTGCTGCTGGGCGCGGCCGCGGGCTACGTCAGCGCCAGGGTCTACAAGAGCTTCGGCGGCCGACGGTGGAAGAGCAACATCCTGCTCACCTCCATGGTGTGTCCAGGGTATGTACTCTGATGCCTGTTGTCACTCGTGTCGCGAACCGCGGTGCGTTGATGACGTGCGCGCTCGTGGCCTGGGTGCTGCTGGGCGCGGCCGCGGGCTACGTCAGCGCCAGGGTCTACAAGAGCTTCGGCGGCCGACGGTGGAAGAGCAACATCCTGCTCACCTCCATGGTGTGTCCAGGGTATGTACTCTGATGCCTGCTGTCACTCGTGTCGCGAACCGCGGCGCGTTGATGACGTGCGCGCTCGTGGCCTGGGTGCTGCTGGGCGCGGCCGCGGGCTACGTCAGCGCCAGGGTCTACAAGAGCTTCGGCGGCCGACGGTGGAAGAGCAACATCCTGCTCACCTCCATGGTGTGTCCAGGGTATGTACTCTGATACCTGCTGTCACTCGTGTCGCGAACCGCGGCGCGTTGATGACGTGCGCGCTCGTGGCCTGGGTGCTGCTGGGCGCGGCCGCGGGCTACGTCAGCGCCAGGGTCTACAAGAGCTTCGGCGGCCGACGGTGGAAGAGCAACATCCTGCTCACCTCCATGGTGTGTCCAGGGTATGTACTCTGATGCCTGCTGTCACTCGTGTCGCGAACCGCGGCGCGTTGATGACGTGCGCGCTCGTGGCCTGGGTGCTGCTGGGCGCGGCCGCGGGCTACGTCAGCGCCAGGGTCTACAAGAGCTTCGGCGGCCGACGGTGGAAGAGCAACATCCTGCTCACCTCCATGGTGTGTCCAGGGTATGTACTCTGATACCTGCTGTCACTCGTGTCGCGAACCGCGGCGCGTTGATGACGTGCGCGCTCGTGGCCTGGGTGCTGCTGGGCGCGGCCGCGGGCTACGTCAGCGCCAGGGTCTACAAGAGCTTCGGCGGCCGACGGTGGAAGAGCAACATCCTGCTCACCTCCATGGTGTGTCCAGGGTATGTACTCTGATGCCTGCTGTCACTCGTATCGCGAACCGCGGCGCGTTGATGACGTGCGCGCTCGTGGCCTGGGTGCTGCTGGGTATTTGATACACCAGATCAGTATAGGAACGACCTACACATAATATGTAATCCAAATTAAATGGCTGAACAGATAGATGACCATTGGAGCAACCGTGTTCTAGAACTCATTTTCGAGTCAACATCTCTTGACGATGCTCCGGTGTCGGAGTGAAACGTATGTTGAGATTGAGAATAATTTGGAAGATCTGTTTGGTGTGTTGAATTGCTGGCTTACTGGGCGGTGAATATCGCAAGCTACACGTGCAAGCTACATGCTGTACCATATAGATTTGTCAGCTTTGGCGGGTTATAGCGAATTAAACTTCTAGTTCCTACATTATTATGGACTTGCTTCTATCCAATAAGAACTGTGCTATTTACGCGCTATCATCAAGGCTATGTCCAGCAGTTGACGCTAACTTGCCAAGATGTCCAATAACTTGCTTAAAAATCCTGTAGGCCTATTTAGGCTTATTACAATGCATGCACTTTTTACAGGGCCCTGTGGTAAGGGTGGGCGTGGCCGCTAGTTAGAGCGGCGCTTATTACACAGCAATAAGGACCTATTTAGGGACCCTTTTTCCCTAAATCTTATTACACTAAACTGATTTAAGTGTAAGGGTCACTGTGAAAAGGCATATATATGTCACTGTAAAATTGTAAAAACCGTTAGATTATATTCTATCTCGCGAAATTGCAAACTGTCGAAAGATTACGCATATATAACGCATTATTTTCCGGTAGATTGTAATCTGATAGGTAAATAAACCCGATAAAACCTAACTACCTAACTACTCGCACTACCTGCTTATTTATGTCGAACCCTAACCTAACCTACAAGAACGAGACAAGAAAACGTAAATACAATGAATATTTCAAAAATTGACACTCTGAACATTGAACAGTTCACAATCTGTCGACAGTTTACAATTTCGCGAGTTAGATTATAATCTAACGGTTTTTACAATCTTACGGTCACATATTATGTCCTTGTCCAAGGTGGAAGCTTCACATGTACCAAATTTTGTCCAAATAGCCATCAAAAGATAACACATTCTGCATTTTTAATATTATTAATGCGTCTTTCTCTTTCCAGCGTGGTCTTCTCCCTGTTCTTCATAATGAACCTGGTGCTGTGGGGCAAAGGCTCCTCAGCTGCGGTCCCCTTCTCCACTCTGGTCGCGTTGCTGGCTCTCTGGTTCGGAGTGTCTGTACCTCTCACCTTTATTGGCGCTTACTTCGGGTTTAGGAAACGGGTGAGTGACGACTTATTTTAACTATATAATCATCATCTAGAAAATGATGAGTAGATTCCAAAAAATATATAACACTATAGTTCAATATTCAGTGATTCACAAAAAAATATCATTTAATTAAAATGTTAATAAGATTCTAATTTAACTAGATTAATTTAGATTTTTAACTTTTTAGTTCGTTTTTTGGCAGGGAAGTCGTGTTTTTTAATTTTTTAAACTATGACTTGTAGCATCTAATAGGGATTATTAAATTGGGGGTATTCCAAAATACCTAACACCTTCACATCCTCGGTTAGATTTAAGTATGATAACCATTTTAAAATATTGATTAAAGAAAAAAAGTGTGTTGAAATTTGATGATGTGATTCAAATCCTATTACCATATAAAGGATTACTTAAATGACAAGGAAGCTTGGCAATGATTTGATCTATTGGCTGTGATAGTTGCTTGGTTACGATGATTATTTGTGAAATGGTGATAATGAAAAAAAAACCCGGCTGAGTTTGTTGTGGGCTCTTCTCAAACCAGGGCGCCTTTGGAACCCTCGTAGCTTTAGTTTTAAGATACCGTTACTGATTATCACCATTATATTTTTATACATAACTAGACGTCAATAAAAGTAGTATACCTACCTAAATTGAATAAACATTATTTGACTTGACTTGATGACGTCACAACTGTGAATTTCATACAACTTCCATACTGCGTTTTCAAGTTTGATAAAGAGTTGCTGATTTGATTGAGTTGTCAACATCCCTAGTGACCATATTTTAGCATTTAATTACGTTTTTTCTTCAGATCCTATAATAGGGATGATGTCTATATCAAAAATAAATTATTTCTTACTGATTATTAAATAGATGGTCTGCCAAAATACCTGAAATAAACATCCTCGGTTTGTTTTAAGTTTCTTAATATAGATTAAAGAAAAAAGAATGTGTTGAAATTTGATGACGTTACAATGGTGACTTTCATACAACTTCCTTACTAGAAGTGTGTTTTCAAGTTTGATAAAGGCTGATTTGATTGAGTTGTCATCATCCGTATTGCATACCCAACCCTGACCATATTTTAGCATTTAATTACGTTTTTTCTTCAGATCCTAGAATAGGGATGATGCCTATATCAAAAATAAATGATTTCTAACTGATTATTAAATAGATGGTCTTCCAAAATACCTGAAATTCACATCCTCGGTTAGTTTTAAGTATGATAACCATTTTAAAATATTGATTAAAGAAAAAAAGTGCGTTGAAATTTTATGACGTCATAATGGTGACTTTCATACAACTTCCTTACTAGAAGTGCGTTTTCAAGTTTGATTAAGGCTGATTTGATTGAGTTGTCATCATCCGTATTGCATACCCAACCGTGACCATATTTTAGCATTTAATTACGTTTTTTCTTCATATCCTAGAATAGGGATGATGCCTATATCAAAAATAAATTATTTCTTACTGATTATTAAATAGATGGTCTTCCAAAATACCTGAAATTCACATCCTCGGTTAGTTTTAAGTATGATAACCATTTTAAAATATTGGTTAAAGAAAAAAAGTGCGTTGAAATTTTATGACGTCACAATGGTGACTTTCATACAACTTCCTTACTAGAAGTGCGTTTTCAAGTTTGATAAAGGCTGATTTGATTGAGTTGTCATCATCCCTATTACATACCCAACCGTGACCATATTTTAGCATTTAATTAAGTTTTGTCTTCAGATCCTGGAGCACCCGGTCCGTACGAACCAGATCCCGCGCCAGATCCCGGAACAGTCCCTGTACACGCAGCCCGTGCCCGGCATCGTTATGGGCGGGGTACTGCCGTTCGGCTGCATTTTCATACAACTGTTCTTCATACTCAACTCGCTCTGGTCCAGTCAGGTAACAATATTTTTTTTTTTAATTTAGTACCAAAAAGTTATAAAATTAGATGAAAAACATACACAGTGGACAAGGAAGCACTTATCTCTATAAGAGATCTCTACCAGTGACCCTTGGCAGTGAGAAAGGTTGTGGAGGAAGAATAGGTACAACAAGATAATATGATATAGAATGAAACAAGATATTATATCATAAACTTACATAAACACACAAAATATACATACTAAATAATAAAAATAAATAATACCAAATCCTTATCCTTTGTTGTTGTTTTGTGCCATTTCTGATTGAATATTCCGGCTTCCACCTGCCTTGTTCATCCTTAACTACAAAATGGGCCTATGACAATTTTTGCGCTTTTGTTGAAGCTGAACCAAAGCTGACACGTGTAAAAGCAGTGACAGTATGCTCTGAACAGCGTCAGCTTCACTTCAGAACTGCACCGTGCAATTCGGCGTGCGAGCACCGTGTTATGAGCATAGCTGAAATTATTCGCGCTATGTGACAACCGACCCTTGTACTTCTTAGTTCCTCAATCAGATCGTTCACATATATGCTAAAGAGGTCCGGAGAGGTCAGCCCACCTTGACGTACGCCGCACTCCTATATATAATCATTAGAGACGGCGTGGCCGTGGCCGTGGCCGATTTCACAAAGTTTATCTGGTTCTCGCACCAGTATCAACATATCTACAGACTTACTAGGAATATAGATGGAGCTAGAGAAGTTTTACTTCAGTCGTGTGGTCTATAGCACACTCGATTTTTTTATATACTTATAGGGCATAATAAATAGAAATAATCATGTACGATGATAGGACATATAGAACTAACCTGGAGCATTAATTTCCAGATGTACTACATGTTCGGTTTCCTGTTTCTCGTGTTCGTGATCCTGGTCATCACGTGCTCAGAGACGACCATCCTCCTGTGTTACTTCCACCTCTGCGCGGAGGACTACCACTGGTGGTGGCGCGCTTTCCTCAGCTCAGGTAACTATCTGTATCTGGTCATCACGTGCTCAGAGACGACCATCCTCCTGTGCTGCTTCCACCTCTGCGCGTAGGTCTACCACTGGTGGAGGCGCGCTTTCCTCAGCTCAGGTAACTTCTGTATCTGGTCATCACGTGCTCAGAGACGACCATCCTCCTGTGCTGCTTCCACCTCTGCGCGGAGGACTACCACTGGTGGTGGCGCGCTTTCCTCAGCTCAGGTAACTATCTGTATCTGGTCATCACGTGCTCAGAGACGACCATCCTCCTGTGCTGCTTCCACCTCTGCGCGGAGGACTACCACTGGTGGTGGCGCGCTTTCCTCAGCTCAGGTAACTAACTGTCTGTATCTGGTCATCACGTGCTCAGAGACGACCATCCTCCGGTGCTGCTTCCACCTCTGCGCGGAGGACTACCACTGGTGGTGGCGCGCTTTCCTCAGCTCAGGTAACTATCTGTATCTGGTCATCACGTGCTCAGAGACGACCATCCTCCTGTGCTGCTTCCACCTCTGCGCGGAGGACTACCACTGGTGGTGGCGCGCTTTCCTCAGCTCAGGTAACTATCTGTATTTGGTCATCACGTGCTCAGACTCAGAGACGCGCGAGCACGTCGGTCACGGTCACGCGAATCTACATTTTTACCCCCTACCAAAAAGTGCTCAACGAAGAAGTTTTCACTTCAAAAAAATATTGTTATTACTATTACAGAAGGGGCTGAAATGGGGGGTCAAAATTTTTTAGTGGGTTTAATAGATCGAGTGAGGTATCGATAGATATATATAAAAAGGCTTCATTTGCACATTCTAAAATATTTTTTATTTCTTTCTAAATTTCTTACATTTTGACGCATGGTGAACCGATTACCGAATTTCTATCATTCCTCCCTAAGCTCTGATGATTGCAAAGTGAAAAATCTGAAATAATTTGAGTTGATAGAAGTTAATGTTAACTTTACCCGAAAAATATAACGAAGTTAATAGCCAGGATAGTTTTTGAGAAATCAGCAAGAATTGGGGGGTAAAAATTTTAAAGTGGGGGTTCACTATATCGGGTAGGGTATCATATGAAAGAGCTTAATTTGCACATTCTAAAACATTTTGTAATTTTTTATCTCCTTCTTATTTGACTTGAAACGCTAATGTATTCATGTATTCGAACCCTCGATACGATCACCGTAGGTGTGATCCGAATGAGACTAACAGTTTGACACAATGACAGTTATTCTATTTCAAATAAATCATTCCATTTCATTTCAGGCTCCACTGCTGGATATCTGTTCATCTACTGCTGCCATTACTTCGTCACCAAGCTCAACATCGATGACGCGGCTTCCACCTTCCTCTACTTCGGCTATACTTTCATCATGGTCTTCTTATTCTTCCTCCTCACCGGCACCATTGGCTTCATGTCCTGTTTCTGGTTCGTTAGGAAGATATACAGTGTGGTGAAAGTTGATTAGTTTAGTTGTGTAGTGTTTAAGGAACATTGCGTTGGTACAGCGGATTGTGTTGTGTGGTTTTTACGCACCGAGGAGATAGAATGGCTGCGCGTTTCACAAATTACGGCTATGTGTGTTTAGAGATTCATTCTAACCACGAGTGTTTAGAGATTAACTAATTTCAGTTCGCGCGCGAGGTCCGAGGAATCTTAAGGAATGTTGTAGTAATGAGATAGACTTGTGTTGTAGTCGATATTACGTTATCGATACTAACACATCTTTAGTATCTGTGCGCGTTCATTTGAAAAAGAAATAACAATTCTATGAGGATATTAAGTGCAATAAGGAAGAAATAACAAATTGTATTGTGGCGGTCTTCGCAGTCCGCACATAATCCAATAGATGGCATTACTAGTACGATTCACGCGACCACGAAGAGCCCAACTCACGATTACGAAGCGTTCTCTGAATTACGCTATATATACGACCTCCAAAGGTGAACGGTCGGACCAATGGTCCCCGAGCACAACACCCGCTGGGAGGATGATCATCCTTTGTTACGGTCGAGCCATATCACCTGCTCCCATACAGTATCATAAAATTTAATTAAAATGAACGTAAAATCGAATTAATCTGTCGCAATCAGAATAATCTGTACTTTTAGGAAATTAAATAGCTATTTGCACTGACAAAGAAACTTTTAAGTATAACCGTAGTATTGCAAAATTAAAAACAGGACTCGATAAAGCGTACTCTCACGTCACAGTCAGCACTAGTATGGGAGTGTATTAATCTGTCGCAATCAGAATAATCTTTACTTTAAGGAAATTGAACAGCTATTTGCACAGACAAAGAAACTTATGTATTGTATTATTTATAGTACATTATAACCCTAGTATTGCAAAATTAAAAACAGTACTCGATATAGCGTACTCTCGCGTCACGGTCAGCACTAGTATGAGAGTGTGCGGGGAAGCCCCCGATTCCTCAGAGCTTGCGCGCGGACTATACTGACCTTAGCGTACCATTCGCTGAGCGTAGCTACAACTTGCTCTTTGTAATGATTTATTTATAGCACCTAATAATAAGAATTATATTTCTATTATATTAATCGTGATAGCAACAATATATTTCTATTACATAAATCCATTCGCTGCGACTAAGTATCGTATCGTTGCGGAGCATTTATTTATATAGTCAACAACAAGAGTAACTTTATTCGTGCGTTGCAGTGAATGGTTTAAAGTAAATCATGCTGGTAGGTTGCAGATAAGCTGCATATTCATTGCTACAATCCGTTGGATATAAATCGTGATCTATGAAGCTATATAATATAAATCGTATATATGAATGTGTAATTCTGGCCATCAAGTTATAAGAAAAATTTAGTTGAAACTCGCAAATATTTTGTTCATATTGCGACCATAGATGTTGTTACTATCGATTATTGTGATTGGATGAATTTATGGTATTCTTACTGCGACAATGGATTTTGGTCAATAGCGAAAAAGTGTTCGCCAATCAGAGGTATAGTCCCACAAACTTATCTAACCCGGTGACAGCGTCGCTAGTATGTATTAAAAATACAATAATAACAAAAACTAAACAGGCATAAAAATTAGTTTCAATTTTGGCCACCGGACCAGATAAATTGGTGGGACTTCGTAACACGATAGCTGTCATTTTACCGCAATATGAAAACACGAATACCATTTTTATTGTTTTTTTTTCAAAGTTTCTATTTACCACTTTGTGAATATGAGGATGGAGATTTGAGAGACTGCTGTACACAATGTGATTATTATATTGTATAAATAAACAAAAAATATCGTAAATAAATTGATAGTCATACAAACGTTTTTATGTCCATTTATTTTAGTTTTAGTATTAAGTTGCTTATAAATATATCAACGGGAAATTCATACATGATACAATTAGCGATTAGAATGCATGGACATGAGGCCCTATCAGGGCGTTGCTACATGTAATTAAGTTAATTATTCATAATTAAGTTAATTGTCTAAGTTAACTGACGATTTGATGATTAACTGCAACGGCCGGAATTAACTAATAATATCAGCTGTAAGGATGCGTTTCCAGCAGAGATATGCTACGCGATAAGCCAACCATCTTTCTGAAGTTCGATGTGTAAATATATCGATAGAATATTAGCAGGTATTTTGACCATAAATATTATCAGCATTGTCTTATATTCCCTGTTGAGATATTATTATTACAGATCGCGGCACGAAAATTGAAAACTGCATAGTGTATAATATTATCCTATACAAATACTATGGCCTGCGTAGTTTGTCATCTGCTACCTTTGCGTCCAAAACTGTTTAATTTAAATATTCACCTTTGTCTACCGTCTCACCACTCGCGTTCTCATCGACTGACAGTCTTTATCGCGTAAAGTCTCGCCATTGCGCAAGACCCGTTGTCCTATACAGATGAGCGAGGAAAGCGGCATGACACAACTTAGAAATGACAAACTTATCTACTGCACGTGAAGTCAGCTACTGTTTGATACTTTCGCGTCGCCTTGTAGAGCTTGGTACTCACGTAGGACTATGCCTAACATATTATGGTTAGGGACGAACGTGTGAAGAAAATTGCCAAATGCACCTTTAGTAGTTGAGAGTGAAGATCAAACTACGGATAGTAGGTAGATTATTTTAAAGTATCATCAGCCCGGTGCACTTGCTTCGCTCGCGTATTGCACCACTGATACGTCATGCACTAAATGCCCACTTTCAACTTGGGTGACGCGTACTTAGATTTATTGTAAATAATGTATGAGATTGACTTCGTCTTATTTATTGCTGCTTGAAACTACGGATATGCACAATTAACTGAAATGATGTCATCAAGACACTAAGCCTAGCGTCAAATTGTTTCCTATATTTGTTTCCTAAATTGTGTCCTAGATTCAGTACTTAATCGAAGTTGAACTACAAAATTACGAATCAAATCGAGAAACTCCTTTGATCGATTACAGGGTCAAAAGACAGATGACCCGCGCTGGGATTAGACTTCCCAAGACTAATTCGACCAGTCGAAGGTAGATTTACTGTTCATACCGACGGACTGAACACCTCTTGGTTGTTTTTTTAACCACATAGAAGCACCCGTGACCAGTTCTATTATAGCACGTTGTCGTAATTTGCTCATAGTTAATATATTGTAATAATATAGTTGAATATGTTGTAAAAGCGTCTGAAAAGAGGGTAAGATAAACAAAATACATTCTAATTCAAAAATAGCGATAAAATTATTATTTTTAAATTAAAATAAAAACAAAAGAAAAGTGTCGCGGTCTTTGGAAACGCTTAAATTGTAATTTTACGAAATCATACAAAAAATTGAGTCTGAAAATATTTTGCAATCTAAACACCTCGTGTCTAAGACTACGCGTGTAATTTTCTTTTTTTTAACAACGCTAAAATACACTGAATACAGTTTTAGGGCCGATTTTTCCATTGCCAGATAAAGTTTATTGGAGGAATAAATTTGACGCTTTGACGGATTTTCAATACAAAACCTGTCAAAACGTCAAATTTATTATTCCTCCGACAAACTTTATCTCATGATTGAAAAATTTGCCCTTAGTATCTTGAAATAAACTGTTTTATTACAGCAATATTTCACAATCGCCAAGTAAACCTTATGTATCTGAGGAATAAATTTGATGTTTTGACAGATTTTGTATCAGCTAATGTTTACTTGACGATTGTGAATCAGGCCCTAAATATATTTGTTATATTTGAGTTGGATAATATTTTTATGTATGCATAAGCACATTTTGTTGTAGTACAACACTTACCTTTATAATTAAATTTATTCTATGTTGGCCATTGTAAAGAAATTCTTCAAACAGATGTATTTTAACAAAAATAATGAAAGTATAGTGGTAGTGGTAGATAGAGATACTAATCTTACTTGTGATTTATTTGCTATATTTTATGTGTAATCATTGAACATTATTTTCCTATATACTGCATTATATTTAATGTTCTTTGTCACATCAAAAGAGATGAATGTAAACAATAAATTGACTATTTTATAAAAGGCTTTTATTTTAACAGCATGCAAACACAGCCTAATCAAACTTTTCTCACAAACAAAAGGCACTATATAAGATAAATTAAAATTATTAAATAAATTAATCGCTATCACTTTCAGAAAGCTCAGCCTTTTCTTTAGGCACAGGGAGCTTTCTTTTAGTCTTTTTAGTTTTACAGTCTATTTTTGCTTTACGGAATAGCTCTATAGCCTTTAACTTATTTTCTAACAAATGTTTTTTATCCTTTTCCCTCTGAGGAATGATTTCCTGATATCTTTCATTTTTTTGAACATCGATTTCAAATATTTTTTCAGATTCATTGACAACTGTTGATTTTTTAAGAATTTGATCAATATTTTTTGTTTCATCTTCATGTTTTGTGGTTTTTGAAGGACCTGCCTCTTGTGAATCATTTGCTTTAATTTTCCTTTTCCGTTTAGTTTTTTGTTTATCAATGGATATTTCATCATCCGCAATCGTTAAAGATCTTTCGGGACCCATTTTCTGCACAGCAGCTTTTACTCTTTTACTCATTTGATCCTCCAATGATTGGAATTCTAATTTTCTTTTAAAGTAATCGTACACAGTTTTCTGATTTTTACGATCAAGAATCCTCTTTAAAACGGGTTTTATTATTTCATCTAATTTGTTTTGGGACCAGCCAAACTTAGCTTTTGTGTACTCTCTTAATATTGTTATGTCTATTTCGCCCCAAGTGAATTTTTCTTCACTTCTTTCAATATTTGGCTCCAAGTATGCCTGAACAACCTGTAAAAAGATCACAATTTATATTTAATTCTGAGTTCTGACACACATAAAAAAATATGGTACTTACCCGTACACTAGGAAAATCGTCGGTAAGATTAACATTTTTAAGTTTTTTCTTCAAACTAACATTGTCAGTTCGTTTTCCTGCCTTCACCCATTTCTTAAACTCCAGTAAACCAGTAACAAGTTCTTGGTATTGGGCCTGCTTAGGTTGTTCACTTGATATTTTTTTCTTGTTAAATGGAAATGACGCTAGAATCTCTAAAGCAGTAACTGGACCAACGCCCGATACTCCTGTTGTATAATCACTTCCAACCAGAAGAGCCAGGAGTACTAGCTGCTCTCTACTAAGATCTATAAAAGGATTACGTTTATTCATTAAGAAATTGCACACAAGCAACTAAATATTACAATGCTAAGATAAACTTACTAAAAGATTTTTCTATTCTCTCGCTCAGAAATTGAAGCACATGCTTCTTTTGGTTAAAGAAATTTTTATAAACAGTTTTGCCGCCAAATAACCAAATATCGCTGTCATCTGTAATAGTTCCGTCTGTTAATTTTGCATTTTCCAAAAATGCGCATTGGGCTTCTGCCTCCATTGGAGCAACTACGTAAGGGATGCCAAAAACTCGAAGTAGTTCTTGGGCTTCTTGGGTCATTTGTTGAGTAATATTACGACTGATACGATCTAAACGACCTTTTTCTTGAAGTAGGTCTTCTTCCTCAAGTTCAATTTCTGATGCTAGCAAGTTAAGTTTTTCAACTGTTATTACTTCACTATTTGATCTCTCATTGATTTCTGAAATATTATTCGAACTAATTTTAGATGATATTTCATGGTCTTGATTTTTATTTTGTAATTTATCATCATTAGAGATTTTGGTTGTCTCTTCTATATTTGTATCTATCAGTATACCATTATTGACAACCGTTATTTTATTTTGCAATTTTTCTACTGGATTTATAGCTTTTTGTTCTTTTTCCTCATTGTTATCCTCCAATTCAATGGAAGGTGCAGAAATGTTAAGTGATACATTTTTACTTTTTATGGGACTCTTTGTAAGGTTTGAAGTTTTAAGTAAATTAAGTTTGTGTTTATCATCGTTTTCAAATATGTCAGCAAAAATATCATCTTCCACTTCTTTGCCCATGTTTAATGTAAGCTCAATAGCAGTTTTCTGTTGTTTTTCTTCATTATCAGACACTTCCTCGAAGTCATCCTCACTGGTCGATTCTGAATCTAAATCTACTCTTGGAAGAGGTTGTTTAAACAATGTTTTTTGGTCCTCTATATCTTCAAAACTTGTTTCAAGTGAAATAATGTCATCTGTGGAATTCTCTACACACACTACTGACTGTTGAGTATCATTCATATTAAAATTATTATTTTCATTTTGAGTAACTAAACCTTCGTTCTTGATTTCGTTAGTAAAAAATTTTTCAACTGTGGATTGATTTTCTTCCTTGGAGTCTGTTGTTTCGACTTTATTCGTACTCTCCTGAGCGATGTCTTCATCACTGGAGGTTAGTTCTATATTATCCTCTATTATTGTATTTTCTTGATTAAGTTCTTCAATTATATCATCAATTTTGGGTTCCTTGGATTTATTTTTGTCTTTTTGTTTTGTAGTAACAATATGATCTATAGCTTTATGTGTAAAATCGCTGTACTGCATAATGTACGCTTTAGCAGATGACATGTCTGGCTGCTGAAAATCGTCGTCATCTTCATCATCACTATAATCTGAATCTGTTAAAACGGATGTCCATGAATCGTCTGTTTTAGATGCACACGCACTTGTATCAGCCTCATCAACACATTCTAAAGACATTTTAATGGCTTTTTGTAGATCATCTTCTAGTTCATCTTGATTAGAAGATGTTTTCCCTTGATCGGTAGAAGTTCCTGGGTGATCATGGAATTTTGCAACTTCTATTTCTTTTTTCTTGGCAGTCTCTAAAGCCTGCTTGACATTACTAATAAGTAAATACCTAGTCGTATTATTTGACGCAATTCTCCGACCGGGTATGATGTCAAGCTTTGTATCTATGCCTTCTTCATTAAGTAATGATTCTAGCTCAGTTAAGGACATTCCCCCATCCCCAATTTCTTTTTCTGTTTCCTCCAAGCACTCTTGTAGTTTCCTTCTCTTCAGTAACCTTTGCATCTATCAAAATTGGATAAATCAAAACAATAGTTCCTTTCTAAAACAATAAAATGTTAGGATTTATACCATTTGGTTAGCTTAGCACATTAGAATAAGATATACTTACCTGAAAATCTGAGAAGTTATCACTTTTCTTGGGTAGAGTATGAATTTTACCCCAAGAGTTCATTTTTCTAGTTTCTTTCAGCTCTACCAGTAAGTCATACTTATCTTTCAAAGGCATATTTTTAAACTTATCTGATTCAAGATCCACTGAATGTAGGTCAACAGTGGAAGCACTTGAATTTTGTTCATCATCTGATCTGAAACATTATTTTTGAAGTGACACCATCTAAATATGTAGATTTTATGTAGATATGTAGATTTCATCCTAACTACTTCATCTAATTAGTTTGTTTACATACTCAGATTCTGATTCAGTATCTTTATCAGGTAATGCAGGTAACTTAAAAAGGTCATCGCTATCTTCAACAGGTTTATTTTTCTTTGGTGATATCTGTTTGCCTAACAAGGCGCTGATTGCTGTCTTTTTGCCCAGCAAAAGAGCAATCTCTCTTTTGAGTTTTTCTGATTGAGAATTGTATCTTGATTTGCTGTCTTGACGTTTAGCCTCAAATCAAAAGAAAATTAAACATGTTAAAAAGCATTGTCTTCAGTAAAATTAATGTAAACAGCCTAGGAACGTCCTAAATACTGCAGCAGAAACAATAACCGGTTAAGACATAACACACAAAACATTGAGAAATTCATCACAAGCATTCATTTACATACTTCTACAAAGTTTAATGTAATGTTTGTAAACAAACAATAATCATTTATGTAAGTAGACACTTACAATGGTTTCCTTTTTCAACTCAGGGAAAGCTCCATCAAAAACAAATACAGGTTTGATCCTAAAATACAACAATTTGCAAAGTCTTTGAAATAATCCCATAAGATGTGCATTAGGCAATGGTGCTCCTTTTGCATCTTGGTAGCCTTTCACCATCTGATGCAACCATATTGAAATATCTGTTTCAAAATAAAGTAGAATTTAGTAAAAAGATATCAAGCTACTCTTCTATTATAGGATACTTTGTGTGTTCAAAAAAAAACCTACCCACTGCCAGAACCTTGTTTTCCAAAGTCTCTACTGGGACGGGTTTGCCAGCGGGCTCAATTAGCCGCCACAGCCCAGTGACTCCCATCGCGTGCGATTAAATTCCAGAACTGATTTTTTGTTTAACTAATCTATATAACAGTGTACATAACAAAGGTCGTTTCCCACGAGATCTCCGGTCAATCGTCAGTCTCTTCCTCACACATTGCAACCTTTTCGGTTCGTGAACTCGACTTATTTATCACGCACACAATAACAATACGAAATGATCTGCTACAGTGCTGCTGGCGCATGCATTCGATGTGTTCAGTTCACTATATACATTATGATATACATACAATAGGTAGGTATCAAATGTTTTACTACACCGAGACGCCCACTCTTTCACACACTTTATTTTCTCACGCCCCATGCGTAACCCCACATCCTACGTCCCGGCTGTCTGTCAGTCGGCGTGCCGCAGTCGACCGAACTCGCATTATCCACTCGATTATTCGCACGCGTTATATCGACAAGTCATTTCGACAATACTCTTGCACATCCCTCGGTGTCTATGGCGTTCGTTGACAGTTCATATTTTTATTAGCGTTGTCGTATTTTCGAATAAACATTAAATAAATCAGTTTAACGTATGAAACAGAGCAGATAACTTTCATTGTAGTTTACTAGTAAACATAAAATGCTCATAAAAAGTAACTTATCTACAAAAATGTGGTTATGAGACGTTAACTGGACTGTCTGAAAATTCTCCCGTCAAACAGGTGTTATTGAATGAATGTGTGCTACAGTTCCCATCGTAATTATTTATTTATTGTGAAGTGAATATTATAAGTGTATCGATCGTAGTAACGAAGGGTATCCACGAGAAAGGAGCTATTATAAGGCTTAGAACTAGCGAACTCATCGGGGTGTTAGGAAAGACGCCACAGCCAGGATTCTTGTTTACACTATGTGCCCTAGAAGGAAGCTCAGCGTTCTCTTCAGATAAGAATGTAGAAGTGGGAACATGCCGGAAGTTTATCACAGGTTACAAACTATGATATTATTGGAATCGAGGTGAGAGTGCGCCGTGGCGAGCATGCCGCACCAGTACGGCGCGGGCGCGGGCGGCATGGGCGGGGGCCCGCCGTCGCCGCCGCCGCAGCACGGGGCGCTGTACCCGCGCTACGCCGCCGCCGCGGGCCCCGGCGCCGGCGCCTACCGCCCCGAGGAGCGCCGCCTCACGCGCGAGGCCATGGAGCGCTACCTTCGCGACCGCTCCGACATGATAGTAGTTATCCTCCACGCCAAAGTTGCTCAGAAGTCATACGGTAACGAGAAGCGGTTCTTCTGCCCTCCGCCCTGTATATATTTATTTGGAGATGGTTGGCGACTGCGACGCGAGCGCATGCTACGCGAGGGTGAGACAGAGCAGGCCTCGCAGCTCTGTGCGTTCATCGGAATAGGCAACTCCGACCAGGATATGCAGCAGCTAGATTTAAACAATGGAAAGCAGTACTGTGCCGCCAAAACTTTGTACATATCTGATTCAGACAAGCGGAAACATTTTATGCTTTCAGTTAAAATGTTCTATGGCAATGGTCATGACATTGGTATATTTAATAGTAAAAGAATAAAAGTTATATCTAAGCCTTCAAAGAAAAAGCAGTCGTTGAAAAATGCAGATTTATGTATCGCTAGTGGAACTAAGGTAGCTTTATTTAATAGACTGAGGTCACAGACTGTATCAACAAGGTACCTCCATGTTGAGAATGGCAATTTCCATGCATCGTCTACACAGTGGGGTGCATTCACTATACACTTGCTGGATGACAATGAGAGCGAGTCTGAGGAGTTTGCAGTGAGAGATGGATATGTCCACTACGGGTCCACTGTGAAGCTTGTATGCTCTGTAACAGGCATGGCTCTACCAAGACTTATTATAAGAAAGGTGAGAAATTTAGAATTTTATGGTATAATATCATTAAGTATTACTTCTTAGGAAGTAATATTTAGATATTCCTTATGCACTACATATAGACTTTAAAATATCAACAGAATCTAAAGGAGTAAAGAATATCAACACAATTAAATAAACTATGTACTGTTTGAATAATAATATAATATATTCAGTAGTTTGTTTTCTATCAAAAATAATGATTATCTATAATAATAATGATTAATAATGATTGACTTTAAGCTATCTAATAATTCTTATTTTTGTTATGCCAGATGCATTAATTAAGCTGGCAAAACTCCTCGCACAGAAAATCCTGTGCCAAATTAATAAAGTTATCTGCACCCCATTATCATGAACAAACAGTCAAAGAAAATCCTACATAGGCACATACTTCCACTAGACATGTCATTAGCATTAATGTCCAAATTTCTGGTCATAGGTAGACAAACAAATGGCACTCCTAGAAGCAGACGACCCTGTATCCCAGCTGCACAAATGTGCGTTCTACATGAAGGACACGGAGCGCATGTACCTTTGTCTCTCTCAAGAGAGGATCATACAGTTCCAAGCCACCCCATGCCCCAAAGAACAGAATAAAGAGATGATCAATGATGGGGCCTGCTGGACTATTATATCTACTGATAAGGCTGAATATCAATTTTATGAAGGAATGGGTCCTGTCAGGTAAGATTACAAACCAAAAGACATTCTAGATAGCTTGTGTCAGCTAATAGGCCTATTACACTGCACTTTTTACAGGGCCCTGTGGTAAGGGTGGGCCTAGTTAGAGCGTCGCTTATTTCACAGCAATAAGGACCAATTTAGGTACCCTTTCTCCCTAAGGGTCCCTGTGAAAAGTGCAGTGTAATAGGCCTATATCTTTGAGTATTTAACCAACAGAAGTGGAAAAGTCAGACTTTCATTCCATGCTTGTTATAAAAAAGATCCCATGTCATTTTTCTGATTGTGTGCATAAAGCTTAAGGTGTTTGCTTATTTTGTTGTGTCCTGAAATAGATTGACTTTCTTTACAAAGAAGTAAGTGTGCAACTTTGATCCCGTTGATTAAATGCTAAAAGAGTAAACCTGACCTTATATCTAGAAAGATGTAGTATCTCTACATGGGTAGTTTAGACTTGTATCTGTAATGACTAAAATAATATCAGACTTATCAAAAGTAATTAGTAATCTACGAAGAAGAATGCTAATATTTACAAAAATTTTAAAGTAGTAAACCAATTTATTATTTTCACAACTACCTAATAGTTACAATGATTTGATAAAATAATTTTCTCATGTCATTAGTTAAAGAATTGATAAAGTAATCATGATGCACTTAGCACATACAAAAGTAAACCCTATTTCTATGGAATAAAGTGACAATGCACTATGATTAGCAAAAGTATGAAAATTACAATAATTTTGCAACTAATAACCCAAAGCACTATATAGAAATACTAGCCGATGTCCGCGACTTCTCTGCATGTAATAAGTTTGTATGGGAGCAGGTGATATGGCTCGACCGTAACAAAGGATGATCATCCTCCGAGCGGGTGTTGTGCTCGGGGACCACTGGTCCGACGGTTCATCGTTGGAGGTCGTATATATAGCTTAATTCAGAGAACGCTTCGTAATCGTGAGTTGGGCTCTTCGTGGTCGAGTGAATCGTACTAGTAATGCCATCTATTGGGTTATGTGCGGACTGCGAAGACCGCCACAAGTTATTAAATTCCCACGGGAACCCTAATTTTTCGGGTTAATATATATCCTATGACACTCACAAATAATGTGGCTTTCTATTGGTACCAGAATTTTCAAGATCAGATCAGATCAGGTTCAGTAGATCCAGAGATTACACCCTGCAACGTCACAAACTCACAAACTTTACCTCTTCATAATATTAGTATAGATAAAAACCGCCAGCCATATTTAAAAAAAAATAGTTTGCAGCATAATACTATCAGAGATTTTGTCCTGTGGCAGTGAATTTGGTATTTCAAAGGACCATAGCCAACGTACCAAGTACAAATTTTCCAGGTCAATAACAGCCATTTTTAGGTTCAATTTTGTGTTCCAAAATCCAGATTACTAGAGAAAAGATTTTAATCGTTTTGATATCACAATTTATTTTGGTTAAAACAAGTACTACCTAAGTTATATTTATTATATTACAAGTAATGTAATGTGTAACAGTGGACCATTTTAAAGCAGAATGTATATCTATGTCCGTAAAATTGCGAAATTATGACACATTCGCTTAAATTCGACCTTCAGATTATGTTCTGTCTGTCTGTGGCTTATAGTTGTAGTGGGACATCAAATCACTGGTTACTTGTAATGACATCTAATGATAGGAATGAGGGAGGGAAGCTAGGTCTACGTTGCAATGGGGACGCGTTCAATTACCTACTGAGGAGAATATTCTATCGCGTATTTTTTATATGAGTAATAGTTATTCAAGAAGAATTGCAAGGGAAACAATTATGTTTAATGTTGGTACTCGTAATTATAGCGTGGGATATTTCAAAACATTTGGTAGATCATGCGTTGACGAATTTAATGGACGAAAACACTACGGAAAAGTTTGTCTAGCGTACAAAAATTCCGTGTCATTCACTAGCTGACGAACGAACAAAACATCATTTCCCTCCGACGCGGACTTTTCGCTTGGTAATTTTTTCTTAACCGATCCCTGCTTTGCTTTCTCTCTATGAGTACCCAACTAATGTAGTAAGTGGGTCCTATGTCGCCAGTGTTTGATCTGGGGAATATACAATCGATCCTTTAGGTCTAATGGATATGCTCTATAGAGAGCACTTTGTTCTTGTTTGTATAGATTCAAGTGCACTCTATAGGTCTCAGCTTTAGTAGACATCTGGTTTTATATAGCTGGCGCCAATCATTTAGTTGCTTCTGAAGTTGACCGCAAGACGTGTCGCAACTCGCAATAGCAGATTTTCGCGTATAGTATCGACTTCGACAGTTTGTGTAAGAGCTGCGCAAACAAGCAAACAACCTCAGCTCAGAGACGACTATTTGATTGGCGCTAACTGTACTGTGCAAGGTGTCCAACTACACTGGCTGCGTTACGGTGTTCATCTCACCACTGTCGTTGTCTATCAATATAAATTCAGTGCTTGTGAATGTCTTCAAACGGTAGACAGATTTAACAACTACACTGGCTGCGTTACGGTGTTCATCTCACCACTGTCGTTTTCTATCAATGGAAATTCAGTGCTTGTGAATGTCTTCAAACGGTAGACAGATTTAAATTGGACACTGCGTAGTGTAATCCAAATAATATGGCCTTGTCATATGCAATAAGCTGGAGTCCTACAGAATAGAAAATGAACACAAATAAGGCGATAAACGATGGAATACCCAATAAATCGATGGACATTTGTCTAGATCGCCGGTAACGCCAGTGCCTTTGGTCCATTCCCTGAATCTCAACGGAGGCGGGGACGTAGCAATGCTGGAGCTAGCTGGAGACAACTTCACGCCTTCGCTTCAAGTTTGGTTCGGAGACGTGGAGGCGGAGACTATGTACCGTTGCGCTGAGTCCATGCTCTGTGTTGTTCCTGACATCTCACAGTTCAGGGGACAGTGGCTGTGGGTACGGCAACCTACTCAGGTATGTGGTATCTAGGTTATAATGTTCAGACTCCTTTAAGTAGCCCTTCGTCATGGATTTCGAACGCCACCCTTTTTTGCCGTCGGTAAAAATATTCTAAACCTACTAAAGTATGTGGTTTCTAGCTTTTTCAATTTTCAATCAATTTCTTTGAAATTTTCAAGAACTCATCTCGTTCGATCTTGTGGTACATTCTTGACGGTCCAAAAGCAATCAATCAACCAAAGTCATAGTATTCCGGTAGGATGCCGTGTAGAAATCGACGGGGTAATATATATATATATAGGTGCCAAACCTCTAACGGGTAAGCCCGCTACCATCTTAGACTGCATCGTCACTTACCATCAGGTGAGATCGCAGTCAAGGGCTAACTTGTAGTGGAATAAAAAAAACAGCCATTATTACACTATTCTTTTCCATGAGTGAACTTTGCTCTATCATCTTTAAACATCATAAAATATAGTAGCCTAACCTCGTAGCTTTAGTTTTAAAATACCGTAACCGATTATCATCATGTTGTATGAGTGAGTAATTTGTAACGTCAATAAATGTACCTACAGTGTACCTATATGAATGAACGATATTGAGTATTGAGTATATCAACGTAACGACACTAGTGTAAGGGACAATCCAGAAGTAGGTATTAATAAACACTTTTAATATATTTGTACTCTCATTTGGAACTTGCACGAGCAAATGGTCACAACGTGTAGCGGTTCCACGATAGATTTAATGTAATTTTTTTTTTTTTTACCACTACTAATTAGCTCTTTACTCTGATCTGACCTGATGGTAAGTGATGATGCAGTCTAAGATGGTAGCGGCTAACCTGTTAGTGGCATGGCAGTTATATTAAACCCATACCCCTATTCGGTTTCTACACGGCATCGTACCGTAACGCTAAATCGCTTAGCGGCACGTCTTTGCCGGTAGGGTGGTAACTAGCCACGGCCGAATCCTCCCACCAGGCATAAGATAAAAGTTAGCTAAACTTAAAGACGATATTCATTTGGTCTGGCCACAATTGCTATCGTTAATCTCTAAACCAAATTGCTATCTAAACACAAATGTATTCAATAATCGCTGAGTCTGCCTGCAGGAGACTGAATTACCATCGTCAAAACACTCGTATTTATACTAACTATTTTCAGTATGGCATCGGTATCCGCAGATTAATAGGCCTATTACACCGCACTTTTCACAGGGACCCTTAAACTTGAATGAAAAGATTTACTAAGAAAGGGTCCCTAATTTGATCCCTATTGCTGTGTAATAAGCGACGCTCCAAATAGCGGCCACGCCCACCCATACCACAGGGCCCTGTAAAAGGTGCAGTGTAATAGGCCTTTAAATCGAATGACATGAAACGAGTCAAATTTACTGATATTATACTTCCTGTTTCATGAGATATAATGACAAACAGTAACAATGCTAACACTGGAATCCTCCCTCCAGGTCCCAGTATCTCTGGTCAGAAACGACGGCATAATCTACGCAACCGGTCTAACCTTTACATACACGCCGGAACCAGGTCCGAGGCCGACTTGTCCGCCCGTGGATGACGTCATGCGACCGGAACATGTGTGGCACGACACACATCGACTTCCGGACGCCCTGCAATAGCGTGACAACCCTGACAATCCAGACCGTATAATGACAATACAACTAACTACACTATGTTGGGTAGAAAGAAAGATGGGCCAGGATACGAATGTATTTCGCCACTTACCAATGGGCATGATGACAGTAACCAAAAATCAATGAAATTATCTAATGAAATAGGATTCATGGATTATAAAAAACGTATTTATTTTTCTATTTCGATTGAGATTGCTATTTATTTTGATATAATAAAACTATAAAATACAGCAATCCTCCATAATGGATTAAACACCAAGAAGCGAATGACGTCACAATTGTTTGTTGTCGAGCTTTGACAATCGCACTATTGTTTACTGCACACTGCACAGAGTGCATTGGTAAAAACAATAGTGACGTCACAAACGACAACACAACGGCTAGCGTTTTGGCGTGAATTTTAAAATTTAAATTTCAAATGCATATTTTATCTATCAAAGCTTAATTTTGCTGCTGAAATAAGATATTTTTTCGAAATAGTAGATACTTCCGAGCATAATCTGACCATTTTTCAAAATCAGTCATCATGCCTATTGCGGGCTGTTCGGTGTTTCTGGGGTGGGGTACCCCGGCGGATTTCTCCCCAGGTCTGCGGTTATTTTAAGTTTTCACTGGCACTGGTTGTAGTTGGATTACACCACACCAATTTATTTGAGGAAGAGAGAATTTTGCGTACGCGCCTTTTTTAATGATGATTTGCGAAACGGTCAATTGTCTCAGACCTCTGACAGTTGTAGTACAACGGAACCCCAGTGGCGTTCACAAGGTTTGAAGCTAGGGTAGGCATTAGTAAGTCAGAATACCTATTTACTGACTGTCATAACGAAAAATGAGCATTGACGTATTTCTATTTGGATAGCAGTGCTTTTATGCCTCTATGAACTGCACGCCACTGCGGAACCCTAGAACTCCACCAAGCGTGTCACCGAAAGAGACAGTGAATAAAGTGCTTTCAATACATTTATAGGCCTATTACACTGCACTTTTCACAGGGACCCTTACACTTGAATCAGTGTAGTGTTATGAGATTTGGAGAGTAAGGGTCCTTAAATTGGTCCTTATTGCTGTGTAATAAGCGACGCTCTAACAAGCGGCCACCGGGCCCTGTAAAAAGTGCAGTGTAATAGGCCTATTAGTGGGGCTTGTTTAGCTCCAAGTTTGAGTTCTCCCTCATGGGCACGTGGTGGGGCAAGAAAATCATCTAATTCTATCTCATTATTTTACGCGTGATGAATTAATATGCATTCCTTTCTTGTGCGACTGAAATGGGTAGTATTTAGCAGTCTTTAGGGTTACTTTGTCTATAATCCAGACAGTGACTGAGTTTTCAAACACACACACAATAAAACACGTACAGTGAAAACTGTGTATGTCTGTGAAAAGTCGTACATCATCGGCAAACGCAATTCAATACGACGCGACCCGACATTATCAAACAGCTTGAAGGGTCAACTCGTGTTGATAACTTTGTCATCTATGGAGTCGTATAGCGTCGTGTTGCGTTGCGTCGCTTTCGTTTATCATCTACAGTTCGCGCGCGAGTTGAATGCAGAGCTAATGTATGGTGACATACAAAAGCTCTGCATTCAACTCGCGCGCGTACTATAGGACAATGGGTGAGTGAGTGACATGTTGCGCTATTAATCCGTCGGAAAACGGAAATAATATAATTATTTGCTCCGTCTTACTCCGAGTTTATACTGAGAAGTGTTATGGCACATCGCGAATCGCATTATGTTATGGAAATAGTAACATACTACCCTATTGAAACTTCGATGGAATTTGTTTGAAATCAAAAAATTTAGTAAATTTTGTGATTTACTTTAGTATTTTTAAAGGTAAACATCTAATTTCCCCAACAAATTTGATATTAAATTTGTAATATAATTTTATTTGGCTAATAAGTACGCACTGATGACTATAGAGACCAAAGAAGACCCTCTCAATGACGACTAGCGACTTAGATGTCAGCTTAAGACGTCTCCGAATCAGAGCTAGTTTAAAGTTTAGTAATTTTCGCACCATTCCAGACATCAATTGATAAGGGCTAGTGATAATTGTGACTGGTTTCGATAGTGCCTAATGGTTAATGATAACATGTTCTTATAAACGGTCACATTTAGGCCCGTATTTATAAACTGACATAACCCATACACATACCCATAAAATAAATATTGACTAGAACAAGTTCTTAAGTATAGATCAATCCATGCTAAATGACCGATACGTGAGAACTTGCAGGGCGATTGCAAAAACCTGCATCAATCATTGTTACAGTCTCAATTGTTTTGATTGGCTGAATTTATGGTACTTTTGCTGCGTCAATGGATTTTAGCCAATAGTGGAAGAATGATTGCGATCGTTTCTGTAGCTGTAATTTTTTGCCAATCGCCCCGCTTTATTCTTAGCTGATGTCCTTAGGACTGTTTTTTTAACATGAAAAGTTCTTAAAAGTCATTTTTCGTATAGGAAAAATTTAATATTGGAAGGCTTATACACACAAGAGTAAAAAGTTGTCTGTATATAAGAACATGTTTCAAAAGTATATAAAAGCTTAATTATAAGTTGCGCGCTAGCCAGCGCTAGGAGAGAATCGTGTCGATTTTGTAAAAATATATTGTGTACCTAATTTAAAATCGATGCGGTTGGTTGTCGAGATTAGAACACCAAAATGCTATATATATGTAAGTTATTTGTAGCCTCAGAGTAAGAGTTTGTTTACGCGCCGCGAAATTTGAAAACATGGATATGTCACCGTAAGATTGTAAAAACCGTTAGATTATAATCTAACTCGCGAAATTACAAACTGTCGAAAGATTACAATTTAACGCATTATTTTTCTGTAAATTGTAATCTGTTAGGTATATTAACCCGATAGAACCTAAGTGTGTATTTCGACATAAATATCACTACCTGATTATTTATGTCGAACCCTTACCTAACCTACAAGAAACAGACAAGAAAACGTAAATACAATGAATATTTCAAAAATTTACACTCCGAATGAACGGTTCACAATCTTTCGATAGTTTACAATTTCGCGAGTTAGATTATAATCTAACGGTTTTTACAATCTTACGGTGACAGATATAAGGGAAGGTAAGATTCACCCTAAAACTGCAGCTAAAAGTTTAAATTTAGTGATTTAAATAGTCTGTAGTTTATGGGTGAAAACACTATTGACAGGACATGACAAGACAACGTTCTATGTATGGAGCGTAGAGATAAGGAGTAACATCTCGTATGGGAGAAAAGTTGAAAAAGTGTCCAGTGGTTGCTATAAATAACAGTTCAAAAACCTTCCACAGTGGCGCTGGTGTAGCAAAGGGTATGGTATGAATGTAGCAATTGTAGATTGAAGTGAAGTATGCCGAGTTAAAAAATTTAATATTATTGTCAACTAAAATAGTTAATTATTCAAAATTTCAACAACTTACTTTGTACAGAATAATGATGAATGTTTTCTTTCCTTGTTTATTTCCTACCTAACCTACTCTAATAATATTTGGCGCTTCCTTTTAAATCTATCCTGATGACGGACACTTTTTATATACAGAGATGTTACTCTTTACTTCTACCCTCCATACTTCTATGGCAGACAAACTTCGGGCTGCGCAGATCTGTGCAGTTCCATATAAGTGCGTGCGCTGACGTTTACGCTGTCGTTGTCGTCTGCTGTTAGTAGAGGTGTTTTCACCATTACCGACGGACAGCTTCGTCACTAGGGATTAGTGATGAAAAGGATTTAAAAGTAAAATCATTTTGTGAAATTAGACGGACTGCTTTTTTCACGTTAGCTATCTCTTAGGATCCGTTTCCAGCCTTAGATCCAGCTCTCAACACAATAATGAACTTTTTCAACTTTCCTGACGCGTAGTGTAGGTACGTAATAAAAGCTTGCTGCTTGCGTTTACCCGTGTCTCGGGTTCACTTTTTTTTTTGCTTTGTAAATATACACTAGGTATTCTTATTTCTTATACTGTGTTGTTTTCTTTATAAATATAATCGTTTATTTTAATGAAATTATGTGAAATGATTAAAATAGTAATAAATGTTCTAAGGCGGATATCGATCAAAATGTGTGAATGAAGGTATTTCGATAAAACTAAATTTTCTCCAAAAAAAAAAAACAAATTTTCATTTTGCAAACGTTTTCCGACCGTTGCATTTATCTGTAATCAATGAGTTGATATTAAAATTAGTTTTATTGAAATTGTACCTACCTCATGATTGAAAAATATGAGGGTAGTTCCTAAATATGGCATTTAATATGCGCCATTCTCGAAATTAAAAAATGAAATAGAGATCTCTCTGCTCTTGAATATATTTCTTCGGGGCCAAATAGCTGTTAAATCCATGACGAGTCATTGTGTTTACTATATTGCAATTAAGTATAATATTATTACGTACGTAGGTTAACGTTACTGAAAATGGGACTTTAAGTCTTCGTAATGGGGTGTGAATTTGTTTGAATTATACAAGAGTGTACAAGTAAAAGGCATCTAGAAGATCTGGGAGCTATTATTTTATAAAAGACAAGATAGATAAGACGTATAAGAGAACGTAATAGTTTTTAGTGAAATTTAATTTTGGTTTTTCTGGGGCCTGTTATGCTCAATCTTCATAGTTAATAAAATTAATTCAAGATCTAAATTGAACTGTTCCGTATAAAGAAGACCAATGTAAAGGCGTAACACATAGCTGTGTCGTGGTGTGTCGTGAAGGAGAAAATGCGAACTGTTTCATACTTTTTAATTGAAGACACTTTAGATTTAGTATGAAATTATAAATCTAGTCGACGTTAATAGAATTCGAGTGTTAAGACACAATTTTTCGCAAGCTCTTCCCTTGGTATAGATGAACTTGAACTCTAAAATTAATTGCATTTTACGCTAAAGTGTTTTGACGCTCTATCAACGTTCGTGGGATATAAAATCTTAAATGTACTATCTTTACTGGTCAATTGAGACTATATATCACAGATATAAGTATTATTATTATTTTTTGCGAATTGGTCAACAGATTGTCGCAACATATCTCCTTGCAGGTTTATCACCACAACACAATAATGTATTTGCGCTTTTAGTTTTTCTAATATCTAAAGCCTAAACAGATTT
The DNA here is from genome assembly GCA_964035005.1 of Erebia palarica. Taxonomy (NCBI): domain Eukaryota; kingdom Metazoa; phylum Arthropoda; class Insecta; order Lepidoptera; family Nymphalidae; genus Erebia; species Erebia palarica. The sequence continues at coordinate 34,167,635 of OZ035985.1, read as the reverse complement.
TGTACATTTTGTAAATCTTCAGTATGGAACCCAAACAATGAAATAAGACATTGTGACCAATTCTGTTGTACATTATCTCTAAACTGAAACGACAGCTCTAAATCTAGTGATGCCCCTTTCTGCTTTCTGCCCCTTTAGAGATGGTATACAATTAAATTGGCATCATTAGGTTTATAAAAATTCAATAGTAGGCCTGCTAAAATGTTATCACAGAACCTATGATTTGCTTCTTTGTTTTGATACCTAATTATATTTGATTACGTGGCACATTTCGTCATTGTATGAATGTACATTGCAGACGATCTAATGAACAATGTAGATAAGTACCTAGATGTATGTAGCTCATTACTTTTAAACGTAGGTACATATGAAATTATATTTATTTTAATGTGAAACATTTTTTTTGTACAATTTGTTTTTTGGTAAAGACGTGTAGAAAGTGTGATTTCGAACATTCCACGTGGAAAGTGTAATAAGTACAAAAAGATAATATTTTTATATAAAAAAAATGAAAATTAATATTGAACATTGATTAAAAATGATTTAATGGAATTGGTAGTAGCAGTATTACAAGGAATTAGTATTAAGCTGATCGCATATTTAAGACGAGCTGCAAGAACCGCCGCATTTTTTAGAACTTGAGGTGATACAGCTGCACAAGTCTTATCACATCGCGCTGAGCCATTCATGTGCATATCTATGGCGCGAACATATTTCTGTGTCGTGATGTGCATGTAGGTGATCGGAGTCATACTCCTTAACGTGGATGACAAGCAAATCGACTAGTATTGTAAAAGTATTACATATTTATTATTTGCATATGCCGTTCATTATTATTTATTACTCCTATGAGAGTGGAGGCCTGTGCCCAGCAGTGGGACGTTAATAGGCTGTAGTTGTTCATTATTTACTATCTTCTCATCACTTTGAATGCTAGAAATATATTCTTTCAATTGTTTTTAGCGAGCGAGATACAGGCGTGCTATTTACTTTATAATTATGTGGACGGCAGCTTCAGTGAATCTGACACGATTGGCTTGTGCTGGTGATGTCATTCGAACATCTCGTACTAAAATATAAGTGGCATGGCGGCAGTATGCGATCACCTTTAGACACAAGGAATGTGCCGATAATTTGTATGAAAATAAGCGATTTATCAGTCGATTTTACCGTTTAACTCGAAGTCTATCATTTTACATTTTGGTATTTAATGGTCATGTTTAAGAATGTATTGTTTGGATTTCATGTAATTACGATAATGTGATATTAAGGAGCAGTAATTCTAAAACATGAATATTTTAGTAAAACTGAATTTAAATAATTTCACATCTTTTATTGACGCTACACCCTTACCCCCATTAATTTGTTGTTAATTCGAATTATCAGTAGAAGTATTGTTTTAATTAGATATCTTCACTCGAAAACAGGTTTAAGGCCCGTATCAACAAACCGACATCAGCTAAGAAGAGGTTCTCAAGTATCGGTCAATCTATGCATAAGACGGTCTTTACGTGTTCTGAGTTGATGTCGGCGCCTGAGAAATCTACAGGAATTAAGTAAATGTAGGTGTTAGGCAGCATCTGACTAAAAATTCTCACGCTATTATAGTAAAAAAGTCGATAAGCATCTTTGCACATATCAAGCAATAATCATGATATTAATTTTAATAGATGCGCATTTTAATTAATGCGATATTTTGAGACGAACGAAAAAATCATTCCCACGAGATGGTGCAAATGAATTTAAATTGTAAAAACTCATATTTTTAACAAGGGTCAAGTGTAGGTAATTAGCTGATTATGAATCAGAGTCGATCAAGGAATCACTGTGGGAATGTCTTCAGACCATCTTCACATGAGGCAAATACCGCGGATATATTTAATTATAGCCTTTATTTTAAAGACCATAAGAGCCATTAAATATTCTTTTTAAGTATGTTGTCTTATTTACGTTTCCCCTTATAGTTCCGCACTGCTGGTTTTGACCACAGATTATAATCACAAGTTTATCGTCACACACTATTGTTCGCTGAGATTCAAGAAATCTGGATTATAATTTATGTAAAAATTAAACTTTAACTTCTGATAATAAAATGTTAATTCACTTGTTTTTAAAGGTCACTGTTATTAATATAGATTGTAAACCTATTATATTTGTCTTAGCTGCGTTTTATTATTCGTCGTTGGTATAATAGGTAACTGATAGGTAGGTAAAATTTGATCAACTATCTAAATGCACACCAAAAGTGGTAAAAAAAAAATGCAGTCACAGGAACTGCCGATAGAAGTGAAAACGAATATTTAATTTTTTTCTAATTAAAAAAAATATAATAAAAATATTTAAAATATAAACATTATAACATAAGGGATTAAAGTTTAATTACGAATGTACCTACTATATATTTTATACTTAAGATATTTTGTCTTAAGAAGAAAATTACTTAAAAATGTGGAACGGTGTCGGTCACGCGTGACCTTTTCACCACGTTCCACATTTTTACCCCTACCAAAAAGTGCTCAACGCACCTAAAGAAGTTTTCACTTCAAAAATAGGTAACCTCTAATTTTTCTTGCTAAAGAATCGAAGCACTCATATTACCAGCACTTACAAGCTTACGACCTTTCAAAATCAATTTCCTAAGTGGATAAGCCGATAAAAAACTAACAGACAGACATACTTTCGCATTTATAGTATTAGTTGAATATGGATGTACCCTATCAAAAGTTAACGCAGTGTAGGCAAATTATAGCCAAATTTTCGCTTTGAAACACATCTCACCACTTTCATGGCTCATGCGGGAGACGGCAGTAATATTGGCATTTCTTATTGGCTGGCTCAAAATCAACTATACACAGTTATTTAATATGTTACCGCGGCACTTAGGCTTTGCGCTGCGCGACAAAAATATACTTCTGTGACAAATTTCATCCAGACCCGTTCAGTAGTTTTTGCGTGAAAGAGTAACAAACATCCATACTTACATACGTTTATAATATTAGTATCTACGGATCAGAACGGCTGGAACCGATTCTGATGGAAATTTTTGTGTTTGTTTTGCTATGTGTGGGTCTTCTCCGTTTGGCTCGTGAGGGCCAATAAATAATAAACCTCTAACCTGTTCTTTTACTTCCGAATTGTTCGGAATTTAATGAAATATAAATTTTTACTAAGTAAATTAATTTGTTGACCTTCAAGTAGTCTGGGCTATGCGTGGAAAGATAAAAAAGAGGCGGAGATATGTAGAACTACATGTGAAAGACAAAGAAAAACTGAAAGACATCAACGGGATTCTTTTCATTTTTGTAATTTTTTTTTTGCGTATTATTGATTTTTATTTATTATTACTTATCTACGTTTGGCTGGTGAGGGGGCCCGCTATGCTCAGTCAATTGTATGGTCTGCGAGTGTAGGTATCTAAGTAGTAAGTAAGTAGGTATGTAAGAACGTGGTGGATTTTGATCACAACCCTTGAATATCATTTGCTTCAAATGATGAAGGAAAATATCGTTAGGAAACCTGCACGCCCGAGAGTTCATCATAATGTTCGCGAAGGTCAAGTTGTCCAAAGTATTCCAGTCCAGCATGGTATAGGTTGTTTAATACAGGTCAATTAAATGATACATGATCTAATTAGTTCATGCAGGGCAACGTGTCACAACTCAACCAACGGTTCAGAAATCTGATTATGTATACGAGCCGGCAAGAAACTCAGCAAGCTATTAGCAGAAATTACAGATCTCCAGTCTCGACATGCAATCGGTGACGTTCTATGACGTCATGAAGTCTGAAAAACTTACGTAGTTAATTAGAATCAATAATTGCGTTTGAATGGTCGATAGCTAAGTAAGGAATTATTGTGTCTCATTAATAATAACCACTTAGTCAATGGTCTTCACATATCCTGTTTCATTCATTCACAACTGTGAAGGATATGATTTTTTTCCAAAACACTTAAAAGTAGGTAGTACATAGTTAAAATAAAATAGACTTTATTAGAGGAAATACGATACGATTTCTTTGAAAGTCAAATAAATTATATTTTTATAAAATTAGGAATATAGTGGGCATTCGTGAAATTGATCACTAATGCCCACAAAAGAGAACTAGATAGACATCGAGCTATATTATAATTTTAGGGTTGCGTACCTGAAAGGTATATTAGCAATAGGTACTTATTATTTTTAGCTTTAAAACACTCGACTCTCGATTTTTGATCGTAGGTAGGTCTATCTGCACCATACCATACCTATTAGGTACCTACCTACTACCACAGAATAAGTCTACTACATACAGTCAGCGCGCGAGCTCCGAGGAATCGGGGTCTGAAGAAACGACGGCTGTACGTCACCCCCGATCGTCGATATCCAGCTCGCTCCCAGCATTAGTTTCGAGCTTGACGCGTATAATTTTGCGATAGCAGTACTGTTTTGTACTTTAAACAACTCTTCGTTTAACTTTCAGGTCATTACTTTAACTTTCCATAGGATTTCTCGGAGCTCGAGCGCGGACGATACCAGTGTAGGCCACTCTGCTGTAACCGCCCAGTTTTGCGCCTTCCATTGTGTTTACGCCTACTTTTGCTGGTGAAAAAGGAAATTCTGATGGCGTCATCAACATTCGCTCCAACCTCTACTGAAATACCTCTCCGTTGCTTATGACGCTTGTTGCTATATGAGAGATTTGCAGTAGGCATCTTGTTAAATATTAGTTTTAAAGTATCGATATTGAAGTAGGTAACTACTTACGTTAAATTGGAACAGAACATATTACTTAGGTAAGCACAATCGTTCTAATATCAACAGGACTCATTTTCTCACGAGCTTTTTTAATTAATAAAGAAACTGCTATTGTAGAACAGCGCTATAAAAATATACCTACAGTATTGAGTTATGGCGCTATTGTCATATATGCCTTTTTTTTCTAAAGATATGAATCAATTTTGATGAAATAATTAAAACCTTAACCTTTTCGCATACAAAAAACTCTGCTCGCGTTGATGTCTAATTAAACCATAATCAGACTTCGGTGAATGTTCGAGAGGAATATAACGTTTTTTTAAAAATCTGATTTATTTAAAGGGTTTTGGTCACGCAGTGAGGGTGTAATTCGAGTGCAAGCTAAAACATTGCAAAAAAATCTTATTCTAACATAACTTTATAAGCAACACATTATTTCAAAAGCACTTTCAGGAGATACTTCGTCTCCCGAAAGACCTGATTTCAGCTTTGACTTTTTAAACTACAATTTAAGCTAATAAATGTAACAGCGGAATAAAATATTATAAATAATAAATAACTATTCATTTCAGGCAACTGACAGCCCATAATTTGTTCTAGTAACAATCACATAGTAGTAGTCCTATGCTAGTAAAATACAAAACAAAATACCTAACCTAACCTGTCCTATTCTTATACCTAAAGCCTCGACACATCTACAGGGCTCTTTGGAGCCTCCTAATGAGAATGTGTGCAGTTGCACCCATTCCAGCACCTCCAGAGAGGGCTGTATATAAACGATTCAAAAGCTTTTAAAGAAAATCAAATGAAATTTGTTTTTAATAAACACATAGGTAATAATAATATCTATAAAATATAAAATAATACCATTTCTGTAGCCTACTATATACCTTCTTTTTTATTGAAAATAATACAATAGAACTTAATGCTAGCTAGCCTAACCTAATTACTATATAAATAATGCCCGCGTGGAATGGTAGCAAAAATGCTGGCTGCATTTCCGCGCTGGACAGCCAGGCTGATCCTCTGCGCAAAAAATTAGCCAGCCCTCCTGTGACCAGATGAGGCAATTAACCCTGGTGAAATATCTCGCAATAAATTTTTGGCACTAAGACTTAAAATATATATTATACCTACCTAAGTACCTACTACATAATCCGAGCTCATATTTATACCTACATAAGTACCTATAAATCTCGAGTTCTAAACTCGAAATCAAAGCTTTCGTCTTTCTTATTTGAAATTTTTGAGTTCTTTAAACGTAGGCACAGAATTTATTAATTATATGCCTGGATATAGTACCTACAGTTAGCTACAATTGTAGTCATCTGGAACTTAAGTGCAAAATATAAATAATATAAAGTAAACGATAAATTACTTAAAGTGAGTAATTGGAACAGAGCAATTTATCTTGTTATCATGCTAGGTAATCAATGACGTTCTTCAGAAATAATGACGCAAATGATTCTGCCTCCCGATCATTCATTACTTCATTACTGCAAAAAGTGCATTAAACCTACAGTAAAATTGCATTTTTCTCTTAAGAAGTATCCGGGTGTGTATAAATAGATGGAAAATTAGAGCTTGGAAAAACCAAAATTAATTTTATTGTTGTTTTTCTGAAAAATAAGTAGATAAGCACAGCCTAAGTACCTCTAATTATTATCCTAACAAAACGTAGGCCTACTTACACCTACCTACACATTCATATACCCCTCCAATCTGCAATACCTATTACTTTGTGCTAGAGTTTTGTACTGAAAATTCTGCCTGCTTGGAAATACCCTTTTCTGTGTTCCCATGTGTCACACTTCAGCGTGCTCTATATACACCATCCAAATGATCATTCATTGGGCATGGTTTCCAAGACTGGCTCATATATTCAGGCTAAGCCGTCTGGCTAAATGGGTCAAAAACAGAAATTGGTATTGGAAATTGGAAACAGAATTTAAATATGGAATTCGGAAGCCACTTCAGCGGCATTTTGGAAGAAGACCCGGAACAGTGGCTGGTCATTTACCCGTACTAATTAAGTGCTACGATTATATCTAAGTGAGGGCTGTGAGAAAGCCGTGTGCACACAATTGAATCATTGCTATGCTTTTTACATTCGGGCCTGATGTATGGCGGCAAGATATGCAGAGTGTGGGAACGGTTCAGAACTGCTCGCGTTTTCCAACATGTCATCTCCGGTCGTGGGAACTAATAATTTTACAGAACTACTTACGGTATGGGTAAAAATAACGGTAAGGTAAACACCTTCACCACACTCAGCAGAATGAGGTGGAGACGAGGCGCAGCGTTGTTTTTTGCGACAACTCAAACTGAGCTTTATTTACTTTGCCATATAGCGGTGGCGGCACTCCACTCCGCAAATAGATTTAACTATATTTCGGACCTACGGTTAGTTTATTTTCAGTGCTAAATAACAAGGATAGTTTTGACATTTACAAGAGCAAGTCAGTACCTACCGAACGCGATTCGGCCTATACGACCGCGAGGTTAGTGGGGCGGGGGCCATGGGGGGTGTTAACGAAACCACGATAAATGCGAGGTGGATTAGATGGAAGACGAGGAGGAGGAGAATATTTCCATGGAGGAGAGAATCGCAGAATAGAAAATGTGTTAACTAAACTTACTACTACTTAGTGGAAGAATCCACATTCCCAAACCAACCAGTAGGCAGTACATGCAGATCGTTGTTTTTCTGAAAGCATTATCAAAGGCCCGACTGTGCTACCAGAAAATAGTAATTAATCATTTGAAAACTTAAGGTTCAGAAGGTGTACAGGGTAGGTTCCGGGCCCCTTTTAATAGAATAAAATAGTTTTCACATTTCAGTCAGAAGTAACTTTTATGCAATCGTAAACTTGAAATAATTGGTCTCTTTTTAACAGTCTTTCTTAAAATGTGAAATGTCTTTACATCTATACTAATATTACAAATGAGAAAATTTGGATGGATGTATGGATGGATGGATGTTTGTTACTCAATCACGCCCCAACGGCTGAACGGACCTGGCTGAAATTTGGCACAGAGATAGATTATAATCTGGAATAGCACATAGGCTACTTTTTATCCCGGAAAATTAAAGAGTTCCCGCGGGAACCATAAAAACCTCAAACCACGCAGACGGAGTCTCGGGCATTCGCAAGTTTTGAATAAATATATAGGTATAGTCCGCGCGCGAGCTCTAAGGAATCCTATGAAATGTTAAAGTAATGACCTAGACTTGTTTAAAGTGCAAAACAATACTGCTATCGTAAAATTACACGCGTCAAGCTCGAAACTAGTGCTGGGAGCGAGCTGGATATGGAGCGACGATCGGAGGTGGCGTACAGCCGTCGTTTCATTAGACCCCGATTCCGCGGACTCTAAGTACTTTAAAATATAGATGCTTTGGTGCAGGTTTGAATTAGGTCTAGAGCACAGTTCGAATTATATGCCTTTGACAAAAACGTGACTGATTATAAATATTACAGATTCATAAGTTGTCATAGCTTTTCAAACTACTACATAAGGTACTACAAAGCTACCATGTACGTAAGTATATCATGATAAACTGCTTAATTAAAATAATTATAATATTCACAATTTACGTCCATCTACTTCTTACGCGGACATGGAAGTGATTTTTCCGTCAAGATTATCATTAGACGCGATTAAGTCAGTTTCCTTCATAGTTGGATAAGAGACCATTGTTGTATCAGTAATTACGACTGTTTTGTATAATGTTAACTAATGCACACTACTTTAGTTCAGTCACAATGCATCCGTGTTTTTTTCTCTATTTCATTAATAGAATTGTAGAAACCATCCATTCACCATCATCGATCGCATCATTGGTGTTTCCCCTGTGTAAAAATCGATGGGCAGCTTAGGGGCGGAAAATTCTGTAAGCTAGGTCAAATGCATCCTTTCATGCTTATAAACATCATTTTAAGCCGGCCCATGAGTCTCTTTTCAGAATGAGAAGGATAAAACTTAAACTCAAGCTCATATTTTTTATTCAGATAAACTTAATAAAAGTGATTTTGAATCGTCGAGTGAATCTATTATACTTGTTAGGAATGCCATTCCTATCGAGAAGAACCAACAATAAAATCGGTAGTTGCTCTTTTTAAAAAAATCATTTACAATTATTATATCAGTGTGTAGATAAGTACATAAGTAGCCGCTGTCCTTAGTTTTTGATTACATTTTGCCCATAGTCCATCACGTTGGCCAAGTGCGGATTGGCAGTCTACACACGCCTTTTAGAATATTATGGTGATTCTCCATAAACCTGTTTGACTGAGAGCTCTCCATTGGAGAACTCTCAGTCATACAGGTTTCCTCGCAATGATTTTCTTCATCGCTATAGCAAGGCGCATGACTTTCTCAAAAACATAGAGATACCTACCTATGTGAGTGTAATTCTTGCGTCGATACTCGATACTCATATTTGAAACTTATATTTGGGGTCCCAAGGTTCTGGACCTAGCAATGGAAAGCACAGCGTAGGCAGAGCCCCCACAAAGTGGACGGACGACATCAAGCGTAAGGAGCAGGGAACGGCAGGACCGCAGCGCGTGGAAATTCCTATGAATGGCACAAATTCATACGAAGCCATAGAAAACTCATTAGACAAGATGTTCAGGTATCGGGAGAATTTACGTTCCAGTTGTTACTAACACAAAGACTGAACTGAGAACTTTATATTTATCGGATTCCTCTTTGCTGAAAGTCGTGACCTCTTTTCTTTAAATATATTACAGTTACGAATAAATAAATAAATAATGTTTTTATTCAAATAGACTTTTATAGTGTTTTTGAATCGTCGAGTGAATCTACCGCTGGTTCGGAATGACTCGAAACATTATTTACGTTCCTACCGAGAAGAACCAGCTAGAAACTCGGTGGAGTGACATTAATAATAGCTTTTAAGGCTATCACAAGTAGAGACGACGCCGATGCGGCGGATCTATTATTCAATAGGTACCTATTGGAAATGCGCGTGGAAAAGCCCTGTTCGTCTTCGGCATTGTCATCTTGTGGCTGGATGAGGAAGGCTGAGGACCGGGTATGGTTGCGTTCTTTGGGAAAGTCCTATGTTCAGCAGTGGACATCCACAAGCTCAGATGATGATGATTATTGTCATCTTCCTATGTGATTCACTCACTCTGATGGGCACGAGTTTCTACTCAGAATTACTTGCTTTAACGGTGCAGAAGGAAAACACAGTGAGGAATCCTGAAAGCTCAGGAATTCTTCATAATGTTCTCAAAGGTGTGTGAAGCCACTCTGCACTTGGCCAACGTGGTAGACTCTGGCCAAACCTTTCTCATTCTGAGAAGAGACTCGTAGTCAGTAGTAAGTCGGCTATGGGCTGAAGTGATGAAGGTAATTGACTTATGCGTGTACCGGCGACTTGCAAGTCACAAATAATAGGTGACCAGCCATCCAAAATTGCACATTTAAAATGTGAAATCAAAAACAAAATTGCTCTAAACACTCATATTCTTGATGTTAGATAAATGACTTCCTGCTGCTTACGACAATGGAGGCATCATTATTCTTCGCGATTCAAGAATGGGGCGAGCAGTCGTGGGAGACTCTCACGATTTTATTGCGGATATATATTTTTTGTTTGGTCTAATTAGCACTTTTTGTTACAGCTTTTACCTTAATTGTTTCGGATTGTATTGCAAAATTTAAGCTGTCCAAATAGGAAAGAACACTTGCTTTTATTAAAACCGCCACCAAGGCTGTGGCTGGGTGCGAGGGATGTAATATGAGAAACTGATCAAAAGGGTAGCTTCATTTACAGAGCAGAGCTTTTCTTATTTCAGGCACGCTCACCCCAGTGCCATGGGGGTGGTCAAAACTAGGCAAAACTTTTTGAAAGTGTTTGGGAATTTACTAATGAGAATTTTGAAACTTCGGTGCCTCCATAGAACCGAGGTGGTCGACCTTTCGCCTTATTTAGTAAGTCCACCAATGCGCTGTACAAACAATAATTCTATTCAGGAGCGCCAAAGGGGCGCTACTTATCTGTAAAAGTAACGTCGAACTTATTGAATGCTCTGAACATTACTAACTAACATTTAACAGGTAGATAACAGCTAAAGATGCATAACACGCGCACATGGCGTAAAGTACCCCACTTCTAACAGTTAAAAGCACGGAATACTAATTTAACTCCATAGGACATGTTTTTTTTATTCCTTCATTCATTATGGTAAGTGATGATGCAGTCTAAGATAGTAACGGGCTAACCTGTTAGGGGCAGTTATAATTAACCCATACCACAGCCATACATGACATCGTACCGGAATTCTAAATCGCTTGGCGGCATGTCTTTGCTGGTAGGTCTGGCACCAGGCCAGACCAGGGAAAATTCAAAAATTATAAATTCCCAAATTGGCTCTACCGGGTGTCGAATCCGGGACCCCGCACGTTAAGACAAAAGCGCTCAACAGTCAACACTGCACCACGGAGGTCGTCTAAATGTTCAGGGAGGCTCGGGGCATCGTTCGGCACGTGACTATTTTAATTTCTAACCCCGCCCGACACACATAAAGGAGGAGTGTTATAAGTTATGTGTAAAGTGTTGTGTGTTAAGTGTATAAGTAACGAGTGTATCTGTGCCTCTGTTTGTAGCTCCCAACTTTTATTTAATGACTTTGATTTAATGTTTTGTTTGAAGTGACTTGATCGAGAGTGTTCCTAACTATGATTTAAGACAATCTGGTCAGCAGTTTGAAGATGACCAGCTCTTTTCCAGTTGATGAGACGTGAGCAACTACTGTAGGTCCGGTAGATTCAAAGTCGAAATTAGGTGCCGGGAGATTTTTTTTAAGTTATAGGTTGGTACTTCATTTGGCGCGTTAGGGAAAAATTATCCGAGTGAACTTTTACGATTCGCGCGCACACCGACAGCCAAATTCAACACTATGAAGTTAGTTGGTCAACTTGCAGAAAAGGCCTACCAACAAAATAAAAATAAATACATTTACTGTAGGTATGTTGGGTGAGAACTGATTTAATCAAGATATTTATTATTTGCTATCTAAAAGTATAACTTTTTGCGTGCGTACATACGTACATGTACACACACACCTTTTTTATTTTAATTTATACTTGTTTCAAAAGGAAAGAGGTTATCTATTGCCTTATAATTATTGCATTGATTTTAGCTTATGCCGATCAATATCTTAATTTTTGACATTTTATGCTTTATAATAAGCTTCAAGCTTTTATAAATTCTTTATACTGATATACCTTCATATATAGTTCCATACTTACATTATATTTTATTTTATTCCACTACTAGTTAGTGCTTGACTGCGATCTCACTTGATGGTAAGTGATGCTGTCTAAGATGGTAGCGGGCCAAACTAACAAGTTGTTGTACGTAACAGGTACGGCTGTTATAATAAACCCTTACCCCTAATCGGTTTCCACACGACATCATACCGGACCGCTAAATCGCTTTGCGGCATATCTTTGCCGGTAGTCTGGTAACTAGCCACGGCCGAAGTCTCCCACCAGACCAGACCAGAGAAAAATCAGAAAGTATGAATTCTCACATTGGCCCTGCCGGGAATCGAACATGCGTCCTCCCAATATACGAGTAAGATCAAAGCGCCAGTCCAGTGCCAGTGAGATCTTCAAATAATGTTTATATCCATACTTCCATACTAATCCATACTTATTATTATAAATGCGAAAGTGTGTCTGTGTGTCCGTCTGTCTGTTTGTCTGTCTGTCAGTCTGCTATGCTTTCACGTCCCCATTTGATGAAATTTGGAACAGAGATAGGTTACATCCCGGAGAAGGACATAGGCTACTTTTTGTCCCGGAAATTTGAAGAGTTCCCGCGGGAATAAAAAAAATCAGTTGAAATGATTTTGGTGAAACTTGGTACAGGGATAGGTTGCATCCCGGGGAAGGAAAAAACATACTTTTTATCCCGGAAAATTGAATTTTCCGCGGGAATCAAAAACATCAATCCACGCGGACGAAGTCGCGGGCATCATCTAGTTATATAATAATTTACACATTTACGCTTTATTCCAGAAATATAATTTATTTGTTCAAATAATGACAACTTTTAACTTTTGTTGAGGACGGATTTGTTACATACTTTATAAAGTACATTAAATATTTTTGTTAGATTAATATTATTTATTTTTGTTACTTATTGCTTAGGAAAATTTATAAAACGTTTAAGATAATAAATAAGAGTTACGTAAATAATATGAAGATTAAATTTTTTAATGGCAAATATATGACGGTTCATAACAAAACTTAGTAAGTGCCAAATTATAAAATATATAAAATCATACAAATTGAAACATCATAGTTCGGTCCAAGCTTATCAAAGCAAATGACGATAAATGTAAAAACTTTACTATTATATAACTTTTAATATCCACACAATTATACAATGCGAACACATACATTTTTTTTTCAAGCATCCATATTATAATATTAAATACATCGCCAAAAAGCGAGACCAACTATCACTAAGCATTACAAAAGTCCCTAAATCCTTAACACTGAATTTAGACATAGCACTATAGGGCTCTAATGTAACTTTTCAATTCAACGTTTAGGTCATAGTCTACCACGCTGGCCATGTGCGGTTTGGCGGATTTTGAGAACATTATGAAAAACTCTCGGGTATGCAGGTTGTTTCACAATGATTTCCTTCACCATTAACTTAGCGTTAAACTGTTAAAATTTAGATGGAAAAGAAATTCTCAACACCTCTTTGCCTTCTGTACTAAATGACCAATTTACGCTCTATAAATATTAATGTTGAAAAGTTACACAAGTACGTCGGATCCCTTATTCTTTGACATGACTTCAATTTGTGAGGACTTAGTAATCGCCTCTTTAAACAAGAACTATTATTTGATAGACAAATTACATTTACGAGTGAGGCAAATATGTGGACTTATGTGTATGGTGTGCCACATCACTCTGGCGTGAAAACAGACCAATCGGAGTTGGAGGCCATATCATCATCATCTCGAGTGAAATTATTTCCGATTAGACCATAAGGGCAAACAGTGGGGCTGATTCTGTTGTACACAATCACTAAACTAAACTAAAATGACAGCATTAAAAATATTGCTAACCCTTTCATAATATTCCCTACGGAAAATGACAGAACTTAATGTAAAGCTGTAAGTTTCGTTAAGAGATTGTGCTATACAGAATTGACCTTAATGACTCCACTTCACTCCAGACTTAAGTTTTTAAGCAACAAGCCGTTGTAATTGGTAAACGGAAAACAAAGAAACACAGGCCTTGCCTTGTGGCTATATGTATGCGACTCCGATCAGTTTTTACCTGTATCTCTATGATACGAGTGGCCACGGTCAATCCTTTTCTCAGACCGCGATTTGTCAAAGCTAATGAGGCCCATTACAACATGACCCAATTGATCTTTCTACCGTATTTCTATTTCACCCGGATGGATCGTTGCTTGTTCATATTGGTAAGCATGAGCGAGATGTAGGAAGTGAGCAAATCGTCCATTTTGTAACCCAGCGATGTTTCGCAGAGCAACTTGGAGCCGCGCACGAGGTTGCCTATCGTCATGTGGAAATACGTGTTCCCAGATGACCAGTTTGAAATCCTTGTGAACGGATGCGTGACCAGAATATCCTGAAAAGTATTGACAGCTTATTAGAATTACAAAATGATTTGGGCAAGAAAATTTGGAAAAAAGTTTCAAAATTGGAACAAATTCTACGTGGCACATGCTCCAGGATTAGAGTAAAGTAAAAAGTAAAACATACTTTATTGTACACCATACAAAAAACACACAAATTACAAATACATACAAAATACAGGATTATTAAAGGGTTCATCAATTTATAGAATTAATAGAATATGAATAAGATGTTTCCAAAAAAAAACATGTAAAAAAATTACGAAAAAAGTACCTGCTTAAAATTTTAGATCTGACTGTCACACAAAAAATTAAAAATGGAGCAAATAGGTTTTGAGTCAAAAATTACCTTTGACTGTGGGTGAATTAAGCTAACGCCGTGTTTGTTGATGGCGATCAGTAGTAACTCCGGGTAGTTAGGCTCTGTGGTTTGCTTCACCTCGAAGAAGGCCGAGCCGAAGGTAGGCCACCGGTATATGACCTTGAGGAAAGTAATCTTGGCATCTTCAGGCGTCATTCCAGCGTCCTGGTTGTATGACGCCACTATCGCTCGCTTCCAGTCGGCCGAACTTTGCAATTTGATTAGGTCTGCTGGTACTAACTCACGAATCATTTGTCTGTAATAAAGTGGAGGTCTTAATTACTAAGGACCTCAATGGGAGACACAAAGTATTTTGACACGAAACCCAATCCCATACTGTAAGGAAACTCAAGCAAGTATTTTCAGTAACTGGCCTCAGTGAGTGTCACAAAATGGTTTGATATGCAACAAGTATTGCAATTCCACTTGAGACTGGGACAAGAGTGGAGTGGTATTTTTATTCCACTACAAGTTAGACCTTGACTGCGATCTCACCTGACGGTAAGTGACGATGCAGTCTAAGATGGTAGCAGGCCAACCTGTTAGGGGTATGACAGTTATATTAAACCCATACCCCTAGTCGGTTTCTACACGGCATCGTACCAGAACCGGTACGTTTTTGCCGGTAGGGTGGCACTAGCCACAGCCGAAACCTCCCACCAGACAAATCTCTCAAATCTAGGTTCGTATGCCTTAAATTGATTACCGGGCCCCAGATTCCCATTCGTTTTGGATCTTTAAAAGTAATAGGAACTTACGGGATAGCTTGCAGTTCCTGCTTATTGTCACCGAAGCGTGCTCTATAAGCCAGCGCAGCTAACCGGGCAGCCTCCTCACGCCCGCAGCGGTGGTAGCCGCGTAACAGCTTTGGCAACTCTTGGTGGAAATGAAATATCACATCCGCGGCTCGGTCTTTACCCGGCACCGTATTTGTCCATAACTTTTTCATAAAGAACACCTGTTACAAAATGTGCATATTGAATATTTGGATTTTATTTCAGTAGGTACTTAAGCATTAGAAAATATAAATACTTAGACATCAAATTATACGAAATTATCGTGCCCGTATCACAGATTTTCCTAGTACGGGTACTAAAGCACTCCCTCTGACCTCAAAAATTTTATTGTTCACCTTTTCCATTGTATTATATTGCATTGTATAATTAAGGTTCAATGGAATATTATTATTGATTCTAAAGTAGTTAAATATTAAAAAAAATTGTCTTACCTGATACGTAAATTGGGGTGTTATGCCATCTCTCGTGGGACGAGCCTTTTTGATCCAATCTGTTAAGTGGCGCACAAAGTCAAAGAAGAAGTCTCCTTCTGGCACCGATATAACTTTATCAGCTATTTTAACAAATAAACTAAAACCTTCACTAGATCTGAGATTCAGTCTCTGCGCAATGTTTTGACAAAAGTCCTTTGCTCTTGTAGAAGAATCGACTTCGAATGCTTCATCCGTGTCATCGGGGAAATATACTTTGTGAAATATTTGAGTGGTTTTGTGTTGAATTGCTTCTACTTCCACTTGATGAGGGGGATACTTTCTTTGGCCGTTTCGTAAAGTTTTTTGCAGCCTCTGCAAGGAATCTTGGGCTATTGGATATCTTCTTGTCCTAAGGAATAAAGTTAATTCTCTAAGTAGACCCTGACTACACGCAAACAATCCAGTTGCTAGCCACATTAATTCCCAACCTCTTTCTTCTGACATTCTATTTCTGTTATCTGTTAATTGCTTCATGATTTGGCAATATATTTCATCGCGTAAAATTTCATGTTTCAGCGGGCCATCAAAAATGTGATCTGTATATTCGTTCCCTATTCGAGGTCGTTTAGAAGGAAGGTCTCCCATATATTTGACAATAGCTGCGAAAGCAAAACAAGCTTCTTCTGCTAATTCTTCTTTGGCCTGCAACTTCTTTAGTAAAGGTTGCTTGATAGGCTCCCTGGAATGTCGCCATAGCTCTTCAGCACCTCTTTTTGCTGTCGACAATGTCAGGGCTTTTGATGTTGTACGCTTCGGTGGTAATCTAAAGTGATCCATAGCATATTCTAACAAAGTATGCGGTTTATCCCTGGTTTCTGTTCCGTTAAAAGTGCTGGTAGGTGCACGACGACCATGTTGTGCACCTTCTTGACAAAACAGAGTCAAAATTTCTGCAGGAGGCTTAGTGAGAGCAGGAAGCACATATACAGTTTCCGCGGGAAAATCTCCTCTTTCCATAGTTCTTTCACAACGCCCTATGCACCATCCATTATTAAGCACCGATTCGCCTGTACTGTCCTCTTCTAAAATAATCAAATCTCCTTTTTGGAAAGTCAAAAAACTGGAACCTTCTCCTGGTGCTTTATAATCTTGTAAGGCGATAACGTATTTCGACCTTTTCTTGAGGCCTTCTAAGAAATAAACAACTAGATCACGAATATCCTCAGCATTTGGACTTTGGAATGTAAACTCTTCACCACGAACCGTTGACAAGCTAAAGGTTTGTGTAAAAACTTTATTAGTCTTTTGACTTGCAACTGTTGTTATTTCTGGGAACGACAGTTCAAGTAGGACCTGTTCCTGATCATCAACAACATAAACTCCAGTCCAGTTGACAGCAATAATTACGTCGTTCTTAGGCAAATTTGGTCCAGAATTTCTGTAGGCTTCGTAAAACCTTGAAAACAGTAAAGGCCATTTGAATTTTGCGTAGCTAACTACGTCTTCTTTAACTCTATATGCAGGAACTTTTTCTTTGACGTAGTAACTCTTTTTGTATGCTTGTACTACAAGTGCACCCCATCGATCAACGGCTTTTTCAACCCCTGTCAGACAGTAATCTGGAATGTAATTTGGCAATAACGTGTACAGGCGTTCTGTATTCATATCCTGTCCATATTCTATGTAATACTGCTGGGCGGCAATCATTGCTAAGTCTTCTTCTTTATCGCATCTATATTCTCCAAACTTAACACCTCTAACTACTTGTTGATATATTAGATTTGTTGCCACCTGATCTTCTGTGGGATCGTGCCATGGAGCAAATATTTCCTTTCTGAAGAATAATCTCCATGGGGCATTTCTTTCCTGCGCTCCTTGTTCTTTGGCATACTGTTCACACTGTGATATTGCATCCATTACATGATCACCTCCACTACCTAGTGAACTGACTTTATCAAATAGTGCTATATATAAGGAAAAACCAAACTGATCACGTAATGCGATTTTATCTGATAATTGGTTACATAACTCTCTTGCAGTAGTCGCCGAATCGGCTAACAATGTTTTCGTATTACCGTCCATGAAAGTAATGGGCAACATTATAGGTTTCTTCGATTTTGTTGCTTGAAGTTCTAACCAGGATGGCGGTTGGTTTCTTGTCCCATTGTTAAATGTTCTCTTAAGACGGTCCTCACAATAAGGTGCATAACCAGGAGGGCCCTCTCTTATAAATGCTCTGAGATAATTTACAAATTTTTCACTAGGAGCAAAACAACCAACACATAATGAAAGTAATATCCAACCTCGAGCGTGTGATGACTTGGATGGGTTATTTGTTAATTGTTTACATATTTGGCAGTATATTTCATCCCTCAACTCAGCGCGCAAAATTCCATGTCCGATTATAAAGTGAAGTTTCTCTAAATTCGACGTAGGCCGAGATTCAAGCCACGACTGATAACTGTCAGCGGTATATTCTTCATCCTAAAATATAAAAATCCATTTTAGCCAAAGTATTCTTGTTAAAATATACTTAATAAATATGCGAGGTTAATAAATTATTACCTGTAACTTTCGCCTGACATCTTCCCCGAGTTTATTTTTCCGCTTCAATGTCAATGAAACTAGTTTATGTCTTATCGATCTCGGCTTTTGTTTGTTGAGATAAGCCTCAGGGTCAACACCCATCATTTGCGCTTCCTGGAATTCTTTGGACCTTATAAAGTTTCTGCCAAGTGTTGCTGTTACTTTCGACATAACTGACGTATTATCTCTGTCCATAGTATGATATCTTGGCTCTGGAAGATCTCCAGTAAAACGTAGAATAGTAATCCATAGTGCTTGGGCAGCCTAAAACGTGCGTAATCATTTCATTATCATTTTTGAAAGTTATTAAACTGGTGTAATTTTCCATTTATCTATGAATTAGATTTTAAAGTAAACGGTGTAATTATAAAGCGATTAGTTATGTTTGGTTATCGTTCAATCGAGTTGTGGCATGTTTAAAAAATTACTAAACTTATGAATAGATTACATACTAATTGATCTCCCTGTGTGTGCAAAGGCAACAATGGATGCTTCAGTGGTTTTCTCGAATATTGATGTGTGACGTTGCCTTGGAAATAGGTTGCAGCAAATTTTTGGAACTTGAATTCAGAAAGGTCTTCTTCATCTTCTGAAGTTGTTTGCATTGGCGTCACCATCTGTAAGAAATAATTTATCCAAATGTAATTTTTTTACAGCTCCCGATATAACTAATCATAATCTTGATTATTTCAACAGCTGTTTACTACGTACGTCTTTATTGCTACAAGATCATTACCATGATTGACTAGCAAAATCTCATTAAGTAATTTTATTTTAAATTCATCAGACATTAAAATAACATAAAGTTAAGAAATTAATTTCGATTCTTACATTTGCCAATGTGGAGCGTTGGAGACCCAAAACAATATGAAGAATAAACGATCCGTGCGGCTAATAATTGGCACCGACTCCACAAAATATTATTATAGAACTACATTAACTTTTCTAAATATAATATATTCAGTAATAAATTAAAATATTTTTTTAGTGTTTGTGGTTATTGAAGTCGGTTTTAATTTATTTTAATAATTTTTCTAATCTATTTTAATCTTAACTGCTAGACAGCGTCTGTCACCGGGTCAGATAAGTTTGTGGGACTTTACTTTTTTTCACATAGTTATTGTAGATCTGTTGATCTAGTCAGTTTTAGAATTCTATACATCGGCTAAGCATCAAAGCCAAAGTCAAAATGAGTAGCATTTTACACTATTTGAACTACCATTCGATTTCTTTCCTGGTGGTTTATAAACTTCCAGGTTAGACTTCATCATCACTTACTTACCACAAGAATTTGTATTTGAATAAAACAAAACATTATATTTACCTCTTGTTGGTCAGGCCGCAGCTGTGGTAGATCACTAAACATAGATGTGTCTTTAGGCGCCGGCGCTTCGCTACTGGAGTCAGGTAGGAAGTCGAACATCGCTTCCACTAGTTTGCTATCATCAACAGGCTCGTCCTGTTTTCTCGCTGCTTCTTGTAACAAGGTCCTCTTCGCTTCTAATTGCCGCTTTTCTTCAAGAGCTAACTCAGCTTCGCGTCGCTCCAACTCATACATGCGTTCCTATTAAAACAAAAGATTGTATTTATTTATATTTTATTATACACAGAATTCTCCTCAGAATCTTTATTTCCTTCTGCTGGCTGGATCATGGCAGTGTAATGGTGAAATGAATTTCTATAATGGTTTATATGCGTTTTTCTCTCGTAGCTGCCCTAGTCACTACCTGCTTACTAGCTAGAGTAATCCCATTACGCGATTATCCGTTTAGTGTTACACTTGTTACATAAATAAATAGATATTCAATTAGACAAGTAGTGAAAGCTGCAGAATGGCATACATCGGCTATACTTGCCCAGCTATCAAGTTTCCTTTTAAAGTCACAATTATTGAAATAATCATCGAATGGACTAGTGGTTTCATAAGTGAAGTTGGACCACATTTTTTCTTAAATAGAATTATATATACTCGTAAAAATTGGCACGACCGATCGGCTATAGCGTTAAAATCTAAACTAAATTAAGTTGGGTTCGGTTAACTTGATTGCGCTGTACGGAGCGTTACCCAACCGCATCCAGGTCGCTAGCAATTGTATAATAACCTACATGGTCGATTAGGATCGAACGGATTACGTAAACTTTGGATGTATCAGGTGTAAGGTTTTAAGTAACCCAGTTTTAACATATTTTCTAGTGCTAAACTCAAATACAGTTTCAGTTAAGTAATAAAAAAAATATTATTAATCAAATAAAAATAATCCAATGACCCGCAGGTGTATATTTCATTCAGTTATTTAATAAGGTATTTATTATCTTATTCAACATATCATGATAAAATGCATAAAATTTATTTTTGTTGATGAAATAAAAAATTTACCACTTCGTTAAAAAAAATCTTAGCTACTCACAATATGATTAAATATGAAATAACTAGTTGAATTTTGTTAGTTGCGAGCTTTACATTCTTAGCCGACAACCGAAGCTTTAAAATTACAGTTAAAACTTAAATGAGCAAATTATAGGATAATTTATTATTTTAAGAATTAGAAAAAAAACTTTGTAGGTACCTACTCTAAAAAATAACAAATATCGTAACATCATAAGGCACACCGTTAATTGCAACTTAATAAAAATACTTGTGAACTCCAGTAACTGCGCAATGTCACAAAACCGAAAAAAATAAAAAAACAAAATGTATTTAGGTAAAAACATTTCGTGTTTTCTGATATAATCAATGGTCAAGATAAGTAATTATTTTGTCGACAATTTGTATTATTTTCTTTAAAAGCGCCATCTCATTAGAATCTAGAATGATTAGAATCTACGCGATCAGGTTATTAGAAAAACCAATTAAAATTAGTTTTGCAATCTTTTTAGAATTCCGTAGTCACCTTTCCGTTCCGTTCTTAGGGTTCCGTACCGGCACAGCCTTATTTCAATTTCTATATTAATTGCAATTCACTAGGTACACTTATTCCTTAGAATATAAGTTTTAGTCAATAATAGGTAAGGTCGGCTATGGATACCCAGTTTGGGTGTAGCAACAGCAGTGCATTGTAGAAGGGAGACCGATTTTATTTGTGTTGTTTCAAAAAATCATTGATAGTGTAGTAACACTTGTTATTTAAATAGTTTTTAGAGTGTTTTTAAAATGTTTTTATTACATTATTATGTATGGATTATTTTATATTTTTATTGCCATTACATATTGACTGATATCTTATTTTTTGTGTGCACCTAAATATATAAAATTTGCGTATGAAATATTTTTACACCGCCTGCGGAATGCACAGGGTTATTTAACTAGTGCGCATAGCCATTCTCAAGGTGAGTGCCGTGCTTGCCACACCGTACCTAACTAATTGTTAATTATTCTACAATAGATACATAAGGTATCCCCTGATAGAGCAAGATCCCCTGAGCAACAAAATGTATGTGATATTGTAGGTACGTGCATTGAACGTACGCATACTCGCTAGCTTGGGCCAACGCGACGGCCAATTTATAGTTATTAGGTCCTTTTCTTGAAGTCTTAGTGTTTTTTTACGCCTAATTAGCAATAATTAAAAAATAACGTATCTACCTAATTTTGCTAGTCGAGTTTAGCGTTTGTTAGAGCGTCTGGCGGAAATAAATAACCGCCGATATCCACCTCATAGTCCGCCGGCAAAGCATTTTTCAGAAACTAGCTATTTTTACATTTTTAGTAAAAAAAAACGCAAAACGCTTTCTTTCTTTCTTCGGTTCATGTGCGAGGAAAAGCGCTGTCACTATATATATATGTCACTATATAATATGGTGCTCTCAGCAGTCGGCATGTACCCTGCCTACTCCGTGCATATCAAACATGCGAACGAACTCACTTTTTGCAACTTCTATCATAATCATAATCATAATAATTTATTTGTCTGATTGCAGGTACACATTGTAGGTCTTTACCTAGTTAGTTTACCTAGTACTTTAGTTTTTACCATCCACAATTCGCCATATAATGGGTATGCAAGTTTTTTATGTACGAACAGATGGTAGTACAGATTGATTTCTATTAATCACTAATTGAATTTTCCATTCCATTTGACGTGCCGTATATTTATAAAAAAAAACAATATTCACCCTGTAGTTCTGTTCCGCGATCTCCTTAGCACGCGTGTTGCCCTGGTGCTGCAGCCTTTGCTCCTCCTGTCTCCGCAAGCGCAAGGCCTCGTTGTGAGCGATGGCTTCCTGCTTCAGCCGCCGGTAGCGCCGCATGGCGATCAGGCGCCGGGCGTGGCTCTGGATCTTCACGATGGCCCACATCTTGTGACCGTACGAGCGGCGGACTAGGTAGCCACGGGCTGCGGCCTGAAGTGATATACCAGTAATATTTTTATTTCAAATCTGGTCTGAACACATCTAATTAGTGGAGGCAAATCTATACTTAATATTATAAATGCGAAAGTTTGGATTGGTGTTCGTTACTCAATCACGCTAAAACGCCTGAACGGATCTAGGTGAAATTTGGCACAGAGATAGATCTGGAAGATGGAGATAGAGAGTCTGGGATAACACCTAACAAACAAAAGATTTCCCGCGGGAACCAAAAACCTCAATCCACGCGGACGAAGTTGCGGGCATCAGCTAAGAGTACGATAATTTAAAAATGCTCATTTTCAATAGAAACTTGGCTATTAATAATTATAACTTCTTGTCCCGCATTGTTTATCATAAATTTTGGAACGAAATATTGCTTAATTCGTTCAAATCAATCATTTAAATTAATATCATGTGCGTTCAGCCCGGCATATTGACTTAGCCTTCATTTTCAAGGCTGATGCCCAGAAAGTCACAGTTTCGCTCACACCAAGGTAAAAAGTCTATCGGACAGAAAGTCCAAGTCCACTTTTTTATAGAGGACAGGTCACACACGACAGGACACAACGACCTT
Organism: Erebia palarica; assembly: GCA_964035005.1. Taxonomy (NCBI): domain Eukaryota; kingdom Metazoa; phylum Arthropoda; class Insecta; order Lepidoptera; family Nymphalidae; genus Erebia; species Erebia palarica. The sequence continues at coordinate 34,144,151 of OZ035985.1, read as the reverse complement.
CCCCTCAGACGCGAACATTTCACGCAGACGTTTGGGCCTGTCAAGTACTTATTGCGTGTACGCTCTAACTTCTAACTATGCTTAACAAATTTTACCCACTTGCAATGAAACAATATGTCCTCGTAAGTGTCGGAACCGATGAGCCAGCACTCTCGCACGGATCAGTGCTTGCAACCTCGCGTATCCCACCTTCATCCTGTTATACCGAATTCTTTGCAGTTTCCCTCGCCAATGCCGCTGAATCAACACAGCAGCCGCTCTCATTTTCAAAAATCTTCTCCTGTATACCCATCCGCGAATGGACCTTTGTAATATCAATATTTTCCTCGTTAGGACCCTGTCTCTTTCTTGTTCAAGGAACAAGTCATGAGCATCTTTCAAAAAGACTTTTGTGTGACCTAACTGATAGTCTGATTTACCCAGAACTGTAGCACAAATCTTCGCAGTCGCAGCTCGGCAGTCTGTTTTATGTGCTGGAGGCACTCCTGATATCAAAAATCTATATCTTTCCACAAATTCTTTAAAACTGTGCCTAATTGGATATCCGGCTCTCCTTATTCTAATGGTTTCCATCATTCCTGAATACCTTAGTTGTCTACAGCAAAGACCTCGATCAAACATCATTGGCTTCTTAAATTCATTTGGCTTTATACAACGAATGAAAAATGGTTGACAGGTTCCCAAAGTTCTCATTAGCAAATCCAATGATTTCTTGAACTGGGTGGACAACGTTGGGGTTCGTTTCCGAGTTTCCGATCCCATAATAATGTCTTCTTGGAATATTTGTTGAAGGAACTTGTTTGTTGAAATGTGAATCAGCTGTAATAAGTCAGCACTGAAAGTGTCTCGGTTCTTTTCAAGGAAGCCCCTGGTATCATAGAAGACTACACCGGCGAAATGATTCAAACCAAAGCTTGTGTTTATATCAGATTTCGGTTTAAGATAATTTCTGTGGAACCCGTGAGTTTTATGTAATTTAGCTAACATAGTTTGATCTGTGCCTTTAGGAAATTTTGATTCTTCATCTATTAAAGCCATTATATTCAACTGTTTGAGAGCAATCAAATCTAGAGCGTCTTGATTATCAACGAATTCTATATGCTGCCAATTTATGCCTTCGTGATTGTATTCTTCTTGTTCTAGTTTGAAAATATGTCTAACAAAGAATTGTTGAAGATTTTCGTTGGCAAAATTTATACAGAACTGCTCGAAACTGTTATGATCAAAGTTTTCAAAGCCAAATATATCAAGAACTCCTATAGCTGTCCGCATAGTCGCTTTGGGTTTATAAATAGCTGCATTTATTTTTCTTACTATGGTCACGAATAGACGTCCGTAAATACCTTTGACAAAAGCGTCTCTTATATCAACAGACTGCTCTCTACTAAGTGTTGATACAACGGTTTCTCCGTGAGCAAATAATGTTTTTCTCGTTAAGGCTTGGATCAACGTTTGAGTTGGCACTCCTAATAAATTTGCGACTCTTTTAACATTTGCTTGCTCTATGATTTCAGTTGCATCCAAGTTGTCTACGACAGTGGCTTCGTATTTGATGTTACCACAGTGCAATACTGCGGCCAACAATTTTAAGATATCCCATATTTCTGATTCCGTAAAAAGCAAAACTTTCATGGCAGATCGAATGTCGGCAAATTCTGCTGCATCATCTCTGCCTTCACATGTAAAACTGTTACCCTGAAAACAAACATTTTAAAGTGTTATTTTTATTTAAAGAACAATCTCTATTCATATGCTTAATTTGTTCAAGCATTATGAAATCTCTTTTAAATTGTCAAATAATTCGTAGTTTATAATGTATGGTCCAAATACTTACTCCGGATAAATACCGGTATTCCGAGGGTTCCCCTAAATCTAGCTTCTTTTTCTCTTCTTTAGATAGACCAGCTAATAAGCAATAGAATACATGATAGTTTCTTTCATCTGTTCCCTGGAAGACTATTCTTGATTTCTCTAGTAAATATTGTTCTATTTTAGCACCCTCTATAACACCGTTGCTATTGAAGTGGATGTCAATGTATTTACCAAAACGTGACGAGTTATCGTTCCGCACGGTTTTTGCATTACCGAAGGCTTCTAGAATTGGATTTGCTTCCAGGATCTGAAAAAGAAATGATATTGGTTTAAAAAAAACTGAAATATATACGACAAAGTATTAATTTAGTTTTTTGTGCATATCGGTTGCAGTCTAGCATGACTTAAATTATAAATGAATTGTCATTTACTATTGTGTATTTATTCATAGCTTATAGCACGTTATCAAGTTATATTTAAGCAAAACCAACGTTGTATTGATTTTTTTCAGAGAATACATTGACAGCAAACATAATTTATGCACTCATACACAAATCACAAATCTAAAATCTCGAGAACTTGTGAGCTGGCAAGTTGACTCAAATTAAAGCATATTTTATGCTGATTTCAATCCACCTTCATTCTAGATGAAAAATATTTCGAAGTCATATCATTCTTTCACCTACATTTATAATACTCATCAGGACGAGACAGAATTAATCTTTGAAAGTTCTGTTGCTCTAGTGCGAGCATCAGTTACGTTTGCCAAACGGCTAAGTCGACATGTTTAGGGTTCATAGGTGCAAATCGAAAAGCCTCATACCAAACTCCTTTAACAGTCCTTTAATCATACATTTTAAGCTCACAAATGATGATGCTTTTCTTAGACAACAGGACAATGGACTTAGGAGGTATGCACTGCATTCAAAAAGTATGATCGACGACCTCCGTGGCGCAGTGTGTAGCGCTGATGTCTTAACGTGCGGAGGTCCCGAGTTCGATCTCCGGCAGGGTCGATTTGGGAATTTATAATTTCTGAATTTTCTCTGGTCTGGCCTGGTGGAAGGCTTCGGCCGTGGCTAGTTACCATCCTACCGGCAAAGACGTGCCGCCAAGCGACTACGCGTTCCGGTACGATGCCGTGTAGAAACCAAGTAGGGGTGTGGGTTTAATATAACTGCCATGCCCCTAACAGGTTAGCCCACTGCCATCTTAGACTGCATCATCACTTACCATCAGGTGAGATCGCAGTCAAGGGCTAACTTGTAGTGGATAAAAAAAAAAGATATACCCACCTGTTGTTCAATCCAAGAATGTTTCCCGCTGATAGCTGCGAGGTACTGCAGAATCAATTTTGTGGATTCAGTCTTGCCTGCTCCGGATTCACCACTAATTACAATACACTGGTCCTGCCCATATCGACGCATGTGCGCATAAGCATTGTCTCCTATAGCGAAGATGTGTGGCGGCAATTCGCCAATTTTTCTTTCTTTATATAACTTAATTTGGTCCGCTGTGTAAATTGGTAATATTTGGTACGGATTCACTGCTACCAATATTGAACCCGTATATGTCTGGAAACAAGAAATATTTTTATTAATTTTATGTGACAGAGAAATAATACTGTTTGTTATTGAGTAGCATAAGAAAAATAAACATTTTGGCCGGTATCAAATAAACAATAGTGCTTGATAGTATCTTGGACGATTTGAGTGGTGTAATCCAATACGAACCCCGTATTGGTTACTTTTGCTGCAAATATCTATATTTGGGAAAGTGTGTTCTGCTTCTTATACGCAAAGATCTGGTGCTACTGGATTAAAGCAAAGCAGCCTTGATGAGGCTCTCTGGTGCTAGGCATTGCATCTGGCCATCCCCTCTAATACTCTATACAGGTTCTACTGTGTTAGTGTCTTAGTACCCGTAACAAACCGATAGCTTCCATAAGTCCGACCGAGAGAGAGGTGGTCTTGCACTTCCTTGAAGTCTCTATTATAACCTAGCATCTTTGCCCTATCAGCTATAGCAGATGTTCCATCATACTGCGGCACTGCAACACTTAATAGATACTGGCCTCCTCCAAAGAATTATTTAATTTAATACTTTTAAGGTTAAGCAGGCGCTCTGATGGCAGCCATTGCCTCTAGCTATCATCAATGTAGGTAATACAGATGTAACTGGTGTCACTCCTAGTCCCATAACCACTGAACAGTTTCCCGATGGAGAATTTTCGCGCTACCTTGTTGTTTCTTGAAAAGACTGGTATTTCTTATATTGCCAGTGTACTTATTCCTAAAATCAGAAGTGAAACTTACATAGATGAGATTCTCATTGTACCGAATGAGGAGATTTCTAAGGATGCCAGCTTCGTGCAAGTCACCGAGTGAGATCATATCCTCGACGCCGTGCACGGAGGTCGCATGCATGGCTTTGATGCGGCGCTCCGGTGGCAGCCATTGCTCTTGGCCGTCGTCGTCCCGCACTCGGATCCGCCGGCCTTCGGCTGCGAGTACGCGTGCGCCGATGGCCACGTCGAACTCGCGCCCGGACACCGGCTCGATCCATATGTAATCACCCTGGAATTAATATAAGAGCGTTTGAGACTCTGGGCCCATGGTCATCGGACGTGAAGAATTGTATATTATGTCATTACCGAAAAGCTGATCCACGCATCCGGCGACCCAAAAGTTGGCGCTTATTTGATAATGGTACTGTGGTATGATATTGAAGGTATATTGTTGCACAAAATTTCGATACTTATCTATATCAATAAGCAATCGAGCATCGAATATAAATATAAATATTAATAAATTCAATGTCCGTCTCAGAAACCGGAACTGAGACAATGCTGTTGACAGCACAGTATCGAATTTGATAGAAAGTGAACACAACATTGTATCCTCGTATGTGCAACTGCTTATTCAAATGTAAGATCACGTTTCGCGACTATTATCTTAACTTCGGTGAAAGTAATCGCTTAATAATATTCATTATTGTTTCTTTAGTTAGATACTTGTTCAAAGTCAGCATAATTTTGGTTTGGATTACGACGACTCCAATTCAATCTCCTGAATCGTCCAAGACTTAACCGCAAACCAAGGCGCTATAGTACTACTAGTTAGTACTATAGTACTACTGGTTAGTACTATAGTGCCTTGGTTTTCTTTATTTTTTTTGATAACGAAAGCTTTTATAAACAAAAGCAATATTTAAATATTATACCTACCTACCTAACTTTTTTTTGTAATATCCATTCTGGATATAAAAATAAGTATATCATAAATATTTATTTATAAATAGTTATGAGAATAATAATAATATTATTATAATAATATATAATATTATAGATAATATAATAAATAATAATATTATAATAATAATATTTTGATTATTTTACGTACCTAGTTTATTAGAATAAACTAGGTACCTACGTAAAATACTAGAGTGGTTCGCCCCGAACTGAGACCTTGCGGTATCCATAAGATAGTTTTAACTATATATTGTAAATTAAATAATTTCGTTTCCTTATACCTAATATATGACTGCCTCGTTGGTCTAGTGGTTAGCATGTTTGACTGCGGCTGACGAGGTCCTGGGTTCAAGTCCCGGGCCGGGCCATACTAAGTGTTTGGTTTTTCAGACTAGAAATTCTCAGTACCTATTCCTATGAAAGTGGACGCCTGTGCCCAGCAGTGGGACGTTAATGGGCAGTAGTGGTGTATACCTAATATATATCTAATTTTAGTATATGTTGTTCAAATACAGGATATAACTCAAATAATCGATCATGTTTCAGGCTCAGCCTTTTAGAAAATTGAGAGTTCTGTGGTCAACTTTGGACATTAGAAAATCTCCACTTCAAAATTGACGAAAACCCCCCATTTCGTTAATTTTAGGGGAAAATTTTAAAAAAAAATTTTTGGACTCTATTCCTAATTATTTTTAAAATGATATACCTACCGCAAACCTATGTAACGCTATAAAAAATATTTTACTTCGCATTCGCTTCTATGAGAGCCCCCCTGAAATATTCGGCTAGAGGCCATCGGTTTACATATTATATTTAAATTTGAAGTAATTACGTTCAGTTATTCAGAAGTTATAAGGCTCTGAAAGACGGACGGACGGACGGACGGATAAGTGCAAATTCACTCAAGTAGACTCGGAGACCTTCACTTCGCTCGGTCAATAAAGCTGCAAACTAAATTTATTTATTTATTTATAATTTATATAATTTTCGAACTAAATTTATTCCAATAACTTTTCGTACAAAAGTAGGTTATTTCGTAATTACGTTCTATTTTTCGTTCCACATACCTCGAAAATGGTTTCTAATTCGAAAGTCATAACACTTTTACTCTTTCTTCACCATTTTAAACATATATAAATATTTTATTACTTATTTATATTTGTAACGCCACATTTATATTACTTACTGTGAGAGAACTCTCACATTTGATAATAGTGATGGAAATGTCAATAAGTTTATCGTGACCGTCTCTTGATTCAATCAGTTTTGTGTTTGTACAGTCTTCGTTATCTAAGTTACTCGTATGTTACAGTTTTATAACTTGAATGTAATTTTTTTGGCTCCAAAAGAAATGATATAGCCAATGGTATGGTGGGTATGGTATTACATAAAATAAGAAAGAAAGATATGGCAAAATTCATGGCCCTGGCCACCCAAATATGTTTTCAGTATTTACCATAATTTACGAATAAATAACTAACACATTGGATCGACTTTATGAATATGTGTATATGTAGATTTTTATGAAATTTGAAACGGGAAGAGCCTAAGCTACTTTTCCCCCGGAAAATCAATTAAGTCTCACGGGTTTCTTGGAAAACTAAATCTGCGTGGACAAAGTCACAGGTATCAGCTAGTCCTCAGTATAGAGTTCTGAAGTGGGTGCTTGAAGATAAAACTCAAGTGACTGAATTTGATTGTACTTATTAAAATTCGGATAAGTAATTCATGATACCGGTCTTCCAAAACCTGTCATACTTAAGTATCACCAGAATATAAGCTTTCTAAACGTGTACATAATATTATATAGGTATACATTTATTGCGTTGATTTATCGTAGAAAGTATTTTTATCTAGAGTTCATTAAATATGCAAATTGGTACGCACTGTCGCTCTCCTCTATTTGAGTACCTACGTATAACGTACGTACCTATTCAGATATCTAATTATTTTTTAAACGCACATTGGGTAAGTAGAGACTTAATTACCTCTAACCAGAGCTTGCAATCGTACTTGTCCAAGAAAAGTATTCGTAAAGACCATTTAGGTCCCAGTTTTGTAAATTTATAGAGATTTTTAACGATTGAGCGAGTAAATATAGTATAAAATTTTAACTATAACCAATGAGTTCTTTTGTTGAATCCACAAAAAAGAACCAACATAAAACGTAGGCATTAAAAAATCATTCAGAAATAAATAATTAACTTGTCTAGAAAAAATACGTTAAAAATATTTTTCACTTGATGAACTTTAACTATAGTTAGCAATACGTATATATTCCAGTTAGCAATACCTTATATAGCGATGAAATAGTTGCAATATTTTTGCTATGGTAAAAACATGTAATACTTAGATCTCTCTAATTTCCATATAAAATGGAAATTGTTGCCGAAAATTAGGTAGGCAGCCCGGTAAGGAAGGAAACCGGTTTATTGTGAAATTGGGCCGGTCACTCCTTGTAGTACTCCCACGATCGCCACAAATAGCGCAACTTGTCCGTGTGCGTGCACTCTCCCTCTCGATATGGTATTGTCCACATATTACTAGTTTGACTAGAGACATTAGGCATGCTATTGTTTAGTTGATATTATGTTTCAACTGAAAGTGAATCTATAGTCTATACTCCATACTAATATGAGATAATCACTTCATAAACCTCACATTTTTCTTAAGTTTTATTGAATAAAACAATAAAATCATACTTTTATATTATAAATGTGAAAGGGTGTTTATTCGTTGTATTGTCCTTCAATCACGCCGCAACGGAGCAACGAGTCGACGTGATTTTTGGCATAGGTATGGTTGAGGACCTGGAAAGTGACATACGCTACTTTTTATCCCGGAAATTTAAAGAGTTCCCGCGGGAATTAAAAAAACTTAAACCACGCGAACGAGGTCGCGTGCATTGACAGCTAGTAAAACAAAAGAACTTTCACGGATTATATCTACTTCACATAAATATATACAAGGCAAATACAAGTTTTTTAACAAGGAATATAAAAGATACAATAGAACTACGCCATAGATTTAGGATTGGTTCAGAATCAATTCTTGACATATGTACTACGTACCTATATAAAATAAGTTTAGTTTGGTCATATACAGTTTCCGTTAGCCGTTTTCTTTTCGATGATACCGCGTGCCCTTTTCATAATGATTTTTTTTACTACAACGGTGTCAGTAAGGCAAAAGTGAAATTCGCTTGGGGGCCTATATTTATGAATCAACTGTATTGACACAGTTATGTAAATACAACTTACAAGTTTAAGAATCTAACTGGCCTTGTGTCTTCAACCTTGTCCTTGAAATGTCTCAAGAAAACCAGTAGTTTTCTTTGATAGTTTTAAAACGTACATTCACACACACGCACATAGTCACACAGTTAGTCACATTGATGTAAGTAATACATCAATGTGACTAACTTGGCTTTTATTTTGTAATTTCTTTATTCTCATATTAATAAATGTATTATTAAAACAGTATCTAATTATAATCAATTTGAATGAGGTTTATTTATAGAATCAATGACTAAAATAAACGTACAAGAAGTTATCATTAAGGAAAATATGAATTACTTAAACTTAAAAAATTCATTATGTTCATCAGCCTCAGCACTGTACATTTTTCCTCATACTAAAATTATACATCAATGTTTTTCCTGATTAAATAACAGTTCAGCTTCTAATCTTCCACCAACTTATATCTAAAACTTAGGTAGGTACCTAGTACCTGTACATACGAGTATCTACCTATAAGTATCTTCCAGTGTCCGTGAAACTGCATTTGCAGAATTAAAAGTAGGCTGCACCTACTTACTCACAGCTTTTCTCTATTTTCAAATCGCTTCGCACAAAAGTGTGCCTGTGTGAAGGTGAACGCCCTGGACAGTGCTAGATTCAGTTAGCCGGAATGTGTTGCCAAACGCACTGATCGGAACCCGCCTGCCGTGTTTCACTTTCCGGTATTTTGGAGGCTACTTCGAATGCATAATGGTTTTTTGACGGGACACTTTCGTGTGACGTTGTATTAATAAGAGCTTGTGAGGCAGGCAATCTACTTTAATTTATAAACCCATAAAACTGCCTCGTTGGTCTAGTGGTTAGCATGTCCGACTGCGGCCGACGAGGTCCTGGGCTCGAGTCCCGGGTCGGGCCATAATTAAGTATTGGGTTTTTCTGACTGGAAACTCTCAGTACTAGCCCCGTTAGTAAGTTAGGAAGTTTGTGTTTCACCCCCGTGCCTCGGAGAGCACGTTAAGCCGTCGGTCCCGGTTGTTATCACTAGCATGATAATAGTCGTTAAAGCCGCCAACCCGCATTGGAGCAGCGTGGTGGGTCTAAGCTCTAATCCCTCTCTATCATGAGAGTGGAGGCCTGTACCCGTGTACCAGTGGGACGTTAATGGGCTGCAGTGGTGGTGGTAAAACTATTACTGACTGACTGACACAAAAAACTAAGGATACTTTATTTTATACTTATTACTTAATATAGATAGATAGTAACGAAGATTATGTTGTAATTATGGGCATGACGCTCGACGCAAAGATTTTTAATAGAAACGCTTAAAACTTATGATGGAATATACCAATATGAGATCACTTTTAGACACTATAGGTACATCTACAATTCTACATATACCTAGTAGTGGCAGAAAGAAAACATCAATGTTACAGCCTTGACCTTTTAATGGATTTTTAATCGAGACGTGAATTGTTTTTCTTAATTCCCATATCTTATATATGTCACCGTAAGATTGGAAAAAACCGTGAGATTATAATCTAACTCGCGAAATTGCGAACTGTCGAAAGATTACAATTTAACGCATTATTTTTCGGTAAATTGTAATCTGTTAGGTATATTAACCCGATAGAACATAAGTGCCCTACCTGATTATTTATGTCGAACCCTATAACCTAACCTACAAGAAACAGACAAGAAAACGTAAATACAATGAATATTTCAAAAATTGACACTCAGAACATTGAACGGTTCATAAACTTTCGACGGTTACAATTTCGCGAGTTAGATTATAATCTAACGGTTTTTACAATCTTACGGTGACATATATAAATTTCTCGTGTCACAATGTTAGTTATCTTACTCCTCCGAAACGGCTTGACCTATTTTTATGAAATTTTATATTCAGTAGGTCTGAGAATCGGTTACTATCTATTTTTCATACTCCTATAATACCTCAACCCACGCGGACGGAGTCGCAGGCATCAGTTAGTGTTTAATAAATGCAACGTCTGGTTTTGAAGTATACAATAAGCCAATACAGTTAACCAGTAAATTCAATATGCGACCGACGCGACTTAGTTGAAGGGAATCCATACGAATATTTTAATACTAGTAGACGCCCGCGACTTCGTCCACGCGGGTTAAGTTTTTTGATTCCCACTGGAACTTTAATTTACCGGTATAAATATTACGTTTCGTCACTACTCTGGTATGTAAGTGTAAACTACCTTTTTACCAAATTTCATAAATATCGGTTGAACTGATGGGCCATGAAAGTGTAACAAACAGACAGACACAATTATAATATTATTAGTATGAATGCCTGTTTGTTTGCTACATTTTCACAGTCAGTCTATTCAATCAATTTTGAGGGAAGGTAAAGAGATTGCATCGGGGGACGGACATAGGCTACTTATTACCCGGAAAATTAAAGACTTTCCACGGGATCTCAGAAAACCGCATGATAAGCGCTTTAATATCTTTGGACCTAATTAATAGGTATGAATAATTATAATATGTTCAACTTAGTTGAATGTTTCTGGAGGACCCGAAATACAGAAACAAAAAAAAAATCTAGCTATCTACCCTATTGGAATGAACACACTCATCGATACAGGGAAAACTATGAAAAAGGAAGGAAAATGTACTTATACAATTTTCCTTCACAAATTGCCCTTAGCTGTTTCAGTGGAAATTGAGTTTAAGTTAAGAATTAAGTTTAAGTTTAATAATTAATAAAAAGATTTTCAGCAGTTTTTACGTTCTTTGAAACCCATTCAAAGGCTTAATGCTCTTCAAGGCGAGCTAGCAACGGACCTTGAACTCTGATCTTGAACAAGAATACAGTTAAGTAGGCGTTCTTGTTTTGTTGTTATTCCTATTAAATTTTTCCTTTACTGGTTGCTGGGCTATCCTACTTAATGCGTTATATTTACTTTATCATAATATAGGAAGATTTTTAAGTTATATTTGGATCGGACCGCTAAAATAATTTTTGTTCTATGCATAACTAAGTTAAGCCTGCAACCTCAGAGAGATAAAATGTTTGCTGACTTGGATTTGATTTTTAGTGACTAATAGGTACTAAGTAGGTCCGGCAGACGTCGTCCTGCCCTGAGTCTAGAACACCACATACCGGGACCAATTGTGAATATATACCATCCCTGGACCCACATACAAAAAAATCCATCAAAATCGGTCAATCCGTTTCTGAGTTTTAGTGAGACTAACCAATAGCAATTCATTTTTAAAGATAAAGAAAATATTAAATGTTTTTTATTCGAATAAACTTTTACAAGTGCTTTTAAATCGACGAGTGAATCTGCCTACCGCTGGCTTAGGATGTCATTCCTACCAAGAAGAGCCAGCAAGAAACTGGGTATAAGGCCTTCAAAGTTATTCGAAGCGATAACGTAGATCTGCTATCCACCACCACCACTACAACCCATTAACGTCCCACAGCTGGGCACAGGCACACTCTCACAGGAAAGAGGGGATTAGAGCTTAGACCCACCACGTTGCTCCAATGCGGATTGGTGGGCTTTAACGACTATTATCATGTTTGCGATAATAACCGGGACCGACGGCTTAACGTGCTCTCCGAGGCACGGGGGTGAAACACCGCTAACTTCCTAACTCCGGGCTAGTACTGAGAATTTCTAGTCAGCGAAACCCAATACATACTTAATTTTGGCCCGACCCGGGACTTGAATCCGGGACCTCGTCGGCCGCAGTCGATCATGCCAACCACTAGACTAACGAGGCAGTCTGATAAGGTCAGATCTGCTATAAAACATCGTAAATACGAGTACAGAGTCGTTACTAACTACTTACTAGGTAATGGCTCTAGTCTTTAGGATAGGACAAAACCGTCGAGGCACTTGCGTCTCAATTCTAGGCTCTGCCTAGACTCTAGATAGATGAATCTGTAACTAAGTATTTATATAGGTACGCGTAGGCACCCACACGTCTTGTTTACATCAGTATATACCGGTTATAGATGATGACCTAAGAACATAGGATTTTTTTGAATTCAGTAAAATATCTACCTAGTCCCTACCTTTCTATGAAAAATTGTATAAAAAAAATATTGGTCAGGATTTAAGTAGGTATCCCTATACTTAGTTTTAAACTACGTTGCATAATATGGCAAGATGAGACAAACTATAAGGATAGACTTTTTTGCAAAGAAATAACTACGTGCCCAGCTCGACTCCTGAATCATGATTTTATTTTCTTTCGTGGTTGTGAATTGAAACGACATAAGTTTTTATTTGACTTTAGATATATATTACCTGCCGCTGGTGGAACTTCTATAAGAAATGTATGAATAACTTGCTGGTTATCTAAAAGAGTTCTACGTGAGTTCTACTAATGTTTCATACGACAATTTTATGAACTTACTCTGGTAACAATCACCATGATGGCGCCGACATGTGGTCACCGGCTTGATCTGAAATAGAATAGAAACTTTTTAAAGTAAACTTCTATCGTCTCATTACAAGCTAGCACAGAATAAATAATAAGCGCTTGATTTTAATGCCACAAGAAAACTGATGTAATAATGTGTGTCGTATATGGGGAGGCTTAAGAAACACTTATAGACACATTTATCCTTTCACAAAAAACGACAATAAGCTTAATCTTAATCATCAAGTACAGATGATTATAGTTTTTAAATTAGTTTTATTTAGATTTTAATTTGTTAAGAGTCATTATTTTTATCTAATTAAATACACATTAATATAGTACAGATTTTTTATTTTATTGTTTAAATGTATTTCTCAATATATTTAAACAATAAAAATAAACATAAGAACATTGGTGTACAATAAAGTATATTTCATTCATTCATTCAAGTTATTTGCAGAGTGTGTACATCACTTTGCAGGTCCTCAACTAGACTGTCGCTCTGTTACTTTTTATTTCGGAAAATTATAGTTTCCCAGGACTTTAAATCTAGATCCTAGATAGACAAATCTGTATTGTACAACTTTCATTCGGTTACTTCAATAAAGCTACGTGCAACATATCCTAACACATATCATATCATATCCTATCACATATCATATTATATAAACTTAGTGCGTTTCCATAATAAACTGTATCTTAAGTTACCTGCTACCTGAAGTCTGTTCCAATAGGGATGACCTATTTTTTCAACTTCTATAGAAATATAACGTCGGACCTTAACAATCCAACCAATAATGACGGGAATATCTACAACCTTGTCGTCTTTCAAAACTTACTCCTATATCACTATTGGTCAAGTGGCAAACAGGATGAAGTGAGTGATGAACAGATACAAGTTCAGCAAATAAAGAAAAACATACTACAACACATAAAGGTATTAGGTATTAGATACGTATCATTGATAAAACCAAAAACGAAGCAATTAAATAAAGGAACTTGAAAATCAATTAATAAGCATTATAGGAAAGAAAATGTACTAGGAAATCAAACCAACATTCATACGTATCTTGACTGCAGATAACAATCTTTCCACTTTTTCCAAGTCATTCATCACTTGTTCAAAACTATAAAAATTCACCACACGCAGCCATGCATTGCGATACTATATTGTAGGTACCTACTAGGCATCGTGTGTCATCATCAATAACCAGTCAACGCGTTACTAAGTGAGACGCGAGCCTTTATATGGTGATTTTCGAGTTTGTATAGAGCTGGCCGACTGGCTGGTGACGCGACGTAGAACATTAGTCAAACCACAAACGGGCTATCTAGTATCTACGTATAGACCACCAAATAGGGAAATATAAAGTACTAGCAGATGCCACCGATTTTTAAATTCTGACGGGAACTCTCTAATTTTTCGGGTTAATAAAATGATGGCCTATGACACTCACAAATAATGTGGCTTTCTATTGGTATCAGAATTTACTAAATCGGTTCAGTAGATCCAGAGATTACCCCCAACGTCACAAACTCATTAACTTTACCTCTTTATAATATTAGTAACTATAGATAGATGTAATGTATAGTGCCAGCCAAACGGGGATTATATCCAAATATCCGAACTTTCACATTTATTATTATTGTATTATGATTAATAGAGACAACTGTGCTGTATATTGGAAAATGCGTGGAAAACCAACCTATACGAACGTAATATAATTAACGAGTTTCAAAGTTAGGTTATTGTTAGTCATATAAAGACATAAAAAGGATTATTTTATTATTATTAAATAGGTGTAGATTGGCTACAACCAATTGTTGCATAGTGTACAGTTAATTTTATTGCACCGATCAGGAATTATTAGTATTCAGTTTCTCACACGTCCTTATTCAAATCAAATAAAAAGAAGCTTATTTAGAGTCATTATCTTGAGCATTAGTTTACACTTGTATGACAATGAGGAAAACATAGGTACAAACCCACGCAAAAGGATACAAAAGGATTGAATGAAGTTCAGGCTCATGTTTACTAAAGCAAACGAAAGTAAGAGGCATGCTCGCATTTGTATAACAAAATGCAGGTGTTACTGCAATTGTTTAGTTCCGAGGACTCGAAACGATTCCTTTCAACATAGGAACAATGCGCCAGTAGGTAATTCTGTTGTTTGTTTTCAAAACAATGAAAAGAATACGCACGAATTTGCACACGCTGTGAGTTAAAGCGTTGAATTTCACGGAGCGTCGGTTACAACTTCCAATATTGCACGGTAATAAGTTAAACATGTAGTTACGACTACAAAATTTAGTAATCAGCCTTTTATTCCCAATGCTCGGGTTGCAACTTCCACATTAATTATACAGTAGGTAAGTAAGTATTTCTCACCCAAGTACTTAGAGAACTATTGGAAGGAACACGATCCAGCGCCTTGTGCTGCGCCTGAGAATGGAATCTATATTTTATACACGGATTGGCTTACATTCTTCCTCTTCTCTACTAGCCAAAACCATTGACGCCGTAAAAACGACGCGGTAGCTACCATAAATTCAGCCAATCACAACAAATAGAGATTGAAACAAGAATTTGCAAGATTTTGTACAAGCAGAGTGTAGACCTCTTCCGCACAGGACTGCTGGATCACGATACGCGGAGTATGTATTTATTTCAGAAGATTGATGATCGCTACATCAATTCCATTAGATAGATTGGAGTAGGTATGGAGATCCAAAATATAATCATTTTTGCCCAAATATCAATATCTGGATCCTTTCTTGATGGCTATAGTCATTGAGCGTGATAAGCGGATGCGTAGATGAATGAAAGAAAAAACTTTATTGCACACCAAATAAGTAGTTACAGAGAAGAAAACATATATAGGTAGGGATCTATGTAAAACCCATCGATCATCGAGTGTTGCTTTATTTTCATAGCTTTAAGCTATCTATGGAAGCTATCCAGACTTTTAAAGCAACTCTCGGAGAAGGAATCAATGTCGAACTCGACTGGTTTTTTAGTGTTAAAAAAAAGGAAAACTTATGTTGTTACCAAGTCTGCCCATCCGTCTGTCACATCTGCATATTTTATTTTGTGTTAGGAATACTGTTTCATTTGATTAAAGCCTCTACTAACGGCACGATCGGTCAGAGTAGGGCCGATCGGTGGGCCAACTGTAGGGTCGGGTTCGGTTCACCAAATCGCCCGCCACCCAACTTTAGTTCATCTTAGGTAGTAGTATCATGCACTATAGCGCATGCACGCAATAGCGCTCTACCTCTTAAAAAGTAACATTTTTTTTATTCATTCATTTAAATCAAAATTCAAACATATAATTAAGTATTTTTAATTCTTGGACGAATCAAACACGTGGTGTGTCGGGGCGATCCAACCGCCAACTTGCCTATTGACATAACATTAAGGGACCTTACCATCTGCTATACCGATCGACCCTACCGATCGTGTCGTTAATAGAGGCTTTAAGTTGCATGGGGTTCCCCAAACGCCATTGAAGCGTCAACGTCCGCCTCGCCCAAATGAGCGACCGCCGAATAAAAGACTTCCGATATTAGTTCCGGTCGAGGTCGCCCTTCTCACTCCGCACCATAGTATTAGTACTATAGTATATTATAATGTATCGATATGTATATTCTGTGATCATAGTACGACAACACATATGTGCGTGTCTATAAACGCACGCGCCATTTTTTAGCTATTTTCTTGCTTATGCAACGCAAACTATTGTTGTTTTACCGAACATGAGACGAACAAAGTTAATTTCGCGTTTATAACATTACTAGCTGATGCCCGCGACCTCGTCTGCGTAGATTGAGGTTTTTTTGTTCCCGCGGGAACTCTTTAATTTTCCGGGATAAAAAAGCCTACACTGCTTGTATTTCGGGACAAAGAGTAGCTTATGTGTTTTCCATACTCTCATCTATCTCTGTGCCAAATTTCAGCCAGATCCGTTCAGCCGTTCTGGCGTGATAGAGTAACAAACATCCATCCATCCATCCATCCATTCAAACTTACGCATTTATAATATTGCTATAAACTATGGATAATAATCCATACTAATATAATAAACGTGAAAGTAATTATTTGTTTCCGATTTCCCTCGGGAATTTATGTCCTCGTGAAACGTCTAAAGTCGCGAGTCATCTTGATACTAGTGCAAAAAAGGCACCTATAACCTGAATGTCCTATTATATCAATCCGCAGTAGTTACTTCTGACTATACTCTAAGTTATACTTAGTTACTAGGCCACTCATTCGAGAGTACCAACCTCTAAACGGATTACTTGAACCATAACACATATCGCGTTACTGACAGGCCAGTATATGACTCAATCATCATAATATCACATATAAAAACTATATATAATTCAACTTTTACAAGCTACAAGCTTGGACGAAACAACTCGTCCAAGGCTACAAGTACTGAACACTGAGTATACGAGTTGAAGTTATACAAAATTGTAGGTATATCGCAAATATGTGTTATTGTTATGAAAAACCATCGAAATAGAATATTGATAACGAGGATATGATGCCCGCGACTTCGTCTGCGTGGATTAAGTTTTTTTAATTCCCAGGGGAAAACTAAGTTTCCGGAATAATTCTTCCCCGGGATGTACCTAACCTACCTATACACCAACTTTAAGCAAAATCGGTTAAAAAGATGGGCCAATCAATCAATCAATCAAATATTCATTTATTCAATTTAGGTACACTGTAAGTACATCTATCGACGTCAGTTACTTATTTACCGTTAAGCAAGAGGCGGTACGTCGAAACGACTAGGCTATCAGTACTTAAAAGTACATACTAGATAATAATATGTAATTAATACTTTTAGCTACACGTCTTATACGATACATTGGTGATTGGCACATTGCAACGGAACACATACTAGACGTGTTCCATATTTGTCACAGAGTAAATATACTTAGACGAGAGCCGTTGGAAAAATTAAAGAGGCATCTTTAAGTTTGTAACTATGTAATTGAATTCGTGAATCATAAAGTCCAAGTGCCGAGAGGCATGTATTTAAAATATCTTTATAAAACTACCTTAACCTTTAAAACACCTATTACATGCTCCCACTTCCTGAGGTAAAGCGATAATTATTATTGATATATTATTACGATAAAAAGAATAGAAAAGAATTATGTTTATCAATTGAAATTGTTTTGATGTTCTCCAAAAGTAATACACTAGCGTTTTTCACCGTATATCGCCAGCCCGAATTCGCGACTTGTGAATCTGCTCCGGCTGGCAGCTCTAGTTTAGCAAAATAAAATACATTGACCTCTAACCAGCTTTTATTTATTAGTTATTACCACGGGATATCCTTTATTTCCCTATGTCCTTCACTGGAATACAACCTACCTTTATTCCAAATTCATCAAAATCGGTGGAGGATGGGCCGTGAAAGCGTAGCAATCATACAGACAGACAGACATACACACTTTCGCATATTTTATAATATGCTCGAATGATAATGATGTGAAATTCATAGATGGTTCAATTCGCGGATGGTCTTATGCGCATCATAAGTCTGTACTCTGTAGGTACTAGATCGATACGATAAGTTAATTTTGAACCCTTTAGCGATTTGGACCTTCCGCAATTGAATTAATCGCAAACCAGATGAATTGTACCAATAGTGTCTCAAAGAAAATATCCCGCCAGCTCTTTGTATCAGTACGTGCCGCTATATAACGGTGATCAAGACAAGTTGCTGTCAAGGCAGGTTGCTTGTAGAGTGTGCAGCCTCCGTTACCGTTGTTACCTTATCGCAGTTAGAGTAAACAATAGCGTGACTACAATACGGGCGGATCTTAATGGGATTTAGTGTGCCAAGGTCGTATCTGCCATTCCGGTGGAAAAAGTGTCATATATTTAGTAAGTCTATTGTCATTGCATGCCGATAAGATGCAGCCGCCTACCCGCGACTATCACTACCAAAGGTACTATTAAGTATTCTGTGCTAGCCATTCTTCCAATACTAACTAAACTTGGAGACGTTCCTGATGCAATTGCTGAACACCGTGGGAGGTTCGAGGTTAGATTCCCGGCATGGACTATTTGACAATTTATAGCTTCTAAATTGTCACTAGCCTAGTGGTTAGGAGACCTGACCCTATGTACGGGGTTGCGCGATTGATCCCCGAGCACGCACCTCCACCTTTTCGGTTTTATGTGCGTTTTAAATTAAATACCATTTGCTTCAAAGTTTCAAACGGCGAAGGAAAACATCGTGAGGAAACATGTCCGAGCATTCTTCATAATGTGTGTTGTCGAAGGTGTGTGAAGCTGCCAATCCGCACTTGGCCAGCGCAGTGGACTAAGGCCAAACCCTTCTCGTTCTGAGAGGAGACTCGTGCTCAATAGTGAGCCGGCAATGGGTTGATAAGATGGAGACGGAGAAATTGACACTAATCTGGTAGAATTTTCGGTCTACCGTAGCGGAAAAATTGAGCCGCTAAGCTAAGTAACGACCGTAGTAGATTTATCCAATTAGAAATATGGAATACAGGGTTAATTATTTTTTTCATGCCACTACCATTCCTAATCCCGCTACATACATTAGAAGGCCATTACTTACCATAAAAAAATATTAGAAGGTTGTTGATAGGTGAAATTGTCTGACAGGATTATATTCATAGATACATAATATTATATACTTGCTTAATATTACGTTATATTACATAATATGTCTATTGACTATCATACTTACATAAGTAATATTGTAAAATATTGTGCAAGCAGTTAATAATAGCCATAACTTTATATTGTTATTGCACCTATAAACACAATTTCTGCTTATATTACCTACAAAATGGTCAGTATGAAAATGTTTTATTAAAAAGCCCATTTAAGAGCAATTAGATAAACGATATCAAATAAATCGCTGTATACTTACTTATTATTCAGCAATAAGTTGCTAATTCAAATGATTTGATTCATTAAATGACGTAACTTTTAGCTTACTAAAGATTTGGTTACATACGACCATTATAAAACATTACGAAGCCATGGAAACTGTGCAACAATTCACACCAAACGCGCGTGTATGCGTGTACGATTTGTACCACGGAGCCACGTTGGGCACATACTGTCGCGCGTTGCGTGTGTTCAAGGCTTTAGAAAACGCGTAAGCCTTGCTGCAGCTGTCAATTAAATCAATCTGGATGAGAACAATAGGCATGATGACAGTATCCAAGAATCAATGAAATTATGAATTTATCTAATGAAATAGGATTCATGGATTATAAAAAACGAATTTATTTTTCTATTTCGAGTGAGATTGTTATTTATTTTGATAAAATAAAACTATAAAATACAGCAATCCGCCATAATGGATTAAACACCAGGAAGCGAATGACGTCACAATTGTTTGTTTTCGAGCTTTGACAAGCATACTATTGTTTACTGCACACTGCACAGAGTACATTGGTAATTACAATAGTGACGTCACAAACGGCGCCATGACACCGGCGAGCGTTTTGGCGTCAATTTTAAAATTTAAATTTCAAACGCCAAATTTTTCTACCAAACCTTTTTTTTCTGCTGAAATAATATATTTTTTCGGAATAGTAGATACTTCAGAACATAATCTGTCCATTTTTCAAAATCAGTCATCATGCCTATTGCCTCGTTGGGTACCGTTGTAACGAAAAAAGCATCCATTAATTATTAATTTTTTTTTATTTACTATGTTAGCCCTTGATTCTCACCTGATGGCAAGTGATGATGCAGTCTAAGATGGTAGCAGGCCAGTTATATTAAAGCCATACCCCTATTCGGTTTCTACACGGCATCGTACCGGAACGCCAAATCGCTTGGCGGCACGTCTTTGCCGGTAGGGTGGTAACTAGCCACGGCCAAAGCCTCCCACCAGGCCAGAAGAGGGAAAATTCAGAATTATAAATTGCCAAATTGACCCTGCCAGGGATCAAAACCGGGACCTCCGCACGTTAGAAAAACAGCGCCACACACTGCGCCACGGAGGTCGTCAAAAAATTCATTTTCATTTCTTTCATTTCATTAATTTATTGTTATTTTAATAACGGGTAGTTCCGATACAAATCCAAGAAAATACGGTCCGATTGGCCATACTACTTACTAAAAAACGTACCTATCTATTTTCACCTAAGTGACCCTATTCACAATCATACTTGTTCCACAAATACAAAAAAAAATAGATTCTGTCTTAAATTTTCTAGTGCCGTACTTTACCTGACTACAGCATTAAGCCAAATGGAAGAGTTATAATGATTTTAGCAGTATATCACTTGTATGTATTTATGTATGAAAAATTAAAAGAGTTCCCCGTGGGTTAAAAAATTCACAGATTTCGCAGTTCCCGCAAGAATCGGATCGCATTGAAAATGAAAACAAAAAATATCAATTTTTTTATTTTTATTTTGAATAACACTTTACAAAAATAAAAATTTCTACTTCAAAATTCATTAACGGATTTTCAAAATTTCAACTCGAATGCACTTCTCGCCTGCATCCGCATCTTTAACACCATTGCCATGAAGATCAGTCAATAATCAGAGAAGCTAAATCACATTTTATATACGCAAATACCTACCCGTTTTTCTACAATTCCAAATCTAAAAGTTACCACTTACAGGTTACAATTATTAACTGATTTTCAAAAAATCCCCATTTTGTAGCTAAACTTTTTTTAATTTTTCTTAAGTCGGATTTTTTCCGAAATATGTACAATTTTGTAAACAAACACCCCCCCAAAAAATCCGACCTTTTTTTCATTTTTCAAAATTCCAAAAAAAATTACCAACCGATTTTCAAAATTCAAACTCTCTCACACGTGCCTCGATGAATTCCTAAACTCTTGGTACTGTTCCCATCTTGATCCTCCCAAAATCCTCGGCGTTATGGTCAAAAATACTTCTCAGGCGATTTGGATCTGACAACCATTTTCAATAGTAAAAAACTTATTTCACGCGGACGAAGTCGCGGGCATCAGCTAGTTTAATCGATAAATCGACACATCAGCCACCTGTTTCGCCGTCACGGACGAAAGGATGGGCAACTGTGGTCATGCTGGTTCGTGCGTACACGCAATACGATGAAAATTGCATTTTGAACTTGACTTTGTATAAACAAAGGGAGTTTATAAGTAACTTTAACATTTCCCAATTATTTTCGGTAATAAGTAAGTAACGTATTCAACTTACCTGAATATCATCAATAACTACTAATATAAAAAAAGGCTTGGACCTGTGACTGACAGTTTAAAACACGGACATTTGGGCTTTTAGTAAAAAATTTAGAAATTCGTCTTTCACAGTTTTTGAAAATTCCAACCCAAAGGGGTTAAATAGGGATGAAATTTTTTATGGGGTTTTTAAAAACCTTATTCCACTCGGACGAAGTCGCGGACTGAAGCTAGTAGTTTTTAATAAAATGATTATTGTAATGCTTAAAAGCAACCAATATAATAATTAATAACAATGGGTTTGTTTTCTGGTTTTTCTTTCAATTACACCGCAACGTAGCAAAGAATCGACGTGATATATATGTCACCGTAAGATTGTAAAAACCGTTAGATTATAATCTAACTCGCGAAATTGCAACTAACTGTCGAAAGATTACAAATCTAACTGTCGAAAGATTACAATTTAACGTATTATTTTCCGGTAGATTGTAATCTGATAAAACCTAAGTGCCTACCTACCTCATTATTTATGTCGAACCCTAAGAAAACGTAAATACAATGAATATTTCAAAAATTAACACTCAGAAAATTAAACATTTACAATCTTTCGGCAGTTTACAATTTCACCAGACAGATTATAATCTAACGGTTTTTACAATCTTACGGTGACATATAGATAAATAATTAAAGAAGAGAATTTAAGAGAGTGACATACTCATAGGCTACTTTTCATACCGGAAAATCAAAGTATTTCTCCGAGAATTTTATAAACCTAAAATGTTGGTGAATTTGTGTACGTTACAGTAAGTTATTGTATCTATGTAACAAATACAAAATTTAGCTATAGACTAAATACGTATTTTATTTCACATACCGAGAAAATTATTCTCTGCGTAAACTTATAATTTAAGTAGGCAGGGACATTTAAGTGACGACATACCGTTTAGCGTTCCACGTATTTACAAATAGCGTTATACGCAAGTAAGTACTTGTAGCATGCGGAAGTTTCGTCAATATGAAACTCCGTTACTTAGGTACTACATATAAGTATTTATAAGAAGCAAAATTTTTGTAACCTAAATCAAATAAGTATTATTAAATACGAAATAAGATTTAAAAAATATATATGTCACCCGATAGACCCTTAGTGCCCGGCCTGCGGCCGGGCATTACCTGGTTGTTTATGTCGAACCCTAACCTAACGTACATGAAACAGACAAGAAAACGTAAATACAATGAATATTTCAAAAATTTACACTCAGAACATTGAACGGTTCAAAATCTTTCGACAGTTTATAATTTCGCGAGTTAGATTATAATCTAACGGTTTTTACAATCTTACGATGACATATATATGCTATTATTTATGTCTTCATATACCTATGTGACATAGCGGTATAAGCCAAAACAAAAGTTATTTAAGTATAAGAGATAGAAGTATATAAAAGAGATATTAAAATACTTATTTAGAAGTTCCTAGAAGTGTTTGTCTCTACTTCATCTATCATAGTCATGCTACTAGTTCGTCTTCCTATTTGACTAAGATACTAATTCTTGCAAAAAACTCAAGGTCTTTTGCAACTTAAATATCTATCAATTCGTTGTGTCATAAAATTAATCAATACTACGTAACATAAAATAGGTAGGTAAAAAGAGTTACTGTACGGTATAGAGGTCGGTACAAATTTCGTTGAACACGTACTAAAATATATCCTGATTCAATCAATCAACTAATATTACGAATTGTAAAGTTTTTATAATAATAATATCTTGGTATAAAACAAAGTCAGCATCCGCGTTTGTCCGTGTAGAACTTATAATATTTCTGAGAGGACTTCAGCACGATTTTTCCGGTTTTCACCACTATTGGGACTTGAGAGCATAACATGAGCATTTCACAGTGACCGTTTGTATGCGAAACACATTCACATTTCACGCGAACAAAGTCACAGACACCGGCTAGTTAATCATTAAATTCAGGCTAAAATATTTTATAAATAATTCAAGTTTAAGGAAATTGGTAAGTTATGCGGAACTAGAGAGAAATCGATCTATATGTAACAGTCTCGACCGTGTCACACGAAATAATTTACTTTCCTAGAATATAAGTAATTACTTGGGCAAGTTATAACGGAAATACGTAAATATTGCATCATTATGTATTCTTATTACTATGTGTTTATTAATAAATGTTTCTTTTTACTTTTGCTTCTCGTACTGTACGTATTTGCAAATCTCAGTTTACGCAATTTTTCGCCAGTAAGGAAAGCTGGTAGATTGCTAGTCGTAAATCATAACTGCTAATAACACTTATTTACTATTGAAAACTAACATTCAAAAGGCTACTGAAGCTCAAGTGTGAATAAAGACTACGATTTTAAGCTACAATATCTTATATATCATTTATTCATATAGGAATCACAATAATCACAAAATATTGCAATAAATTACAATATCAGTTAAGTATTGAGGCAATGATTTTCACACTAGGATTCCCTGTATTGTGGAAATCACTTCCTTCCGTAGGTAACAAAAATAAAATAGCCTATAATAAACTGAATAAACATGCAACTTATACATTAGTTTTGTGAGTTTGTCCCTATGTGTATGTGTGTGTACGTATGAGTATCTTTCTGTGTGTCAGTTTGTGTTTTGGTTAAATTCTCTGATATATGGGCGTAGGATAGACATTAAGCAAAACTTATATAAGCAACTCAGTTGGCGTGGATTTTGACTGTTGAACATTATAATTTTATCTCCAGGATACAAACTATGCCAAACTTCGTCAAGACCCAAGATCCCGTTGTGCTGTAGAAAGGTAACAGAAAGATACACTTTCGCATTCATACTAATATTATAAATGCGAAAATGTGTTTGTTTGTCTGCCTGCTACGCTTTAACCGACAGAGATATGTTGCGTGCATGGGAGGGCTACTTTTTATCACGGAAAATTAAGGAGTTCCCGCAGAAACTTTAGTAACGCGGACGAAGTCCCGGGCATCAGCTAGTTTATGATAATTCCGATGGGTAGTTTGAAATTATGACTGGTTTGCATTTCGCAGGCACAGTAACTTGAGTCTGGTTCTTTATACTCAGTAAACAAGCTCGGCTATCTCTCTACATTTAACATGATTCAGGTTTTCGCAAACAATACGAACGTAGAGGTGAAAAAATGGCTTATGTATATAGAGTATATCATAGTAATTTGACACGTAAATAATATGTGCTACGTTTGGAAATTGTTTGCTATTTGTATTTGTATCTTTTAAAAAAATCAGATTTGCTCTAGCTTGACTTTATCAATATGCGCAATATGAATATATCTAACTTGTACTTTTATTTTACAATGTGAATGATAATATTGATTAGTACTTAAGAGGTAAGTATCATGTATGATGTAACGACATTTCACATTTTAAGTAAGACTGTTAAAAAGAGGCCAATTATTTCAAGTTTACGATTGCATAAAAGTTACTTCTGACTGAAATGTGAAAACCATTTTATTAAAAGGGGCCCGAAAAGAGAATCGATAATATGACAATTCGTAAATATTTCGGCGGCAAATATTTTATGGAACTTAGCACTTTCGAATACAAAATATAACTTACTAGATGATGCCCCCGACTTCATCCGCTTAGGTACTACCTTTATCTGTATCGAATTTCATTAAAATCGGTTGAAGATATGGGCCGTGAAGGTGTAACAAACAAAGATACTCGCGTAATATTAGTCGGAATAGGGAATTTTCACTGAAATAGGGCTTTAGTTTAATGTTGCTTGTCGCATTAGCTGTGTAAATTCACTTTGAAGGAAACCTTACACTGGATCAATAGTCAGGGATTCCAACAATTCCAAACCGCAAGCCTGACGATGTAACATGACTGACATTGTATTGCTTAGGCAGATTAGTAGTATTGCTTACTTTTGGGGTGGAATGGGTATCTGACGGTTGTTACCCCAAATATTACCTACCAACAGCATTACTCATACCAATTCCAACACATTAGAAATTTTTGTTACTACTGTAGATGATGATACATTTTCCGCTTATTTATGATAAACTTTTAGTTACAGTCTATAAATACCCTCAAAACTTACCCAGACTACGAAAAATCTATTTTTACCTAGCACCCCAGTTTAGACAGCAAAACGCATTCCCCTACGTTTCTTCTTAAAAAACAAAAGAACGAGAGCTGGGGCCATAAAACGTAATAATGATTACTACAATGAAATGATCGCATCGACTCTGATTGGTTAATACTCTTCAACTATTGTCCGCAGCAAGAATACCATAAATTCAGCTAATCATAACATTTGAGACCGTAACAATGATTGATGCAAGTTTTACTAGAATAGTATTTTTTATTTTTAATAGAATCGTTATTTTAGTTGGACGTTAAAATACTTTTTATTTTCGTCAACTTTTTTTATCGATCGTCAGCGTGGGTGTAAAACTGCGTTCATCAATAAAAATTCAAGTCATGCTTGTGCGTTGTCTAACGTACAATAATTATTAATGCTTATTTGACCCCGCGACCCTCTTCCAGTGAAAGTCTGCTACGTTCTGATAGAATGATCGATTTTTATTATTCCCATCGCCATTCAACGATTAAATATTCTCTGGTTTTCAATAGGCATTGTTGCACTGTGGCTATTAAACAGGTTTCGATATAGATATACAATTATACAAACCACAGGTAAATTTGTGGTAATTTTCTATTCACATTCAATCTTAATTTCGAGAAGGATGATTTTGATGATTGGAATTATGATTGCAAAATATTTAATTCGAAAATCTATTTGGATTACATTAACATTCATTAGACTAACCAAGTTTTATTCGTCCTACTTACTGGCTACGCCTAAGAAAAGTAAATTAGGAATCCAACCTTTCTAGCACGGGGTTTTAGCTCAAATTAATAAAATCGCAACATTCTATAGGATTGGAAGTAAGTTTATTATCCAGTGCCTATAATAATACTTAATAAATAGTAGTTACAGAAGCATCTAAAACAAATTTTGAGCCTAAGAGGATACAAAGGACTGACGCGTGTTTAAATAGGGCAAGAAATCCCGCAAGCGCGTTGAAGTCTTTTCTATGAAGCAAGAGATTTGCCTATTAAGGTTACAGAAATATAAGTGTTACAGAATGAAAGTGTGACAGAACTGAGGCTGTAACCCTTTTGAATGTGTTTTAGTTCTGTTAACCCGAAACACTTATATTTCTGTAACAGAAACGAATCTGTACCAGAAATGAAAGTGTTTTAAAGTGTGACCGAAATAGCGACGTTGCCAAATTTCCTGTTGATGCGTACTCAAATTTGAACCAAAGGTGAAAGCACCGATGGTTGCAATTGTTTTAAGAAAAGCATGGCCATGTTGTGTCAGTATGTGTAAAATTCAATGAAGTGAGAAGAACGAGTTGTCACACCGTGCAGTTTGTGAGGGCATGTACCTATTAGGGTTACAGATAAAAACAGTTATTAACAGAAATAAACAGTTACAGATTGATTGGGTTACAGTATCGTCTCTGTTTCCGTTAAGTATTTCTGTTTTATAAGAGTTTCTAAAAACAGTGTTTAAACCCTTAATGCGGCTTCAGTCCTTACTTCCCGACGACAATGGTAGTGTTTATCACGTAAATTTATCGTAATTTTTTTTTCAAATCTAAAAATGATAATTTTCCGTCTCAAAACGATACGGATAATCGAGCACAAGTGTTCGTGTCTGGGTTACTGTTTTGCATTCTATTTATCAGGAAACACGACGAAACAATTACTCAAGCAATGCCATGTATACCTCATAATGACAAAAAGCCTGTCATGTTTGTCGATCTAAGACTGTATGGACTGAATTTAACTGTGTTATATCTTAAATCTATCTTTCAATACTTAATTCTGATGCGAAAGTATTTTGATAGAAAGCTGTCTGTTAACCGATGGACCGATTATAAATTTGGCACAGAGATAATTTGCATTTTGGGGACCATCACAAGATACTTTTCATCTCGCAAAATCAAAAATTCCTACAGGATTTTCTACGTGAAATCGCGTTCATCATCATTAAAATTTCATAATTTCAGGCAACAAATCCTAGCCTAATCTCTCAACTCAAGTCATCAAACGTCGTCAGTTCTAAATAAGGAATTAAAAACTGACGACGTTTGATGACTTATCTTCAATACATAAGAACCTTGCTTAGGAAAATGATAAACTCCTTATAGAAGTCTTGCATTTAGTGGGTCCTAACTGACTAGAAACCAAGGTATAAATGGTCGATTCTCATTTTACCCGTACGTGTTGCCCTTGACAATTGATTGAAATGAAATACCTATTCACGTTTTACCTTCAATAAACATATTATTTTATTATTTTGTATGAATCTATTTATATGCATGGTAGCTACATACTTCTTTGTTTATTGAATAACTTTTCTGAATTGAGCTATATTAAATAATTTCTCGCTTGTTATGTGGCTAACGTTTGTGACATAAGTTGAGAATAAAGAATAGCCAAAGAATAAGTAAGTAGGTAACGATGTTCAATAAACGTTATCATTTATTGTTCGTATGATTGGTTTTATGGAGCTGTATGTTATTTAACTATTTAGTATTCTGTTGGTTGGATTATGTATTGAAATAATTTTACTACATTATTCATAATCGGGTATGAACCGTAGTGATACTTTGGACGGGTATAGTGTCACTTTCTCCGTATCTAGTTAGGTATTTGAAACCAAAAAACGAATTTATAAGATCGTATTATATTATTATTCTGCAAATGCAACCATTGTTCCTACGTATCTAGAATAAGTCAATTAAATTCTAATAAGATTCTAAGACGGGTGAAATTTTAGAACGCGAACAGTTTTAGCTTACATGCGTTCTAAACTTTCCATGACAACGGTAAATTCGTATCCAGTTCATATGATATTTCACTGCCTCGACAAATCTCGCGGTGCACGAGAAATCTCTGTTGACTTACGACTTTATGAGAAGATCCACACGCAGCCTCACGCGCATCAACTATCGGTGTCATACAATAATTCACGGGTAAACATCGCTACGTACGGATGGTACATCGGCAACTCTCTTTTGTATAAAATAATGACTTCCTCTTAAACTATACGTTAGTAATATAACCCAACACCATTGTAATATATCGGCTACGATCACCTGACCGCGTTGTAAACAGCGGCAGGTCATGCAGTCGGTTAACAAAATTTACCGTTAAGATCCGCTGAATTGCACGATCAAATGCCAGCGCTTTTCCTCGTCATATCACAATCACTTGGTTAAACGGGCACTTAGTTGAATCACACACGGTCACCGGTCACAGATCCTCGGACATTTTAACGCGGAAGGTTTCGACGTTAGGGCCGCGACGGAGAGCGCATAGAACCACCAAATGCGACGGACCGTGAATGTTAACCTACCTGCTGTAGCGCTTGCGTGTCGCCCGACGGCCTACCGGACCGAGGCGACTACTTTACCGACCGTCCGCGCCACCATTTTTGACACAACCTTAATTTTTCACATAAAACTTAAATGAAGAACAAATATGGCCAATTGAATACTAAAATTAAATACTTACTAGTTGTAGATCCCTGTATTACACCTTCAGCAGCCAATTGGTCCACAAGAACTGAATAAAACTGAATTTAATAAACACAAAAGCCTTATTCTGCTTTATCAATATATACAGCGCCATCTTTTGCAAGACTAAAACATTGTGAAAATGGAAAAGAAAATTTTACTTTCTAACCTTTCGAAAAGTACAGTAATAACTAATAGGTAACAGAGTGGCTAATCAGAGAAAACAATAATAAAATTATATGCACATGATAAATGAATAAAATATACCCAATTTTCATTGAGAATCTACGACGTTTACTTTTGAACATTGCTAGGGATCTATACAGATCTATAGATCATTTAGATGCAGCCTTTCGTAGTCCAACACTTTTCCGCGAGGTGGCGTTAGCTGTATTAAAGCGTTCTAATGCTTCTAATCGAATAAGCCACGGCCCAAGGTGTTTAAATTCTTCGCCTATTTGAAATTCCATTCAGAGACACGTGCGTATTTACGACGAGTTAAAATTCTTATGAAATTAATTTCCTACGCATCTCCACATCCGTGTTTAACTTTAATCAAGGTTATTAACAAATATAAGTCCTGATGACGAAGGAAACACTCGGGAATCTGTTCAGATCCGCTTCTAGAGGAACAATTATTAAATGACGTTTCTTTCATTTAACAAAGGAAAAACTACGCAAACAAGACCTTATTAACTAAAAAAGTCCAGTCTTATTAATTGAAAATACTTGAATTCATATGGGTACTGCTAGTATCAATTATGTAGATTGTACCTAAGACTTGTACTGACTGCAGTTCTCAGAGTTTTCTACACGTTTTCCTGCTTGCGCCTTTAAGCTATTAGTCATATTACTTCAGGTATATATGAAAGACCTTTGATATCTTGAACTTGACATAAAATTACCGCAAGATAGACAAACAGCTCAGCCATACCTTAGAAAACTTGTATAATAGACTTACTACCGGAAATCATCATAAGACTTAAGTAAGCAGTGTTTTACTTTAAAATCGTTCTTCTTTATATTTTGGTCCTTAGATCCAGATCAATTAGCTCATCATCTAGGATTATGTTTTTGATAATAAGATAACATCCTTGCCTAACGCACAGTTTTAATAGAATTCCGTATATTTATACTGTGAAAATATGTCAAACTAACGAATATATTTATATTTTGAATAATCCGTAATTTAGATTAGAGGCTGAGAAGGGGATTTAGCTATTATTCTGGTATTTCATGAATATGTAAAGGAATTTGTACACAAATGAAGGATTGTTTGTTATTACCTTGTGTATAGATAATACTGCAATGAATATTTATGGAAGAATCATAATTTACGAGTATAAGGCCAATGTCGACACTGTCAACAAACGGATATGTGCATAATAATACGACTTCATAGCGTGATAGGTCGCTTGGACGCACTTTTATCCACGTAAATAATGGTTGCGAAACTTTAACCTAAGCATAGAGACCTAGACTTTTCTCTTAGGCAGAATTAAGATCACTTGGTAAAGGAAAACCGTAAAATGCTGGTATTTGACTGGCGCTACATTGAAAATTCTCATGTGTCGGTGTCTTACCCTAATAATTAATCATTTGTTAAAGGAATCACCTCCCTAAAAATATATATACACTAGCTGATGCCCGCGACTCTGTCCGCGTGGATTGAGGTGTTTTAGGGGTATGAAAAATAGTTTACGTCCTACCGAATAGCCGTTTCGGAGGAGTTT
Organism: Erebia palarica; assembly: GCA_964035005.1. NCBI lineage: Eukaryota > Metazoa > Arthropoda > Insecta > Lepidoptera > Nymphalidae > Erebia > Erebia palarica. The sequence continues at coordinate 34,112,919 of OZ035985.1, read as the reverse complement.
TGTTACAAACACTGTGACACGAGAATTTTATATATTACATTCATCCATCCATCAGCCTGTATGCATCAACTGCTGGACACAGTCTTCCTCTTTAGGTAATCGGACCAGCGAGCTGGAGGTGCCGGTACGCGGTGCGATTATCTCTTTACTTTACCTTTTTTCATCATTTCATTTCATTTAATAAAATCGTTTGACTGTTACATACCTACTCGTAGTTGAAAATCTTAAAATAGTAATAATTTTACATAGTAGGAACAGTCTATCTTTTATCAGACATACGATATAGGAAGCTAAGAGCAGATAATTTAACTAAAAGTTTTATCGATGCTAATATAGTAAATGCGATATAAATCTGTCTGTCTGCTACGCTTTAACGGCCCATCTTTTAAAACATTTTGATGAAATTTGGTATAGAGGTAGTTTAGATCCCGGGGAAGGACATAGGCTTATGTCGGAAAATTAAGGAGTTCCCTAAGGATTGCAACTCTAATCCACGCGGACGAAGACGCGGGCATCATTTAGTTATTAATATTTGATCTAGGATGAAACAAACACTATTGGATCCAACAATAAGTAATTGTTATCGGTTAAAAAGATGGTCTGCTAAAATGTAGCAGATAGACAGACTGACACACTTTCGCATTAGTATAGTAGTCATTTATCACGTCAAAACAGCTAAACATATTTGAGACTCCAAATCCAAATGACCACAACATCAAAGAGACTGAGACGAGATCAAGTAAGTTCGAGTCTTTGACCACCTATGATGTCAATAGCATAACATGTTGATTCCTCACAGTTCCTCATTGCTTCTGAGAACAAGTGCCTATGCTACGCCGACTGTCACGATTTACGATACCATCGCAAACACCAGATTGTTATTATTAACGCCTTATACGGTTGGTTAATACCATGTGACTGGTAGTAGTAAATACTTGATACATGACTAACGACTTGTTCGCCGTTACATCCGTAATTAGCAATTATTTGTTATCTATATTTTATTTCGATTTCGACAGTGAGTCATTTTTAAGGGGAAAAAGGAACCTTTATAGTACTAAAATTCTACATCTATGCCTTTAAAGGTTCACTTTGTTGTCCGTCCGTTTGTCTGTCTGAAAACCACCTTCTACGTTCTCTTAGAGCTGTAAAAAGTCAAGCTTCTAAGTCAACACAATCTTATGATACATGTGTTTATGCTCTAATTTTGCATATTTTGACTCTCCACCAAATCAAAAACCATAGGGTACTTCCCGTTGGCCTAGAATCATGAAATTTGGCAAGAAGCAAGGTCTCACAGTACAAGTATTGGGAAAAATCCGAAAATGATTATTAGGGTTCCGTATTCATAGGATTTCGAATTGTTTGTCAGGCGCTAACAGTTTAGCGCCACATGTAAACCAGTTATTTCACAGCAGACTACGTGTTGTTACGATATCTTTCTTGTTATTTACTAGAAGAATTCATATTGTGTGGTGACACGGAACCCTTTGTGCGTGACCGTTTGTTTCATCATCAATTCAACCCATCGCTGACCCATTACAAAGCACGTCTCTCCTCTTAAAAAGAAGGAATTCGTCTCGGCAGACTTCACACGCCATTAATTAGATTATAAAGAACTCTTGGTTATAGCTTTCCTCACGATGTTTTCCTTCGCCGTCAAAGCAACGCATAACTCGTGAGAAGTGCGTATCTGAGGATCAAACTCCCGATTACTCGAATAAGAGGTCGGCGTCTAATCTAAACCACAGAATAAAGTAATAGTATAGCTGTACAGAATGGCGTCGAGGACATGATCTCACTCGGCAACTTTTACAAAGCTTAGGATCTTATTCGGCAACTTGCATGAAGATGCCATCCTTAGGAATCTCCTCAATCGGTACAATGAGAATTTCATATAAGTTTCATGCTTAACATTAAAAGCAAGTCTGCTATTAATTAATTACCTAATACTTACCACATGAGCTCCTAGACCTAGGTGTCATCAGCTTTGTAGGTACGCTCGAGTTGCCTTTACAATATTACTTTAGTGATAAGGCCGCCTTTGCGCATTACCAAAGTTTCCTGTCTTCTGTTTGTATGCATAATTTTGTACTTAGATAAGATGCCATAAAGACTTATACTACTACTACTACTATGTGGGAGGTCAGGTGGGAGGTCAGTAAGTACCTGCAGTGCCTCAGTATCATAGAAGGTCTGTTATAGTTGAGTATTTTACGGACGCACTGTCTAAACCACATTCGCATTGCCAGAGTGAACAATGCGGGGTATTATGAACTAATGGAAACTACTGGTTGTCACTCATACATCATGTCGCCTACAATTTGAACGGAACAGCATTCCGAAAATAAGCTAATTTTCTACCTACTATAATGACTATTCAAGAGCTAAAATTTCAAATATAACAAGGCTTTGGTTGCTTCAACCTAACCAAAGGACAGCGACGATTTAATCGTTTTTGTAAGCTCAATTGCGCTACTCTTTCTTCAATGAAACCAAACTATTTCTATAAATAATAATATAGCTAGCTGCACGTTGATCTAGTGGTTAGCATGTTCGACTGCGGATGACGTGAACCTAAGTTCGATTCTGGGTTTGTTCATAATTGACCGAGCGGAGCGAAGGTCTCTGAGTCTACTTGAGTGCATTTGCACTTGTCTGTCCGTCCATCCGTCCGTCCGTCCGGCCGTCCGTCTGTCAGAGCCTTATAACTTACAACGTACAAAAGTATTTTTTTTTTAATTTTTCCCCTAAAATTGACGAAATGGGGGGCTTTCAAAGTGAAGATTTTCTAACGTCCAAAGTTGACCTCAGAACTCTCAATTTTCTGAAAGACTGAGCCTGAAACTTGATCAATTATTTGAATTTAAATATCCTGTACTTGAACAACAATTACTAAAATTAGATAAATATTATAAGGAAACGAAATTATTTAATTTTTTATGAGCTTCAGTATTTTTAACAGAACTTCACAATGATGTCAATAGATGGCGCTCTGTAAAAGTTTATTCGTTTTTCCAATAACTCTTTAGCTCTTTTGCACCTAATGTTAAAAGTTAACTATTACATTATATTACATTACATTATATATATATTATTATATTATTATATTAACTATCCTATGGATACCGCGAGGTCTCAGTTCGGGGCGAACCACTAGATAATATATATATTACTTACTCATATATGTCAAGAAATTCTCATTAGTGTACTTCCTAGCCCAGAGAAAGGAGGAAGCGGATTACCATTTACTTTCATGCGTCGCAGAGCACGTAAAGACGTCGGTCCTGCGCCCTATCTCTCTCCGTTCTTGTCGATATATCCGTCCCATCGCGCTATGGATTAAGGGAATCGAGAATGCGCCTATTTGCGCACGTGCACTAAAATATATCCCGTGAATATGACTAATCTCTGTTGAGATTGACCTCCGTCGCCGAAATTCAATCGGGAGGACATAACAATAGATATTTTATTCTGGATGTGGGCCAAAATTTATAGGTATACATAATATAAATTAAGGGGCACAGAAAGTTCCATGCATTTTTTAACCAGTAACGATAGACATATTTTTATCTGCGTACAACATAGAATATAGACATTTTACCATAGACAAGTTATTATTCTTATGGGATTCTTGCCCTTTGATAATTAGTTATCTTTACTTACACTTTACAAAGATTTATGACGTCGCCCATTTTAACTCTTTTGGAACTCTTTTTGCTCGTTCACCCCTTTCCGCTTGCTCTATATGTACAGTGTATGCAGTTTTCATATGCGAGTTAAACTCGCTACGGAGCATGCTCCACTCGAGGTGGAATTTGGCAACCATGCTTTATTTAACTACTAGCGAATGCCTACGACTTCGTCTGCGTGGTTTAAGGTTTTTGGTTCCTTTAATTTTCCGGGATAAAAGTAGCCTATGTGCTATTCCAGACTATAAACTATCTCTGTGCTAAATTTCAGCCAGATTCGTTCAGCCGTTGGGGCGTGATTGAGTAACAAACATCCATACATCCATCCAAACTTTCGCATTTATAATATAATTTATTATTATTCGTAGTAAATTAATTAGTTATTACTATAGAAGTATAGATACCTACTAGTATTCATTTTGTTACTTTAAATTAAAAAAAAGCTTGTGGTGCCTTCTTCGGGTTTATTGTACCTATTTAGTTACCGGATGACTGCAAAATGTTTAGCACCTGTTCGTAAAAGATCGAATATATACCTACTTGCGAAACAGGATGTTACCAAATGAAGCTGACGTTCTAAAGTATTTTCATATTTAATACTAAGCTATGCTGAATTATAGCTGTTAAAATATACTAAAAACTTGTTTTTTACGCATACGTCAAACTAATAATTCAGGTCGTATGCATTTTAATCTTTTACGTAATTTTATGTTATAAATAATAAATCACCATCTGTTTCTTAATCGGCCGTAATAAGTTATACATATTGCAAATTCGCTTTCAAAGTATACGAATGTTTCAACATATTATGTATTTTCTTTATTTCAAAATATTTGCAGACAAGTTAACCCCTAAGGCAGAATGAATAACTAACGAAAATAAAATGAATTGATTTATTTATTTCACATAGGACAACTTAAGCCACTTAGGTCGAGACTCTACGACGAGTTCGGAAAGCTGTTCTACTAAGAAGAAAGCTGTTCTTAGGTATAGAAGAACCGGCAAAATGCTTGCTTCCGTGTATCTTTGTGATTAAAAAAATCATCAATAGTATAATAGTCTCGACATAACTAATGCTCTTTAACACAGTCTTTCAATTAATACAATGGCAAACACAGAAACTCTTTTGGAACCATGTTGTAAAAGCCAAGGATTTCTTTGTGAGCTCATAGTGTAGATGCAATCTGAAATGGTGACGGGCTCACCTGAAACCCCCAAAACGTATACACAGGTACTTTCACTTTATTAAACCCCAAAACACTAATGCGATAAAGGTGAGAAAAAACTGATTACCCGGAAAATATAAGAATTCCCGCGGGAAGGGATTTTATGAGGTTGAGGATTTTTTAGCCAATTAAACAATCTACGCGGAATACATGGTTAGACATAATGTAATAATTTATTGTATTTGACATAATTCTATTCAATAATTTATTATTAATCTATTTAAAATTTTATAATTAATTTTGATTTTGAGATAATATACTTAATAGTTTATTGTAGGTACTCTACATTTTTTTTTATAATATCTGATTTTTATGTTTTAATTTTAATTTCAATATAAATGTAATAATTAAGATAAGGTAACCTAATGTAACATATTTTTATTACTGTAATTTTATTAATGTATGTACTTTGCTTTGCCCTAGTAGGGCTGGAAATGCAAATAAATGAATTTAAAAAATCAAAAACCCTTATACCACGCGGACGAAGTCGTGAGCATCACCTACTAAGTCATAACAAAGGAATAACAAAGGTTTTAAATTTTGCCAGACTCGTTGGCTACATCCTTGTATTATTCATTTGTGGATGCATAATAATGCAAGCGAATAATCGTGTCGATGGTTTTTGGCAGGCAAAAAAAGTGAAAGGCTGTTGCCCATGCAATATGCCGATCGATTAATCACAAAAGATACGACCGTTAAGCAGATTTATGCAATAAATATTGTGTATTGTATAAATTGTGCCACGGTAAACCGGGTTCAAGTTACGAATCCAGAGTTACCTTTATTTTTCATCTATGCACTGTTCTATCTATGTACGAGTGGTTCACATTAGTCAACCTCCTTGGCGCAGTGTTGAGTGCTGTTGTCTTAACGTATGGAGGTTCCGGGTTCGATCCCAGCAGGGTCAATTGGAGAATTCATAATTTCTTTATTTTCCCTGGTCTGGCCTGGCGGGAGACTTCAGCCGTGGCTAGTTACTCCCTACCAGCAAAGACGTGCCGCCAAGCGATTTAGCGTTCCGGTACGATGCCGTGTAGAAACCGATTAGGGCTATGGGTTTAATATTACATACCCCTAACAGGTAAGCCTGCTATCATGTTAGACGTCATCATCACTTACCATCACGTAAGATCGCAGTCAAGGACTAACTTGTAGTGGATAAAAAAAATGACAAGTCAACAAATCCTTTGAGCTTATTACGAGAGAAATTACTATCAGTGGAATGGCAAAGTCGGTAGCAAATTGATACGAACAGTTTACGAGTAGAACTGGATTGGGCATCCAGAAGACTAGAACTGTAACATATAATTACGACATGTAACAATCGGAGAAGACTCGCTTCTAGATGGATAAATCATGGAATGAAACTTTTTATACGGTTCATTTTTGATTTTGAATTCAGTTGAATCTATCGTCATTTAAAACAGTCAAAGGAATTGGTTAGTGATTAGTTAGTTATCTAATTAGTTATTATCTTTATTTTAATTAGTATAGAATTTATAGATACCTAAATAAATAGACACTCTTAGTCATACATCCGCATCGACAGCTGCAAAATACCTGAGATATTACCGACGGAGATAGTATGTTAGTTTTTTGGCAATAAATTGTTCAAAAATTGTCATCTGCTCGCCGGAACAGTGTGGCCAACGCAAATAGCATTTAGTCGATCTTTTTCTACCCTCGACGAAACGAAGACGGTATATATGTGTTTGCCCTAAGAGGTTGTGTGTTTGTGCACTTTTTTGTTACCATTTTCCTGGAAAACTACTGAACCGATTAATATGCGGTTTTTGGCCTTATATAAGCATAACTTCTGGCAAGGTTCTTAGTTTTGTTTTAGGATCATAGACAAACAAGCTGAGCTGCAGTCTATGATTTTTATTTTTCATTATGTTACAATTTTTCTGAGAAAGTACTTGGCCGATTGAGATGCGGTTTTTTGCATTAAATATGTATAGCTTGTGAGATGATTCTTAGATATATTTTAAGGTCAAAGTCCACCACGTTGCGCTGCAATCGTGATTTTTATGAAAAACTACTATGCTGATTTAGATGGGGTTTTTTGATTTAAATATATTTAGCTTCTGAGAAGGTTCTTAGATCTGTTTTAGGGCCATAGCCCACCAAGCTGTGTTGCAATCGTGATTTGGTAAGAGGTCATAAGAACTCTTTAAGTTCTCATCGTAAGCCCGTCATATTTGGTTCCTTTTTTGATTTGTCTTGACTAGCACTTTTTATCTAAATGCTAAACCTAGATGCTGCTCAGGGTCTCATGATGGAGCTAGGAGGTGGTCATAGGAACTCCTCAAGTTCTCATCGTAAACCCGTCATGTTTGGACACTTTTGATTTGTCTTAACAAGCACTTTTAACATAAATGCTGCCCAGGGTGTTCACTGGGACTCCTTAAGTGATCATATTTTTTTTATCCATAACATTTTTTAACATATTTTTGGGCCTGATACAAATATTACTCAGAATATAAAAAATTAACACTATTTACACCTCTACTTGCACTAGTTACAGCAGGGGACGTGGATATTACGACTTTTGGGAGATCCTTTATTTAATAATCATTACAAAGTAATTTATCTCACTAGTAGTCAAATACCCAATTGAGACGTATATGTTATTTAACATATGCCTTACCTACTCTTTATTATTGTAAGGCTCTATCGGACAATCTATGGACTGGATGAGTCAGTAGCTAAACCTAATTTCCTAATGATTACTCATACCAATAGGCACTCATTTCAATTTCAAGATAAGTAATAATAATAATTACTAGTAGATTGTTAAAAGAGGGTGGAAAGCAACCCATTTCCGTGGTATTTGTATGCACGAGCGTAAGGGCTGGTAAGTCCTGAAAATGACCAGAAAAAAAACCCAAAACATCGAATCGAACCCAGGACCTGCAGAACAAACATCTTGACCATCCAGGCAGGAATTTGTTACATAGATTCACTCCAAAGCCCCTAAGGTACTATACAGACGTACTTAACTACTGTGAAGTCCCAGTACACACTACACGGATGTGAACTTTCTTAGATGTACCTATCATATCATACTTAATAATAATATTATAAATGCGAAAGTGTGTTTGTTTGTTGGTTTATTGGTTTGTCCTTCAATCAACGTGTGATCGACGTGTTTTTTGTTATGGGTATAGTTGAGGATCTGATGAGTGAAATAGGCTACTTTCTATCCCGGTAAAATTAAGGAGTTCCCGCGGGAATCAAAAAGACTTAAACAACGCGAACGAAGTCGCGGGCTTCAGCTAGTTACTTATAGTGTACTTATTGATTAGATGGCAATGAACCGAGCGCTCGGAAAGGCAAAATACCAAAATGACGATTCGCTGTACATCTATTCTGAGCCTGGTCTTTTTACATACATATTTATACTATATATTTGAACATATACCTAAGATGCCATCATACTCATATTATAAATAAGGAAATGTGTTTGTTATTTTTCCTACAATGACGCCGCAACGGATCGACATTGCTTATGTGAGGCCTGGAGGATCCCGGAAAATTTCCCGTGGGAATCTGTACTAATACATAGGTTTTGATGGATGGATGTATGGATGGATGGACGTTTGTATAAATGCCTCAATTAAGCATGAACGGCTGAACGGATCTGAATGAAATTGGGCAAAAAGATTATATAGTCTGGAATAACACATAGGCTTCTTTTTATCCCGGAAATTAAAGATTTCCCGCGGGAACCAAACAACCTAAATCCACGCGGACGAAGTCTCGGGCATCAGCACTCCGGTGTAAAAACACTAATGCCATGAATTTTTTCACCATCTTAAAAAATTGTAGTGCCTCGAAATGCAACCCTGTATATCCATGCCAGCAAAGAGCATAAAGAACCATTATTGCGAATTTTATTAAAATTGTATTTCTTATTAATTTTAGTTGCTAGGTTGTTGTTTACAAATATCATATCTGTCAGTTTGGTTGATATGGGTAAAATGACACAAAAATAAACTTTTGAAATAAAGTAAGGATACTCTGACTGGATTGAAAGGAGGGCTGCTACGTCACTCAGCGCGGCGGGTAGAAAACCATCACTTTCTGTCCTAGAGCAGAAAGTGATAGTTTTCTACCCACTGAATGACGTATTCGTCTGAAATTATTAGTTTCAGGTGGATCAACAGACATTGAAACTCGCATTTTCAATGCAGGTTATATGAAACTTGATTTAAAAGCTGTTCTAGCAAAGTTCCGGCAAGAGCGTCGTATTCTCCTAACTACGAAATAAGTTTCATAATATCTTCGTCATCTCGCACTACCATATTAATTGATGCCTACTCGTATGGATTCCACAATATTAAAGGATCGACTTTTATGGAAGGAGGTCATACGAAAAAGGATACGTCCTGTTCTATATTTGAGAAGATATGGCCATTGCGCAATCAAAAATGTTTTGTTTGCTATTTATTATGTAGCATTTTGCGTTAAGACTGCGGTTAAGAGTAGTTACTGACCGATGGTGGAGTAAAACTTGGAATAAAAGTTATGAGTCGGCCTACTGACATAAAATAGAGAAATGAAAAACGCCTCAATCTAACGCCACACCAAACTTGTGTGAAATAGACAAACCTAAAGGCACCTACTTAGGTACGTTACACATATATTTTTTGTTCGTTCGTTTGTTGGTATTTGGTAAGTCCTTCTATCACGCCGAAACGGAGCAACACATCGAAGTACCTACTACCGTAACCGCTACGGTGAAACATACATTATGTCCTCCTCCTCCTTCATATTACCTATCATAATATATACTATATACATACATCTAAAATCATAACTATCTTGCAGGTTAACATATTGGTAGGTATAGTCTGAATGAATGAATGTTAAAGTAATGACCCAGAGTTGTTTAAAGTACAAAACAATACTGCTATCGCAAAATTACACGGTTCAAGCTCGAAACTAGCGAGCAAGCCGGATATGGAGCGACTATCGGGGGTGACGTACAGCCGTCGCTTCTTCAGACCCCGATTCCTCGGAGCTCGCGCGCGGACTTTATGTACAACATAATGTAGTAATAGTATTCTGTGCCTAAAGGTGACTGGGTGATTAATAAAGACGCATATAAAACGGATTTCAAAAAATTGCGTATCTTCTTAAATCAACTTGATAATTTCAATCTAGTTGCTAAGTCAAATGCTAAGTAGCTATACATTTGATTATCGCTAAACGTCCAAAATCAAGTCGATAAATTTTAACCAATAAACTAGACAGCACGTCGTCGCTTCTCAGATCCGCTTTGGAGCATCTAAAAATTTTAATTTAAGGTCATTCCATCGGATATCGGTTCGGACTTTCAATATGTTGTTATGTAAACCAATGTTGATTTTGTACATCCTTGTATATTTTATACGAGTATTTAAAAACAACCTTAATCGGCGTTTTTATTTATGATTGATTTTGATCTTTGAATGATGTCCAATTTACATGATATTATTATAAGTATTATTGTTTAGCCTGGGAGAATAAGCGTAGTGTTTTGGTCAATCACATATAGAGAGACCTCTCACCACCTGCTGTTATAGCGGCAATGCTGGTGGAAGAAGAAGCATGGCGGGCAGTGGTCTCCTTTTGCGATCACGCTGCTAAGCCCACACAGACAGGTGGGGAGATCACCTCCCCTGGAATGAGCCCATAATGGGCGTCACACAAGAGAGGGGCACCGGCGTAAGTTCTTTAAGAGTTGCCGGGCCCCTCATTATGAGCTGAGGTCGGTCACTGAAGGGGTTTTAGTGGGTAAAAATCCCACATAACACGATCCCATATGGTCGGGTATCTCTAGAAGATTTCCCCCCCGTTAACATAAAAAATGGTATTAGTGTTTACTGGCACAGCGATTTGTAGACTATAATTACGATAGAGTTCCTATGTACAAATAATTAGGACGTAAAGAAAATCATTGGTTATTTTTTATTTTCTGTTCTGAATGGACTTTTGCTAATTCGGTAATTGACCATCAATCGTTATTTACCATTAAGTGGGTATCTACCACGATGTTGTGAAGTAGGTACCTATCTACCACCTAACTAAACATATGTAGACACTAGACACCTAAACGAGCTACGTATAATCCTACATATTATATATGTCACCGTATGATTTTAAAACCGTTAGATTATAATCTAACTCGCGAAATTCTAAACTAGATTAAAATCTAACAGTTCAATCTTACGGTGACATATATATATTAATATATTCGCGTTTTTGGTGTTTTTATTTTATTTTTCATTGCGAGATAGGCTTGCGCTTGACGACAATCATGCTTAGTACAAAGCAATGATGGGGTCTAGGTTGGAACGCGCTTGCCTAGAAGATGATTATTAATTCTTGCCTTGAAGGCACTCTTGTCTGGAATTAGTATAAATACATTTTAGAAAGCTTTTGAGACTTCGCAGATTTTTTAAGTTTAGTCGAAAAAATAATGTCTGACGTTTATTTTCTTTGTACTAAGTAGATAATCCCCGCGACATAAGGTTTTGGAAATTTTCGTGGATAATCTTATTTTACCGGAATTAACCTACGCCCTTTCCGGGATACAAATTATCTCGATACCAAATTTCGTCGAAATCCGTGAAACAGATAGGCCGTGGAAAACAAACCGACAGACCCACTTTCACATTTATAATATTAGATTGAATATTAGTATTGCAAGAATTCGAAACCTAACCCGGATCAAAGCGGTAACATCAGATGCCTCGAGCGCGGAACCGCTCAGCATCCATTATTTATGAGATAGGCGTGCGCGCAAAAACGATACATCCGCGATATTTCGTCCAACCTACCGATTGCGTTCTCATTTAACTGCCATTCGAATATCTAGTTAAATGTTATTTATTTATAAATATAATATATTAAACAATACAATACAGATACTCGTAAATAACAGAGACAAATAATGTAGAGACGATATATGTAGAAAAATATCTGGTGAGGTACCTATTTACCTATTTCCTTTCCTTACCTATTCCACCCTCCTTATTCGACTTTTCGACTAGAAAACAGTATAAAAACTATCTATCAAGTGATTAAGTTCAGTCTACCTCCTGCTTGAAAAGAAAATTCAATAAGTAGAGCTGACAGGAAACTCATGATACGAAACCTGTGAGCTTTAACAAATACATAATATATAGGTACTTAATATTTACACGTTTTGAGCTGACTGATTTCGTTGCAATTTTTTTAACTACTACAAGTTAGCCCTTGACTGCGATCTCACCTGATCGTAATTGATGATGCAGTCTGAGAGATGGTAGCGGGCTTACCTGTTAGGGGCATGGCAGTTATATTAAACCCCTACACCTAATCGGTTTCTACAAATAATGCAAAAGCGAAAATGCGAAAGTATGATTTCACAGCCATCTTTTCAACTTTTTCACGAACTTCGTGGTATGTTGCATTTCGGCGAAGGACATCCTAGGCTACTTTCCTACCTGGAAAATCCAAGAGTTCCTATGGGAATTTCAAGAATTTAAATCCACCCATACAATGTCGCACTCGTCATCTAGTAAACTAAGGAAAGAAAGAACGATTATAGCATTTATTTTAGTAACCACATTGTGTCACACTGACATAATACAATACCGAGGTATGAGTTCCACTACACGTCATATCGCATTAAAAATGCCAGGATAGCGCTTATCGTGAGTGGCACAACCTGGAAAAGGTCAAACTGACTATAAAATCTTCATAATACCTACATAGAGTTTAGTAGGAGACAACTACTCACTCGTGAACATAAGAGTCATTATCAAAAAATATGTAAGTACATTTCTCGAAAATTCTTGTCCAGCTTATTTATTATTATTAAGTTAAGTACAGAGTGCAGATTTTTTTAATTTATCAAATTTGTTTTCAAATATAAACCTTTATCTTCAACTCCTACATGAAAAAAATGGATATTATTGAATTGATTCTGTATAAAAACAATTTTTAGTTTTTGTTGCCTTTAGGAACATCCATCATCATCCATAGAAAAAGAAAAGTCCTATTTGCGATTTTACAGAATCAAATCATTATATTGGCCTGATGTGTTCACATTTAAGCCCGCCAACCCGCATTGGAGCAGCGTGGTGGGTCTAAGCTCTAATTCCTTCTCTCCTATGAGAGTGGAGGCCTGTGCCCAGCAGTGGGACGTTAATGGGCTGTAGTGGTGGTGGTGGTTCACATTTAAAGCTAACCTGTTTCTATATTTTAAGATAAATACATTACTAGTTATTTACTAAAAACAATATATTAATCTAGGTAGTTTTTCTAATATAAAAAAATACTTACAATACCTAGATTCGAACCTAAAAACTTTCATGCTTACTATAGGAACTTCTATATACTTGTTTATATTATGATGCATTAAAATAGAACAAAGTTGTTATTATACATCGTTATTAAGTTAATTGTGTTATTTCAATGCAAAACTTTGTTTGTTCCATAAATCACTTGTAATTGCCATAACACTTGCCACGTGTACATTGGACAAAGCATTAAATAGAGTTTTCTTTCCTTATTCGCCTGAAGCTATTACCTGTATTATGATGTATTCTGTGGTTATTTGCTCTACGTCTACATTTCTAAATTAAATTAAATCATAGGATTTTTATTAAAGAATAGGATAAAAACTATTATTTTCAAATCATTTTGACTTAAAACCCAAAACCTATAATTATACAAGGTTGACTTTCCTTCTCTACTGGAGAGATTTCTTCCAAAAGCCTTTCTTTCTTCAATGAGGTAAAATTAAATGTAGAAAACACTGACAGTGTACAGTACTGAAGGTACTGCATATTAATAAAATTATAAATATAATTTGGGTAAAGATAAAAGAGATTTTGCCAAAAACCGACTTCATGTTAATCGATGTTAGTATGTTTTGTTCCATTTCTAAAATCATTTTATAAGTATACACAGCTATTCATTTGTAAAAATATATACATACACAAAAAAAAATATGTTTAAGAGTTATAAGTTTTTCACCTGTACAGGTATATCTAAGTATCTACTAGAATATTTAAAACGCTTAACTAGCTATCAATTATAGGAACTCTTAATTGATACAATTGTGTATTAGCTATGGTGCCTCCCATAACATACCTACACTATACCTAGCAATCAATTGATAATAATAGGTATGATTGGGCATCGTGTTACGTGAGTTTAATGACCTTGTGCCAAGACTGATCCGGTCCGCATATTAGTTGCATGTATGCAATTTATTTCGAGACACATGTTAACTTGATTATATTGACTGCCATGTCGAGGTTGTTTTTATAATTCACAAGTGTTATAGAAATCTTTAACTTTTAAAATCTACTTCAATCATTATTGTTAGCATTATTACTGTTTGTCATTATATCTCATGAAACAGGAAGTATAATATCAGTCAATTTGATTCGTTTCATGTCATCTGCGCATACCGACGCCATATTGAAAAATGTTAGTATAAATACGAGTGTTTGAAAGATGATAAGTCATCCCTCACTCTCGATTCAACAGTCTCCAGGTCCTCCAAAACAAGTTCATGCGTATGGCCACGGGATCCCCGTAGTTCGTACGCAACGTCAATCTCCATAGAGATCTCGAACTCCCCACCATAGCTCAATATTTCAAGCAGCTCTCCAAAAATTATTTTGAGAAGGCAGTGATACATCCCAACCCTCTTGTATTTAGTTCAGACTGCATCTTACACCCCCGGCCGAAATGACCCACCAGACAAAAGACGTCCCAAACACGTCCTTAACGACCCCGATGACCAAATCACTACCGACAAATCTCCCTACTTAGGGCTACACACAAACACCAACCAAACACAGCGTCTTCGCCGGCGAAGACGAGGACCCCGATATCTTACGACACCCGGACGCGGTCTTAACCCACGGCCTCGGGGGCGTATGGACTTATCTAGTCCAACCGACCTCTCATTCGTCCCAACGTCATCCTAAGCCGTGGTCCGAGCCTCATAGGAGGCGCCCTTAGGAAGACGTTGCCCCAGACATCATTTTTAAACAACTTCCAAAAAAGAAGGAGGTTCTCAATTCCGTTCGTACGTTTTTTTAATTGTCCCATACTTAAATATGGCCCAGTGAGAATTGGGTCGTTGAGGGTTTTTTTACAACTTTTCAATTAGGTACCACAGACACCTAAAATTTTAATTTACTGGACCGTAATTCATTTATATTATTACTACAGCACAGATTAATGGTACCTTATAGTTACTGGCCACAGTAACAACGCGAAGGAAAAATTAAGCCTTTTGAAAAGGAGGTTTAGCCAGCAAAAAGAATTTTCGCAAATATTTCACGTCCCATCGTCATCATCTTGATTGCTTTGTTTTCGAGTAGGTACCAAACAGCGTATGTAGATATTTAGGATTTCCCACAATTGGGATTTCCAACGAAATTACGGACTACCATTTTTATTTACCTATATCTACGAGTTTACTTTAGCAATCGATGAGTGTATGCGTAATTAGCATTTTCCTTTAAAGACAAAAAAAATTGGTACCGGTAGAAGTGAAAACGAATATTAAACCATATCACTAAGGGATTAAAGTTTAATTACGAATGTTGTATATAAATATACCTACTATAATATATTTAAGACCTTTTGTCTTCGTAGCGAGCATGTCGCTTGGCGAGCATGTCGGTGATCGCAAGCATGTCGGTGATCGCGAGCATGTCGGTGATCGCGAGCATGTCGGTGACGTGAATCCACAAGTTTACCCCCTATCAAAAAGTGCTCAACGCGGCTAAAGAAGTTTTCACTTCAAAAACGGCAACGCTTTTAACTAATTTCGTTAAGCTGGTGACATAAAAAACTAGGTATTCCTTCACTAGCTGTTACCCGTGGCTTCGCTCCCGTGCGAATTTCGACGCTGCAGTTTTATTCCTTGTCTCGTAGTACAGGGATCCAGGCTTGGACGGGCGATCCAGATTATCTACTTTACATGAAAAATGACTTACGAACACGTACAAATATGGCAAAACAGCTGAAATTTTTGAAGCAAAAGTGTCACGAATCGGAATGCAGGCTATCTCATCTTTATCTCAAAAGCTAATAAACACACAGACACCCTTTCACATCAATTGTAATGTTAAGTCTCTAACGTACTAACTATCTATTCTATCTATTTATCTATACTTCTATCTTATAAATAAAATTCTCGTGTCACAATGTTATTTACCATAGGTACTCTTCCGAAACGGCTCGAAAGATTTTTATGAAATTTTATATGCATATTCAGTAGGTCTGAGAATTGGCTACTATCTATTTTTCATACCCTTAAAGCTGTCCTCCAATCCACGCGGACGGAGTCGCGGGCATCAGCTAGTAATATTATAAATGCAAAAGTTTGGATCGATGAATGGATGATTCAATCGCGCCAGAACGGTTGAACGGATCTGGGTGAAATTTGGCAGAGATTATAGTTAGTGTAAAATAACACAAAGGCTACTTTTTATCGCGGAAAAAGTTAAAGTGCTCCCGTGGGAATCAAAAAACTTCAATCCACGTGGACGAAGTCGTGGGCATCAGCTAGTTTTTCATATTATAAAGCTGAATAACCAGCAGCAATGTATTTGTATTATTATGCTAGGATAATAATTTGTTTTAGTTTTTAAGACCAACATTTTATACGCCTACGGCATGAAATAGTGTTTCTAGAATTTTAAATTTACCAACTTACTTTAACCTACCTATTTCAACAAATAAATAAATTTTCAATTTAAATTTTGAAGGGAGCTAGTACAAGTACCTACATCAGTAAAGCTCGAAGCCGTATTTTAAAGCTCATTTATTTAGTTTCAAGATCCCCCAGCGTTAGACTGAAATGATAAGCCGCTGGCTCACGGATGTTGAAGGTTGTAGGTAATCAAGGTCAACAACGATCGACCGATAAGAGGTAATTGCGTCGACCGCCACCCGCAGAGGACGACCCGCGGTGATACGCACTCTGAACTACTCCTAAATTACATTCCTAGCATTCTTATTGTGAGTGTCGGGTGACATCGAGATCTATACAGAAAAAAATTCAAGGCGATAGATATATTATTTATTATTTTTACATGGTTTAATTACGGTAAGATATTTACCTACACCTTCCATCAATCCATAAATACATATGACCTATTATAATATATAATTTATTATTAATATATAAATGCGAAAGTTTGAATCGATGGATGTTTGTTACTAAATCACGCCAGTACGACTGAACGGATTTAGATGAAAATTGGCATATAGATTATAGTCTGGAGTAACACATACAACATCATATCATACTAATACTTATTATAAACGCGAAAGTATGTTTGTTTGTTGATTTGTTGGTTTGTCCTGCAATAACGTCTCAACGGGGCAACGGATTTTTGAAATGGGTATAGTTCAGGACCTGGACAGTGACATAGGTTACTCTTTATCCCAGAAAATTAAAGAGTTCTCGCGGGAACTAAAAACCTCAACCCACGCAGACGAATTCGCGATAAATTAAACACTATCTAAGTATTTTTATCTGGCTGTAATCGTTTTAAAATTCACATATTGTTTAGAGCTAGTAGACGTCTTCCAATTAAACAAGATATATAATAGAGAGTTATAATCTATAGAGATAGGTTGAGTTTCTCAAAGAATCAGCCTCAATACCCAGTATTTATTACGTTTCGACGCGGATTTTTTATACCCAATTTCCCACGGATCCGACAGAATGGTAATTGAGCGATTGTTGATTAATAAATGATTAAAACATTAATGGGAGCCTTGTTAACATCAGTGACATTGAATAAGGTAGATTATATATATTGCTAAATATAAGATAGTATAATTTAATGTAGTGATTCAGTACAGACATTTCCTTTGGCTATGAATTTTCTTCTCTCTACATTAGGTACAAGGACTGAAATCATTAAGAACTATCATAGGCGGCCTTTTATCCAGTTTTTTGTCAGCTACATCAGAGGCTCTACCTTAGTACCTTCAATAGTGTTCATTTTATTCAGACTGAAACTGAATGTCGATACATAAAAGATAAATAATTTTATTCAGATAAAATTGTTCTTTTGGAAATAGAGGAGAAAGAAAAGTCTCACGCACGTAGGTAACTTAATGAGGTAAAGGTCAAGGTCGCTCGTAACTCGTAACGACTGCGGTCGTTTTTTCTATGTAAGGCGGCGTTACAAAACAAGACGTATCTAGATTCCTAAACGCGAAGGCTGCATCCGGGCCGCAGGGTTCAAGTTACACAGGGGCGTGCGAATGTCAAGGAACCCTTTCCGCGCTGCGTCACTCTCAGTCGCAGCCGACATGTCTGCGCGCGCGCTCCTCTGCGGCAGCCGCCTCGCGTTCGCGTCCACCGCGCTCGTCGCCGTCGCAGCCTCTTCTTTACTCAGTAAGTGCTGCCGTTTTTGTTATTCTTATTCATTAATTATCAGAGATGCCCTGCATCGTACAGATTAAAATACATAAGAATCCGGCTCAATTATCATGCTAATTGGTGAAAAAAAACTATGCCAACCAGGATATACGATTTTAGTGGTGAAGCTAGTCAATAAATAAACATAAATACAAAACTAAAATTTACTCATTTGTAGGTGGAAACGATATAACGTGCAGCAAGGACGGGCTCCACGCCGACTTCGATACCGAGTGCCAAGAATACGTCCGCTGCTCGTCAGGAATAGTGAGAGGGCGCTACGCGTGTCCTGCCGGCCGCGTATTCAGTGACGTAGCAGGAGCTTGCGTCCGGCGTCGAAGCCATCCCTGTGCCCAACGCATCTGCGCTCAAGGAGACACTTTGGCCTATGCTACCCCTGGAACTGCGTGCCGACATTACTACCGCTGCGAAAATGGGACCGCTGTCGACCACGCTTGCCCCTCGGGTTCATGGTTCGACCTGGCGAGGCAAGCGTGTTCCCGCGGTGCCGGGACCTGCTACGAGCCCGTATGTGCGGGGCTACCCGATGGCAAATATCCGGACTCTTCGCACGAGTGCCGACGTACTCTGCAGTGCCGCGGGGCAGAGCTACGCGCCGTGGTGTCGTGCGGCGGAGCATGCGTGAGCACGTGCCCGCCGCCTCGCTCCGCCGCCGTGCCGCTCCCGGCCGGTGACGCCGACTTCTGCTCGGACGAGGCGTGCTCCTCGTTATGCCAACACACCCCGGACGGTGCTTACGCGGATCGTTCCACCGGCTGCCGGGAGTACTTCGTGTGTGAATCGCATCGCGTTATCCGACGTGGCGTTTGTGAAACGGGCCTGCTCTTCTCCGGAAGCGGTTGCGAGCCAGCGCCGGGAACCTACTGTCCGCCGCCCGCACGAAGTCCCTGCTTCAACCGACAGGACGGACTCTACAGAGACTGGCGCGACTGCTCATCTTGGTTTGAATGCATTCGGGAGAGAGTGACCGCCCGGGGTGCGTGCGAATCAGGTTTCGTGTTCGACGGCGTCGGGTGTGTTCCTAAGAAGTCTTATTACTGTGAAGGTCCCGACCCGGCCGCTGAATGCGAGGGAATGCCGAGCGGAACTTATCAGGACCTCGATTCGAATTGCACGCGATATTTCCACTGCGAGGGCAATCTGCGCACAAGTCTGGCGTGCCCGTACGGACAGGTTTTCGATGGTGCAAGGTGTACACCGGCTTCTCTGTACTTTTGCCCTAGTTTGGATCGGGATTCGTGCTATGGGCGGGCAGATGGTCGCTATCGCGCAGTGCACGCGGGCTGTCGCGGGTTCTACGCGTGCATCAATGGAGTGAAAGCAGTGTACGCGTGTCCTTTGGGGCGAGTATTCGACGGGGAAATGTGCGTCCCGTCTAATCCAGCTGTCTGTCCGCGCGAAGACTACACCTGCTCCAGACTATCAGACGGTTATCACGCGGAACTGAAGTCTAATTGCCACAGGTATCTAAAAATCATTTATCTATAAAATTTGATGCATTTCTTCGCATGTTTTTAAGTAAATAATTTACCTTTATGTACAACCAGATGATGCCCGCAACATCATCCGCGTGGATTAAGTTTTTTGATTCCCGCGAGAACTCATTAATTTCTGGGATAAAAAGTAGGCTATGTCCTTCCCCGGGATACAACCTATACCGGTACAAAATTTCATCTACATGGGCCGTGAAAACGTAGAACAGACACACTTTCGCATTTATAACATTTGTATATGGATTTTTACTTATATGAATTCGATCATCATCTAAACACTTTGTGACTGTTAGTTATTAAAAAATACTTGGCCTTTAGCGACATTTTTATAAAGTGATATCATGAGTTGTATACTCCGCATGATCTTCTTAGGTATAAAATGAAGCTTTGTATTTTAGATACTTTTACTGCGAGAGCGGCGACAAACTAGCAACACTATCCTGTCTAGCAGGCAAGATATTCGACGGTCACGCGTGTGTGGAACCCATGCGTCACATATGTGGAGCTCCAAGACGGGACATGTTGGAACACGGCGGGAAATATTGTGAGAGTGACGGTTTCTTCGTGCAACAAGGCACCGAGTGCAAGCACTACTACTTCTGTGTTTCCGGTGTGAGAACATTCCTCACCTGCCCTCCAGGAAAGGTCTTCAACGGCCAAGTGTGCGTACTCAAAAACCTATACACATGTCCAGGCTGATTGGGAGCTAAAGGACGCGGACTTAAACAATGATTCCGGTAGTACTGGTGCATACAGTGCCCATAGTACGAGTTAGATCATCTCGTGACTGTTTTCGCGAGCCAGAGCATTACAGACCTAAAGTTCCTACTTTTAAAGTCGCCAATTCAGTCTTTATCTCATTTTTATCTTTCCTAGTTCTCGCAAGGTAAGCTAGTTGTAGATGCATGAACTCAAGGTGTAAAATTTACAGTAAAATCTCAAATTACGTTTTAGAGGACCATAAAAACATCGTTTCGTTTTTGAAAACTATAAAACTCGTATTAAGGGTACCGCATGATCCATGAACCGAGAAGGACACTGGGGAGACACGATGTACCTGACTGTAAAGGCTGACCATGTCATTGACATTTCCATAACCTGTTCTATTAATAACCGTGGAATACGTAGTTTTTGTTTGAACGGCTCGTCCATTTCAAATGTGTCTAGGTAGACTACCGAGGGACCGATGGATGTCGATCACACACAAAAACAATGAATTTCAGGAGAGCTGTAAGCCTTTCATTGTAGTGATCTGTTTAATAAGTTTATTCATTAATTGCATGATTTTAAGTTAGTTATGATGCTACATATCACAATCTGCCAATAAAATTTGCAGTAGTTATGGGTGCAAGAAATATTCATAAATCATTACAGAGAATTATTTAATACTAGAAAAAATTAATGAAATCAACATTGTACCCAAAACTGTACCCAGTTTAGCTCGTTTTCATATTTACCAATAGTGCTATAACGTGTGTCAAATGGATAATCCAAACTGTATGGTTCATATCGAAAAGCATCTATAAATTCCATAGGTAATAAAATGATTCGATACCTGCCATTAACCCATTCTGTATTCTACGTTTATTAATAAGACTAAGGTATTATTAGGTAATTATTAATAGTATTTATTAATTGTAGAATAATAATGTAAATAGTTCACTGCCTACTTTAATTTATATCCCACAATTTCATTAAAGTACCTCATGAAGTAAAAAAACACAAGCTTAATTTATACATTTTATTGACATAAAAACTTTAAGCGACCTATATAGATAACATATATCGAATATTACACAGTGACTTTTATCTTAGTGTTAATTTACAAACACAATTAAGCTCCGTGAATAAAAAAATATTTTTTTCTTTAACATAAAAGTATTTTATTTAAATATATATTTTATCCAAACCTTAGATAATAACAAATCAGAAAACATAATATAATAGCATACCTACAAGTATAGTACATTGATTAGGTAGGTACTTACTTTTAATTAAATTAATAATAAAGTCTGTCAAATTCGCAAAATAAAAAAAACCGGCCAAGTGCGAGTCGGACTCGCGCACCGAGGGTTCCGTACAAATCTGTAGTAAGTTTAAAATTATTTAAAATATTTTTATTATATGTCACTAAAAATGTATGGTTTTCGCAATTATTCCTTTATATGTGCTATAAGACGTTGCTTCGTACCAAATTTCAAGATTCTGAATTCACGCGTACCCTGTAGGTTTTGATTCCCTTGCGAGTGTCGAAAATTTGCAGCATAAAAGGCTGTATCTTTTGATTGCGTTGGCTTAGAAGTTTGATTTTTTCACAGCTCCAAGGGACAGTAGACCTGAGTATTTGATATGAATTTCAGCTTGATACCTTCATGCGTTCCTAAGAAGGGTCTTGACAGACAGATGGACGGACAACAAAGTGATCCCATAAAGAACCCTAAAAAACTCAATATCTGCTAGAAAGTATATGCATATACTATGCATAGTTTATTACATGCGAATTTGACGAACTATACCTACAGGGTTATTACAAAACACATAGGTAACACAATTTTTTATTATACGCAGTATTTAGTTCATGCGACGCGATGAGAACAATCAAAGTTCTTGGAATATTCAAAAGTTTATCAAACTATTTTAAGAAAACATATATACACTCTATATACCAAGTAATATGACCACAGAAGCGCGTGTTTAGTATTGATCCTTGCTCATTTGGAACATATACAAGCTCTGAAATCTCGCGGTATGTAGCATAAGTTTCTATATTATTATCTTAAATTCCCAAGCCAGTATTTTAGAAAATATAACCCTGTAGGTACAACATAGCTCATAAATTGATTTAATCGTAAATAATAATCAAACTGCGAGTGAGATTAGTCCAGCCAAGACTATTAGATTCACAAATCGTATATATCTAAAAATATAATATGTTTGGCAACGAATTAAAAAGCCTTTAATATTCTATACAGATACGTAGGTATATATTTTTCCAATAGACGCTTTTTTTCCAAAAATTTCTAATTTTTATCTAGAAAGAAATTCTGTTTTCTTTTACCTAAATAGGACTTCGTGTCCGCTGAAGGGCTGCAGAGCAAACCGCAGCAATCTGTTTATTGATACAGGATGTATTTCAATAATAATTTATTGGTCTGCGTAACATGTCTGTTCCGCTCTTCACTACGACAAACAAACAGTCTTCATTAAAAAAAAAAACTAGTATATGTAGTACTCGAAAGAACATAAAGCCATGCGTTTATCACAGCGGGCAGAATCACAAATATTCGCCGGTTATTAAACAAGTTATCACATAACTGCCAGAAGTCTTGTTAGCGTGGGTGTTCCAACATCCATCCAACCGACGCGATGTACATCGGTCGGTGTTTTCAATCGGCGTGAATCTGGTGTGATAGTTTGATCGAAAATCGATTATTTATTCGAGCGGCGTAAAAAATCGAGACTCTACTTAAAATCTGTATGCACGATTGCTTGATAAGCAACAGATTTTATGTAGTAGGAACTGTCGATCGCCGTCGACTGATTACATTCAATTGACATCAATTAGCTTCGATAACTGCCTCGTTGGTCTAGTGGTTAGCATGTTTGACTGCGGCTGACGAGTTCGAGTCCCGGGTCGGGCCATAATAAGTGTTGGGTTTTTCTGACTAGAAATTCTCAATACTAGCCCGGAGTTAGGAAGTTGGCGGTGTTTCACCCCCGTGCCTCGGAGAGCACGTTAAGCCGTCGGTCCCGATTATTGATTATTATCACTAACATGATAATAGTCGTTAAAGTCCGCCAACCCGCATTGGGCAGCGTGGTGGGTCTAAGCTCTAATTCCCTCTCTCCTATGAGTGTGAAGGCCTGTGCCCAGCAGTGGGACGTTAATGGGCTGTAGTAGTAGCTTCGATCAGGTATGTAAACGTGATAACACCTTTTGTTCGTCATTATCATAATACGTGACGTCAATAAATGCACTTATATGAAATGTTAAATAGGAATGTTTTGAAGCAATATACCCCTTTTACAAAACTGATTTTTTGAGCTAGAAGTTGGGGCCATGCAAAAATAACTTTGAGCCCAACTTTGCGGTTTTAAAGAGACGTGAAAATGCTTGATAGATAGGTGATTTTTTACTTTGGCAAAAAAACTAAAAGTGACAACTGGATCTTATTATTAGCAAATTAATGCGTTGCACTAAACGAGAGCCACCGGATGATGCACATTTATTCCAAAGAACCGACACCAAAATAACTAAAGCTATTCGATGGGATTTTGCGGCTACGGCTAGATGGGCTTCTGAAACTAGTTGACGAGTATTTGGCAAAGGGCAAAACTGATTCCGCCATTTTGAAAATTAAGAGTATTTCGTCGCGCGGGTTTCCTTGTTTATCCTTATTTCAAACAAACCCTGAAGCAATCTCCTGTGGCCGCAATCCACCCGACCAGAATTTTGCTATAGCATGGCCTTAAAGAGCGCAAGACTTAAAAGTAACATTTATTGCGTCAGGTTAGATCGAGCATACGGACAAGTATCCGGGTGTGGTTCTATTGATCTATTTTAGATATACAATTTTTTTGACAAACCTAATTTATCAGTTGGTCCACACCGGATGTAAGTTTTGTATAAATAATTTAACAATAATATATTGTATACAGTATACACTCATTAAATATACCAATAATCAATTTACATCAAGTTTTACTGTACATATGTTTTATATACTTAATAATATAATTTGGGAACAAAACATGCGTTTCACAGATCCCAAAAGGACTGAACAAAATGTAAATTTTAAAATATGAATTTTGGCAATTGAATTCGTAGACATAAAATAAGAGTATTCATAAATAAAGAAATGAAATAATTGTATGCCGTTCATGACATAAAGCTATATAATGCAAAAAGTAAAATGTGAAAAATTCGACCACCTTTAGATAAAGCGTGATCATGATATTGGGTTAAATTATGAATATATTATATGACGCTATTTTATTATTAAATATAATCAAATATTGAATACATATATTAAGCACATATTTAAGAAAAAATATGATTTGACATAAATTTCAAAGAAACAAATCTTCAAAGATCGGCCACAGTGCAATAACGTCAAGAGTTAAAAATTTCTTGTTGTATCGCTGAATGAGAAAATGATAGGTCTACCATCCTGAATCCCGGAAGACTTTTTAATCCACTAGCTTTTATACGCAGCTTCGCTCACGTTAAGTTCGATTTTCATACAAATTTCAAACGCAAACCCCTATTTTACCCCGTCAAGGGGCGAATTTTGGAAAATCCTTTCTTAGCGGATGCCTACGTCATAAAAGCTATATATATGCCAAATTTTAAACCGATCATCATTATATCTCACCTGACGATGCAGTCTAAGATGGTAATGGGCTAATTTGTTTGTTATATTAAACCCATACCCCTAGTCGGTTTCTACGCGGCATCCTACCGGAACGCTAAATCGCTTGGCGGAATGTCTTTGCCGGTAGGGTGTTAACTAGCCAGGGCCGAAGCCTCCCACCAGACCAGCCCCCCGATTGTGTAAGAATTGACGATCAAATCGTGTAAGTTCGCCATCAAAGTAAAATAAACCATAACATTATTGAATTAGAGCTCAATTTCGTGTATCCATTCTTATACGTTTAGGTATGTACGATACCATAAACGTATGAGAATAGATACACGAATTGAGCTCTAACTCAATGGTATTATGGTTTATTTTACTTTGACGCCGAAATTAGACGATTTAATCGGCAGTTCTTACATAATCCCACCTCTGACTAGAGAAAATTCTGAAATTATAAATGCCCTAATTGACCCTGCAGAGGATCGAACCCGGGACCTCCCACGTTAAGGCAACAGAACTCAACACTGCGCCAGGGAGGTCGCCGTTTTGGTACTCGAGACAATATTGCAACCGGTCGGCCGAGCGAATAGATTGTACAACAAATTCGTTGCAAAACTTTACTACCAAAACATGAAATTTTTGTCTCACCGCCCAGTTTCATAGTGCAAGGCCACAAAATATTGATTTATAGTGTATCCTATATGTAATAATAAATAATCTTAATTCACAAACATATATAAATTTTGTTTAATGAATCGTTTACTATCGACACTTTTTGAAAAAAAAAACCGTTTTATTTTATGGCTCACACAAAAGTGGGATCTTGTAAATGGTAAAATCACGAAGATTAAAAATATTTCATTTGGAAAATTCATACACAATATAGATTATACAAACAATATAACGGCTAGGACCATAAGTTTCTCACACACAACTTTATTTTGTTCTTTAGTAAACTTTAAAAAATTATCAAGCACATCCTTACACGTAGGTAAATAAGTAAGTAGTCTTTTTTAGTATTTTAAAGTGACCATATTTTTTGGTCTTACACACGTGTCCCGGACACGGGTTAAATAGCATTCTATGAACACACACATTTATTTTATAGTAAATTATTTCATTCAAGCTTTTAATTACCTGTACCCAATTAATTAATTTTTACATGAATTTTTGAAGTGGGTATACTTACTTTTAATTAAATATTTTAATCTTATGTCTCAGTGCACAGTAGGTACTTAACAAATAATACACTGGAATATTTTTTCAGTATTACTATACGCGCTCAAAAAGGTAGACCTTTAAAAATAATGCTACTACAAACAGATTTTCGTTATAGTGAAAATCTATAATGACCATCGCAATGCACTTTGTTTGGCTAACACTCTCGCCATTGGCTAAAATAGTAAAATACACTACACGAGAAGCAAGAGTCGACCAGTTATAAGTTGAACCAATTGGGTATTTGACAACTATTCAAATAAATTATTTTTTAGTGTTTATTAAATAGAGGATCTCCCAAAAGTCGTAATATCCACGTCCCCTGTTAGTTTTAGTTGAGTTACTACTTAAAACCATCGATTAAAGTAAAAAAGTGCGTCGAACTTTGATGACGTCACTATTCAATATTTCATACAAATCCCATACTAAGCACGCATTTTGACGTTTGAAAAAAAGTTGCTGATTTCACTAGTTGTAAAATACCCAATTATATTCCGATGATCGCAATGTATTAGCCCGAATTTGATGATAAACTTTGGTTCTTTAAGCTCAAAGTAGTTGAAGCCCTCATAATGTACACGGAGAAAGAAAGAACAACCATTTCAACAAGGGGATTTCGCGTCTATCTTAACGAGGTTTCTAAAATGATTTTTATCATAAATGTTCCATTAATATTTACTGTAACAACTACACTATTAAATTACACACAACTAGTTTCCAAGACCTCTTTATAAATTATTATCTTGAAAGATTCAGTCTTACATTAAAATGAAAAAAAAATATATAACTAAATGTTACCAAAAACATTCGTTGGACCTTTTAACGTTACATAATACATTATAATATGAATGTAAACAGTGGCAAATATAATTATGAAAAACATCAACGTTACAAGAATAACCTAACATGAGAATTAGTGAGGTGAAAGAATGGGAACATTTTCGATTTATAGATCTTTTTACTGGCCCTGGATCGCTACCGATGATATAAGGCCTACGTTATAGTATACTCCCGTTGCATTGCCCGGTGAAAAATTGTACAAAAAACGCGTCAAATATGTCTAACATCAAAGCCAAACACACTTCAATAGTCTTTATTTCACTCCAACTTTAACAGGAGTCATGACTCCGTTACTTAGAAGGTTACACTTTTGCGGAATGTGATTTTGAAGGAGACTTAAGCAACGACTTTTACTGAATCTAAGGGTTTGATCTTCCTTAATTCATATTAAACTCATAGCAGTTTTCCTTGTATTTTAACTGACTGATGATTAACGTTTGAGTCAGAATTCATCAATCACAGATACAGCTGCTACATGTGAATGGAACTTCGTGTTTTACACAATTTTGTCTCAAAGGACCTCAGTAAGATGGATCCTTTCTGACGTGAAACTTTAATCTATATGCCATAACGTAGGTTTATCATCGTGAGCTCTCAACACATTTACACTGAGACTAATTTCCTGACGTTCCATTTGATTTACTCCTACCAAAAGCGAATCCTTCCTAAAGGGTAGATTGGCTCGTCGATTTCAATAGACAACAGTTATCTGTTTTAAATATACATAATTACCGGATAAACTTTCAAAACTAGTCGGGCATTTTCCGATATAACACCTGAGTTATCCGGTAATTACATATGTATATTTAAAATGAATATCACTCACGATAGTTTAAACGTTAAAATAGTTTTCTGTTTCTTTAGATAATTTATAAAGGAAAAGCTATTGGAAAGCGAAAATCAGAATGAAATTTCTCTCATTGCAATCCAGCTTAACTAATTACCTACTGGGTTCGACAAACAGATTATTTTTTATGTATCCCAATCCTCCTCAAAAATATTCTCTTTATAGACTACTATAAAGTTCTATCTAAAACTAAACTAATGACGTGTTTTATAATCATAATAAATAAGAAATGCTCAACATTTTTGGAAACAAGCCGACATAAATAATACTCTATTAAAGAAAAGAGTCCGCCATTTTTAATTTTTTTGAATTAGACGCAAAATTACTAACAAGAATTTTTAGATTAAAAAAATATAATTACAAATAAATGACTACATAGCCTTAAATATTTGCATATGCATTGATTAAAATATCAAGTTAGTTTAATTTTAGAAAATCAAGCAATACTGGATAACGCTTAAAACATTGACCAAAAATATGTTTTTTTTATTTTAAATTACATTTTATTTATAAAGTTACTTTCACTAAATAATAATAATATAATAGAAAATAAATCTTTTAAACTTAAAAATAAATAATTTTTCCGTATTTCTACCTACATAATTTTCCTTTTTTTTTCGATTTTTATACACAGAATAAACATTCAGTAAGTATAGATTAATCGTTGACGGACAGATTCCTGTAAACACGTAGAGTTAGGGGAATCTCGACTTTGTATAGGTCGTCATAAGGTCGTTAGTCGTGGTTACTGTTCGCTGGTGCCAGGTTTCGGCGCAGGCGCGAGAAGAACGCTGATGTCCCACACCTAAATTTGATTTTTAATGAGCTAATTAATATCCGACTCGCAAGAAATATCCACGCAAGTTCCGACAATAACCGTACAAAGTTTCAATGTAATCGACTGAATGATGCGCAAACAAATATGTCGCAACAGACAACGAAGAAGCAGACAGACAGACAAACAAACAAGACTTTTTTATGTAAGGCTAGCTGTACCCAGCATGCGTTGCAATGCCACATAAAGTATAATAAAAAGGACAAAAAAATCATTTAAATATGGATAATGACTTATTATACGGCTTTCGTTGGACTAGACAGTATATTTTGCATTATCGAGTACGAGAGCGATAATCGTCTACTTTACAGTTAATTTGGTTTCTACACGGCATCGTACCGGAACACTTATTCGCTTGGCGGCACGTCTTTGCCGGTAGGGTGGTAACTAGCCACGGCCGAAGCCTCCTACCAGGCCAGACCAGGGAAAATTCAGAAATTATAAATTACCAAATTGACCCCGCCGGGGATCGAACCCAGGACCTCCGCACGTTAAGACAACAGCGCTCACACTGCGCCACGGAGGTCGTAATCTAACGGTATTTACAATCTTACGGTGGCATATATAAGTATGCATTTACCTTGATGACGCGATCTTTGCCCGCCGTGCACATTCGACCAGTGGCCTCGTCCACGAACAGAGACGCGACCGCGTGCTTCATATCGTGGAACGACGCTAGCGACTCGCGGCTGAAAAACCAATCAAATACCTAACTAAAACAAGTCATGATTAAAAAAATTAAAAAACACGACCGCCCTGCCCAAAAAACGGACTAAAAAGTTAAAAATCTGAATTAATCTAGTCAAATAGCAACTAATTCACATTTTTATTAAATGTCATTTTTATGTGGACGCGATCGCGTGCTTCATATCGTGGAACGACGCTAGTGACTCGCGGCTGAAACACCAATCAAATATACCTAATTAAAACAAGTCGTAATTAAATAATTAAAAAAGCACGACCGCCCTGCCCAAAAAACGTACTAAAAAGTTAAAAATCTGAATTAATCTAGTCAAATAGCATATAATTCACATTTTTTTTAAATGTCATTTTTATGTGGATGCGACCGCGTGCTTCATATCGTGGAACGACGCTACTGACTCGCGGCTGAAACACCAATCAAATATACCTAATTAAAACAAGTCGTAATTAAATAATTAAAAAAGCACGACCGCCCTGCCCAAAAAACTAACTAAAAAGTTAAAAATCTGAATTAATCTAGTCAAATAGCATATTATTCACATTTTTTTTAAATGTCATTTTTATGTGGACGCGACCGCGTGCTTCATATCGTGGAACGACGCTAGTGACTCGCGGCTGAAACACCAATCAAATATACCTAATTAAAACAAGTCGTAATTAAAAAATTTAAAAAGCACGACCGCCCTGCCCAAAATACTAACTAAAAAGTTAAAAATCTGAATTAATCTAGTCAAATAGCATATTATTCACATTTTTTTAATGTAATTTTTATGTGGACGCGACCGCGTGCTTCATATCGTGGAACGACGCTAGTGACTCGCGGCTGAAACACCAATCAAATATACCTAATTACCTACCTAATACCTAATTAAAACTAATTAAAACAAGTCATAATTAAAAAAAACTAAAAAACACGACCGCCCTGCCCAAAAAACTAACTAAAAAGTTAAAAATCTAAATTAATCTAGTTAAATGGAATCTTATTCCCATTTGTATTAAATGTCATTTTTTTGTGAATCACTGGATATTGAACTATAGTGTTATATATTTTTGGAATCTACTCATCATTTTCTAGATGATGAATATATAGTTAATCTTGTTTTCGATTATTTTTTTTCAACTTTAGTCTTTAATGCGGGACCATGGTCACCCCATACATTTTTTTAAAATTTTACTAGCCTATGTCACCCGGAATAAGCTAGGGATTCTAATACCTCATTTATCAAAATCGGTTCAGGCGTATAGAAGTTATGGTGGAATATACAAACTCACATACATACAAACGTACATACATGAACCCTGAAAACAATATACTCCTCCAGAAAAACACGTTATTTTCACAGTGACTGTCAGAAAGGACATTTGATACATTTTGCGCCTGCTGCCTTCTTTATGGCTGAAGGTTGCCATCATGGAAACGTATCGAAAACTTGAAATACATTTTTATTGCTCGTTATTTACTTTACTGTTCTAAATTATTATATTTTTAATACAATCTATGTATTTTCCTCTATTTATGGTAGAGTGTACAAGAAAAGGCCTAAAATGTACCTTTTCCTTTCGAACACCTGACTCAGTATAATACATCCATACTATAAAATAATCCATACTATAATATAATAGATATATCCATACTATAATATAAATGCGAAAGTGTCTGTCTGTCTGCTACGCTTTCACGGCTCATCTGTTCAACCGATTTTGATGAAATTTGGTATGGGGATAGTTTACATCCCGGGGAAGGACATAGGTTACTTTTTATCCCGGAAAATTCAAGAGTTCCCGCGGGAAACAAAAAAATTATCTGTTCAACCGATTTTGATGAAATTTGGTACAGGGATAGTTCGTATCCCGGTTAAGGACATAGGCTACTTTTTATCCCGGAAAATTCAAGAGGTCCCGCGGGAAACAAAAAAATTTGCTGTTCAACCGATTTTAATGAACTTTGGTACAGGGATAGTTCGTATCCCGCGGAAGGACATAGGCTACTTTTTATCCCGGAAAATTCAAGATTTCCCGCGGGAACCAAAAAATCCAGATCCATGTGGACGAAGTCGCGGGCTTCAGCTAGTATGTTCATAAAATAGCAATACTTAGACCTGCAAGATAAAGATTAATGGATATAGTACATTACATCGCGATACCGGGAAGTACGCGTTTTCTGGTCGAGTGTTAGTTAGCCTATATACGAGACCAGAAATGCTCTCCCGGTCGAGGTGTGTATAGTGCTTTTCTAAAAAATGAAACAAGTGCCTTTTTTTAATATATTTTTTTGCGCTGTGAGTGCTGAACACGTCATACGGTAGAGTTCCAAATTTAAACTATTTAGGCCAAAGAACATTATAACAAGTTACAAGATATTCAGGAAGAAAGATTCCAAATTCAAACTTATGATATGTAATGAAAATACATACATTCTTTACTGGCCTAGGCCGGGAAGTTTAACTTTCGAACTCATTTACAGGGTATGAAATGTGCGCATTTCATATAATTTTTTAGAAAAAGATTTTTGATCATCATCTAGTATATAGTACGAGTACATACGGCTCATGGCGTAGCGTGTCGTAGCAGGCCCCGCAGACTCGCTGCGGGAACTCGAAGCCCATGACCGGCAGCGGCAGCCGGTGCGGGGAGCACGCGCCGCACACCGCCGCGCCGCACCAGCGGCAGTGGTGCTGACGGAGACCTGGGCCGTTGGGAAGCGAAAACTTCTTTTGTTAACCATAACTTGTTACCCCCTGCCAAAAAGTAGTCAACGCTCCTAAAGAAATTTTCACTTCAATAAATATATTTAAAATGGCATTAAAATTTAATTACGAATGTACTCTATTAATATAATATATAATAATAAAGATGTTGCAAGCAGTATAACCAGTTGTTTTCTGACAAAGACATTTTTCATCTTTCTCTCCCTAAGTATAAGGTGAGTATTAAAGATAGTTTGGCAAAAACCAACTAGCTCATAATTTTTTCATTTTTAATCAATATGTTTTTCTTTTTCTCTATTCTAATTTAAAGTAAGTATAATAGCAAATTTTGTTTTTCGTCTAGCGACTATACCCAACTATTCATTTGGAATTTTTTTATACAATATGTGCAAAAATACGTTGAAAACTGTTATGGTTTAAGTGTAATATTATATTTGTTTTACCTATTGTTTTTAAGGTTACTGTATGTTTTCAGAATAAAGTAAAATAAAAATAAAATAAAAATAAAATACTTAAGACCTTTTGTCTTAAGAAGAACGGTGTCGGTCACGCGCGAGCGACACCGTTCTTTCTTACGTTCCACATTTTTACCCCCTACAAAAAGTGCTCAACGCGCAAACATTAAAAATCACGACCGCCCGGCCAAAAAACGAACTAAAAAGTTAGAATTCTAAATTAATTTAGTAAAATTGTCATACTTCACTTTATTACCTAATTCCGCGCGTTGAGCACTTTTTGGTAGGGGGTAACAAGTCATGATTAACAAAATTAAAAACCACGACCGCCCTGCCAAAAAATGAACTAAAAAGTTAGAATTCTAAATTAATCTAGTTAAATTATCATACTTCACTTTATTACCTAATTCCGCGCGTTGAGCACTTTTTGGTAGGGGGTAAAAATGTGAAACGTAAGATCGAACGGTGTCGCTCGCGCGTGACCGACACCGTTCTTCTTAAGACAAAAGGTCTTAAGTATTAATAGAGTACATTCGTAATTAAACTTTAATGCCATTTTAAATATGTTTATTGAAGTGAAAATTTCTGTAGGAGCGTTGAGTACTTTTTGGTAGGGGGTAACAAGTCATGATTAACAAAATTAAAAAACACGACCGCCCTGCCAAAAACGAACTAAAAAGTTAGAATTCTAAATTAATCTAGTTAAATTAGACTCTTATTCACGTTTTTATTAAATGATATTTTTTGTGAATCACTGGATATTGAACTATAGCGTTATATATTTTTGGAATCTACTCATCATTTTCTAGATGATGATTAAACTTTAATGCGGGACCATGGTCACCCCATAATTTTTTTTAAATTTTACTAGCCTATGTCACCCGGAATAAGCTAGGGATTCTAACGATATCTCATTTATCAAAATCGGTTCAGGCATATAGAAGTTATATTATGGTGGAATATACAAAGTCACATTCATACATACATGAAACCTGACAACAATATACTCCTTTTTTCAGGCAGTCGTATAAAAATGTGGAATACGCGAGACCGACACCGAGTAAAAATGTGGAACGTAAGAAAGAACCGTTCTTCTTATGACAAAAGGCCTTAAGTATAAAAAGAGTAGGTACATTCGTAATTAAACTTTAATGCCTTAGTTTTAAGGTTTATATTTTAAATATATTTATTGAAGTGAAAATTTCTTTAGAAGCGTTGAATACTTTTTGGTAGGGAATAAAAATGTGGAATACGCGAGATCGACGCCTCGATCGATGTTCATCTTATGACAAAAGGCCTTAAGTATAAATAGTACATTCTTTATTAAACTTCAATGCCTTAGTTTTAACGTTTATATTTGAAATATTTTTTTTATTATTTTTTTAATAGAAAAAAAAAACAATTTTAATATTCGGTTCCACTTCTATCGGCAGTCCCTATGACTGCCAATTTTTTTTTATTATTATAACGCGTGACCTACACCGTTCTTCTTAAGACAAAAGGTCTTAAATATAAATAATAACATTCGTAATAAAACTTAAATGCCTTAGTTTTATATTTGAAATATTTTTATTATAAGTATTTTTTTAGTTAAGTAGGTAGGTGGCCAAGTATACCCTAGGGCGCCGTCCTCGCCGCACACACCGGCCGCTGTCAACCATGCCGTCAACTCACCGAGCTGCTTCTTCTCCATCATAGCGCGCACGTTCCATATGAACGGCGCGCGACACAGCTGGCACAGGTCGGTCTCGCGTCGCTGCACTCTCATCTCCCACACGCCTAGGGCGCCGTCCTCGCCGCACACACCGGCCGCTGTCAACCATGCCGTCAACTCACCGAGCTGCTTCTTCTCCATCATAGCGCGCACGTTCCATATGAACGGCGCGCGACACAGCTGGCACAGGTCGGTCTCGCGTCGCTGCACTCTCATCTCCCACACGCCTAGGGCGCCGTCCTCGCCGCACACGCCGGCCGCTGTCAACCATGCCGTCAACTCACCGAGCTGCTTCTTCTCCATCATAGCGCGCACGTTCCATATGAACGGCGCGCGACACAGCTGGCACAGGTCGGTCTCGCGTCGCTGCACTCTCATCTCCCACACGCCTAGGGCGCCGTCCTCGCCGCACACACCGGCCGCTGTCAACCATGCCGTCAACTCACCGAGCTGCTTCTTCTCCATCATAGCGCGCACGTTCCATATGAACGGCGCGCGACACAGCTGGCACAGGTCGGACTCGCGCCAAGCGGGCGTCTCGCGTCGCTGCACTCTCATCTCCCAGACGCCTAGGGCGCCGTCCTCGCTGCACACACCGGCCGCTGTCAACCATGCCGTCAACTCACCGAGCTGCTTCTTCTCCATCATAGCGCGCACGTTCCATATGAACGGCGCACGACACAGCTGGCACAGGTCAGTCACGCGTCGCTGCACCCCCATCTCCCACACGTCTAGGGCGCCGTCCTCGCCGCACACACCGGCCGCTGTCAACCATACCGTCAACTCACCGAGCTGCTTCTTCTCCATCATAGCGCGCACGTTCTATATGAACGGCGCGCGACACAGCTGGCACAGGTCGGTCTCGCGTCGCTGCACCCCCATCTCCCACACGCCTAGGGCGCCGTCCTCGCCGCACACACCGGCCGCTGTCAACCATGCCATCAACTCACCGAGCTGCTTCTTCTCCATCATAGCGCGCACGTTCCATATGAACGGCGCGCGACACAGCTGGCACAGGTCGGACTCGCGTCGCTGCACCCCCATCTCCCACACGCCTAGGGCGCCGTCCTCGCCGCACACACCGGCCGCTGTCAACCATGCCGTCAACTCACCGAGCTGCTTCTTCTCCATCATAGCGCGCACGTTCCATATGAACGGCGCGCGACACAGCTGGCACAGGTCGGACTCGCGCCAAGCGGGCGTCTCCCGTCGTTGCACCCCCATCTCCCACACGCCTAGGGCGCCGTCCTCGCCGCACACACCGGCCGCTGTCAACCATGCCGTCAACTCACCGAGCTGCTTCTTCTCCATCATAGCGCGCACGTTCCATATGAACGGCGCGCGACACAGCTGGCACAGGTCGGACTCGCGTCGCTGCACCCCCATCTCCCACACGCCTAGGGCGCCGTCCTCGCCGCACACACCGGCCGCTGTCAACCATGCCATCAACTCACCGAGCTGCTTCTTCTCCATCATAGCGCGCACGTTCCATATGAACGGCGCGCGACACAGCTGGCACAGGTCGGACTCGCGTCGCTGCACCCCCATCTCCCACACGCCTAGGGCGCCGTCCTCGCCGCACACACCGGCCGCTGTCAACCATGCCGTCAACTCACCGAGCTGCTTCTTCTCCATCATAGCGCGCACGTTCCATATGAACGGCGCGCGACACAGCTGGCACAGGTCGGACTCGCGCCAAGCGGGCGTCTCCCGTCGCTGCACCCCCATCTCCCACACGCCTAGGGCGCCGTCCTCGCCGCACGACACGAGTCGCTGACAACCCCCCACATACCATAGCCCTGTCACCTTGTTACTATGAATAAGAATACAAACAGTATAACAGTATTACTTGTGCCAATAAAGAAACGAATACTCAATACTCAATATCATTTATTCAATATAGGTACACTGTAGGTACACTTATTGACGTTAAAAATTACTTACATATAAAACATGATGGTAATAATTGGTTACGATATCTTAAAGCTACGAGGGTTCCGAACGCGCCCTGGTCTGAGTCTTAAGAGCCCACAACAAACTCAGCCGGGTTTTTTTTTCTTTTTATTATCACCATGTCACAAATCATCTTAACTAAGGAACTATCAGAGCCATAGAGCAAATCATTGCCAAGCTTCCTTGTCGTTTAAGTAGTCCTTTACATGGTAATAAGATTTTTCTATTTTTTTTAGAATCTAAATTCTAATCATTTCTTCTCGCTTACACACCATGCCTGTTTTCCTGTGTGTGAGAGGAAAATTAGCGCCGCTTCGTTTTGATTAGTTGGCACGAGTTTTTTAAACTTCAGCAAAGAGAAGCCCAATTGTCACTTCCAGACGAGTTTTGGAAGGAAGGATTGCAGGTGGTTGGACGTTATAAGAGGGTGGACAGGGCTATCCAAAGCTAAAAGATGCGGCTCAAAACAAAGAAGATTTTTGCATGATGACCGCCAAAATTAGTTTTGAAGAAGGCACGCGTTGATGATGATTTGAACTTAGTTTGAACAAAACAAACTTGTATTCAGTAAAAATATGTGTAATTTGGGTAAATCGTTCACTAGACTCTGTCCAATCGATCAATAGGAAAAATTAATTTCATACTGTCAATTTACATACTTTTCAAGCTGAATCTACATAGTTGATTAACCTAGATCAAGGAATAAAAAGTTTAAACACCAGAAGCTACTTTTTTCAATGTACTGAATTAATAAAAAGATAATCATCTCACCTGTGACCTTGCAGCTCATAAGCTGTCCCTTTTTGCCCGCCGATATCCCAAACAATGATAGTTTGGTCAAACGACCCACTGAACAGCAACTGTGGTAGGGGGGCCCAATTTAATACCCGTACTGAACTAGAAATAACATAATTACGATATTAGTATACTACTATCAAATTATTTTTGGGTTCATCGATTGGTCGGGTCGATAATTTTATTTGCTCTAACAAAGGCTATGGTTTATTTGGGCTGCAAATTTCGAAAACCTGCCTCAGTATTTTATTCTAATGCTTTGGTCTATAAAATTATTGTTGTGTAACTTTGTCTAAACTAATATTATAAAGAGGAAAGATTTGTAATGGACAAACTCTAAAACTACTCAACCGATTTTAAAAATTCTTTCACCTATAGAAAGCTACATTAACATTGGCTATATTTTATTTTCAAAAAATTAGAGATCCCTACGAAAATTGCAATAATGTGAACTAAGTCGGAAAAAGTTATCAGTTCTGAGAGCTTACGTGGCGTGCGCTGCGTAATTTATAAAGTTACACAAAAATAATACATGATGGAATTGTTCCTCTCAAAAAGTTCTAAAAAAAGTCCGCGATAGCATATATCTATCTTTTAAGGTTTATTCACAATAACCATTTTTATGATTTTCAAATTTGTTCTAAACCAATGCTTTATTTGCGAGGGTGTTTTTATCGACATAGTATTAATCCTTATCAAAATAAATATGTTATTCATCTCGTGTATTTAATTAAGATAAAAATTGTCCTTTACACCATTTCATTTAGATAAATATCTTATGAGTATGTTGTATGGAGACCCCCGCATTAAATCCTCAGTCGATGAAACTTGTCCGGATTTTAGTATTGGATGATCCAAAACTTACACAAAAATATCCAACAAAAAAAAAACATCCGGAAATTAGGTATTTATACCTAAAACTTAATATTTATGAATGGATATTTTCTCGATTTCTTTTTAAAATAATAGCAGGTAGTATATTTACCCTCAAAACCGAAATATCAAATGATATAACCATGCAGAACATCGATATTTAAACCGATTTTATGATGAAATCTAAACTGCGTTTGCGCGATAATGTACCTTCTGATTTAACAATTGGGTATAGCATAAAAAACCTTACTTCCTTTCTTATTTTTTGGTGGATATTTATAATATACGTTTGAATCGTGATACTTTAACATACTATAAAGTTTCGTCGGCTGAGGAATTATGTTTGGGTCTACTAGATTTATCGCCTAGACTATTTATGGGATATAGATTATTATGATTATTAGAGCTACCCGTGGGAAACCGGGGCGGATCGCTAGTACGTTTTATAAATAAAATAAAAACCCAGTATTTTACCCCAAGCATAATCCCCTACCATTGTTGAAAGTGGAAACATATTTGTAATATACCACTTAAAACATGCTTATTGTAATTGGAAAGGGATAACAACGACGACTCACAAACCTAAGCGACGAGGAATACAGTGCAGAGATAAATAAGTGAGCCTTTGAGCTTGCTTCAATCCCACAATCATGAACCAGGTCCTAAGTCGTGTTGAGTCCTAAGTTGAGACTTGGCCCGACTTAATTGAAGAAAAAGAAAGTATTAGCTTCCTTCCAACCAGTTTAGATACTCCTATCACCGAAATTAAATGTCGAAATTGCCTGAAATTTACTTTTTCAGTAAACAATTAATTTTATTTAACCTTAGGTACCCAAATGACAGGTACGTTCTTTCTTTGTACACGATATAACACATTATTCCTAACATGTGCCAAAATATTATAAGCATCGGTTTTCATTAGCCAAACTTTATCTATGCGTCGCGTGAGGTAACGTCACAAACATGAGTGACCTTGCATAAACTTGTTTAACTAATTATTTTACACGTTTTTACAGTCGATAGAAAACAAGTAAAAACACACGTTAATTATACAAAGGGAAATGTACAAGAAAAAACATTTATTGATGCCTTATTAAACAAAATGACTTGGTTGATTAAAAAATTGTTTAAGCATCGATCCAACACAACACGGCAGTGGCAGGCAGGTTAAATTTTTTTAACAAGTAACGTCATACAACATTATAAATTCGTTGAGACTCGGTAAGATCACGGTTAAACACCCAATAATGAAAAGATGATGCCCGGGACTTCATCCAATTTCAGGTTATTTAAAATTTCTTTGGCAATTCTGTTCTTTTATTATACAAAGTAGCCCAAGTCTGTCCCCAGGATAAAATCTTTTTACCAAATTTCATCAAAATCGGTAAAACAAATGGGCCGTGAAAGGGTAACAGATAGACAGTCAGTCAGGCTTTCGCAGTTACAATATTTGTATGGATTTTCAGGATTTAACGCAAAGCTTCAATGGGGCACCCATATATCAACACTTGCTGGTAAGCTTAGTTCTGCTGCTTACGCTGTCAGAAAGATTCGACAGTTATCTGACTTATTTTCATAGTACTATGTGTTACGGAATCTTACTGTGGGATAAAGCGGATTTTCAAAAAAAATTGTACTATAAAAAAGGGACATACGTGCAATTTATAAGTTAAAACCGCGTGATTCCCTTGGAGAGAAATTTAAAGAAATCGGTATTCTAACTGAGGCCTCGCAATATATTTACAGTAATTTAATTTTTGAAAAACAGCACATTCATAATTACAAAAAAAAATGAGATCTGCACGATAGGCAGAGGCCGTAATAGGTTCGTGACTCCATCGCTCCGCCCCAAAAAAGTCAGAAGGTCATGATGGTCGTGGGAATGAGCATTCTTTTCTATAACAAAATTCCACAACCTATTTTAAACTTGCCTATACACAAATTTAAGAAATCCATTAAAAGTATGCCTCTGAAAAAAGATTATACTGTTGAAGATTTTGTAAATGATACAGGAGCATGGATTTGATCGCTCCAGCAATGCTAAGGACAGCGGTTATTTATATATATGTCACCGTAAGATTGTAAAAACCGTTAGATTATAATCTAACTCGCGAAATTTTAAACTGTCGAAAGATTGTAAACTGTTCAATGTTCTGAGTGTCAATTTTTGAAATATTCATTTTATTAACGTCTCTTTCTTGTAGGTTAGGTTAGGGTTCGACATAAATAATCAAGTAGTAATCTGCGGCCGGGCACTTAGGTTTTACCGGGTTTAAATACCTATCAGATTACAATCTACCGGAAAATAATGCGTTAAATTCTAATCTTTCGACAGTTTAGAATTTCGCGAGGTAGATTATAATCTAACGGTTTTTACAATCTTACGGTGACATATACATTGATATAATAATTGTAAATGAATTATTTAAAAAGAACAACCACCGAGTTTCTTGCTGGTTCTTCTCGGTAGGATGGCATTCCGAACCAGTGGTAGATTCACTTGATTAAAAAATACTTGTAAGTTTATTTGAATGAAAAACATTTGAATTTTGAATTTTAATGTGTATCAATTTATCAACTTTCGTCATCGTCAAAAAAGCACTTACCCAGTGTGTCCCTTTAGCGTGGTAACGAGCGTGGCGCCGTTATTATCTAACTTTAGCATCGTTATCTGGCCGCTGTAGTCGCCGACGAACGCATATTTTGACTGTGAATCGAACCTGATTAGAGCTGTTCAGGAAATGGTATTGCATAAAACTAATAATACCCACTTTAAATAAAGCATTCAGTTGTTAGATTCCAAGAATTCGTGTGTGAATTTGATGCTTTTTATTTTACTAAATAATTGTAGTATTTCCTTTGCATGTACTTTTTACATAATATATCTGAGCGTGGGTTTTTTTATCTTTATGTTATGAATATCTTAGGGGAAACCTTTGTTTTTCGAGTATAGAAAGTATCCTGGCCTCCAGGATGCAAAACATCTCTTATACTTGACAAATTTAGTTAAAATCGGTTGAGTAGGTCAGTTGTCAAAATAAGGAGGAACATATGAATATGAAACATGAATAGTTATGACTTGGGAAAATAAAACATAATTATAGTTATATGTAGAAACAGTTTTTTTCTGGCTTCTAGTATGCATGAGGAATAATAGTTAATATTTAGAAGTGAAGCCATATCATGAACTTGCATATCTTAACATAAACCACAACAACAAAAAGATATGTATTGGTTAATATAGCAGAATTCAATTAGAAAGAATAAGAAAAGTCAATTAAAACAGTTTCAATTTGAACAGTATTGTACTGTTCAAACTGTTTTAATTGACTTAGTAAATAAGATAAATTATAGGTTTAGGTTAAAGTAGAACTACTCATTAGCCAATTAGTTAGGCATAGATCAATGAGTACCTCTCTGGTACTCAATAATAGGAAAAAAAAATTAAACAGTTTTAACAATGTAATAATTTTTTTCACCATACTGAGTAAAGCTCTGTCATAGCATAAAGTTGTTAAAAAAGAGGTTCCTGAAGCAGTTTATCTACTAAATGGTGGCTTAAGTATGATTGAGAAAAATATATTATGATGTTTCAAGAACTTTAAGCAACCAGTGTTTCATCCCAAAACACAATTGAAACAGCATTGATGGATAAAAAAAATTCAAACATACAGTTTTATTTCACCTATCAAAGGAATTTTTCT
The DNA here is from genome assembly GCA_964035005.1 of Erebia palarica. Taxonomy (NCBI): domain Eukaryota; kingdom Metazoa; phylum Arthropoda; class Insecta; order Lepidoptera; family Nymphalidae; genus Erebia; species Erebia palarica. The sequence goes on along the minus strand of OZ035985.1, from coordinate 34,071,042 downwards.
CCCCATTCAAAACTACAATTTACTTGAAAAATATATCGTTAAATTACTGTAAGTGTATTATTGTTTTCATATTTATTACATTATGGTTTTTGCATGTAACCCCCAGAATTGGTCAGCTAGTAATAAATAAAAAGGATACTGTAAAGCAGTGCACCAGGCTTCAAAGGAATAGCCACCGATCCTCCGTCCAGTTTCACTGCAGTGGTAAGAAAATAGCTTGTCTCTACTCACTGACAGCACCCACTCACAGCTCAAGGAAAACACCACAGCTGTCACTCGGGCAGTGTGTGCCAAGTATTCCCTGGTCTACAGAAAGAAACAAAAACACAGGCTCACAGAATTTGGGAATTGATGATTAAATTATTGCAAAAGGCATTGCCATAATGTGTAACAAACACAAACAAAGTAAATAATATATCTAACTAGCTTATGCATGTGACTTCGCCCATATGGACTATGTAAACTTCAATCTTTCCTATTCTGCCCTCTTAGGGGTTGAATTTTTAAAAATCCTCTCTTCGAGGATGTGTATGTCATAATAGCTACTTGCATGCAAATATTCAGCACAATCCGTCCAGTGGATTGAGCAGTGCGTTGATAGAATCAGTCAGCTAGTCAGTCAGTCATATTTTCCTTTTATATATTTAGTGTCTCAAGGAAATGGAAAAAGCTTTTTAGAAAAGTATTTGTCAAAATTCCTATCAGGCTCTGGAAACCATTATTCAATCTCAAAAATAAAAGTAGAAAATTGAAATTACTCACAGGGTTTATCCTATTACAGTCTGTGGCGAGTGTGAACTCAGAAATTGTGCCATTTTCTTGCCCTATGAATAGTTGTCTTGTTTCTGGAGTATAGAACATTGATGTGCATCCTGAAGGCATGTATTGACAAATACTTGGCCAGTATTGTCCTGAATCTCTTTTTAGCCATACTCTGACTGTCCTGTGAATAAAATGTGACTTCAATATCAACCTTTGATGTTCTTCTATTAAATAGAGGCTTTTGTTAGAGCATTAATTAACTTAGAGAGACTTATTTCATTGTTTAACTGTAAAAAGTTGTTATATTTACTATCATTTGTACCCACTATTACATTAACGTCTGACAATTTAAACATTTGCAACTATGTAAACAAAATATACAGTGGTATTAATTCCAAAATCAATTAGTTTTACTTGCACCAGTAGCATGCCAGAAACTTGTGGCAAAGGGTCTCAACTTTTTACGGGTATGTTTTTTTATAACAATTGTAATTTAGTAATGATAAGAAAATTTTAAAGCCATATTATGAATTAGTTTAAAAAACATTAAGTCATGATAAAGAAGATTACTGAGCAACTTTAAATGCTTATTTACATAGTTGTAGGACGAACTAATTATTACACGCGTGTAAAACAATAGTGAAAACGCCGTAATGTTGACAATATTCAACAATTGCACAAAGAATGACCTTTAGGAATAAGTGGTGGAAAACTAATACAATTGCACTGTAAATGTCTATTATCGAGAGGTGTTAATCGCTTTGTTTAATACGCTAAATAAAACGCTAAAATAGTCCATACTTATCGTCGCAAACACTAATAACTCCGTCTTCGCCAGGGATGACCACCGCCGCGTTCACATCGTCGGTGCAACCCTCCAATTTATTGAGGAGAGCTGGCTTTTTAGTTGTTGAAAACCTGTCGTTAGGTGTCCTTGGGGCAGGTTTAATTTCAGCAGCCATATTTTACAATTTACACGGCAAATAAACACTTTATTCGTCACTTCTTTTCTGAGAACGAAAAAGAAAACGTCATAATAATTTTGACATTCCGTACCCTGCCCCGGAGCACCGGAGTCGGTTCCAACTCGTTAGTGTTGACTTAAAAAAAAACGATTCGATTAATCGATACATTATTTGTATTATTTCATTTTAAACTATAAAAATAACTTTTAACTACTAGTTTCGTTTAAACTAGTAGTTAAAAATTAATTTTATAGTTTAAAGTCGAATTTTTTATAATGCATGGAAACTCTTAATTTTCTGGGAAAAAAGGATCCAAAAGAACGAAACTGTCTATATGCATCAAGATCGGTTCCGTGGATGAACGACTCAAAATTGCTATTTCAGACTTCAATCTCAAATCAAATCAAATTTGGTATAGACTGCACATTTGCATTTTTCGTACAAATGAATAATAGGTACCTATTATTTTCTACTCTATATAGCCATTTAACAACCATGTTTGTGTGTTTTTTATTAGTCGTAGCAAAGACAAACAATCTATGTGTGCATTGTAATGTGAATGTGAATTTTTGCAATTGAGTTAAAAAAAGCATGTAGCAACTCAATATCATCTCCAGCAAAAAAATCGCGGCCCGCGGGTACAAAATCGATTTTTAAACGTTTTTAGTAAAACAACGCAACACCTACGGCCCTACGCAATGTATAGTCTGTATTCGCATAGAATTAAGCGTTATCTATGGTAGTTTTTTTTGACGTCTTTTTTGACATTGTCAGTTATGTCAATGTCAAATACGAATTGTCACTAGGTATATTCATTTTCTGTCAAATGCAGAGACATCATCAGACAAGTAACCTAAATGTCATTGTCACAGGATTTCGAGGACCATGAGGTTTTGTTTTGTACCTATTTTAAATTAAAAATTGAAATTGATTGGAATAATTAATACATAATCAATTAACTACAATTAGGTACTATCGTTAAAACAGCATGCCTTCTGTGAAGAAAACAAAACTTAAAAAACCTAAAATGCCGCCACCACCTCAAAACAATTCAGGTTAGTTTATTTTAAATAATACTTTCGCCGAATGGAAAGCATTTTATTTAATTCTTTTGTAATACATATTTGTGACAACATGAACATTTACAATATTTTCCAGATTCAGAAGAAGAAGTGGACCCAGAAAGTCACAAAAAGTCCCTGGAAAAGTTGAAGAAAATAGATCCAGACTTTTATAACTTCCTTGAAGAAAATGACGAGAATCTTTTAAATTTTGAGGCCGATTCGGAGGACGACGTTTCAGAAAAGGACGAAGATGACGACGACAAGTTACACGTGCCGGGACCAATCACAGGCGACAGTGACGAGAGCGATTTTGAAGTAAATAATGTTTTTTATTTGAGTCACTAACTGATGCACGTGACTTCGTCCGCATGGACTGGGGATTTCTTTAATTTTTTGTGATAAAAAGTAGCACATGTGTTAATCCAGGCTATAATCTATCTCTGTGCCAATCAGGCTTGATTGAGTAACTTACATCCATCCAAACTTTCATAGTAGTATTAGATTTGAGTCTGATTTTTTGAAAGTGTGCAAAGTCTGCCAAACCCCCTATTCATTCTGAGGAGGAACTTGTGCTCAGTAGTTGGGGCCAGCAATGGTTTGATGATGATAAGTACACCACACACCTGTGAAAAGGTGCCTACACTTTAATGTTGTTGCAGGATGAAACTGCCAAGCCTGTACAAGGCAGAGTCACCCTCAAGATGGTGTCAAAGTGGCAGGCTGAACTGCAGAGCGAGGGGAAGATCAAGTTGGCAACACTAACCACTGTCATAAAGGCATTCAATGCTGCTATGTTGAGAGCTACCAGTGATGATGGCACATCCAAAGGGGAATTTAAGGTTGAAGGTAAGGAGATTATAATAAGATAAGAAAGGGCAGATCGCAAATGGCATACTGATTCAACCCTTGGAGAGGCGTTGTTATTGTGTGGTACTGCACATGCATGCTCGCTTAAAAGGTGAAAAGCTCATTTAATATATTCTATTTTCTCACCATGCCAAACCAAACTACATACAAACTACATAGTCATATGTTTGCTCTAGTAGGGATGCTCATAGTTCAATTAACAAGTCCAAAAACCCCAAAAAGACTTAAGAAATCATTAAAAAAACATAGTCAATATTCATACCAAATATTTCTTTAACTAGGCAATTTAATTTGTGAAATAAATAATATACTAAGTATATTGTAGTCAAATAGTATAGAGTTTAGTTAATTATTTTTAAGTCATCCACACTAATAAATAATAAAGTCTGTCTGTCTGCTACACTTTCAGGGCCCATCTTTTCAGTGGTTTTTGATGAAATTTTCTATGGATAGGTTGCATCAGAGGATATGACATAGGCTAATTACATGAATCTAATTACAAAAACCTTAATCCATGCAGAGGAAGTTGTGGGCTTCATCTAGTTCTTGTATATTGTAAATTCTGATTAATGTCAAAAATTCATTTTTAGGTTCATCCATTTTCAACTCGGTGATACAAATGTGTGTACTGTACTTGCCCTCTGCAATAAAGAAGTATCTAGGCATGGAACAGTCTGAAAAAGATCCAAAGAAATGCAAACACTATGTCAAGATTAAGGGACCTCTTCTAGCATACTTGAAAGACTTGCTAAAACTACTTGGCAGTGTTACGTCTGAAAACATTTTGACTGTACTTCTCAAACATTTGCATCAAATGTCAGTATATGTTGCTTGTTTTACAAGCATATCAAAGCAAGCATTGAAGAAACTCATCGGCCTATGGAGTAATAGTGAAGAGACCGTAAGAGTTCTTGCATTTCTGTGCATTCTACGAATAACAAGGAATCAACAAACCGCACTATTAGATTTGGTATTAAAAGCAATGTACTTGACGTACGTTAAGAATTGTAAGTTTGTCAGCCCTACAACTTGGCCAGGAATAAACTTTATGAGGCGATCATTAGTCGAAATGTTCACATTGGATTTAAATGTATCGTATCAACATGTATTTCTGTATATAAGACAATTGGCTATACATTTAAGGAATGCGATAGTTGTTCAGAAAATTGAAAACCGACAAGCAGTTTACAACTGGCAGTTTGTAAACTCCTTACATTTATGGGCAGATTTGATAGCAGCAACGTCAAATAAGCCTCAGTTGCAGCCGTTGCTTTATCCATTGGTAATGGTGATAACAAATACAATAAAGCTGGTCCCGACACATCAATATTATCCGCTGAGGTTCCATTGTGTTGAGATTCTCATCAATCTTTCTAAGGACACCAGTACCTTCATTCCAGCGCTACCTTTTCTTGTTGAGGTGAGTAGCGATCATTAGTCAAAAACCAATTTGATTACTTGAAATAGAGATGATGACAACTCAATCAAATGAGCAACTCTTTATCAAATAATAACGCTCTTCTAGTATGGAAGTTTAATGAAATTCGTAATTGTGATGTCATCAAATTTCAACACACTTTTTTTCTTTAATCTATATTATAAAATGGTTACCAAACTTAAAACTAACTTAGGATGTGAATTTTAGGTCTTTTTGAAGACCCTTTAATAATCAGTTAGAAATAATTTAATTTTGATATAGAGCATATCATCCCTATTCTTGAAAACTGATCGCACATTGCAGCGGCTCAAAACCGCGCGCCGTAAGAAACGCAGTGCATATTGTTGGCTTAATTGCCTTTTTCAAAATACATCATACAAGTAATTTTCGGCATTTGGCCCTGCAATGTGCATTCAGATGAACTTGCAAACAACAGTAGTTTAGCACAATGTAATTAATAGTTGAATGTTATGAAAGGAAATCAGCCTAATTTTATTGTTAAAGGTTTTGTTATGTCCTACGTTTTTAAAATCTTGCTTAAATAAGCAAGGAACTTGCAATATTGTTTGTGGATTTGTTTAGGTCAAATCTTGTAAATGAATTTTAAAACATAACTGATTTAAATTTCTCCAATCGATGAGCTGAAATTATGCATACACGTTTAGTTTGGATGACTACATGTAAGTGACGTCTATAGGTAATATTAAGAACAAAACTAGTTTCCTGGTTTGAAACTGGTACCGATGTTATATTTTACGAAGTCCGTTTGTCTGTGTATTTACACATGAATGGTCTAGTATGCATAAGCTAGTGCCCACTCTCGTCAGTAAGACGTATCCTATCTCTATGGTCTAGACCTGAACACTGTTATGCACTACAACCAATAGAAACAAATGGACTTTGTGAAATAATACTGTATGCAAGCTAGTTCTGAGTATCCTATATGAATTTTTACAGATCCTTAATAGTAAATACTCGCAGATTAAATAGTGGAATAGGTAGGTTAAAATCAATATATTATGCTTTATATTTACAGGTTTTAACTTCATACGATTTCAACAAGAAACACAAGAAAGTCTCAATGAAGCCGTTAGACTTCTCATGTGTGCTGCGGTTAGCCAAGTCTCAGCTGATGGAGAATGGCTTTAAGGACTCAGTCATCGATAGGGTCTATGGCCTGCTTCTAGAATATACTGCCAATGAGTCGCAATCTATCGCTTTTCCTGATCTTACCTTATTGGCTGTTATTCAGGTATGATGTTTATTTATTTTCTTACATAAATAGAGGTCTTAGGTTTCTGAATTCCCGCGGGAACTCCTTTTCCAGGATAAAAAGTATTATAATATGTCCATACCTCTGTACCAAATTTCGTCAAACTCGGTTAAAAATATGAGCCGGAAAAGTATGGCAGATAAACAGTCTAGACACACTTTCGCATTTATAATATAAGTATGGGTATTATTATTTTTCCATTAAGTATTTTAAAATATTTTATCTGTTGAATTGAGTATTTGAAGCCCTAGGTCAAACCATAGAAGTTGAGATATACAAGTATGTGTTACTTGATGAGAAAATATATTGTTTTTTTATTCCACTTTAGCCCTAACTGCAATCTCACCTGGTGGTAAAAGTTAATGCAGTCTAAGATGGTAGCGGGCTAACCTGATTGGATTGGCAAATTCATAAATTGCAAAGAAATGTCTGAATTTGAAAGAAATCAATATAAATCTCTTCCATATGAAGCAGGCTTTAAGGACCAGGAGCACATTGACGCACATAAATAATGAAAAAATATTAGATCCTCATAACTAAAAAATATTGATTGGAAGTTATTTTTTTCAGATGAAGCAATTCCTCAAGTCGTGCTCAGTGTCAAATTACACAAAGAAAATGCGCCAATTGTTAGAAAAGATAGAGGAAAACTCCAAATTCATTGAGAAGGAAAGAGCTAAAATCAGTTTTGCTCTCCACGAAGACAAGATGATAGCTGCGTGGGAGGCGAACATTAGAGCCAAAGGAACGCCGTTACTTACATTCTTCGACAGCTGGAATAAAATTAACAAGATACAAAAGCGTAAGAAAATAACCAAGAACGACGAAATAGCGGGCGTATTACCTCTGATCAAGAGACCCAAAATAGCTGAAACAGAGGAAAAGATAAAGAAACCTGAAAACAAAGGTCCTTTAGTACTGTTCCCATCCGATAGTGAAGATGAAGGAGATCATTTCAAATTGGACGAAGAAACTGAGGAACTGAAACCGAAAAAAGTGAAAAAGAAGATTAATAAAAAGAAAGGACAGAAAAAGATAGCAGCACCCGAAATTGAGAGTGTACCAGATAAGGAAGACGTTGTACAGGACTTCAGTGTCGGTGACTGGTGAACATAATATGATTACCTAATAAATAAATTGTAATTTAAGTATATATTTGGTTTAATTTTTCATCCTGCTTGAATGCCCCTAGAATGGGAGTTTATTACGTACGGGTACGGGGACATAATCGTTGTAAACGTTTTCGAACGAAAGAAAATCTCCTACTCTATCACTATATCCACTACAGCCCATTAACGTCCCACTGCTGGGCACAGGCCTCCACTCTCATAGGAGAAAGGGAATTAGAGCTTAGACCCACCACGCTGCCCCAATCCGGGTTGGCGGGCTTTAACGACTATTATCATGCTAGTGATTATAACCGGGACCGACGGCTTAACGTGCTCTCCGAGGCACGGGGTTGAAACACCGCCAACTTCCTAACTCCGGGCTAGTACTGAGAATTTCTAGTCAGAAAAACCCAATACTTAAAATTATGGCCTGACCCCGGGACCTCGTCGGCTGCAGTCGAACATGTCAACCACTAGACCAACGAGGCAGATATTATCACTATCACTATATATTAGAATCGAACTAAAGGTCTTGGAATAAGACAATAGGCTAGCGAAAAAAATGTTTTATTACATTGTACAAATATCAACCTTATGGCTCCGTAAATAAAGCTTAATTTATCAAGAAGATGGTTCCACATCGTGGCCTTGGCCCTTAAGGGGTAGGTGAATATAGTAAAAGAAATCGTTTCAAAATTAATAATAATATATTGTAAAAGAATATAAATAGGTTAAACGCTGATCAAGGAATTCCCTTCAGGAAGTACGTCCAATGCACTTTTGGGTCCGGAGGTTCGTAGTTTTCTATGGTAAGGCAACCGGTAGGCAACGAAGACGGGTGAACTAAATCCGTCAGGTAAACAACTATTTTCATTTCCTGAAAAGAAAACATCACAATAATGATTAAAGAATAAATTCCTCGCGAACATAGGTGTGTAGGTACAATTAAAATTAGGCACTATAAGCGATAGTCGCTTAGACGCCCGACCCCTATTCGGGTAGTCGGGGGTTTGATCCCGGGCATGCACCTCACTTTTCGAAGTCATGCGCGTTTTAAGAAACACTTTACCAGTTCGTCATAATGTTTTTAAAGGTTTGTGAAGTCTACCAATCCGCATGTAGCCAACGTGGTGAATTATGGCCAAACCCTCTTCATTCTGACAGGAGTCTCAAGCTCCAGTAATGAGCCCTCAATGAGTTGATGAAGGGTATAATTGTCAAGTAGGTAGTTCGAATCAATATTCTCGCCAGCTAAGAAGTGAACAGCTGCGAGAATGGTACCCACCCAGACAAAGTACGGAAAGACTGACTAACAAGCCTTAATTAAAAAAATTAAAAAACACGGCTGCCCTGACAAAAACGAACTAAATAAAAAAAAACTAAATTAATCTAGTTAAATGAGAATCTTATTCACATTTCTATTAAATGATATTTTTTTATGATTCACTGGATATTGAACTATAGTATTATATATTTTTAGAATCCACTCAGCATTTTCTAAATGATGATTAAATAGTCAATCTTATTTTCGTTTTTTTTTTTTCAAATTTAGTTTTTAATGCGGGACCATGGTCACTCCATATTTTTTTTTTTTATTTGACTAGCCTATGTCACCCGGAATAAGGGATTCTAACGATACCTCATTTATCAAAATCGGTTCAGGCGTATAGAAGTTATGGTGGAATATACAAACTCACATACATACATACATGAACCCTGAAACAATATACTCCTTTTTTTCAGGCAGTCGTATAAAAATATAGCAGAGACCCAAGTTATGTTTTCGCGACTTCTGTATTCTGCGTTGTTCCCGCTCAGCCGCCAAAAGACTGCGCCAGCTGCCGAGCTCTATTTACTCGGAAATATTATTATTATTTCAAATTATGGTTCGGCTCGCACCGTATAGTCAGTCGAACATAACTGACCCGCAGGGCTACCGGCTAAAACTGACAGCTACAATGTAACGATCGCAATCACCTCTTGATTGGATAAGATTCTTCCACTATTAGACAAAATCCATTGACGCAGCAAGAATACCACAAATTCAGCCAATCACAGCAATTGATACTGTACAATGATTGATGCAGAAGATACGCGGTCGCCCTACAGGTGACAGCGTCACTGTTATGTCGCATTTAGTCAAGAACTAAACAGTCAGTAAAATTAGTCTTAATTTTGGCTAGATAAGTTGGTGGGAGTTGGGACTGTATAGGTACCTCGTTCGACAGCTACTTATAGGCTTATTACACTGCTATTTTCAGGGCCCTGTAGTGAGGGTGGGCGTGGCCGCTAGTTAGAGCGTCACTTATTACACAGCACTAAGGATCAATTTAGGGACCCTTACACCCTAAATCGTATTAGGCTACACTGATTCACGTGTAAGGGTCCCTGTGAAAAGTGCAGTGTAATAGGCCTCTTAGTCGGCAACAGTGTGACGATTTTACCCACCTTCTTCGACGAAACTGGTTCATAAAGACTTTTGGTGTAGAACTCTTCACGATCTATATTTATCTTGAACATTCGGGAATCTACGAATACGTTTTTGAACGTAATAGTGATGGAACCTCCAACTTTTATTTCAAAAGGCCCCTGTGGTTTCGGTTGTTTTGCAGTGCCTTTTATGTCGAAACTGTTAAAAAATTTCACGTTAAACAATATTGAAGAAATAGTTTCTGAAGTATTTATTGTAAAGAAGATAAAACTAAACAAAATTTAATTTAAGAAGTAGATGTAAAAACTGCCTGTGCGCTGATATTTAGGGCATATTATATTACTAGATGATGCCCGCGACTTCGTCCGCGTGGATTAATGTTTTTGATTCCTGCGAGAACTCTATAATTTTTCTCTTGATAAAAAGTAGCCTATGTCCTTTCCGGAATACAAACTATTCCTATACCAAATTTCATCAACATCGGTTGAACAGATAAGTCGTAAAAGCGTAGCAGACAGACATTTTGTGAACAAACATTTCGCTTTTATAATGTATAATGTGTGAGATGCCACTATAACCCATCCCATTTCCGGGTAAAGGCCTCCCCCATAGTCTCTTCCATGTTTTATAGTTTCTATGCCAAAAGGCAATGAGGGTATACTTACCTGGTATTAATTAAGCGAAATTCAGCCTTGCAAGCTAAATCTACGAAAGTAGTATCAAAAACGGGCTAGTTACAAGAATACTTACACAAATTCACCAGCCGCTGCGGACTCAAAAGATACCTTACAGTTTTGAACACCAAGCTCTGTTGGCTCAAACCATGCCTGGAATTTTCCTTTTTCATAAGGTCCCAAGCTATATTCTGGATCCGTTATTATTGATGGGTGCGATACCTAGACATTTAATGCTAGATTTATTGTTAATAGTATCAAACCGGTCAAGAGCGTGTCTACTTTCAACTTCGTTATCTAGGCTCTGCCATGAATTCTTTTACGTTCCTATACAAAAACATCCGTTTAGCTTGCAGGGAACTATGGGACACCTAAAAACTTTTTTTATATATTTTTTTATTTTACTACTTTTTTGGCGTGATTTAATATGCATACCCATGTCAAATTACAGTTTTCTCCTATTATCAGCCTCTAAGTTAAGCCGCGGGCGGGCATGGCGAAACTATAAGGGTTCCTTCTTGACTCTCTCTTTGCGTCGTATTCCTCATTGCTGACGGTCGTGACCCCTTTCCATTAATCAAATAATGGTAGGAGTTTTATTTGGATAATAATGCGGTGGGTTCCCACGTCCTTCCGCATACGACTCGACTAAGAGTATTAAACTCTTAGGTTTTTGTAACGATTATTATCAGATGTTAGTATAATAACCGGGACCGACGGCTTGACGTGCTCTCCGAGGCACGGAGGAAATGAAAAGGCCAAATTTGAATCACCAAATTCGGTCACCCGACTTGGGTCAACGTTGCTTAACAATGGCAATCGACTGATGTGCGTTGTCACAACAAGGACACTCGTCCCTTGTTAACTATGGAACCCTAACAAGTCGTAATTAAAAAAATTAAAAAACACAGACTGCCCTGCCATAAAATGAACCAAAAAGTTAAAAATCTAAATTAAATTTTACTAGCCTATGTCACCCGGAATAAGCTAGAGATTCTAACGATACCTCATTTATCAAAATCGGTTCAGGTGTATAGAAGTTATGGGGGAATATACAAACTCACATACATGAACCCTGAAAACAATATACTCCGTTTTTCATAAAAAAAGTAGCAAACGATCCAAGCGCACAACAAGAGAAGAATTATTCATTAACCGTTGCCAGAAAATAGGCGCGGACATCAGTATTGTTTTGTACTCTGAAGCGCAGAGGTACACTGGAGCCAAGGTCTGTGGTGAACTCGAGTTTCTTCGGTTTAGCGGGCAAGCATTTCATGTTAACGCTGTAGACATACGTCCCAACCAGGTGGTTGCTTACTTCGAGGGAATCCTGGACTTCTCCAACCACGAGCGGTGAATAAACCATTGTCATAGTAGCCTGAAGTAAGAAAGTGAATAAATTGCGACGTTTTATATCCAAGATGCTGGCCTTCCGTAAGTTTAGCCGATTTACAATAACATGACAGAGCACACATACTTTTTACAGATGCTCTATTTATGTTGTTAGTGAGGAAACCAATATTCTTAAAAGCTGATAAGGCCATAGGATTTGCCACTACAGCTCTCTATGTTCTCTGTCTGGACTCTCTGTCTGTGTCTGGACTCTGATGTTTCTCTCGGTTCGACCATGTGTGTTTCTTCCTCCAATCGAGATGAAAATGTTCGCATACAAATGTGCTGCACACGATTTTGTTGGAATCGCACCATAATATGTGACCTTTCAACTATGGCGTGCAAGCGAGAAATGTTAGACATTACCCACCTAAATGGGTTATGGCGCATTCGATATAACTTTGAGCTCTATAACGTCTTTAATGAGCCAAATGTTGTTCAGCACATTTAAACCGCACGATTGCAATGGGCTGGACACCTAGTGGGTTGGTATGTATAGACCACCAAAAAAACTTATGTCGTCGCACCTAGATGGTCGTAGCCGTAGGACGAATTGGTCGACCAAAATTTCGGTAGTTAGAACTTAGATGAAGTTAACCAAGACGGCAAGCGGCTTGGAATAAAGACGAAGCTTGGAAACGAGCGCAAAGAACATAAACAGATGGCGAAATGGCAGGCCCACAAAGAGCTGTGGCGCCAACGATGACGATGATCTGGTTAAATGAGCCAAACCATAACTTATCTGAACGCAGCATCGGAAAAATACCTCAGACTTTTTGCCAATTTTGAGAGTTTCCGGACACGCAATTTTGTCGCACTTGATGCTGAACGAAGCCTCCGTTGCGAGGGGGTTGTTAATAGTGAGCTCGCGCTGTACTGACTCGCGGGCCTTCGAAACGAACGAGAGTGTGTCCACTATCTTGCTCGTCGTCACTTGGACTACCATCATGTAGTATTGATACTCCCGACTCACTTCGTTTACAAACATCACCTACGAAAGCCGTTATAAGCCTATTACACTGCACTTTTTACAGGGCCCTGTGGTAAGGGTGGGCGTGGCCGCTAGTTATAGCGTCGCTTATTAACCTAAATTTTATAACACTACACTGAAAAATGGGACGTGTTCCATTTAATATTGTTGGCCATTCCTAAAATTAAGTAAAATATGCGTAAATCAGGATCTAAGTGATATTAAGTGGCCTTTCATGTATAGTATAGAAGGAGATAATAACGAGGGTTTAAACAATATAAAGCTAAACTGTTTATCGAAATGAGAAAAACAATTTTAATCATAAAATCTTCGAAAAGGTGATACTTCCATTTCTTGTGGAATGTAGCAAAGGAAACTTGTGACAAAATTCCTTGTTGTTTAAGTAGGTAGGTATTGTTTGAAACCTATAGTAAGAAGGAATTAAGCTAGCTCGGTGAACCTAAGAATAATATAATTAATATTCTGGCCTAAAGCTTCTCTTGTGTTATTTTGCGCTAAGCAATGGCTTTTCCGTTTTATAGTGAGATTCACCTAAACTAAACTAATATAAATAAACTAAACTAACTTTTATAAGATAGGGATAAAAAAACTCACTCTCGCGTGTATTTCACATACTTCATAACACACAAACTGCCACCGACACGGGACGGTGGCTTCGCCCCACACTTTAATATTTTTGGGGTGGTTCATTTCGTAGTAGCCATCGAACTTGTCCGGAACAATTTTAATGACTTCTGACAGAACCACGTATGACTCTGGAAACTGGATACAATTTAAACTTAATTAAATAGTTAAATTAACTACAAACCTAATATATGGCGCCAAGTAGTAATGCAGTGACTTAAGCAAAAAGAAAGGGTCGACCTCAGAATGAGAGATAATAAGCTGGAAACTCGTATACACGGTCCTCATTTTGGCGTTCTAAAATTTGTCTCAAAAGTCTCCTAAAATCTCGTCTCTGGGTCTTAAGTTATTCAAGGTAGTGTTTCAGGGTTATGGTATTGGTAATAACCGGGGTCCGGGACATGCTCTCAGAGGCACGAATCGAGATCCCTCAATATTAATAATACGTAAATCGGCCTAGCAGATAATTTCAAGTGTGTACTGATCCGCCTCACCTCAGTAATGTTGTAAACGGGCAGTTCCACTGTGTGGAACTCTTTAGCGGGCACTGAGATGTTGATGGTGCCGTTGGGGTTGGGGTACGTGGCTGTACCCACCAGCGTGATGAATAGAGCCGCCTCGCCCAGCGGTGAGAAAAGCACTTGACCCTGTTCCAAAACTTCAAAGTAAAAATTGATTATGTATTGGTGCGATTGACGACCTCCGTGGCGCAGCGTTAAGCGCTGTTCGATCCCCGGCAGGGTCAATTTGGGAATTTATAATTTCAGAATTTTCCTTCTGGCCTGGTGGGAGGTTTCCGCCGTGGCTAATTATCACCCTACCGGCAAAGGCGTGCCACCAAGCGATTTAGCGTTCCGGTACGACGCCATGTAAAAACCGAATAGGGGTATGGATTTAATAAAACTCCCATGCACACTATACGCAGAATAGTGCCGCACACCGGTGGAATTGCACCATAAAATGCGAAAAATGGAGACGACGTGAAACGTATTCTTATAGGATATATATGTCACCGTAAGATTGTAAAAACCCTTAGATTATAATCTAACTCGCGAAATTGTAAACTGTCGAAAGATTGTGAACCATTCAATGTTCTGATTGTCAATTTTTGAAATATTCAGTTTACGGTTTTTACAATCTTACGGTGACATATATATCAAACAGGTAAAAAAGGATCCCTCATGCACCCAAGTTAGTCCATCCATCTATCACAGCTGTTTATTTCACCAACTATAAATCGTATCGAAGTTCTGACTAGATTTAAAAAATGCTAGCCAAACTTAAATAATTCAAAAATATTAAGATTACAATTGCAGAAGGGTCCAAAATAGGTGACGGTATATCTCTGAAGAAAACTGGGCATACCTCATGTTTTCCCATGGTTCTTGGTTTGAAATGAATCGGTATATCAAAAGTAGAGTTCGGCTCTACATAAAACTCCTTCAAAGTGTCAAATGGACCGCCAGACACTTCGGATAAGACTAGCCACATGTCGTCTGATCTGCAAGGAAACAAAAACAACACGTTTTTGCCTCACTGGTCTTTCAAAACCTAATATAGTAAGTATGATAAGGAAATTCTTGATTGAAAATTCCAGGCAAAGAATTATTTCGCCTTGGAGGGCAGGATAATTAGGAACCGTCGCAGAATTTATTATATTATAATTTATTAGTCATAAACACAGACTCTTTAATATCATGTGTTAAGAATTTTAAATTGACCCGTACTTACGGATTTGTGACAACCACACATTGTGTGTTTACTTCTCTAACAGGAACTTCCATATATAGAGTTTTTGTCTGGACATTGCCTGTGTCGATACAGGTAGCATACAGCGCCAGTTCTAGTGGCGGATAGTTCTCAATATTACAGCTTGCCTGTAAAATTAAGTTAATAATCTCGATAGGAATGGCATACTGAACTATTCACCATTCACTTTAACTTGACGAATGAAAAACCCTTGTATTTATTCAAATAAAAAACATTCGATTTGAATAATTTTTAACTGACTTACAAGAAAAGCTTAAGGTTAAAAGACAACGATGACATGATTCAATAACTTTCAGAAGACTCGCCCAATACTGGAAATAATGGCGTGCACACGAGGAGGCCTATGTCCAACAATGAATAAATAACGCCTAACGAAGAAGATAGAAGTACACAGTACACTGATTATTATTACGACATATTTTAGGTTGCTCCCAATGCCAACTAATGCACGATATTATTCTAACCATAAAACCTGAGACTTCGATGTCCTAACATAAGACCATGTCTGTTGGATAGCAGGGGAAATGGCTTATAAAACTTAAATCTTACTAAACTGACAGTTTTCTGCTATATCTTACCCAAACTTTAATAAATGGATTGTGATTGATAGGCCTAAATGTTACAGTAAACGTGACATTTGTATGAGCTGCGATGTTCCCATGCATCGGTGATATTTTGAACTCGTTCGATACTACAGGTTGCCACCAGAATCTGCAGAGTAATTTTTATCAACGTTTTTTATTAAACGCAATTTCTTAAAAAGATAGACCTATTTAGAACTGTCAATTTATTTTTGCTCCATTGTTTACCTGGCACCAAAATCTCCCTCATTAAAGAGCATGACCTTTAATATCTTGCAACCACGTTTGCGCACGCGTCCAAACTGCAGAGAGTTCTGGCTGAAGCGCAGACTCATACCAGTCGCATAACCACTCAGCCTTACCAGAGGACGCTCGAATTGATACACTCTCATGTTCAGCTGTTCAACAAGACTGATTAGTTTTTTTTTCGAATTAGTTTTAATCAGATTCGGTGTTAGAGTCAAAACAAGACATATTATACGAAACACCTGTCCTATATGAAATAAATTGAGTATTGAATTACTATTTTATGTTATTCCTTAAAATCCCACACAGCTCCTTTTTGAGCCATTTCTGCACACTAGCTTAAATGCCAATTGACAAGAAAAGTTACACTAGGGTTTCGAATTTCGATACAAATAGGGAAGCAGTAAGAGTAAGTTTGTTAAATTTGAAGAAAATGATATCTGTAACACGGTCGTCATGCTAGACACAATAAAAAACTCAATATGAGTTTTTCCTGTATTACGAGTAGATACCTACTCTACAACAATCCTATAAAGAAGTAACAGCTGAGAGACTGATATAGCAACATTCAACGTTCAGCTGTGGATCTCTTTTAGTCCTACCTAGAAAGGATTTTAAAAATTTCCACCCGAGCTAAGCCGGGGTGGGTCATCTAGTATAATTTTAAACACTTGCAAGACAACCTGAACATCTAGATTACTGATCAGGCCAACTGGTTTGAACTGTATCTTCACAGGTACTTTCATATATGGTTTAATAATGCATTTGCTGGGTATCACTTTTAGTGATGAAAGTGCGTTCTCAGAATCCTTATCAATTTGTTCCTGGATTTTATCTTTCTTATACTTATGCAGCATATCCACTCTGTAAAAAAATAAACCTGTAAAACTAAAAGTACTAACATGACAATGCAAAGTATTAATTAGGTCATTATCATCATCATTGCATCAACCCGTTGCCAGATCACTACTGAGCACGAGTCTCTTCTCGAATTGAGATGAGTTTGGCAATAGTCCACCACGCTGGCCAAGTGCGGATGGCAGACTTCACACCTTCGGTAACGAACGGGGATCGGACCCGCGATCCCCTAGTGTCGAAACCACTTTGCTAATTTTCTTTGCATCGCTTCCTAAGTACCTAGTATTATTAGTAGTATTGGGCATTTACCTACTGAGAAAATCTGAAAATTGTCTTCGGCGAATAAACAAGATCTTAAGATAAAGGCGACAAATTTTCATTAGATCTTTTTCTTAGGTCACCAATGACAAAAATCCTTACCTGGATGGACCTTGCTCATTGACTGCTTGTTTGGCATGACTGGCAACAGTGGTAGCACTTGGAGTTAAACACGCGCTAGTCCCTTCAGATTTCCCATCAGCATTATCCTCCACATTCTGATACATAACTTTGAATATAAAAGTGGCTTCAATTGCTGCTTTGCTGTGGTTCATCACTTCTATTGGACGCACGATCTTTTCTCCTACTTTCACTGGTCCCAAATTGAAACTCTTTTGACAACCTTCGTATAAATCAAAGAGTAGTGGAACGCCTTAAAATCAAAATTTCGTACTTAATGTATTTTGCTATGATTCAATTAGGTATTAATTTCTCCTAAAAAGTATTCATAGCGCAATCAACAATTAACTCAATACGTACCTTCTCCTTTAATTGTTATAACTTCTTCGCAAAGTGAATTCACCCAAAACTGTAACTTAAATTCATATACCTTGACTTGCTTCGGTCGAAAATATATTGGAATTTTTAATCTTTTGCTTTCTTCAACGACGCAGTCTTGATTGAATACAACAAATAGTTCTGGCGAATTGGAAAAGTTTAATTCCAACCTAGAAGATGATATGAAAAAAGAGTTTAATTTATTATATTATATATTTTATATTGTTTTAAATATGCTTTTCTAAACGCACGTAATGGGAACTTTATCTTCGTTTTCGAATGCTATGTTTTTCTTGAAAGCACTGTCTGGCGCATTCACGATACATCTTCCAAAATCGTACTCTTTGCAAGAAAATCGATACTGTGGCTTTTCTATTTCCGCGTGAAGATATATATTGTATTCTGGACCATCGGAAATCTGAATGATAAAATAAAGCATTTAAGTACTCGCACATCAGAGGCCCAATTGTCAAAGCAAATCGTAACCATTTGGCAGCTTAAAACGTATTACTCGAACTGTATATGTAGTTCATACATGCTTTTCGAGCATGCAGCCGTGCAGCTATACCTATATATGAACTTTTTAAACAGGTCGAATTATACCGATACCAGAAATTTCAATTGTCGTAAAGGACAAAACACGAGTTTTCAGTAGAGCCAAAAAACAAAAATTAAAAATGTTTTTGTCTTATATCTTTTTCAAAAAAAGTAGTATGATGATGATGTCAAAAGAAACTCTACCTATTTTTTCGTGTTCTATCTGTATAAATTAACAAAATAAACGAAATTTAAGTATTGACGAAAATGAGAGTCCTTTACAGCCCACAAAAATTGAACTGAAGTACTTTACAGCCATGAAAAGTTGATTATGTTATAGTCAGATGTGTAGCAAAGGACTTATCTTGATCATCAATAGGTAGTACAAATCAATTAAATCAGAGACTAAGGAGGTAAAAGGAACAGAAAAACTAAAGATCTAGTCAAGGAATACCTACAATAGGTAGTAAAACTAAGAAAAATAAAGGGATATTTTTATTATTTTTTATTTATTAATCACAACATTAAGTAAAAACAGTGACAAATATGTTATTCTAATAGCAACTAAAAATTTAAACAAAATTTGATGCTATTTTTTCATTTAAATGGTAAGTAATCGTTCCGATGCGGATAAAACTCAATTTTTAGAATAATCAGCTAATAAACTAATCTACTAACTAATTTTTTAAATAATTATTAATGAAACTCAAACAAAATTTATCAACAGTCTTAAACTTAGTAAAATAACCAAAATGAAGCATATTTTTCCCACCAGAACTCAAAATTCAAACAATTGACATTACTAAGTGATAATAATTAAATGGTAAGTAACATCAGTCTTTTAGAATTATTAGTAATGAAACTGTTAACAAAAATGTTTTTATAATAAGAACTAAAAATTTAAACAAAATGTAATGCTTTTTTTTAAATTTAAATGGTAAGTAATTGTTGCGATGCGGAAACGCAATTCAATTTTTAAAATAACCGGCTAATAAACTAATCTACTAACTAGTTTTTTAAAATAATTTTTAGTGGAACAAAACAAAATTTATCAAAACAGTCTTAAACTTAATAAAATATCCAAAATAATAACAAATTTTCCCCACCAGAACTCAAAACTTAAACAATAATTGTCATTCTTAAGTATTCATTTAATGGCAAATAACTTCAGGGCTTGTTTCATAACCGCCAGGTAAACATTATCTAACGGATAAATTTGACATTTTGACAGATTCCCAATACAAAACTGTCATAAAGTCAAATTTATTCGTTAGATAAAGTTGGGAACAAGAGAACATTGGATAAACATTTTAAAAGTAAAATCTTAAACGTCAATTATTGTGTCGATATCGTCTTCCTCGTCAGTTTCAGGAAGAATATCTTTAACAGTTACTAAAGACGGTAAATCTAAATACTCCTTATGAAAAGATCTGGTATAGTTCCGTTAGTACAAACGCTTTGAATCGTTATTGTATATTTGTATTATTACATTTTTTACTGTATATAAAATCAACTTTTGGGTGATGTCTAATGTGTTAATCAAAAACTTTTGACAAACTGGTCTAGATCCTTCACCTTCGTTTGTATTCAAATGATTGGCTTCTTCTGCTTTCTACACATTTAGTTTTTTTTCTTTTGATTGGGATCGGTTGTGCACATCTTACGATCGTCTTTTCGACGTTGAACATCTAGAGTCCAGAAATATTTAAATAGGTTCATTCTTCTATCTTCTGATACTTCGTAACATTTTCTAGCACATACGCCAGGTAAGCATGGGTTTCTTTTCATTGACTTATCTTCTATTATACTTCCTGATCTTGTTTCATACGACTTCCCAGCATTTTTTTGTTGTATCCTAAGGTTATTTTTGTTTTTCTTTTTGGTTTTGTCTTTAATTAAGTTTTCTATTGTATTGGCTCTCTTTTCGTTCTTATCTATTATTTTTTGTTTCTTTTTTGTATACTTTTTCTTTTTATTCTCACTATTAATTGAACACTCAGACTCATTCATGCTCCAAAGATCGGAACTACCTGCTGAAAAGTCTTCATTATCAGAAAGATAATCAATGTAGGATTTAAAAATCTTATTACGAAATTTCTTACTAGGCTTAGGATTTTCAGAATTCATAATATCATGATCACTGGTGTCAGTTTTTGGATCAAAAAAAGAGAAGATTGATAAGAGAAGGGGATACCTTATTTTCTTCTAAATTCTTAGGTTCGTGCTCAAAGACGACTGTTTTCAAAGAACTGTACACCTGAGGCTGTTGAAATAATGTAGACTGATCAACGTTGCCTGTTTCAGTAACGGTGTTTGTTATTTCAGTACAAGAAATGTCATGGGAATCATGCGCCCGTGGGTCATGTATAACGCCAGGAGTAGTCTGAGTGGTCTTCTTTATTTCAGGTTCAGGTGCAAAGACAACGATGCCCGATTTGATTTTCGGTTTTGACATTTTGCAAGTGGTGATGGTGATAATTTATTATCAGTGGGAACTATAGAATTTTCACCAAACTTAATGGCTCGTAAATATCTTTTCAGCTCCTTTTTGGAAACGTTTTCATTGAGTTTAATATCTACTTTGCTTTGTTGTTGAATTATATTAGGAAATGTGTTCACATTTTCACAATAATTTTCTTCATCTGTATCATCTACTACTTCACTACTATTAGCAGAAGATTGAAGAGAGTTGTCACTAGGATGTTGCGTGTTCCTGAAAAAACATAAACTTAGTAAGCCTGCACTAAAAGTATCAAAAATTTATACAATTACTAGCTGATGCCCGTGACTTCCTCCACGTGGATGTAGATTTTTTAAATCCCGTGGAAACCGTGAAAAAATTAGCCTTGATCACTCTTTTGTATAGCTATTATTAAATCGCTATTAAAACTTAGGGGTTGGTGTTAGAAGGGTGAAAATTTAGAGTTATATGTACATATTTTTTTAGTATTTCTTCTAGAGAATAATTAGCATTTCTTGAGTAGGTATTATACTTACCCACGAACTTTAGTTTTATTGTAATTAAATTATGATTAAATCACTTACCGTAACATCTTGCTTTGGTACTGTAATATTGAATTAACTTTTCTTTTTCTTGATTCTAACGAATTCAAAATATGGTTTTGTGGTTTCTTTTCCGCCATTGTTAATATTCAATAAAACAAACACGTCCATTACCACTAACGATATCGCACAAAATGGCATTGGAAAGTGGATCGTATGAGTCCCGGTCCTCCCGCACCCGTTACTTACACCCCCGTTGCCCTAGACAACGTGCCGTAACCAATCGCATAAAGCTTTGCGCCGATGGCTTTTTCTTAAAATTTGTGTCGTAAAGGACAATAAAAAATAAACGACCTTTACGCCTTAATTACGTAAGATAAAGCAAAGCATAGATTAGGTCGTAAGGGTTCCGATTATCAAATCACAACTTTATGACCTCCTAAATAATAAAAACATGACTTTACGCTCCCTATTGAAAATTATTTTTACGATACATCCCAAATAGTAAAAAAAAACGAATTAGAGCTGTTGAAAATCCAGGTCGTAAGGGGCTTTTTTTTAAAGATAGGATTATTTTAAATATACCAATCGATAGAGCTCGCGACGCTGATTCCAAATATTTATATAACTCATTTTCGGCAAAATGTCCTTTACGACAATTGAAATTTCTGGTATCGATACGTTTGAAAAACGATTACGAAGCAGGCTGAAGCGGGCTGAAGTAAAATATAGATTTTAGAAATCTCCTTGCAACAATTACCTTTCTTTAAGTAGTACCTTTCTAGTAAGAAGAGCCTAGACAACTGACTTTACTTTTATTAGCTGATTAATAGTTTAATTACTCAGAATTACGGAAAAGTAAATTATAATATTTACCGTTAAACTGACAGGAAAAGCCTGTACGGGAACTTTTTTCAATGTGAAGTGAAGAACACATTCCATTTCGTTAGCTGGAGTGACGTGTCCGCTTTTTGGCTCCACATACAACTGAAGATATTTCTTCACTTCGCTTGTATCATAATGCCAGTCGAAGAAGAAGGTTGCAGAACCATCGTTCTTTATCACGAATGGAATAGTCCTTTCGTATGTTGACGCTGTCTGTTTTAGAATTTTATTTGAGTATTAAGCACAATATGTTGAGTATTAACCATTATTATGCTAAATTAATAAAATACATTATAAAAAAGCAAGAAGATGACGAATAGGACAGACGGCCTTCCTGATGTTTTTAGTCCGCAGGTTACTGCAAAGAAGCATGATAGCTGATGGTATCAATGAGGATTTTTCTCCTCCAAGAAAAAAAAAACCTTAATATGGGTGTATTACTCAATAGAAGCCAAACAAAATATGATATGCACTATAAGGTAATCATACCTTACATTCTACTGCCGTGATGATAATAAAACTCATGATATGGAATTGATCAATAGAATAGATGGTAATCTTATGCCCAGAAAATAGTTTTTTTTGGAAGTGAGGAGGATGAACGATATCATACGAGCCGCAAGAAGCAGCTTGATGTAGGCGGCAGAAGTCCACACAGCTTTTGGAAGTTTCTACAAGAGACATATCCAAGCTCCAGTGATGGGCATATTCTTCTATCGGTTGGCAAAGGTGACGAGGATGACAAAGATATTCAAGACATAGCTTAATTCAATATAGATTCAAGAAACTAATCATTGTTGTTACCTGGTCCAAATGAATATTAGTAATTGCATCACTATTCAATATGTGATCGTTCCCAACTAAATAGTAAGTGACTTTAGGCTTTATCGAATGGCTAAGGGCGTTCACACATAAAGTGGCCAATTTTGTTAAATATGTCACGCTACAAAAGATCTTGAATGATAATGGTCCGTCTTGGATTGGCGTATAGATGATCCTTAAAAAAAGTAATTGATGAAGGGCAGATTTTTCAATCGTCAGGCATTTTAACTGAGGAATTTAGTCATTTGTTGCTAACAAAAACTGCTCAAATAAAATGCTAAATTAACTGTTCTGATAAAAACTATTAAAAAATCGAAATTAAACCTAGATAAAAGCTAGAAACCTAATTCTAGCCGAACTATTTACTAATTCCCAAAACACTAAAAAATTCACTTACTTTATAGGTGTATCTGATTTCGGTTTGAGTACACCTTGTTCCGGCTCTACAATGACCGGAGTCTTACCAGACTCGTTACAGATGGAGTTCCCTTTGAACTCGAAGTTCAAGCATTCGCTTTCGGTATTTCTCAATATCACCTCGTTTTTAGAAGTAAAGCCTACTAAAGAGTTCTTTATGATAAGAATAGTGGGCACAAAGTGCACAATTGGCTCCCGTACTATACCGACCACCAATAAATTCATAACGAGAGAATGGGCTGGTATTATAAATTTCCATTGCGACTCGAACACCTGGTAACAAGCAATAATCATTATTATTATCAATCTTTAACACACACTGTAACTAATGTTATTCATACTAATTTATAGCAATGCTAGTGAATTATTTGATATTTTATATTATGAGATATGCAAATGGCTATACTAGAAGTTTTTCTGATGGATTCGAAACAGACTGCAAAATAACTAAGCTTAATACCATAGTTCAAGACACTCGCACTAATTCAACTGCAACTTCAAGTGTAAGTAGACCACATAATATAAGTATTAGGGCTTCCAATACCGGGATATCCCGGACTTTTTTCGTCCGTTTTCAATACCGGTATTGAAATGTCTAATACCGGGATACCGGTATTGGTGACACTATAAACGAAACTGACTATTGCATATATTTCTTGGTAAATGCCACTGCTTTATTCGGCCAAGTTTAAAACTTGTATCTTAAGCACATTAGCTCATCTCTATTGCTTAAAACCAGTGAAGAAAAGTCATTTTTGATCACTCAGAGGGAAAAAATAGTTTTTGTTTTTAGATCCCTGTGGCTTGGCATTTCTATTTCATTGACTCACGAAACGTTCAGAAATCTGTTTTTTATCCAATGCAATATTTTATTATGGTTTATTTTAAAGAATAAAAAATAACTATTGAATTTTTAATTCATTTGTGTTTTGACTAAACTATGTATTTTTACGAGTAAAAAACGGCATTTCTTCATTGAATTTAAGCAGAAAAGTGCTCTTTTGGAGTTAATGTGGTGGAAAAATATCTCTTAAGGAAAAACTGTTTTTACACTTGGCTAATGGTGCACTTTCCTTCAGAATAGACTAGTTTAAAGTTAAAAACACTCTACCTAATTTTAAGTTTTTCCCAATACTTATTTTAAATTTCTTAATTTTAAGTTTTTTTAATACCGGGATCCCGGGATCCCGGTATTAAAAAAAATCTTTCCGGTATTTGTCAGTATTCGAAAGTCCTAGAATGTATGTATATACTTATGTACACCTAAAATATACAAAAAACATGTTACAAACAACAATAAGTAGTAATGATATGGATGAATCTACAATTGACTTTAAAACATATTTTAAGATTAAGTGACGTACCCCGGGCGCTGTCGGCGAGAAAGTAAAGACTACTTCAGCAGAAGTACCACCCTCTACGTAGCCTTTTAACATGTTACAGTGCATTGGAATGAGCTCGGGCTTGTCGGATAGAACCATTTCGAATATAAACTCATATCCATCACTTGTTGGATTGATTACATCGAATGATCTTTAAAAGGAAAACGTAATAGTATTTTTATCAGAAGATTTCAGTCATGCGTGAACAATTGTACTATTAAGAGCAAAGCATTGATATTAGTAAACATTTAGCCCTAGTAACCTTTACTTACTTTTTGTAGCATCCGGATCCCAAAACGTTAAATTCCAGTACAATTGTATGTTCAGGCAATGTCATGCCTACTACTTTTCTTCTGCCAGACGTTAAATAATCACTTTCCTCTATATTTAGGTGAACATAAGGAACCAAAGATTTCGCTTTTATTTTGCAAGTTATATTCTGATCGTAGGGATCTAAGTTATCTAAAAAAGAATAACCCCGCATGAAGCTTATACGTTACTCCCTTGAAATGAGTTTGTATAAACAAAACTACTTGTAAGTACTAGAAAATATATTGATAATATTAGAATGTCTACCTATGTTACTCCTCAGTTTAACATTAAACATAAATGCCTCAAGCGGTGCAAATGTAACTTTGAACTTTCGACTTTCGTTGGGCTCTAAACAATCAGTTTCCGGTTCAATCACAAACGGCAAATCTACTTCGAACCATGTATCTACACTTTCTCTTCCCGGGCTCCCGCTGAATAAGGTTATTTTACTTTGCTCTGAAAAACATTTATTATTATACGATACAAATTGATAAAACAATCAACAATCATTGATAAAACAATCAAACGGTCAGTAAAGATCTACTTTTATTTCTTTGGAAATACTTCCAGAGAAAATGGCATTAAAATTGCGATTATAGGGGAAAATACGTGATTATTGCTGTACCATTCTCGCCAGCCTTTGAAAGCGGCTGTGTATCATTTGTCTGCTTATTTTCAGTGTCAGTTAGGCTTTCGCCTTCGTAGCACACAGATTGCTCCTACAGAACATAAATATTATGTTTTATTCATCCAAAAAATTACTATTTTTATTTACTCCTCATTAAATACTTACATCTATATTATCAATATGATCTTTACAATCCACATTATCTTTACGATCTTTACTATACTTATCTATCCGTGTAGGGTATTCATCGTCTATAATAAAACTCCAAGTAATTTTCATTGGTACTTTCCCAGTGTTTTCAACTTTGAAACTGAAATCTCTAACCTGAAACCCCATTTTATTTTAAAACTTACTCATTTATTAGTAAGTTTAAGGCAAAAGGCAAGGATAAAATTTGCTAGCATTACTTGATAAATGAATGTATCCTTTAAGTTCATCTTTTTTTCCAAGTTACATGCATATTTCGTGTATTCTGTTACAGCGGAATAAATTACCACCATGTGAATAATATCGGTAGTAATTTCAGGATTTACATTATTTTGCTCGTTTATTACTGTCTCGTATCTTTCGTTGACGTCGACATCTCTGTGTAAAGCATTATTTTAAGTATTTTTCATGTAATTAACGCTAATTTCCTCCAAATAAATTAAGGTTTTGAGGTTAAAAGCTTTTTTAAATAACAAATTTAATGCAAATTATAAGAAAATTTCTAGGTCTCCATAAATTAGAATACGAACATGTTGTGATCGTAGACAGTGACTGTTTGTCGGTTGTCCCAAGTAGTTGACTTTAAATCTAATGTCATAAATTCATCACATATTGCTTTCAAGTTTAAATTTAATAACTCCTGTAACAAAATTGATTTAAAGTCCAGTCGGTGAATATAAAAATATTCAAGGTAGATGATATAATTTTTAAAGATTTAAATACCTTTTTGATAGCTACTGGCTGACCGCAGAAGAAAGTGATTTCTATATCCTTCTCTTCTCCGGGCGAAATGTAACCAACAGATGGTTTTATCAGTAAATGATCGACAGTTTCCCATTGGAACTTATAAACCTTTTCTGAATTATTCACCATTGTAACCGATCTTTTATGCATGAGGCATAACTCACATCCCCCTTAAATTTGACAAAACTAGATAATATACTTGGTTCTACATAAAGACAGTATTCATTTTCCCACACATAAACATCTTACCAAAGTTTAAGATATACTTCAGCACAGAATGTTCCACGGTACTACCACTGTCGCTAAGTTTAACCGATCCTTGTGAAGCCCGTTTGATTTTTTTCCCTTCTAACTGTTTTGACTTTTTTTTATCCACAGTTGCGCTTTTGCTTTTTTTTCTACTGTCGACTGTTGAAGCCGTCGATACTGTCCTTGAATTAAAAAGAAATCTTGATTTAATCTACTTCGAATTTACCTATAAATTATGTTGTCCAATTTAGTCAATTCATCGTGTTTGGAACGCTCTTAATTATTCTGAAATCTATTTCAGTATTCGGTTGTGTACATGAAAATTAAAACGAGTAAAGTAATATTACCCTTCTGCAGACTTCTTAAAAGCATCTAAATCCACATCCATAGAGAGCATCTCTAATCCCGTCAGAATAACGTCTTCCATAAATGCTTCCCCCTCGCACAATACCTAAAAAACACATAATTTAACTTTTTTATCTACTTACTACCTATACAAAACTAGTTGATGCCCGCGATTTCGTCCGCTTGGATTGAGGTTTTTTTGGTTCCCACGGGAACTCTTTAATTTTCCGGGATAAAAAGTAATCTATGTGCTATTCCAGACTATAATCTATCTCTGTGCCAAATTTCATCCAGATCTGTTGAGCCGTTCTGGCGTAATTGAGTAACAAACATCCATCCATACATCCTTCCGTCCAAACTTTCTCATTTATAATATTAGTATAGATTTCTTACTTTTGATACCAATAGGTAAAAGGTATTGTAAAATATGAACTTTTAGTTACCGAAAAAAATTCGTAAGGATTTTTCACAATCGTTACTTTCACATCACAAGATGTTCGCCCTTTCCTTATAGGATTATAGTTAACATACACTGTCGATATCTCTCCTGGTTTCACTGTTATTTTCTTAGTTTTTATAGATTTTTCTGTGAATTGTTTGAATGCCTAACATTATTTAAATCAAATAATTAATTATTAAAATATATCTATGACTAAATAAAGATTTTTTGTAACGAAAAACATAACTATTTTCCCGACAGTCCAAGTACGTTTTCATTAAAGACAATATTTGGAATAATTGACCGAGCGAAGCGAAGGTCTCTGAATCTACTTGAGTGAAGTTGCATTTGTCCGTCCGTCCGTCCATCTGTCAGAGCCTTATAACTTCTGAATAACTGAACGTAATTACTTCAAATTTAAATATAATATGTAAACCAATGGCCTCCAGCCTAATATGGCTTATTAGTTATAAAAATCTTTATTTCAGGGGGCTTAACCGTGATACCGATATCCTCCATAGTCGATAGATATTCAAGGAAAGAGTGAGCAAGCGCACTCCAACCTCAACGCATCGACTTAGCTGTCTGTTGTGCATGATTTTTGTCAAGCGCAAGCCTATCCGGTAATACTTAAAAAATATTGAAATGTATAATAATATTATACATCTCATCAAAGTTTGACTTACCTTTTTTGCCGCGCAAAATCATTTGATCAGTATCAGGGGCTGAAGTTAACCAGAACACAGGCCTTTCTTCTTTTGGGGTAAAGAAAACTTTCACTATAACCAGCGCCTGTACTGAACTCACGTTCTTAAAACGTATCTCTTTAACACTGATAGAACCCAAACAAGTTACTGGAAAGCGAAGAACGCCCATCCGCTGATGTTTTATAGGCGGAGAAACCATACTTATTCTTGGTATTACACCTTCACCTATCAAGCATACTTTGAAAGATTGCTCATGATTTTGCAGCAATTTCAAACGTATTTCTAAAACAGCTCTGTACTCCTAAACACAATAAAAATTAAAATTATACTAACCGTAAGCGTTTTAATTTAATATTACTAATTTTTCATTTTAGTGTATATAAAATTACCTCAAGAGCTTTGGGGGTGAATACGATTCCAAGATTTTTATGCAACAGAGGCTCTATATGAGTTTCGTATTTGTCCAGCGAAAATATGTCATGATTTGAATTAGTTTGATAGTGCAATTTCATCGTCAACGCACTGGCGACCAAACCACTATTGTACAGGTCAATAACTGCTACAAACTTCGAGTTAACAGTCACAGAGTAAAAGTGAAGTGTCACTGAGTCTTCAACAAATACACAATGGGCGATTGGCTGCAATATTATTGAGAAAATTATGGACATCATCTCAAAATTCTGTGTAAAATAAGATTTATTTTACACAGAATTTTCTATAAATCATAATTACCTCAGGTTTAGGATATTCTTTTATATTTTTAACAATTAAGTGTTCACGGAATGTGTTTTCAATATTCCAAAAGTCTAGAGTAGGCATAGCTCCGGTTCCAACTAACTTAAGTGGAACTCCTTCAGCTTCAGCGGGGCAAGTATCACTGATTATAAAATGTATTGTTTCCTCAAATGTTCTAGCAGCTGTTGCTAAAAATTGTATTTGAAGAGTTCTACTTGTACCAGGTGCAAGAAGATTGTCATCATTCATGATTAGGAAGTTCCCACATTTTATAGGAGGATTCTTCAATCTGTTTAATATTAATCATGTCAGTTCATATTTTTACTATAGGTATATTAAAAAAAGCCCATTTAAATACCTCAGTGAAAATATTTCTTCTGTAAATGAGTTCCTTGATGCTTATATACTACGTATTAATATATTTTGTAATTAATATTTGGACGTCCGTAACAAAAAATATGTAGGTACTTACCATATTTTAACAAATAAATACATATAATGCTATTTACTTTACTTAAAATTAATCGTTCAGTAAAATCGACAAATAAATAAGTATAAATTCTAACTTACTTATTATCTTTAAGTTTAGTTTGTGGTTGTGGATCATCAGGGTCAATTTGATATTTCTCTGGTACAACAATTGTATAAGTAAAAGGACATTTGCTTGTGTTATTCAATATTACTTCTCTTGTCACCCCCACACCAACAGGAATTATATGGAAATTCAATTCTCCAAGAGGAAATAGGGTGAAACTAAAATTAAAATTATATCTATACTTCTATACTAATATTATAAATGCGAAAGTTTGGATGGATGGGTGTATGGATGTATGGATGGATGTTTGTTACTCAATCAATCACGCCAAAACGGTTTAACGGATCTAGATTAAATTTGGCACAGAGATAGATTATATTCTGGAATAACAAATAGGCTACTTTTATTCAGGAAAATTACAGAGTTCTCGCGGGATCCAAAAAACCTCAATCAACGCGGACGAAGTCGCGGGCATCAGCTAGTTTTTAAAAAACACCTTAGCAAACGAAAATATTCAACATTGGGTCTTCCCGTGCATACAAAATGTTTGACAAATTCGAATGTGATCGTAGAAGTGTATTAATATTTAAATATACTTACTCGTAACTTCTATACTTTATATGAGGCTTGCTCGTAAATAAGCCATTAATCAGCATAGGATCCAAGTTAAGCATAAAGTTGAAATACTAACGTGTTATAAAAGGATGCGATAGTTACACAGACTGGAAACTTAGCAACGACTACTTGATCTTTACTGCCATCCAATAAGGAACAAATGTACGCAGGCACGTTCACCAAGTTCATGGAGGTAGTGGGTGTGCATTCGAACTCTGTAGTAATCAACTTTATGGTGGGCGGAATGATGCCGCATTCAGGTGTTACCGTAAATGATCGCAGCAGGGACGGTTCGGGAAAGTTCTTTACCTTTTTAAGCCTGAAAAATAATTATGCATCAATAATGGTCACACAGCCGTGAATGATGTTTACGTATAATAACATTATAGTTCTTTAAATACTACAAAAAAAACAGATAAATTGACCAGACACTGCTGTACAATTTTTCAATAGATATTATTATAAATATTTGTTTTCGTTTCAAAACTGTGTTACTTTTTTTTTTAACAACGCCATAAATAAGTAATGAGGTTAAACTAACTTGTAAAAAACATTATATCTCCCTCTATTCAGCATGTACAGTTCTTTAACAACGGTAGAGTTAACTTTGACGTTGCCATAGTTTAAAGAATTTTCAGCTGGATTTTCATAAGCACATTCCACCATCACATCGTAACATTCGGCTGACAAGAATAGCGTGTCGATTACCATTGGCTCACCACGGCCTTCCGCATCGTAAATCTGGTGTTTCACAAGGAGTTTGAACCATACGTTTAGAAACAGTAGTATGTTAAGTCTAGTCAAAAGTTCGGACAAATTTTTAAAAGTTGAATTTGCAAAAACGGAATACGTTATCTTAAAAAGACTTCATCCATTATTAAGATTCATCACTCAATTCGATTTTTTTAATTGCATAATAGGCTTGTTCTAATTTAAACCCAATAAGTAACTAGCTATTGTCCGCGACTTCGTTCGCGTGGAAATTTTTATGTGTATGTGTGAGAACTGACGGCCTGATCAAAATGTGAGCTATGTGGATAATGACTATAAATCATCGGTAAATCGTTAATAAACAACATACGGGACAATTACAGAACCTCCTTTTTGAGGTCGGTAAAAAACTTATTATACTGTACTTATATCTCGTTCTTTCTTCTTATCTGTTCTTAAATCTTAACTCGTATAAACAGATGTGCCTAGTTATGTGACGTAAATAGCGCGGTAATTTATATGAGAAACGACTTGCCTATTTAACTTACGACTAGTCAGCCAAGGAAAAATATATTGTACCTCTATTATTAGCGATTTGTTTGAAATGACACCCACTCTACATGCTATATAGGTTACGGGTACGACTTTATTATCGTTACGAAGCACGACACCAGTCGTTTCAGCGATTATAAAATCCTCCACAAAATCATTTGGATTGCGTATCTTCCACTTGACAGGTAGAATAGAATCGTTTTTAACAATAAACCTGTCATCTTCTCTGCGATACAGCAAATGTTTCCCATATTCTAAAAAATCGATTGGTATTTAAAGGTCTAGTTTTGAAGTGAAAACATCTTTACGCGCGTTGAGCACTTTTTGGTAAGGGGTAAAAATGTGGAATACGCGAGACCGACACCATTCTTATTACGACAAAGGTCTTAAGTAAAATATAGTTCATTCTTAATTCAACTTTAATGCCTTAGTTTTAAGGTTTATATTAATAAGTGCTGTGTAATCGTGAGCGACACCTCGCGTTGTTACGAAGACAAAAGGTCTTAAATATAAATATAGTACATTCGTAATTAAACTTGAATGCCTTAGTTTTAAAGTTTATAATTTTTTTATTAGAAAAAAAAGAATTATATATTCGTTTTCACTTCCATCCATGTGACTGCCAATTTTTTTCAATGGAAATCAGTTTAAATATCAACCAAACCATAAGATTTTTTTAAGTACCAATCATTTTAGTTAAAGGCAGTATTTCAACAATCGGCACAACTCCACTACAGGCTATGGTGACTGTGACTATTTCCGGATTGTCTTTAACACAGAACAATAGATTGCTCGTATGAACATCGACCTCAGTCGGAGCTGCAGATACAGACATTTTTCCTCTGCACCCAGGCTGTGAAAGAAAATATATCAATGCCATTATAATGGTCCAAGATCCCGCGACGATCAGACCTTCGTTATTTTATTAAAGCTAAAAGTTTTTGACTCTGTTGTTTTATAATTTAAGAGTGTCTGCTGACAGGGGGTTGAAATTGTACTAACTGGCTGACAATGGACAACGTGGTTTCTAATATTATTCCAAAGAAAAATTTAAAAAAACGGAACTTGATACTGTACAATATTTGAGGTGCCACCGTTGCTACCTGATACCTTCCAAAGCAACCACGATCCAAACTTCATAGTCGGGGAGCGATTATACCTCTATTAGAGACATACATAGAAAAACTTTCAGCTTTAATAAAATAACGAAGATCTGATCGTCGCGGGATCTTGCTGTAATGACAGATTAGATAATATTCTTATTACCTACAGATGACAAGCTGTACCTACCTTATAAGATTTAACAAGATAAAATTGTTATTTTTTACCTCGAGTCTCACAAAAGTTTTGTCAATTTGGAATACTGAAGTGTCTTCTTGAAACTCAATTACAATATCTGTTGTGATTAGTGAAGAATTCCTTAGATCGATAACGCACTTTTCTTCATAAATCCTGTAACGTTTAATTTTACTTAGGAGTCTAGAGTAGCACAAACGATTGCAAATGTACCTGCTAAGACTATATATAAAAAATGATTTGTAATGTATGATGGTCGAATTGGAAAACAAACATAATATACCTATTACTTCCTATGAAGATAGGCCCAAATTCGAAGAGCTTCTGTTCATCTAAATAGGTAACTTTGTAGATTCTATCCTTTACAGTCCTTCTTGCAAAGTTTTCAAACATTTTCTTCGGACGACTATCTAATCTTGAATAATTAATTTAAATACTATTAAGTTATTTGTTTTGATAAAAATAGAATCACATCTTTATTATTTTTGTACCTTGGTAAATCACATATTCCAGTCACAACAATATCAGATCGCGAATCAGGCCATCCACTTATTTCCACAAACCTTCTAACGTTAAAATTTCCTTCATACTGGGGGCTAAAAGCATATTTACAACGAACCAAATCTCCTGGCTGCAGAACTATACGACCACTGTGCTCTGAAACATTGACCACTTAATAAGGCCTATTGCGCATTATAAGAAAATTTCTTGTATCATATAGGTAATATTGTCAATAAAATAAAGTCAAATCGCTACACTCCAAATAAGAACATTATGCTTTATTGATTAGAGGTTCCAATTAGGATATTTTGAAATGAAATGAAATGATTTATTTCACGTAGGACAACTTGTGTCATTAATTATATGTCAAGACTCTACTATTGGTCTGGAAAGATATTCTACTGAGAAGAACCGGCAAGGAACTTTTTCACCAAAGGCCGTCTTATCGCCAAACAGCGATTTCTTCCAGGTAACCTTAAGATTAGGAAAGCGCTAGAAACTAGAATGCGGGTGGGCCAAAATTTCTACTTAATTAAATAATACAATACTACATAATATCTTATATATAAAATTATCGTGTCACAATGTTAGTTACAATGCTAGACCGATTATTATGAAATTTTATATGCATATTCAGTAGGTCTAAGAATCGGCTACTATCTATTTTCCATACCCCTAAAACACCTTAACCGACGTGGACGGAGTCGCGGGCATCAGCTAGTAACATATGAATAGGTATATTATACTTATACACATTACACATACTTTCATAGAATTATATAGAATAAACTAAAGTCGTCTTTAATTTGAAAGGAAATATGTCTTTAGACCGTTCTTGAATACGCCCAACGGTTTTGACTGTCTAATTGTCAGTTTCAATGTCGGTAATAATCTTCCTGATAGCAAAAGCAGCCGAGATAAGTTTTTCCACTAGTGTATCTATATTATGAGCGCGTAAAGAAGATTAGAAAGCTAACGAGTTTACGTTTATAGAAAGTTTTGACTACATTTTAATCACTCAAATGAAAAATTACAACATACAATATACTATCAATATTTAATTTACTATCTTACTAAAAATAATTTAGTTATGGTATTAAATATACCTAAAAGGGATTTCACAGTGCGTAATGGCAATGGATACATCACATCTGCTTCACTGGCTTCTGCTGCGAGCCTCTCGATTGAAGTAGATGGTATCTCGCTAGTTGAAGTTTGTGACGATGTTACCTAGAGAAAAAGTAATTATTTAGGTTATTTCTACTGTCGAAAATAATAGTTATTTTATTTACCTAAATTACTGCAAAAATATTTTTGCAGTAATCTATGTAAATAATTTAGGTGTATTGTTTATATTTTAGTGATTTTAATTTTATCTAACCGGTAAAATATCATGAAGCAAGTCAGGTTCCTACCTTTTTGCCACACGTGCAATGCCATTTTGACAAAATGTTTAGTACATTATCTTGGTTTGTGTCATCTAATAAATTTAAATCATTCAACTGATTACATTCACATTTTTTAATCTGTGAAAATAGAAAATAAGTAGTCATTTAAGAGCAGAGAAAAATATCGATATTCAGCTATTGAAATAACCAATATTTTTTATAACTACCGGCGGTTCATTCAAATAACACCACTGTAATGGCTCTTCGTGAGTTATTGTTGGAAACGTTTTGGGAAGCAGTACAGTATAAAATTTTTTGTTGACAGAGCTCTTTAGAATATCATACTTTTCTTCTTCTTTCAAAGCCTCCCGAACTAGACTAGATTTGGTAAACATCTTCAACAGCGCTTTTTTATATTTTTTGCATGGGCAATTTATTATTGTCAAAGGAAATCCTCTTTGTAAAAAACTCTGTTCAGAACACTACAAAAATAAATTCATACACATTATTTTAAACTGATTGTTGGATTAAAATTCACTTGACCTTATTAGCGGGCCCATTCAAATGTTGTAAGTATTACTTTTCATTACCTGTAATTGCACTTCAGATTTCTTTTTAGACTTCTTTTGGGCTGAATTAACTACTTGTCCAGTGAGATCATAAAGTGGACTACCCAGTTCGCTCTGTTCTATTATCCAATTATTAGAAATGTTCAGAAGTCTTTCATATGTTTGCTTATAATCGTTGTATTTTGTATTCATCATTGTGTATTCACTTGTTGGCTTTCCTGCATGAGCAAGCAAAAAAGCCAGTGTGCTAAGCTTAAAATTAAAGTTAACATGGAGCTTGCCTGGTTGTGTCTCTATTACCTTTCAAATCTTCTTTCTTTATTTTCTTTTTGGATTCATTATCAACTGCTATCATGGATTTACTGTACGGATCTATAAAGACAAATGTGAATAGAAACATATTTAGAATAATATTGACGGGATGTACTAGTTGTTTGTTGGAATCTCATACCTTTGCTATTTTTTTCTTTTACGGGGTCCTTGTCCTTTGGCAAACTAAAATAAAGGTTTGAAAAAAAGTTTATATTATTTAGGGTAATTTTTCAATTGTCATGTAATATTAAGGTACGAACATGATAATATGATGCTTTCACACTTTTTGTATGGAAAGTCTGACGAAATGTCAGATATATGTATATTCGAGAAAATTTGCCCCTAATAGAAAAACTTACTGCTAAAAAGAGCAGTAATTAAAATTTACCAATTTAAAAATCCAATCCATGTACACTTGCGAAGACTACTTAACAATAAAAAGGCATTCTTTTTTAAAAAGGCATCGATTCGCTTGCCCTATGTAGATGTGTTTCAGAATTCGATGGCGGAATTTTACGCGTTACTATCAGAGAATATTTGCTAACGTATTTCAGTATTCAGAGTTCGTAAATAACATTCAGGATTTTAAAACAAAAAACAAATCGTTAAACCACCAGTCAAACTATGTAA
Source organism: Erebia palarica (assembly GCA_964035005.1). Classification (NCBI taxonomy): domain Eukaryota; kingdom Metazoa; phylum Arthropoda; class Insecta; order Lepidoptera; family Nymphalidae; genus Erebia; species Erebia palarica. The sequence continues at coordinate 34,034,660 of OZ035985.1, read as the reverse complement.
AAATAAACTGCTAATTGATGATTGTAGTGGATTTACCTAAAAATTAAGTAGATGCTAGAAAATTACTATACCCCACTTTATCATAATGCCTTCGACGCCTTTCTTCTAGGCCAAACGTAACGTATATAGCTTTTAATTCTGGATTTGCATTTTCGTATTCTTCGCCTTCCATTTTCTTTAATGATTGAACAATATTTTCGATTTCCTTCTCAGTATAAACTTTAAAAACGTTCCTATAAAACATTTTTTGTAAAATATTACGTACTGACTTAATAATATAAGTTTATTGGTTATTTTAAATACTCACTCATCAACAAAATCTTTTTCCCGTTGAAGATCTTCATAAGCCCGAGCCCATTTACTAAAATCTGAATGGCACAGCAACAGATGAATATTCCATATTATATGTTTACTTTTAATAACTGTTATGATAACCACTGGAGGACTTTTCATAACAATACTTGTCAAAGAATCAACTACGAAGCCTTTATCAAACTTCGGCAATTTGAAATATTCAGTCAAGAGTTCAAGCACTAAATCCTGCGAATTTAATATGCATTAGGTACATTCGACTTAAAAAAGTGAAACATGAATAATAATAAATATTTGATTTTCAATTAAATAGAGCAGTAAATGATGAGTTTTTTAAGTATTTGAATTTAAATTGTATTTGTACTGAATATACTGTAAATAGGATAAATCCCTTGCTTTTATATGTAACTTAAAATTAAAACAAAGTAATACCATTTGAAACATCGTCGTAGAACCAGTGGCAGAGTAAGACGTGATAGCTGATGAAGGTGGTGATTTTTTCTTTTTTTTGTCACTAACTTTAGAACGAGGGGTTCCTACGTTCGTATGAGAAGATAAAAAATGAATCTTTTTTAATATTGTATCAAAAGTGTCATCCATTTCATCAGGTGAAGCTGAAAAATGTCGATATCATTAAATATCTGCATTTGCAATTGTGCATTTGGTATTGATAAAAACAGACAATCAGCCGGATAACAAAATGATCCTATAAGGGTTCCTTTTTGCTCTTGAGGTACGGAACCCTAAAAACTACAGGAAATGGTGCAATAATATCCGTCAATCCGTTCGTCGGGCCTATTGCGCGAACTATTAATAATTATAAGAATTATATGAATTATAAATATTATAAGAAAATTTCTTGTCTTGCAAGAAATGTCTTATAAGAAATTCAGTCGCAATGGTTGTTGTATGAGACCATGAATATTACAAGATTTTTATTATTGTGTCATATCAGACACGCGCATACAAAATATAAGATACTAGCTGATGCCCGCGACTTCGTCCGCGTGGATTGAGGTTTTTTAGTTCCCGCGGGAACTCTTTAATTTTCCGGTGTAAAAAGTAGCCTATGTGCTATTCTAGACTATAATATGTCTCTGTACCAAATTTCATTCAGATCCGTCCATCTGTTCTAGAGTTATAAGTGTTCGAACAAACCCGATTTTTTTTTATATATTAAGATTACTTATAACATTTTCTTATAATGCGTAATAGGCCTCACACGGTTCACACTTGCGAATTTCATTAACTAAGAATCAGTAAGAAAGCGATCAAAATTTCAAATAGTATTTAAAATAAAGAATAGACAACCTTATTGCAACTCTTACTCAGTGGTTTGTTAGTTAATGAGTATTAAAACTTCGATGGTAGTTGAAATTTTAAAGCCAATATATTAATTATGGTTAACATAATATTTTGTGGACGGCGGTAGTATAATTTATAAGCACCTTCAAACTCTTCTTCATCAGCATCGCCGTTTTCTTTTGTCGCATATTTCCGTGCATTTTCATACAATTCTTCTATCATGCTAAGAATTGCAGATTTTGCAGAGCAATTACAAACACATAAAGCATCTATAATACATGAATCTATATTGACTGTTGGTAAGCCTAGAGCCTTCCCAATCGAAGAGGCCATTTCCTGACACTGCATTTCTGAAAGATTTTTTTCCAGACTATTTTAACTGTATTAAAATACAATAAAATTAAAATAGTTAACCAGTTAACTTCGCTGGTTTGATTTTGAAGGGTCAATAAGTGCGTATGCACATGAAACCAAAAAGTCATCGTGTAAAACCACCTTCACACGGAGACCCATGCACTAAAATTATTATTCCTTTCGAATGCTTGTCTATTCCATTACTACCAGTTGATATTGTATCGAAAACGTGAAGACATTCCACTAATGGGTCAATTTTTTCTGCTTTCATTTCCACAATAACGTCTGAAATTATAATACGGTTTTCTTTATTAACTTGGAAAATAAATTCTAATTTATGCATTATGAATTGTTGTTTATACCAAAAACTAAATCATTCTCTCAAGATGTTATATGATAGATAAAATAAAGTATCTTAACCTGCAATTATTTCAGTATCGGTTCGACGTATCTTTGCAGAACCTGCATCTTTTGCAGACATATTTTTTGGAATACTCTTAGGGCTCTTTGTTTTCCTGTGTACAACAACATAATATATTAATAGTACACATAATATGTTACACATTTAACATTTTACCTATTTTCAGCGGATGTGACAATACTTAAGAGTAGATGCCGCTCGTGCTATTGCTAACTTTTGTGCATGGATTTCTTCCTCTTTACACCTAAAAATATAATAAAAAACATGAGTGTCGTGAAAACAACGAAATATTTAGGTACCTAATCATTTTACAAACGCTTTCGAATAGTTAACTGAATTTACCATGTACCAGTAAGTAAATATTTTGGTAGGGGTACTATGAAATTCCTCTGTATAAAGTCACGGCCTCTCAACAGCTGTTCTGTTTGATGGCTACTTTATCATACTTCACACTTCATACTAATATTATAAATGCGAAAGTGTGATTGTTCGCTGGTTTGTCTATCGATCATGTCGCAGCAGGCAAAAAACGACACGCTGCAATTGTTGTCTCTAATGCATTTTCTAGGATATGCTGTAGGTACATAATTAATAGGTAAATTCCGTTTTTAATGAAAAATCAACTTTTCGCAAGCGGTTGCGCTTTATGGCACGATTTTTATTTTTTGAAAAACTATACTAAAACTAACCACAAACTGAAATATATCTAAAATCATATATATTCTCATACTTTCTAACTTTATCTGTGAATTTCTCATAGAAATGAATTATTTCAGCCGGCATTCCTGCTCCAGGTTTAATGGCGGGGACTAACATTTCATGGGGGTTATTATAATATTTGTTCAGTAGTTGATAAATTTCCTCCTCTTCTTTCCATTTCCTGCAACGAACGTTTAATTGGCAGTTTGACACCAAAAGTAGAACGCTTATTTTAAAAGTAAGTTTTAAAGTAAAATTAATTTAAAATATTTAAATTAATTTTGTTATGGGACGACAAAAAATCATCAAATAATTAATATTTAATGACTATACTGTCTAACTGACTCGCCACGATTTCGTTTGGGAGTATGAGAGGGAAAATGTCCCCTTTATTTTATAAGTCAACGATATTAGAGTTAAACTATAAGAAAAATCTTGAATTTCTAGTCACAGCAGCTGAAGATATTGTCAGTTAGTTTATCCTTTTATACAAATACAGAAGGTGAGCTTAACGATTTATTGACTTTTCAGTAATCACCATTAAATACAATCTACAATTCAATGTGTTATATTAAATAGAAAATTGTTTACTTGTCGTCATGTGTTATTATGATTTCAATAGGAAAAGGGCATGGATTTGTAAGGCCAAAATAAATTTCTGTAGTTTCTGCCCATGGTAAAGTCGGTGGGAAAATGACATTTGGTCCAATTATGTGAACTTGGGGTACAATGCCTTGTCCAGTCACAGGAATAGTCAGCTTATTAGGATTCATGTGGAATTTGAACACCAGAAGACCCTCGTAGAGCATCTGTTAAAAATAACTGGAGGTTAAACTGAAACAGTCATTACTTTATAATGTACAAAAGTTCCTTAAAAAAATAGTAAGAATCACTCCGCGCTCACTAACAAAGATTTGAATTAAATTTTGAATTAATTATATCCTGTAAGAACAGGGAAATGCATTTTGGTATTGGATCAAAATATGAGATACTGTATTTCGAGTTAATTCTAACTTACCTCCATTGTTGGTTTAAAAGATAAACTTATTAATCCGCCTTCTCCAGGGTCATATTTTCCTGAACTGTTGTGTACCACCAAAGCATGAGACCCTGGTGTTTTAAGCCTCAAGGTGACAAACCAAATGCAAGTAGGTTTTCCTCTATATGAAAGTAAACATAAGTATTTAACGATAAACAATGAAAAAAATTCGTTATTTATATAAATACTTAACAGCACTTACACGTTTTTAAGAGGCATTGTGCACACTATTTTATCCCCACATCTGACAGAACCAAAATCAATCTCTGATATATTCGAAGCTAAGTAGGGGACTGCGCAGAGGGCTTTAATATGAATAGGAATCGACACTCCGTAAGGAACCTTTCGTTTAAAAAAATACATTTAAATAGAAATACACACAAATTAGAAATATAAAATGTACTACATTAGAAGATAAAGGCTAAAGTGAATAGATCAAATTGTATAAAAATCCCATTGCTTGTCTCACAAGCTATAAATTACATAAATATGATAACCCAGATTGTGGAATCCCAAATATGTTTTTTTTGGTTACTCCAGTTTACCTCAATATTAAAAGACGTCTCAACGTCTTGCTCTAGTTCAGTGAAAACTAGAGAGGTTGGTGCAAAAGTTACTTCGAGCTTGGCACGTTCGCCAGGATTTAATTTTCCACACATTTTTACCGTTAACCAACTTGGAATTTGAGTTCCTTTAGCAAAGTGTAATTTTGTAACAATTGGGCCATAATTAATTATTTCAACGCTGCATTGTATCTGAAAAAATGATATGAATTTGATAGTACTAATGAACTAAATTTGGAAGCTTTTAAAAATAAAACATATTTGGAAACGACTGCAAATGATCTACCACTATGACTAACTATGATAATGATAATGACCACCTCCCACCACAAAGTAGTACCACTATGAGGGCTATTGATGATGCTTGATTACATATAACATAAAATAAAAATTAGAATAATTAAAATATGCGAGCCATACTAATATGATTTTATCATTCTTAAAAAAAGTTCCATCCACGTTGTCAATGTCTATTTTGAATCAAATAAAAAAAATTACCGTACTACCAGTGATGACGACACCATAATCAAGGACGTAGGGTATTGTGCTAAAGCCTGGTATAGAACCCGTTTTAGAACTTGCTTGATATGACTTTACAATTTCTGGGCGCAAAGTGATGTACTCTGTAACTAACATCCGTTCTATAGCCAGTTCAATATCCATAGTAGATGGATATGCATCCTGAAATATAAATTTATCTCATATTCTCCTAAAATAAAATAAAAATATCTTGCATTTGTTTTATTTTATTTGTAATGAAACTTAAAATAAAACAAATGCAGTCAGACTATTCGTTTATCACCAAATATGCTAATTATTACGAAAATTAGAATCTGTAACTCAAAATCAACAATATTTAAAGTGTATGTTATAATTTACCCATGACGAGCATATATGCCAATCCTGCTGAAAGTGACGGTCTTCAAAGCACTTTTCCGTTAAAGGTGAATTTAAATGTTCCGACGCAGGGCTAGAGAATATTTCATTGACTACTTCCAAATATCCTGGTGTCAGAATTGGTATTGCTTTATATCCTAATTTAGGATCAAGCTGAAAATAAGATCTTCATGCGTATAATAATACTAAAAAGAGAAGCAAATTTTTACAAAAATATGTCTACCTGTAATATTCCAGGTCTCGGCAAACAAATATAAACTTGAGGTATGACACCCCATCCAATAACTTCTATGGGTATAAAAGGAAGGTGACCTATTTCAAGAATAAATGTCGTTTGAAAGTAACCCTTCACACCTGGTCGCACTTCAATTTGAAGTTCCGCCTTTTCCTCTGGTTCTAAAACTTTTTCCGTAGGTAACAAGCAGAGGATAGTTCCATAAAGATCATTTTCGAATTTTGGCTCATTTAAGTAGGTTTTATATTCGAAAGATAATTGGGCAATATTTGATATGATTAAAGCTTCAGTTGCGTTTTCGTGAAATGAACGAATTTTAAAATTAATCTTATGAGTGTTAATTGTGTACAATAGGTCTGAACTTTGCCCTGTTACCATTATGGTTTCCGGAGGACCACCTAAGACTTCACATTCTAATGTGGCACGGACGCTTATATTAACTTTTGATCTAAACATAACATTCACATATTGAACTTCATTTTGTTTTAAAACTCCACAGTGAGGAACAACTTCTAAAATATCATTTATGGATATATCGTGACGTTTAATAAGTTTAACGAATTTATGTATCCATTCAAATTCGGTATCATGATCTGAGACTATCATTGGTGACACTTTCATCATAACTTTGCACTTTCTCAATTCAAAAATGTTCTCATCTTGAATCATTGAATAAGTAGCTACTGATGCAGTGGGTTCTTGTATGGGAGTTGGAACGTTTTTTTCATTGTTTTCTGTCGATATGCCGACAGGAGAACCTGCTGGCGTCCGACATGCTAAAATTTCATGTAGTTCTGCAACTTCTGTGTAACATAATAGATTTAAATAAAAAATAAACATGAAATTCAAACAAAATTTCCTAGTTTCGTCTTGTAGGAGGTAGTACCTGGTGTAGGAGTTGTAGCAGTAGAACACTTGTTAAAGTTTAAAGAGCTCTCATTAACTTTAACAACATCAGGCTGTAAGCAAACCTTTTAATTTTTTTATTTTGTAAGTAGAAATAACAACAAAATTGTTGATAAAAGACAAGTACCTGTGCTAATTTTGTTATAATACACTTTCTCCAATTAAATCTAAAACACACGAGAAGAGGTGTAACGTTTTGAATTTTAATCGTTTTACTGTCAATGCTTCCATTTAAAATGCATTGAAAATCTAGCCTTGGTGTTAACACAAATATGTTTGGGAAGTTTATTTTTCCTACAAGTTTCACGGCATCCTAAAACAAACAGATATATTAGGACATTCTGAGTGTACATAGCTTTTTAACTGTATATAGCTTTGAGCAATATTAAAATGCATGTAGTTATTCTTACTTTGTTCCTATGGCCTTTAAATCTTAATCGCATCAAATCACAATATACTCTGGACTTGAGGGTGGTATGCTTAGTTGTGTCGAATAGTATCTGTATTTTCATTACTTCTTGATCTTCTAATCGTTCTTCAACAAGATGTGTGAGATTAAATGCCCATTTTATTTTATGTATGTCTTCAAAGAAATGTAAAGGTCCTTTTCTCAGAGGCTCAACTGGTTTCAAAGTCAGGTAATCGATGAATACTTTAGAGTGTTGTGGTCCATTTTCATGAATGATACTGGGAATATTTAAATCTCCCTCGTTGTAGCATATGCATCCACATAACATTTCGTCGGCCTGAGATACTTTATATGATCCTTGTTTTTGAACAATTGCAAATGGTGGTTTTACGGATATTTCAAAATCCAAAGGTAATTTGGAGACATTTTTAATTGTGACCAGATCTGTATAAAATATTTTAATTCATTAGCCCCGGCAATCTGCATAAATAACCAAACTAGATTAGATATATCCGTGACTTTGTCCGCGTGGATTACTTTTTTTTCCACGAGAACGCACTTTTCTGGCATAAAAAGCTTCCCCGGGCGCAACCCACCAAATTTCGTCAAAATCATGGAAGCGTAGCAGACAAACAGACACAGTTTCGCTTTTTCTTTATAATATTACTATGGATAATATATAAATCTTACCTGTCAGTTTATAAAATTCACTGTATGGTCCATAATCATACTGTAAATGTATGTTAGAAGACGAAAGCTCAACTTTAGGATCAACGAATTCACCCACTACTTGGCATTCCAATAACAGTTCTTTCTTGTTAATGCCTTCTACACTGCCTATTAGGTACCACATTTCCTTAACAGTAGCTACTTTATATGACAAGCCAGTTATGTTCAGTTCCATCTTTTCTCCAGCTGACATTTTAAATGTTCTGGGTTCCATATTGAAAAATGCCCTGAAAATTTAGCCATTTCTCGATGGTAAAAAGCAGTTTTACCAATTTTAAAATGAAATCAAAACGAATATAGCCCAAATTAAACCTAGTGATAAAAGCTGAAATCTATCTTCAGATTAATATTTATTGAATAATATTTTTTTTATTCACTACAAGTTAGTCCTTGACTGCGATCCGACCTGATGGCAAGTGATGATGCAATCCCAGATGGCAGCGGGCTAACCTGTTAGGGGCATGGCAGTTATATTAAACCCATACCCCTATTCGGTTTCTACACGGCATCGTACCGGAACCCTAAATCGCTTGGCGGCACGTCTTTGCCGGTAGGGTGGTAACTAGTTAGCCATTCTATTAGTAATGGAAATATTTCATAAACTTCAACAATAATTTGCTTACGTGGTATGCTGTTTTGTTTTAGGCGCTTTGTAATGTTCACTCCACTCCAGGGCATGCAAACGCGAGCCGCAATTTTCCATTATGAAATTAAAATTTAGAGGTATTTTCGTAAAATGTCGGCCAAGCATTATTTTGTCTCTGTACTCGCCAACTAAAATGCTGGTCCCTATTCCAGTTGCAGACAGAGGAACTAGCTAGAAATCAATAATATTGTTTTCGTAATAATTATCCTGCTACTTTTGACTTATCTCAAACATCTATGATCTAACTAGCTAATGCCCGCGACTTCGTCTGCGTGGATCGAGGTTTTTGGTTCCCGCGGGAACTCCTTAATTGTCCGGGATAAAAAGTAGTCTATGTGCTATTCCAGACTATAATCTATCTCAGTGCCAAATTTCAGCCAGATCCGTTCAGCCGTTGGTGCGTGATTGAGTAACAAACATCCATTCATCCATCCATACTTTCGTATTTATCATATTAAGTAAGATTAATATTACAAAGAGGAAAGATTTGTTTGATTGTTTGTTTGTAATAGATAAATTCAAAAACTACTCCACCTATTTAAAAAAATAATCACACAGAGAAAGCTACTTTATCAGCGAATAACAAAGGCAATTTTTTATTTTTAAAAAAATTAGAGATCTCTACGAAAATTGCAATAATGGGAATTAAGTCGGAAAAAATTACTGACATAGTAAACTCGCCGGCATATTTAGCGGAACATAAAAAAAAGGTTTGATATCAGTATCATATAAGGTTGCTGGCTGGTTTATACGTCATTTAATTTAAAAAGAAATATTTTCAAATTAAGAAAACAACTGAACATCACATTTTATGCAATTGTTTTAATTTTATTCAAATACACCTTATCTGGAGCGAACTTCGAGTATTTCTTCGTTCTGAGTTTGATTAAAAATTTCATTGAAATACTGTTTTTTGTTAGTTTTTTTTAATCGCGTATCTTTCTGGAGTTGATGACTGAATTATGCCTGACTTAGCCCCAACGGAGATTGCCAGGGCACTCGAAATGCGAATGGTCAAACCTACAGAGTGATATCCAGAGATCTTCGTCGACCAGTTTCAACGATCCATCGCAGTATCCAACGGTTCAGGGAGACCGGTACTTATGTGAGAAGAGCAGGACAAGGCAGAAAAAGGCGCACTTCCAGTAGGGATGATCGTTTCATTCGGCTTCGTGTACGTAGGAACCCCCGTTTGACGGCCGTCCAAGCCCGACATGAGTTAGAAGCAGCGCGGGGTGTAACCGTAAGTGAGCGTATGGTACGAAGAAGGCTCGAAGAAGCTGGTTCATTTGTGCCCGCCAATGCTCCAAGGCTCGAGGTAAATCATCGTAGAAAGAGGTTAACTTTTGCTCAGGAACAACGCTTTGTTTGCAACGCGGACCAATGGAGTAAGGTATTGTTTAGTGATGAGTGCAGAATTCTCTTAAATCAAATTGTCAGCAGGCAAAGAATATACAGACGCAAAGGAGAACGATACATTCAGACAAATTTTGAAACTACAGTTGCATACGGTGGTGGATCAATAATGGTTTGGGCGGGCATTTGTTTGGGAGTTCGCACAGACTTGGTAGTGATTGACAGAGGGAGTCTGACTGCAGACCGCTATATCAGAGAAGTTTTAGAAGAAAATGTCGTACCGTTTGCCCCATATATCGGATTTTGTTTTTATGCAGGATAACACTCGGCCGCATACCGCTCGGGTAACTCAAGCTTATCTTAATGATATGAATATCACTGTTATGGAGTCGCCGGCGAGATCACCGGATATGAACCCAATAGAACACGTTTGGGACTTGCTGAAAAGAAAAGTTAAGTCCAGAATTCCAACTCCTGCCAACGTGGGAGAACTGCGAATCGCCGTAGTTGAGGAATGGCGGAGACTATCCCAGGAGACCATCGATAACATCATTCTCAGTATGCCTAGACGGGTAGAAACTTTAATAAGAGCACGTGAAGGAAATACGCGATATTAATCACCATTTTTCTAATTTAATTAATTGTTATTTTAATATTAAATTTCACTTTTCCCGGTTACATGAAAAGTTCAAAAATGTACCATTTTACACAAATAGCCTTTACTCGCAAAATCTGTTCTTAATGTGATCTCATTTTAAGTAAAACAAATGAAACTTTAAATAACAAAAGAAGTGTAGTAAGTAGATTTTAAAATAAAACCATATTTTTTTAATTATGGACCTTTTTTTATGTTCCGCTAAATATGCCGGCGAGTTTATTAATCCTTATCAAAATAAAATTGTTCTTCATTATATTATAGACCTAATACGCACTTTACACCGCCTAATTCAAATCAATTATGAAATTAATTTTATTTTGCTAAATGTGAGTAGGTAGTACAAAATGGAGAATGAATATTTCATAGTGCTTACACATTTTGCCAAACCTTTGGCGTGCAAAATTCAAAATACATAATTGCGATATTATACAAAGTCAAAATAAATTTAAAAGTTACTTTACAAAAAATTAAATAAAATATCATATCCTAGTAATGTTACATACAATCCTTAAAATATGACATTCATATTTTACACCTAGCTAAAAATTCATTTACATTATGAAAACAAACTTTTTGTGCAGATCTTGTTACTATATATATCTTCTAAGATATCATAGAAGTAACGCGCAACAGAAATAGTTGCAGTCACGACCAGCAGTCCTAATGTAAAACCATGTGCTGTTCAGTGCCGACTGACTATTATTGAGTATGGACGATGATTAGTGCTACTCCTAGTTTCCTATACAGACTCACCGATATCCGGGGACAGAAAATGGAGCTACCTTTGAAGCTTTTTCACTGACCGACACGATACCCAATACACATAATATCGTCGACGATAAAGTGTGTCGGCTACGGTATCATGGAAATAAATATCCGGTCAAGTGAGAGTGAGACCCGGGCACAAAGGGGCTCTGTACGACCACACTACCTGGCTGCTACCACGAATGGCGTTTTAAACTGGTTGCGCCTAACAAACAATTCCACGCCCTATGAGTACGGAACCCTAATTACCGATTTTCGGATTTTCTCCTATACTTGTGCTATGATATACCTTGCTACTTGCCAAATTTTATGATACTGGGTTAAATTTCCTATACCAAAAGGGGAATGTCAAAATATGCCAAACGGCTTAAACGGCCGTATCTATTGATTGCGTTAATTCAGAAACTTGATTTTTTTCACAGGTCCAAGGGACTGTAGACCTAAGTATTTGATGTTAATTTCAACTTGATGATGAGATGAGATGTTGACATACAGTGACAATGAAGTGATCATATAAGGTTTTCTTTTTCCTTCCATTGAGGAACGGAACCCTTAAAAACACTTCCGTGTTGGAACCATATGCTCCAAGGAGCTTAAACGGATTAAAAAATAACCCAAATACTTGAACTTTACCTTATTAAAAAGTGAACTGAACTTTAACTTACAATATCTTTTACTTTCTCCAACTGAATAATAGCTTTATTTGTGTAACTATCGGCATCAATAAGATACAGGCCGACATTGAGTTCAGTTTCACCTTCCGGTTCTATGTATCCTTCCATGGGGTTAATGTGCCATCTACCGTCGTGATTAAGCTGTAAAGTCGAATATTATGCGCTTATTGGTCTTGGAAACTTTGGAGGTATTGTAAAGAGAGTGAAGTGAATTCGGAAATTATAAATTTTCCCATTAATAATAAATCCCATTAATAATAAACTTATTTTATTATTAATAATTCTTATTTTATATTTTAAAGAAACTATTCTTACCAAAGATACCCGAAAATTGACGTTAACTGGTGAATCGTTACACAGTGTAAGGATTTTCTGCGACTTCGTCAGGAGCTTAACCTGTCCCCAATGCAAAGCATAAGGGGTGCAAGTGACAATGGGTCGCATTCCGCAGCCCGTGATATGACATACTTCTACTGGCTTAGACAAACCGAATAAACTCAACCTGTAACATGTTATAATGATTTTAAAACCAGTGATTGGTTTAATAAAATGAAGATTTGAAAAAAGCTTTGACTTGCAAACATAGGATATTATACCTTATAGAATTCTCCTGGACACCAAGTACACTTGTCTTGATCGTTATAGGCAATGTTAATGTACTGTTCGGTTCGATTAACCCTTCTTTAATGCCCACTTCAACCTCTAAAGTTGACTCCTCCTTTAAGAAATACGAACGATATTTTTACGAAATTCATAAAACTAACGCTTGATCCTAAATAAGGCTGGTTCGTCACTCTTATCGTAATACATTTGCTTCATGTTCCTACTCGAATAATTGGTCAATCGGACCGAAATTTATCCGAATTTTTGAATGAATTTTCAGTACGTTACGTACCTACTGATTAATCGTTTACGAGCGGCACAACATTATCTTCAAAATAAAGGAATATCAGCATTATCAAGCATGAATAACACCCTATAATACCCTCTTCCCTCCCAACTTAAGTATTAAACTTGCGCTAGAGTACACGTAGGTACTATACGACAATATCGCAATGGACGCAGCTGGCACCCTTAACTTTCGGACAACAGTTTGCTCCTTGGTCGTTTAACTATTGAGGCAACAATATCTAAAAGGTCAAGTTTAATGCATTTTATTTGTCTTCTTACCTCGGGTTCCTCCAACGTGAAATATCCCCAGAAATCTTTGCAAAGCACTTGAACCTCTTGATTGTAAGGGCAGTCCGTAAAGCAAGCTCGCATCTTAATATCAGGCGCGGGCGTGATCTGCGGCACCATTGCGTTGAATGTCACCGGTAGGACGATCGGTGGACTGTCAGACTGATCGATCTCCAGCTCCAAGTACGTTTGGTTTGCCCGTATTAAGTTAGCTGTTAGTGTCACCTTATAAAGACAAAGATTTATGATTAAGCTTTTCTTATTTTCTAATAAGGTTTTCTAATAAGTCCATGGGTAGGTTTGTTTTCCTTTCCAGGAAAACAACTTTCCTCTGTATCAAAAGTCAATATCGGTTGAACAGATGGGCCGTAAAAGAGAACACACTTGCACATTCATTATATTAGAGTATGAATTTATGACATTTTAATCGATTTCTAAAAAGGAGGTTTTCATATTACTTTCAACTATTTAACTTACACGCAAAGAAACCGTCGATTCCCGACCAATTTTTATTTTACATGGCTCGATATCAAACTCTCTAGGCCACTGAGGTAATTGCGGTTTAGGTTTGTCCGCCACAGCATAGTCTTGCAAGGTGATGCTACGCATTTCTGGGCCGTCCGATGATATATTCACATTAGCATCCACTGTTACTAGGGATTCGTTTATAACCTCCAACTCCAATGTTTTGGGAACTCCTAAAAGTCATTATCAGGAGTAATGTAAATGTATAGAAACGTGCAGACCAAATTTCAGCCGTGGTGGCCAATAGCTGCGAAAACTAGCCAACTGAAGTACCTCATATAGTGCACACGCGTGCGCAAACACTGGTGCACTCTATTCCCTATCTCTTATATCGCAGTAACTGGCATTCATCTGGCAATTAATTTAAATTAGAAATATTTAAAAATGCTACACATACCCACGCTGACTTTTCCAAAATCCAAGCAAGGTATACTGAACATCAACGATGGATAAATAACAACGCCTCTGAAAACATACATCACATGGAGCATTCAACAAATCGGTCTATTCGATGTTTACACTTATCTTACTAATTTCAAAATGTTATCTCCGAAGCTTTATCAATAATTTTCATTACTTATTATTTTTATGCAATAATCACAAAACTTCATAAAAACTGTCTCGCTCTAGATGTACAAAATTATGTAATTATTGATTATGAATTACTTTAAATACAGCTTGAGCACCACAGTAGTTCCTCGTATGATGAAATTGATTTCTTCGAAAAACGGTCCTTGATTAGAATTGCAGAAGGATATGATAAATATCTGCTTTTCGCCGGGACGCATGCAGTATGACTCCGGGGTGCAGGAGATTGTGCTTCCGAACAAGGGAGCTAAATGTTTGTATTCTATTATGCCATTTATATGACCTGTAAAAGAACATCGACAGCCTATGTTACCAGCTGATGCCCGCAACTTCATCCACGTGAATTGAATTCCTTTCTAATCCCCGTTTGATTTCCTGGGATAAGAAAAACTAGGTATATTCATACAAAAATCAAGTCGATCCGTTGCAGCGTGATTGAAAAACACAACCAAATATGAACACTTTCGCATTTATAATATAGGTAGGGTATTAATTGGTAGGAAATTTCGTTTCAGTCAATAGTACTTCAGTGACAATCTTAATGACTGATACCGCCACATTCGCAACTTAAGCAGCAGCATTATAAATTCAAAGAGCAATCGCCAGATTCATATTTCCCTTTAACTAATTATGTGGTGATCGTTAGGAAAGGTCTGTGTCCAAGTGTGAATATCAACAAACTGTTCGTCTTTGATAAACCAAATATTTTCTAAAACATTAAAATCGCAAGATTAAACTAGGCTAGACATGTTACAGTGTATGAGCATGTACGCCACCAGAGAAACTAACATAGTCGCGCTCAGGTGGAGGTAGAAACATGAGTTGGCCTTCGATGGAGGATAGGGAAACCATCACCGCAGAGCGAATAGGAATAATAAGCTGCCGTAGCACCGATGATGATGATATCCTTTGTTCAAATTAGTCCATTACCTTTGTTCGTAGCCACAATTTCGTAATTGTATATCTTGCTTATATAGACGTTATCCATGTCAAGGGTCTCCAAATTAAGATTTATTAACGGCGGTAACGAAGTGCCAACGATTTTCAAAGGCAGCCGACTGTTTACGCCGTCCACATCTAAATATAACGTTGCCTCAAAATCTCCTATTTCTTTAGGAGCAAATATTATTGTCAACTCTGTCGTCTTATTTGGCCAAAGTTTTCCTTTCTGAAAAATAAATAAAATAAACATAACAAACATATCGTAGAATGCTATTTCAATAACATCAGACAGCAAATTCCAGAGGATATAATATTAACATGATAAAAAAAATTCTCTTTACACTACATATCATGAAGTTCACACCATACAAAAACACAAAACAAAGATAGCGTACATTAAAATTAATAGGTCATCTGTCGATAATAACAGCTGTTCGCTAAAGAGGTTTATGCTCTTTAGTGAGCACTGGATGGAAGCACCATAAGAGGTGTATTTAACAATACTTACAATAGGAGTCACTGAAATATGTTTATTTTGAAAAACAAGGTTATCATCGGCCACCAGGGCTTGGATTTCATCATAAAATATCCTCGTGTAAACCCTTAAATGCTCTTCACTGCTCAGGACGTCGTAGTAAACCAATTTGTTTGACTTGGCCGATTCAGTTTGTTTCAGATCGTAAAATACTGTTGCCAACTTCACTTTGTCTTCAAAATCTATCATCATTACAGTAAGAGAATAATGGTGTGTAACAAGTGGAGTTGATATGGAAAAGAATGCTAATTATAATTATTTTAATACATGTTGATTGTCCTTCTAGGACATCAATTGTACCTAACTATCATCGATTATACCTCTAATATAATGCCATAAGTTTTGAATGAATATTGGCTTCAATATTATAAAATTTTCAGCATTGCCAGATTGGGCACCTTTGTTTGCGATAAATCGGATAGCAATTTAGAATTCCTGTTATATTTAGAGCGGCCATCTTAATGATAAAACAACGCACCAGGACCGTTCGATCTCTCGTTGTCAAATGTAAACAGCTCTAGCAGTAGACTGTAGTCGACCGCTCCGAGCGATCGCGACTCGCGGCTGCTTGACCGTTAATTTCATTGGAAAGTAAGACCATGAAATTGGGAAGTGGGGGAAAATTAGGAAGTTTTGATCGGCGTGCAATTGCAGCCGAAACAGTCAATCATCAGTTCCACAAGCAGCCCTTTGTACTTGCTCCTACCATACTATGTTGGTTTAATAGTCTGTTGTACTATGGATGTTTCGGGAAACTAAATTGACTCTATATGTATGAGCAACTTTGAGCACAGAATACATAATACTTAGCTTAAAAAGGAAACATCTTACCGTAATAAACGCAATCATTTTTCATGCACATATATGTGAGTGTATGGTTTGACTTGTTGGTAATCTTGAAAGTCTGTTGTCGCACCATGGTGTTGTAAGTGTCAAGAAATCTCACAACTTGCTTCTCTAACTCTATGCTTACTGTGTAAGTTGATCCTGTCAGCTTTATACAAAAGTTTTCCCCTGTTCGTATCAGAATCAGAATATATTTATAAGTACCAAAACTATAGGTAGGTAGGCAGGTTAACTGTAAGGTTTAATATCTTTAATCGTTACATAAGCAATAGGCATTTATAAGATTAAATGCAGAGGATGAATCTATATATAAAAGCGAAAGGTCACTGATTCATCACGATATCTCAGGAACTATAAAGCATACAGACTTGAAATTTGGAAGATAGGTTCCTGCTATGGTGTAGACGACCGCTAAGAAACGGTTTTGAGAAAATTCACCCCTAAGGGGTTGAGATGGGGGTTGGAAGTTTGCATGAAACTCCTTTGTTTTTGAAGTTAGAGACATGAAAATTGGCAATTAAGTTAATAGCTATAAATAATAAAAACCCATATAAGCAATTTTACGAAAATTCACCCCCAAAGAGGTTGTGAGTTTGTATGAAAATCCTATATGTTTGAAGTTAGAAACCGGAAAATCGGCATTTAAATTACGTTAGGGTGCAATAGGGGTGGGATGGAAGCTTACTTGAGGGTTTTTAAGTTTTTGATGTTAGAGGCTTGAAAATCGGAATGTAGGTTATTAGTTTTAAATAATAATAACCTGTACTAACAATTTTACGAAAATCCACCCTAACGGGTGCGAAATTGGGGTTGGAAGCTTGCATGTAGGTTTTTAAAATCGGCATTAAGGTTATTACTTATTAGTTTTAGCCGCTATATATACTAGGCTTTTTGCAGCGGGAAAATCTCATAGGAAATCAGAAATTTTACGCGGACGAAGTCGCGGGCGACCGCTAGTAAGGAATATAATTTTTAAATAAATGAATTGACGACGGAGATTCGAAAGATCTTGTAAAAATTGTTTGAATAAAGGACCATCTAAGTATTATAAGACGACTTTGACTGTTATGACGCGACGGCAATGAAAAACAAACAAGGTTCCTACATCCGACATCGAAAAAACCTACCCGTTTCGAAAGTTGCATTCATTATTCCCTGCGTGTCGCCCAGATGCATTGTTTTGAATGCGACTCTGATATCAATTTTTTGACTAGGATTCAAGTAAGCTGACTTAGGCTGCACTGAAAAAGGGCTGAAAATGAAAATAGGATGTAAAGCATAACATATTCTTAAAAACTAAATTAATAACGTCAAAAGTATCTTGGAAAATCTGATATCTGATATAATGATATTCAAGCCCTGAGATGACCGCATTCTAGATAATAATTGCACCTAATTACCGCTGACCTTAAGATGGATGTGCAAGACGGTAGACTATGTTTGGTGGCGCATTCTCGAAAAAGCGTATGTCCTAAAGTGGACCAACGCAAGATCGGAATTGGATTGGACTAATTACCATTTAGCATTGAGTGTAAACCCCGCAGGCACCATTCCTACGTTATGTACAGCAAGGAATAACTCATTTTCAATCTTCAGCGGCGTCCTCGGTATAGCAATTTGATCAGGAAAATCAAAGACAGGTCTCGGCCCCATAGCTAAAATAAAAAATACCGTTTAAGCCCCAAAAACGTCGCCAAAGTGTGGGCAAAGATAGAGAGTAGTTTTTGAATAATTGAATACTATAACAGCAATATGTTAATTTACATTCGCAAAGGTGGTTAAATAGATACATATCGGGTAAATTTTCATTGCCATTGCTACCTACCTGCCTGCCTGCCTTACCTACCTGCTAAATATGAAAATCGGTCGGGTAACTGGAAATTCGGCAAAATCACAAGTGGCGATTTGGTTGCTGACTTTAGTTGGTGAAACGTGCAGCGGAAACTGGCTGTCGTACATCCGGCAATGTCAATTAGTCTACTCACTACTGTAATTAATGGTTGTTAAAAGTGAAGGCTCAGCTCCGAAACCTACTTACCAATCAGTGGCAAAACATATTGATCAATGTCAGTGTAAAAGGTAACTCTATGCGTATAGTCCTCATACTGAACTGGTTGGAAGGTTACGGCGAATGTGACGCTGATGCCAGGTGCTAAGCGAGAGAGCAACTGGCCTCCAACCGGCTTGATGAAGAAGTAGGAAGATTCCTTGTATACCATGTTTAAGAATGCTGGGCCCTGTTTAGTTAAATATCACTTTATCAAACAGACCTTAATTTAAGTCACTGAGGCTAATTCTGTTGAAGTGGTTTTAGCTCCAAGTTCTAATTTTCTGTCAGAAAATCTTATAAGCAACAACTCTCAATTCAAACAGCTCTAATACAAAATTATATGTTACTAAACAGGTTTTGTTTCTCTCAGGGAAAAATTATATTTCTAGGTAGATTTTAAAACTACTACTACTACTAGAAGTTGCGGAACAATTCTAAAAGAAGTATCGAATTTGGTTAGCAAACCTTGCTTATATTCATAACAGAAAATTTAGCAACAAGCCTATCGTTAGGCTTAAAGTTCTGGAATACAATAACTCTTGGTGTGAATGATAGAACCACTTTGCTCGGTTTGCCACTGTGCACGATATTATCTACGACAATGTTGTTCAAACAGCGTATGCGCTCCGTAGTGCTCATCTTCATTTCCCTTTCGTACTCAGAGGGTATGATCTGAAAATATAAATACTTTGGATAGAGATTCAAAAGATAGACTTTACCAGCGTTAGCAGGATATGCATCGATAGAAAAAACGCATCTCCTTAAACTAGTATTAAGAACCATGTTTTCGGTGTAGGACGTTTAAAACGGTTAAAAATGAGGGACGTATTCCTAAGACTTGACAGGAATAAGCTGATGAGGTGATTTTAAAATAAATCCGATATGCCTGCTGAATTCATATAGATCCGGAAATATCAAAATAGGAAATAGTCTTATCCATGTCTGACCTCCTCTGATAGATCTGCTAGCTTGTTCCTCGCCAATAAATGGTACAAATCCGCTGTAAAATACCCATTTTGTTTGAATTTATGCAATATCTCCATTGCTCAAAGTTGTTCCCCAACAATCAACAATAACAATAATTGACAACATCATCCTCGTTGCTGCAATGTCATTTAATTTCAAAAAAAGAAACATTTACATACTGTAGAAAAGGTAAAGGATATGAAGACTTTTCTTGCAACGGACTTTAGAATCTTGCATTAGTCTTCAAAAGTGGACTGTGGATATAGAGAAGCATCCTGGCACAGCCAGAGACGTATTTAAAATGGAAAATACATATACTGAAATTCATTTTCAATCAAGTATATTTAGGCTTCCACCGCCCGCAAAACTGCTATTGTGGCCAATTCTGTTTAACACAATTTCATAAGATTTTAGATTAAGGCAACTACATATTGTAAATTGCTTCATTAAAACATATAAAAACTACTAACATAATTTACATATAAATAATGATTTTAGGCCTCTATTTAAGACTAGATGATGCCCGCGACTTCGTCCGCGTGAGTTAACATTTTTCATTCCCGCGGGAACTCTTGAATTTTCCCGGATAAAAAGGGGCCTGTATCCTTTTCCGGGATAACTACAGCCTATAAGTACCTGTACGAAATTTCATCAAAATCGGTTGAACTAATATTTTTTTGAACAGATTTTTTTTTTGATTCCCGCGGGAACTCTTGAATTTTCCGGTATAAAAAGTAGCCTATGTCCTTCCCAGAGATACAAACTATTGCTCTACCAAATTTCATCAAAATCGGTTGAACAGGTGGGCCGTGAATCGTAGTAGACAGACAGCTGGACAGACAAACAAAAACACTTTCGCATTTATAATGTAATATTACTATGGATAAAAAGGGATGTAAAAGAGACGTCGACCTCTAGTTCATCACAAATTCGCGAGGTAGGTACTTAGCTAACACATAGAGTTGAGAGCGGAAATAGCATCGCGTATTAATTTTAGTAGAAACAGGGCAACGCGGACAGAAATAGAGGCGATGTCGGCGCACGCGTCTTTTCGCTGTCAATTTCATCCGGATAGGGCGCAAGATTATACAGATTTCAGGACGCCTGCTGTGCTAGTGGCCTGTAGTGATCGTGTGTACTGTGCCACATCAGATTACGCGAGTGCAGTGTTCATGGATCAGTGAATAGTTTCATAGACAACTAGTAAGAGATATGCCGCATACCGTCAAATTTTTCTGTTCAAAGTGTTACAGTTGCTACAAATAGTTAGTGGTGTGTAAGAAAATAAGGATTTAGGACCAAAGGCAAGTATTTTAACGTCTATACTTACTTCTAGATTATAATAAATGGGTTAGAGAATCTTGTAACATGTTCACATATTATGTTGTGGCAAGTTTGTGAATGCTTTCGATATTTTGGGATATGAGAGGCGGAATAAATGGGTCGACGAGCGCTCGCGCCGCGGCTACGCCCGCCCGATCCCGGTCGCAGCTGCCGCGGCCGTTTACTTTGCATCGTATAATTTTCTATTATTACTAAATAAATTAGGACATATTCTGTGAAAATTAATGTCCCAAAATTATGTATACAATCTCGTAAACCCTCACATACCATATTCTCAATTTTTCTCAGATTCATATTATATATACCTATACAAGAATTGCTCGTGAAAAGCTATTAGATAAATATTATATTTATAGATTTTCCTTTCTTTCCAACATTTATTCATTTTCCCAAACAATTCGAAATGTTGTAGAAATTAAAATGACACTTTTTTTATGAGGCTTGTAATTGTACCTACTACTCT
The DNA here is from genome assembly GCA_964035005.1 of Erebia palarica. Taxonomy (NCBI): domain Eukaryota; kingdom Metazoa; phylum Arthropoda; class Insecta; order Lepidoptera; family Nymphalidae; genus Erebia; species Erebia palarica. The sequence continues at coordinate 34,013,254 of OZ035985.1, read as the reverse complement.
TAAATTTTAGGAAATGCATTCACAATAGAAATTGTTTTTTAGTTTTACTTTCAGATACGGAAAACATAAAACATAGACATATTTACGATAACTATGATAGTGTCAATAAACTCGTAAAACTAGATAAAGCCGACTTCCGATACTTTACTGCTTTTTTATTTTCTACTGGTGCATAAAAGATTAGGACCTTAGACTAATTTCGATGCTTAGTACTTATTAGCTCAATTGATAGGTTTTCTGGCTCCAATCTTTGAGTGTATTAAGTATTAATATCCTATTTGGTTAAATGCTCGAAGTATGTCCTTCGCCAACCAGTTTTTTAAATGGTGCCAAATATCTTTGAAATGGCTGAGTAGTTCAGGTGTGAATATAAATCTTATATATAAAATTCTCGTGTCACAATGTTAGTTACCGTACTCCTCCGAGACGGCTTGACCGAATTTATGAAATTTTATATGCATGGCTACTAAGTATCTATTTTTCATACCCCTTAAATACCTCAATCCTCGCGGTAGGAGTCGCGGGCATCAGCTAGTAATAATATAGAACCATCAGACATATCTTTCCTGAAATTGTATCGTTCACGTCTGTTGGTACTGGCGACGTCCAGTGGCATGCATGTCATGTACACGTAAAAGCACTGCTTACCCAAGTTGAAATAGCTTATAGCATTCCCATAACATAACGCGCATTGTATATGGTGCCTATTCTTATTCTCTGACACCATTAAGCCATTAGATAGGGTCACTAAAATTCCTTGTCACCTTTAAAATTCTACATCAATGCCTTGGTATAAGCTTATATTTTATTCGTCCTAGAGCTACTTGGGAACTTAACGATCTCTCAGATGCAGTGGTGAGCTCTTATAAGGTGGAAGTTTCGGATTTGAATTTATAATTTCCGAGTTCTATTTGGTTTGATTCTCTTTGATACCACCCTACCGGCAATGACCTACCGCCAGACCATAGCGTATTTGCACTATGCCATGTAGAAATTTAGAAACCGATTAGGGGTAAGTATGGGAGCTTAACATTACTGCCATTACCCCTACCAGGTTACCCTGCTACCTCTTTAGAGCAGAATCGTGCACAGGGCTTGAAGCTAGGGTAGGCATTATTTAATCAGAAAGCCTATGGCTGGCTATACTGGCTTATAATGAAATGAGCATTGACGTATTTCCATTTGGGTAAACAGTGCTTTTATGCCTCTATGAACTGCACGCCACTGGTTTAGAGTGCATCATCTCTTATAATCCAGGAGAGCACGCAGTTAAGGCCTTACTTGTAGAACAATTTATTTAAAAAAATATAACTAAGAACTGTCTCCATCACGTTAGTTCTCAAACTTAAAATACAGCATCAAAATCGGTCCATTCGTTTGGATGCTACATGATGCCACAGAACACAGACAGACACACAGATACACACGTTAAACTTATAAAACCCCTCTTTTTGCGTCGGTGATAAAAAAAACACAAGGTTGTTATTACATTAGTGTTTTATTTTAACCACTACAAGTTAGCCCTTGACTGCGATCTCACCTGATGGTAAGTGATGATGCAGTCTAAGATGGTATCGGGCTAACCTGTTAGGGGCATGGTAGTTATATTATACCTATACCTACCCCTATTCGGTTTCTACACGGCATCGTCCTGGAACGCTAAATCGCTTGGCGGCACGTCTTTGCCGGTAGGGTGGTAACAAGCCAGGGAAAATTCGGAAATTATAAATTCCCAAATTGACCCTGCCGGGGATCGAACCCGGGACCTCCGCACGTTAATACAACAGCGCTACACACTGCGCCACGGAGGTCGTCAAAAATGATAAAAACAAGGACTACGAGTATTACGTATCTACCCTCGTAATAACCTAAATAAGTAATTCCAGTCCTACAAGAATTCTACACTCTACTTACAGCGCAATCTTTGTTTCTTTGTCTATTTTAGTTTATCCCATTTGATCCAGTTTTCAGGTCAGTGTTCTGTATAGCACGCAGTTTTAGTGTCGAGTTGTCGACATCGTTGCATCGTTATTTATATCAACACCCAAACACACATACCATTTCAAAGCACAGGTACAGTTTGGCAATAATCGACGCCAATACAAATTGCGACTATTAGTAAAGGTTTTGTGCATTTAGGGCTTACATACCTGTGTTTCTTAAAACAAGTAAAAATTGTTTTATACCCACTCGGAAAGTACCTTCTTACTTTTTCAACCAAATATGCGGACCGAAAAAATGTATGAAAATTCCATAGAGTAAATATATGGGCTTTGATTATGTATATGGGAGGAAAATACATAATATACATAATCAAAGTATAGGGGAAAATCCATTGTTAACGCGCAGTTTTTTTTTAATTTTAAGTAAAATCGGTCCACAAATATATGTAAACTATATCAGATAATAATATGTAAAATAATCTTATATTATTCATATCAATAAATTTATATTAATTAATTAGGTATCTAGGTATAGTGGAACTAAAATTTCACTCATTTTTCCTTTTTTTTGAGTCTGTCAAGTGAGATGAGAGTGTAAAATGGCATGGAATTAAAAATTTTATGACTGAATAGGTTCTATGGTCTAGATCAGAGATTCCCAAAGTGGTCAATATCGACCTCCAGGCGTCGATATCGGTTTCCCAGGGGTCGATATAAACTAAAACTGATTTTGGGGGTCGATGAGGTATAAAAATCGACCCCTATTAATTAACATAAGTTCTTATTTGAAACTGTCAAGATACTGTATAACTTGTGTTACGTTTACCCACTTGTTATAAGGATGAACAATATTTTAGTACGAAGTACCATTGTTGTACTTTTAAAAAACTTTTCATCATCATACTTAGTCGAAAAAGGCTTCAGTGTGCTTATAAACATTTTGACAAAACAAAGAAATCGTTTGAAAATCAAAGAACGCGGAGATTCAAGGCTGCAACTCACCCAATATTGAACCCGTTTTTAGCTAGATTGGTAGACGGTTAACCTTTGCGATTTTAATATTTTTTTCAAAAATAATTACCTATTTAAGTATTTTTACGTAATTTGCATTAATCATGCTAATATTATAAAGGCGAAAGTGTGTCCTTCAATCACGCCACAACTTAGCAACGTGATTTATTGCATGGGTATAGTTGAGGACCTGCAGAGTGACATAGGCTACTTTTTATCTCGGAAAATAAAGGTGTTCACGAGAGAATTAAAAAGAACTTAAGTCTCGGGCATCAGCTAGTAATTAATGATATATTTACTGAATTTTATATCCATTTATTTTGTTAAATTTTGATGAGAAAATGATTTCAAGTTTTCTAAAAACTAGAGATAGGATTTTTAAAGTAATTTGGCTATGGAGGTCTGAGGTATCAGTTCATTTTGGAAAAGGGGTCTCTTGCCCAAAATAGTTTGGGAATCCCTGGTCTAGATAGATCTTTGCCTTTTTTAAATTAATCTCAGTGTTGGTAATAGAGTTCATTATTCGACTTGATTGTATTTTCGATTTTTGTCTTATACACTGTGTAGGGTGTATAAGTTTTAATTTTGTTTATCAACTATTAAAAGCAAATTGCTGTATAACCAAGGAACGAGAAGCTTAATTCGATATAATCCGCCAAAACAGAAAATCTAAATTGCTAGATAGGATCGTAGTTTGTGATATAAGAGCGATAAGTAATTTTTAACAATACAATTTTTAATTTCATGAATTATTAATTTCATCAATCCACATCTAAATGGTTAGGTATAGGTTTTCTACATACATAGTCAATATCATTATGAACCTGAAACTTACAAAAATAAAAAATAAACCGAAATAAAAATAGGGCACGAGGGCAGTACCCAGTATGTACCCTTCCCTTATATAAAAAGTACTCTGTGGAACTACCTAAATTTAACTTACAAGCCCTGTTTACTGCCTCTGTAAGTGCATTTTTCGAGCAAATGTATTGAATATACTTTTAAATCCGCAGATGTTAAAGAACCGTGGTAGAGACCCGCGCTCGGCGGTGCCCAACACGCCAACGATGTCGATCAGATCAACCCTCCACCGTGCGCCCATGGCTAAGCCGGAGCCCGACTACGAGGTGGTGGAGTTCCCGTCAGACCAATACGTCAACGCGAAGCTGCAGCCACCGCCGCCCCCGCCACCGAGGCCACCTACAGGTGATACAGATACATGGGGCTTTTGCAATTTTGCTTATATTCTGCACTGGTGCACAGTACACACTATAGTGAACTCGATTGTTTTTGATTTATACCGGCAAATAGGGATGATCCCTATATCAAAGATAAATTATTTCTAACTGATTATTAAATAGAGGATCTTCCAAAAGTCGTAATATTCACGTCCCCTAATAGTTTTATGTCGAATAACCATTTTAAACTATCGATTCAAGTAAAAAAGTGTGTCGAACTTTAATGACGTCACATTTTAGAATTTCATAAAAATCCCATAGTTACCTAAGACGTGTTTTGACGTTTGAAAAAAAATTGCCAATTTGACTATTTGTCAAATACCCAATTATAAGTTCCTACTTTTTTCTACCCTTTTCTGATCCTTTCCAAAATTCCGTTTTTTTTTTGTGTTTTGTTGTGATTGTGATTTTACTATTATAAAACATGTTTCTCAGTTTAAAAAAAAATATTGTCTATGGCTCAAACGCTCGACGCGCGGAGCCACTAAACACAAGAAGAAGAAGTTCCTACTTTATCGTAGTTCCCACTTGGCAGGTCACCCACTAGATGCGGATGCGTCGTGCGGTCTGTGCGGGGGCGGGGGCGCGCGCGTGCGCTGCACAGAGTGCGGGCGGCGGGCCCTGTGCGCCTCGTGCGACGATATGTACCACCGGCACCCTAAGCGGAGGCATCATCAGCGACAGGTGATGTACATCCTATACGTGGAGGTTTTTGACGACCTCGCAGCAGTGGCGTGCAGTTCATAGAGGCATACATGCACTGCTTACCCTAATGGAAATAGGTCAATGTCCATTTTCCATTATACCAGTCAGTAAATAGGTTTTCTGACTAACTAATGCCTACCCTAGCTTCAAGCCCTGTGCACGCCACTGCCTCCCAGGTCCAGTAACGCGGGGGGTCTCGGATTCGATTCCCGGATGGATCTGTTTGGGAATTTATAATTTCTGAATTTTCTCTGGTCTGGTCTGCTGGGAGGCTTCGGCTGTGGCTAGTCACCAGCCCTACCTAAGACGTACCACTAAGCGATTTAGCGTTCCGTTACGATGCCGTGTAAAAACTGTCTAGGGGTATGGGTTTAATATAATTGCCGTACCCCTAACAACTTAGCCCGCGACCATCTTAGACTGCCTCATCAAGTTTACCATCAGGTGAGATCGCAGTCAAGGGCTAACTTTTAGTGGAATAAAAAAAAGGAAAAAGCTAGCTAAACCGCCCACTTCGCTGACTAAACTCTTTCTAGTATTTTATAGAGCAATCTTACAAACAAAATTGCGCATTTTATCAGACTAAGAGATAGCTGCACTTTTGGTAACTATCGCCAGAAAGGCTGATTCAGTATTAGGTGGATGTAGGGCTCTCCACTGATGACGATAGTGAAAGTCTGCCCGCTGCGGATGGGCCTTTCACTAGATATGGCCGCTTAAAGACGGTGTATGATTACTAAAAATGAACCACAAGTGGGAAGTCTGATTCTTGTACAGTATTAAAGTATGCACAGTACCTCTGTAAACAGTATAAGAACCGACGCTATTCATCGGGCCTTTCATGTCACGTTAAGAATTTTTTTTATTTGCCCTTTTGAAGAGTCCCATATTATAAACATGAGGAAACACAGAAGATGGAAGCTGGTTCCATAATTTTAGATGTTGTTTTCTTTGTGCTGAGACGTTCTTGTTTCTAATAGATTTCGTTTAAATAGTTGCTTCTTTGTTTTTTCTAACTTTAGAAGGTACTTACACTAAGGACACTCGTGTCTAAAAAAGACAATTAGTATCCTATAATTAATGTTAACGACGTCAAAATGTTGGCTTCAAGCCCGCTCTTGGTTACATTATGTAAACAAAGTGACGAACCCAATCGTAAATAATAAAATAGAGATGAATGTAGATGGTACCGGCAATGCTGTCGACGAAATTGATACTTTTTACTATTATAATGAAACACTGGTTATCTAGTTACTTTACACATTAATTTAGCAATTCACACAGACACAGCCTCCTTAATTATAAGATCTATTATTGAGTCTACAGACCAGTGTGTCCACCTTCGACCATGCAGGGCGTAGATTAAAAAATAATGCCTCTTTTATTTCACTGTACATTGAGTCTTACACGATTTCTCAGTTACCACAGAACTCTAAATGTAAACTCTATTACTTATTCTATATTACTCTGTAACTAAGGAGCAGATATCTTGTCATAATTTCTCCCTCGGGCTGAGAAGGGCTTTGCCATAGTCCACCACGCCGCGGCCAAGTGCTGATTAGCAGACTTCACACACTCTAAGAACTGTCGGGCATGCAGGGTTCCTCGCGGGGTTTTCCTTCACCGTTAAAGCAAGTGATACATATTTACTTAAAACGCACATTCTTAGCCCCGAAAATAAAGAGGTGCGTCTTTTTTCTTGCTTGCAATCAGACTTGCTGACGTGGAGCGTGCTTGCCAAGAAGATGCCTAATAGGGATGATGACAACTCAATCAAATCAGCAACTCTTTATCAAACGCTCTTCTAGTATGGAAGTCGTATGAAATTCGCAATTATGACGTCATCAAATTTCAATGCACTTTTTTCTTTAATCTACCATGTATTATAAAATGGTAATCAAACTTAAAACTAACCGAGAATGTGAATTTTGGGTTTTTTTGAAGATTTGAACTCTATTTAATAATCAGTTAGAAATAATTTATTTTTGATTTAAGCATCATCCTTATTCACTCTTAATTTGAAGATACCAACATGATAAGTGGAGGGAAATAGCGTGCTCCAGGGTGGTCGGAGTGATGGCCGAGGTATAGGAGGCCGCAAGTCTCGCACGCGTAAAGGGCTCATACAGCATGCCTGCGATATCGCGCGACTCAGGTCGCAGCCACTTCCAGCGACGAATGCAGTGCAGGCGAGTGGCGACCACAATGTCGCCGGCAGGCTGCACGAGTCCTAATTTATATCAGTTAGTCAACTCGGAACTTTTCATTTAATAAAAAAGGGCATAGAAATCGTAATATTTTGCATGTTTCAGGCGTTATCACACTCGCAGCTGCATGATGAGCGACCCCCATTACCGCCGAAGGTTGCGCCGCCGGTTCCACCGCCGCGGAGACACAAGGTAAAGACATACCTTACATCCAAGCATATTCACCTTATTCCTCTTTTTAAATATTTTATTTTAGTTAGGCGTATAGCTCGCTCGAATGCACTACCTACTAACATTCTTGAAATTTTAGCTTATTTACCTACCACTTTTTTATATTGTTAGACGCTATAACTATTATGTTATCAAGCAGTTAAAATCGAATATACTTACTGGTTGTGTCAGATAAAAAGCATCCGGCTTGCCTGTGTAGGAAGTGATTTACGCTGTGGTAATGGTGATGCAATCTAAGACAGAAGCGGGCTAACCTGAAAGGGGTACAGCCACACAGATTAAAGCAGTTTAATTTAATTCTAATTGGATTATAGGCGGCTTGCCACAATACTGTGATATCCATCAGACTTATCTAAATTATGTTCAACAGTTTTAGTGGGATTATAACGTTAGTAAAATGAATTGTTCAACAGATAAGCGGCGATAGGTTAAGCGCAAGTCCCCTCCCACCTGCAATAGACCAACGTCGCGGTACACTCAACCCGTCGATGGGGATGCCCAAACCAATGGGAACTATAACCAATAGCAACCACTTCGTGTCCCAACGGCCACCGATGCAGCATCCGCACCCAGTGCCGTCGATGACGTCACACGTGGGCAGTGTGCCATACTTGCCAAACACTGCGCATCACTCAAACGCACCTGTCGCAATCCACGACCAGTCCAACACTTTGGGGCATTTCTCGTCCTGGAATCGACCTCGCGGCTCACTGCCTGGCTTTAATGCGCCCCCAAATGTTGTACGTATACCTAACTAGCATTATAAATTTTTGAAATATTGAGTAAAACCATCACAGCATTTAACTTAAAATGGGCATTAGTTTTAAAAATATAGATAGATAGATAAACTCTTTATTGCTACACAAGACATAAAAATACATAGAAAAGTAACAAAACAAAACAAAGTGCGCAAGGGCGGTCTTATCACTAAAAGTGATCTCCTCCAGACAACCCATAATAATATAAATAGTTAATTATTAAAAGAAAGTTTTATGTGAAAGTTGAAAGCTATTACGTACATATAATCTTCAATATTTGATTATCTGATAGTTATCGCTGATATTTATCAAATTTTCGCCCAGTTACTTAGTAATAAAGGAATGTACCTATTTAAAAAATTTCAAATCTTTTTTGGAACAATTTAATAATCTGTAAACTCTGAACTTATCCCCAATAATTTTTAATACCAGATGCAAGCTCCTCCATTAGAACCATGGGAAGCGCAAGAGAATATCTCCACCCAGAGTTGGGGCCGACCCTTGCGTCGCGGAACATCAGTTATGGAACTTGGCGGTGCACCACCAGGGTGTCCTGGTTGCGCCCACTGTGCGTCTAATCCATGGCGCTATGGCAGCTGCGCAAACTTGGACCATTCGTGGGTTGGCCACAGCCCCTGGCCACAGACCTGTTGTGTGCCGCACCCGGAGACCCACAGTCCACGAATGTTACCACATCCACATGCTCACCCCCCGCACACTCCACAACCATATCGGAGAGGTAAGAATAAGACCTACTGAAGTTATATCATCCGGTGTATATGTCACCGTAAGATTGTAAAAACCGTTAGATTATAATCTAACTCGCGAAATTCTAAACTGTCGAAAGATTGTGAACTGTTCAATGTTCTGAGTGTAAATTTTAGAAATATTCATTTTATTAATGTTTCTTGTCTCTTTCTTGTAGGTTAGGTTAGGGTTCGACATAAAGAACCAAGCAGTGCCCGGCCGCAGGCCGGGCACTTAGGTTTTATCGGGTTTAAATACCTATCAGATTACAATCTACCGGAAAATAATGCGTTAAATTCTAATCTTTCGACAGTTTAGAATTTCGCGAGTTAGATTATAATCAAACGGTTTTTACAATCTTACGGTGACATATATACCTACCCGTTAACGGCGGACCTTTTAGTGTAAGCGCAGCAGGGCGATTATGCAAAACCTGCATACAGTCACAATGGTTGTGATTGGCTGAATTTATGGTATTTTTGCTGCGTCAATGGATTTTGGCTAATAGTGGAAGAGTGTCAACAAATCAGAGGTGATTGCGATCGTTATACACTGTTGCTGTCATTTTTAACCAATCGCCCTCGAATTGCCAAATTTTGTTTTTAAAGTCCAATTGCAGGGCGTACCTGCAATGTAACTGAACCGACGCGACGCATTGTAGGCATAGTGGAAAGAGGCTCGTGGCTGGGACTTTTGTGAACTTAAGCGTTTGACGTCCAGGTCTTGAAGACGTCTTTCCTCAAAATCTATGACAGCCATATGTATACAGAGATGTGCCACTCCAGCCTTAGTCGCGCAAGTTCTCACCTATCACTTCGTATATTTCATGCGATGAGATGATGCATCCTTGTAGCGTAAGAGTTGATTATCTGTATACTCAATGTGTGGGAGTTTGGAGCTGGCTTGCAGTCTTAAAACGCTGATTTACGACTATCAAAATCGTTCTTGCTTTTGTCCAACAAATAAGTTAATAAAGACAAGCTATGATAGAATTCATTAATTCTTCCGACGGACGAATTAAAACTACTTTTGTGTTCAATAGCGGACAGTCGAGCAGTGTCTCGTGCAGCCTCAAGGGCCGGGTCGCGCGCCGCATCTCCTGCTTTAAGCGTGCGCTCCCGTGCGTCCCGACGATCCAAACACCGGACTCCATCCCCACCTCCATTACCCTCAAGCGACGCTGACTCTGAGAGCGAAAACGAAAGTGACAGCAAGGAAAGTGAAAGACCATCCTTAAAAGTAAATAAAATGCAAGATGATGACAGTGACACTCTGGGGCCGCCCCCACCGCCTCCCAACTCATCTTGGCAATGCGAGCATTGTACGTTTGTTAATGAACCTGGACTGAGGGTGTGTGTGGTTTGCTGTCGCACACCAATTGTCAAACCAAAAACTATTTCGACCGACGCAATAAACAATGGAGTAGCAAGACTCAGAGTGACGGAAAAATCTTCCCCTTCCCCTACAAGTAATCCAATAGAAGATCGTCGAAAAAGAAATGGTAAGTAATCTACTTCTTTTGTGCTGCATTTCAAAGGTTGGTAGAAAAGTGAATTATTAACTTTTTTTCCAGATGATAAAGTCAATAAAGCAGCAAAAGCTTCTAAAGAACGTACTTCCACCGGGTGTGGGCCTTCTCCACCTCGCGAAGAAAGGCCTGCACTTAAATCACCGAACAGAATAGCTACTCCCACAAGGGAACCAAGCAATGAACGAATTGTACAAACTCGGATTCGTCACGATATAGCAGTTGGACCATCACCACCCAAAGAACTTCAGAATAAACAGCAAGCAGTATCAACGTCCCGAATCACATCGACGGTTCAATCTTCAATTCAAGACCGTTTTGATGTTCGATCGTCTCCTAAAAGTGGGACACCTGTACGGGAAGCCTCAACAAAGCACAGCGTGTCCGTTGGCCCGTCACCGCCCCGCGATAGTCCACTTCGAGTAGTGGCCTCTATTCGTAATATCTCGCCAAATTTTCAAAAAAAGTCCGTTGGAAACTCGCCACCTCGAGAACCTGATCGACCTTCGTCCAGATCAAGTCGAACAAACACTGGGACTTCTCCTCCGCCACAGAGCATTTCTACACAAGTAAGTTTGTTATGCCGACAACAGTACCTAATTACCATTCAATTTTGTATGCATATTTCCTAAATACTACCTTTCTTTCCAGACCTACGAGGTACCGAATAACTGGGATCGCGCTCAGTCGGTATCTCGATCATCGCGGCCACGACATCGCGTGCAAGATGAGAGTCGACGGGAAAGATCACACAGTCGACTTTCACTGTCTAGTGATACTCGTGTGAGTAGAACATTTTGTGGTAGAACTATAAAAGGTGGTTAGTGAGAAAGATGCAAATAAAGGAAAATAGTCCAAAAACCAAAGATTTTCAAGAAATCTCAAACATAGCTGAGACTCTTCATATAAGCATTTTACTGTCCCTTTTAAGCGCTAAAAAATTAACTCCCAAGAACTTTTTAGGAGAGCGAACGTAGCGTCCGTACCATTGGAGGTCGGTGGGAATGGCGCGAACCCCGCGACAGTAGCCCCAGCGGTGAATGGAGCGAGAGCGAACGACGCCGAAACTCTACGCGGCTTACGCGAAGAGCCTCTCATCTCGACCTCCGTCGGAATCGCGCCGTCCGACGGTCCAGCATTTACGGCTCAGAGGTAAGGACATGAAATAAAGATGCTAAGTATCCAAAAGAACAGGCGTCGGTGGACGCCCAACACATTATTGGTCAAAATGATTTTACTTCATTGGACTAAACTGGACCGCTCTTATCCTTTCTGGTCCTTTCGGATCCAGTTCAGTCAGTCAAGTAAAAACAGTTGCAATCTTGTTTGTCTTGAGGAATTTTACAGTGTGATGATTTTCCTTGTCATTTAACTCCAACGATACATAAAAAAACATCACTTCAAAAACCTGGACAGCGTAAATAATACCTAACTATATTACGATTCCTGTTTTGCAGGGCCCATCACCGGAACCGTTGTCCAACAATCGCGCAATATCCCTCGAAGCACTCGCTGGTGCGGGATCGAGACGGGAGGCTGAAAGAGGCTTAGAACTGGCCCGCCTGATGAGCGACGCTGAGAGGCTCGGCTTCAGTGCCGCTGAAGTTCACGCGGCATTGGCACAAAACCCTGTTGCACCATTAGCATGGCTGAGTGAAAGATGGCCGAGCCTTTGTGCGGGCGTCCGTGCCGCGGCTGCTCGACTCGCGCCAGGCGTTAATGTGACCGAGCTCGAAGCGCGAGCGGCCTTGGCCAGACATAGGGGCGCCATGTGGCCCGCGGTCAACGAATGCGTCGAGCGATCACGACGACAGGTAATGAGTTTTTCTCTAGCTATCACTCAATGTTGACATAATAATATACAAGGAAGAACTTTTTAAAGTTCCTGTTTAAATTTTATATTTAGTAAAATCAACTATTTTAGGCAGAAGTAATCGGTGTTGGTGAAGAGGGTAGATTGCGCGGTCACGTATGGGGTCCACCGACTGGAGTTGACGATGACGCTGTCCCTCCAGCCACTCAAACCAGCCGTTCACACCGCACACGCGGTAATCTAAAGCATCCAAAAAAAACATAACATTGCATAATAAAAAAGTCACCATATCGTCATAACATTCACGTTTACATTTCAGCGGAAGACAGTTCAGATGATATCGAAGTAACTACAAAAAAATTTCAAGATGATGACTGGATGTACTTACCATTAGACATACAGACCAAAAATGATTATGAATTTGAAAGCCCAATCAAAAAAGAAAACACAAATGCAACTAATGATATCAGTAACGATATAGCTGAGAAATTAAAATCACTTCTAATCCAAGCCGGCATTCCTCAGATAGATGAGAAATTGCTTTTAAAGGGTTTATTAGGTACCAATCTCATACAAGCAAAGGAAAGTAACGTAGCACAAGACAATAATCAAAATAATAAACACAATTTAGCAGAGTTCATTCAATCTGAAAATGACTTCATTGATGCATATAATGCATTAACAAGATTGAGTCCACTACCAAATTTAAATGAAAAAAAGAACACGGAAACCAAAGAAGAATCCGAAAAAATAATTCCAGTTAAAAAGCATCTGCCCAGTAGCAAAATTTTATCTTACGAATCATCATCAACCGCAGACGATTTACAACACAAACAAAAAAAAATACCAGTACATAAACAACCAATCAAGAAGATGACTAATCATGATAATATAATGAAAAGTACACATGTTACTCTTAACAATAAAAATGAAAAGCTTAAACTTAATGACAACTTTTTTAAAACCCAAGAAATTTATTCGAATACGCAGGCACTAAATTTAAAAACTGAAGAAAGAGATAAACCCAATAATCTTAACGATATAGTAGATAATACACAAAAACTAATCCAACAAATGAAAAAAGAAATTCACTCAGATATTCATTCCTTGCAAGGTAAAAGTAGTACACAAAGCGAAGCAGGCGATAGTTCCAATGAATCGCATTCATTTTCTGACAAGGAATCCAGTTATAGCAACAGTCAAGATGAATCTGGAGATCTAACATCTGATGAAAAAGAAGTTACCTATAGTGGTGATGAAAACATACCTGAAGTTACTGAAACGAAGAATATTGAACACAACGAAAACCGAGGGTCTGTCAATAGAACTAGTTCTGAAGACAATGAAAACTTTGAAGAAGCATTGGATCACGTAGAAAATGAAATAGATAATTTTCAAGAAACAAACATAGAAATATTGAATTCTATTGCCAAAAGTTTGCAACAGGAGCATTTTTTTACTGTGGAAATAAATGAACCTCGACAAAGCAATAAGAGCAGTCAAGATGTAAATAACAACCTGTTCGCAGCAGTGGATAGTTTTGAAGAAATTTATCAACAGCTGAGTAGTAATACAGAAAAAAATGAACTAAGTGAATCTCCAACTTCTACTAAACATCGTACGTCTTTAAACAATAGTTTTAAGCCAGAACACATTTTTCCCAAGGAAAAACTTGCTTCTAGCTATATAAAACATGACATAAGTGCATCAAAGTTTAGACCAGCTTCTCCAATTAAATTATTAATAACAGAAAGTGAACATCATGTTCTCACAGCATTAATAGAAAATTTTGAAGAAGAGAAGAGTAAGTTATTGGAAAATCCAATGAATAGTTATCAAGAAAATGACTTTCCTACCGAACAAAGTGTGGAACTTACTATCAATAATGTACCAACAATAAATACATTAGAACAAAATGATGAAAATGATTCAAACATAACAATCGAAGGTTCAATTAAAATTAATACTATAGATAATTTAATCGAAGAAAACACTTTAAAAAACTACTCAGATGACGAAATGACGGATAAAGAAGAAGACTTTAATGGACAAGAAAACTACCAAGATGGTATTGTTCTTACCCTTAATAACTTAACAGATAATAATAAGCAAAACTACAGTGACCCTACTAAAACACCTATGATTCAAGATACCGAAACTTCAAATAATGTGAAAGGTACATCTAAAACAAAATCGCCATCAATTATAAGCAAATCAAATATTCCCAAACTTGTAAAGAACATGCACAATGGTAAACAGAAAAATGATAAGAATGCAAATAAAGTAATTGCGTCGAAAGTGCCAGTACGAAGGGCTAGCTTAAAACAGTACCCTGCACCACATCCGCCAAAATCTCGATTTGGACATATACAAAGTGGATTTGTCAAACAACTGCAAACTAGACTTTTCAGTACCAAAGGCAGTAAAACAGCGGCACAGACGCAACTCCCACCAGCTGCAGAGACGTCACAACAAAAAATAATTACAGATCCAAAGACGGTTGAAATCAAAGCTTCCACTTCAACGATGGTTAAGAAAAAGCTGGCACCCCCTCCTCCCGTCCAGACATCAAAAGAATTATCTCCACCTAAAACGCATTTAGCGAAAGAAAAAAATAAATTCTTCCGTGAAACATGTCGTACTGAAGATGAATGGACCGAAAGTGAAGGAGAAGATCAAAATATACAACTAAACGCTAATAAAGAGGAGCCTAATCCAGCGGTGCCGTCACCGCCGCAGCCTATAACAATGCGTCAAGTGTCCGGTCAACTTATCGACTTAGCTCTAGTTCGTTTGCCTGAAGGTTCTCCAGAGGTAATAAATGTTTAAATAAATTTGGAAATTTTACCTCAATACAAAAAAAAAACTAATCTATTTTTATATTATCCAGCGACAAGCTCGCATGCTTCTAGCAGAAGGTGCCACAGAAAATTGGGAACAAGCACAGCTAGCGGTGAAACTGATATCACAAGGAACAGACACGCCCGCTGCTCTCTTAGCTGCATTAGAATGTACTGACCTTACATCCGCTCTGGCCTACTTGCACCAAGACTGTGAACTCTGTGCCTCCAAATTTCCTGAACACGAGGTAAAAATGTTGTGTTCACAAAGTTATACGAAATTATAATATGTCAAAAATTATACGTTTGCAACCGGCTTCTGAAATGTTAACAATTCCACTAGATTAGGTTTTGAAAATCCATTTTTAATTTAAAATACTAACTGGAGTAATGGTACAGAGACTACAGAGTGAAGAGTGAAGTTGGATCTATACATAAAAAAATTGTGAAGATCATGCAATGATGATCCTCAGAGATGGATTGACGAGTGATCCGTATAGGAATCCACGATGGATATCTCAACGGACCACTGCAATTATTAAGAAGCACTAATTTATTTCTCTTTCTAAATAGGTTATGTTTTGCAGATGGTCTCAATGTTGCGCTGCACGCACAGGTGTTGCCGAGAGTGTGCACGTTACTACTTCACAGTGCAGATTACAGAACGCAGCATCGCCGACTGTGTTTGTCCATATTGTAAAGAGCCCGATTTGGAAAATCTGCCAGAAGACGACTGGCTCGACTACTTCGCCCATATGGATATATTGTTGAAGACATTACTGGAGACAGAAACTCATGAACTCTTTCAAAGAAAGGTAAGGCTTTTGAATCTTGTTCGGCCTTCCAGGCACTATACTGCTTCAGTATCGCTAACTGAGCCACACGCGTAGATTACAATACAATTTCAGTGAATCCTCAAATGGCTTGAAATAAATTTCGGCCACGGCAGCCAATCTCAACGTAGACAAGCCAACGAGACGCAGGAAATAATATTTAGTACTTAATTGTGCAAAAACAGATGTTTTTCCTCTCTTTCATAGTCTAATGGAACGGCTTAAGGCATTCATAAGGCTAATCATATTTGCCACATCCACATGTTTCCACATTTTTTACCAAATCTTCTGTTAAATTGTTTAATTTATTTTTGCGTTTCAACAAAAAACTAGGATATTGTTGCCTTTTCAGTTGCGGGATAGGACGCTTGCGAGAGATCCCAATTTCCGGTGGTGCGTGGAATGTTCTTCCGGATTCTTCGTGCATCCGAAACATAAGAAATTTCGATGTCCGGAGTGCAAATCAGTCACTTGCGCCAGTTGTAGGAGGCCTGTACGTAGATCTTTGCTTTTACTGATATTGTTTTTGTTGAGGTGATTTTATTAGATTATAAACGAGTCTAGAATCAAATCGCGGTTTTCATTCCATCTCGTTTCAGTTATGTATCTAAAGCTTCATTTGCAAAAAAATTAAAACCAAATTTTACCATCCGTTTGATTTGCCGGCGTATCTACGTGGCTTATTTGATCCTTGGGGGAGCCGGCAAGATGGGAGATCATCCCCTAATCTTTTCCTTTCCTGGGTTAAGATACACACTTATCTCCACTGGCCACTTACTAAACAGACTTTAACCGTATACATCAGTGGAACAGAAATCACGATGAGATGACGTGCGAGCAGTACGCCTTGTGGCTGGAAGACAACGACCCGGAGCGCTCCGTCGCCGCCGTGCAACAGCATTTACGGGAGAACGGGCTCGATTGCCCCAGGTGTCACTTCAAATATTCCTTATCCAGGTAAATAAACGTGTGTTTATGTGTGTATGTGTGTTTGAATGTGAATAAACCACAAACAAGTGTTTGTGGTTTTCTCTTCCTTGAGTCTCCTGTGCATTGGAAGGAATGAATCGGCGTGTTATCATTCTTCTTCTTCTTTTTATCCTGTCCTTGTCCCACGCTACGTGGGGTCGCCACAACATATTTTCTTCTTCCATTCATTACTTATTATAAATGCGAGTGTGTTTGTTGGTTTGTCCTTCATTCATGCTGCAGCAACGGATCGACGGGTTTTTTGCATGGGCATAGTTGAGGACCTAGAGTGACATAGGCTTTATATCCCAGAAAAGTAAGGAATTCCCGTGGGAATTAAAAAACTTATTCCACGCGGATGAAGTCGCGAGCATCAATCATGTCAAAGTGAAACGGTGTCAAGTACTGTCAAACACTGGGTGTTGCCTCCATTTGTGCGTCGAACACAAATATTCAATGTACTCTGTGTTGAACAGCCAGACAAGTCCATATAGCATTGGATACATATTATCTAAGCCTAAGTCACTAAAGAAACGTCTGCAAGTGTTCATATAAAACGCAAAAAGATTAACTAATGAACGCTGCACTGCATTATCTGGACATCGGCCATAATTATTAGAATTAATTACCCATATGAAGCATTTAATTGGTATCTCTCATATGGGCAATTACTTATGCAATTTAATTGCAAAGGAAAGAGTGACATCGGATAGAGCTGTAGCTTCACTTCCAAGCCTCTCTTTTGATCTTGAAGGTTTTTAAAGAAATCGTTTAAAATAACAGTTGAATCAATCTAGAATATTGCTTTTTATGCCTAGAAAATTTCATGCCTTTTCATAAGGCCCCCATTATCCTAATGTGCCCAGGGCCTCAAATAAGTTAAAGACCAGCCCTGTTCACTTTTCTCGGATATCCCACGACACCCCACGGCTTATCTTCCAGGGGTGGTTGCATGCACTTCACGTGCACGCAATGCAAGTACGAGTTCTGTTACGGCTGCGGGAAACCGTTCATGATGGGCGCGCGCTGCGGCCTCAGCGACTACTGCGCCAAGCTGGGTCTGCACGCGCACCATCCGCGCAACTGCCTGTTCTACCTGCGGGACAAGGAGCCGCACGAGTTGCAGACACTCTTGCAGGCGAGTTCATTCACCACCTGTTCTGATAGCAGACTCTGGGTCTGCACGCGCACCATCCGCGCAACTGCCAGTTCTACCTGCGGGACAAGGAGCCGCACGAGTTGCAGACACTCTTGCAGGCGAGTACATTCACCACCTGTTCCGATAGCAGATTCTGGGTCTGCACGCGCACCATCCGCGCAACTGCCTGTTCTACCTGCGGGACAAGGAGCCGCACGAGTTACAGACACTCTTGCAGGCGAGTACATTCACCACCTGTTCCGATAGCAGATTCTGGGTCTGCACGCGTACCATCCGCGCAACTGCCTGTTCTACCTGCGGGACAAGGAGCCGCATGAGTTGCAGACACTCTTGCAGGCGAGTACATTCACCACCTGTTCCGATAGCAGATTCTGGGTCTGCACGCGCACCATCCGCGCAACTGCCTGTTCTACCTGCGGGACAAGGAGCCGCACGAGTTACAGACACTCTTGCAGGCGAGTACAGTCACCACCTGTTCCGATAGCAGATTCTGGGTCTGCACGCGCACCATCCGCGCAACTGCCTGTTCTACCTGCGGGACAAGGAGCCGCACGAGTTACAGACACTCTTGCAGGCGAGTACAGTTACCACCTGTTCCGATAGCAGATTCTGGGTCTGCACGCGCACCATCCGCGCAACTGCCAGTTCTACCTGCGGGACAAGGAGCCGCAAGAGTTGCAGACTCTCTTGCAGGCGAGTACATTCACCACCTGTTCCGATAGCAGATTCTAATGAGAAGAGCCGGCAGTACTAGAATATTTGTGTATACTTACTCGTAAGTGGCTGCCACGCGGATAAAGACCTTATGTACCTACTTACTATTTAATTTAAGCTTTGTGTAGGTACTCGTGTGTTGTGTAAATAAGACTCAGTCATATTAAATCCATACCCCTAATCGGTTTCTACACAGCACCGTATCGTACCGGTATACGTGAGTAAATCCGGTAAATATGTATACTTAAAATGAAAATCACAATAGTTTAAATGTTAAAATCATTCCGGAACACTAAATGGCCAGGCGGCACATCAGACCATGGAAAATTCGGATATTATAAATTCCCAAATTATCCCTACCCGGGTAGCAATTCAAGGCCTCGTTAACTTAAAAAGGCATCGGCTGGCACCTAGTCCTTTGAAATCACTTGAGAAGTCCTCGACTTCAAAAAATTTTAAAATCATTTTATTTCAGGTAGTGTGAATTCTTATTAAATACAATTAAAACAATATGTCAAATATTTCAACCTGCCTTGTCGTATCGTCCTTCCAATATTACCCAGCCGTAAATTGCTATATTTCCAGCATGGGCAGTAATGTACTATTTATTGAAGAGGATTATTTTCCGTTTTTTCTTTCAGATGAACAATATCGCGTATGAAACAGAAGCAGCTGAAGGCACTACTGGTCGGTGTCCAATTCAACTGCAACGCGAAACGCCCACTGGTCTCGTAGACACCATCTGCGGTAGCGAAGTTCAAAAAAATCAAGCGGGACTTTGCAAGTACGTGTTTTAAAAGTACCTACCAACAGTTCTCATTACGAAAGTTGAAATTTAAAACTAAGGAATCTTAAGCAGATTCTAAAATGCAGCTTGTGTCAAGTTTCAAGTAGGTACATACTTAATTTCACTCACAAATATAGGATCATGTACGAGTTTATTATTGTATTCATAAGGTTTTAGTAACAAACGAAATTATAAATGGAATAGATACCTACCATACCACGCCTGCTAGCATTTGAACAAAGTTCTGTTTTAGTCAACTTTAAGTTATTGAACAGCATTATAAGGACTTTCTGTTTTTTTTTTAGATCCAAGTGCAATTCATGCGCAATTCGCAACGCAATATCTGTCCACTTTTTCAACTTTTGTGACACGTATTGTACCTACCCAAAATAATCAAATAGTTGTTATTGAAACTAATTAAACCTCTTTATACTTCGCATTAAATTCCCTCGATTCATTTTCCTTGTACAACGCCGACTGCAATGTACATGATCAGTGGCGTGCTGTTCATAAAGGCATATAAGCACTGCTTACCCAGATGAAAATACGTCAATGCTCATTTTTCACCAAAACAGTTAGCAAACAGGTATTCTGACCAACTAATGCCTACCCCACCTTCAAACCCTGTGCACGCCACTAACGGGAATAGAAGAGTCAGGCGGTGGTCAGTGCGGCGTGTTTTTACAGGAACCATTACTTGGAGTATTTGAGTCGGCTGGTGCGATCGCGGAGGGTAGACCCGCTGCCGATCCTAGGAGTGGACGACTTAGAGACGCTCGTGCGGCGCGCGGCGTTACGGCCGCCACCGCGCCCCTACGGCTCGCTAGAAGGCCTCTACAAACGGGGGCTGGTCGAGGTGTGTTCACGCGCTGGGTTGTTACAGGGCGCACTACGTGGAGTACTTAGCGGGCTTGGCGCGCTCGCTCGACCCCATACCCATCATGGAGGTGAGCGAGTTGGTCGCGGAGCTGCGCCGGCGCGCGCTCCCGCTGCCCGAGCGCGGCCCGTGGGACACTGATCCCATTTACGCGGGGATGTGTGCCGAGGTATATATATTGATAAGTAGAAACACTCGATAACCATTTTAATCATACTTTATTAGCAATTTACACACAAAGACTTTACAGTCATCTTTTGACATTAATCCACCGATCTCCCGCCAAAAACGCCTCCAATCGCCCGTCACGGTCGAGAGCGCTGTAGAGGGAATCAGACCATAGATGGACCATAGATAGATCCGTCAATTTCAGTCTAACAATATATGACACTGATATCATGAACATTGTACTCAACTTTGTCACCACCAGTGGCGTGCAGCTCATAGAGGCGTAAAAGCACCAGTTCCAGGGCTTTGTCAAAGGGGTTGAAAAGGTTTTAATAAAAGGTAATTAAGGTTTATAAAAACTTGTAGGCAGCATTTTTTCCCAAGATAAGAACCTCCAGGATGCTCTCCCCTGTGACAATTTTCTTGCAACCAATTGTTGCACAAAGCAGTAAAACACCTATTTTAATAATTTCTTCTTTCGTTTTACAGATTGTCCGAGAGAAGATTCCGCTGGACTGAGTATTCAATTCAGGGAACACTAATGTACCTACGAGTACAACGATTTCTTCAGATTACTTTATTGATATGTCCTCTACGCTATTTATCAAATAATATCTGGGTGACTGAGCTTTGCTCGGTATTTTTATTTTGGTAAATCGTGGTTTTTGGAAATTATATTTAAATAATAAATTATATTTGATTTTTTAAAATAAAATATAAACAAAATAATATAAAATATATTATCTATATTTAAAAAAAAATAAGGAAAAAAAAATCGGACTGGAAAACATCCGGGTCTTCTGGTTTCGGGGCCGACCTGTTTCCTAAGCTGTTATAACCTTATAGATGGAGGCGAAAGGACATTGACCAAATTCGCCTAAGAATCAACACACCTTTGAAATATACAGTAATTCTTAGCTTAATTTATAGTCTTTATTCCAAATATCAGAATTTAACGGACACTTCAAATTAATTAAAAAATAAGTAAATGGGTATTAAATTGATTACTATACGTTTCCGTCTCTGGATTAGTAACCACAGATCAAGAACTTAAGTTTTAAATAATATACAATACCACCGCTTGAGCGCTAGATCTGTATCGTAAGAAACAAAATAAAAGCTGCTTAAAGTGCTTAGTGCGCTACTATTCGGAATCTCGCAACGCCATCTATTGAAAGTACAATAATTTAATATTTTTAACGCCATCTGTGAAGTTCTCGATGAACTATGACGATACCTGCATTATTAATAACGCCATCTGTAATGTTTTTGATGAACTACGGCGAATCTTGTCTTATCTACATACTGTTTACAGCTCTATTACAAATGGATAGAGATGATATTAATTTGTTTAAGTAGATTGATCGTGAATGCTGAAATAAACTCAAAATTGAAAATATTTTTGGTAATAAGTAATTTTCTTGCAAGTGTCCGTAGTTTTAATCTGCTCTCAAGTATAAAAAGGTATTAATTTGAACCCAGTAATCAATGTTTTATGACGGTTGGTTCTTAGGCGAACTTTGTATGGGGACAGAACAATGTCCTTTACTTTGGTATTCTAGTGATATTGTTTTTCATTGCCTGAAAACACGAATGAAACGACATTTTCTAAAAATGAATCGATAGATCGATTTATCGCCTCCAAAACCTGCATACAAAATTTCATCAAAAATCGTTCGAGCCGTTTCCGAGATTCAGATTATATAAATTATAAACAAGAATTGCTCGTTTATAGGTATTAGATAGATAATAATGTCTATTTTTCAATTAATGTAAATAAGTAGCATTTGTGTATTCATTTCATACCAAGATAAATATCTATTAACTTATTAACAATATAAAATATAAAAATGTATGATGAAAAATTAAACACAAAAACAATTCAAGATTTTTATTTCACAATTCTACTTGTTGTATCTTAGTAAATTGATTTTACATCTCTCATATTCGGTAAGTAGGTCCTTAGTACCCCCAAATGGGGCTTGTAGGTGACCAATTAGCGCTCTAGGGTAATAATGTAGCTAGAAAAGCCCTAGGGCGGTAAGTTATTTATAAAAAACTCTTCACTCTTTCAAAAAGTTCGCGTACATCTAACCATCATACTGGCAATATACATCATGCATTCAGCCAAATGACAAAAGAGGTCGCTTCGCTACTCAGCCTTGTCTTCGTATGAGTAATAATAGTCATCAATTTAAAATATCGAACAGCAAAGCTCAATTTCGTTCTTGAAAAAAAAATTAAAAAAGATGAAAAAAGGCGGTAATAGAAAACTTTTACTTTAAATATTATTTGCTTTTGGGTTTTTTTTATAATTACGTGCTAATTAGGAATAAAACATGAGTTCTGCAAGTGATGAAGATATAAGCTGCACTCCCGATTCAATGAAAATGGAAGCTGAAGCAGCAATTAACAATATTTTGCCTGAAAGTTCTAAAGAGAGATATTTGAAAACTTACGACGAGTTCATGAAGTGGTGAAAAGAAAATGTTTTATTCTTGTAATGCCGTTTTTTCTACTTACCTCACAATCGAGATGTAAATCAGAGTAGTTAGCTCGGGTGTAAGCATCAATTGCACCCTCGAACTATAGGCGCACGAGCGCAAATTGATGCCTTACAGCCCTTGGCTACTAATCTACTATTATGCAAGTATTAGTGATGAGCCGGATCGTTAAAAATGTATGACCGTGGCATAGGTTTATTTTGGTTTCACACCAAATTAAATCTATGAACCGCGGATCCAGATACCTAAATTTGTTGTCAAGATCCGCGGATACGGATACGGATCTTAAACTTTCTTACTCAATCGGTGTCAGTGCGCGTCAGTCGACGCCACTTGTCGCTTTGCGTAACAGAACAAGTTTCGACTTGCATTTCGCGGGTCTTTCTTTTTTTAAATTTATAGTTTAGTGTGACACTGGACAACATAGATAACGTTTATTTTCGTACAGGAGTTACAAAAAAAAATCTGCAAAGAAGTTTAGTAGTGTAAACTTCACACTAGAGTACTCGTACTCATAGCTGATGCCCACGACTTCATCCGCGTGGATTGAGGTCTATTCCTGCGCCAAATTTCATCCAGATCCGTTCAGCCATTCTAGCGTGATTAAGTAACAAGATCCATCCAGCCTTCTTCGCAAACCCCAAACATTCGCATTAATAATATTATTAGTATAGATTGGTATGGTTGGTAACTCACTACGATAAATATTTGCAATATAAAGGTGTCCAATATTTGATTTTAAGAAATAAAAAATAATCTGAATGGAATTTAAGTTTTTCATTGCTACCTAAACACCTAATCACCTATATATAGAATTTCGTCTATGTATTGAAAATTAATAAGGTAAAAGGTCCGTCAAAAAAGTAACAGATATGGATCTTTTTTTGCCCTCGGATATCTGGATATGGATACGGATATCCGCAACATCACTAGTAACTATAGTTCTTATCGCCTAGCAAAATGTTCATTCATATGCCTGTGGTCGCGCTGAATATAGTGTCTATTGGAATGGATTCTGCTTTCAAGTGAGTCTGGCAAAGCGCGAGCTTCATTCCGTGACGAATAACGGGATACATGTTTTTCAGCAGCCGCGTTTTCCGCCAACTGAGCAGCGACGCGTCTTCCCCGCTGGATCTCTCGTTCGGCTCCCGCAGCAGCCATTTCTGCCAACCTTGCATTTCTCTCCTCCACACTGAGAGCTGGTCTTTTACTTTCTTGTCTATATCCATCCCTGTCTCTTTTTCTACTTTCTAAACCTGTGTCTCTTCTTGCAGAATTGTCCTCTTCACTATTTCTTCCTCTTTTATTAACTTGTCTATGGCATTCTTTGTCCCTGATTCTAGTTTCTGAATTTATGTCTCGTGATGTTTTTCGATTATTGCTTGGTTTGTTATATCTGTTTTGCCGTTTTTCATTTTGATCAGGACTTGAATCACTGTTACATTTCCGTTGCATTTTTTCTTTTAGATCAGGGCTCGATTCACTATAACATTGCTGTCTCTTTTTTTCTCTCTGAATAGGGCTTGAATCATAGTAACGTCTGTACTGTGTTCTGTCTTTTCGATCAGGAGTTGATTCACTACTTCTTCTTTGCTGTCTCCCTTTTCGATCAGGACTTGATTCACTGTGATGTGATTTTTTCCTTCTTTCAGGAGTATAATGAGAGCTATCTCTTTTACTCTTTTTAAGGGAAGACCTGTTATTATCATTGTCTTGTGTTTTTGGCAGGACAGATTTTTTGCTATTTTCATATTTAGATATTGTTTTCTTTCTTGGAGATTCAGTATCACTATCACCATCTTGTCTCTTACTTTGCAACTTGGATTCTTTTGATTTTTTACTTTTAACTGGTGATTCAGAATCAATATCATGTTTGTGCTTTTTTGATTTACTTTTCTTTTTCTTCTTTTTCTTCTTGGATTTCTCTTCTTCGGAAGAACTGTCTGATGAAGAGGTATCTGATGATTCAAGTAGTTTAGCAATGTTCATGCCTTTCTCACCACCCAAGGCATTTAGTTTTGCTGCTAACAAATCATCAAGATCTTTTTTTTTCTTCTTTGATTGCTTCTCTGACTTTGCTTGATTTTTCTGCTCCTATAATTTTGTGGTTTTTATTTGTTGCTTATTCAGTTATACATAAAATATAAAATTAAACTGTTATATAAACTAAATTTAGTGCTATAGGAACTTAATTCCTCATACAAAAGGACCTCCACACTAAAGGACCTTGAGATCTGCCATTATTTACAGCCAATACTGTTTTCCCTCCAATAAAGAGTTCAACTTTAAACTCACCAAGACAATACATACAAAAAATTAAAAGCATGGCAATTAAATATAGCTATTTACCAGTACATAGCACTGCTTGCAGTGCAACCTTCCTTAGAATGAGTATAAAAGGACAAACAACTTAAAAAAATTGAGAAAATTCATATAAAACGAAAGAATATAATGAAAGAATAGATGTACCAAAAACCACAACCAACCTGCTCTTTTCGTAACAATTCAGTAAGTTTCTTTCTCTGCACAGGATTATTCAGTAAAGCAGCACGTGCAGCCCTCTCCCTTTCCTTCACCAACAATAAAGGGTCTTCTCTAAGTTTCCGAGCTAGATCCACTTGTGTATCCCCTCCTGAAGTGATCATACTAGAACCCACCACTCTACGTGATACTGCTGGGATTTCATTCTGTTCTGCTTTTCTTGCATTGTCATAATTTGTGTCTATGGCTTTACCCAGCAGATAATCTTCTTGTTGGACATTCTTATCTGGTTTTTGCTGAAAAGATCATAAGATAACTATTTAGTTTATATTTGGCTACCTCCAATCAAATATGGATGGATCTTTATTATTGTAAGGGTTGGTACCAAAAGTTAGCATCAGCTGTAAAATTATTTTCTAGGCACTGGTTTTAAAGATTTTTGTGTGATGATTGCCAAACTTCTTTCTGAAGAAGGCAAAGGTTCTTTGTGATGATGAATAGTTTTAGTGGTATTAACTCAGTGTGAAAGCACAAAGATGTTTCAAAGATCAATACTTTAAATTAAATATATTTTTACTGTGTTGTTTGATATTATACACATACAGTGAAAAGAAAAAATATAATTTGGTTTAGTTTATAATCTAAAAAAATTGATAAATGAAATTAATGAATTCATTCAATCCAAGATGTAGGGTCGATTCGGGGGTTTGCGACCATGCATTACTTTGCGACCGTTTTAAGCTAATACTGCAGTAATATCTAAATAATAAGCGTTTTATCTTACTCTTTCACACGAATTTCGGCTATCGAAAAGCATGATAATACTATTCCTCAGGTTCGTTAAAATTGGCAGGATAACATCAAGCGTGGTTCGACAAGCCCTCGTTCATTGTGTAACTAGTGTCAATCGCGTACGCACGCTCGCAATATTACGAAAAAAATTAGGAAATACATGCTGTTTTCGAAGTGAGTATTTACCTTATTTTTCTACTTCTGCTGGTCACGATAGTTTTTGTAATGTCTTTAGTGCTTAGTTAACACATTTTTTCATATATTTAGTGAATAATGTAATTAAATACCTAAAAAACAGGGTGGTCGCATACTCGTAAATGGATTTTGTAAATTTTTTATTTTACGGCCGGGTGGTCGGTTTACTGACATCTTGAGTCATACATATTTTTCTTCTTTCTTACAAATAATGTTATTAAAGTCTTGATTACGCATATATTATTAATATTGTGGCGAGGCGAGAGCACTACAGTTAGTTTGCGGCCGCCAAAACCTACTTTAATCTTTAAATTTTTGTGCTGATGTGGTCGCAATCTGAATATCGCAAATTAAGATTTTGATTTACGACCACCTAATCTTATAAGAGAGTTCTGAAAGGCCGTAATCTAGCTCGACAACGTCAGTTTGCGGCCACTGTAGGAATGTATGGAATTTTTCAATAATAAAATAAACCACGTGTTATTTTAAAGTAATCTATGTAGCGTAAAGTAATTTTATAACGTTGCAGATGTCGAATGTATCAAAAAAGAAGAAAACTGCTAATTATGCAGCAAAAAATTTAGAACTGGCCCTTAAAGAAATTAGAGAGGATAAAAAAGGAATCAGAGAAACCTGTAGGAAATATGGTATTCCCAGGACCACCATCCAAGACAGACTCATCGGGAAAAGGACCGATGAGTTAAAAAAAGAGGACCAGAACCCATCCTAGGCTCAGCTGGGGAAAAAGAAGTTGTGCAGTGGATCATTAATTTAGCAAAATGTGGGTTTCCCCTAAAAAAACAGGAACTCTTGGACACTGTTCAAAAAATATTGAAAGACAAGCAAAAATGCAATCCATTTAAAGATGATCGCCCCGGCCAGACATGGTATACAAGCTTTTTAAAAAGGAATCCCGAAATATCCCTGCGATCAGCAGAAAGCATTAATAAAGCTCGAGCAAGGGTCACCGAAGAATCTATCAGATTGTGGTTTCGAGAGCTTGAAAACTTTCTGACGCAAGAAGGGCAATTAGAAGTGCTTCAACAGCCAAATAGAATATACAACGCTGACGAAAGCGGATTTTCGCTATGCCCTAAATCTGGTAAAGTGATAGGTCCAAAAGGCTACCGAAATCTTTACCAGATTAAACCGGGAAGCGAAAAAGATAATTTGACGGTTTTAGTTATGTTTAATGCCAGTGGACAAATGTGTCCCCCTCTCGTCGTCTTTCCGTATATTAGACCACCAAAAGCAATCAGTGACAGCATGCCACCAGATTGGTGCCTTGGTAGAAGCGAAACTGGTTGGATGAAGAGTGACGTTTTCTTCGAATACATCACCAACGATTTCAATGCATGGCTTGAAAAAAATAATATACCGAAACCTATTCTGCTACTTGTTGACGGACACAAATCGCACATGTCGTTGGTATTAAGCTCTATGTGTGAGCAACTTGGTATAATACTATACGCTCTTCCTCCGAATACTACGCACATGCTGCAACCTGCCGATGTCAGTGTTTTTGCCCCATTAAAAAATAATTGGAAGAATGTCGTGCGTAAATTCCTGGCAAAACCTGAAAATATAAATAAATCAGTTACGAAAATTAATTTCTGCCAGTTGTTTAAAGATACGATTGAGCACCCTCAAATGAGCTCAAACATAATTAACGGGTTTAGAAAATGTGGGCTTTTCCCTTTCAATCCAGACGCCGTAGACTTTACAAAATGTGTACAAAACACAATAGAACAATTAAATAGACCAAGGTATCAAGGAAAAGAAATAACTAATCAAGATCTCAATTCAACACGAAAAGTCTTGCGACATTTGAGGCCGATACTGAAGACAAAAAAAGTAGACGTAAAACTTATTTTAAGAGAATTGAAAAAATTAAGAAACACGGAACCCAGTGAATCCCAAATTTTGTATGAAACTGGATCCGAAGATAGGACCGATTCAACAGTTCACCTATCAGCTTCTTTAACAGCAGAAGAAATTAATATAAACAATTTGAATAATTCAATCGAAACTCATTTCTCTGGCCATAGCGGTGACCAGTTGATGTTATCACAAGATAAAAATGCTACGAACGCAGACCATGACATACCGGTTGAAGTGGATGTACATAATGTACACGCATCATTTTTCCCAAATTTACAACTAGAAAATCAGGCAGCTCATGATAATATTGAAGAAACTCTTTCAACGTTCCATATTTCCGGCAGTTACTTAGAGCAAGGGTCTTTAGTAACTTTGGAAGATGTTGTTATAATTCCACTTGAAACAAGTACCCCTTCACGACCGGAATGTCAAACTTCTTTAGCTGAAGGATCTCATAATAACTCCAGTCAAGCAGAAGCAATACAATTCAAGGTACCAATAGCAAAGGTTGACTTGCTTCCTCAGCAAACAGCAAAAATAGGCGACACTACTTCAAATTCAACCTTCATCAGTGTTTCAGAAAAAGATTTACCAGTAAAGAGCAATTTCACTTTGGATGGCGCTAGGTTTTGTCAACATGAAGGCTCCTTGCTCCCACTTGACGATGTAGTCATGCCTGATAGTTCTGAACCGCCAACTTTCGGTCCAAAAACCTTCTCTTCTCAGCCAAATAATTCAACACAATCAACGCCTTTATCGCATACTGGGGTTACTGGGGTGCGCTTTGTTACTGGGGTCATACAATCAGATAGTAGTGGATCACAATTTAACCCTAAATCCACAAACTCACATGACATATTCAAAAAACATTTATTTGTTCCCCAACCTTTTGAAAAATCAAAGCAAACTGTTACGAAGCCTAGACTTCCTGCTGCCATTTCGAGCAGAAAGTGGCGAGAGTTTTATGAAGAAAAGGAAAATGTAAAGATTAAAAAAGTGGAAGCTGTAAAGCGTAAACAGGAAGAATCAAAATTAAAGAAACTGGAAATTCAACGAGCTAAGAAAAAGAAGTCGAAATCTCGCAAATCAGTACAGAGAAATGAGCAAGTTGTGAAAGAAAGTTGTGCCCAGTGCACAGCTATATTAAATAGTGATACCGAGGACGATGAAAATAAAAATATTGGTTGCGACTTTTGCACCAAATGGTTTCATTTTAAGTGTACCCACTTTAAAGGATTAACGTACGATCAGGCCAAAGATATGCCATTTAAATGCACACCTTGTATTGTGGAACAAAAATAATGTAACCTTATTTTTACTTTGTTAGTGTTAGTTTTTTTTTTTTTATCTCAATTTACTCTTTATAACTGCAAAGCAGGCGAAGGTGAAGTGATTATGTGATATTGATTATAATTTTGTTCCTCATTAATAATAATTATATTCTACCCCAAACTAAACTAGAGCACTAGACTATAGTAGCATAAGTTATTTGAACACGAAAGATTTTTATTTATTGTTAAGACTCGACTAGTGGTGCTTAGTGCAAGTTAAGATTGAGTATTGTTAATATTTTGATATAGTTTGTGTAGTTCTTATTTTTTTAGTTTATTATTATTAGTTTGTTAAAATTATTTTTCATAAAAATTAAACAGTAATAATCTGAAGGCCCAATGTACGTTAAGATTTATAACAAAAAGTTCGTGTGCCATATGTTTTAAATTTTCATGTGAAGATAATTGACTACATTTCATTCATATTATTGATTTTGAGTCTATTTCACATTGATACTCATTTTTTAAAGAACTTTTCACATATACTTACTTAACTTTTTAATACCAGTATACTTAATATATACACATAACAACAAACACAAATTTGTCTAACTTGAATTTTATATTAAGACTGAATATTTTTGTATTACAATAAAGTGATTTATCTTATGATTAATTAATCATAAAAAATAGCATGTATTTTTATTAAACCTTATGGCCGTAAACTGACTCCACGATAGTCGCAAACTGAAAAAAGTGGTCGCAAACTAGCTTTTATGACTAATAAAAAGTTTTCTTTATATTTAAACTAAATCAGACTAATTTTGAATAATCTATTATTTTAATTTAATTCTTGAACATATCTGTTATGTCTACAGATGGTAAAACAGTATGTGTAATGAACATTTGCTATTCATTTCATGTTACTAAGTCTGTTATTCCGCTAATCGGTCGCAAACTGGCAAAACGACCCTACCCCACTCCTATTAATTGTGATAATTAAACATACAGCATTATAAAAATAATATAGGTATAGCATGTCTCTTGATGAGACAAAAAATGGTGGGGTGCATCTTTGTGGAAAATAATATCTATATTCATTTAATCGTATTTAAAAGCATGAGCAAAGTAAATGCGTGGAAACTACTTAAGTAGAAAAACAAAGTTAACCTACATCATACATCCATGACAAGCGATTATCGCTGGCCCCACCTATCGCATCAGAGTTCTGTCTGGCCAATTTATTCAACTCCTCGCGATCTCTCTCCTGCGCGCGCTCCCGCTGCAACTCTTGAATACGCCTTTGCTCCTCGGCCGCCGCTTGTTCCGCCTTCCATACTCGCTCTTGATTTTTCAACGTACTTGGATGCCAAGCTTTTTTAGTATTCTATAAAAG
The DNA here is from genome assembly GCA_964035005.1 of Erebia palarica. NCBI lineage: Eukaryota > Metazoa > Arthropoda > Insecta > Lepidoptera > Nymphalidae > Erebia > Erebia palarica. The sequence continues at coordinate 33,982,206 of OZ035985.1, read as the reverse complement.
AAGGATAAATTATATTTTCAGAGATATTTTTCTACGCGTTAATTAGGTGTAGTTTAAATAATAATATTTAAGATAATATTTTTAGAGCAAGATAAATATTTCTTACCAAGTCTCCACCACCCATGGTTAAAATTTATCAAACAGAAACAGGGGAATAATAAACAAATAGTAATTTTGATATTTGTAGCGTTATTAAGACCTTAGTGTTTAATAATTAATCGTCTTGTTCTTGTTTTACTTCTACAATTATAGCTTTGAAGAAATATTTCGTCAACAAATCAACTCGGTACCAGAGACATCAGACAAGTATGACTCGGTACACTATAGTCGATTTCACGAAGCGAAGGAATTAATGTAATCAAATATGGCTTCAGGTCACGTGATTAAAATTGTCATTGGACATATAGTGATGCGAACATTGACAGACTAGTTGTGTATGAACAATTGAATGAATACATTCTGAAATCGATTACCACACACTCTGATTACGAAATAACCTTGTGATGTTGAAGAAGATAAACCTTTACTTTTAGATTAAACCTTTCACTAACATCTTATCACTTACTTGATAATAGTCGTCAAAGCCCGCCAACCCACCTACTATTAGACAGTCGAAATTGCTGGGCTTGTCCAAAAATGCTCTAAAGACATATTTTCTTTCAAATTGAAGACGACTAGCTATTTATTCTATATAATTCTATGGTATGTATGTGTCTGTATATAATACGTAATAAGTAATTCACTGCAAGGCGAGTCACTGCAGCCTAAACCACAGGGTATCCTACATTAGGCTGCAGAGACCGACCATGTATTGTTATTATATACCTAAGTCTTACTTTTGTTAAATTTTGAGAAATAAATTATTATTTATTTTTATTTATTTAATTGTATATTTTAGTATTATAAATATATTTTAGTTTCAGTAAAATATTTATATGTGTTATATTATGTAGTATTCTGTGTGTACTGTATTATTTGATTAAGTAGAAATTTTGAGCACCTGGTTTCTTAGCGTTTTCTTATCTAGTCGGGCCATAATTAAGTATTGGGGTTTTCTGACTAGAAATTCCCAGTAATCGCTTCGAGTTAGGAAGTTGATGGTGTTTCACCCCCGTTCCTCGGAGAGCACGTTAAGCCGTCGACCCAGTTATTATCACTAATATTATGATAATAGTCGTTAAAGCCCGCCAACCCACATCGGAGCAGCGTGGTGGGTCTAAGCTCTCATTCCCTCTCTCCTATGAGAGTGGAGGCCTGTGCCAGCAGTGGGACGTTAATGGGCTGTAACGATTAAGACCCTACATCATAAATAAATTTATTTATACATATATAAATAAATATAATTACTTCCGTGTCAGCAACACTGCTGTTTCGTCGATAATAGCGTGGTAAGCTAAGTTTATTGCATCGTGGTAAACTCAAAAAGACTACCAAAAGTTCTGCACGAACTTTGGCATGATATTAGGGCCCGTATTAATGAATCGACATAAGTATCGGTCTATCTATGGCTATAACCAGTCTTAAACATAAAATGACCGATGCTTGAGAACGTGTTCTTAACCGATGTCGGTTTATTAATACAAGTACAAAAAAAAATCCGTTAATAAAGCCAAGTCGTTGAAAATAAAAACTAAAAAGCACCAGAGAACACCCGAAACGTACAACATCAATAGAAGCAGCGAAACGAATGACCGGATTTTTTGTGCCGGCGCGGCCGCTGACTGCTTGCCGTAATAAAGAGATTAAAGATCTGCGAACCTAATATAACGATATTCGATTTTTACAATCGACTAAACCCGCTCATATCATTCAGTCTATGTTTTACTTTTCATGTCACATCTCTATGGAATCATTCAATTTCTATATGTCAAACACCCATTAAGTCATTAGTCTGTGTTTCTATTTTGGGATTCTTGCAAGTTATTTGTTAGATTAATAGCTTCTTAGTGCATAAATTGAATTACTTTTGAGTATACTAAGAACTATAAATGTTTTACTTCAGGAAATAAGACATTTGTGAGTGATTTGCAATACACAACAGTGAAAATATTGTTAGCAAAGTTGAAATGTCGTGACTGGTATGTTTTGTTTACATGATTTACTCTGCCAATTGGAAGCGACTGTAATATCCTTACTTGTCTCTAGTACACTAGTCTAATTCTTGTCTCTAGTCTAACTCTCTGGTTAATGCTCTAGTTTAACTTGTCTCTGCTCTGGTTAACTTGTCTCTGGTTTAATATAGACAAAGTACTCTGTTGGTTTAATTTACTGGGAACACCAACCAGACTGGTAAGTCGGAGACAGAGACAAGTTAACCAGAGAGTTGGGGATTTCACTCCACAGAACACATATACTCCTAGCAGAGTTTCACAGTTTTTTTTTTTTTTTCAGTTTTTTTCAGTAATCTGAGTAATTTCAGAATAAACACCTTCTTTTTCTGGTCGGTGATAAACACGTTATCTATGGTAGTATATAAATCTGCTCTGAGCATAGCCCAAGCTTTGCCCAAGCCGACCAAAAAAAAAAGAGTGACAGACCTGTCCATGGAGGTAGGGAAATCCTTTGATGGGAAATCAGCCACAGAACCTAACACTGGACTCTACTTTGGACGCTATAGTCTCACAGCACAGTATACTAAGCTGTACGTAAAGGGTATGTAATACTTCATGGAATACTCTATGCGCATGGCATACTGAACCGCGGAACGAGCGCTGATCCGTGTACTGGTGGTACTGAACGACTTCATATTTCTTATTTTTAGGCACTGATAGGCTAGAAACCAGAGCCGTAAAGCCGCAAAAAGAAGTGTATTTTTACATTGCTTATTAAACATCTAGAACGTTATCCAGCGTGTCACCGAAAGGGATAGGTAATAAAGTACCTACAATATTTAGGGCTGCCATGATAAAAAGTTTCTCCCAATATCATACACATTTCAGTCAAATAAATAACCGTAGAATGAACATCCATACTAATATACGAAAGAGTATCTCTCTCTATTTGTCTGCTATATAAACTATTTCTGTCTATTTGTCTATATATCAACTAAATCAATTGGATTGGATCCTTGGATTTTATATACAAATAACCTAAATCGCGGGCATCATCTACATAGTACCTAGTAAATTATTTTAATTTTATAAATTAAACTGACGGGTCCAAATCTAATCATTTAAATCCATAGATATTAAGATAATACGTCTTACTGAAAAAAGTCTCAAACTGCTACACATACAGACGCCGATTTTTTTCAGTAGATACTTTCGCACCTCGCTACGCTTGGTCATACAAATATAGGATAAGAGGAAAACATAGGTTATATAAGTTGCCTCGAAAAGACGAACACACTTCAATGAAGCTACATTATATTTAAAACAAATCAATGGACTCAAACAAACCTAATTATTTCCAATTTTTCGCTTCGGAAATAAAAGACCGTCCCTCCCCCGGTGTTTTTTTGACTCTAGATAAGGGCAAAATGAGACAACAAAATGTGTTGAAATAATTTCAATTCAAATGCAATAAGTAAGTAGATAAAGAAGTAGTGCTGATTCTTATTTTATGAGTGAAAGAGTCAAATAGGTATATATCTAAATGGTGAACCAAATTTGAGTAAAATATGCATGTATGTATAAAAGAAAAAAGGAATAAAGGATATAAAAGAATAAAGGATTCATAAGGTATTTATTGAATTTTTTATTATTGTATTTTTTTCGCACATGTCAGTAAGTTTGTTTTGTGCGCACCACTGTTCCACATAGTAACTGCTTTTTAAAGCCCTATTCGTTCCCTATTTCTCGTTCCTTGTGAAAATACATCTGTTGCCATTTTCGTCAAAAGTTTCGTATCAGTTTTTACGAAAATTGCTATCTCTAGTATCACGCTTCATAGGGCGCCTAGCCATTTCGCGGATGCACTTTTTTGAGCTATAAAAGCTCGTTTTATATCGGTGGAATGTCCCCATATCAATATGTCTTGAGTACGGAGAGTACTGAGTAAACGTAGCCGTAGTATGCCGTGAGTAACGTTTTTATCGTTGAGGTTTCCGTAATTTATTAATTAGATCCATATGTCCATTTATTTATTTTGTTACATATATTATTTCGATGCCTGCTTTCCAGTTGTTTATTTAGTTTAATTCCAAGGAAAGTAACAGTATTGGTTTCTTCTATTATTTGGTTTTCGTAATTAATGTTTAATTCAATTTAACTGGTAAGTTTGTAATTATAACTAGATGCCCGCGACTTCGTCCGCGTGGATTAAGGTTTTTTGATTCCCGCGGGAACTCTTTAATTTTCCGGGATAAAAAGTATCCTATGTCCTTCCCCAAGTATCAAACTATCCCTATACCAAATTTTATCAAAATCGGTTGAACAGATGGGCCGTGAAAGCGTAGCAGACAGACGGATAGACAGACAGACAGACAGACACACTTTCGCATTTATAATATTAGTATGGATTAGAAAAGCGTATTAGTCATCGACAGAATGCATTTTTCAGAAACTACTTCTTGTAAGTCGTTATTATATAAGTTAAATAATAGCATGCCGAGTAGACTACCTTGAGGTACGCCGAAATTATTTTGTTTGACGGACGATTTGAAGCTAGTTAAATCCTGTTCTTCATTTAGAATATCAATTACATCTGATTGTTTTCTGTCTTCAAGATAAGTCTCTACCCATTGCAATGCTGGGCCTGGATTCCGTAATTTTCCAGCTTGCAAAGGAATAATGAACAAAGCATAGTATGAAAGTACAGTGTATGCCTTTAGGCGCAGACTACTTGAAACGCTAGAAGGCGTTGCAAGTGTTGCAATACTGGTGACAAAATTACAAACGACCTACATATACCCACGAGTAAAACCTTTTAGATCGAAAATTAATCCATCTAGTAGTTACTAGTTATGTTAAATGTAGTTGCAGACCCATGATCAAGCATTTAAGAGTCAATTCGCGAGCGGAAGCTACTTTATTCTAGCATGCCCATGCATGCATTTATTTTAGCCCTTTCAATGCACGTGTAACAATAATTATTACCTTACACCTCGCCGAGGTCGGTCGATCACCGATTAGAAGCGTCTTTTACAGAGAACACGTGTCCCTCGAGGTCGGCGACTCCCTTTTATTTAAATAAATTTCGTTGTTCATCATCTATAACAGTTAGATTTCTTAGTACTTACCTAATTACATAGTTGTGTCATGTACTTGACTACCTATTATAGATACCTACGTAGATTTTAGATCAACGCGCATAACGCACATGTTGTTATTCTATTAGTTTACATAACTATCTTTTTTAAGATAACGATTTGTTTATATCCTGTATTATTGAATCTCGTGTATTTAAATAAATACATGTTTATTCAGTAGACGTCGCAAAAGCAATTATAAATTAAGTACTTACTTGATCTTGTAAAAATTGGTTGAACAGATGGGAAATGAAAGCGTAGCAGACGCACACATTTTCGTGTTTCTAATATTAGGTACAAGGTACCTAAATCAAATTCAAATGTTTTTTTATTCAAATAAACTTTTACAAGTGCTTTTGAATCGTCGACTAAATCTATCAATTTATCTATCAATCGGAATGACATTCCTACCGAGAAGAACCAGCAAGAAACTGGGCTCAGTAAATAATATGATCTATGAATGAATATGGCTGCTTAACTGAAACAAAAAAAAATCCACAAGAATTCCAGATCTTTTGAATACCGGTAAGTTGGTAGGTAATTTTCCATCCAAAACAACAACTAGGTACATTACTTTGTAAAACTTTTGCAACAAATTACATTTTTCTAGATGATGCCTTCAACTTCGTCTGAGATTTTACGAGTAGGTAGTTTTAAAAATCCAGGGGGAACGCTGATTTTCCAGGATAAAAAGGAGCCTTCCTCTCACCGTCCTCATAAAAACACGACGATCAGTTGTTCTATTGAGGCGTGATTGAAGGACAAACCAACAAACAAATACACTTTCTTAGTATTTTAATAAATGTAAGTTAAACATCAATATATCAGTCAGATGGGTCATAGGATAGGTCAGCCAACCTAGGCTGATAGTTATAACCATCGATGTTGACTAGACATCAGCTGCACGCACTCAACAACAACCTATTCCAAAATACAGCCTGGTGTAGTCTGTCACACAAGCTGTATGTAGCGATGAAAATAAAAGTGCAGTAGTTTATGTATTGTTTGCTTAGGGTGAAACAAGACGATTTCAGACGATTCGCGAGGTGCCAGCCGTCAATCTGTAATCGTGTTTCATCCCATGGCGCACACACAATTTTTCGTAGGTACCTATAATCTACATTAAAAGTGCGAGTTTTATTAAAATTGTATTTCATATATTTTATTTTAGTTGCTTGGTTGTTATTTATATTTCTGTCAGTTTAGTTGATGGGTAAAATGACAAATAGATAAGTTTGATTTATACAAAAGATACTCTGTCAGGATTGAACGGAGGGCTGCCACGTCATTCCATGGGGTTTCTACCCGCTGCATGACGTATTGCGCTGCATGACGCCTGAAATAGACTAGTTTCAGGTGGTTCAACAGGCATTGAAACTCGCCTTTTCAATGCAGATTATATAAAAAACATTTTAACTAGGTGGGGTTCATTACATTACATTACATTACATGGGTAATTTTTTAAGGTACAAGGAGAATATCTGAGATCATAGAAGCCAAATATAAAAATGGCGAAGTGCGAGTAGACCCGCAGACCGAGGGTTGCGTACCTTGGCAGGATTTGATATTATTATTCGACCTCTAAATAATAAAGATGGTCCTCCAAATTTACAATTAAAGAAGTTGAAAAAAATACTTTAAAGGTAGTAGTAGTATGTTAATATAGGTACCTACCTAGTTTATCGCTGATTTATAAAAAAGACTGCCCTAGCTAAAGTCTTCTTTTTAGTTTTCCTGTAAAGTTTATATACCTAGTTTTGTACCTAGGTAAATTTCTGACTTTCTTGGATGATAATTCGTTCAAGCTGATTTCTTAAAAATATCCTAGCTAAACTTCATTCTATTTTTCATGTAATAAATTGTTATAAACTTCTATCAGCTGAAATTATTTCTGAATTTTCACTTTTCAATCTTCGGAGATAGAGATTTTTCGTCAATTTTCACCATAAGTCAAAAACTAAGATGCAATAAGTATTTTGTAATTACAACTAAATGCAATAAAATTGTGTGAAGGAGCTAAATAATAAAACATTGTAGGATGTCCTAGATAATAATATTATAATTAGGTACTTATTGCGGATGACGATTCACCGCTCAAGTGCTACCTACTTCATTAAAACGGCTATCGTGTGATATTTGTTTTAATAATACTTTAATATGATATTATGTTCAAAGAGTTAAAAACAAAAAAAATCGCTGAGACTAAAATTATTATTACGGAAGGTTACGCGCATTAGAATTAAGCGAGGTGATGCGATGTAGTTTAGACTTTAGAGCGCGGTGTTTGTCCGTGGCGCGGTGGCGTGGCGCGGGTCAGTTGCGGTCGCGTTGAGGAAGGTTGAATCGGGCGCAAGCCGCACGCGCCGGTGGCCTCATCACCGCGGTTTCGAACGTTCGCTGACCGCGTGCAACTCGTGTCGGCTCCTCGCCCCGCGCGCTCCGCACCGCTCGCCCGCATTCTCCCTCACCCGCCTGCACCCTCTATTCTTTTACCAGTTTGCCACCGAATTAATTTATAAGGTAGGTACTCGGGCACTCCTCGCACCCTTATCATGGTACCGAATTCAATATGTAGATGTTTTAAATAGGTTGGCTCTCCACGCACTAACCTGCCTCAATTAGAAAACCATGCCGAAATCAATCTAGCGCGTCATTGCGTGACAAAATAATTATTCAGACATTAGTACTTACCTACTTACGAAAATACGATTTTCCAATTATTAGTAGGCCATTCTTATCTTTTCATAATATCTTCTGTAAAATAAGTTAGTAGGTAAGTAAGGCAGTACCTATTATACCTAGGTAGTTCCATGCATTCCTGCGACTAAAATTCGGATATTAAAATTCAAGTTTCAATTTTATTAAACCAATAAAAAGGATAAACTTTGGGTATTGACTTCCATTATCTGTATCAATAGGAATCTAAACAAGGATATCTGCTTTGGTTCCCTTCAAAAAACGTTGTGTAAGGTTATAAATTATACCTAAGTAGGTATTATACCTACCTAGTTATAAAGCAACTGCGACGTAAACAACATCTTTTTCTTACACTAAGTACCTACCTATTTATTCCACATTGTGCAGGCGTAAGATACGCATCAGTTTTATATAGATACCTAGGTCGGAAATAGATACCTACAATGACGGGATAAACGTCTTATCCTACTCCTATATCCAAATAATCAGTAGGTATAGCGACTGTAGGTACTCGGTATCATTTATGTGGCTGTATAAATTGAAAACTGCCTAAGCAGTTTTTTATTTCCTCAAACCGTATGATAAACAGTTTAACTGATAAATGTTAATGAGGAAGGTACCAATAGGCTTGCATACCTAATGCAGAAAGATCGCTAAACTTATCAATAAAATGCTTTTGTTGTTGTGCTAAAATAATCATCATGTAAAAATATCATACCTATGATAAAAGCGGTATTCCGTATTCGTAATAAAATTCGGCAGTTTTGGGAAGCAACAAAAGGCTATTTCCAAAACGATTTAAAATTCGAAATCGTAAGTAATTAATTTATATAAAGTTAATATGGAAGTTTTAAAAAGCCTTAATTTTATCTATTTGGTATCAAGTACAACAGACAACTAATATTTAAAACGTAAAATTATAACGCCAAAACCTATGCGAGAACGTGAGGACTCAGACCTACCTATCATTAATTGAAAGCTCCAAGCGCGTGGACGGTAGATTTATTCACTGAAGTGTATCAGAAAAAGGAGGGAGAGATAGATACCGCAACGGGAGAAAAATAGCTCCAAAAATCACAAAAAAAAACTTATGCTCCATTAAATAGGACAGAAGTCCTACTTTATTTGTTTAGTTTTTAATTTATTTAGATTTTAATGTATTTCATAGCTTAATTTGATATTTTTGTTATATGTAAATAAACTCGCCGGCATATTTAGCGGAACATAAAAAAAAGGTTTGATATCAGTATCATAATATAAGGTTGCTGGCTGGTTTATACGTCATTTAATTTAAAAAGAAATATTTTCAAATTAAGAAAACAACTGAACATCACATTTTATGCAATTGTTTTAATTTTATTCAAATACACCTTATCTGGAGCGAACTTCGAGTATTTCTTCCTTCTGAGTTTGATTTAAAATTTCGTGAAAATTTCATTGAAATATTGTTTTTTGTTAGTTTTTTTTAATCGCGTATCTTTCTGGAGTTGATGACTGAATTATGCCTGACTTAGCCCCAACGGAGATTGCTAGGGCACTCGAAATGCGAAGAAATGGTCAAACCTACAGAGTGATATCCAGAGATCTTCGTCGACCAGTTTCAACGATCCATCGCAGTATCCAACGGTTCAGGGAGACCGGTACTTATGTGAGAAGAGCACGACAAGGCAGAAAAAGACGCACTTCGAGTAGGTATGATCGTTTCATTTGGCTTCGTGTACGTAGGAACCCCCGTTTGACGGCCGTCCAAGCTCGACATGAGTTAGAAGCAGTGCGGGGTGTAACCGTAAGTGAGCGTACGGTACGAAGAAGGCTCGAAGAAGCTGGTTTGGGTTCATTTGTGCCCGCCAAGGCTCCAAGGCTCGAGGTAAATCATCGTAGAAACAGGTTAACTTTTGCTCAGGAACATCGACTTTGGAACGCGGACCAATGGAGTAAGGTATTGTTTAGTGATGAGTGCAGAATTCTCTTAAATCAAATTGACGGCAGGCAAAGAATATACAGACGCAAAGGAGAACGATACATTCAGACAAATTTTGAAACTACAGTTGCATACGGTGGTGGATCAATAATGGTTTGGGCGGGAATTTGTTTGGGAGTTCACACAGACTTGGTAGTGATTGACAGAGGGAGTCTGACTGCAGACCGCTATATCAGAGAAGTTTTAGAAGAAAATGTCGTACCGTTTGCCCCATATATCGCTGAAGATTTTGTTTTTATGCAGGATAATGCTCGGCCGCATACCGCTCGGGTAACTCAAGCTTATCTTAATGATATGAATATCACTGTTATGGAGTGGCCGGCGAGATCACCGGATATGAACATAGATCACATTTGGGACTTGCTGAAAAGAAAAGTTAAGTCCAGAATTCCAGCTCCTGCCAACGTGGGAGAACTGCGAATCGCCGTAGTTGAGGAATGGCGGAGACTATCCCAGGAGACCATCGATAACATCATTCTCAGTATGCCTAGACGGGTAGAAACTGTAATAAGAGCACGTGGAGGAAATACGCGATATTAATCACCATTTTTCTAATTAATTTAATTGTTATTTTAATATTAAATTTCACTTTTCCCGGTTACATGAAAAGTTCAAAAATGTACCATTTTTCACAAATAGCCTTTACTCGCAAAATCTGTTCTTAATATGATCTCATTTTTAGTAAAACAAATGAAACTTTAAATAACAAAAGAAGTGTAGTAAGTAGATTTTAAAATAAAAACATATTTTTTTAATTATGGACCTTTTTTTATGTTCCGCTAAATATGCCGGCGAGTTTACATTTTACTTACATAAATAGATAAACCAGTTTGTTTTAATGGAGTTTCTTTAGGCTTGTTTTGTTTTCTATTCTGCCTTAACCAGCTTCTTACTTAATCTGATCTTGTGAACCACACGGACGATTTACTTAATATACACTTTCTTACTGACTGTCGATCGCTAGGTATCAATTTATTTGACGGTTGGAGGTGGTTGGAGCAGTTGGAATGCGCAACGACAATGGATTATGAACTGGCTTATGTCGCCTAGCTCTTTGGACTATTATTATACTTAGTAAGTAGGTATCTACGAACAATCTACGACTTAAGTAGCTACAAATAACAGTAGCTTTTTATACTCATCAAATTTATTATGATTTTAAACAGCAGTTAACGTTACTTAATGTTTTTACATAGAACTTTACAGAATATTTTATTACTTAGTAGGTACCTACTATTATAAAAACCTACTTAAGTAAGTACCTAGTTTAGGAATGGGATTAATGATGGTTGATAAGAGCTCAATTGATGGCTATTATAAATTATACTAATATAACTATAATACAGACATGCGACATAATAGAACGATATTTTTTAATATTTTACAACAAAGGCAAATATACATATAAGGAATAAGAGTTTGACAAATCTAAAAATTTAGAACGCAACGCAAACCTGAACTAAATAACACCAAGAAGCACTTTCGTTTCGTTTCCTATCGATCCAAAGAAAGTTAAAGCTTAGAGAGGAACTCTACGTCAGACAAACTGTTACTGTACCAAGTCAACATACCTATTTTTACATAAGACCAGCGCATCTCGGATTACCTATGTAACATATTGCAAAATGTGTGCTTCAGTTATTAACATACCTATCTAACAAACGGATAAGTTCATTGTAGGTAGTTTTTTATTTTCAGTCATTTAACCCATCTATTCACACATTTAAACTTCGACTGAAACAGCACTATTTATCTTCTCTATCATAATTATAAATAATATTATGTATCTGTTATAATCAGTTTTAACATGATGTACTAAATTAAAATATATCCTATATATGTTGGTATGTATTTATTTAAGTATATATTTGTATGTATTATTTAGTATGTATATTTTGTGTGTTTATGTAAGTTTATGATACAATATCTTGTTTCATTTTATCTCATGTCTTGTTGTACCTATTCTTCCTCCACAACCTTTCTCACTGCCAAGGGTCACTGGTAGAGATCTCTTATACAAGTGCTTCCTTGTCCACTACGTATGTTTTTCTTCTTATTTTATAACATTTTGGTACTAAATAAATTTAAAAAAAAAAATTAACTAGCGAAATATCTTGTAAATCGTAATAACACTAGTTTGTTGATGTCATGTTCAGCACTTAAGCTGGATTGATAAGATGTACCTACTTACATAAATCATTTTTCGGTACCTTAGTTGTATCTAGTTACCTTGTAGTTACCTAATCAAAATAATGTGATCTAAAATTATCCAGAAGTGCTTTAGTAAAAATAGCTCAGTATTACCTGTAAGTCATTGAAATGTAAGATGTAATAATGCATAGAAGATACCTAACTGTACAACTGAATTATTTATTTGTAGACATGAACTAGGTAATAAATAGATATTGTATAACTACTTAAATAATGTACAGTTCGCGCGCGAGTTGAATGCAGAGTAAAATAATATGTATGTGTAACCATAGGTACATATTATTTTACTCTGCATTTAACTCACTCGCGAACTAGGTATACCTACCTACCTAATGTGAAATTATCGTCGGGAGCAACTTTAGCCAAGCAAATATTTTTATCAATTAAACATAATGAAACTTCGTAACATATTGTCCTAGACAGACAAAATAGAAGAGTGCGGGAGGAGTGAGGAGGCAAGGTGGCCGACAAGCCACGCACGCGCACTCGGCCCGAGAGTTCACACGCGCGTCGAAACCGCGGTGGGCCTCCACGTGTTTCCCCTTCCGTGCTGCCGCGCCCGCACCCCGCTGCCTGTTCCAACCTTCAACAAAGCCGCGGTCGTATCGTATACACCTATACATATATACGAAACGCACTATAGATACAACATACATGTACATGTATTATAATTTTATGTGCAACTTGCGCATTTACCTGAGTTTCCATAATGTTACTTTGATAAATAGGTAATTATACATAGGAACATGCATGCATTCTTTTTTTACCTTTGATTAATTATAAATATTAATTAGGTACCTGACTTGCAGGCCTTGGTAGCTAGGTACTAGGCAAATTCCTAATCATTCATACTCACATGGATAATTATTATTAAAAATCAAAAATCCATTTCAAATTTCAATAGGTAAAATTTTATGAAAGGCAAATTTTAGAACATCTAAGTTAGTTAGGTATGTTTTCAGATAATTAAATTATTGCACAAAAATGTATTTATAATTTAAACAACATGCCTAAATTAAACCATACCCCGTGGCTCTACTTTATGACACACAGAGTAATATAATTTTAACACATACATAAATCGTATCTTACATAGTAACTACGGTTGTGTGAGTGAACTGTAGGATGACCAAAATAAATCTCTTATGAGTATGAGGAAACTGGACTTTTGCTATAAATTATCAGCTGTTAATACTTAATTATTATGAGCCCAAATTGAATCTTAAAAAAGTCAAGACCTATGTATCACCGAGGTTCATTTTCGAATAAACTTCACAAATAACGTTTACGTACCGACTTGACTTAAAGACAGCGGCCTGATAAAAGCCAATGTACGTATTGGTTTTTTAAATAATTAAGTAATTTTCGAGCAAGTAGGAAAAACAATATATTATGTATATTAGACTAGTATGTCGCTTGGCTGCGCGGCGCACTAAAGTGGCCTGGCTGACATGCAGAATTGTTTTTTGAGAATGCAATCATCGCCTTTTTAGGCATTCTAGAATGTTGAAATTATAATAAGTGTTGACAACTCATCTGATATGTGATTTAATGCAAACCGCGCTAATTGTTATCTTGAAGGCAGTCTGTTTTCACCAGATCAACAGAGAATCAAAATAATTTACATAAAATTAGTATACAGGTAGTATAAAATCATTTTTGACTCATAGTTTTTGGGTGCGTGGTATTTTGAGAATTTATTTTTGTTCAGTGGATACCTTGTTTCACCAGTTCACCAATTCGCCTATGTTTTATGAGTTTAGTACCAAATTTTTTATAGCGAAATTTTTTTCTTTTTTCAAGCAAATTTGTTATGGCCCCCTTTTTTCACCGCTGAAATTTAAAGAAACTTATTAATTAAACAGATTAACTCCGCGGGAATAAAAAAAAATTAAACCATGCTGACGCAGGCGCCGGCATCAACTACTTTTCAATAAAGAATACTTCATAGTTCATACCTTACAGGTATACTCTAGTGGAGGCCGTCTATCACGTATATATATATGTCACCGTAAGATTGTAAAACCCGTTAGATTATAATCTAACTCGCGAAATTCTAAACTGTCGAAAGATTAGAATTTAACGCATTATTTTCCGGTAGATTGTAATCTGATAGGTATATAAACCCGATAAAACCTAAGTGCCCGGCCGCAGGCTACTACAGGGCCTTTGCACTTAGAACATTTTTCTGTTGTATGGGGATGTTAGTTCCACAACTCCCTAAAGGATGGCGCTCATGGCGCTTATCTTGTACTGAAAGTATGTATACTTAAAAGTCTGTGATCAGGGTCTGTGATGGCGCTGAAATAAGTGTTCGTTCAGAAGCTTATGTTTTAGATAAATTTATGATTTTGCCATTTATATAAACACAAAGCTAATAATATATAAAACTTTTTTTTTGAGCAGAATATGAGATACCTTAGATAATTTATAAAGATTTATCTGTTATAAATTTAGTTTAGTGGAATGCGTTAGAAGTTTAATGAAACATTTGTGTTTTAATTTCCAAACGTGGACAGCCGCCATTTTAAAGTTTGAAATTCGACATTGACATTGAAGTTTTCTGGCATGCCGGATGCCGGGTGGACAAAATTATTATTTTTTTGATAAATTCGTTACAATGTGAAACTATATTAATAGAGTGTGTATTAAGTGTGTACGATGTGAAAAACATGAATCTGTGGAATAATTGTTATACTTTATGTATGTTTTTTGTAATTGAGAATATAAGAGAAAATAATCAACATGCGTTTCATTTACTAACATCTGAACATCTTTACAGTTTGTGTTTATCGTATAATAATTTATCTTAATTATTACAAGGTCACATAATTCTATAGTTGCAGAATTAGGTGATCTTGTAATAATTAAGATAAATTATTATACAATACACTTTGTAATATATAGTACTAGAGTCTGGCTAACGAAAGTAGAGACTGGAAAAGAGCGGCAAATTTAAAAATTGTTAGTATGGCAAACTCAAAATTAGTGTGACAGACCTGGAGTAACCTAATTTGATACTTTAGAATTATTTTTCTTATTTTTGTTGAAACCGATTGCATACTAAAAAACCTACCACCTGCCTGAATGAAAAAACAACAATATTCAATAATAATTTATTTTAGTCACTATAGTCAAAATCTGAATCCAAAGCTTCTATCTGCAAAGATTCATCAGAGTCACTGGTATCACTATTTCCAACGTTGATTATGAAACTTTCTAAATTTTCTTCAGTAATTCTATCTCTTTCTTTGTATTTAATTTCAATATGCATGACATGATCACACATTTTCTTCCAATCCTCTGATGTAATGCTTTCAAACGACTCTTTAATCATTCTTTCTAACTCTACTGTAGTCAAGGCTACATTTTTACTTGCCACTTTACGTTTAGCCAAACTCCATACAAGCTCAATAGGATTTAAATCACAGTGGTAGGGAGGAAGTCTCAAAACCTCATGACCATTCTGCTTTAAAAGTTCATCAGCTTTGTATACTGGGTCTGGTGTGTGCTGCTTTACAAAACATAGCAGCTCGGCCTTTGTGTGGTAATCTTCATACCGGATATCATTGAAAGTAAGCCATTCTCTTATCTCATTTTTCAGATTTTGTGTTGTTGGAGCTTTATTAACAATGACGGAATGATAACTTGCATTATCCATTACTATTACACTCTGCTCATTTAAATTGGGTATGAGCTTTTCTTGTAACCATTTATTGAAATTTGCAGCATTCATGTCATGGTGGTAGTCCGCCATTGTCGATTTTGTGCTAAAAACTAACAATGAGTTTGGCACAGGACCTTTCTCTGATCCAGCATGTACAATTATGTACCTTTTTCCCGTTGAAATATTTTCAATTGCACCACTCGTAGATGGACCTTGCCAAGACTTCTTGGGCTTATAGTTTTTGTGGACATAGGTCTCATCTAAATAAATAATTGGCTTTCCTTCTGAACGTTTCAAAGCTATGGTTCGTAAAAAACGATGTCTCCAGGCAGATATGTCATAACATTCAATTAATATTGAACGTTCATTCTTGTTTTTCTTAAATTCATAACCATTAGCTAGTAGTATGCGGCGAAGAGTTTCCCGACATCCATTAAATCCTATGCTTTCTTTTAATTCCATTAACAGTGTCCTCAATGTAGGAACTTGTTTTCTGACAATATAAAAATCATTGATTTTGTTGCGAATAGCATCTATGTCGAAACTATCTAAGTTAGACACTGTGGGTTTATGGGGCCGTTTTTTTCCTGGGGTATTCCACACACCATCATTTAGCGCACCTTCCTTTTTTATTCTTTTTAAAGTTGCAACACTTACTCCTGTAAAGAATGATTAAACAACGATTAGGTACAGTATTGACAATAGCAAATTATATTATTATTATACATTATATTTCTTGTGTATAAATCTTGTGCTTACTAAAAAATTACCAGTAATTGAAGCTATTTCTTCCAAGTACTGATTCTGGGTTCTCATCCTGTCATTCTGCTCTAAATCAGTAAGTTTTTCAATAGTTCTCACTACTTCATCGACTCCTGCTACATCCTCCAGATTTTCTGTCAAAGAAAATAATTTGTGTTACAAATTAATAAATGTAACATTTACTTACCTACCACAACCAATGAAAAATAACCATTTAATTGGAAGTTGCATTTAGTAGGTATTATTAAGGTGTTTAATGAAATGTATAATGAATGTGGATGAAAATAGAGATATAGTTTTTTAAAAAGAGAAATATACAAACAAAGTATCAAAATAATGCGTCATACTGACTTAAAAAATCTAACACAACACGTAAACAATCTTGTTTTTGTTTGAATTTTGCATCTTTCTCTCGTTGTTTTTCTTCAAATTTGGAAATCATGCAAAACAACATCTTCCGCACTCCACTTTTAATTGTTTTATTCATTCTTAAACGCGTAAATGCTCGTAAACAAGATCACAACTAATCACTGCAAATCACCGACAACCACAGACAACTGCCATCTTGTTAGGGCAAAATGTAGTTGAGTATTGCCATATAAAAAGTTTGCAAATAATTCGAGTCTCTACTTTCGTTAGCCAGACTCTATAACATTGTGCTATGGTTATGTATATATACATATTTTAGTTGGACAACTTCCCGATAGATGTCGCTGTACATGGAAAGTCGAGTAGCAACTCTATACCAGTATATATAATGTACTCTGTGGGCTACTACTTGATTATTTATGTCGAACCCTAACCTAACCTACAAGAAAGAGACAAAGAAGAAGACAATAAATAAAATGAATATTTCAAAAATTGACACTCATAACATTGAACAGTTTACAATCTTTCGACAGTTTAGAATTTCGCGAGTTAGATTATAATCTCACGGTTTTTATAATCTTATGGTGACATATATAGGTGATAGTGATTATGTGGTGGTCGCAGTCAGAGGATCCCAGTTCACCATGTAGGTTGGTGACCCTACGCAGAGGAGAGTGGAGGACAAATGCGATGGTTGTACATAGCAGCGACCCGCGGATTCCGCATTCAGCCGTGGACGGTCTCCGAGCGCGCGTGTACCGACCGTCGCAGCGCCACTCGCAACCTACACCAACACTGACGCCATTGAACCGCCTACGAATAAATCATCATCATTCAATATGATAGGTGAGTGCTTTGTGACTCTGCTCTATTTAAGCCTATGTAAATAAATGCACTTTTTAAATTTTAATATTTAATGAAATTTGCAAAAGCTGTCCAATTTTAATTTTTGTACTTATCGTTTATATAATATGATACCTATCTCTCTGGTAAAAAAGAAAATGTTTAAATTTTTCTTTACTAATTATGTAATTACTTATGTGTTTTCGAGATAGGATTCCTCTAATGCCCGTAGCCCGTAGGTGATAAAACGTTAATACAGGGCTTACTTAATCAATTTATTACCATAAAATTAACGTATTTTCGATAAATTATAATGTCGAAAGTGAAATATAAATAAATTATTTGACTACATACAACGGGCGAGAATATAACGAAAGTGGGGGCAGGGTGAGCGGGCGAGCGCGGGGTGCGGTACAGTGCGGATACGGGGTCGCTGGCCCAAACACGTGGAGGCCCACCGCGGCACTATCTGTTCGAAACCGCGGTGGGCCTCCACGTGCTGGCGGAGGACATTCACTTTGCCTCGTTCCGCGCTCCCCCCTTCCAATCCGCACCCCTATGTGGCCGTTGTATGTGCATCCTGATATTCCTGATCGCCGCATACCATCCACAACAGACATTGTACTGTGGACGGTCGTCGCGATAATACGTTGGCTTCCGAGACCTACCGCTAATTAACGATTGAACGGTTTAAGAAGGAACATGAACAATTCCTTGTCGACTACGTTTGAACTCGTCCCGTCTTATCCCACAGGTGACGAGGAACGGGAACACCAATGTAAGGAATGTGGACTGAGGCTTTCGACTCGAAGCGCGCTGACTGCTCACACGCGCTCGCACCGGGTCGCCGCCGACGCTCACCGCTGCGATGTTTGCCACAAGACGTTTGCGGTGCCGGCACGCCTGGTGCGCCACTACCGCACCCACACCGGGGAGAGGCCCTTCGAGTGCGAGTACTGCCACAAGATGTTCAGTGTTAAGGAGAACTTGCAGGTGCATCGGCGGATACACACCAAGGAGCGCCCGTACCGATGCGGAGTTTGCGGCGCCGCCTTCGAGCATTCCGGTAAACTGCATCGTCACGCAAGAATACACACGGGGGAGAGACCGCACGCCTGTCCGCACTGCCACAAGACGTTCATACAGTCGGGACAATTAGTTATTCATCTTCGAACGCACACGGGTGAAAAACCCTATCGTTGCCCTGCGCCCGGCTGCGGCAAGGGCTTCACTTGTTCGAAGCAATTAAAAGTGCACTCGCGCACCCACACCGGTGAACGGCCCTATACCTGCGAAATATGCCTCCGAGATTTTGGATACAACCACGTGCTAAAATTGCATCGTTTCCAACATTTTGGCGAGCGTTGCTATCGTTGTACGGTGTGCGACGGAACATTCAACACTAAGAAGCAAATGGAAGCCCACATATACAAAGAGCACGGTGCGGAGACGCCCAGGGCTCCACCGACCCCAGCGCAGTACACGGTGCCGTTAGTCGTGAACGGCAACGCCATGTGCGACATTGTCGAGGCGGCGCTGCAGCAGTTGCCGCCCACGCCGCCGAGCTCGCCGCCGTCACCTCCCTGCACCGCGCATTGCCCTTCCACCTGTCCCACCCCGAATCCTGTTCAGACCATATCGGCACCTCTCTCACTTCCGTCGCCGACACCATCCCCATCACCACCTGCCATGAACACCTCCATAACTCTGATGACACTCGCACCTTCCTCCCTTCCTCCCCGAAAACGCAAATTAATTCCTCAGATAGAGTCCGTACCGGCAGAACCAATAGTTCGTCACACATCCGTTATACAGTTTGCCCCTGCAGCCGCAGATTCCTCGTAGCAATTTATTTGTTTATAATTCATTTAGTTCAGTAAGGCTTTTTTCTAATCGAAGGCTGTAAGATGACTGTATGAGTCTTTAGCGGTATAATTTAGTGAAGCATAGAATTATTATAAATATGTATTAAGTTAGCATGTAAACATGAGCTAGGTGAAGTTTTTTTGTACTGCAGCAATGATTTATTGTTTTAATCTTGAAAAAAGACTAATTAGATGTTTAATGTATTTGTGCTGTCAATATTAGTTAATAGGAATAAGTTTTGTATTTATCTACTATGTGTTAATATTATGTAAGTAAAATATATAAACCATATACAACAGTTTTAGTTATTTTCCCTGATCTATAGTTAGTAATAAAATATACTAAGTATAATGCAACTTGAAAGCTTTTTATTTCAAAAGTGTACTTAAAATTTAAGTACTTTTGAAGTACATAATTATGTCACCGTAAGATTGTAAAAACCGTTAGATTATAATGTAAATCGCGAAATTGCAAACTGTCGAAAGACTACAATTTAACGCATTATTATTCGGTAAATTGTAATCAGTTAGGTATATTATCCCGATAGAACCTAAGTGCACAGTAAAAAGTGCCACCTGCTCTACCTATTTATTTATGTCGATCCCTAACCTAACCTACAAGAAACAGACAAAAAAACGTAAATACATCATTGTATTTACGTTTACACATTCATGTTACATTTCAAAAATTTACACTCAGAACATTGAACGGTTGACAATCTTTCGTCAGTTTACAATTTCGCGAGTTAGATTATAATCTAACGGGTTTTACAATCTTACGGTGACACATACATTTGATAGAAACATTCCGAAACTTACCTCCAAAATAATCTAACTAGAGTCATATTTCCATACTAATATTGTAAATGCGAAAGTGTGTGTGTACTGTCTGCTACGCTTTCACGGCCCATCTGTTTAACAGAATGTGATGAAATTTGGTACAGGGATAGGTACGCGGAAATCAAAAAACCGTGGACGAAGTCGCGGGCATCATATAGTTATTTTTATATTTAATTTCTTTTATTATTATTACAGTCCGACTCAAATTAATGTATGACGTCTCGGAAGTTAGCCGCAAGTGTAGGTTCGCGCGAGACGCAGGTACAGTCAACTGATACCTTTGTACCTATTCAGCTCATCGAAATGAACGATGTTCCGAGAATTCATAAAGTTTGAGTCTGACTGTACATAATTTTATTTTGTCTAATATTATAAAGAGGAAATATTTGTTTGTTTGTGATGGATAAACTCAAAAACTACTCAACCGATTTTAAAAAATCTTAAAATCCACCTATAGAAAGCTACATTATCAGCGAGTAACATACCTAGGCATATTTTACTTAAAAAAAAAAATAGAGATCCTTACTAAAATTGCAATAATATGAACTAAGTCGGAAAAAATCGTCTCATAGGAGACCTTACGTGGCTGGCGCTGCGTAAATAGTTGCACGAAAACAATGAATGGTGGAATTGTTCCTCCCAAATAGTTCTAAAATTCTGCCATATCTTATAATCTTCTTTTAAGGTTGACTTACAATAACCATTTTTATGATTTTCAAATTCGGTCCAAACCAATGCTTTACTTGCGAAGGGTTTTTACCGACATAAGTAGTATTAATCCTTATAAAAATAAATATGTTATTCATCTCAAGTATCTAATTAAGATAAAAATTGTCCTTTACATCATGGCGAGCTGGCGGCTGTGGCAGGTGTGGTGAGTACGGGGCGTACTCTTACAATGTAATATTAAAATGTAAATCTGCCCACTGCCCACTGGCTATACTCGGTATAGACTATTAGGATTATTAATGCTACCCGTGTGAATCCGGGGCGGATCGCTAATACTCTGTAAATCACACGGACATCGTAATACATCGATGCCCAGGCACACGGTAGGTACTCTAACGTGTGCTACTGCGCTCGGTCGCGAGCTTGTTTGAGTCGCATGCGCACATCCTTTGTTTACACAGTTTTATAATTTTTTTTCACAATTTAATACAAAATAATTAGAATATTTCGGAAAATTAAAAATATCTTTCGACCAGTAGGTATTTTGCCCTCTGAGTTTGACCTTTTCTTCGATCGCTGATTGATCGATGGCCAAGTGGTACTTTTGCTGAAAGTCTGAAAGTAAAATTTATCTACTGATACCACCAACTACCTATTAGCAATGTTTTTGCCAAACTATGCAGACATAAGAATAGGCAGAAGTAATGACTTATGAAATTATAAGCACGTCATGAGGCATAAGCAGATACAACAAACAACTATAATCAAAATTTAAGTTATTAAGTAAGTAGGTATAGTTACTTACTTTCGAGACTAAAGGTTTAGTTAACCCAAATCTGAAATGGCCACAAACAAGTCACTATTCAAACTAGCACGAATTAATAAACAAAATTGTGGTAGGTAATTAAACATACTAGGTAGTTTACCTTACTAAACTAAATTTGATTCGCGCGTTTTGTTTCAAACTAAAGAAAAAACGTAGAAATAAAACAATTTGTCTTTTTTTTAATTATTAAACTGGTTTAACGGAACAATTTGTCGTAGCCAGATAACTACAGTTAAAAAACCGATTTGTCATACTATAATTATTCAAAGGTCGTACGTTATTGTCATATTTATATTTGTCAAAAATGTACACCTTCACCACCGACCAGAAACAATACCTTAGCCTCAGATTATCACCCATTTGTCACCTTAAAATTTTACATAAATCTCTCACTTTAGCTAACATTGAGGCGTTTTTTGAGGCGGGCGTGTTAACGTGGTGTTAACTGATAACCATAAACTTTTTATATTTACTACTTTGGACCACTAAGTTATAATATACTTGTCCCTGAATGTGACAATGACTTATTATATTATGTAAATAAGAAGTAATGTGATTCTCTAATTTTACGTCTCTTGGTGCTGTGAGAGTGAAGGAACAGTGTTGCGTGTTTGTGTTTGCGCTATGGAGGGTAAAGGTAAGTAGGATCATCTGTGTATTTGAAATGTGTCCGTCGAAATGCATCAAATTGAGGGCGCCACATTAGCATCAGGGTAAATTTTAAAGGAAGCGCTAAGTTATCGCGCGCTTTTCAAAATCCGCATATAGTAGGAAACAATATATAAAGATTTTCTGCGTATCATATTTTGACGATTACTTAAGTTAATTCTTTATTTATTACATTATTTTGTACAACGTAAATTGTTGAAACTTTCACTACCTACTTTAGTCGACAATGATATTATTTTTTTTAACTCGGCATACAGTTCATATACAATTATTGCTACATTCATTCCATACCCTTGGCCTACACCAGCGCCACTGTGGAAGGTTTTTGAATTATTATTTACAGCAACCACTGAACACATTTTCAACATTTCTCCCCTAAGAGATGATCCTCTTTACCTCTACCCTCCATAGTTTGCGCACACACTTTTGCACTGTAATATCTCCCGCGCAGATGGCTAATCATTGATCTGGATATCTCTTCTCTGTCTACGCATATAGAGAACACTTCTAGGAATTCGTGTCCCTCTCGCACACGTGGCAACTGCCATAGATCAAGAATACTACGTATCGGTACCAAAAGACTAGAACCCAAGGCCGAAAAGTAATTTAAAAAAATACTTTTATTTGACTTTGACAGTTGGCACTTGACAATTGACAAATGACACTTGCATGTTTATTGTGTAAGGACGCCGGTTTAATGGCGTCGTCTCTGTAATATTTCGTTCCCGCTAACAGTGGAACTGTATCTAAATCGTAATTAGAAGTGTAAATCTTGGTAGCAAAATGGTAAGATTCTTATTTTTATTAAAGTTCAAGAGGTCTTAAACGTCAAGTACTGCGTATTTATTGTAGCTAAGTCAAATTGAACATTTTATTTGTAATACGGTTGATGTCTTAAATTATTGTTTTCTTTGTTTTCAGACGATCGGAAAAAATAACAAGATGCAACAGCATCTTAACTATCGTGTAAGAGTGATTTTACAAGATTCCCGTACTTTCATCGGGACATTCAAAGCATTTGACAAACATATGAATTTGATTTTGGGTGATTGTGAAGAATTCAGAAAAATAAAGTCCAAAAACAGTAAGACTGCCGATAGAGAAGAGAAGAGAACTCTAGGTTTTGTATTGCTTAGAGGCGAGAATATTGTTTCTCTCACTATCGAAGGACCGCCACCTCCAGAAGAAGGCTTGCCCCGTGTACCACTTCCTGGGGCGATGGGTGGTCCTGGTGCCGGTAGAGCGGCAGGCCGCGGCTCTGGTATGGGAGGAGCCCCGCCCGGCCTACAGGGGCCAGCCAGGGGTGTCGGAGGTCCCTCTCATCAACATATGGCGCCTGGAAGAGGACAGTTGTCAGCTCCTCCACAAATGCGTGGTGGCCCTATGATGGGAGGACCGCCACCTGGAATGATGGGCGCTCCACCTGGAATGGGCAGAGGAGGCCCTGGTGGTCGTGGCCCACCTGGCATGCGTCGATACTAGTTAAGTGGCAGTGATACATTCTTGTGAATTAATTAAAATTTGTTTAAAGAATTTCAAATAGGGCATATTAATATACAATATACATAAGCCAGAAGTTATATCAGCTGCCTGTATTTGTAAAATTCTACAATAACTTTTGTCCTAGGCTATTTAAGACAGGCGTATACCTAAGAACCATTTTGATAAATGATTACAGATAAGTGACTAGAACTTTTTATTATTTCTTACATTTCTACCTTTCACTCAAAAAGCTCAATATATAATTTAATTATTACCATTAAAACATACCTATTGTGTTACTTTCTTCTTGTGATGTGTAATGTCTTCATTGCCAAGTCAGTGCTTGAATATAAGAAACTAGCTGATGCCAAAAATGATGATAAAAAGTTGCCTGTGTCTCCAGGTCCTCAACTATACCTATGCCAAGAATTATGTTGATCCATTACTTCATTGTGGCATGATTGAAGGACAAACAAACACATTTGGATCTATAATAATAGTACGATAAATCCTCCTGGCTGTTGTCCCAGGGATAAGTGAACTTAGTTTACTGATCATTTTAAACAATTTTTTTTCTCTAGGTTGTTCCATTTAGGGGCTGTGGTCATGGTTCATAATAACCGGGACCGACGGCTTAACATGCTCTCCGAGGCACGGGTGACACTCCACCAACTTCCTAATAGGCCTATTACACTGCACTTTCTACAGGGCCCTGTGTTAAGGGTGGGCGTGGCCGTTAGAGCGTCGCTTATTGCACAGCAATAAGGATCAAATTAGGGAACCTTTCTTCCTAAATCATTACACTGCACTGATTCAAGTGTAAGGGTCCCTGTGAAAATTACAGTGTAATAGGCCTATAACTCCGGGCTAGTACTGGGAATTTCTAAACAGAAAAACCCGGTACTCAATTATAGCCCGACCCGGGACCTCGTCGGCCGCAGTCAAACATGCTAACCCCTAGACCAACGAGGCAGTTGATCAGTATGCCGTATGATATATATCTAGATGATGAAAAAGGGTTAGCAATATTTTTTACTGTCATTTTAGTTTAGAGATTGTATACAACAGAATCAGCCCCAATGAGGCTACTTGTCCTGTACAATTTATGTTGAACACAATCTTTAAATGTATATGTAATTAAGATGTAGAATTGGTCTCCTGTATCTATGCTTTATATAAAGTAAAATAACTGATTTATGAGCTGTCATTTTAGTTTAATTTAAGTTGTGGTATGCAGAATTGGGCACATTCTTTGATTATATTTTAAGAGGGCACATTTGAGTAACTTTTGTTCATCTAAATCTTACGGCCGGTTCCTGAATTGAGAATTTCATGTTGAGTCGGTCTCAAAGACTTCTTAAGTGTGTCTTAAGAACGACCTAAGGAAATTATTGTTTCTGAATTGATATTGCGTAAGGTTTGAGAATTGGAGCTTGAAAATTTTCAAATTTGACAGTTTCGAAACTTAAATCTCTGCTTAACAGCAAAATTGTGTTTCAGAGCGCATTTGACAGTGCTCAAAACTCTGTTTTTTCAGAGTTGAGAACATGACAGATGAGTGACGGATTTCGGCTACTTAAACTTCACTCTCGTTTGAACCTTTGTAAAAAATCCATATTTTGTACAATGTCCAGTGAAGATTCTTCGTTGTCATCTTTGGAGGAGCCTGTACAACGACAACCACACAGGCGACAAGTTATTAGAAATCGCCCAAATTTTTTTGTTTCTCTAAACGACAAACAATTTAATGACCGATTCCGCTTTTCGAAGGAATCAGTAACATTTATTTTTGGCAAAATAAAGACCAAATTACCTGCAAGAATGCGGTGCGACTGCATTCCGCCAATGTTACAACTTCTAATAGCATTGCAACTGGAAATTTTGAATATTCAGAAACCGGCTGTTAGACTGCCAAATTACAGTTGACTTAGCAACAGTTACTTACAACTTAGCAATGTCATAGTCTGCATGCAGTCACAGTTTGTAATTTTTTGAGTTTACATATGGTCCCATTGATGGATTCAAAAGTATATAATCAAATAATTATAATTTTCTATAGTTATGGGTCTACAGGTAAATAAAATAACCTGTAGTCCCATCAATTTAAGAAACATGGGTGCTAAATTTTTTATGTCCTTGTTTCCTTATACAATGTTCTATGACCCTACTAGAATAGAACTGCAGACAGACTACTTGTTTTGGGTGGGGTAATATATATAAGAAATTGTTAGGGACGAGTGGCCTAGTTGTGACAACACATATCAGTCGATTGAGATTGTTAAGCAACCCAAGTCGGTAACTGGATGACTGAAAATTTGCCTTTTCGTTTCCTCTGTGCCTCTGTACGTTAAGCCGTCGGACCCTGTTATTATCACTAACATCTTTCGTTACAAAAAACTAAGAGAATCTACATAATACAATGATCAAAAGTTTATTATACTATTATTTAGTGTTACAGAAATGAAATACCTAGTATAAAAAGGCATATAGTAAAACATTATTTCTATGCATTTCAAAATAATTATGTGAAGACCATAACCACAATAATTAAGTCTAAACTTAAAAACGTAATTGCTGTATTTTTGGAGTTACTAAGATTCAAATACGCACTAAGCTATAAATTCATAAGTAGGTACCTATTCAAAGTTACCTTCTAAAATAGTGTTACACAGTATCTCGCTCGTGGTCTTCTCGTCGTGTAATACAGATATACAGAAATATAATAAATTATTGGATCGAAATAAAGGCATAAGTAGGAATTTTGAAATGGATCTTATTAAAGGAATCAGTAGGAATTTCAGACTTATTCCTATTAACATTATTCATAAAAAGAGCTGTGCAACATTAACTTTCTAGGGGGTTAGAATAGGCGTTGATGAATCAGTCTGAGAGTAAATGAATCAGGAATTCTAGACAGGAGCCGATTTTGATGAATGAGGTGTCAATCGATGTTATTATGGTCCGGGTGACATAGACTCCTTTTTGAACGAACACAATGGAGCGGTTTCTGATTTTTTTTTCGTAATTCTTACTTCTTACTACTTTATGAGATGTGGAAGTTAATGTAGAATTTCATATAGAGAATGTAAAAAAATTATTGTAATTAGCTTAGAACTGTAATAAACTGTAGGGTTCTGTAGACCAAGTATGTTGCTAAAATTTTTATGGTAAAAGGTTTCATTAGCTCTTCATTTTTCACGTTCAAGAGCTTTTTAGTTTAGTTTTTTTTTGCAATATTTCAATTCACGAAGCAGCAGAAAGAGTGTAGGGGCTGCATCAGTGTACCGCGTAGTTGTGGAGATATTTAGTGTGCAGGATTCCGCTCGAAGGTTTGATTTTGTGCTAGATTGTCCCTAGTCCCAAGAAATCACATAAAATCGATTTTTTTTTTGAGAAAATAAACATCTTTGAACCTAATGGCAATAACCACACGAAGGATGGCACCGCTTCCCATCTACACCGCACCTGCAGCCAGCGCTCGTGTCGCCCTTTCCCCCCGGCCCCCACCGGCGGCCCTTCGTCACCCAGCATATCTCCGTCTTGCAAGCTGAGCATTTCACCCAGTCGCAGCCCCATTTCTTAGTTATAATAGCACAGCACTCGGGACATTCGAGAGCCTCGCCTCGAGAAATAAGCGATTTCAGTAAAGCCTGAGTTCCCTCGTCGGTTTGATCGGACTCCGCAGCTGTTGATATGGCCTCGCGCAATTTTGCTTGATGTTGTTCACAGGTTTCGCCTTCGTGAACGGCCTGAAAGTTAACATACATAATATTTATTTTTATTTTGTTATAAGCAGGTATGCATGACAGAATTTGCAAAAAGTTGCCAATTTGAATTTTATTGTCATTGACTCAAGCAGTAATAATAGTTACAGCCACAAACTTTTCTGGCCCGGTGGCCAAAACTTGAACTAATTTTTATGATAAACCTGTAACAGGTCCAGGTTCTGTACATTGAAGATATTTTGGATTTTTTTTGATGGCACTCTATAATCGATACTAAAGCCAAAATTGTAATTTTTTTCATTTTTGTCTGTCTGTCAGTATCGTGGCCGTGCATCACGCCGAAACTACTGAATGAATTCAATTTCCACATGATTCTAGTTCATACTACGAGGTAGGACATAATTATGATTCCCTTGGGAGAGGGGACTTGAGGGGAAAATGTGTATTCATTAATGCGTAAGTAGTCCGATTTCATTCATTTTTTTTTTTTAGAAAGGACATACTTTGAAGATTGTCCCGTAAATATTTCAGGTTTTGTGGTTCAGAAATCACAGGCATCACAACCCTCTGTATTAGGTCCAATTTCACCGTCAAAGGGGTTAAATAGGGGGCGAAAGTTTGTATTAAACTCCGTCATCCTCCTTGGTATTTGGGCTCATTCCGCGCGGACGAAGTCACAGACATCAGCTAGTTTTTCATATAATATTAGCGACGCTGACACAGGGTCAGATAAGTTTGCTTTTTTGTCAGGGGTTTGTCTGCTTAGTGGCATCATACTTCATACTTAATATTATAAATGCGAAAGTGTGTTCGTTTGTTGGTTTATTGGTTTGTTGGTTTGTCCTTCAATCACGCCGCAACGGAGCAACGGATCGACGTGATTTTTGGCATGGGTATAGTCGAGGACCTGGAGAGTGACATAGGCTACTTTTTATCCCGGAAAGGGAGGAGTTAAGTAGTTCCCGCGGGAATCAAAAAATCTTAAACCACGCTGACGAACTCGAGGGCATCAGCTAGTTACCAATATTTTTGTTATTTCGAATATGAATATGTTGTTATATTAGGTATATACTTGAGTAAAAGTTAAAAAAAAACTATTATACCTGGCATGGTACACAGTTAGTATGTTTGCAGACTGGGCAAGGGAATCTCCGAACTTCAGGCTCACAAAACGCCCAGCCCTTACAATCTCGCGTGCGACAATGAAACGTGTTCCGAGTCCCGCTCTCAGCTGCGGCCAAACCGCGTGCCAGCCACCGCTCATATTCCTCAGCAGAGAGGATCGCGCGTATTTCGCGTTCTTGTAACGCCCCGGGACACTTTATGGCCGGACACGGAACCACTGGCTCCTCACAGTGCCGGATTACATCCGCGAGACATTCTCTGCAGAATGCGTGGATACATTCACGCAACACAGCTCCGGCCCCCACGGCGCATTGCTCGATACAAACGCCGCATTCAAACTCTTCGGTATTCGGGACGAGGGCCTGTTGTTCCAATTCCATTAATTCCTTATAAACGTCGCCTGATGCGATGTTGTTTATTTCACTCGGCTCTGTTTTAGTTTGAGCGTGTGTGCCTTCTTTGATATGCGCTGCGATGTCTTTATTTGTTTCTAAAAATAAATAATTATTTGATTCAGTTGATTCGTTGATGTTTTATTTTATTCGTAATTGTGCGGATAAATTTAAAACGGTCAAACTTACCAGATTCAACTAAACACAAATAAAATGGGGAATTAAGATCGGGTCCGGCTAGAGTGACGAGCGGTGTATTATCGTTAGTGCACAGAGTTCTTCCAACGATCCAGCGTTGCAAGCGAATTTCCAGACCTAACGATGTCTCAACGTGCCGTTTAAGTTCCCCAATCCTCGCTTTCCTTGAAATACGCAGAGATATCGGTCCCCTCGCTGCTTCTTTGTCTTCAACCCATACTTCAATTCTGAAATTGGATAAAATCAATAATTATTTTTAAATTGATTTACTCTTCTCAGATCGAGTGCAACCTACTTTCAGGAATACCTTTGCGTGATTTTATATTTTTCAACTGACTTCAAGTCAAGAAAATATAAAAAGGAGGTTTTCAATTTGACGCGTATTTTTTTGCCGATGTCCATTGTAAATATTGTTGTATTTAAAACAAGCTTTTATAACAAAATAATATTTTTTGGAATCCGCGCCATACATCGCTTGTAAGCAAAAAAAAATATTCTAAACCCAACCGCGACTGCTGTCTGGACGCTGCGCGCTGCCACGCTGGTCTGGCATCGACGCCAAAAAATACTATTTTATTATTATCGCTTGTTTAAATAAATTATGTGATAAATAAATCAAGTTATATTTTCTTTTTTTGTTTTAGTTATTAATCGGTTTTTATTAATTATTTATTCTATATTTTCTTTTTTGAACTTGAGATGTTCATGAAATATGTAAGAAAGATCATTGGTGCTACAATTGTTACAAATTAACTTAGTTTTATTAATTTTGTTTGGTAATACAAAACAATTTATAGTCCGTCAAACTTATCTGACCCGGTGGCCGAAATTGGAATTAACTTTTAAGTTTTTATTTAAATTTTATTTTTCATATAGTAGCTACTAGTGACGCTGTTACCCGGGTTAGGTAAGTTTGTGGAACTATACTCACGGTATTTCATCTGGCATTTGGTTTGATGTCGATGCTCCTGGCAAGATATTTATTTCTTTACGTGGTGTAAGGTTTTGGATTTCCTTTTTATTTTCCTCATTTACATCTTTAGCTTTATCTAGCGGTCTTGAATCTCCTTTTGAACTTGTCGCAGAAGTTTGGTACATGTGTTGTTCGGTTTTATTTTGTTCATTTGATTTGTTATTTTGTAGCACTTCTGTCTTATTTGGGATGGCCTCTGCAACTATTTGCGATGAAAATGATAGGACAGAGCATGCTAATTTAAGTTTAGCCAGTTTAGCGGCCGCCTCTGCTGCTAATTGTTCGTCACCTTTTGATATTGCTTGTTCGAGCTGGTTGATTAAATTTCTACGCCTATTGTGATGGTCTAAAATTTGTACACTAGCCGAAGTAGACTTAACGTCTGTTGAAGCATTTTCGCCAATATTTCTTCTCGGATCTTCGACAGTAGTATTTTTACATTTTTTTACTTCAGATGTTTCGGTGGATGTTGCGTCAGATTTTTGAAAATTCACAAGTTTTGGACTCGATGTGCTCGGAGTTTGTACATCAATAGACACAGTTGAGACGATATTTGGTAATATTTTTCGCTGATTAAGCGATGCGTCCACTTTTTTATTACTTTCCAAGTTTATGGATTTCGTTGGCAAACCCTTGGCAAAGTTGCAATCAGTAACTTTTTCATTGGATGTTTTATATTTAGGGCAATACAGCGGGTTTAGTAATGATGATATTTTTAAAGGCGTTTGCAAATTTATGTCCTTACTGTTATTTGAAGTAACTCCCGATTCTGTGTCATCTATATTTATAATTTTAGAATATACGTCACCAAACCGAATACGTTCAATTTTATCTTTAGTCCCAGAATTAGTGCTCTCAAATTTTTCAAATGGCTGATAAGAATTACTTATGAATATTTGTGAAACTTTTTTATTTGAAGGAATTTCTGCGGGCGCTTCTATGTCTATATTGGTTGGTGAATTTTTTGCTGAACTATCTTTTGTATCTTTTAATGGGAGAATTTCTTTTGTAATAACGGTTTCTTTTTTGTGTGTTGGAGATTCGCATTTGTTTATATTAGCTAAACCGACAGATGTATCCATAGCACAATTTTCTTTAACACCATTACTTAAAATATTTATATTAGTTTGTTTAACTATTATACTATTTGGATGAGATGACATCGAAACATCCAGAGATTCTTTGTCAGATTGGTTAACTTTTGGAGTGGATAAGTTATGAAATAATTTCCTAGAGTTATTTGAATTCGGTGAAGTCGAATCAAAAGCTGACTTTCTATTCATTTGTGCTACATTACTGGTGACGATATAGGACTCTTTTGAAGATGAAGGATGTGACATTAGAAAAGATTCTTTGGCATTATTTTTCAAATTTTCAAGGATTTTGGAATCATTATGTCTAACGTCTATATTTTCACCAACGGTGGATCCTATTCGAAGTGTTGGCGTTTCTGTTGGTTCTGCGATATCATCTGTATTAACTCTGGGATATATTTTGTCATTGTGCTTTGGCCTTTTTGGTAGAGAATCTTTCATTTCCTTGAGCATTTCCCTCAGCTTCTTCTTGTCATCAATTTCACTCTTTCGATTTGACTTGAGAGCATTCCCGTCAGTTTGTGTATATGTGTTGGAAGCATTCGCATTAACATTTTTAGCGTTCTTGTTAGAGTTTTCTTTAATAATACAATAAATACAACATGTGACAACAGGTTTGTATTTTCGTAAACAAGTAGTGCATATCCAAGTCTCGTCTGCAGACGCAGATTTTAAGCTACTGTCAGTAAATCCGTTGTCATTGTGACCAGAAGCTCGTAGTGCCTTATTCGCTTCTATTATTTCAGCTGCTTGTTTATCTAATTCACTAATACTCGGTAGTAATTTAATTCGACTCATGTCTATTGCAGAGTTCCTTTTTTTACTGTCAAAAATCTGTTTGAGAAAACTTTTATCTGCTCGCAGCTTTACTATTTCTTTTGTTTCATGTTTTGCATGTTTCTCAGATTTATTTGCCGAAGTTATATCTTTGCTAAGAAATGCATGTTTATCAACATCAGACGTAGTGTTCATTTGTATAAGTTTATTGATTTCCACGTTTTCTTTGTTTTCCTCAGATATTCTGACAGGAGGTTTTGGTGCAGGCCTCTTTCGTTTATAGTTTCTAGGAAGTGTTGCAGAAGAAACTACAACAGGCGGCAATGGAGCACGTCGTTTGCCAGGGACGTAAGCCGATCGACGTTGTATACTCTCACTTGTCGCGCGCCGCTCCCTGTCTTGTCTTAGAACACTGTCTTTCTGCAACCTTCGAGCTGACGGGAGACTGAAAGCGTCGTATCCCAATCCTTCCTCTCTGTACAATCCGTATTTTCTCCGCAAAGTTATGTCACGGTCGTGTTGTCTCCTTAAGTTTATTTCCTGCAATCTCTTTTTGTAAGTGTCTGTTAAAGGATCCTGAGGGAGCACAGAAGGTGTGTTGGCTTGTTGGTAGTTGAGCGGGGCTAAGAAGTCGAAGCTGGCTACGGTGCGGTCTGAGCCCACACTGGAGACGCTCTCACTTGAGGAGGAGCGCTCAGTGCGACGCAGCCATGAAAACAGCGTCCAAATCCCTGCAGAGAGTGGGCGAGGGCGGGGCGCCTCTCCCTCCACGTCGCCGTTCATTACCCCTAAAACAAATTCATCTTAAATTATACTTACATAATTTAACTAGGTTAATGTTATATTATTTAATATAAATGAAATCCTTATTCCTTAGCATTAACAAGCTACAGTAATATACCTAACCCGAAAATACTTCAACATTTTTTGTTGTTTTAAGCAGAGTTTCCTTTGTTTAGGTTTATAAATAGGTCGACACAAGAATGTCTCATGTCGCGATCTTAAAAAAAAACAAATAAGTTTCTAAAAAGTCTGGGAGTATGTAAATGTTAAGATTTCAAATCGCAGCATATAAAAAAGTAATGTTGACGAACATGTAATAACAAAGTCTAGTGATACACAAATATTTATAACACTTACACACTGTCGTAGCGATGAGTAATTGCAAGGGTCGCAATCCAAAACTAATCCATCCCAACCCACAAACCAGCAGCGGTAGTGAGCTGTCAACTACGATCACTTGTTATTTGCACAAATCTCCATCTTTAAATTCTGGAGTGGATTGAAGGATATATAGTACAGTTTCAGGCATGTATCGTCACTCGCGCGCCGAACTATCGGCGAGGTCGCGTACGCCTCGAGTGGACTGCCGCGCTACTCTCGGCCCGCCCATCTAAATTTAGCAGAACTTTGCGATTCGGTTTTTGCTATTTCTACTCATTCTCTTGCCTGACCTCACTTAAATTAGGATACCTACCTCTTGAACGGCGCCACCGTTTACGAATACAGTAGTAACTACTGTTCAGACATTGAATTTATTCAAAAATATTTAGGCTAATATATACATAGCAAATCCACAATAATTAACAATGTCGGTATTGTCCCGTCGTCGACTTGTCCTTGTAGGTCGTCAGCTAACAATTGCACAAAATCGTTGACTTCCTTTTATCAGGCGAATACGCTACGGGTAATTACAACAGTTAGTGAAATAAAACGAATATAATATAAACTATATTACTTTTTATTTGTATGTTCAATATCAAATACAGTTTTTGTATCTTAGTTCTTGCATGTAGTTAGATAAAATTTTGATTAGACAATAATTTCATTGAAAATAAACTTGATTTATAACCGTAACTGTTTTAAACATGGTTGTAATAAGTACCCATTAAAAACGACTGCATTAAGTCCATACTAATATTATAAATGCGAGAGTGTGTCTGCCTGTATGTCTATTTGTTACGCTTCCACGGCCATCTATTCAACCGATTTTGATGAAATTTGGTATAGCGGTAGGTTAAATCCCGGGGAAGGACATAGGCTACTTTTTATCCAGGTTATTCAAGGAGTTCCCCCGGGAATCAAAAACCTTTATCCACGCGGACGAAATCATCTAGTTAGGTACATATTAAATAGACCTAAACTATTCAGTTACTATAGCCGAACTTCATGTTCGATATTTTATGAACTACAAAATAAGTCTTAAAATTGACTAAACGGTCGCGAACACGAAATTTTCCTAAACTGAAAACTCATCTCATCTTCATGAACATTTTTATCTTTACAAGAGTTCAACAAAAGCACATTAAACAACAACTAGTTCCCAAATTCCTAACGTAAGCACTTTTAACTTAGCCTGTTTCGATTAATAGGCATGATGACTGATTTTGAAAAATGGTCAGATTATGTTCGTAAGTATCTACTATTTCGAAAAGATATATTATTTCAGCCGAAAAATAAGGTTTCGTAGATAAAATTGGCATTTGAAATTTAAAGTTTAAAATTCACGCCGACGTCACTATTGTTAATACCAATGTACTCTGTGCAGTGTGCAGTAAACAATAGTGTGACTGCCAAAGCTCGAAAACAAACAATTGTGACGTCATTCGCTTCTTGGTGTTTAATCCAATATGGCGGATTGCTGTATTTTATAGTTTTATTTTATCAAAATAAATAGCAATCTCACTCGAAATAGAAAAATAAATACGTTTTTTATAATCCATGAATCCTATTTCATTAGATAAATTTATAATTTCATTGATTCTTGGTTACAGTCATCATGCCTACTAGACTATACCAAGTCCGCTACGTGTTTATACGTTTTGTTCCTGTGTTTTCTTTGTTGCGGCGGAATGCCTCTCGCTGGAGCTGTGTATGACAAGTAAAGAGGCGGCCACCCGCGCAGTCATCTCGGCTTGGTTGAGCTCGTGAGCCCATTGCACACGCCCCCAGCGCGACAACTGGGCCAAACAAACACACCTTCGCATTTGGACTATACACCAGTGTATGTCTGTCCACCGAAGCAAAACGGAGCGGGGATGTGCATAGACAATTACAATTCGGGTATCTTTAAATCAAGAGTGAATAGGCATCTTCTAGGCAAGTGCGTTCCATCTTAGGCCGCATCATCACATCCCATCAGGTGTGATTGTGGTCAAGCGAATAATGAATAAAAAAAAAGACTCAGATTTTGAAAAATAGCGTGATAATTTTTTCACATATCGAGTAATCTAAATTGCAAGCCAAGTGTAGGAAGCTCTGAGAAGCTGGTGCGATGTCATCCGAAAAGTGACTGGCTGAAGATATAAAACGTCGTGTCGATGATGATCTCTGTATTAATCGAATTGGTCTGCTAAATTCCTGTTCGCTCCAACCCACTCTTCGGTGGACCTACTTATGCAATACTTCGACTATAACTAATATATTACTTCGTTTAATATTTTAGAGCTCTAGAGGACAATAAACCATAAAACATGCGCAACTGGGTCACCTTCATCGGGAATAGTTCCCCGTTGCCGTTCCCCAGATTGTAATAATTACGTATTTGTCATTAACCCAACTTAATTCGCCAGCGAATCATAAAACCAGAGTCTAAACAAGATTACAGGTATGTGAATAAAAATGTTTTGAGCAATAAGCCTATATGATGTCGAGACACATCCATATTGACATCGAAATAATCACTATAATCACCCTTTTACGAAAACATCGGCTTGGCCGCTCCAAAGTATGTACCTGTTGGCTATTAAATGATCAATCGAAGCAGTTTACGGTTGTCCTACTCCAATATCGTCTGATTAAAGTGCGAAGTGTATCTGTCTGTCTCTCTGTTAGGCACTTAAAGAGATTGGATGCCATGCTAGAGACAGTAAAAAACCTAAATTCAAGCGGACCACGTCACGGGTACCATCTAGTCAGATATTTAAACCATGACCCAGACGTTATTTTAAATTACATCGATGCTAACATTAAATACCATCAATTGAACTATAATAATAATTATAATCACGTAACGACATGTAATGATATGATGCCCCGTTCTTTTGGCTTTTCTTAGCGGGAGCATTACCGTGCCCCCAGATGTTAATAGGCGAGTAAATGAATTAATCGCTTAACCTTGAAACTCTTAGAAGTAGTAAGTTTACTTCCAAACTACGAATAATAACAACATATGTTCCCAAATAGTTCATATTTCTACAAAATAATACTGCAAAACGGGTTTTGTTTTATTATTATCACAATCTGGTTAACGTTTAACGACAGCTGACCTAATTCCGGACCATTATAATATTATTATGTGCTCGACTTCAGTTGTTCGTCTCACTTGATTATGCACTCTTAGCTAGTCTTCTTAGAATCTTCCTTACATCAAAAAAGACCGCAGAAATGTCGGATACTAGATGATGCACGCGACTTAGTCCACCTGGATTGAGTCTTTTGATTCCCGCTGGAACTCTTTCAATTTTCGCGATTAAATGTAATAAGTAACCTATACGTTAATTAAGGGTTTAGCCAAATCTCATTATGGCGTAAAGGAGTAACAAACAAACCTCTTAACTTTTACTTTTCATTCATTTCACATAATGCAGCCGAAACTCGACAGCATATTAAATTTTGCTCTATCATCCAACTTTCATTATGTGGCATTAGCAGAATTTTTGGAACTAAATAAAACTGACCATTTTGTTGAGCACAAGAGCTCCAGCTAGATAATGAG
The DNA here is from genome assembly GCA_964035005.1 of Erebia palarica. Lineage (NCBI taxonomy): Eukaryota > Metazoa > Arthropoda > Insecta > Lepidoptera > Nymphalidae > Erebia > Erebia palarica. Next base: position 33,945,136 of record OZ035985.1, on the reverse strand, counting down.
TCCAATGACACGTGTGTACTTGCAAATACACAAATCACATCATTGTTGTTATCAAACTACGGTTCTTTGAATTACAAAGTATTTAAATGATAACGGGTGTTGAATGAATGGTTGAATGGAAATGAAGGTTTTGAATGAATCCAGATGTCAAGCCATGTCTGCTAGTAGTTGAATACAGTAATGTACGGTCGACGTCGTCAAACGTACATATAGAATAAGCAACCAGGATGGCTTGTTAGTTACAAAGTCATCCTCAAACTTACCTACTTAATATTTATAGGTTGAAAATGTTGACCATTTATGGCAATAATCCAAATTCTAAGTAGTACTGAATAGTAATGGTTTGAATTATGATTTTGGTGTTTGTTAACATACCTGAAACTCTTCCTCAAGCCTGGCCAACAGGACAGCATCTTTAGCTTCGATGTACCGGTCCACACACGCCAACATGAGAATTGGGGACTTCAGAGCTTCCACACCAAAGCACATTGCTAAAACAAAAAGAATGACACTGCTATTGCTTATTTAATACTACCATTTGGCGGGTGTTCCCAAGCATTCTCTGGCCATACATTTGATAATTGGCAAGGGCTATTGATCTTATTATTGGCCTGTCCATTGCCATGGAGCGAAGATGAGGAACCATGTGAGGGAGTTAGGCTTTTTCACACTTTTGATAAGATTTTCATTCATTAAATCTTCTTCTCTAATCCATGTCCATTGTCCACCTAAGCTGAGCTGAGCGGAGTTTAGATTTAATGCAATTCTATTGGGAAAAATTGGACCAGTGGACGAGCAGCTTTATAGGGAACTTCAGCTGTGGTTAGTTACTTCGACTGTCCATCTTAGACACACCTCTGACATGGGTTAACTTGTCAGTTGTCATTGATAAAAAAAACAGTAACTAATAGAACCCCATGATTCTAATAAAACAAGTCTTGGGCCCGTATTAATAAGCCGACATCAGCTACAAACAGGTTCTCAAGTATCGGCCAATCTATGGTAAAAACCAGTCTTTAGCATAGATTGACCAATACTTGAGACCGTCTCCTTACCTGATATCATTTTATTAATACGGGCCATAGAGATACAAAGAAAATCTAGTTTTTGATAATCTACACTCCAAGTCAAAATTGTAAAAAATTACTATCATGTGCAGAAATATTAATCAGTTATGAGTTATTAATTGTTACTTACCATTTAAAGCAGAGAAATCGTAAGATAGGAAATGTCGTGCTAAGACTGCTCGGGTCTCTGTAGTGATTGGTGGAGGCTCCAAATCCTTGGACACTTCCTGTTTCACTCCAAATCTCTTGCAAAACCATTCTATCACTGGATCCCACTTTCTCTCTTGGAGTGCTCTTAATTCGTTTTCCTGATTGAAAACATTATTATTAGAAAAGCAGTATTTTTTTACTACAATCAGTAATAAACTTGATATAAAAGTGGGGCAGTGAAAAACTAGTACATGTTTGTAAAAAAGGGCTGATCAACAAATGTGATTTCCTGCAGTACAATTCGTCTAGCATCCTTTTTATATTTAGACCTTAGCAAGATCTCATAGCACAAATATAAAAAGCCAAATTTCATGATTTTAGGTCAACAGGAAATACCCTATGGGTTTCGATTTATTGGCGAATGTCAACATATGCAAAATATGCTGCATAAACGGCCGTATCTTATGATTGCCTTAAATTAGACGTTTGACTTTTTTACAGCTCCAAAGGACCATATACCTTCATTCAACTTGATACCTCTACTCGTTCCCGAGAAAATGGTGGTTGACAGACAGATGGACAACAAAATGGTCCTGTACAAGGAGCCTTAAGCAGCATATAAAATAATACATTAGGTACTACATACCTCAGAATAAAAAAGCAAGGTGTCTGTAGCAATGAAATCAAGTAAGTAGCTTGCTATGTCGTGAGAATTGAGTTTACCGGGGTTGTCCAATGCTGTATTACACAGAGCTGTCTGAAACAAAAGTTAGAAATAATCTTATTTTCTTTTAATTTAAATAAAACAAAGAAATAGTTAGCAACACTACATGCTAAATCTTTTTACTCAGTAACAAAGTCCTCATTTAGCAGTTACAGACTACAGACAGAGTAGTTAATGCATTAGTAACAAAAAATTCATGATTCAACTTTAAAATAGTATGGTATTGTCTTATTCAAATTTCTGTGTTAAACTCAAACTCAAAACTTCTTTATTCAAAATAGGTACCTGCAAAGTACACCTTCCGAATTTCATGTTTACGAGGAATAAGACTGAAGATGGTCATAATTAACTACGGTATCTTAAAACTAAAGCTATGAGGGATCCAAAAACGCCCTGATCTGAGAAGAGTAATTTTTTGTTTATTAGCACCATCTCACAAATTTAGGAAATTACTCAATTATATTTATAATTATAATATAATTAGCCACTGGAACAATTCATACTCATGGCTACCTATCATTCAAATAATCTTTTACACTATAATAAGACTTTTCAATTAGTTGATGTTTTACAAAAATTTTGAACTTGACATCTCCAATATGTCTTCTGGGAGTTTATTATAAAAACATATACTGCTACCGACAAATGAATTACTAATAATACAAAGTCTAGAATTACATTACAATTTTGTTATTATTTCGTGTGTCCACATTATAACAGTCACCTTTTTTCTTGAATTTATGCAAGTTTTTATGCACATACACTAATTTTTCAAATATTATACTGTTATTATACTATCAACATTTTATTAACAATAAAGTTGCATGGAAGCAACCGGCCTAGCAACCAGTGACCCAAAAGTCAGTGTAATACTTGTAATGTTATGTTTCTATTGTATTGCTTAATCATTATAACCTCTTTCTTTTTTTTAAGAAAAGAGGAACTGTTGAGTTTCTTTCTGGCTCTTCTCAGTAGAATCATCTTTCCGAACTGGTGGAATCAGTCCTTCTCAGCAGAATCTTGATGTATCATAAGTGACACAAGATGTCCTACATCATCTTAGCTTACTAATATTATAAATGCGAAAGTTTGGATGGATGTATGGATGTATGGACTTTTGTTACTCAATCACACCCCAATGGCTGAACGGATCTGGCTGAAATTTGGCACAGAGATAGATTATAGTCTGGAATAGCACATATGCTACTTTTTATCCCGGAAAATTAAGGAGTTCCCGCGGGAACCCAAAAACCTCGATCCACGAAGTCTTGGGCTAGTTTATCAATAAATAAATAAAAGTTCAAGATTTGTCTTATGAAGGTGTGGAAAGCCATAGCAATGTTCAAAGTAAGACTAAATATTAAGCATTTATAGTGAATCAGGGTCAAAATCTATCCAGACTATGTTCAATTCTGTACAAGTAAATAACAATATTTAAAACTAGCCTACATGCTCTGGCTTGCATGGAAAGGACTTTTGAAAACTTATTCTTATTGGGAGTTTTTGACAATCTTTACATCTACTCTGGACCACATGGCAAGTTCAACAGACCCTAAACAGTTAAGCTGACCCTAAACTTGCTGATGGCTGCATCCCATTTAAACCAGCTGGAATCCACATCAAGAAGCAGCTTTGTAAAGAGCAGCCATAAAAACTGAGCACAGTCAAGGTACAATATCATAGAGTAATCCTAAGCTGTATATTGATATTATGTTAATGCTTTTAAACAAAGTTAAAATAATAAAATAGGGAAAAAGAATGCAATTACCAAATGCATTGTTGGCTGTGAAATATAATCACGTTGGGCATCCCACTCAGCGGCTATAGCCCGTGCAAGTGGTTCTGTGTTGACCGTCAGCACTCGACCGTTGGGAGTCTTCAGTCTTCGGTGATCTAAGGTTACTTCCCATTTCTTTTCACTTTGTACAATATCGGTCCGCCGGTAAAATCGTTTGTGCGTAGCTAAAGTTATAAAACCATCATTACTTAGCGAATACAGTTTTAAACAAGATAAACAATAAGAATTATTTACCATATCGTTGGAATCTAAACCAATTTGGACATTGCTTTGGGAGGTTAAATAAGGTTGAAGTTATCATTTTGAAATTTGAATTCATTGTAAGGTAAAGAAAATCTCTGTTGTGTGCATGCAATGCATATTACGAGGCATAAATGATAAAACCCAAAGATTTAGGCCGTAATTATTCTCAATAATTTAATCAAAAAATTCAAAACTTGGTTTTTTATCAATTTCATTTTTATTTTGACAGTTGACACTTGACACCTATATGTTACTTGTCTCTGGTTGACACTGCCAGTGCTGCCATATGGCATATAAATGAAGTTTAATGTACTCTGTGCATTTAGGTTACATTGTTCTCTGCTACCAGACACCAACCAGAAAGAGACATTAGGACAAAACAAAATAACCACAGAAAAAATAAATACCCAGTACAAAGCGATAAACAGACAAACTAGCTTCATGCTTTGCTTCATGCAACTCTTTTTCCTGCTCTATATTTTGACATTTTGTTTATGGTACACGTCTATTTCTGGTTCTGACTTCTGGATTTTGTTGGGTGCTAGTAAACAACAAATTAATAATTGTTATCGTGCTTATTTTGTGTTATATTAGTATTTATCAGTAATATTTGCGCACTCCTAACTGTTTTTAACGATGTCTTCTATGGATTCTGACTTCTAACAGTAAGATCAAGTGTTTCTGTGCCTTTTCTAGGACAACCAGTGAAGTGACGCGCCATTGTTGTACATAAGCCAAATACAAGCTAAAAATAAAACTAGCTTTTATAGCAACTTGTAAACAAAACCTTCTTTTTCTTATTTGTGATGTACCCGCATCCCATCAGCGCGGAAGAAGAACAGAGGACAAACTTGATACCGAGTGTGAAGCTTCTCCATTCAAAAAGGAAAGGGATATTTATACACCCCTCTGCTATGTACAGAAGTAGTGCACCGTGCACAAATATATGCGCTACGCTAACCAACTGCTTGAGAGGGTAAATACTGGTACCACACGATTGTAAAGATGAAACTCTTAGAAAGTGGACATCTCGAAGCCCTGAGCAGCGCCCTGTCGATCCTGAACGGAGACAGTGCTGTGCAAGGCCGAGTGGAGAGCTACAGCTGCAAAATGGCAGGTGGTGAGAAAGCTTTCTACAAGCGCTTCACAGCAGATGGAGAAACCACTCACAACCTTCAGGCTTTATCGCCTCCAGAAGGTGTTTCATATAGGTACATCACCATTTACGTTGTATAGCTTTTTAAATATTATGCACTAGTTGATTCCCGCACCAACAAATTTGCAGGCATCAGCTAGTTTAAAATAAAAAAGATTGTTGTTATTTCATAAAGATTTAAATATTTTTCAGTCGGAGCCTGTCAGGTGATGAAGAGGGAGTGCTCTGTGATACAATATCTCGGAAAACTTTATTCTATTTGATTGCCACACTGAATGCTGCCTTTCCTGATTATGATTTTTCAATGGCTAAGGTAATTATCCCCTTATCACTTAAATACAACATTTGTTATTAACTGATAAAAGTTGTTTATTTTAATATTTAATTATCCTACTTAACTATACTAATATTATAAAGAGGTAAAGTTTGTGAGTTTGTGACCTTGTAGGGGGTAATCTCTGGATCTACTTAACCGATTTTGGAAATTCTGTTACCAATAGAAAGCCTCATTATTTGTGAGTGTCATGGCTATATATATATATATATGTCCTGAAAAATAAGGGAGCTCCTGTGGAAATTTAAAAAACTTATTTCACACAAACAAAGTTCCGGGCAAGTCTGCTAGTTATTTATAAGACAACAATGTTCCTAAAAAGAGTGCTTATAATTCTTAGAATTACTAGTAAACCCAGTTTATATCAAAATATTATATATCTTCATTATTTTGGGCACATGACGCTGCATATGCATAGCGTTTGGTGATTTATGTTGTATTCTTCACTATGAATTAATAAATAATAGTAGTTAATAATATGTCTTAATAAAGTAAATTAATATCTACAGAGCAGTGAGTTCAGTGCTGAACCATCTCTAAGTTGGGTGCAAGGCGCTGTGGATGCAGCTCTGTCTGCTGTGGGCGGGATGCGGTGGCGACAACTCAGACCAGCCTTGTGGGCCGCCATCGATGAGGAGGTAGCTCTGCCAGAGTGCCGCATATACAGCTACAACCCAGACCTGGCCAGTGACCCTTTTGGGGAGCCAGGCTGCCTCTGGACATTCAACTACTTCTTTTATAACAAGAAGCTGAAGCGAATTGTTTTCTTTACATGTAGAGCAATGAGGTAAGTTTGAATATCTTGTCATTACTAAGGGATCATCCATCGTCACACGTTAAAGGGGTGGGACGGGTCCAAGGTTTTGTGATGTTACATTTCAAAATCATTCATCAACAAGTGTTAAAATAATGAAATACTTAAAAATATTTCCAACTCTATCTGTATCTGTAAGGTTTAAATTGTTTTGTTGGCGAGTTTTCTAGATGATTCTAGATGTAAAATTGCAAGATATGTGACATCACACTAGGGAGGGGGGAGTCTCACAAATGTGACCAACTGTGGCAAGGACGGAGGGGTCAAAAAATCATGAAATTAGTGTGACGTACTTTATGGATGATCCCTAAGTAGTTTTGGGCATTGTTTGGTGATTAAAAGGTATATTTAGGCAAGATGGAGTATTTTTAGGCCACAATTACATTTGTAAGTTTTTATGTAAGAAGCTTATGTTATTAACTTATATTATATAACTAATATTTGCAAACTAAGGCAAATTATAAAACTGTTTAAATTTCGTAAATTACTTGTGAAACTTACAAGTGTAATTGCGGCCTTATCAATTCTAAAACTTATTTTTCACTTTATTATTTAACAATGGGTAAAATGGTCCTTATTGAAACTATTTTGAGAACAAGATTACATCAAATTTATGAACAAAAGTTTCTATAGCATAATTCTCTATGTTAGTTCTTAAAATATTAATGACACCTGGCAGATTATCTGAATAATTGAATTTCTTTTAGCCCTGTGTGTGCTGATTCTGGAGTAGACTTCGCTATGGATGAAGACGAGGAGTACAACTGAAGATTTTTTATTTTCTAAAAGTATTCTGATAATAATTTAAATAACATTTTCTTATATTGCTATAATAGGTTTTAAAAACTATAGGTAACCAACAGATAATATTAATTAAATATATGTAACTACTTCTCTATCTTTACTTTTTTTTATTTTGTGTTATTGTTTATTAACAATAATACAAATTAAAAAAAAAGTTAGTTTAAAATAGCATTAATTAAAGTAAAGGTCAGTTTAGATAATATTTGTTTTATAATATCTACTGAACTACATAATGTTTAATTTTTTGTTTAGGGTACTAGTTACAGTAAGTGTTCACATATTTTTTGACATAGATTTAAGACAAGCATATTTTAACTTATCTCACTTTTTCATATTAATATATTATAAATATATGTCTCAAAACTGCATTTAGCATTCAATCGTTCTTTTTTATTAGAAATCAATTTGATTTACACTCTATTAATAAAATAAAAAATAATAAAAAAGTTCTAGTAAATGCCCTTTTATAGTTTGTCTGGATTTGTTATGATAAATTCACTGAGATGTTCATATTAAATATAACAATTTAGAACATAATTTAATGAAAATTTTAAGAATTCAAAATTCGTCAGAAAATGCCTTTAAAAAAAATATTTAATTACGTTATAAGTACACACAACAACAAGTAACACACTGACAAAACCAGTTTGAAGTCATATTGTTATAAAATTAGCATGAAAGAAATTGGTATTGTTTGTTCCGCCCTAAGAATTTTCTTTCTATGTGCCTAATTCTGTTGTACACAATAATATAGAAATTAAACAAAATCTAGTGTTATTCTTTTTTGCAGATTACAAAAAGGAGAACCCCAGATTTAGGGTGAGATCTATAGAGCGAACTTTGACTTGGCTCATACTTTACTTACAGTTAAAACGAGATGGACTTATGTGAGTAACATAAATCTCGTTTTAACAATGTCTTAAGTCTAAGCCAAGTCAAAGTTCACTCTATAGATCTCACCCTATGACCTATTAATTTACATTAGAAGTTTGGTACAACAGTATTAGCCATAATATTATCTGATAACATAAGTTCTGTTAGGATTATGATAGAATTAATAAATTGTAATATTGACGGATCTCTTTGCACAAAGATTTTTAGTTAATATAAGAAATAATTGACTAATGCAGTTCAGCACTCCTTACATTTTAATTTACATTTTTCATGTAATTTAAAATGTAAGGAATTATTTAATGTAACATTGCCTAGGGATCCGCAAAAAGCATACGTGATAGTTCACCGATAGATATACCTCAGTAATATCGATACTTTCATTTCGATACCTAGTATTTTTTAGAGATGAAACGGATAGTTTTTTGGCCGGATACCGGATATTCAGCTGGCTACGAAGCCGGATGCCCAAATATCCGGCGGCCGGATATCCGACCCGTGGTCTCGTAGCAAGTTGTGCTAGTGACCAGTTTAGCGCCGTACAGGTACAGTGAAAGCGATCGGAGCAATTTGGGCCGTTTCGAGTCATCGCGAGTGCCCGTTGTGCGTGAGAGAGTAATTAGTTATATAGTATAGCGAAAATTTATTGTATACTTGCTACGAAATTGCGTGATTTGAGTGCAATTCAAGACAAAATCATAATAAATCTAAGTTTTTTGGAAGATTCTATGAGCTTTCTTGTGAGTTTTTGTTACTTTTCAGTTTTAAATATTATCCGTTTTCTTAATATTAAGTCACCTCACAAAAACTTGTGTTTTAAAGTTGTTTTTAGTAAATTGTCGTAGTTTTTGAACATCCGGTAACCGGCCGAATATGAGTTACTATCCGGTATCCGGCCGTATACCGGATAGTTACCGGATATCCGTTACATCTCTAGTATTTTTGTACTCTATACTTTTGCAGTAGTATTTTAGTAAGTATTGGAACTTTCGTAATTACTCGATCCTTTTGTCTCCACGGACTATAGTCTATAATACTTTTCCGATGTATAGCGTTCTCTCTCGATGCGGTGATATAGCTTTTGGGGAAAACCCCACTGGATTGCACGTTCGACCAGGCAAGTAAAAGTAGTAATTAAGAAATGTTTATGATTAGATTCATTCTGAAAAACATCTGAATTTAAATTAATGTGATTTATTTATGTTTCAAAAAATAACTTACATAAACGTGTCATCATTGAGTGGACAAGTAATAAAATAAAAAACTTGAATAACCCACGACAAGCTGCAGCGCTCTTTTGTGACCTATGACTTTGAAACAACGATTAGAACTTCTCAGAAGTATTATTACATGATATCTAAAACAAAAAAACCGCATCTTTGTCTGCTTCGTAGTTTTTCGTGGTGGACTATAGCCGTAAAACATAATATATACTACGCACCTTCTCAGAAGCTATTCATATCTATAACAACACCGCATCTATAGCGCAACCGCATAGTATATTTTCAGAAAATTCGTGGTAATCACGATCGCAGCGCCCCCTTGCTTGCCAGCGTGGTGGACTATGGCCTAGTCCTTCACATTCCGATGAGAATTCAACTCTGTAGTGAGCCGGCAATGGGTTGAAATGATGAGCGAAAAATAAAACCATGATTGCAGCGCGTTAGTGATCATTATATAAATCATTATTCATGTTTCCTAAAAATATTAATCGATACCAATTAGTATCGATACTTTAGAGTCGATACTTGGTATCGATACTTTTGATTTGCGGTTCCCTAACAATGCCGCAAGAGCATATTAATAAGCAATTACCTAGCCTATTCTTTCATTCTATCATTTTCAGGGTTGCCATGTATTTATTGAGTATTTTGATATTCCCAGATTATTTTGAACAATCTGTTGTAGATCTGAATCTGATTGGACCAATTGGATATGAGATTCTGTTTTGTATCTTAAAAATGACTTGATACGAGGTAGTATTATTTACTAAAAATTTAATATGCTGTAGGTAATGTATTTGTATAATTTTTATTGGGACAAAAAAGTTGAGAAATAGATGCTCCGCTATACAAAACCGCGATTGAATGGCAACCCTATTTATTTTATAATTTTCTAGAATTCATATAAACAATAGCTAATTATCGCACGATGATTCAAGTTTTTCACGCTTTTCCCCTCGAGAACAACAATGCAGCAGTGTTTGTATGTAAATTGCGTGTTCTAGAATTTGCAATTACTTTACCTTGATACTAACTAAACTAAAATGATAGCATTAAAAATATTGTTAACCCTTTCATAAAATACTCTCTGCAAAAGGGACAGAACTAGGTTTGGAGGTATCATTTTAGTTTAGTTTAGAGATCGTGTTATACAGAATAGGTATTACGTTACATAATTATTATTTAAGACTTCACAAAGTAAGGTATCAAAAACTTTATTCTTTACTTGTTTAAGTCACCGTAAGATTGTAAAAACCGTTAGATTATAATCTAACTCGCAAAATTGTAAACTGTCGAAAGATTGTGAACCGTTCAATGTTCTGAGTGTAAATTTTTGAACAATTTTTTTTTAAACGGGTAGTGCACTACCTGTTTATTTGTACCTGTAGGTTCTATCGGGTTAGTATACCTTACAGATTACAATCTACCGAAAAATAATGCAATAAATTGTAATCTTTCGACAGTTTGCGATTTCGCGAGTTAGATTATAATGTAACGGTTTTTACAATCTTACGGTATACAATAAAACTTCAATATTATCAATGTGAAAGATTTTTCAAATTCACAGTTCTAGCTATAGGTCTAGAAAAATATTTGTGTATTGTGCACACTTTTTAATAGTAGCGTATTTTAACCTTTGACTACAGCTGTCTATGATAGTATGAGTAGTAAAATAACTGGTGGTTGTAGGGAATTGTTGTCACTAAAAGCCGTGTCTAGCGGCCCTCACCTTTATTATAATGATACAATAAAGTTTTCATTTCATAATTAATCTGTTTTTCTTTTGTATAAGCCTAAGACTCATTACGTTAACAGTCTAGTAAGGTCCTCAATTCTCATCTTATCTACCTGCGCCGAAATGGCATAAGCTACTATGCTTATCTTACTTAAGGTATTAACTTATTATGAGTGAAAACCATGTCTCCTGCCAGTCGCGACGCGACAGCTACTGACGCGGAAACTGCATTTTACTATCTTTCATAATGCCATGTAATGGCTGTACCTATACATAAAAGCTGAACGGCATAAGCTGCTTGCGCGTCGATAGGTTTGGTGAGATTATATTTCGCTTGGTGAGATTCGCGCATATTTGCGGTTAATCCTGTAGGTAAGTTACTTACGTAAAAACTTAAGTGTCATTTCGGCTACATATACCTAAGTATAGAACGCGCGCGAGTTAAATGCAGAGCTTTTGTATGTGTCAACATACATTAGCTCTGCATTCAACTCGCGCGCGAACTGTAGGTATATATCTATATTTTTATCTCACTTGGAAACATGTAGGGAAGATTGGTTGCTCAAATAAAACGTTTCCTTTTTTTTCAGAAAAATATAATAATTAAACAATCAAAATATAATCTTTATCGAACTATACAACAGTATAAAGGGATTCTTAAAAAGAACTTACATTAAGTAAATAACCAAAATCTTTTCAAATGTATATACATTTTACCTAAGCGCACCTTTCATATATACAATTCTACGCATCGCAAACTTGCACACATAATCAACATGATTTATGAAAATAAAAATTGTCATAAATTGCTTTAAGTTAGGTATATCGAAAGTGACCAAAATATTGGCTAGATTTGTCTTGCACGATCTTGATTTGAATCTGTATACTTACCTAGTAATAGTTTGTATTAGGTATATTTGATCAAAGTACAGAGCAAAGTATTATGGCGACTGTTTAGTGAACAAAATGTTACATAAATGTAGTGTAAATAAACAGAAGATTTCCAATGTAACATTATTGTTGTTAATAATAGACTGATGAATGTGACCGTCTAAGTCTATTTATATTTAGCGCATCTACACGTACGATATTCTAATTCATTAAATTTCATAAAAGTATTGATGATTATGCCCCGATTTTGCAAAATAAATGTCTGCATAGTTAATAACTTTTTCGTTTTATGAATTTAGTTTAGGAGAAAATATAATTTTATTAAATATGAAATAATACAATTATAGGATTCCAGTCACAAAATATATATACCTATAGATTGCACAAAAATCTATTTTAGATTAACTAAGGTTCCATGTTGTTTTTATTAAAGCATAATATAATTTTAATTATATCCCATCCACAAAGACATTACTATTCATCTGTGAACATAGCAAAATAACATCCATCAAACTTAACATCATATCTTAACGTCCTGTCAAATTAGTTTCTCAGCAACAGACACTTTTAAATATTAAAATATTAAGTGCTGATACACTTTGCTGTATGAAATTGATGTGTTGATTGTTAATTTTGTATAAGTTAAAAAAATACGTACTAAATTAAATAATGTGGCTTATTCTGTTGTATACAAACTGTTAATTAAATTGACAGGGTCTACCGTTTAATGTAATTTCACCAACAATGCCTGAAAGTTAGGGAAAGTCGTAGGCCGTTCTTAGGCCTACTAGGTGATAGTTGTTATATTAGGTCCTTACATATGAAATTGCCGTTTTGTCGTACTGGCCACTTTGATCTCAAATATCTCCTCTTTGGTTAGGAATTTCAATTTCGAATTTATACAGCTATTTACTCGTGCTTTTGTGTTTTGAAAACCCCTATTCATTTGTTTTTTCCTCTTTTGGTTTTTTCTTTGCGTCACTCAGTTTACAAAATGGAAAACTTGAAATATCGCGTTATTTACGAGTACGAGTTCCATCGTGGTACCAGTGCTGCAGAAACGGCTCGAAGGATTAATGATGTGTATGGCAGCGGTGTCGCAAAAGAAAACACAGTGCGTTTTTGATTCCAACGTTTTCGTTCTGGAAATTTCGACCTGCAGAACAAGCCCCGTGGACGGCCGGAGACCAAAGTCGATAATGAAGAATTGAAGGCTATTGTGGAAGCGGATCCATCGCAAACCACGTCCGAGCTAGCTGCAGGCTGCGGTGTTAGTGATAAAACTGTTTTAATCCACTTGAAGCAAATTGGGAAGGTGAAAAAGCTTGAAAGGTGGGTACCTCATGAATTGAGTGCAGCAAACCGACAAACGCGCGTCGATTGCTGCGTTACATTACTCAACCGGCACAATAATGAAGGGATTTTAAATCGAATTATTACCTGTGATGAAAAGTGGATCCTGTACGATAATCGGAAACGCTAATCGCAACGACTGAATCCCGGCGAACCAGCCAAATCCTGCCCCAAGCGAAAATTGACTCAAAAAAAATTACTTGGGAGCGTTTGGTGGACTAGTGCCGGTGTCGTTCACTACAACTTTCTTAAATCTGGCCAGACGATTACGGCGGATGTCTATTGCCAGCAACTGCAAACCATGATGGAAAAGCTAGCTGCTAAACAACCGAGGCTCGTCAATCGCTCTAGGCCACTGCTGCTTCAGGACAACGCTAGACCACAACAGAGAGCTTCAATTGGAATGTCTAAGACATCCACCGTACTCCCCGGACTTTGCTCCAACAGATTACCATTTTTTTCGAAATTTGGATAACTTCTTGCAAGGGAGAAAAGTCAACTCCAATGGGGCAGCCCAAAGCGCCTTCAAAGATTTTATTGACTCCCGTCCGAATGGTTTTTTTAGTAAAGGGATCAATGAACTAACTACCTTTGAGATGGCAAAAGTACATAGATAGCAATGGTACATACTTTGATTAAATAAATATATTATATTTAAAAAAAAAACGACTTTATCTCTCTCCCTTAGAAAACGGCAATTTCAAAGGTAAAGACCTATTATATGAAAACTGTCAGTACTGTTACCTTTTGGTCTAGGTACTTAATAATCTCTATCGTACTTTTAGTTGGCTAAGATTAAAAAAAAACTATTGTTAAACAGACAAAAAGTTCGCACTATTTTATATGGAGCTGCATAGACAACCGCGACAGAACAAAACGTGTCTCACAGACGAAGTGGGCTTAAGCCATATTTCCACCCTGTTTAAAGCGTTAAGTCAAAAGTACATCATCGATATCGGCATAAGTAAACCTAGTTGTCCATTTCCGCTGGGTACAATATAACAAATACATTTAGTCCTGTCATTTCGTGTACAGATTGTGTACAACTGAATAAGGCACATTGATTTCTTTATAATTTCCTTGCTGACTCTTCTCGGTTTAAACCAGTTTAAGGTTTACTTGACAGTTCAAAAGAACAGAAATAAGGCTCTTTCCGCACTGCATCCGACCCGAATCTGAGAATTCTCGACCGAAGAAGCCAAAGTACTATTTGTATAAAGGGCTTCACTTGCACACTAGATCCGAATTTAGTGCGTAAAAGCTCTTACACAAAAAAATTATTTGAAAAATATTATTTTGATTTGCTATATTTTTATTGATTTATTAATATAAACAATGTCCTCTTTTATTTTGATTGATTTATATTTGATTTGAATTTTGAAAAACTACTTGTATGGAAGAGAAAGGACAGTACAATACGGACACTGGAGAGAACACATTACAAAAGTAAAAAAATAACATAAAAGCGTCTAAAAACTTGGAAGTAGTTTATCGGGACCTTATAATATTGTTGACAGCACTATATGTACAGATTAGATCCTAATTGTACGTACTTAAATCTATTATAATAATGGATGATGACAACTCAATCAAATCAGACACTCTTTATCAAACTTAAAACGCGCTTCTAGTATGGAAGTTGTATGAAATCACAACAGTGACGTCATCAAATTTCAACGCACTTCTTTTCTCTAATCTATATTTTAAAATGGATATCAAACTTAAAACTAACCGAGGTTGTGAATTCTAGGTCTTTTGGTTCCCTCTGTTTAATAATAATAGAAATAATTTATTTTTCATATTATAGTCATCATCCCTATTAACGCTCTCCTAGCAGACGTTCTCCTATCGAAATTTATGACCGTCGAATACTTGGCATTTAAATTTGATTCACCTGTTTACTTACTAACTCCAAGTTTATTATACCTTTAGAATTATAACTGATCTCATAAAATAAAGAGAAAAATCGTCACGCACTACACTCCGTTGTTACTATGTCATCGTCGATACGCTCGCGCCATACATTTGTGTGAAAAGTTTTCTTTCGGTAGCGAGCGAAAAACGCGGGGGATCCGCAAGTGTCACTAGCGGACCACGTTCGTCAGCGTTTATAACTCCTGTAGGGTAGTTGACAATTGACATACGGGTTAACGTATTCCGCTACTGGTCACTGAAAACACGAACGCAGAACGCTGCGTATTTTATTCTGCTTCCGCTCATCGCTGCCCACCGAAAAAGCACTCACTAACGTCCAGCACAAACCCTTGGACTTAGAACGCTGAAACTTTGCACAGGGATTGCTTGTAATGTAGACGAGGAATAACGTCGGATTTTTCCCACGGGAGTAACGTTACGGGCGCTCGCTACTAAGATATAATAAAAATATTTTCAAATAATATTCATATGGATATCTGTATATACATTAATTGTATAGTAGTGGTTAAAAAAATATATATATATAATATTTGGATAAACGAAAGAGGAAAATCCGTTTTACACGCTTAGCACTCCCGCGAATCGCAATACGTAGGTACTACACTGATTCTATCACAATGATTGTTCGACAAACATTCAATAAAGCACTGACATGCTAAAAGGACGAAAAAGTAAGATCAGTTGAGATACTTTGCAAGCGCACAAAATGTCCCAGCAAGTTCTCTACTCTATACTTAAATCATATTGAAATTTTGAATTTTTCGTGAGATTTTATACTTGCCATTTTTCTCCAAAGATTGAGATATTTTGACTTTCCAAAAAGATTGAAACTAACGTTAGTTTTTGTATGACATTGAACTTAGAAGTAGGAGGTACCCCTATGTAGAGGTATAGGTACCTCCTACTTCCATGGGGTTGACAAAATGTACTACATTGAATTATGGCCCAAGAATAAAAATTGAATTCTGAGGCTATAAAGTTCAGATGTCAAAAAATTATCGCGCGTTTTCAAATCTATATAAATTACAAACAGTCAAACGTTTTGCATACAATTAGTTCATATGCTGCGTAGACGTTGACGACCATTGACGGCAAGTTATTTGACGTAAGTCGCGAAATACCACAAAGTTTGGATTTAATCCAAAGTTTGGTCGTGTCTGTAATACAATTTTGGTGCCATGCCAACCCACCTGAGTCATTTGGCGTTACAACATTCTGACGAGTATCGAGAATCGAGTAATTAATTGTATCGAGAATTTGGAATATCATATTGCCGTGAGCGGGCATAGGTTATAGGCCTATTACACTGCACTTTCAACAGGGAGTGTAGTGTATTAAAAATTAGGGAGGAAGGGTACCTAAATTGACCCTTATTGTTGTGTAATAAGCAACGCTCGAACTAGCGGACGAACGCCCACCCTTATCAAAGGGCCCTGTAAAAAGTGCAGTGTAATAGGCCTATAAGTCAAATTACCTACAGTCAATGACGAACTTAAGCCGTGCATCACCGCTGGCTCCGTTTAGAAGCAAAGACAATGATATAGAAGACAATGATAAAGTTCAGTTGAACGCGCGTCTCCATCGCGATCGGGCGTGCTTGATAGACGGTTTTCGTCGCGTATTGCCGCTCGCATACAATGCTTGTCCATCTGAACTCAGCCGCTGTGTTGTGTGGGCTAACGACCTCAATTTACATAGACGGGCGCTGTCAAACAAAGAATGTGGACTTATTTTACTAACGCCATCTAGCGTCATCTACTGAAAAGCGGGACAGCGCTATAGCGGGGACACGGGTCCTGCCACCACGGAAACGACAACAGGCCTAGGGGCCCGTAGCCTTCAAAGCAGGCCCTAGCCGACAAAACACGGCTACAAGAAAATCACCGGGGTACAATGTTACCCCGCGCCCCGCCCGGGTAATGAGGCCAGGCCTCGAAGCCCGTTCCCCCGCTTGGCCCTCAGACCCCTGCTGCACTGGGGACAAGGACAGTCGGACGCCCAACGTTTGTCTATGAAATGGCCCATCCAGTACCTACATGTCCTGCGCCTGATCTCTCTCCGGTCGCGTCAATTTTCCGTCCCATCGGGCATATGTGAGTAAAGGAACAGAGAGTACACCTATTCGTACACACTTGTGCTTTATAATATCTCCCGCGCAGATGGTTAATCTCTCTGGCGATTGGCCGCTGTGGCCAAAATTCGGTCGGGAAGAACGTAGACGTTTAATGTAGACGTTTTGGGGCAGGTGAGTCTCTGTGTCCCAGACCGGTACGTGTGGTCAACAAGGCGCCGCTCACGCGCGCGATTTGCACCCTTAACGTCATAGCTGAGAGGTCGGATCTGTTTTGTTGTACTCTGAGTGAACTCACTAGGATTGCTCTGTGGGCTATATGTTATAATAATAATAACATCAACAGGCGGGTCGTCGGCTAGTTGTAAGTGGAGAAATAAATAAATAAATAAATTATTATTGTTACCTACATGTGTATCGACAGTGCGGGCGCGCTTAGCTGCGCTTGTCGGCGGCAGGCGGGTCGTCGGCTAGTTGTAAGTGGAGAACTAAATAAATAAATAAATTATTATTGTTACCTACATGTGTATCGACAGTGCGGGCGCGCTTAGCTGCGCTTGTCGGCGGCAGGCGGGTCGTCGGCTAGTTGTAAGTGGAGAACTAAATAAATAAATAAATTATTATTGTTACCTACATGTGTATCGACAGTGCGGGCGCGCTTAGCTGCGCTTGTCGGCGGCGGCGGCGGCGGGCGGGTCGTCGGGCGGCTTGTCGGCGGGCGGCTTGTCGGCGGGCGCGGGCGGAGGCGAGCGCAGCTTGGCGCGCGGCCGCCACGCGTCCAGCAACGCCTCCACGCGCTCGTCGGTGGGCCCCCAGCGCGCGAACCCGGCCGCGTTCTGCAGCCACACCACCACTGTGCCGCCGCCCCAGCGGAAGTACACCTCGTTCCTGCGCACAGGAGACTCACTTATAGGCCTACGGAAGTACACCTCGAATAGTTGAAAATAATTGTTTAGACACGCTAACTACAACGTCTAGCGCCATCTAGCGTGGGAAACCAGCAGTTATTTGGTGAAACTTTTCTTTATTTTTTTTTAGTAATCGCAATCGACTGGTATACTTTGTCACAAGTAGGCCACTCGTCCCTCAATGTATAGGTACGACGTATCAAATTTAGGAAAAATTCTTTCATTCATGTATGCTTTTTAATACACCCTACATGAACATAGGACAACTCACTTTGGAAGCACATGTTGAAAACCGTGCCGGTACTCGTGCTCGAACGCTGGTATGACCACCTGTCAACATTAAATTCACATGTCATATCTTTGGATTCTTTTAATTAAGAGTAAACACACACAGCTATGTGTGGTTTCCACTGATTTCAATTTTAGGATTCCCTAGCCAGTAGTTACACAATGAACTCTAT
The DNA here is from genome assembly GCA_964035005.1 of Erebia palarica. NCBI lineage: Eukaryota > Metazoa > Arthropoda > Insecta > Lepidoptera > Nymphalidae > Erebia > Erebia palarica. The sequence continues at coordinate 33,926,578 of OZ035985.1, read as the reverse complement.
AATTTCAGTCTGTAACCTTTTTTAAAAATAAATCATATTGCAGTTTAAACACATATTATCACATATTACCCAGGGTGTGCTACTATACAAAAAAAAAAAGGTCTTCGCATTAATGTATTTCTAATGAAACCTGTTTGGGGCACATCAGTTGAATGGTTTCAGAGTCTATAATCTACATAGGTAGAAACATTTGTTGTGTTTTATATATGTCACCGTAAGATTGTGAAAACCGTTAAATAGTAATCTATCTAGCGAGATTGTAAACTGTCGAAAGATTACAATTTAACGCATTATTTTACGATAATTGTAATCTGTTACGTATATTAACGGAGCCGGCGGAGCCTGAAACTTGATCAATCATTTGAAATTTGAATAATATCCTGTACTTGAACAACAAATACTAAAATAAGATAAATATTATATATGGAAACGAAATTATTTAATTTTTAATGAGCTTCAGTATTTTTAATAGAACTTCACAATTATGTCAATAGATGGCGTTCTGTAAAAGTTTATTCGTTTCTCCAATAACTCTTTCGAGTCTAATGTTAAAAGTTAACTATTACGATATATAGTTATAACTATCTTATGGATACCGCGACTGCGAGGTTTCAGTTCCGGGCGAACCACTAGTAATGCATATCTAGATTACGAAAGCTAAGCTATGGCATTCGCCATTATGCTCGAGGGTCGGCCCACTCGGCAGCACCACCACGAAGCTGAGCGGCTCGGCCGAGTCCTGCAGCAGGCGCCATGTGGTACCTGCTTCCGCTTGAAGTGGCTGGCCTGCAGCTTGTGCAGCGCGCGCGCGTGGCGGTCGGCCCACTCGGGCAGCACCACCACGAAGCTGAGCGGCTCGGCCGAGTCCTGCAGCAGGCGCCATGTGGTACCTGCTTCCGCTTGAAGTGGCTGGCCTGCAGCTTGTGCAGCGCGCGCGCGTGGCGGTCGGCCCACTCGGGCAGCACCACCACGAAGCTGAGCGGCTCGGCCGAGTCCTGCAGCAGGCGCTCCATGTGCCGCAGCGCCGCCTCCAGCAGCTCCTCGCAGTACGGCGGGTGCGCCACCAGCGAGCCCGCCACCGGCCGCAGCTCCAGGAACGGCCTGAGGGAGCAAAACAACGTCTAGACTACTGATAACAAAAGGAGACAGATATAACCGATCGAAGTGGTGGACTCACCCTCTGGAGCCGAAGTAGGAGTCCGTGTCGGCGAAGGCGGAGCAGTACTGGCGGAAGTAGCAGTCGAGCGGGCTCGCGAAGCACTCGAAGGTGACGCCGAAGCAGCGGTGCAGGCACTCGAGCACGGGCACGGGCAGCGCCATCTGCGCCAGGTGCGCGTCGGGCGCCTGCGCCTGCGCGCTCGCCGTGCCCACCCACGCCGCGTAGCGCCGCAGCACGCACCACACGCGCGCCACGAACTGCTCGAACTTCTTGTCGTCGAAGCAGCTGTACCGGTACAGTTGTTCCTGCGGCGACACACGGTTAACAGTTTACTGTAGGGTTACCAGATCTGATAGAATTGCCTGACGAAGGTATTATTGCCGCTGAAATCGAATAGTAAATACTTTACTAATAGGAAGTGCTCGACGAGCGGCGCGCAGAGGGGGTAGCAGCGTAGCACTCACGAGTTTCTGCAGGTAGGTGGCGTTGAGCAGCTGCGTGTCGCCCAGGTAGCGCAGCAGCGCCTGGTCGCGGTCGAGGAAGTGCTCGACGAGCGGCGCGCAGAGGGGGTAGCAGCGTAGCACTCACGAGCTTCTGCAGGTAGGTGGCGTTGAGCAGCTGCGTGTCGCCCAGGTCGCGCAGCAGCGCCTGGTCGCGGTCGAGGAAGTGCTCGACGAACGGCGCGCAGAGGGGGTAGCAGCGTAGCACTCACGAGCTTCTGCAGGTAGGTGGCGTTGAGCAGCTGCGTGTCGCCCAGGTAGCGCAGCAGCGCCTGGTCGCGGTCGAGGAAGTGCTCGACGAGCGGCGCGCAGAGGGGGTAGCAGCGTAGCACTCACGAGTTTCTGCAGGTAGGTGGCGTTGAGCAGCTGCGTGTCGCCCAGGTAGCGCAGCAGCGCCTGGTCGCGGTCGAGGAAGTGCTCGACGAGCGGCGCGCAGAGGGGGTAGCAGCGTAGCACTCACGAGTTTCTGCAGGTAGGTGGCGTTGAGCAGCTGCGTGTCGCCCAGGTAGCGCAGCAGCGCCTGGTCGCGGTCGAGGAAGTGCTCGACGAGCGGCGCGCGCGGCGCGGGCAACGCGAACTGCACGGGGTAGCACCACACTTTGCGCAGCGCCGCCTGCTGCAGCGGCGCCGGTAACTCCTACATCCCCACGAAAAAAATGCAAATTACTGTTAAGTCTTTCCTGTTTTTGTGCCCTGACAAATATACTCTTTATTAACTAGTGATTCACCCCAATCTAAGATCTCCCAGTCTATGAATTCAGACACTGAACTCATAACTTAACAGAACTTTAATTTATTTGGTCACACAAGTTTAAATTTTGCGATAACTCCTAAGACATTATTTTTTTGAAATGAATAACATATTGAATTTGATAAGAATTAGTACTGAATCAAACACAATAGTTTTCCAATTACCACATTTTATGAGACCATACATCATCATAGTAAGCTATCCTTAAAATGTAGACATATGCCATTACAGACTTTTCTATCTGTAATGGCATATGCATGGTGGAACAATTCCACCATGTATTGTTTTGCTATATCTCAAAGGGATTAGGCAGCTTTTTCAATGATAGCTTACAGTTGGATTGATATTTTCCAACATCTTCAAGAATCATCGTCATATTTCAATTAATTTTCACAAAACATTAATGAATTATACATTAACCATCCTCTTGAATCACTCAATTCATTGCTGAAAACCCTATACAAATCGGTTCAGTACTTTTTGAGTTGATCACATTTAGACAGACAGAAAGAATCAGAAGGGGTACTTTATATTATGTAGTGATGTTTTTACCTGTATTCCATTTTCTTTCAACAGTATGCTATGCTTTTCTCTTATTTTGCGTGCATACTCTGCTGACAGGTGGTAAATTTTAAGACAGATTCCCTCCACAGAAGCTTTAGCAGTTTCAGCCAAATGTGGCTGACATTGTCTCTATGAGAAAAAAAAATATTATTTCTGGTTGTCTTTACAAGAAAATAATATAATCTTTACTGTACTTTAACAAAATGAAGTTTTAAAAAAGCTTGAATGGGATATTTGGCCATAAATTCTTCTACTAAGAAAAAAAGCAACTAACTATTGAACTTAAAGAAAACTTAATTAATATCACAATAGGTAAAATACTATTTATACTAATATCATCTTAGATTTACTCTCAAATGTGCCAGTCTATCTTGAAAATCGTCATAAGTAGCTCCCACTGTACGCCGCAACCATTGGAATGTGTCTTCAGCATTCCATTTAACCACTTTACGACTCTCTGGTGAAGCATTCCTTGATTCAATCATTTTCTTTGCTGCTTCTGCATATCGGGACAACTGCTTTCTCGCATCTCCAGTGAATTTTGGATGTGTTAATTTGATTGGAATATCGTTCATTATTTCCTCATACATGGAGTGAGATATCTCAGGGAAGCAATGACTTGGAAGGAGTGGATCGGAACCGCCTTGGTCGTTAACTTTTCTCTCCATCAACCATCTATTGAATGAATCCTTGGGGGCATCTATACCCTCTCTCGTGTGACAAAGCTCCTGATAACACTGCCTCAATTTATTAGCTAAAGTAAATCGAAATCCTTCAATTTCAGGATGTGGATGAGGGCATATAGTGGGTGGACGTTCATATATCACAACATTTGTAGGTACTTCTATGTCCCATGGACCTGCTAGGACAAACTTTTTTGGTGGTGGGCCGTTATCCTCAGATGGCCGCCGCTTGCTAGCACTGGGAGTTACATTGCCCGCATTAGGGGGTCCAGTGTGGCATATACCAAGCGGATCCGTTATGGGATCAAAATCTCTCTTTACCGCTGGCAGTTCCCACATAGACTCGCCGGATATTTTGTTCCAAAAGTAAGGTCTGTTTTCTCGTCTCGACCAGTACTTCCGCCAGCCCTGCTGCAGTAGGTCAGGGTGAAGTTCAGCGGCGAACTGCGGAGCGAGCGGAGCCGGCGCGCCCGGCGTCTGCGGAGTCTCGCCGCTGCCGCCGGGCGACGACTGGATCTCTGGAGACGAGTCGCTGAGAGTCGGCGCTGTCTCCCACGACGAGGATCCAGCGACCACTTTATCCCGAACATCATTCATATCGATGGACTCCTAGTTGCTAATTTTTCTTTCTAATATGATCATAAAATGACATAAAAGTAAGCTTGGGAATAAAACCTCTTCTATGAAAAATATCTACGCTTGGCTTAAAAGTTTTTCGTAAGCACAATAATTTTGTTGATATTCATGATATTGTTACCGCCAAGAAATTTTATGAGGCAGAATTCAACAATGTCACAGAAACACATAACGAATATTGTTAAAGAACATAATTAGTAAAGATTTTCTTTATGAAATAATAACGGAACTATCAAAATAGCACAATAATACTTGAACAATCATAATTTACGAAATAAATAAGCTGGCGTAGCTCTACAACAAGCACCCGCCATCCACAGATAAACTATAAACCAGAGATAAGTGGTTTAAATCATAAAGTAATTTTAATGCTTTAATTATATATTCCTTTGAATGTACCATGGAACTAATAAGTACTACGTACAACAGTACTTATTAGTTCCATGGAATGTACTTATTCAAAGTTTCAATGTACCTTTAAACCATAGAGTAAGAATTAAGAGCAAGAGTAGGCATTGTAATAATAATACCACAAGTGAGCGAAATGAGTATATGTTGCTAATGCCAAGGAGGGACAGAGCAAGAAAATCGCTTTGTATTTACTTCTCAGCGTATTACTTAGATGCGCGAATGCGAAATGCGAATGATCTTCCCATTCGAATAATTTTCGACCACTTTTCCACGACTCGACAATTCGACTTGAAAATTAGTTAAATACTAATCTTCAGATTCAAATGACGACTACTAATTAGTAATACATACTAGCGACTTTCGGCGTCTCGTTAGTCGCTTAATTAATTGGGATCTTTCGGGATTCGAATTTAGACTCGGCTCGACTCTGTTAACCTCTGCGCGACCTGTGATGATAGAGAAGATAGTGCACGGTATAGATTTATCAAAGATATTTATTATCTCTATGGTGCACGAAATATTTTGTTTGAAAGGGATAGCGATATTTTTCGTTTCTGAATATTTAGTGAATGGTGCTTTGAAAAATGAAACCAATTTTAAATCATTTTGTCATCGTCAAAGTCTCATCTGAAAGTAAATGAGTGATTATAATTATGAGTGATACTAATGAAATACCAATAGAAATCGACATTCAACTCGATACTATTACTATCGAACAAAAACATGAACAGGTCTTTCCTCAAGCTCTAGATAGTGTTAATGTTTTAGATATAAATTATGCTAATTTTTATTCGAAGTACATGTTACACAATTTGCCCTGCATTATTAAAAATGTTGCTAATTGTTGGAAGTGTTCCGAAGACTGGATTATGGAGGATGGAATAAACTACGACTATTTTATACAAGAATATGGAGATCTAGATGCACCTGTTGCTGATTGTGATGAAATAAACTTCAATGCGCAATGCAAATGTTACATGAAAGTTAAAGATTATATGTATTACATAAGAAACCCACATAGAGACAAACTTTTATACCTCAAAGATTGGCATCTGAAAAGGCAAACACAAAATCAGTTTTATGAAGTTCCAATTTTGTTTGCCTCTGACTGGCTAAATGAATTTGCTTTGGATAACCAAGAGGATGATTTTATGTTTGTTTATATAGGACCTAAGGATACATGGTAAAGAAAAACTTGTACTTATTTTACCATCACCATTTATTTTATACTAGATGATGCCTTCAATATAATTTGCATGGATTTAGGTTTTTTGAAAATCCTGTGGGAACTCTTTGATGTTTTGGGATTGGGATAAAAAGTAGCTTATCCAGGATGCAATCTACATCTATACCAAAATTTGTTTGAACAGATTGGCTGTGAAAGCATAGCAGACAGACAGACCCACTTGATTTTTAATATGAGGTCTACATCTACAATACTTGACCCAAGTTTATCTAATCTTAAAAATCTGATATAAAATGTATAAATACAAAACCAAATCATTGCTGATTTATTTATTTCATGGCATATCCAGAAACTCTTTCGCAACCATTTTATTTAACTATAATATACTTATCGGTGTATAACTTTATACTTTCAGGACACCTTTTCATGGGGATGTTTATTCATCATACAGCTGGTCAGTCAATGTCACAGGCAGAAAAAAATGGATAATGCTTCCACCAGGGGAAGAAGACAAAATTAAAGATTCCTTTGGAAACTTACCACTGTTGTTTGATCCAAATATACATAAAAATGTAAAGTATTTTGAAATCATCCAAGAAAAAGGAGATGGAATTTTTGTTCCCTCAGGATGGCATCATCAAGTTTTCAATGTACTGGATACTATTTCAATAAATCATAATTTTATTAATGCATGTAATGTGGAATTTGTTTGGCAAGCAATGCAACAAAATTTAGTTTCTGTAGAAAAAGAAATACAGGAATTTCAGGAAACTCCAGATTTTACATCACAATGCCAACTGATATTAAAGTCACTTTTTGGTATGGATTTTGAAACATTTACAAAATTCATTATACATATAGCTAACAAAAGAATAAATCATCTCAATGGAAAAACTTGTAAACTTTTTAATACTTACAACTTACAGAAGAATCATGTCATTTTTGATCTGTACAAGATATCAAACATCATAAATTTCTTAGAAAATCACCATTTAATATCAAATGTTATAGAGTCTCTAGTACCCCAATTATTACATATAAAAAATTCCATTAATAAATATTTAAAGTAATGAACTGTTTTTATGCATCATTTTAATAATACATAATAATAACAAAACTAGCACCAAGTTGATAAAACCTAAAACTACTTAAACTTTAACAAAAATAACCAATTACAAATTTGATTGTGCTTTAGCATACACAACATTTTTTTTCATAAAATCTTTAATTTCAGTCTTGCTATAACCTAACTCCTGCAGTATTTGGATAGTATGATGCCCAAATTCTGGTGGCTTCTGTTTTCCGCTTGACACTCCAGGTGTAGAAGAGAGCTTAGGTGCTGGCTCGGGCACTATCAGATTATCATGGTCTCTATAGAAAGATTTGCTCACAGAGTTACATTTGTCAACTAATTTTAGGTCAAGCACAGGTGTGACACATGCATCCAAGTCCTCATAAATTTCACACCACTCCTGCTGAGTTTTAGTAAGAAAGATTTCTTCAAATTTCTTTTTACATTGCACATCCGTTTGTGAATATTTTTCTTCAGGCAACTGTAATCCTTTCAAAAATTTTGAGTAAAATTGGGGTTCCAAAGCTCCGACAGCCATAAATTTGTTATCCTTTGTTTTATATGTAGAATAACATGGAAGTCCACCATCCAAAGCATTTGTTCCAGGTTCCCCACTCCATATAGGTAAATTCTGTGACTTAAATATCCAAGTTGCTAGATAAGCTGCACCACCTGTCATACTTGCATCAATGATTTGCCCTTTGCCAGACTTCATCCTTTCAAGCAAAGCTAACACAATTCCAAGAGCGCATAAAAGGCTGCCTCCAGCAAAATCTCCAACAATATTGAGGGGTGGACTTGGTGGTTGTTGATTTTTACTAAGCATGGATAATATTCCTGACATAGCTAAATAATTTATATCATGGCCTGCTTTATATTTGTATAAACCATTTTGTCCATAACCTGACAATCTTGCATATATAAGTTTAGCATTTTCTTTCATTAGTGAAACAGGGCCCAGGCCCAATTTTTCTAATACGCCCGGTCTGAATGTATCCAATAAGACATCAGATTCAGCGCATAACTTTTTAAATATCGTAACGCCCTCTTTACATTTTAAATTTATTGAAATTACTCTTTTTCCGTTTGACAAAACATCTAGTGAATATGATTCAATCTGTGAAACATACATTATGATTATCAAAAAATAATCTTTGTTATTCAATGATAAAATAAAAACATGATATCTATTACTATTTATGAAATGATATAAATACTAATGATGCCCTTCATCCGTATCCAATAAGGTTTTTTGATTCCAGCGAGAACTCTTTAATTTTTCGTGATAAAAAGAAGCCGTGTCCTTCCCCAGGATACAACCTATCCCTATACTTATTTAATTTCATCAAAATCAGTTGAACAGATGGCCCGTGAAAGTTAATAATATTAGTATGGATATTTGCTAAATACCTTTTGAACGACAGTAACAGATGCACCAAAATCGGCTAATATCGCTCCACAGAATGGGCCTGGAGCTAATCCTAGCATTTCTACAACTTTTATACCTCTTAGAGCCATATTAAAACTAACTGGAATCTATAATTTATTTTGGTTTTGATTATATTCACAGTACATCATTTAGTAAACAGTGTCAGTATAGTAATCACTACCAGTATATATAATGTACTCTGTGGTAATCACAGATTACATTATTTATGATAATAATTTATGGTTGGTTTGTGCAAAAGCACGTAAAGATTGCCCTTTATACGTGACTCATGACATCAATCGCTCAACGCGCGGAGCCACTAAACAAAAAAGAAGAAGACTCATGACATTCAGACTCGCGTATTCATGGATTCGGTATGGGATAATCCTCTGGGGCGAAAGCACCAATGCCGAGGATATCTTCATCCTACAGAAAAAGTGCATGCGTATCCTGGTAAATATCAAATCTCGTGAAAGCTGCAGACCCCACTTTATAAACAAAAAAATTTTAACACTCCCCTCAATTTACATCATGGAAACGGTCCTATTTGTTAGAAAGCATCCCCACCTCTACAAAATCGTAGGAAATAAAAAGACACACGGCATGAGCACGCGTAATGAGCATAGACTGGAATATCCTCGATATAAACTTAATTTAACTAGTAGCGGTCCCCTCTTTAGATCGATCATGATTTACAACACCGACCAGAAAAAGAAGAAGACGCGCAAGTCCATAGATTAAAGATAGCTTACTAAGATGAAGCTCAGACGTTGGGGGAGGCAAGGAATATATATAATTTTGGCCATTGTTAATTTATCTTGTGTCCTGCTTTCTCCTATAACACAATCCATCTCCCCGACGTGATTTTTTTCTAACACTATGTACATATAGAACAAATTTAGAGTGGTGGGAGATCGGAAACGGATGTAGTATTAAGTTTTTTCTGGTGTGGCTCTGGGTTCGAATCGATAATTTAGAAAAACGGTATGCTATTTTAATCGATGCGTACCGATTTTTGTTATTACCGATTTTCACTAGTTACCGGTTTTTTATATTAATTAGTAGCCATAAAAATAGATTTAATAGAAAAATAAAACAAAATTAGAATATCAATAATAGTAATTTTATTTTAATAATTTACCAACGGTTCGGAAAGCAGTCTGCTGAGAAGAACCGGCAAGAAACTCAACAGCTTTTATTTTTTAAATAGATTTTTATAAAATAATACATAGCCACTCATTTAGCATTAAAAAAAGCGTATGTGTACAATTCACACGGCAGAAGTGAAACTTCAGAAAAATTGCCTATCAGAGCATCAGACAAATATAACTTGTATCCTATCACTTTCTCTCGCAAGCTAAATCCTTTAGTGAATATGTTTTGTCTCTTTTTAGTTTCATCGAATTTATACATCACAACAATTTCAAAAGAAGTTTCACTTCAATAATAATATATTATAATATACAAAATTTCAGTGATATCAAAGAGTATTATTTTGGATTTTATTCTTTGTTAAGACTGAAATTTTGTACCAACTGCGGTCGCTAATTAGATTTCTAACAGGGACTTTAGATTCTATTTATACAAAATACAGTTAACTTCTTCACAGCCTTATGACGATTTTAAATTCTAAATAAAGCAATGATGAAAGTGATTACATAAATAGCCATTATAATATCAAGATCTATTTGAGTCAAATAATATTATATAATGAGACCTGGGCTGTGAACAAGGGGAAAGTTTTAACAATTTTGAAAATAATCCATGCATACCATAGCCACCTTTTCATACCCTGTTAAGCTTTAAGGTGATAGGTAATCAACGAAGGTATTAATCGAAATCGGTTAAGTAGAAATTAAGGAAAAATTTTTTAAGAAATCTTGCCCTTTTAAATTAATATACTTAATGCACCACCTTTGGTATATATATGAAGCGGGGAAATACCTATGCAATGCACAAAAAAAACATCTAATTGTTCAGGAGCTGAACTGAACTGAACTGAAAAAAACAAAATTAAGTACATGAAAATTATTAAAACCATTACCTCAAACGATGACCACACGGGATAAAAAAGGATAACTTTGAATAAAGCGGAATCCAAGTCTCTAAATTAAAACTTTAATATTAACCTTATATGACTAAAAATATAATTTTCTTTGAAATATGAAGAGATACAGTCATAATTAGACATTCATAGCCTCTGACAGCCACGGTTATTGATACACACTAAAATTAGTATTGTAACTGTCATTCCTTGTTTTTCCCGTGTAGTCTTCAAATACAATCTATTACCTATCAATTACCTACAATGAAATAAATTACAGCCCTGTTTCAGTTATGATAAAAACGTGATACAAGAACATTGCAAGCTAATTATTAGAAAATTAAAAATAACTCTTTATAACAGTAGAAGAATTTCACATAAAAGTTGTAGCAACCAACAACCTATATTATAAAAAATGGACCAAATCAATTTGTATTTCAATTTTAAAGTATAATATTATAATATGTGCATAAATACTTTAAGCTTGCAAAATTTACATCAAACTGTTTTATAAAAAACTTGGTTTCTCCAGTAGGGCAACTTGATCAACAAGAAATATTATTTCAACACTATTGAGAATGGAAACGGCAACGTTTTAAGATAGCTAAAGATAGCAATACATATTAATGTTATAAATACGAAAGTGTGTCTTTTTGTCTGTCTGTCCGTCCGTGTCGGTCTGCTACGCTTTCAAGGCCCATCTATTCAACCGATTTTTATGAAATTTGGTATAAGGAAAGTTTGTATGCGAAGGAAGGACATAGGCCTTTTAAAGGAGTTCCCGCGGGAATCTAAAAACCTTAATCCAAGCGGACAAAGTCGCGGACAATTGCAAAACAGTAAACTGACAAACATACTTAAATAGTATGCAGATATTAATGACTTTGGCGTCGTGAAGTTCTACAGCTAGCGCCCTTAGTTACATTTGTCCTTAGCATATCTTCCATTTCCATTCCTTTTTGTCTAGAATCTACATTGTGCATTCTTCTATTGAAGTTAATACACCATTGCTTGCATTCTAATCACAAATAGCCAAAAGGCTTTCAAAAAATCTGATTTATGCTCATAGCATGTTAAAAAAGATGTATCTAAACATTCAAATTTATTGATTAAATCTGTGTAAACGAAAACTTTACAAATTTTTGGCAATGTTAATATATATACAATGCCAAACCAGAGATAAGAGATTATTGGATGGGTAATATAACTTCTTATTACTTGAGTCAAATTCTTTCAATTCTATCAAAGAATGAAATGGTTCAATTTCATTGGATAATAGTTGTACTTTTACAATTCTGATAATCACGATGGCATTTAAGCTTTGGAAATAAATGTTTGCAAATTGCACTAGCAATATAAGACACAGCTTGAGTTTGGAAAACGTTTTCAGAAGGAATACAATTTTCATTGACATTAAAATTTTGAACATCAGAACTAAAGTTGTACTGGATGTCTAATTTTGGTCTATTAATTAAGCAACTAAGAGTACCCAGCATCTTATCATTTTCAGCGGTGCAATTAGAATACAAAGATTGTCCAGTCGTTATATTATTGATTAGCAATGTTTTGAACAATGAAACAAAATTATGACAGTCAGAATGTGTGCTAGCACCACCCTGACCTCTTATTTGAGAGAAAAAAAATCCAGAGGATCCTGGTTCAGATGCTTCAGACATAAGAATTTAACACCTGGAACTTTTTTTTAAACCTACCCAAAGATGCTTAACAGTTTTTATATCATGAATGAAATTTAGTAACGAGATCGGGATACTTTCTCTAGACAAGAGTAGAGTAGCTTTAAATTTCATTGAATCTCTAAATGAGTTGAATTTAAGGACAAAGAATTAGATAATTTGCCTCTAGTATGGCCAGAACAGTTGAAGCTGTCAAAGAAATCGTTTTTGAATAATATGACCTCTGCAGTGAAAAAACCCTTATTAATGTTAACAGACAAAACACAATAATTATGAACTATTTGCAGCTCTTCATATGTCGTCATCTTATTCGTCAAGGCAGTGGATATTAATATTATACCCCTTTACTGAAGACTTTTGCAGCAAATTTGACCTGTAAAGTTGAAAGTTCCAATTTGATTAAAATTAAAAAAACAGACAAATGTTGAAAGAGACGATAGCCTACTTCAGCCTCCTTGTGGGTCTGGGGTTCGATCCCCGGTCACACACATATAACTTTTCTGAGATGTGTTTTATGCATGCCTGGCCTGGGTAGAACTGACTAGTAGTGACTATCATTCAAATTATTATTAATTTGATGCAACAGCAACATAAAAAAATTCTATTAATTATATTACTATTATTGTATTAATAGATAATGTCCACAACATCATTCCCACGGGAACTCTTTAATTTTCAGGGATAAAACGGATACAACCTATCCATGTACCAACTTTCATCAAAATCGGTTAAACAGATGACCCGTGAAAGTGTAGGAGACAGAGAGAGACGCACTTTTGCATTTATAATATTAGATATGGATTTTAAGTATACTTGCCTTCATCTTGTCATAAGAATTTGGATAATATGTTTGTCTGTTAATTTCGTAGCTCTCGCACGACCCCTCACGCCATGGTCCCTATGTGCTGAGGCATACAGGTCTACAATGTACTTCCACTCAGCACACTGAGTTCCAATCAGCAGGGGCTTCTTCTGGAAATTATTACGAAAACATTTGAGTAGATGTGGAACAATACACACTGCAATCCCATTGAATTTTGGTTCTTAGCTGCCTAGTCTATATATCTAGTCTCAAAGGCATGTTACTTAACGTAGAGCCTACAGTAGTTTTACTTGGTAACTGTGCTTTTGTAAGAATCTGTAACATTTTAGACTCAATTTATATAGATTCATATAGTATAGTAAATATAAATTTGAGTCCAATAATATATATCCAAAATTACTCAGAAGAGGATACTTTTTAATAAAAAGTTTTACTTTAGAAGGCCATGAGAGTGACTTTCATTTCAATCTATACTAATATTATAAATACGAAAGTTTGGATGGATGGACGGATGTTTGTTACTCAATCACTCTAGAACAGCTGAACAGATCTGGATGTAATTTGGCACAGAGATAGATTATAGTCTGGAATAACACAGGCTACTATGTATACCCCAAAATTAAAGAGATCCCGTGGGGAACTAAAAGATCTCAATCCACGTGGACCATGTCGTGGGCATCAGCTAGTTTATTATATCTCAGTCACATTCTATAACTTCATTTTTAACATTTGATTTCCCACATGTAGCTTTTGCTTATGAGGGGTCTCATTTTCAATTAACTGAACTCTGAGAACTAAATACAACTGTACATGTGTCTTATGACAAATAGAATGTGATTTTACATGTACTGGAGTGCTCTGTAAAGCAGAAATATCAGAACGCATGGAACTACATGGAATAGGGCTCAGTTGAGCCATGGTTGGCTCTAAATTTATTACATTTTTAACGGGTGTACTTGTATGGTAGAGATGTACTAGATTTGTAGTTGTGGAAATAGACTGTACATTAAAATCAGGTTCAGTATTTTCATTCCTCACATAGGACTTGCTTGTTTGTAAGTACAACAGTCTTGTTGTGTTCAGTAGGATCTGCTCTTATTTTAGAACTCTCACATCACACATGGGACTCATTTGTAGGCAACAAGTCTTATAGTTACAATCAGGTACAGAATTACCTCTTTTTGAGAAGACATACAATGTGGGACTTAATCACTCTTAGATGGATCAGACTGCTTAGTGCATCGAAATGGAATGAGTACTAATGCCAATTGAATGGTAGGTAACCGTGTCCATCTGCGAGATAATGCGAATGCGAGATAATGGGATCTGATTGAGAACTCTTACATCGAGTTAACCTGATTGAATACGAAATACTTCTAAAAACTTCGCCTATGTTTGTTTTGCAAATTCAAGGATATTACATCTGATATTAATCATAAAGTTCTCCTAATAACTAAGAACTTACCTATGGATATTTGCGAAGAAATGGAGATCCAAATAACCACGCCTTCCACCTAGATTCATTTGTAAACGGTACCATGCGTAAATTAAGGGTGTTTTTACACCCGGTACAAAACACTGCTTCATCGTGGATAGATTACGTACCTATTTCAGCACTTCAAAATTCGTAAGTTTAGAAGATCACATTTTAGCAGAATACCAAGCATAAAACATACTATACATCTATAAATTAAAACAAAATAGAATCAAAATAAAAGCACTCTTTTGGAACTTTGAAATTCTAGCACAATAATTACAGTTCTCGCAACAGAAAAATTGCTTTGCTTTGAATCTCTTTGAGAAAAACGCCATGTTTCTTTTTATTTTCTTAATGACTAGCTGGCTTCTTATTAGCAGATTTAAAAAACTTCCTGTTTTTTTATTGGCTGGTTTAAAATTGACTCGACCAATTAGAATTCACTTTTGTTAGAAAGAGATGGGACCGGTTATGCCATACAAAATGACAGGGACAGACTGATACATCTGCTTGACCCTCGAGTTTGTACGGCTTGATTTACAATAAAATCCCAAAAGCTATCACAAACGAAGAGACGGAAACAGCTTTCAAGCGTAAACTCAAAGACTGGCTTATAAAACAATGTTTTTACAAAGTAAAGGAACTGTTCCAAAATTAATCGTAAGTGTATAAATATATTAATATCACATTATTATAACATGAAATATTTATAAGACCTCAGTTGCATGACAGCGCTGTTCCTTAGACTAAGAATTGACTGTGTTTATTAAATTAATTATATTTTTATTATCATTTTGACATTGTATTACTTAAATTATTAATTTGACTACTTAGCTGACATGACATGGCCCATGACATATCTATTAAAATTTGACTTTTAATTATATTCGTAATAGTTAAAAAATACTAACTAATATTCGAATTTAACATAACTTGTGAGATTAGACATTATTTTTATTTTTATTTTAATTAGTACATGTAGGTCGATAAATTAAAATGTAATGTGTAAGACTTACTGGAATTGTTAATAGGTATAAGTTTGTTTAATAGTTTTAATATACATATTACAATGCCCTGACGGGGCCTCATGTTCTTATAATTAATTAATTATATTATATTGTATGTACATGAATGCAATGAATATAGAAATATAGAAATATAGACATGAAGTCTGTGCTTGAAGTTTTGATTACCAATCGGCAATCACTTAGGTTTTTTTTTGGATTTTTAATTCCGTTGAATTCTGACGTTTGAAACGTTCAGAAGTCACAAACATTTTTGTTTTGATCACATGCACCTATTCCCTGAAATAAATAATTTATTATTTGTCACAAGCAAAATCCAAATAAGTACTTATTATTTTACTAATTAATGAAATAGTCCTTTAATAGAATTAATAACTTTGCTAAGAAAGGATAAAAGAAAGAAACAAAAATCAATAATGGTAAACTTTATCCATACTTACTAATTACTATTATTAGATTTACAAAATAGATTCCGCGTGGATAAAGGATTTTTGAGTCTCGCGGGAACTTCTTAATTTTCCGGGACAACCTACCTCAATACGAAAGGTTGAAGCGGGAAAGCGTAGCGGACAGACAAACAGACACACTTTTCCATTGTTAATATTAGTATGGAAGTATGGATCCTTTTATAAGACAATGAAAAAAAAAATATTTTACGCGGACGAAGCCGCCAGCATCAGCTTATACATAAATAGGTATTGTAGGGTAGAAGTAAAAGAAACGTCAATGATAGTAACTCGTATGTATTGTACCATAAAATAAGCGAAAGTATTCGACCCGAGCCGCGCGTGCAATGCTTATTACAGTATCAAGTAAACTCATCATCATCATCGTTGTCGTCGTCATCCTAATCATCCTCGTCATCTACAGACACTGTCAATCAAATGGGTAATACGGCATATGCTTTAATTACCTGTTCTATGCCCTCTATCCACTTCTTTGAGGTGACGTTAGCTCCCTCAACCAAAAGCCCTTTCACTTCCGCCGTCTTATTTTTTGAAACACCCAAATTGGATCCAAGTTTGAGCCCAAACTAACTCAATTGGATTGAGCTCACAATGTTAAGGCGGCAAATGGAGTACCTACAGTAATCCCTTGTTCGGCTGCCAACTCGTCCACGAATTTTTTATTACATGAAATGCTTTTCTTTGCTATGTCCAATAAATTTACCTTCAAATGCAAATTGGCTTATATCTCAATCAAAATAAAAGTGTCGAAAATAATAATTTCTAATCTTCAGATAATAAGGTTGTTACATATGCATGGTGTGGCCAGTTGTTTTGCTTTGTTCTCCTACATTAAATTAAGTGGATTAACCTGGCAATCGAAAGAGGTATTAGTTTTTTACACTAAAAAACAAAACAATTTTTTTTTAAATGGCGGAATTGAAGTACTTGAACTTCAGTCGGTAATAAGTATTTGAGCTCTGCTTATGCATGTAATGTACATTATGTATGTAAACATCGAAATATTACGCATTTATATTATTATTTTAACGCTATTAGTCTAAGAATGTCAATATAAAATGTTCATAACTTTAGTCACTTGATGTTAAAATAGTGCTCTATTAATTAATTAACAATTTAATGTAAAGTGATACTGTTATAAATTTAATCTTTAGAATCCATATCATTACTTTTAATTCATTAGAATTTGTGGGAACTGTTTTAACTATGGTATCACCAAGAAACGTCAGAATTCCACGGAATTAAAAATCAGCAGCAGGGTTTAATGCCGTACTCGGAGTAAGTATTGATAGCATCAAAGATTCAACTACTCTTAGCCTCATGAAACAGGAAGTATAATATCTGTCAATTTGACTCGTTTCATGTCATTCGATTTAATCTGCGGATACGGACGCCATATTGAAAATATTTACTTTAAAAATACGATTATTGAATATCGCAATTTGGTATACCTCTTTGGGTTTAGACTATAGAGTATAGTACAGTCTATTTGACGAGGCAAAGTAACACACGTAATACATGTAAACAAATATGGCGTCTGATCACGTGATTATAATGGTCATCGTCATTGGACATAAAGTGATGAAACATTGACAGATTAGTTGTGACTGAACGATTGAATGAATACATTCTCAAATCGATTACCACATAAAATCGCTTCAACGGACAAATGCTGAGATCTATAGATCGTACTTTGACTTGGCGCAGACTTTACTTAGAGTTAAAACGAGATTGACTTAAGTGAGTAAATAAAATAAAAGTAACATAAATCTATCTCGTTCGTTCGTATAATCGTCACTGAATGATAAGAGCAGGTTTTGTCGATTGTAAATCGATTTTCTTAAAAAAGCCCGGGGTATGTAATTTATGGGGAGTGAATTCAAACTTTCTCCGTTACGTTATGTAAATGTTTCCATGATAACGCTTGTTTATGTTTCCATGACTATGTTATGTATTTTGATGAATATAAATTATATAATTAATATAAATAAATGTATCAAGCATGCTTTCAGTAATATAAAAAATGCGTTCATTAACGCTCATTTATTTTATAATCGTTCGTAAAGAGTAAACTCCAGTCGTACGTCGGAGCTGACACACACAATTTTTTTAATAAGTAGGTACTTGATCACTGATCACTACACGTCCTACAGCTGGGCACAGGCCTCCACTCTCATAGGAGAGAGGGAATAAGAACCTAGACCCATTACGCTTAGCTGTTAGCACCCAAATTGGAGCTTGGGCTTTAACGACTTGTTCAAGCTTGTTATGTTTAAATTAATTATAATATCGTCTTCAACATCACCAGGTAATTTCATAATCATAGAATGTAGTAATCGATTTTCGATTTTACAATCGACTAAACCGCTCGTATCATTCAGTTCACTTTTCATGTCACATCTCTATGGAATCATTCTATTTCTATAAACAGATTTAATAAGGGAAGCAGATTCAACATATTGAAAAAATAGCGTGGCAATTTCAAACACACGGAAATATTACGCACACATAGACAAAACACAGGGCCGCACCTTGTTGCTGCATAACACATTATTATGTAGGGTTAAGTCGTGTGGAAAAACAACGACCTAAACGTTACCTATCATTTGGAAGCTATAATTTGTAAGGGTTTTAAAAATAATTATAGGTCCTTTTATGATTTTTTCATCACAAGCGATCACAACTGCAATGTAGTAACAAAATTGCAAATTGTAATTTCATCTAGCTTTTGCCCGCAGCTTCGCTTACGTTAAATTCAATTTTCATACAAATTTCAACTACCTGTTTTACGATGGGATGAATTTTCAAAAATATTTTCTCAGCATACGCTCCTACCTTTTAACCGGTTTGTAGTTGGCTAAGGCCTGCCTCGATAGGATAGAGGCCTATGCCAGTTGTCTATTTCGGACTTGGGTCCGCGATGATAATCACCACCAGGTGCGGGACCCTAATCAATGGGATGAATATAGTTATAGGCCGAGTTAACACGAATGTGAACTCCACGCTGCGTGTTATAACGTCACTGTGGACTCCGTCGGTATCATGGCCAGTAGTTCTCGCGTCGTTCTCGCTCTGCGTCGATGCGCAGGTGCTGGAGATATTATTTAGAAGCACAGTACCAACGGATATCGTATAAATACCGCCAGATTTTAACTCAAAGTTCCTATTGACAATAATTTCTTGGCAGTAAGCCAAATAATTGTGGTAAAACAATCGAATCGAATCTTGTATTATTCCAAAAATTAGGTTAGAAGGTTAAATAAAAAAATTACAACAGGTTAAACACACATTTTATTTATTCAAATAAACTTTACAATTAGTGTCTTTGAATCGCCAAGTGAATCTACCATTGGTTCGGAATATCATTTCTAGCGAGAAATCATACTAATATTATAAATACAAAAGTGTGTTTGTTTGTTGGTTTATTGGTTTGTTGGTTTGTTAGTTTATTGGTTTGTTGATTTGTCCTTCAATCACGCCGCAACTGAGCAACGGATCGACGTGATTCTTGGCATAGGTAATGGTTGAGAACCTGGAGAGTGACATAAGCTACTTTTTATCCCGGAAAATTAAGGAGTTACTTACAAACTTAAACCACGCGGACAAAGTCGCGGGCATGAGCTAGTGTTTCAATATGTACTATTAAGAACCAGAAGTGGATTAAAGTAAAAAGTAAAAGCAAACAACAAAAAAAACTTTATCCTACAGCACAATTTTAACAATCTCAAATTGTGAGACTGTGTGTTCGATTGTGACTTGTGAGTGTCAATTTTTGGCTTAAAAAAATTAATGTTCTGCCTAACAAACAATATATGAATATTATTGTAAATGTATTGTGAAGACACCATAAGTATAGCAATCTCTTTAAATTTTTACATACGTTACAAGTATTACACGGACTTGTGGTAATATTGCTAGTATATTTAACTGATAAATCCATCCATCCATCCATCCATTTTTATCCATAGGTCTCTCAGGTATTCATCCTTTGGAAACCTGAAATTAAAAGTCGAAGTTATATGCTTAAAATAAAAGGGTCGTCAAGTCCGGCCCTGTAATTTATTAACATGATAGCATGAAATTTACTTATCGATGGAACGTTATTTCTAGAGTTTTCCTGTACGAAGCGTTGTAACACTGGGGGACACAACACTTCACCATTTTATTTCAATAAATATTGGCTACTAAACCTCCAAATTTCACAAAAAATTTATGACAACACAATGTAAACAAACGCCATAATAAGTCTTCAACATGGCTTGTCATGTCATGTCATCTCTGCCACGCATTGAAATTTTGTCAATGTGTGCGTTTGTGTTGCACAATGTTGCAACAAATAAAAAAAAAGATAGGAACATAGACATTTTTGCTTGGAGGGAAAAGGGATGTGTGTATACAGGTGTATACAGGGATGTTACTCCTTATCTTCGACCCTCCATAGACTTTAAAATGAAAAAATCTCTTGATCTGAGCAGAGACAAGTAACATATGAGGAAAACTGTCTCTCCCGGCTCCGTGGTTTTTCTAATTTTTGTTGTTATTTTTGGGCTATGAACCTAATTCTATCAGTGTTATAAGAGAATTGATTTCTTTAGTTCTTTTTGTACCTCTCTCCCTTTGATTCTAATTATTGTTTTTTAAACCAAATGATAACGTCTGGACTTCTAGGAGACTATTAAAATGTCAGTAGCATTCGCACCTCGGGGCAACCGGCCTCCATTAAGCCCAGCTCAAATACAAAAGATGTTGGACGAGAATGCCCATTTGATTCAAACGATACAAGAATATCAAGCTAAAGGGCAGCTAATGGAGTGTCATCAGTACCAACAAGTGCTACATAGGAATTTAGTATACCTGGCGTCCGTCGCAGACTCTAATCAAAATATTCAGTTGCTGCTTCCAGTAAGTATTTAAACATCCAATGCCAGAAGTATTAATTCACTCATAAACTATTGATATGAAACTCCTTTGTCATTGTTGCCTGCTAACTTTAAATAATGAACAATATGCGTTTATATTGTTATTATCGTCATTCAATATTATTGTGAAATGTCGTACGTATAATTTTATTAAACTAAAGCCTAGATCTATGATTTGCGGTATTTCCTTGTATTATTTCAATTTAATTTACTAAAATGGAAAAGTTTTTGAGACTGGTTTGATTTGATGGAGATTCCACGTTAAGTTCCACTAGCCTATTAACCATAATCATTAATTATCCTTAAATACTTATTCTATGTAACTACTTACCATATAAACGACCTCCCTGGCTCAATGGTGAGCACTGGGCTTACTAGCAGGAGGACCTAGATTCAATCCCCGGCAAGGTAAATTTAGAAACTTATAATTTCTGAATTTTCTCCGAGCTGGTCTGGCTTTAGCCATTACTAGTTAGAAGTGAAGTTAACAACCTACTGGCAAATATGTGGTTGCAAAAGATCTAGTTCTCTCCGATGTGATTGCCATGTAGAAACTGATTATGTTAATGGGTTAAATAAGTAATGATTGGCAAACTTTTATAAATAAATTAAAACCCCATTATGATGAAAATATTGAAAAGTATACCATTTAATAAAATTCAATATTTAATTATTTTCAGCCCCCACATCAATTAGCTGCAGGCAATGTGCAACAAGGAGCTCTGAACCCAGCCACTAGTGGAGCAGAAGGTCCTGGTTCCCCACAGCAATACCGTCCACCTACAGGAGTGTCTTCTACTCCCACAAGACCCACACAGTCATACGGCCAAAGACCTTACCCTCAAAATCAATATCAAGGACAGTACCAAGGAGCTCCTGGTGTTTATCCTCCACAAAGTGGCTACGGACCTCCAGGGCAAGGATATGGACCCCCAAACCCCACACAACAACCACAAGGATATCCTCCTAACTCTACATATGGCCCCCCTATCACTACAGCTCCTAGTAATTATCCTCCATCCACACACCCAGGACCTGGATACCCGCCTTCTGCAAATCAGCAGCCTTATGCTCCTCCACCAGGAAGTCCAGCCGCTGCAGGCTCACCTTATCCCGTTAGGGGCTCAAGTCAACCAGCATATACTGGAAACTCTGGATATCCACCTCCACAGTCTGGCCCAAACTATCCCAATGTTGGTGTTAGCTCCTACAACTCGACTACATCTCAACCACAACCTTATCAATCTCAGCCATTCCCTAACACTACACCTACATCAGCATACAGTTCCACACCTGTGTCTCAGCCAAACCGCTCTCCTCAACCCCCATCTAGCAGTTATACATCCCAAAATCCTCCAAGCACAGGATATGGATCTCCTTCTGCACAATCTCCAACTTATAATTCTAGCTCTCATGGGAACAATGTTCCACCATCTTCAGGAGCATCTGGAGCTCCACCACAAAGCGCACCTCCTGGACAGCAATACCCTCCTACAGGTCAACCATCCCCATATCCACCAGCCTCACAACCTCCTTACTCTAATCCCTCATCCCAGCCAGGAAGCCCTGCACCCTCTGTGTCAACTGCGCCTCCTCCTCAGTCATCTTATCCACAAAATCCACAGAGCTATCCTTCTGCTGGAGGGGCTTATCCCCCTCATGCTTACCAACAAGGGTATCCCCCTGCTCAATACCCACCATCTCCATATCCTTATGCTCGTGCGCCTGCACCGGGGGCTCCGCCGCCAGGGGCTTCTCAGCCTTATCCTGGTTATGGTTTCCAACCACCAAACCAGCAGTAGGCAATTACATAATGAAACTATGAAAGTAACCCTAACTTTCAATTAATTCAGTGTAAATTAGTTATATTCATCTAGTAAGTATTAAATATTTTATGAATGACAAAAGCTAGAGAACAAAGTAGTCCTGTTCACTATAGGTATAATTTTTACAAGAGGCAGCATTGTTTCACACTGGACTGTTTGTTCTGTTTGTAGTTTTTGAAAGTACTTAGTTGAAGTAAAAACTTCTTTACGCGGGTTGAGGACTTCTTGGTAGGGGGTACAAATGTGGAAACGCGAGACCGACACCGTTCTTATGACAAAAGGTCTTAAGTATAAATAGTACATTCGTAATTAAACTTTAATGCCTTTGTTTTAAGGTTTATATTTAAAAGTGATGTGTAACTGTGACTGGCACCTGGCGACACCATTCTTCTTATGACAAAAGGTCTTAAGTAAAAATAATATAGTACATTCGTTATTAAACTTTAATCCCTTAATTTTAAGGTTAATATTTTAAAAGTGCTGTGTTGTTATTCAAATTATTTTAAATATTCGCTTACACTTCTATCGGTAATCCCTATGGCTGCCAATTTTTTTTACATAAGTATTCCTTTTTTCCTAAAGATTACAACTACAGTGGATTTCGTTTGTAACAACGATGAAGGGATTACTATAATTCCGTCGTTTCGAGGGTCGCTAAATACGAAGGTAAAAATAATGAAAGAAAATATTAACATAAGTGTATATACTACTGCTGACCATCTGTTCATGTAAACCAAAGATAAGAAAGCTTACTGATGCTATGAATAAATCTTTGTGCGTTTGTTGATAGCCTCAGCCTTTGTGTATAGAAATTGGTCGGAATATCTGCATGGGATTTCTAGGATCTTGTGACAAATGGTTCATTAAAACTAGTCACTATATCGGCGTTGCATCCAAAGTCGCTACATTATTTCCCTCTACTACCGTACTACTAACTGCTTGAGTTATATAATATCAAAATATATCGGAAAATAACAAACGCGATGGTATATAGCATTACAATAAACCTGTCAAAAAAAATAGCCTGGTCGGGATTTTGATAGGCAAGCATTGACTTACTTATTTGGTAAATCGATGTAGGCAAGCTATTTTTATTTATTTATTAATAAATAAAAATAAAAAGTATGTTTCATCTGGTTATCAGAGCGGTGAAGGTCGTGGTCTATTCGGCTCGCGTATTATTACAGAGGGCGTTATAAATGAAATCCACTGTTACAATTTTGATGATAACAATATAAATTGTGTATATATATTGGGGTTGTATTATAAGCTTGAACTTAACAGTTGATATTAGTATTATTATATTAGACAGTTGGTATTAGTAAAAAAAATTTAGAAGCCTCAGCTTCCAAATTTTTCTGTGGATGGGTGTAGTTTTGGGCTGTGTACTTAAAAGGTAGGTTTGCAACCCTTATGGTGTTGACTATGTCTGGTCAAATTTGCATATTTTAGTAACTAACACAGACTTGGGAATAGTTTAGCAATGTTTACCCAACCTTATTGCAAATTAAAGAATTTAAAAAAAATATTCATTTATAAAAACAAAATCCTTCCAAAGTACGCATCCCTCGGTGCGCGAGTCCAACCCGCATTTGGTCATTTTTGTATACAACTGCCTGATAAAAAGAGTATTTTGTTTTCAGGTTTCATGTATGTATGTATGTGTGAGTTTGTATATTCCACCATAACTTCTATACGCCTGAACCGATTTTGATAAATGAGGTATCGTTAGAATCCCTAGCTTATTCCGGGTGACATAGGCTAGTAAAGTTTAAAAAAAAATTGATGGGGTGACCATGGTCCCGCATCAAAGACTAGTTGAAAAAAAAAACGAAAATTAGATTAACTATATAATCATCATAATCATCTAGAAAATGATGAGTAGATTCCAAAAATATATAAACATTATAGTTCAATATCCAGTGATTTACAAAAAAGTATCATGTAATAAAAATGTGAATAAGATTCTAATTTAACTAGATTAATTTAGATTTTTTACTTTTTAGTTCGTTTTTTGGCAGGGCAGTCGTGTTTTTCAATTTTTTAAATTATGACTTATTATTTATACAGTGATAGCAGACTAAGGTTTGTATAATTGATTTGATACTGAAATAAAATAATATTATTTTCTAAGAAATAAATAAATGGCTATTTTGGATAATTGACGTATGATAAGATTATAATATTGAATGAACAATTAGCACTTTAGGAATAGTTATTGATATTGCAAAATAGATTAGGTAGGTATATTATTTTTATGTCCATAGGATTTATGTATTTGACATTAAATAAATATGTAAACATCTATTGTTTCATTTTTTTATTAATAATTATTAATTTTGTTTATATTTATTAGTTTATATAGTAATTTTGACGACCTCCGTGGCGCTGTCGTCTTAACGTGCGGCATTCCCGGGTTCGATCGTCGGCAGGGTCAATTTAGGAGTTTATTATTTCTGAATTTTCCCTGGTCTCGCCGGGTGGCAGACTTCCGCCGTGTCTAGTTACCACCCAACCGGCAAAGACGTGCCATCAAACGATTTAGCGTTCCGGTAGCATAGATAAATATGTATGCAGAAACCAAATAGGGCTTATGGGTTTAACATAACTGCCACGCCACTAATAGGTTAGCCCGTTACCATCTTAGACTACATCATCACTTACCATCAGATGCGATCGCAGTCAACGGCTAACTCGTAGCGGATTTATAAAAAAAAAGTAGCCGACTCGATTTCGCAGACTTACCTTAAATGTATACTACCTAAAACATTAAAAATGTCTTTAAAAAATATTACGCTTAAGATTGATTTGCTGCTATCTATTACAGGCGTTCCACTGTTCCATTCCACCCTCCATCTAACTATTCACTGATCTCTTAAATGTAAGGTGTTCCTAAATCTATGTCTGATCTTCACAAAATTCACATCCTCCTTCACGCCACGACTGAACCGATTAAGCTGAAATATGAAATGGAGATAGCTTAAACCCTGAAAAACATATGCTACATTTTATTCCAGAAAAAAGAGTTCCCGCGCCGGGAATCACCGAACCAAGTTCATCATCTAATAGAAAATAGAAATAGAAAATAAAACGATTTTGTTATGTAGGTATGGCAGTCTATATTTATCCTTATAAAATTATGATAACAAGAAATAATACTTAAGTAATAATTCTTTAAGACTCCTCAAAGGTAATTGTGGGTCTATCAAACATATGTATTGATTCATCATAATATTCTAAAGGTAAATCTTCAACTAATGGGTGTGTAGGGAAAGGAGGTGGAGTTTTTAACTTTCTCAGTGGCAATACTGTATCAAATAAATAGCACATAGCACCTGTCTCTCCAGGTATACCCACTCCTAATGTCCAAAGGATGTTGTACTTGGTATTGATGCGAAGAATTTTTACTCCCCTTAATGTTCTCCACCTGGTAATTAAATAAAAATAATATTGTACTAACAAAAAAAACCTTGCCCAAAGTGTGGAACTTGTCAACAAAAGTAACTGTATCAGAACAGGACTTAGGTGACTAATATATAATAGGGGTTCGAAAGTGTTGAAATTGTACTACTGGAATAATGATACTGGAGGCATGATTGGCAGACACACCACAAGGTTGATCAAGCCAGTGAAAAGGACCCACTACATTCTCACAGCACAAAACGGTGGCATGTGAAAGTCTCCACAAGATATGTATGTCCACAGTGGACATCTATTGGTTGATGATGTTGTTCAATGATGCAACACCTTGATATGGTATTATACATTTGCCATACTATGGTATGAAAGGTAGCATTAATTTCAGCTAAGTATCTTACTTCACAGTAAGAATAGGAATCACTTGGCCTGTTGCCACATTGTTGTCATAGCTGCTATAATTTTCTAGTGTCAATTATTGATATCTACAGGTTAATGACTTTCCCATTCTTACTTAGGGCACTAGAAAGACATTATTGTATTCACCTGTTGCCCATGTGACCTGGCATCTTTGTTCCAGGCCAGACTCTAGCCTTCTCACCACCAGCACCAATGTTACCTGGTCTTCTATGTGTTTTAGTTACACCATGAGAAGCTGGCATCCCTTTGAAACCCCATCGTTTCATAACACCTTGGAATCCACGATCCATTCTAAAAATCATATATCTCTTTGAAATCTTATTAATAACAACAGATAATACTATGACCACAGAACATCTATGACTATAATATTTAATTATTTATTTATTTCACGAAGGACAACTTGTGCCACTTATGAAATATTAAGACTCTAGCCTGGAAAGCTGACTCTACTAAGAACAGTTGGCAAGAAACTGAGCAATTGCTCTTTACATAATAAAAAACTGTTACTATATGTAAATAATATACAATACCTATGCTACATAACAAGTATTATACTGACTTATGGGTTGCAGAATGTGAAGCTGGTTACTTCTATGCAACTTTGTCATTCAGAAAATCATCAATAGTAGTTATACTCGATTTAACAAATGCTGTTTAACACAACATGACCACGTTACAAGCTTATGTTATGTATGGTAAGGTTTCTTGAATAATGATTGAGAGTCACTTATTTGCCAATAAAGATTATTATAATGCTTATCAAAGACATTACTGTAAATGTATTGTGAAGTTACTGAAAGTATACTAATCTGTGCCATAAAAATGTGTGTTTGTTTCTATGTGTAAATTTCATCCAATCTGTTCAGCCATTCTGGCATGATTGAGTAACAAACATCCATCCATACATCCATCCAATCTTTCACATTTATAATATTAGTAAGTATAGAAGCAAACCAGCAACTGCGAGTTTCTTGTTGGATCTTAGCTTTTATAACCAGTGGTAGAGACCTGACTTATGATAAGTAGCACAAGTTGTCCTACATTTCATTCCAATAGATGAGGTATATTTGATTTTATACTAACGTTTTGGCTCTGACATCAATAAAATCACCAACTCTAAAATGTGTGGCAAACAATGGTGTTCCTGTAGGCATTTTTGCATTAGGTGTAATCATGAATCGACACAAATGTCTCTTTGGCAACATGCCAACACTGCTGAATAGTCCACAATAATCTTTTGTAACTGTACTTGGATCAATAGTCTCTGAACCAATTAAAAGACAACCCAGTTTACGCTTTTCTCTCCAATTCAGTTTAGTTGTTTTCATCGGCTTGAATTCTTCTGGTGGTATGTATTTAATAACATGATTGTCTACAACCTAAAGAGAAAAATAATCAACATTAGCTTTGTTTCAAATATAACTTTTAAAAACATAATATTCATTTTGCAATAAAGACAGCTACTATTCTAACTGATGTTACAAAAAGTATTTCATCCTGGACTCTGGAGTTGGACACAGGTTTTTCTCTGAATGAAAGAGTTACTAAAATTGAGTCTAAATCCATGCCAATAAGGTGTAGCAGAGAGTGAATTAGTAGTTACCTGTAATAATGTTGTTTGGAACTTTTTGCCATCCTTAGACCACAGGGGATAGTTTCCTATTTTACGTGCTATGAGACCAGATCGTCGAGTCCATTGATTCCACTGGGCCACTTCTTGGGTTTCAGTTTTAGCCAATGGGGATTCTAAAGCAGTTTGTGAATTTAATTTGTCCTGTCTAACTTCCTCTATAAAATCTCTGTTCTCTTGTGTGAGCAGATCCTCACTCATCTACAAAGGTGATAACAAATATTATAATACAGTATATACCTACCTAACAACTCAATAAAATTCATTTAAGTGTATAAAATAAAATTACATACAACTCGCTCTTTTGGCGAATACCAATACGGAGGACGATATTTAGGTTGAAAATGGCACGACCTGGTCGACATGCAATCCACCCTGAAAATAATAAGTTTGAAAACGCAAAATTGAATTGAAATAGTTTAATCAATAGTGAATTTGGGGTTAGGTCTTAGGAAATTAATACGAACCTCATTTTGCTAAGGGCTGCAAAAATTAATTTTAGATTTGACCCAGACATTATTTATAAATATCCAAGAATTATTATTATTTCTTTAAAATTAAAACGTAAAACAACTCAGGCCACAGTAATTTTATAGGATTTTCTGAATTCAATCAGAGACAAGTACAAGTAACATAATTCAATGTAGCTTTTTTTTTTAAATTTATTTTACGCAGTTTACGGCCCTGAATACAAGTCCCAGTAGGTAGCTTGTCAGCTGTCAGTGATAAGTAACATATTGCTTGTCTGCAGCTTTGATAATGTATGTCTGCAGCAGTGCATTCTTCTCGTACTTTCTTAGTGAATGGCGAGGTTGAAGTACTGCTGAAGGTAGGCATAAAGAATGCTTTTAATTCATTAGAAAGGGCAACTCTGCTTAACGAAGTTTTAATAGCTTCCCGAAATTTACCCGTATGTTTGGCAATGTTTAGAGGTGGTTAATATAACCGATAACTCGTAGCGCAATAGAGCGCGCTATTGTTCCGTGGCGCGTTAAGTGAGGAGCCGCCATGACACTACGGCGTTATGAATATCACACGATCGCGCTCGGCGCCTCTTAGTGGCGCTCCCTCGACTTACAATAGTCTCGCGTAACGCGCTGTTGTGAGTGAACGTCATCTTTGTGTGTTACGAAAATAAGCGCTGCAAGACATGTCGTGCCTGCCGGCCGCCCACACGCTTTCTTATAACATAGCTTAATTAAAAGCGTGCTAAAAATTTACAGTTTAGAGTCTTTGGATTTATAGCAGTTTTGAACAACTCTAGCAATGTTACAACTCTGCTTCCAAATTATTTTTTGGAGATGGCGATATTAAGTCCTCAATGTAGGTGTTCAGCAAGGGGATCCCTCAGGTTCAGCCCTGTTCAGCTTAGGGATCCACCACAATATCTCAAATTTAACATAACTATTATGGTATCTTGACGATGGAACCATTGGAGGCAACGTGGAAGACGTTCTAAAAGATCATATCAATGTTATCCAATAATTTGGTAAAATTGGTTTAGAACTAAATTTTTCCAAATGTGAACTGTTTTTCACAGAAAACCTATCGCAAGATAAAATATTATCGGCCTCTAAACTATTTAACGAAATTGCCATTAATATTAAGATTCTTGATAAACATTCACTTTGTCTTCTTGGTGACCAGTCCTTGGACAAAAAAGTCAGTTCTCAGATTCTTAATTCTAATACAGTTTCATTGACTTAGGCCACAGAGGCCCTAGAGAGCTTTGATATGTCTCATAATTAAATAATCAAAGCTAGAGAGTTGGAAGGTCAGTTGTCTCAATGACGACATCCCGAAGGAATGTTTCACACAAAAACTTTGGGATGTGCCGTTGGTTTGGCTGACACATACAAATTTGGTTCAAAATCTTACAAGTGAAAGAGATCGAGCAAGGCTTATCTGAAAAATAATCCGAGTATTGGCTTCATGCCTTGCCATCGAAAAATCTCGGCACTTGTTTAGATAATGTAAGTTTTCATGTGGCTCTCGGTCTCAGATTGGGAACACCCCTGTGCTACGAGCACAGACATCCATGTGGAAAAGAGTTCGATAAATTTGGAATTCACGGACTCTCTTGTCTAAGGAGCGCTGGTAGGGGTTTTCAAAGGGTTTTTCGGCATGGCTCTCTCAATGAAACGATCAAAAGGGCTCTTGCCACCATAGATATTCCTGCGCTCATTGAGCCGGCAGAGATTGGTCGGGGTGATGGCAAGAGACCTGATAGATTGACGCTGGTTCCCTGGGAACGGGGACGGGCGCTGTTGTGGGAAGCAACATGCGTAGATACATTGGCCCCGTGTCATGTCAGGGAGACAGCGTCAAGGCCGGGAGCCGCAGCAGAAAAGGCTGAAACCGGCAAGCGGCGGAAGTATGCATCTCTCATAGAGAGTTACATATTTGTTCTGTTTGCCGTAGATACCCCGGGGCCGTGGAGTCTTAGTGGCAAAAATTTTTTGCGCAAAGGAACAGCCTGGTTGTCCAGCGAGGAAATGCAGTCAGCACTCTTGCCACCATTCCACGCGGGCATGATTTATATAGCAATTAGGTTAGGCTAGCTAGCATTAAGTTCTATTGTATTATTTTCAATAAATGTCTGCCATAGAGGTAAAATATTTAATCTGAGAATATACAAGAGAAGGTCTCTGAGTCTACTTGAGTGAATTTGCACTGTCCGTCCGTCCATCGGTCTGTCAGAGCCCTATAACGGGCGACCGCGTATCTCTGACAGCTACAGTGTAACGATCGCAATCACCTCTGATTGGTCAGTCTTCCACTATTGGACAAAATCCATTGACGCAGGAAGAATACCATAAATTCAGCCAATCACAATTGATACTGTAACAATGATTGATGCAGAAGATACGCGGTTGCCCTGCTGAACGTAATTGCTTCAAATTTAAATATATTAATTGAATAATTTATATTAATTAATATGTAAACCGATGGCCTTCAGCCGAATATGGCTTCAAAAGTTATAAAAATCTTTATTTCAGTGGGGCTCTCATAGAAGCGAATGCGAAGTAAAATATTTTTTATAGCGTTACATAAGGTTGCTGTATATCATTTTAAAGATAATTAGGAATAGAATCCAAAAATATTTTTTTTTAATTTTCCCCCTAAAACTGACGAGGGCTAATGAGAGGGGGCTTTCAAAGTGAAGATTTTCTAGTCCAAAGTTGACCTCAGAACTTTAAATTTTCTGAAAGGCTGAGCCTGAAACTTGATCAATTATTTGAATTATATCCTGTACGTGACAAATACTAAAATTATATAAATATTTTAAGGAAACGAAATGAATTAATTTGAGCTTCAGAATTTTAACAGAACTTCACAATGATGTCAAAAGATGGCGCTCTGTAAAAGTTTATTCGTTTGTCCATTAACTATTTAGCTCTTTTGCGTCTAATGTTAGAAGTTAAATAAATTAGTTATAGCTCGATTTTACAATATTTAGCCATCCTATGGATACCGCGAGGTCTCAGTTCGGGGCGAACCACTAGTGTAGAGATTAAACTCATTGTTACTCTGACCAGAGACAAGTAACATATAGGATGACTCTGACAGCTGGTCACAGAACACATATACTCCCAGCTGGTCCCTCTCTGTTATGGAGGGTAGAAGAGGGAGATACTCTCTGCCTATGCCTTCAGCCTCAGATCAATAACCTCTATCAGAGACAAGTAACTCTATTGCCTATGCCTTCAGTAATGTTATAGGTTACTTGCAGGCCCTATCGAGTCCCGAAGTGCAAGGTACCAAGAGTTATCGGGTTGTCCATCTCTTTCATCATCATACATTTCAGGCATTGTAGTACTCATTGTATCTCGCTCTAATTACGCACACAAAATATTTTAAATTTCGCGGGGTTTTCACTTCACTTTTATTGGTCGACGCCATTTTCGCTGAAAAACCGACGCAAGCCGAGGATGACAATGAAAATCATAAGTCCTAACCTTAAAATTAATTAAAATTGTTTTATGAAAGTTTAATGTTTTGTACTACGAATTGCGGTGATTTGTATTACTTATTTTGTTATTTAACTGGTAAGCGATTAGGCGTAGTCTAAAGTGTAAAGCCTACACAGACTTCTTGGAAGTGACTAGTGAGGTTAGTTTGACTGTTTTTCCCTTGAAAATTGGTAAGTAAGGTTAATCTTTGAATATTTAAAGGTAAATTATCAAAGATATTAATAAGGTATCCTCATTTAACTCGTTTGAGCAACTAAGTATAATGAACACTTAAATTTAAAATATGAAAGTAGGTAGGTATGTATTTTTGTTGGTTGTTTTGTCTCAATTGTATTCTTGTTTCAATCAAGCTGCAATAGAGCAAAGAATTGAAGTGATTTTACATGGGAATGGTTGATGATCTGGAAAGTAACATAGATTACTCTTTATCTCGGAAAATTTAAGTGATGAGTTATACCCATTGCTTTTTACTTTGTCCGTGATGGTATTAAAACATTGAGTCTCAAAAATATTCTTAAAGAGATTATTGCTGAAGTTTTTAAATCTGGATTTAATTTTAGATCAACTGTGTCAGATCAGGGCTCTGCCAATGTTGCTGCAATAAATTCACTAATATCTGATACACGTGAAAACATACTCAGGTCTGGTTCCGATAATGATCCATATAATATAATACATTATGAAATTAATGGAAAAAAGGTGTATCATATGTACGACGTACCCCATTTGTTAAAATGCCTTCGAAATAATTTTCAGAAAAAGAACCTGCTCATCGGAAACAAGCGTATTCAATGGGAATATGTCTTGAGGGTCTATGAATTAGATGGTGCACATGGTCTTGCAAGGACAACCAAACTCACAGACAAACATGTCAAACCAAATTCTTATGACAAGATGAAGGCAAGTGTCCAAATTATTATGTGTTTTTGAAGTGAAACTTTTTTAGAATCAATGTCATTTGAAAATTAAACAAAACAAAAAAATTAAACGAGAAAGCGACACCAAAAAGAAGTTATATAGGATATTAGTACTTATTTAGTACCTTTGTCTAAATATTTATAGGCCTATTACACTGCACTTTTTACAGGGCTCTGTGGTAAGGGTGGGCGTGGCCGCTAGTTTGAGCGTCGCTTATTACACAGCAATAAGGACCAATGTAGGCACCCTTTCTCAATAAATCTTATTACACTACACTATTTCAAGTGTAAGGGTCCCTGTGAAAAGTGCAGTGTAATAGGCCTTTATGTACTAATTAATAATGAAAAAATATTTTTTTTTAAGTGGACAGTCATTCTGACACGTGTTCTAATTTCCGCGTAAGCGCTCAGCTGCAGGGCGACCGCGTATCTCTGACAGCTACAGTGTAACGATCGCAATCACCTCTGATTGGATAACACTCTTCCACTTGGACAAAATACCACAAATTCAGCCAATCACAACAATTGATAACAATGTATTGATGTAGAAGATACGCGGTCGCCCTGCCGTATTTTGCATTTGGCTCTGCACAATAATTTAGTATCTATTTGGTTAGTATATATATTTTTTCTAGAATTTTTGGGGGAAATATAAAGATTTATAGATAAAAATCTTACTAAGGGGTGGAAAACACAAACGGACCCTGGAGGAAATGTACTTTAAATTATGAAGCTATATGAAATTCCACTCAAAGGAAGCATTCCTCTATTTTTAACTAGTTAATGCTCGCGACTTCGTCCGCGTGGGTTGAGGTTTTCGATTCGCGGGAACTGTTTAATTTTCTGGGATGAAAAGTAGCCTGTGTATTGTTCCAGACTATAATCTATCTCTGTGCCAATTTTCATCCAGATCCGTTCAGCCTTTGGGGCGTGATTGGGTAACAAACATCCATCTAAACTTTCGCATTTATTATATTAAGTATAGAAAAAATAATATTTATATATTGAAGACTAGCTGATGCCCGCGACTACGTCCGCGTGGATTGAAGTTTTTTGGTTCCCGCGGGAACTCCTTAGTTTGCCGGGATAAAAAGTAGCCTATGTGTTATTCCAGCTGTTCGAGCGTATTGAGTAACAAACATCCATCCATACATCCATCCAAACTTTCGCATTTATAACATTTGTTTGATATTTCATTTGATTGATTTGATATCAAATTTCTGTCAGAAGAAACAATCGTTTATTTTAAAATAAAAAATAAGAATGCAGCATGCTATTGAATACAGAATTATTATATTATATAGTAGAAAAAAATTTATAATAAGTAACATAGATTATGCGATTCTGTAAGAATGACGAGCATTTTAAAATTTACAGGTTGTGTATGCTGCGCAAGTGTTCAGCAGGCAGGTGTCGCTACTGTTGAACAACCAGATGAAGATATATGAAGACCTTAGAAGACTGCATAATTATAATGTGCTATTAGTCAACATTGATGATGGCTTTTTCACAGCTGAGATTCTTTTGTTCTTTAATAATTTATTTGACAGCCTGAATTGTACCGGCCATACACGTGGTAGTTTACAGAATGCTTTGTCTTTAAACTCAAACCATTTAGACTTTTGGAATGAAGCTTTGAAAAAGTTAGAATCAATGAAATTTGACGCTTCAGACTCAAAAGAAAGTAAGCCATTGATGTTACACAATTTCATTCATGACATAAAAACTGTAAAGCACCTTTGGTCGGATCTCAGATTGATTCCAGAAATAAAATTCTTAAGTCTGAAGCGTTTAAACCAGGATCCTCTGGAAAATTTTTTTGGACAAATTTGAGGACAGGGTGGATGTAACACACATCCAGACTGTCATCAGTTTGTTGCATTGTATAAGACATTGCTCATGAATGATATTTCAACTGGGAAATCTTTATACACAAATTGTACTAGGGATGATGATAAAATGCTAGGCACTTTAAGAAATTTAGTTACTAACCGGAAACATAATGTTGATAGTATTGACCGCAGCTCTGATGCTCAAAATTTTATTTTTATTGAAAAATGTATTCCTTCTGAAAACATTTTTCAGACCCATTCTGTAGCTTATATTGCTGGTGCAGTCTGTCGTTATTTATTTCCCAGACTAAATTGTTCGCAATGTCAAAATTGTAAAAACGCTCTGTTGTCTAACGAAATTGAACCATTTCATTCTTTAATATCAATTAAAGAATATGATTCTACTAACAGAAAATTGTATTATCCTTCAGATAAACTGTCGACATTAGTATGGCGTTGTATTTATATTATCGACCATATCTTGCCAACACTTTGTAAAGTTTACATATATTCTGAATTATTTAAACAATTTGAAGATCTTGATACGTCTTGGTATACTTGCAATGATCACAAATCAAATTTTTTGAAAGCTTTTTGGTTGTTTGTTATAAGAATGCAAGTTAGACAATGGTGTGTTATTTTAATAGAAGAATTCACAATGTTGATTCAAGGGAAAAGGGAGCAGGAATGGAAAACCTGATTGCTACTAAGTTACCAAGGGTGCCAGTTATAGTACGACGTCAAAGTCTTTGAGTAACATTGTCATATCCTCCTTATCACAGATAAAAGCTGTTAAGGATGAAAACTTTATTAATATATTTTATACTCGATGCCCGCGACTTCGTTTATACGGAATAAAAAGAAGTCTTATGTCTTTCACATGCATGAAAGCTATTGCTGTACCAAATTTCGTCAGCGTTGGTTGAATAAAAGCCATTAAAGCGTCGCAGACAGACAGACTCACGTTCGCATTTATAAAATTAGTTTGGATTGTCTTTGTTTAGAGATTTTAGTGTTTACTGGCTTGGTAAACTAGGTTGGTAACTTTTTAGTGGTTAATTAATACAAAAGTGTGTTCTTGGTTTAAAACTAAATACCTACCTACTTATTAAGTTAATACAGAATCTCAGTTAAAATATAATTATATCCATTTTCCATTTCTGTTCTCATCTATCCAATAATTATGTATTTTAAAATAAGTTGCATTGTGTACAATAACTTTTCTGTGTCAACATAATAGGTATTAATTACCCACGACGGAACGGAGACGGGATATGTGTTTGCCATAAGAGGTTGTACGTTTGTTTGTGCACTTTTTTTTGAATTACGATTTGAGTTTATCTTTGGATTTTCTGGATTAACATCATTTGATTTCCGTGGGAACTCTTTAATTTTCCGGCTTAAAACGTATGCTGCCCATCCGGTGTATGCAAACTATGTTTACAACAAGTTTCTCAATATCGGTTAATAAGATGTGCCGAAGCATAGCAGAGACACACTCAGTTAAAAATATTGTTAGTGCTTACTGCTTGATAAATAATCTAGGTAGGTAACTGCCTAGTGGCTAATTTATACAAAGATGAGTTCTTGGTCTCTCTGACTGCCTCGTTGGTCTAGTGGTTAGCATGTTTGACTGCGGCTGACGAGGTCCCGGGTTCGAGTCCCGGGTCGGGCCATAATAAGTGTTGGGTTTTTCTGACTAGAAATTCTCAATACTAGCCCGGAGTTAGGAAGTTGGCGGTGTTTCACCCCCGTGCCTCGGAGAGCACGTTAAGCCGTCGGTCCCGGTTATTATCACTAACGTGGTAATAGTCGTTAAAGCCCACCAACCCGCATTGGAGCAGCGTGGTGGGTCTAAGCTCTAATTCCCGCTCTCCTATGAGAGTGGAGGCCTGTGCCCAGCAGTGGCACGTTAATGGGCTGTAGTGGTGGTGGAGTTCTTGGTTTAGAATTCAATACTTATTAAGTTGATACAGAAACTCAGTTTACGAAATAATAATTAAAGCCCCACCAACTTATCTGACCCGGTGACAGCGTCGCTGCGATCTACTAAAAATAAAATATTTTAAAAATTATTATCAGTCATAAAAATTAGTTCCAATTTTGGCCACCGGGTCAGATAAGTTGGTGGGACTATAATTACACTCGTAGGTATTTGCACCAAAATGTGAAGATAAAACACACCTACCTACATTTTTTTTATATAAGTTCTTACCTATTTTATACATTATTATAATATATTATTGAGGTAATTAAGTACTACTTTCCTACTATTTCATGTTAGTGTTGTCTGATATAAATATAAGTATGATTATGATTGTACTATTCAGTATTAAATCAGTATCGAACTTGAGAATATCCTCACATTTCTGAGAACATTTTTATGAGTTTAGATTATCCTTTTGATAAATATGCAGTATTAATATTATGGTAACTATTAAGATGTCGTTTCACAACAAAATATAGTACATCTCATATGCAAGTCTTTATATTTAATAGAGCAGAAGTTTGATATAGCCTTAGTTTTAAAAGTATTTTTTGTGAGTGCATAGTGACAACTTCACAGGTTCACTAAAAGGTACAACAACTACTATGTACTCTAAAAATCTCTTAGGGAAAATCATTAAACACATATTAGTTTGGTACTGAACTATAAGTAAGTAAGTACTATATTTTATCTTCACATTTTTTGGAAAACTATGTAATTAATTAGCATTGGTGCAAATATACTTAATTTTTGGACTGATTTTAATAATGCTATTTCTTTACTCTGGCCTGTCTAGTCAAAGCTAAGTGCATTATTCTAACGTTACTATTATCATTTAACGGGGGCAATATACGAAAAGATCAAGTGCGTCTATTTATTTCAGGTATTTCCAGAGATACCCAAACTACTTTTTAAAATTTCCTTTCATATTGCACTTCACTAGACAGACTAAGTATAAAAATATTTAAATGGCGCATAACTATATACACGGTCAAAAAAAGAGTTGATTTTTGCAAAACTTTAATTAATTTTCACTTCCCTAACCAAAAATATCAAAAATGTATGGTATCACTTTGTTGGAGTATATATTTTTGTGATCATTTTGTAAATTTTATTTTGCTCTACGTACATTATGCAAGTACTGTAAATACTTCTGTGTATGATTAATTATTAAAGCCGAGATTAGCATGAAATTAGAATTTGTAAGAATATACTTAAATACATAAAATTAAAATTTATTTTAAGCACTGGTATAAAAAGTTATATTGTGGTAGTACCAAATTTCAGTATATTCTTACTTTTTTTAATTCTCTTAGTTAGTTGTCTTGAGATATCAATCTAGAAACGAATATAACTATAATGAATAGTATTTATATAGCTTGGCAAACATACCTGAGCCTAATTAATGTGGAACTAACAGTCTACTTTGTATTGATCCTTAAATGTTGTTTTTTTAATAGATATCGGCGCCTCGAACCATGCCCAGATAAGTTTTCCAAGCTGTATGTATTATTATCATAAAATACTAATGTAAGTTGGCATGCCGTTTTGGGTTTTAGTAATAATAATCATTTTACTACAAATTAAAAATCCAGCCTAGTATCTGATATCATGCAAAGTAATACCTGTGCTTGTACTATAAACACAAGTAAAAAGGCCACGCCAATGTATGTTTTTTGCACTACAATGAACCAATGTTAATATTATATGCGGTACCTGACTTTTTTTATAAAGTTATTATTTTTGAAAATTATTGACTAATAGAGGTCGCCCATGACTTCGCCCGCGTACAATTTCTGATTTCCTATGAGATTTACCCGCTGCAAAAAGCGTAGGTATATATAGCGGCTAAAACTAATAAGTAATAACCTTAAAGTCGATTTTAAAAACTTATAACCTACATGCTAGCTTCCAACCCCAATTTCACACCCTTTAGGGTGGGTTTTCGTAAAACTGCTTACACAGGTTATTTTTATTTAAAATTATTAACCTACATCCCAATTTTCAAGTCTCTAACTTCAAACACTAAGGACTTTCAAACAAACTTACAGCCCCCATTTCACCCTCTTTGGGGTGAATTTTCGTAAAATTGATCATACAGGTTATTATAATTTAAAACTAATAACCTAAATCCCGATTTTCCAAGTCTCTAACATCAAAAACTTAAAACCCTCATGTAAGCTTCCTACCCCTATTGGGGTGAATTTTCGTAAAATTGCTTATATGGGTTTTTATTATTTATAACTATCACCTTAATTGCCAATTTTCAGGTCTCTAACTTCAAACACATAGGACTTCTATACAAACTTACAACACCCATTTCAACCCCTTAGGGATGAATTTTCTCAAAACCGTTTCTTGGCTGACGTATACACCAATCATAGAATGAACCTATCTTTCAAATTTCAAGTTTGTAAGCTTTATAGTTCCTGAAACATCGTGATGAATCAGTGGGTGACCTTTCGCTTTTAAATATATAGATAATAAATTTAAAGTGTATGTCTAGTGAAATTTTGGAGAGGCGGGAGAAATGGCGGGAAATTTTAAATAAATGGTGGCATGTTTTTTTTTTTGCTTCAATGTTGCCAGTATCTAAAAACACTAATTACTTTACCGACTTAAGTTTCAAGAGACAAACGCTATTTTATAAATCAAATCAATTGTTACCATATATATATTATTTATTAACATTAATTTTTACACATTTATAATTATTGTAAACACCACAAAAATATATTATTAAAAGAGTAACCATTGAGTTTCTTGCCGGTTCTTCTCAATTGGAAACAACATTCCGAACCGGTGGTAGCTTAAAATATGAAAATAATTAAATCAGTTTTAACATCCTTCATCTTTTATTTTTAAACCTAGAAATAATTTAAAAATATCATTGCTGAACTAAAAATCGGTAGTTTCGAAAATCGATATGTGAGAAAAATCGGTATTTTATTGATATTGATTATCCAACCCTATTGATTGGCTCATCCCTAAATTTACTATTTCCGTTTCCGCCATAACCATAGTAGATATCGTTATCAGTAGGCTATATATATCGTGAAAGAAAGGATAGGCTTGGTCATGAATGAAAATTCATTCATAACCAAATATAAATGAATGGATAAAGTGGAAGAGTGAGATGCACGATCTTTTTATGAATGAAATATATAGATGTACCTAAAGCTCGTATGTGTGTATCTGTGCGTCGATGTACACTCACACTACTGCCCGCTATTTTGTTCAAATCGTGTCTATGGAGTTGCCTGTCTATATCCTATTGTTACTTGTCTCTGGTTACTTGTCTCTGTGTTAAAGTTAAAGT
Organism: Erebia palarica; assembly: GCA_964035005.1. NCBI lineage: Eukaryota > Metazoa > Arthropoda > Insecta > Lepidoptera > Nymphalidae > Erebia > Erebia palarica. The sequence goes on along the minus strand of OZ035985.1, from coordinate 33,886,413 downwards.
ATGACTTTTTATTTGATTTTTTAGTACTTATTTTTGTATTTAATATTTCTTTATCGAAGAGACTTGTATTTAACATGTGGATATATCTAAATACTTGTGTATTCCTGCTGTTTATAATATTTCATAGGTGTTTAGGATATGAAATAAAAGTTTTCGGCCCCGGATTACGACCCGAAAAAATTGTTATGCCGGCGAGATATTTTTTCGTTAACTTTACATCTATTGACGAAAGCACGTACGTAAAAGCTCAAAATAATACGCATTTTTTAATATGATACTGTAATAGCATTATGTAATATGATATTACATCTGTTTTATAGATATACTCGTGATCTAGCATCAAATTTTGCAGTGGAAATTAATGGAAAATCTTATAAAAAAGACCACTGTCGCCTGTGGACTAATACTTTAGACCGCAAAGATGGAACTTTCATTGTTAGATATAAAGTATATGAAACATGTAATGAATTATCCATAAGCATTTATTATAAGCACAAGCACATTCAGGATTCCCCATTTCAATTCAGAGGTAAAATATTATAATCATTAATAACTTGGTAAGCCAGGTTTTATTAACCAGTGGCAACTTTTTTTAGATATCTTTATTATTTACAGGCATTATTCAGCCTGACCAATGTGATTGTCCAGAGAAGGACTTTCAGTCATGGTTAGAGCAGTATCAATGCCCATCATCCTATTCCAAAATTGATGATGATCTAAAGCCATTTGAACAGCTAGATATGAAAGATCAAGTTTCCAATATTATTGAGAAGTACCATAAGCCTGAATCCACTAGTTTTTGTCATTATGCTATTAAAGATAACCAGATATATAGAGACTGTTATGGCAAGCATATTGGGTTCAATATGTTTGCAGATAATATTCTGTTATCACTTACTAGAAAGGTTGTAATGCCTGATATGGAAATGGTGATAAATCTGGGTGATTGGCCCTTAGTGTTTAAGGGTCTGGCACCACTACCTGTGTTTTCATGGTGTGGTAGTACTGAAACAATAGATATTGTCATGCCTACATACGATATTACTGAATCTGCGTTAGAAAACATGGGAAGGTAAGCAGTTAAGCTTAGAATGTTGACTTTTGAATCCTTAGTTGACTCAACAATAAAATAAGAGGCAGAAATGCTATAAAAGGTTATTTCTCTTTCAGAGTTACATTGGATACCTTATCAGTTCAAGGCAATATAGAGCGTAAGTGGCAAGATAGAGAGCCTCAAGCTTTTTGGCGTGGGCGGGATTCACGTGCAGAGAGGCTTAAACTTATTGACATAGCACGTGCCCATCCAGATCTCTTTAATGCATCTCTTACAAACTTTTTCTTCTTCCGTGAAAAAGAGGCTCAGTATGGACCAAAGTTACCACACATATCTTTTTTCAAGTTCTTTAATGTAAGTGTATAATTTTTTATATTTTTACTGAGTAAAATTTGTTTGGTTTATTGTATAAATTATTCGTTTTTAGTATAAATATCAAATAAATGTAGATGGAACAGTTGCAGCCTACAGACTACCATATCTCTTGGCTGGAGGAGGATTAGTCTTGAAACAGGAGTCTCCTTACTATGAGCATTTCTATGGACAACTACAGCCCTATAAACACTATGTGCCAGTGAAAAGAGACCTCTCTGACTTGATTGATCAAGTAAATTGGGCAATAAAGCATGATGAAGAGGCACATAATATTGCAAAAACTGCGAGGCGTTTTGCTAATGATAATTTATTACCACAGCATATTATTTGTTACCATGCTGTGCTGTTTTCTGTAAGTCTTTACTTAACTATTTGCAGTAACAATTAGTTTCACTAAAACTTCACGCAAATAGATTTTACTTAGCATTACTTAATTTAAATTAAGTTTACTGTACATAACTGTTGATAGTATATTCTAACTGTTGATTATTGAAACTTGATTTTAGGAATGGAGTAAAAAACTATCACGAGGAGTCAGTGTGCCAAAGGGAATGACACATGTGCCACAAGCTAAATTTGCGTGCCGCTGTGACAACACTCCAGAAAATACTAGTCATGAGGAGCTGTAATTATTAAATGGATAAGGAAAAACTTAAAATTCTCAATTTTAATGATTCTCAATGATTACTTTAATAATTTAGTGGGCAGTTTATCCAAAAAGATTTTTTTATGTGTTCAGTATATTTCATCACTTTTATGTGTTTTATTTAGTAATTTAGTCTATTTACAAATAAGAAGTTTATTTATGGGAACAATTACTATAGTAATGAAGAATCTAATAATTCTGTACAAATAAAGCTTATTTGTTAGAAATAACAATTAGTAATCAGAAAAATAATAGTTTTATTCCATCTTTGTCTACACAACTATAATACCTAACAATTAATTTATAAATAAGTAATATAATTATAAAATATATAACATCGTTCAAAATTTAAATTTTTAGAATTAACATGTTTATTAAATGTGTATCAAGATTTAAGAAGTGGAATATTATGTAGAGAAGTTACCCATTGGAGGTTATTAGTATTTTTAAACCCCTTCATAATTTCATAGGTTACTTTAATTCAGTGATCAATCTGGCAAAACAGCAATGAAATTTTTTTCATGATATTGATTTTATTAATTCATACGTATCATCAAGACACGCGGAAGCGTGTCCAGCCAAAGTTCAAAAAAACTGGCGAGCAGCACCGTGTGTAATATTACACGAACCATTTGGAGCCACTTTTGACCCCCTCATAACTCAAAAACTATTTCACATAAACATGTCAAATTTGGCGCATATATTGAGACCCGTGAGATACATATGTGCTCCAAATTTCATAAGCACACCTCAAATGGTTATTTAGATATAAACGTACAAAAATCGTCATTTTTATGATCAAAGGATAGATCAAAACTCTGACACGAGGCATGCTACCATTGCTTAAAGCCGTATTATTTTAATATTGTTGACGTTTATGTTGTAGTGTTATAATCATTATTTTAAGGACGTCAAAGTACGTGACATTCAACCGTTAGTTTGAAACAATACTGCTTTAAGCGGTGGTAGTAACTCCTTAACTATTGAAAATGACACATAATTATTATTTTAATGTAAATAATAATGAATAATAATATAGTTGCATTAAAACCTTACCTTCGTATTCATACATTTTGTGCAACGAAACGTCATTGACAGAAAAGAAGAAGAAACGTATTTGAAGTCGTCAGTTCAAGCTGTCAGTCATTGTGATTTGTATTCATTGTTTATAGTGGTTTTAGTGATATCGACTGTTTACCGTGCTTGTTTTCAATGTTTCACAAAAAACTTTTGATTTTGAACTTTTGCAATCAAAATTGATGAGATGTAGAAATGTGCTGTAGAGGTAGTCTGACCATAGATGTAATCTGTCAATGTCAGTGTAACTCTAGGTACACTATATATTTTTCTTGAGAATTCTCGTCTTTAATTATCTTGTACAATGAGTCGTACAATAGAATTACTGGTGGGTGACACACTGACCTTACACCAAATAATAAGTACCTACTAATGTAAAACGTAAACTAAACTAATAGAAAAGTCCTATTACAGTGTAAAGGATTATTTGAATGATAGCAAGGCATGGGTATGAATTGTTACAACGGCTGATTATGTAATGTTATATTATAAGTACATATATATAATTTCAAATATTTGTGAGATGGTGATTATAAAAAAAAGCGGAGTTTATTGCGGGCTCTTCTCAGACCAGGGCACGTTTGGAACCCTCGTAGCTTTAGTTTTAAGATATCGTAGTTAATTATCACCATCACGTCTTATGCTCTGTAAGCATGACGTTCAGAAGGTGTACTTTGTAGGTACATATTTTGAATAAATATGTTTTGAGTTTGAGATTGAGTTCAATAATTTCTGTACAAAAAGTAATGATATCCCATCAAAAACATAAATGTAAAATGAGAGCCAAGTTCAAAATTGTGATATATATGCCTTGGTTGTTGACTTCAGCGACAAAAGAAGTGAGATCTAAATGGGTGCCAAGTTCAATGGTCAGTCCTGCAATTTATATATCCCATCAAAAACATAAATGTGAAATGAGAGCCAAATTCAAAATTGTGATATATATGCCTTGGTTGTTGACTTCAGCGACAAAAGAAGTGAGATCTAAATGGGTGCCAAGTTCAATGGTCAGTCCTGAAATTTATTTATAACAACATATAATATTTTATAACAACTTAAAATATCATTTCTTCTTATAACTTAGTATAAAATGTTGAAGACTAAGGCTTTGGCTTGGCTAGTTTCCATATACGAATTATTATTAAGTAGGTACCTAAAAGTACAGTTTCTACCAGCAAGCCAAATTTTCGGAAGAATAAAATAAGAACTTACAGCTTTACAACTTGTGAACGCTATAATTCGTATATGAAAACTAGCCAAGCCAAAGCCTTAGTCTTCAACATTTTATACTACGTTATAAGAAGAAATGATATTTTAAGTTGTTATAAAATATTATATGTTGTTATAAATAAATTTCAGGACTGACCATTGAACTTGGCACCCATTTAGATCTCACTTCTTTTGTCGCTGAAGTCAACAACCAAGGCATATATATCACAATTTTGAATTTGGCTCTCATTTCACATTTATGTTTTTGATGGGATATATAAATTGCAGGACTGACCATTGAACTTGGCACCCATTTAGATCTCACTTCTTTTGTCGCTGAAGTCAACAACCAAGGCATATATATCACAATTTTGAACTTGGCTCTCATTTTACATTTATGTTTTTGATGGGATAATGTTTTTAATAAAAAATATTAATAAAGTAGTGATGATCACCGAGTTAGAGAATCATGACGTTTTAAATATTATAATGTCACATGGCCCGAGCGAAATGTCATCTTCGCGAATCGTTCGATCGTTTTCACAGATCGTAACGTAACATGTGTTTCATGTATAGTCCCATTCTTTTATGGCCTGCTGGCCAAAATTAGAACTGAATATTTTTTCATATTTAGGATGAATACTTTTCTGCCTTCGAAATACGGCAGCTTTTCGTTTTTTTTCCGAATCCGCGCGCGTTGCAGCCCACTGAGTTAGATATGTCTCTTTCTCTAGATTCTAAACCTTTTAGTGATTTTCATTCGCAGTGTATGGGCATTGGGCATTCCAATCGTATTTTTTTTAATGGAATGACACTCGCCAGTACACCGGTGCAGTGTTAGCGGTACATGGCCAGGTCGGGGCTGCGGTAGAAGCACATGTACGCGTCGGCCAGCAGGCGCTTGGCGGGCGCGGGCAGGTGGCGGTCCAGCGGCGCCTGCTCGCCAGTACACCGGTGCAGTGTTAGCGGTACATGGCCAGGTCGGGGCTGCGGTAGAAGCACATGTACGCGTCGGCCAGCAGGCGCTTGGCGGGCGCGGGCAGGTGGCGGTCCAGCGGCGCCTGCTCGCCAGTACACCGGTGCAGTGTTAGCGGTACATGGCCAGGTCGGGGCTGCGGTAGAAGCACATGTACGCGTCGGCCAGCAGGCGCTTGGCGGGCGCGGGCAGGTGGCGGTCCAGCGGCGCCTGCTCGCCAGTACACCGGTGCAGTGTTAGCGGTACATGGCCAGGTCGGGGCTGCGGTAGAAGCACATGTACGCGTCGGCCAGCAGGCGCTTGGCGGGCGCGGGCAGGTGGCGGTCCAGCGGCGCCTGCTCGCCAGTACACCGGTGCAGTGTTAGCGGTACATGGCCAGGTCGGGGCTGCGGTAGAAGCACATGTACGCGTCGGCCAGCAGGCGCTTGGCGGGCGCGGGCAGGTGGCGGTCCAGCGGCGCCTGCTCGCCAGTACACCGGTGCAGTGTTAGCGGTACATGGCCAGGTCGGGGCTGCGGTAGAAGCACATGTACGCGTCGGCCAGCAGGCGCTTGGCGGGCGCGGGCAGGTGGCGGTCCAGCGGCGCGGCGTCGTGCAGCGCGCGCCCGCCCTCCTCGCTGAGCCACGCGCCCAGCTCGGCGATCTCCACGATTTCCGGGATGTTGTACCCATTCCGCTCCCCTGAAACGATACCACGGCATTATAGTCCATTCATTCTAGATTTCAATGTATGGGGAAAACGAAATTCATAACGGTTTGAAACCACTGAGGTTTTATAATTATGAGTGAGTACATTAAAAAACACAAGAAACACATTCATTCAACAAAACATGAATTATTCAGTAGTAAACCAATAAATAAAAGAAAAAAATAATGGTATACAAAAATAAAGAATAAAATAATTTAAAATAACTTTCGTCATTATTAAGAGTAGATAAATTTAACTGCCTCCATCTGGACGTTAAATAGAAGTTTCTTAATTTATTTTTTAGCGCTACCTTTCTTGTAGGCTTATTCCATTCGTGGAGTGGGGGAGGCAGATCATTCCAGATCTTTGCTGCAGCAAAACGGAAGCAACCCCTAAAGGCTTTTTATGAGAAGGTATAAAGGTATTAAGTAGAAAATATAATATAGCCAGCTTCCTTTTCTGGTGCAGATGAGTCGTGCTTCTATCTATACGCCATTGTACCCGCTCATACGGTGGTCGCTTATTATGTACCACATAGATTTACTTACGTTGGCGGATTATGGCGAATTTAAGTTCTACTCGTTTCATTAACGACATAAGTGTTGCAAATTGAACATTAGGACAAGGCAGTGACTCTAGCCGGGCTCTAGCCGGTTTATTTTTCTTTAATTTCTGTCACTATTTATTGTGCGATATCCTTTTTTCCTTTTAATACATGAATCTATTACTATATCAACTATAAGCTACTTGCCATCTAAATATATCTACTTACAATTGAAGCCTCTTTAATATCTAAACTATGTGACTTCAAAATACGTAGTTAATAAGTAATAGTATACAGGGTGGGGTTTTTTTTCTACCACAGCGTACTATCTACATTGTTACTATCTCTACAGAATTATTACAGAATTAACTAAATTAACTAATCTACTTACTTACTAAACTTACTAATCTACAATTTACAGGTGGGTTTACAGTATACACTACATATATACATATACTATTATATCATATATATACATACCATCATACCACATATATACATACTATTACGCTACCTTACATTTGTCTGCTATCGTCCTGCTCTACCCCGTTACAATATTTTTACTCTTATTTATCTTAATTGCGTAATTTACAATGTTCAATCCGACCTTCAGCATCATCACTTACCATTAGGTGAGATCGCAGTCAAGGGCTAACTTGTAGTGGATAAAAAAAGCATTTCTCTATGATTATCGTCCGCCATAAAGGTGAAGGTCCTGCTGTGTGACGGGAATTCCCGACCTCATCTCCAACTCTATTCTAGCAGTTACCTTTCCTATCGGCCATGGAGTCGAAGAAACACCAGGGCGCGTCGGCTCCAGCGCCCGTCTTAACGAAGGCGACGTAGTGGCTGGTCTCTATGCACAGCACCGCAAACAGCTCCATGTACACGCGGGGCACGGGGCATGACTCCAGTATGTTTGCGTACTCCTCGCAGATTGACAGCGGCGTAGCCTGACAGCAAACGGAACTATCATACTTCATACCAATATTATAAATGTGAAAGTGTGTTTGTTTGTTGGTTTATTGGTTTGTTGGTTCGTCCTTCAATCACGCCGCAACGGAACAACGGATCGACGTGATTTTTGGTATGGGCATAGTTGAGGACCTGGAGAGTGACATAGGCTACTTTTAATCCTGGAAAATTAAGGAGTTCCCGCGGGAATCAAAAAAACTTAAACCACGCGGACGAAGTCGCGGGCATCAGCTAGTTTTCAATATATTGCACTTGCTTCAGCGCGACCAAATAAATCGTTACTACTTATGTCAATATATTAGGGAACTATTAGTCATAATAATGTCCTCCCGACCGAATTTCGGCCACGGCGGCCTATCTCCAGAGAGATTACCCATCTGCGCGGGAGATATTATAGTGCACAAGTGTGTGCGCTTTCACAGGTGCACTCTCTGTTCCTTTACTCTCATAGCCCGATGGGACGGAAAATCCGACACGCTGGTGAGAGGTCAGGCGCAGGACCGACGGCTTAACGTGCTCTCCGAGGCACGGGGGTGAAACACCGCCAACTTCCTAACTCCAGGCTAGTATGGAGAATTTCTTGCCAGGAAAATCCAATACTTGTTATGGCCCGACACGGGACTCGAACCCGGGACCTCGTCGACCGCAGTCGAACATGCTAACCCTCAACCAACCACCAACCACCAAAGAGGCAGTTATTAGTCATAATAACTGTGCAATATCGAATTCTTAAGTTCTCTGGCCACATCTCCAGAAATGAAGGGTCAATTGAGCGTCTGATGGTACAAGATCATGTGGAAGGAAAGCGGCCAGAGGACGTTCACCTACTCGATGGACAGACTTAATAAAAACTGTGATCCAGAGGACATTCAACTACTCAATGGACAGACTTAATAATAACTGTGACCCAGAAAACTGGTCGAGTGCTCCCACAATGATACCAATCGAGACAAGTGGAGGAGCATTGCGCAGGAGACGGTGCGGCCCATATTAAAGAAGACCGATGAAAAGCGTACCGGGTCCCGGAGGTCCCGGGTTCGATCCCCAGCAGGGCCAATTTGGGAATTTTTAATTTCTGAATTTTCCCTGGTCTGACCTGGTGGGAGGCTTCGGCCGAGGCTAGTTACCACCCTACAGGCAAAGACGTGCCGCCAAGCGATTACGCGTTCCGGTACGATGCTGTGTAGAAACCGAATAGCATGGTATGGATTTAATATAAATGCTATGCCCCTAACAGGTTAGCCCGCTACCATCTTAGACTGCATTATCGCTTACCATCAGGTGAGATCGCAGTCAAAGGCTAAAAGGCCTATTACACTGCACTTTCCACAGGGCCTTGTGCAAGGGTGGGCATGGCCGCTAGTTTTGGTGTCGCTTATTACACAGCAATAAGGACCAAATTAGGGACCCTTTCTCCCGAAATCTTATTACACTACACTGATTTAATGATAAGGGTCCCTGAGAATAGTGCAGTGTAATAGGCCTATTATACGGCACTTTTTACAGGGCCCTGGGAAAGGGTGGGCGTGGCCGCTAAGTGGAGCGTCGCTTATTACACAGCAATAAGGATCGAATTAGGGACCCTTTCTCCCTAAATCTTATTACACTACACTGATTTAATGATAAGAGTCCCTGAGAATAGTGCAGTGTAATAGGCCTATTATACGGCACTTTTTACAGGGCCCTGTGAAAGGGTGGGCGTGGCCGCTAAGTGGAGCGTCGCTTATTACACAGCAATAAGGATCGAATTAGGGACCCTTTCTCCCTAAATTATAATACACTACACTGATTTAATGATAAGAGTCCCTGAGAATAGTGCAGTGTAATAGGCCTATTATACGGCACTTTTTACAGGGCCCTGTGAAAGGGTGGGCGTGGCCGCTAAGTGGAGCGTCGCTTATTACACAGCAATAAGTATCAAATTAGGGACCCTTTCTCCCTAAATCTTATTACACTACACTGATTTAATGATAAGAGTCCCTGAGAATAGTGCAGTGTAATAGGCCTATTATACGGCACTTTTTACAGGGCACTGTGAAAGGGTGGGCGTGGCCGCTAAGTGGAGCGTCGCTTATTACACAGCAATAAGGATCGAATTAGGGACCCTTTCTCCCTAAATCATAATACACTACACTGATTTAATGATAAGAGTCCCTGAGAATAGTGCAGTGTAATAGGCCTATTATACGGCACTTTTTACAGGGCCCTGTGAAAGGGTGGGCGTGGCCGCTAAGTGGAGCGTCGCTTATTACACAGCAATAAGTATCAAATTAGGGACCCTTTCTCCCTAAATGTTATTACACTAAACAGATTTCAAGTGTAAGGGTCCCTGAGAAAAGTGCAGTGTAATACACCTTTAAACACTAATTGGGTATTTGACAACTACTCAAAGCAACTATGTGGATAAAAAAAAAAAATGTCTATGGTACCTTGTGGTGCGGCCTGGTGGCGTGCGCGAGGCGCAGACACGCGGCGCACAGCGCGCCGGCGTCGAGCGCGCCGCTGGCCGCGCACGCGCCGCACTCCCAGCGCGCGAGCCCGCCGCACACCGTGCACTGTCGCGGCACTGAAACGGGTTTTTTTTTAATGAAACTTTTGAATCGTTGTGATTTGAAAATGGAACGAAAAAGAGACAAAAATATTGTAAAGGCGCAAATAGGAACGCAACCATATTACACAGTTACTGTCAGTGTCACAAAGAATAATTTAACTTGTCAATCGAGTATCTTTTATACTTTATCCGCCTTTATTATTCGCATCCAACAAAGCGCTATTAAACAATAAAAATCCAAAAACGCCTGCAACATTGATCAACAAGACGCAACAAGATGCTGCGAGCAAACATATTATATAGGATTTATAGGCCTATTACACTGCACTTATTACAGGGCGCTGAGGTAAGGGTGGGCGTGGCCGCTAGTTAGAGCATCGCTTATTACACAACAATAAAGACCAGTTTAGGGACTCTTCTACCTAATTTTTATTACACTACACTGATTCAAGAGTAAGGGTTCCTGGGAAAAGTGCAGTGTATAAGCCTAGAATGAGATAAAATACAAGTTATATTTATCTCATTCTCACGTAGGCTACTAAAGTTCAAAATTCCATTCAAAATGTTTTTCCAATGTTTTTTTTAATTCAAATGCCATGCACATTACGTTTTTGGATTTGGACGAAGTTTACTCGTAGATGTCACATCTAATATTATAAATGCGAAAGTTTGGATGGATGTATGGATGTTTGTTACTTTATCACGCCCCAACGACTGAACGGATCTGGCTGTCTGGCACAGAGATAGATTATAATCTGGAATAGCACATAGGCTACTTATTATCCCGGAAAATTAAAGAGTTCCCGCAGGAACCAAAAAACCTCAAACCACGCAGACGAAGTCGCGTTCGCTAGTCTTAGATAAAAACGGGCTAACTTAACTACATAAAGTCTTAATATACATAGTTCTTACATCCTTCAATGAGATCAGTAACATCTAATAGTGGGGATGGTTGCACTCGCTGGTATAGTTTGTATTGCTTTCCAAAACGAGGCATCTGAATGATGAAAGCAGCAGGTACCTGAAACATAGCAAAAAAGCTGGAGTATTACAAAGGCTTTTTATCCCTGTAAAAAAGTTCCTTAAGATCTTTAACAAGTTCCTTGAATATAAAAATGAATCGCTAGTCTCGTAAAACTCAGATTCGGCTAGACTGATTTTAATGAACTATTTTGTGTCTGTTTATGTCGGTCCCGGGATGGTTTATATTCATAATTGGACCCGGTAGGGGGCGCTGCATTCGGGTTCTAGGTTCAAGCCCTCGCAGCTTTAGTTTTAAGATACCGTAACCAATTATCACCATCATGTTTTATAAGTAAGTAATTTTTAACGTCATCAAGTGTACCTACAGTGTACCTATATTGAATAAATTATATTCAGTATTGAGTAAGCCAGGAAAACGTCTGCCGGGCCCACTATAAGTCTATGAAATGCCGCATAGGTTATTCAAATTTTATTTCAAAACAAAAGTTGCATTATTATAATTATTGGTTTCTTCATGCTCACACTTCAACCGGCTTTTCTGAGTAAAGCACATTCCTTGGTAAGTTAGCTTGGTCACTAAATGAAAGGACGGCTAATATAAGAGAAAAGAGGATAAAGTGAAATGAGGTGAATTAAGCCATTTTGTAAAGAAAAAAAGCTAATACTTAATACAACAAAGTGAAATCACCTCTCTAAGTTTGACTCCTGACGTAGCAAAGGATTGTTCTAAAAGTTGTTGAACACTAGGCAAAGAGATGTTATCATCTTTCTCCACGAAAAGTTGATAGCAATAGGCTTCTTGGCCCGAAGATAGTTTCAAAAATGGTTCCGCTCTTAGAAGTTGTGCTACAAGACCATTTAAAAATTCCTCTGGATCCTGAAAATAAAAGAATGCAGTTTAGATTTTAATTCTTGATCCAACATCACACTAAACTCATTTTACAGAATATAATAGGTAGAGTCCGATCCAAATTTTACGACTTCTCGGAACATCGTGAGTGAATGAATGAAATACTCTTTATTGTACACAACATAAATAATCAGTAATAATAAAAAAAAAACAAATACAAGTCGGTACAATTTATTGGTCGTGTGTTACGATAATACAATATCAGGTATCGACGGGACGGTTTCACTTGACTGTGCCTGCTCTAACCAACACTCGCGGCTAACTTCCGAGGCGTCATAAAATTTGAATCGGACTATACAGTACATAAAACAAATCGAATCTTACCTTTGTGCTAAATTGTACTTCTGATAATTAGGCTAGCGCTTGGCTGCAATCAAGACTTGCTTGCAAGTGGTGATGCAACGGGCGCTTGCCTAAAAGATACCTATTCACTCTTGATTTATTTTATTATTTCATGAGTAGCAAGTATTAGGAAACCTGGTAGTATGCTCTATAGATAATGAAAATTTCAACAACTTACGTTGTACAAAATAATGTAGTCAATAAAGAATTAACATAAGTAGTCGTTAAAATATGATATGCAGAAAATCATTATAATATATTGTTTCCTACTTTATGCGGATTTTGAAAAGCGCGCCATAACTTAGCGCTTCCCTTAAAATTTACCCTGCTGCTAATGCGGCGCTCCCAATTTAACGCATTTCGACGGACACATTTCATTTACACAGATGATTCTCCTTATATGCCGATTACACTGCACTTTCCACAGGGACCCTTACACTTGAATTAGAGTAGTGTAATAACATTTAAGGAGAAAGGGCCCCTAAACTGGTCCCCTAAATTGCTGTGTAATAAGCGACGCTCTAACTTTCGGCCACGCCCACCCTTACCTCAGGGCCCTGTGAAAAGTGCTGTATAATATGCCTGTTACCTCTACACTCCATAGTGCAGTGTAATAGCGACGCCAATACTTAGGGCCACGCCCACCCTTATACTCGGATATCTGATGCAACCAGACTTAAACTGGGCGCCATTTTGTTTCATTATAATAATTACCTTGACTAATTATCATTACAGGTTGGATATTTAGCTAAATCTATATTAAATACCTACGAATCCATACACTAATATTATAAATGCGAAAATCTGCCCGTCTGTCCGTCCGCCTGTCTGCTACGCTTTCACGGCCCAACTACACAACCGATTTTGATGAAATTTGGTACAGACATAGATTACATCCCGGGGAAGGCTACAGGCTACTTTTTATCCTGGAAAATTGAACTTTCCACAGGGCCCTTGGAAAAGTATAGTGTAATAGGCCTTTAAGCGGAACACTCGCCTTTTCCTCGGACGTGAGGCCGGGAACGTCGGAGAGGCGCTCGAGCAGAGTGCGCAGCTTCATGACGCGGTCCGCGCGCACGTACCCGTGCTTGCGCAGCGGGTTCACCACCTCCTCGCGCAGCACGCGCTGCACCTCCGCGTAGTGCGGCGAGTCCTGCGCACGGGATACAATAGCTATTAACTTAAACACTAATTATTATTATTACTAGCTAATGCCCGCGACTTGGTCAGCGTGGATCGAGGTTTTTTGGTTCCCGCGGGGACTCCTTAATTTTCCGGGATACAAGTCATAATTAAAAAAAATAAAAATACGACTGCCCTGCCAATAAACGAACTAAAAAGTTAAAAATCTAAATTAATCTAGTTAAATTATATTGATAATGATATTTTCTTGTAAAACACTGGATATTGAACTATGGTGTTATATATTTTTGGAATCTACTCATCATTTTCTAGATGATGATTATATTATAGTTAATCTTATTTTCGACATCTTTTTCCAACTTTAGTCTTTAATGCGGGACCATGGTCACCCCATCAATTTTTTTTTTTAAATTTTACTAGCCTATGTCACCCGGAATAAGCTAGGGAGTCTAACGATACCTCATTTATCAAAATCGATTCAGATATACATACATACATTTTTTTTTACCCACTACAAGTTAGACCTTGACCGCGATCTCACCTGATGGTAAGTGATGTTGCTGTCTAAGATGGTAGCGGGCTAATCTGTTAGGGGCACGGCAGTTATATTAAACCCATACCCCTATTCGGTTTCTACACGGCATCGTACCGGAACGCTAAATCGCTTGGCGGCACGTCTTTGCCGGTAGGGTGGTAACTAGCCACGGCCGAAGCCTCCCACCAGTCCAGACCAGAGAAAATTCAGCAATTACAAATTCCCAAATTGACCCTGCCGGGGATCAAACCCGGGACGTTAAGACGACAGCGCTACACACTGCGTCACGGAGGTCGTCATAAATACATACATACATACATACAATAGTTTAGTAGTTATTTACAACGTCATGTGTAATCAAATGTGCAAAGATAGTATAATAGGGATGATGCCTATATAAAAAATAAATTATTTCTAACTCATTATTAAATAGAGGGTCTTCAAAAAGATCTAATATTCACATCCTCCGTTAGTTTTAAGTTTGACAACTATTTTATAATATAGGTTAAAGAAAAAAAGTGCGTTCAAGTTTGATGACGTCACAATTGCAAACATACAACTACCATAGTAGAAGAGCGTTTTTAAGTTTGATAAAGAGTTGCTGATTTGATTGAGTTGTCATCATCCCTATTATGAGTGTGTAGTGCGGACAGTGACCTCCGGCTCGGGCGGGCGGTAGAGCAGCGCGTCGAACACGCTGGTGAAGGTGAAGATAGTATGATTATGAGTGTGTAGTGCGGACAGTGACCTCCGGCTCGGGCGGGCGGTAGAGCAGCGCGTCGAACACGCTGGTGAAGGTGAAGATAGTATGATTATGAGTGTGTAGTGCGGACAGTGACCTCCGGCTCGGGCGGGCGGTAGAGCAGCGCGTCGAACACGCTGGTGAAGGTGAAGATAGTATGATTATGAGTGTGTAGTGCGGACAGTGACCTCCGGCTCGGGCGGGCGGTAGAGCAGCGCGTCGAACACGCTGGTGAAGGTGAAGATAGTATGATTATGAGTGTGTAGTGCGGACAGTGACCTCCGGCTCGGGCGGGCGGTAGATCAGCGCGTCGAACACGCTGGTGAAGGTGAAGATAGTATGATTATGAGTGTGTAGTGCGGACAGTGACCTCCGGCTCGGGCGGGCGGTAGAGCAGCGCGTCGAACACGCTGGTGAAGGTGAAGATAGTATGATTATGAGTGTGTAGTGCGGACAGTGACCTCCGGCTCGGGCGGGCGGTAGAGCAGCGCGTCGAGCACGCTGGTGAAGGTGAAGATAGTATGATTATGAGTGTGTAGTGCGGACAGTGACCTCCGGCTCGGGCGGGCGGTAGAGCAGCGCGTCGAACACGCTGGTGAAGGTGAAGATAGTATGATTATGAGTGTGTAGTGCGGACAGTGACCTCCGGCTCGGGCGGGCGGTAGAGCAGCGCGTCGAACACGCTGGTGAAGGTGAAGATAGTATGATTATGAGTGTGTAGTGCGGACAGTGACCTCCGGCTGGGCGGGCGGTAGAGCAGCGCGTCGAGCACGCTGGTGAAGGTGAAGATAGTATGATTATGAGTGTGTAGTGCGGACAGTGACCTCCGGCTCGGGCGGGCGGTAGAGCAGCGCGTCGAACACGCTGGTGAAGGTGAAGATAGTATGATTATGAGTGTGTAGTGCGGACAGTGACCTCCGGCTCGGGCGGGCGGTAGAGCAGCGCGTCGAACACGCTGGTGAAGGTGAAGATAGTATGATTATGAGTGTGTAGTGCGGACAGTGACCTCCGGCTCGGGCGGGCGGTAGAGCAGCGCGTCGAACACGCTGGTGAAGGTGAAGATAGTATGATTATGAGTGTGTAGTGCGGACAGTGACCTCCGGCTCGGGCGGGCGGTAGAGCAGCGCGTCGAGCACGCTGGTGAAGGTGAAGATAGTATGATTATGAGTGTGTAGTGCGGACAGTGACCTCCGGCTCGGGCGGGCGGTAGAGCAGCGCGTCGAACACGCTGGTGAAGGTGAAGATAGTATGATTATGAGTGTGTAGTGCGGACAGTGACCTCCGGCTCGGGCGGGCGGTAGAGCAGCGCGTCGAACACGCTGGTGAAGGTGAAGATAGTATGATTATGAGTGTGTAGTGCGGACAGTGACCTCCGGCTCGGGCGGGCGGTAGAGCAGCGCGTCGAACACGCTGGTGAAGGTGAACATGGCGAAGAGCGTCGCGTCCAGGTAGCACGAGTTGTGGTGACCCTGGATGCCGCGGCTTTTGCCCGCCAGCGCGCCCAGCGACCCGAGTGGAGGCACCACGCCGCGTACCACAGGGCACTCCGGCTGCAAAAATGCGCATATTATCTTTTTTTTGAAGTGAAAACTTCTTTAGGCGGGTTGAGCAGTTTTAATATTCTCCTCAAAAGAAAAATCCGTTCACCATTCTTCAATTTTGCACACATTTTCGATACCTTTAAAGTTCATGAGTTGACTATGAGATACGATACGACAACTTTTATTTCATCTGAACTCATTTTTTAACGAAACATGTATATCACAAAATCTAAACGTGAATGTTAAACTGCAATGCTTATAAACCTATTCAGATAATTACCATTTTTTGTTTGTTTACATTTTTCCCAAAAACAAAAGCCACTGTTTCGCAAATCGCAAGGCGTCACTTATACGTACTTCACACTAATTGGCGCCACAATTCTCACGAAGTTCACTAGCTTGCCGCGAAGCCAGGATTATTGCTGCATACAAAGTTACTATATTTACCTACGTAGAATATTTATAGTCGATTTAATCATTGCTCAGCAAGAGCGAAGAATGAAATGAAAGCCCCATTGCAAGCCAATGTGAGCGAGCGGGATGGGACATTACATCGGAACCGTAGTCTATCGGAGGACTTCGCGTCTCTACGGACACGATCGGCGCGCGGCTTCATGCTAGCGGAGCACTGACCTTTAATTAGTTTTGACAGATCACTGCGCGCGAATTTTAAACTTTGTTTGCGTAAATTAGTGAAATATTTTATAATAATTGTATAATAATTGACAGTATATCTTAGAATTTCGCAACGCAAGCCCGGCTTTTGGCTTGTACTATAAAAACGCCACTGTATGAGAGTAGAGGCTCGTGCCCAGCAGTGGGACGTTAATGGACTATAGTGGTGGTCGTGGTGGCGGCCAGCGTCCCTGGTCTAGGTGTTCGCTGTGGTGCTGAAAAATGAGCATTGACCTATTTCCATTTGGGTAAGCGGTGGTTTGATGCTTCTATGAACAGCACGCCGCTGGCGGCGTACCTGGTCTAGGTGTTCGCTGTGGTGCTGAAAACTGAGCATTGACCTATTTCCATTTGGGTAAGCAGTGCTTTTATGCTTCTATGAACAGCACGCCGCTGGCGGCGTACCTGGTCTAGGTGTTCGCTGTGGTGCTGAAAACTGAGCATTGACCTATTTCCATTTGGGTAAGCAGTGCCTTTATGCTTCTATGAACAGCACGCCGCTGGCGGCGTACCTGGTCTAGGTGTTCGCTGTGGTGCTGAAAACTGAGCATTGACCTATTTCCATTTGGGTAAGCAGTGCTTTTATGCTTCTATGAACAGCATGTCAATGAGTGGCGTACCTGGTCTAGGTGTTCGCTGTGGTGCTGAAAACTGAGCATTGACCTATTTCCATTTGGGTAAGCAGTGCTTTTATGCTTCTATGAACAGCACGCCGCTGGCGGCGTACCTGGTCTAGGTGTTCGCTGTGGTGCTGAAAACTGAGCATTGACCTATTTCCATTTGGGTAAGCAGTGCTTTTATGCTTCTATGAACAGCACGCCGCTGGCGGCGTACCTGGTCTAGGTGTTCGCTGTGGTGCTGAAAACTGAGCATTGACCTATTTCCATTTGGGTAAGCAGTGCTTTTATGCTTCTATGAACAGCATGTCAATGAGTGGCGTACCTGGTCTAGGTGTTCGCTGTGGTGCTGAAAACTGAGCATTGACCTATTTCCATTTGGGTAAGCAGTGCTTTTATGCTTCTATGAACAGCATGTCAATGAGTGGCGTACCTGGTCTAGGTGTTCGCTGTGGTGCTGAAAACTGAGCATTGACCTATTTCCATTTGGGTAAGCAGTGCTTTTATGCTTCTATGAACAGCATGTCAATGAGTGGTGTACCTGGTCTAGGTGTTCGCTGTGGTGCTGAAAACTGAGCATTGACCTATTTCCATTTGGGTAAGCAGTGCTTTTATGCTTCTATGAACAGCACGCCGCTGGCGGCGTACCTGGTCTAGGTGTTCGCTGTGGTGCTGAAAACTGAGCATTGACCTATTTCCATTTGGGTAAGCAGTGCTTTTATGCTTCTATGAACAGCACGCCGCTGGCGGCGTACCTGGTCTAGGTGTTCGCTGTGGTGCTGAAAACTGAGCATTGACCTATTTCCATTTGGGTAAGCAGTGCTTTTATGCTTCTATGAACAGCACGCCGCTGGCGGCGTACCTGGTCTAGGTGTTCGCTGTGGTGCTGAAAACTGAGCATTGACCTATTTCCATTTGGGTAAGCAGTGCTTTTATGCTTCTATGAACAGCATGTCAATGAGTGGCGTACCTGGTCTAGGTGTTCGCTGTGGTGCTGAAAACTGAGCATTGACCTATTTCCATTTGGGTAAGCAGTGCTTTTATGCTTCTATGAACAGCACGCCGCTGGCGGCGTACCTGGTCTAGGTGTTCGCTGTGGTGCTGAAAACTGAGCATTGACCTATTTCCATTTGGGTAAGCAGTGCTTTTATGCTTCTATGAACAGCATGTCAATGAGTGGCGTACCTGGTCTAGGTGTTCGCTGTGGTGCTGAAAACTGAGCATTGACCTATTTCCATTTGGGTAAGCAGTGCTTTTATGCTTCTATGAACAGCATGTCAATGAGTGGCGTACCTGGTCTAGGTGTTCGCTGTGGTGCTGAAAACTGAGCATTGACCTATTTCCATTTGGGTAAGCAGTGCTTTTATGCTTCTATGAACAGCATGTCAATGAGTGGCGTACCTGGTCTAGGTGTTCGCTGTGGTGCTGAAAACTGAGCATTGACCTATTTCCATTTGGGTAAGCAGTGCTTTTATGCTTCTATGAACAGCATGTCAATGAGTGGCGTACCTGGTCTAGGTGTTCGCTGTGGTGCTGAAAACTGAGCATTGACCTATTTCCATTTGGGTAAGCAGTGCTTTTATGCTTCTATGAACAGCATGTCAATGAGTGGCGTACCTGGTCTAGGTGTTCGCTGTGGTGCTGAAAACTGAGCATTGACCTATTTCCATTTGGGTAAGCAGTGCTTTTATGCTTCTATGAACAGCATGTCAATGAGTGGTGTACCTGGTCTAGGTGTTCGCTGTGGTGCTGAAAACTGAGCATTGACCTATTTCCATTTGGGTAAGCAGTGCTTTTATGCTTCTATGAACAGCACGCCGCTGGCGGCGTACCTGGTCTAGGTGTTCGCTGTGGTGCTGAAAACTGAGCATTGACCTATTTCCATTTGGGTAAGCAGTGCTTTTATGCTTCTATGAACAGCACGCCGCTGGCGGCGTACCTGGTCTAGGTGTTCGCTGTGGTGCTGAAAACTGAGCATTGACCTATTTCCATTTGGGTAAGCAGTGCTTTTATGCTTCTATGAACAGCACGCCGCTGGCGGCGTACCTGGTCTAGGTGTTCGCTGTGGTGCTGAAAACTGAGCATTGACCTATTTCCATTTGGGTAAGCAGTGCTTTTATGCTTCTATGAACAGCATGTCAATGAGTGGCGTACCTGGTCTAGGTGTTCGCTGTGGTGCTGAAAACTGAGCATTGACCTATTTCCATTTGGGTAAGCAGTGCTTTTATGCTTCTATGAACAGCATGTCAATGAGTGGCGTACCTGGTCTAGGTGTTCGCTGTGGTGCTGAAAACTGAGCATTGACCTATTTCCATTTGGGTAAGCAGTGCTTTTATGCTTCTATGAACAGCATGTCAATGAGTGGCGTACCTGGTCTAGGTGTTCGCTGTGGTGCTGAAAACTGAGCATTGACCTATTTCCATTTGGGTAAGCAGTGCTTTTATGCTTCTATGAACAGCATGTCAATGAGTGGCGTACCTGGTCTAGGTGTTCGCTGTGGTGCTGAAAACTGAGCATTGACCTATTTCCATTTGGGTAAGCAGTGCTTTTATGCTTCTATGAACAGCATGTCAATGAGTGGCGTACCTGGTCTAGGTGTTCGCTGTGGTGCTGAAAACTGAGCATTGACCTATTTCCATTTGGGTAAGCAGTGCTTTTATGCTTCTATGAACAGCACGCCGCTGGCGGCGTACCTGGTCTAGGTGTTCGCTGTGGTGCTGAAAACTGAGCATTGACCTATTTCCATTTGGGTAAGCAGTGCTTTTATGCTTCTATGAACAGCACGCCGCTGGCGGCGTACCTGGTCTAGGTGTTCGCTGTGGTGCTGAAAACTGAGCATTGACCTATTTCCATTTGGGTAAGCAGTGCTTTTATGCTTCTATGAACAGCATGTCAATGAGTGGCGTACCTGGTCTAGGTGTTCGCTGTGGTGCGGCTCGGGCGGCGGCGTGTCGCGGAAGCGCGCGTCGCGGCGGCACAGAGGCAGCGGCACGAACAGCGCGCGCCCCGCCCCGCACGAGAACAGCCGCTGCCCGCGGTGGCTGCCGTCGCCCAGCCCGCACACGCTCTGCTCGAGCTCAACGCCCGCTGTTGCTATGTCTAAACAACCAACATTTTATTTATTGATGAAATTAGTGGTTTACATGGCCGAGACAGCGATCAAAATGCCATGAAAAGCTTCAAAATTTTGCTTCAATCCTCTGCCAATATGAATCAACAATAATTTTTTCTCCGAATTGCTCGGAAATTGCTTCATTATTTACAAAAAAACGCAGCCGCCAGCAATTTCCAACACATGTCCACAGGACACAAATAAAAATTGCAGGACAGTTATGCTAGGTTACACAAGCAGTGATTCGATCGTGTTTATCTACTCACGGTTAGGGCACGCAATTAAACTACATTTGCACTGCTATCAGATCATTTCCGCGAGTTAAGACATGCCAACGCCATCTATCGGTAATAAAGAAAAGCTTTCTAAACAAATTCTGTTTAGTCCTCTGTGATTCTGTGAAGTCCTCGGCTTCACCTTGTCCTTCCAATATTACTAGGCCGTAAATTACTTTATTTCCGGCCTAGGCAGTACGTAATGTACTATTAAAATATCCTTTCTTTGAGCTGTCTAATGTTATTATATAAAGTTCATACTTGTAAGCTCAGCGGTTTAAGCTGTTATAGTTTTATTTAGTAAGTATGGTAAGGAAGAGAGTCAAGAAACTGATTTCAATGAGTGTCTTGTGCAACTTACCATCAATCAGACCTATCCACCTGACAACACCATAGTAATTCTGGTCGACATCTGTCGCGACTTCCACAAGCGATCCAACGCCGATGTCATCTTGCAAAATTTGCGGTGACTGGTTCACCTTTGCTTGCACCGCGCGAGGGGATCTAAGAGATGGTGAATCGTAAAACTCTTCTTGTGTTTCTCCACCGCACACATCTGAAAATTAATTTTTAATTAATTTTTATAATTATTTCTGCTATCTATTTATTCCTACCCTACATACTCTGCTCATATTGAAGTACACAGAGTGGTATTTCATCAATAGAGAGTTCCCGGAGATAATACGCGTGAGACATGTCGATGTAAACTACGCTATAGCGGCCGATCACCTCCCGCCGCCGTACGCCTAATTTTAGAAAATAGGAAAGCTAAAATAGGACGCAACGTATGCAGTCTGTGATCTACTTTGAAATTAATTGTGTGTGCTTATCAAAATGATGTTTTAGTTTAGACCATTCGTGACAGTTATTTAATATGTAGGTATGACAAGAACGATAACTTTACAAATAGAAAAATGGTAAACAATGCCTGTTTCATAATACATCTAAGTTTTAATCCATGATATCATATTCACGCACTGTATGTGATATCAAAAAGTCAACATAGAGGGCATAATGAATCATAACAAACATTTTTATTCTTATCACCAGAGCTATAGAAAACAAAATGTATAGCTTTTTCATCTGATTTGCTTTAGTTTGAACTTGCACGCAAAGGTAAATTGTACATAAAATATTTTAAAAGTCTTTAGTTACCTTGGGTTTAAAAATCTTACAAGTATAAATACAGGCAATTTTTACTATACAACCAAAAAAAAGTGGCCTAGTGCGACAAGGACCCACGCACCGATGGTTGTATACCGTAATAATAAAAATAAATAAATAAAACTAAATTAAAAATGATTAACACTGATACATCTCAGATACATACCAACTAAAAGGCCAGTTTCAATCTTTTTAGGCTCATGAACCATCTTACTGCTTTCAACAAACTCTTCAGAGCTGATATTAGTCCCAGACGTAGTGGGCTTATTTCTTCGTCTTTCTAAATGGTTAATTAAGTTTATAGACTTGACCCGTTCATGGTTTGGCCTCTGCATAGTTCGCTTTGGGCTTCGAGGTTGTGACCCATACTCAGGATGTTCTGGCTCCTTTGGTGCTGGTGGCCAACTTCCTCCAATTAAATTAAATAAGTCCAGCTATTAAAAAAAAACATAGACAGCCATTTTAAAAGCTATTTTATTTAATAGAGCAGTGTTTAATTTGAATTAAGTAGTTGATGGGTTGGGTGGGGTATAAATGTTAAAGACACAGAAACTAAAGCATTATTATTAATTGTTTTAATTAAAACTACATGATACCCACAACATGGATTTAGGTTTTGATTTTCCGAGACAAAAAGTAGCTTATGTCCATCCCTGGGATATAATTTGTCTCTGTGCCAATTTAGTCCAAATCCCGGAGGCCTCATCATCAAAGCATAGACAGACAGACACATTTTTGTGTTTATTACATTAGTATGGGCAAGATATGTTACTATTGATTAATAAAACTTCAACCCAACTACGAAAATAAATTCCCTTTCGCCCATCCGTAAAATCCGTCATTTTGATTTTGTTAGTGTATAATGTAGCCTATGTCACACAGACCATAATAATAAATTAATTGACATTTTATTTGTTATAATCACCATAGTAGTTTAGGTGCTACAGTGTAACATACATAAATACACACATACATTAATACATACAGACATAGATTGCTAAAATCACAACCCTTCCTTTTGCCATATTTGGGTGAAAATATTTGAAATTAATCTTAATAGTTAATCCAACTGAAAACATTTAAGTTAATTAATTATACCTTGAATATCAATACAAGCCAATTAGTTATTTTACTGTATTCCAACACAAAAAACAGACCCAGAAGACAAAATCCATTTTAATGAAATGTTGGCAATGTTATGTAGACTTCTGATATAAATTGCCTATTTATAATTATTTGTACAATAATCTTTAGAGAACAATTGGGTAACAATATTTTACATTAAAAAAACAAATTAACAGAAGTGAGTCAATGGTGATAATTAAATTATTAAACTTAAAAAGCCACTAGGGCTCCAAACATGCCCTGATCTAAAAAATACAATTAACTTAGCCAGGTATTTTTTACCTGAGGAATCATTTTAATGCATTGACAGATTGCCAGTTTAAAAACTATTTTAAATGACTAGCTTAAGTGTTCACTGTAATGTGACTTTCTAACATCTGGGTACAAAGTTTCAACTCAATCAGATGAACAATGTGCAAATGCAAAGCGGTAAAAGTTTTGAAACATGCTACCTTCACAGAGGGTTGAGGGACATATGGGGGAGGGGGGAGGGTATTATTAACCACTCCCAATATACCCCACTTGCCAGAGATGTGTAGTTTTTTACTTTGCAAATTTTTACCATTATCATAAGAAATGTAGGTAAAATGATTGAGCCACGAAGTCCAATGCCTACAATTGGCACTACACCTGTCTCTGCCGCTTAGTTCTTACCATGCAACAAAGCAACGTGTGTAACAGTTTACTTAGAGTTGTACTGGAAAATTGCTTTTAAACTGAAATTTTGTGCAATTTTTTTCACACTTCCAGTACAAAATTGGAGGTTTCATCTTGACCCTCTAGACCCCTCCAAAGACATGAAAACTCCCGATCGAAGTTGCATGTTTAAAAACTTCAAAACTGCAAAAGTAACACACAGATATTACTTAATGTAAATTAACAAAAATCTGCCCATAAGCTTATCAAAAATTTTCCTTTGTGTAGTTTGTCATATTTGAGTGAAAATGGTTTTTGTCTTAAATTCTTCTCCCTTAGTACACAAAATTTTAAGTACACATACACAAGATGAGAAGGTTGCAATCATAATGTATCTGTGACCTGTTATAAGTGGCCGAAGTTATGTGTGATCTCTATCATGCTTTAGAAATGATTTGTGCATTTATCCATTCCTGTGTGGTTAGTAAATAATTATAATTGAAACACAACAAAATAGCTCATAGAAAACCTGTCCATCTCTGCCGATATTCTCCGGGTCCGGGTGAATGTCATCATTCATTTTTCTGCCTGATGTATTGTACCTACATTTACTTCAAAACATCATAAAACTACCAGTTAACATCATAATTTCTTTCGATATTGTACAATGTTTTGTTTCTATTCATGAAGAGGTGGTGATCTATTGGAATTACTAAAGGGCATTTTATATTATGTTTAATACTCACAAAGTAGTATCTAGTTTAATAGCCCCAGTTAGTATAATTAGGACTAAGAGTTTATTATTGTTCCAGTATTATTACGAATAGTCAATATCTCATAAGCATAACTATTAAAGTATGTAAGGATAAAATAGTAGGAATGTTATCTTCTAAATTCTAATCTGACTACAACTAGTTTGACTGAATGTGAATTTTACTTCCATCAAAACAAAAACCAAAAACCAGAGACAAGTAACCAAGTAACAAGCTATACAAAAACCATCGAGACCAAAGAGAATATATGACCGAGACAAAAACCCACAGATTACTAGGCAAAAAACGAAAGGCGAAAACCAGAGAGAAAACCGTGCGGAAAAGGCGGAAACAAGGATAAATCAAAGCATCAAAGTAAATATCTTATATCTCTGATTTATTTTATTAACTGGCTATACGGCTCTGAGTTCTAAACCTAAGATTTTCTTTCTCTAACATAACCGTTGGACTTGGCTATCTTTTAAAGCATAGAGCAATAGGGGACAATGTAAATAGCAATACCACAGGTGAGCGAAATGAATATATATGTCACCGTAAGATTGTAAAAACCGTTAGATTATAATCTAACTCGCGAAATTCTAAACTGTCGAAAGATTGTAAACTGTTCAATGTTCTGAGTGTCAATTTTTGAAATATTCATTTTATTTACGTTTTCTTGTCTCTTTCTTGTAGGTTAGGTTAGGGTTCGATATAAATAATCAAGTAGTGCCCGGCCACAGGCCGGGCACTCAGGTTTTATCGGGTTTAAACACCTATCAGATTACAATCTACCGGAAAATAATGCGTTAAATTCTAATCTTTCGACAGTTTAGAATTTCGCGAGTTAGATTATAATCTAACGGTTTTTACAATCTTACGGTGACATATACGCTAATGCCAAGGATTGACAGTGCGAGAAAATGTTTTCTTGCCTGCTCAGCATATCACTTTTTTTTGTTTGACCTATCTGAAAGAATAGGTCAGACAATCATGTGTCGTTTTTGTTATTCACCCATATTCTTATTCTTAGGTACGAATTCGGTATTGGACAAAGTGGTTACGGTGCTCTTAGCTTACGAAAAAAGTGGTTAAGAAAAAAGTATATTGCTGTGTGTTAGGCTGCAAAAGCCGAACTGAATCTATATAACATAACTATGAGTTACAACATTACAAGTTTACAATTTTAACCTTATTTTTACCTGATCATTACAGATAAAAACAGGTTATATTTGTAAAGACTCGCATGAATGCTACAAAGTATAGAAATAACAAAAAAATACTTATTTACCATTATGAAAAATCACATTAATACTATCGCTATCACATACTGTATACGTTGACGCCATGTCTTTCTCTGTTTATGCTCAGGTTTATGTTTTAAACTTATGGTTGGATCCATAGATTAACTACTATGGGCCAAGTCGGGCTCGCTATGGTTGGGCTAAATAGAAATTATGGCTTATTCTTCTGTGATCTATTTTGACGTATTTGACCTTCACCTTATTAAAAAATAGTTTGAAATATTTAGTTTAGTTCCATTTAGTGCTAGTTTTAGCCCTCTGATTTAGCCAGGCTAAATAATATTTATTCAGGACATATTCATCTATTGAAATAATTAATTACTTAAGTCAAGTAATTTCTGGATGCGGAATGAATTGAAACATGAAATAAATAAGGTTTGCAATCAATAATTTATACGCAAAAGTCAGGTAATAAACCACTGAATACATCGAATATATATTGTGTTTTGATCACTTTTTCAACAAGCACTAAGCAGTTTTGTTAAATACATTTGTTAAAATATAAAATATACCTAAATGTCTTAGGTACAAAATGTTATTTGTATCCTAGAAATATTATTCAGGCTTTATTATTTCAGGCCTTTCCTGATAACATGATCCGTCAAGGAAGTTTTGATGACATCAATGCCCAACAATTCCTAAAATTAAATAATTATGAAGATACAGTGAGACAGCTGGACATTTACTATGCAATAGGTTTGTTATATGTCTTGTTTATTACATCCTTTTCCACTCTTTTTCATCAACATCCACACTTAAAGTTGGTGCTGGCTAAGTTTGTTGTGTAAGCACAAGTCTGAGAGCAGTCACATAATATGTGTGGTTTTTGTGACATAGAAAGCTGTTGGTGATCAAGATTTTATGTAAATAATAAACATGCAGTCTGTGGTTGGGATCTGTAATGTTTCCTTTGAGGCTCGCATTACGCTCTTTGTTCAATTGTAGGACCAATTTATTTATTTATCATTATTTCTGTTGAGAGATTTGAACACACCTTGCCTTTCCACCAGCGATCTGCTACATTACTAAGCTACACATATCTGTTGCTGCTTTAACATCTAGCAATCTAAGCTATGAATATCAAGAGCCCCTATTGATAGGTTTGACCCATATCCATAGCTTAGCAAGGTATCTGGTATCTGGTAAGGTTATCTGGTAGAAAGTCACCTAACACAATAGTGGCATATGCACACCTTCAGGTTCAGTTACCAATTTACTTTTAATTTGAATTCAATGTGTATTTCACTCATTGGCTTATTTATAGATTTTAAAGTTTTGAAGAATTTATTTTATGTAGTGTAATATTATTTGTCATGAATTGTATGCATGTTTTGTGTTTTAACCCTATGGATGCCACTGGGGCAGAGTATTCTAATTAGCTGGTACTTACAAACTTGAAACTAGAAACCTCATTCTAATTAAAAATGAAATAGTTATTACCTGTTTGTCTTTTGATTCCAGTAAAGAGACAATTACTAAGATTTCAAAGTCCAATCACTGGGTTGTTCCCAGTTTTATCATCTGATCTGCACATTGGCAGTGTACGGGATAGTATTTACTGTGCTGCAGCTGTTTGGGGCTTGTATCAAGCTTACAGGTATAAAGAAATCTACAAAATTTTAATTCCTAAAGCATTATGTTTGACTTGAAATTAGTCATTGTCTGGATCATAAATTGTACATATATTTTACAAGTGATGTTATCTATTTCCAGGCGAATAGATGATGACAGAGGCAAGTCACATGAACTTGGTCAGAGCACAGTAAAATGCATGCGTGGTATACTTGAATGTTGGATCAAGCAAGCACCCACTGTAGAGGCGTTCAAGACTCGGCAGAGTGCCGCCCATGCTTTGCACGTGAAGTTTCACCTCACTACGGGTGAACCAGTGTTGAGTGATGAACAGTATCACCATTTACAGATAGATGTGATATCCCTCTATCTGTTGTTTCTAGTACAGATGATCACATCTGGTCTTCAGATTATTTACACACAGGTCTGAGTTGTTTATTTTAGTCTCTTTAGGTGGCTATTTCTAGCAAAATAAAAATGTCAGAACAGTAGGCTCCATACAAAAATATTCTAACCTATTTCCTATATTCCTATTTATTATAATCATTTCGGTAATTATTATAAAAGACGAAGGATATTTGTAAAAGAAAGCAAGCTCTGACTCTTTATTATTAAGTTTACATAGTAATAAAATTAAAAAATTAAAAATATTTTTTTTTTGAAATCTAGTAATTTTATTTTTACTTTTAGGATGAAGTTGCTTTTGTACAAAATTTAGTCTACTATGTAGAAAGAGCTTACAGGACACCTGATTATGGAATGTGGGAGAGAGGCTCCAAGTACAACGACGGAAAACCAGAAATTCATGCTTCATCTATAGGTAGTATTGAATTATTATAAAATACTAGCTGATGCCTACGACTTCGTCCGCGT
This sequence comes from Erebia palarica, assembly GCA_964035005.1. NCBI lineage: Eukaryota > Metazoa > Arthropoda > Insecta > Lepidoptera > Nymphalidae > Erebia > Erebia palarica. Next base: position 33,858,020 of record OZ035985.1, on the reverse strand, counting down.
GGAATAAGTTTTTAATTCACACAGGATCTCCTTATCTCTTTTTCTGGGATAATAAGTACCCAATGTCACTCTTCAGGTCCTCAACTATACCCATCCAAAAACTCATGTCGATCTGTTCGTCTGTTGCAACGTGATTGAAGACAAACCAAAACAAAATAAACACACTTTCGCATTTATAATATTATAAGTATGAAGTATGATACATACCTAAATATGAGTGTGTGCTCTCATATAGTTCTAAAACGGCCAAAATGCTATATTTTAACGAAACCGAATCAATCCTAATTGAATACACCTGGAAACTGCATACATACTCTGAATGACCGGATTTTGCACTGCAAATTCTGCTGGTTTCGAGATATTATGCTCTCCTGTCTTACCCCTGTCACCCACCCTGCAGTGTTACTCTGTCAACACATCTCTTTCGGATAGTGTGCCAGGATGGGTACTTAGGGAGGTGGTATACAAAAATAACTGCTTCTTTGGTCTAGTGGTTAGAATGTTCGCCTACGGCCGACGAAGTCCCAAGTCTCGGGTCGGGTCATAACAAGTATTGGGTTTTTCCGATAAAAAAATCTCAGTGCTAGCCCGGAGATAGGGGGTGAAACACCGCCAACTTCCAACTCCGGGCTGGCATTGAGAATTTCTTAATTGAAAAACCCAATACCTAACTATTTTTATACCCGACCGGGAATCGAACCCAGGACCTCGTGATCCGCAGTCGACTATGCTAACCGCTAGACCAACAAGGCAGTAGGGAGGACATCATCATACAAATATAAAACTTGTAGGCATGGCTAAGGCGGCGCTAGAAGCTATTAACGGCTGCAACTTGTTTGGCGACAAGGGCGCGTCTTGGAGCGTAGTGTATGTGGACATCGACGCGCACAACCGAAACAGAAGCATTTTCGAGACTATGTTGCCGAGGGAATCTAGTTCTAAGGTATATAAATGCTTTCTTATTCCCTTAAAAGAGATTAGAAAGACTATTTATTTTAATTGTTTATTGTTATAGCTGCCATAGTATTAGTCACTCTTTGAAAATTTTATATGTTATTACGGTTTAAGAGATTAAGCAATTTGTGTGGGGTTTATTATTTAATTTAATTTTTATTATATTTTGTTATAGCGGCAATAGAAATTCACACTCTTTGAAAATTTCAACTTGTCTAGCCATTACTGTTCATGAGATTCAGCCCCCTCACAGATAGATGGATTGATGGACAGCGAAGGCCTAGTAATAGGGTCCCGTTGGCATTTGGCAACCTTTCGGTATGGAACCATAAAAATTAAGGCCAGGAATCTAGATTAATATTATAAAGAGGAAAGATTTGTCGCGACTTCGTCTCCGTGGTTTGAGGTTTTTTGGTTCCCGCGGAAACTCTTTAATTTTCCGGGCTAAAAAGAAGCCTGTAATCTATCTCTGTGCCAAACAGCCAGATCCGTTCGCCCGTTGGGGCGTAATTGAGTATCCATCCAATCTTTCGCATTATTTCGCATAATATTAGTAAGAAGTAAGATTTGATATAACTTTTCAATAATAGCGGAAAAAAAACCGAAAATAGTTTTGTCATAAAACTATATATTTTTTTTTTTCAAAAAATCCAATTATTTGATACTGGAACCAACTTGGATTTTTAAATTCGATATATCCTCGTTGCGTGATGGCTGTTTCATATAAATGATCTTTACTTTATCCTTATACCCACCAGGGTGTCGACGCCGCTCTTTTGCCAACTATATCGTTCCCGGCGTTTGCTACTCATGAAGAGCTACTAGTGCAGTTGACTAAGAACAATATCCTAAACCGCTTGCAAGGCAAATATGGGTTCAAACGTTTCAGTCGAGATGGCTACAAATGTGTGTTAGAGGATCCTAATAGGAGGTAAGCATTGTCATAATACTGAGAGAGCAATTTAATTTATTAATATACTTAAACATAAAAAATAAACACGCTTTTTGCAGCGTATTTACGCAAATTTCCTCAACATACAGGTACAATAACCCCAACCAAATACCCCAACATACAATAACCTGTACCGTTAGTCCGAGTTTTTATAACATTTCAATTTCGATTCGAACACGTTAGCGTCAAGTCAAATTAACCTTTAACGTCTTTGTTTTATAGCTCAATTTCGTGTATGCAATATGGATTCACAGCCAACTCTGCGAACGGAAACATTTCGAAATTAAAATCGATTGTACTGAATTTGTGACTTCCTGATTTTTTTTCTTCCTGTCCATTTTACTTTGTCGCCTATATGTTTGAACGCTCGAATAGTTCGATCAGTCGAAATAGTTAAAATCCGGACTAACGGTACTGTCTTTTTGTTTTATTAAAACCTTAAAACTCCAATTTATATGGTCTTGTGCTGCTGCTCTAGCAGCCGTACACTATGGGGTTTGAAAATCCGTACAAGAGACCTACGTCTAGCTGCGAACGTCTGTCTGTTGGACGGCTGCAAAACGCTTAACATTACAGGTACTACAATGAAGGCGAGTTAAAGGAGTTCGAAGGCATTGAGTCGGAGTGGCCATTGTTCTACGTCATGATGATCATTGATGGCGTGTTCCGTACGCTGCCCGACCAGGTCGAGGAGTACCAGAAACTGCTCAAGTCCAGGATCTATATGGATGAGTATGGAGGTGAGCTCATATCGACGTCACAGGTCCATGAAGACGGTTATATCGAATTTGACTGGACTCCAAATCCACGGTTGTTTTAAACTCTCTCTCTCTCTCGCTCTCTCTCTCTCTCTCTCTCTCTGCGTCGTATTCCTCATTGCTGAGGGTTGTGACCCGTTTCTATTAATCACATAATGCTATGGGTTTTATTGGGATAATAATGCGGTGGGTTCCCAGGTTCTTCCGCATTTTAAACAGCATAACCGAAATAGCAATTTGCAGCCTCGTTTATAAAAATACTTGGGCTTGGCTGCAATCAGGCCTGCTTATAAGTGGTGATGCAGCCTAATGTGGAGCGCTTCGGTTGGCGCCTCGTTCTTCAAATATTACCTAGCCGTAAATCGCTTTATTTCCGGCTAGGGTATGTGTTATATAAATATTATGAATGCGAAAGTTTGGATGAATGTATGGATGTATGGTTGTATGGATGTATTGATGTTTGTTACTGAATCACGCCCCAACGGCTGGACGGATATGGCTGAAATTTGGCACAGAGATAGATTATAGTCTGGAATAGCACATAGGCTACTTTTTATCCCGGAAAATTAAAGAGTTCCCGCGGGAACCAAAAAACCTCAAACCACGCAGACGAAGTCGCGGGCATTAGCTAGTGTATTATATATGTTACCTAAAATTACATTTCAGATCCGGTTATCCCCTGGTACTACTATGTCCCACGCGAAGGAATCGAAAATGAACGCAGCGAGCCATACTCCGTACGCCGAATCCCAGCCAGTAAGTTATTTTACTATGTTATTTAAAAAAAAAGGTTCAGAAACTTCGGAGAAATCGGAATACATATGTCACCGTAAGATTGTAAAAACAGTAAGATTATAATCTAACTCGCGAAATTATAAATTGTCGACATATTGTGAACCGTTCAATGTTCTTAGTGTCAATTTTTGAAATATTAATTGTTTTTACGTTTTCTTGTGTCTTTCTTGTAGGTTAGGTTAGGGTGCGACATAAATAATGAAAAATGAAAAAAATAACATTATCATACCTCATTACCTCATTAGGTTCTATCCGGTTAATATACTAACAGACTACAATCTACCGAAAAATAATGCGTTAAATTAATCTTTCGACAAAAAATTAATCTTTGCAATTTCGCGAGTTAGATTATAATCTATCGGTTTTTATCATTTTACTGTGTCACATACATTAAAATAAAGATACGCGTCGAATTGAGAATCTCCTCCTTTATTGCAGGAAAATTAAAAGTTTGCCAAATGCAGTCAGCAACTTGAAATTAAAGCCAATTTACTTAGGTGTGTGGGCAGAAGATGAAGCAACTTTTGTAATAAGAACTTTTCAGAGTTGCATTTATTGTACATGATGTACATTTGCATAATATGTACTTTTACAAACGCTAATTCTAAAAACTAAGCTGGTAATAAAAATGCATTAATGACCAGCTTGGTTTTTAGTTTTTTGAGTTTAGATTAGTTTTATGCATTTTGGAATAGAAAAAAAGATTGCTGTTTAAATAAAAATGAGCAATACTAGGATGTAAAAAGTACGTATACTATGATTACAGACCATCAAGGAGAAGGCGATTATAAAGGTAACATTATTGGTATTGAGAATGAATTGTCTGCTGTGACTAATTTTCTGTGCTTTCCTAGCGTGATAATCTTATCATTTTCTCCCGCTGCACGCTTTCTAGAAGAAAACTTTTCTGAGCTTTTTTTAACTACTTTTCTTTCAGTTAATTATTCATCTGCATAATCGACGTTTCCTCGACTTTTCTTTCTGTTAGCTGTATGATTTATTTGACGTTATGTACCTATTCGTAGAGCAGTGCTGTTGCGTCTACCATGTCTGTACTCTATACGGAATAAATATAATATAATATACTGACGAGTGCTTGCATAAAAGCACTGCTTTCGCTGGTTCTAGTCGCGCAACTTTCATTGTGGCCTAACTTAAATATAACCTGTACATTAATTTTGTTTTTTGTTTGACTTTTATAACATGATTGAAGTAGTTATCTATCCGCCTTTGCTTATCACCTTCAACAGGATAAAATCCTGGCAATTTGCATATTTTAATAATATTAATTAAAGCTTTAGGTGGCGGTTGATATTAATTGCCAATCAAAGTCCGTCATACAGACAATTTCCTGGAAGAAATTATATTGGCAAGATTTATTCCTAAAAAAAAGTGCGTGTGTGTTCACACACGGCAGAAGTGAAACTTCAGAAAAGTAGCCTTCGCAGGCTCATTATCTCATTATCTCGTGATGATGAGATAAATGTAGCTTGTATTCTTGTATCTCATTCTCTCGCAGGCTAAATCCTAATTTAAATATGTTTGTGTCTTTTGATGTCGCTTATTCGTTTCGTTTTACGTTTTATCAACCAGAGGCGGATTAAAATAAAACATAAAATCACAACGATTCTAAAGAACTTTCACTTCAATAAGAACACTAAGCAACACAATGACACCACCCAGAGTACGTAGTACAGACAGTAACTTAATCGTCGCGTCTTTATCACGTAAAATGTACTATAACCTGGACTTGATATATAAATATAAAATGTACTATAGCAATGAAGTTCAATTTTCAATGCTGTACCAGGCAAGTCTGCTGGGCACAGGCCTCCACTCTCATAGGAGAGAGGGAATTAGAGCTTAGACCCACCACGCTGCTCCAATGCGGGTTGGCGGGCTTTAACGACTATTATCATGTTAGTGATAATAGCCGGGACCGACGGCTTAACGCGCTCTTCGAGGCACGGGGGTGAAACACCGCCATTTTCCTAACTCCGGGCTAGTATTGAGAATTTCTAGTCAGAAAAACCCAATACTCAATTATGGCCCGACCCGGGACTAGAACCTGGGAACTCGTCGGGGCCGCAGTCGAACATGCCAACCACTAGACCAACGAGGCAGTCAACCTAACCTAATAGCAATAAAGTTCAATTTTCAATGCTGTACTAGGCAACTGTTATTGACTGTAGCAACAATATGCAGATACTGGCGGCTTGTTCCTCTGGGCACAGTCAATGTTCGTGCTGGCGCAGCTATTGACGGGCGGCCTCCTGCACGTCAACGAGCTGGACCCAATCCGCCGCTACCTCCCCTCCTACAACCGGCCCAGGCGCGCTGGACGATACTCGGCCTTCCAGGTACGTCTAATGGGGATGATGATTAGAAATAATTTATTCTATATCAAGAATAAATTGTTTCTAACTTATTATTAAATAGAGGGTCTTCAAAAATACATTGAAAAAAAAATAAAGAAATAAAATAAAATTTGTTTATTTCAGACCATAGTATTGTCCATATTTTGTTGTTAGTGCAGTATTAACTTAAAAAACTATGTTAGTACACACAAAATAAATAAAACAAAAAACAAAACAACTAATTTATTATTATTATTCTTTATTATTTATGAAAACATGCCAGGGAAGACTTTACAGTCGCCCAATTCATTTTCCCTGGCTACAAAATTACCTACAACTACAATTACAACTTATACATAACAAAGACATACATAGGTAAATACTTAACTAAATCTTTACAAAAAAAAAATGTTTACTTTAACTATATGTTTATAAATAAAATTACAGTAGAAATATAATTTAAACCATGACAATAAAAAATTACCAGCTAAATTATTTAAATTTAAATATCTGCAGTTGCATGCTGGGGCACTAGGTACATAGACATGCGTATGTATCCAGTGCCTCAGCATGGGGCAATCAGGCTTATCACCCAACACCCTCAGAATGACATTGGTGCTCTCCCTCACTCTGCGCATCATCGATGCGACTCGTTTGGGCATGACAGCATAAAAGTCATCCCTGTGCGCGTACGAAAACATAGCCAACACAGTGTATGGGGAGCCCCAACATCACCCTGAAGGCGTTATTGTATTGCACTCTGAGCGCATTGTAGGTCTTCTTTGTATAGTTGGTCCACAGGCTGCATGTGTATAACGTCTGGCAAAACGCTTTAAAAAGTGTTACATTGACGAATAACGTGCATCGCACGAACCTGCGAGCTGACATATTACATATAAATATACATTACATATACATAAATTGACATCCTCGGTTAGTTTTAAGTTTGATAACCATTTAGAAGACAATAGAAATATATAGAATAAAGACAAAAAGTGCGTTGAAATTTGATGACGTCACAATTGCGAATTTCATACAACTTCCATACTAGAGCGTTTTTAAGTTTGATAAGAGTTGCTGATTTGATTGAGTTGTCATCATCCCTATTACTATACAGTACGGGTACAACAACTATTGTTGTCTACATGAGGTAGTAGATTTAAGAAAATTTTAAATTCAGTGGTCGGAATCGTCAGTCGGCAATCTTCTAACGAACCACGGTCGATAGAGCTCAGTCTAAAGAGTTCGGCTGTGTGACACATCCATAGAATTTTTGTTGCTAGTATTTTTATAATAACATCAAAAAGAATCTAAATTGTTTTATTTCATGCAGGCCAAGCCGACATTTGTAAGTACCTATAACAAATGCCTTAGGCTACGTAAAGCATGTATTGTTACTGCAGAATTCCTATACATACCTACCAAGCATAAAATGTAATTCCTTCAGTGTATTTTTATTAATTTCTGTAATACTTAAAATCCCAAAATAAGCTACTTTGTGCATTATCTTCTTACAGATCTGTTTGGAATTTGATATGTAAATGCATTATAATTAAATTAGGGAAATGTGGCAAATAGTTCTTAGGCAAGCTTCTAATGTGTCACGCACACCACAATATTATCGTTACTTATATTCTAACTGTGAATAATATGTAAATAAAAGGAAATCACGTAATATTTATAGCACCGCAGGGATATGGCTTATCGCTTTAATAATGTTTTTATCTAATTAGCTTAAAGCACATATATGTATAGCACTGCAATAGATCTAGCACCAAATATAAGCTTGGTGCTACAATGAAGTAATCCTATTTGGTGAGATTTATCGCTCGATATGACAAATACGCATTCGTTGGATCACGCCGTACATATGCGTACGCGTACGCGTGAGAACGCGTACCTAGTTCGTTGTCGATACGCCTGTTCGCGCATTCCTGACTAAAACACACTCATGTCTGCACACACACGTTCTACGTCTCTGATGTAACGAACAATATGCAGGGAATAGCAACAGATCTGGTGGTGCAAGTGGTTCTGATCGCCGAGTCTATGCGCCTGCAAGCCATGATGGGCACGTACGGTATCCAAACGCAGACGCCCCACGAAGTCGAGCCTGTGCAGGTTAGTACCTGACCCTATACTAGTAAATTCTTTTTTTAATTTATTTATCCACTACAAGTTAGCCCTTGACTGCGATCTCACCTGATGGTAAGCGATGATGCAGTCCAAGATGGTAGCGGGCTAACCTGTTAGGGGCATGGCAGTTATATTAAACTCATACCCCTATTCGGTTTCTACACGGCTTACCGGAACGCTAAATCGCTTGGCGGCACGTCTTTGCCGGTAGGTTGGTAACTAGCCACGGCCGAAGCCTCCCACTAGGCCAGACCAGGGAAAATTCAGAAATTGGAAATTCCCAAATTGACCCTGCCGGGGATCGACCCCGGAACCTCCGCAAGTTAAGACAACAGTGCTACACACTGCGCCACGGAGGTCGTCAAATTCACATGGTATATCTAGCTCTGAATAGCAATAAAATCGTGCACTCATAGCATTTTGTGCGGTAATGAATGGCGATACTTTTTGGCCTGCTGATTTATGTACAACAGATTTAGCTATACAGTTAAAACTTTGTTATGTTGGGCAAAATTTATAATTTTCTCAATTATTTATTTTTATAACTACCTTACAATATAGACAATAATACTATAACTAGATAATAATTAGTTTTATAATAACTAAGTATATAATAAAACTAGCTAATGCCCGCGATTTTGTCTGAGTGGATGGAGGTTTTTTAGTTCCCGCGGGAACTCCATAATTTTCCAGAATAAAAAGTAGCCTATGTGCTATTCCAGACTATAATCTATCTCTGTGCCAAAATTCAGATCCGTTCAGCCGTTGGGGCGTGATTGAGTAACAAACATTCATACATCCATACATCCACAAATCCATACATCCATCAAAACTTTTATATAATAAAATTAGTTTCCAATAAGTTCATGTTATTGATAAAGGTCTTGCGACCTTTTGGCTGTGTAAAGCGGCTGGGGTAGTTCATTTCAATCAAAAATGTTATTATCATAAGTTGAGAGTACCGTTATCGAAACTTTAAATGGTGAGACTTTTTTTATTTTGTAGATATGCAGTTCCACACAGCTGGTTCATGTGTACAGAGAGTTGGGAGTGTGCGAGAAGCTTAAACTGACTGGAAGACCAATAAGACCTGTGGGTTCTCTCGGTACAAGTAAGGTATATATAACTACAGACGGACAACCTGCGGTTACAGGCTTTAACGTCTTCAATTAGGGAATTGATGTCTTCTATCGCTCTTTAATTCCGGGAGACTTTAAATTTCTAATTATGTTTTTTGCTTGTTTAACATAAACATCAAGCGGTGACAAAATCAAATGTTTGGAATTCCAGGAGACTTTAAATTCTTGATTATGTTTTGGCACGCTTACCATAAACAAGATTCAAAAATAATCTCATGTTTGGGACTTTATGATTAATTCAAGTTCTATTAATCGATCTTTATAGTTACAGAATTATCTTTTTGATTGTCATGCTAGGGGGCATCTCGTATTTTGATACACTCAGAGGATATTTAAGTACCTATCTTTATATTATTTTCTTTTGCAGATATACAGAGTGTGTGGTATGACGGTGCTCTGCTATCCGTTGATATTCGAAGTGTCAGAGTTTTATCTATACAGAGACATGGCGCTATTAATCGATGATATTAAAACTGAGTTGCAGTTTGTTGGAAAGTAAGTATTAGTAGTTTGTGATATAAGAGCGGTAAATAGGTTTTTACATACGAGTTGACTAATGTCAGCCCGATGACGCCAGTCGAGCGCTGACCGTCGTCACGAGGATGTAGAAACCTTAACGCCCGTGTATGACACAATATTTTTCAATACACTTGTGAGAAATCTCGAAAATAAAAGTCGAGTAGGTAGGCACTAGGTACTCACTAGAAAATGGTTTTTCACGCCCATACTTATTTCGAGTTTTTTGGCGGCAATTATAAGCGCGGTTTTTTCTCAGATCTAAAATACCTAAGTGTTGATTCAATTTTATGACTCCACATCACATCTGCCATTCTGCCAAATAAATATTTATTGATAATTTATAAGAAAAATTCAACGACTCTTAAAAATAGCGCGCGCTACGGCGCGTTGTTGTAATTGCGTTTTTTTAATTCGATTCATGGCTCTAGGTTCTAGTTCTTAGCTTCCAGCCTGGACTATTCAGCCTTTACTATTTTGATTTATAAAACTTAAAACAAATTTAATTAATTATATTAAATACATTTTTTTATTTTATGCATTAATTTCATCAATTCACATCTAAATGTCATTATTTTTTAGGTTTTCTACAACAAAGTCAATATCATTATGAACCTTGCAAGAAAACTTTTTATTTAGAAGTAACGTGGACTTACAAAAATTAAAAAAATCTGCAAATTTACTGCACGAGGGTAGTAAATATTTACTGCACGCGGGCAGTAAATTTAACTTACAAGCCCTGTTTACTGCCTCTGTAAGTGCATTTTTCGAGCAAGTGCATTGAAAAATGTTTTCCTTATATTTGCGAGTGCCGATAATTGTCTTACTTGCGTGGGTTTTAAAATGCTTTTTACACCATATAAATGAAAAGCAATTTAGCGTTCCGATACGATGCCGTGTAGAAACCGAATAAGGGGTATGGGTTTAATATAACTGCCATACCCCTAACAGGTTAGCCCGCTACCATCTTAGACTGCATCTTCACTTACCATCAGGTGAGATCGCAGTCAAGGGCTAACTTGTAGTGGATTGAAAAAAAAAATCCAAACTTTCGCATTTATAATTGGATTAGTAAATTAGTAAATTAGTATTAGTATAGATACTTAAGACCTTTTGTCTTCAGAAGAATGGTGTCGGTCTGGCGTTTCCAAATTTTTACTACCAACCAAAAAGTGTTCAACGCGCCTAAAGAAGTTTTCTAAAAAATGATATGAAATGTGCACATTACATACCCTGTAAATGAGTTCGAAAGTTAAACTTCCCGGCCTAGGCCAGTAAATAATGTATGTATTTTCATTACATATCATAAGTTTGAATTTGGAATCTTTCTTCCTGAATATCTTGTAACTTGTTATAATGTTCTTTGGCCTAAATAGTTTACTCTAGCGGCACGCTATGATGGCCGGTTTGACACATTACAATAGTGATGTGGAATGTCAATTTATTCTCGAACAAAAAACAATTAAGTTTTGTTTTTGTACCTGATTAAATAGGTTTAATAAAACAAAAATGTATATGTTTATTTAATTTATTTGAACGAACAACTGAATATTTGAACGAAAATGAATATACATACTTTATATGCACACAAGAAACATATGAATACAAAAGATACCAAAAAAGGTGCCACAAAAGGCCATAATTAATCAGATTCGTCCATACTACTATTTTCACTGTCGTCACTGCTATCATCACATACATTAATAATTATATGTTCGTTTTCTATAATATTATCTATTTTCACATCTCTTTCATAATCTTCCCTTATTAATTTAACAGTTCTATTCACAACCTTTTCCCAGTCTCCTTTAGTCACATGTTCACAAGCTTCTTCTAATAATTTTAGCATTTTTTTTGTGGTAAATGGGGGTTCTGTATTGTGTCTTGCAGCATATCCCTTAATTTGAGCCCACACCAACTCAATCGCATTATACTCACAATGGTAAGGCGGTAACCGTATAACTCTGTGCCCATGTTCTAATGCTATTTCGTCAATGACGTATCGGATCTTGGTTGGTTTGTTTTCTTTTAAAAGACGTACTAATTCCGCTTTTAACATATTCATGTTTGCATCTACGCCATTTTTACGAAGCCATGCGACGATATCAGCTTTCTTTTGGGATTGGGCAGGTGGCTTGTCAATTTGCATCGAGTGGTATGGGGCGTTGTCCATAATTATAATAGATGGTTCAGGGAGGCTACACAACATTGAGGTAAACCATTCAGTAAACTTTTCTCCATTCATGTCTTCATGATAGTCTCCAGTGGTTTTTGACGCAAAAGCCATGAGAGAACCTTCGACAAACCCGTTGATGGTTCCGGCGTGACAAATTATAAGTCGCGATCCTTTTCCTACAGGAACTTTGGAAGTAGATGCTGCTGTGTCATCGTTCCAAGAACGGCCTACAGTATGGTTAGCATTAAGCCATGTTTCATCCAAGAACACAACATTTTGCCAATTTTTGATTTCTTTCACTTGCCGTAAAAAAGTATACCTTGCCATCGCTATATCAAATCTTTCCATCAATATTTTGCGTTTGTTACATTTTTTGTATCGAAATCCAATGGTCTTCAAAATCTTCGTTAAAGAACTTTCCCCACCGAAGAATAATCCAGCTTCCTTCAGTGAATGCACCAACTTTTTTCTTGTTGGATACTCCTTCTGTAAATAGTAGCCGTAAACATGTCTTCGGATAGCATCGGCATCAAAGCTATCGATGCCTACGACTGGTTTTGCTCGTTTTCTCTTTTTTGGTGTGTGAAGTTTATTTTCTTCTGTGCCAGTCTCGCCATATTTTTTTTTAGTTATCCGTCTAACAGTTCGTTGTCCAATATTAAGCGCATCAGCTACGCGTTCAACCACTGACGTTATAGGTAAAATTGGCCCTCCATTTTGAGCTTCACGATCGAAATAGTTACGAAGGCGTATTACGAACTCACGTGTCTGACTATTTAGAACAGTTCTCTGCGTACGTTCGGTCATATCGACGAAATCCACAACAAAGGGCTTGAACAGAGTCCAAATTAACGAGCAAGGGTCAACAGTAATGCAGTATCAATATTTGAAATCCAAAGCCAGGTCAAAACTATATCACAATCGCATTGCACTGACAGTTTATACTTTTCGAAGCAACGTCAATTCGAAACTGCTTTGTTTTGCATTGAGCATTGACGCGAGTTTGCCGGAGGTAGTAGTTGTGCTAGCCAGCGATCCTATGTGACGATCGTATTAGATTCCATTTTTAAAAATTTATTGATATTTTTTTGCGATTTCAGAGGTTTGTCCACATAGTGAAAATTGTTCATATTCACAAGTACATTCACCCCTTAAATGGTGCAAACTGATTTTTCTACACTTGTATACATTTAAGAAATCAATTTAATAAATAAATTTTGAGTCCTAAACCTAAAACTACATTCGATAAAATTTATGAATCTCTGCACATCACTATCGTCAATAAAGTAATACAATTATTTCCTTCAAAGTCGTTATCAATTAATACGGAACTTCATGAGAAACTACATTCGATAAAATTTATGAATCTCTGCACATCACTATCGTCAATAAAGTAATACAATTATTTCCTTCAAAGTCGTTATCAATTAATACGGAACTTCATGAGCGGACAAACGTCAAACCGGCCATCATAGCGTGCCGCTAGTTTAAATTTGGAATCCACCGTATTACGCGTTCAGCACACACCGCGCAAAAAAATATATTTAAAAAAAGTCACTTGTCTCAATTTTTAGAAATGCACTATACACACCTCGACCGGGAGAGCATTTCTGGTCGCGTATATAGCCGACCGTACGCGAAAACGCGTACTTCCCGGTCTCGCGATGTAATGTACTAATTTCACTTCAAAAAACTTTCGGCGTCAGATTTCCCCGTGTCCCCCCTGCAGGTACTGGCGCCTGTCGGGGCGGCCGACGGTGTGTCTGCTGGTGCGCGAGGAGCACATGCGCGACCCGCACTTCAAGCAGATGCTCGATCTGTTCGCGATGCTCAAGAAGGGACACTGCGACGGCGTCAAGGTGCGCCTCGGCCGGCTGCAGAACCTCATCTCCAGCTCTTGTATTGGTGAGTGGTAATAGGCCTATTACACTGCACTTTTCACGGGGACCCTTACACTTGAATCAGTGTAGTGTAATAAGACCTAGAGAGTAAGGGTCCCTATATTGGTCCTTAGCGTAATGCACTTTTCGCAGGGACCCTTACACTTAAATCAGTGCAGTGTAATAAGATGTAGGGTGTAAGGATCCCTAAATTGGTCCTTAGTGTAATGACCTTTTCAAAGGGACCCTTACACTTAAATCAGGGTAGTGTAATAGGATTTAGGGAGTGAGGGTCCCTAAATAGGTCCTTAGCGTAATGCACTTTTCGCAGGGACCCGTTCACTTAAATCAGTGTAGTGTAATAAGATTTAGGGAGCAAGGGTCCCAAAATTGGTCCTTAGTGTAATGACCTTTTCACAGGGATCCTTACACTTAAATCAGTGTAGTGTAATAGGAATTAGGATGTAAGGGTGCCTAAATTGGTCCTTAGTGTAATGCATTTGTCAAAGGGACCCTTACACTTAAATCAGTGTAGTGTAATAAGATTTAGGGATGAAGGGTCCCTAAATTGGCCCTTACTGTAATAAGCGACGCTCTAACTAGCGGCCACGGCCACCCTTCACACAGGGCCCTGTAAAAAGTGCAGTGTAAATAGACCTATGAGGACAGTACGTTGAAGAGGACGAGAAAGTCTATAAAAAACTATTAAAACCTTCTTTTATTGGTCAACAATACTATATTTAAATACTAGCTAATGCCCGCGACTTCGACTGCGTGGATTGAGGTTTTTCCGTTCCCGCGGGAACTCTTTAATTTTCCGGGATAAAAAGTAGCCTATCTGTTATTCCAGATTATAATCTATCTCTTTGCCAAATTTCATCATACATCCACACATCCATACATTGTTATGGCGTGATTGAGTAACAAACATCCAACTATACATCCATACATCCATTCATCCAAATTTTCGCATTTATAATATTAGTATAGAGTATAGATGTGAATGCGGACTGTATTTAAAAGGTAAGAAGTAATGTGCACAGTTGCCGCGTATGAGTGAGCTAGTGCTTTAGGCCCTCTGGGCGTCATTAAACCTACCAAGAATACAACCTGGATCTCCCAAGTAATTGGTAGTAGTTTTCCAATGGACACAACAAAATTGTTTGCAATTATAATTAAAAGAAAAGACAATTAATGGAATTGTATTATTGTCACTATCAAGTGTCAAGGTTAAAATCACCTTTCTAGAATATTTCGTTCGTAACATGTCGATTGCCGTAATGACTAGTGATGTAATATAAAAAAACCGTCGCACAAAGGGTTCCATTCCGCCACACAATATAAATTCTTAAATAACGATTTTTTTCCTATACTTCTGCTGTGAGACCTTGCTTCTTGCGAAAGGAAATGGCCAGTGGAACTATGGGAACTTGCCTAGAGATCAAAAATCAAGCTATGATTTCTTTATTATTGTAATTTTTATATTTTATTGTTTTCAGATAAAAAGTTTCAGGAGTCTCAGGTTCTGAAAACTGAGAAAATAAATAAAAAATGTTTCTTCAAATAACTGCTTTCCCATACTAGATGGCGCTAGTTGTTATGGTTAGCGAGTCTAAAAAAATATTTTCAAGTATTGCTAACCACGTTTCTCAGGAAAATAATTAAACGTTGCAATGTTTGAGCATGGATGAGGATAATACTGGAATAATAAAACTATATTTGCAAGAATTATGTAATTCCTTTCAAAATCACGCTACATACATTATTTTCAACTATTCGACAACAGATGGCAGACAGATGCAATGCCAGAGGGCGTTACGTTCCTTTAAACGCAGTGGTTCAATGCAGAAAATGCTTTGTTCGACCAATTACACGTTTCATTAAGGCTTGTCAACTAACAAAAATAATTATATACAAAACATAAATTTCCTTTTCAATACTATTTAATTGATCAAAAATAAATCACTTATAATATAGTGACTAAGGTACTTAAATGGTATTCATGTAGGGTTACAAGATTATTATAAGGCATGGATGAAACGGAACGTCAAAATGGAGTAGTGCTTAAAGAGGAAAGCGGACGCTCAAGATTCAAACATTAAACGTATTGTTTTTTTTAGAAATTTTAACCTTGACCTTATTCGGAATAATAAATCCATAGTAATTTCGGTTTTAAATTTTAAACCTTACTGTAAAAACGGAAATCCTGCGCATTGTCCCGAATCGGAGGGCAGTTACTGGTCATGTCATTTCATGATTCTAGATTAACGGGAAGTACCCTATATTATCATTTATCATTTAATTTCAATTTGATACATCCACGCGTTCCCGAGAAAAAGGTGGTTGAGAAAAGGAGAACGAAGTGATCCTATAAGGGTTCCTATTTTCCTCTTGAGTTACGGAACTCGTAAAATCTGCAAAAGTCTACCCTAATTATTCTGCTCCTTGACGAGCCGACATTACGTTAGCACTTACTAATCGTGGCTGCGGACGTGGCTTATATACCTCATGCGGACGAATTGTTTTTTTAGAGCATCTAGACTTCATGAGTCAGGGTGATTTCCCATCAGAGATGTTCACCCAGTTCAAACAACTACAACACGACTACATCGGCTACCAGTCGCTCACCGACGTGCCCCGAACCCTCACTTACAGAGAAGATAAGGTCGACTACGAGACGTATAAGAACAGATCTACGCCTGATGTGGTTTCGGCATTAAGGGCCACCACTAACATATTCGCGCAGTGTCAGCTTTGGGGGATTTTGATGCAGCGGGAAGGGCCTATGTATGAGGTAATTAAACATTTTAATGATGTCTATGACTGTAGCCTACTAGGTGGACGGATGATCTCAAGCGTGCAGCTGGGAGCCGCTGGAAACAAGCGGCACAAGACCGTGCTCAATGGCGATCCATGCAGGACACCTTCGTCCAGCAGTGGACGTCTATAGGTTGAGACGACGACGACGGCGACGACGACGACGACTGTGGACTGCTTGTGTCCTTAGCGATGACCAATCTGCTTCATGAAAATCGGCCATTACTAACTTTACCGCCGCACTAGTTAGCTAGTTAGGATAAAATTATTCCTTTGAGTTTTAATCCTCAGATAATGGGGAACTACCCCACGGAACGTGTATCTCAAGTGTATCGTGTCGTGTGTCAGGTGAACGGCACTCACGCGCTGGACGCGCTGAAGGCGCTGTACGGCAGCGCGGGCGTGCTGCGGCACTGGCGCGCCGTGCGCTACTGCTCCTCGCTGCTCAGCCACACCGTCGACTCCATCAGCCCCTTCATCACCACCGTGCTCGTCAGCGGCAAACAGGTACGTTGTGACATAGGGCTCGTGTATCGTGTCGTGTGGCAGGTGAACGGCACTCACGCGCTGGACGCGCTGAAGGCGCTGTACGGCAGCGCGGGCGTGCTGCGGCACTGGCGCGCCGTGCGCTACTGCTCCTCGCTGCTCAGCCACACCGTCGACTCCATCAGCCCCTTCATCACCACCGTGCTCGTCAGCGGCAAACAGGTACGTTGTGACATAGGGCTCGTGTATCGTGTCGTGTGGCAGGTGAACGGCACTCACGCGCTGGACGCGCTGAAGGCGCTGTACGGCAGCGCGGGCGTGCTGCGGCACTGGCGCGCCGTGCGCTACTGCTCCTCGCTGCTCAGCCACACCGTCGACTCCATCAGCCCCTTCATCACCACCGTGCTCGTCAGCAGCAAACAGGTACGTTGTGACATAGGGCTCGTGTATCGTGTCGTGTGGCAGGTGAACGGCACTCACGCGCTGGACGCGCTGAAGGCGCTGTACGGCAGCGCGGGCGTGCTGCGGCACTGGCGCGCCGTGCGCTACTGCTCCTCGCTGCTCAGCCACACCGTCGACTCCATCAGCCCCTTCATCACCACCGTGCTCGTCAGCGGCAAACAGGTACGTTGTGACATAGGGCTCGTGTATCGTGTCGTGTGTCAGGTGAACGGCACTCGCTGAAGGCGCTGTGCGGCTGTACTTGTTGAACGAACGGTGTAAAACATATGCTCGCTTGATACTGTATCAGTCTCCTGTAATTGTATGTGCATGATTATGTCACCAAAAATGAATATGACGCAGACAGCATAGAAGAATTAGAAACGCAGTTGATACTGTATCAGTCTCCTGTAATTTTATGTTCATGATTGCGTCACCAAAAATGAGTATGAAGCAGACGGCATAGAAGAATTAGAAACGCAGGAGCCGTTTCTAATTCAAATCGCAAGGATATCGCTTCCGTTTTCCCCTCCGCTTTTAAAATTGGTATAAGATTAAATTGACATCATTTAGACAAGTCCGCTCGACCATAGGCTGCATCACCACTCCCAGCAAGTTTGATCGCAGCTAAGTGTCGGTTTATAAATTAAAATAAAATAAAAATTACAGACAGTTTTTTATTTTTTTTATAAGGTTGTATCTGTTGTTGGCGCTTTTCCACGAATATTCCGAAGTCCAATGAGGTCAATTCTGTTGTTCACAATCTCTAAACTAAAACGACAGCTCTATTTATGTTACTATCCTTTTCTTAAAAACTTCCTGCGTAAACGGGCAGCACTTCATTTAGAACTCTCTTTAGAAATTGGCCACATTGCCATGTTATTTTCCAGCTGACAGTGGGTGTGATCGGGCGCAAGGAGACTGTGTTCGACAAGCCCATGACTCCCGGAGAGATACAATCAGTCATGTACTCCACCATACAGCCCTACGACATCATTGGCGCTGTGTTACAACAGGTACGTACAATCTTCATGTGATCATCATAAGGCTCAGTTTTGATCACTGACCTATATATTGGAGTCATTACAGAAAACAATGGAGAAGTTTTATGATGTTGTTAATATCATATTTAACACAATGGAATTAAAATATAGATCAAAACGAATAAATTCTCTCCCTATAGGCATATTGACCTTATAGCAAAAAGACCTATTAACAAAATGACTCATTGAGCAAAATGTCCTATTAGCAAAATTATCCATGAGCAGTGTCATATAAACAAAACGACCTAGGGGCAAGTTGAACACACACACTATCTTGCTATATTGCGATGATTTACTTGTATGTTGCTGCTCCAATTTCCATTTTAAATGGTATTTTGAAGATTTAATACGAATAAATACGTACGTCAACAAAAAAGATAATATTGAGATATGCTAATAATTGATATGAATTTTCTGTTGTGCTAATAGGACATACTGCTCATGGATCGTTTTGCTAATAGGACATGTTGCTCAATGGTCCATTTTGATAATAGGTCTTTCTGCTATAAGGTCAATTTGCTTTTGGGTCTTTACGATACGGAGCCGGTTGCTAAAACTCTCACAAAGTGTATCTCATACGCGAAGGTAAATAAGCAAGATTTTCTTCTAGGAAATTGTGCTCTACTGCGGTCGTCTTATCGGAACCAACCCTGACATGTTCCGCGGTATCCTGAAAATCCGCGTGGGCTGGGTCCTTGAGGCTATCCGTATCTACCTGGAGCTTTTCCCGGAGGAGAAGCGAGCCGACGCTACATTGGAGAGCTTGTCTCCGTACAAGCTCCGCACGTTGCTGCAAAAAGTTCTCACCGTGTCCGATTGGGCGGATGAAAAGGGGTATGTCTATTTAGTGCCACTTGACTTGCCGGGTTTGATTTGGTGTCTTAACGCATTTTTTAGAACCACCTTCACCAAAAGAGCTTTTGGAATCTTCAATAAAATCCTGTTGAATACCTTTTGACATTTAGCAGTTTCTTTTTTTTAATCTCATTTATTTGGGGGCTTTTCTTCACAACTTTAGCAGTTTAAAACGCACATATACCAAGTTGATAACAAAAACACAATCCCGGAGTCCGTAAGGTGTGAGTTCGGCTTTGGATATTAATTTGTTTGAGTGTCAACTGTCCGCACACACATTGATGCCATGCCTGGCCTTATAGGCCTATTACACTGCACTTTCTCCAAGGCCCTGCAGTAAAGGTGGAGGATCAAATTAGGGACCCTTTCTTCCTAAATTTTATTACACTATATTGAAGTGTAAGGGTCCCTGTGAAAAGTGCACTGTAATAGGCCTATTAGGCCTATTACACCGCACTTTTCACCGGGCCCTGTGTTTAGATTCAGTGTAGTGTAATAAGGTCAGGGAGGAAGGGTCCCTGATATGGGAGACCCTTAATCCCTTACTTATTACATTACACTGTTTTAAGTGTAAGGGTCCCTGTGAAAAGTGTAGTGTAATAAACATATTACACCTCGTAGCCTTTAGTATCCTTGCTACGTCTGTCTATAGATCTCACGATTAAATTTATTTTTTTAGATTAACGCCATTAGAAAGGCGAAGATTAGAGGGCTGCTTGTGTCGTGTGCCCAAACATTTTTACGTGCAAGTATGGGACATTCTCTTGAGAACGCCAAAAGGAATTATTGTCGAGGTATGGAATTAAAATTATGGCCGCGCTTTCATCTAGTGGAAACTGCTTAATTTTTCAGGATAAAAAATAGCCAATGTCCTTCCCCGGAATGCTCTCTATACCTGTTTTAACTAAATAATCCTGTCATTTTGTTAAAACATGCATAAAGAGTAGATAAGGAATACTCTAGATTGATTCAACTGTTATTTTAAACGTTTAGGAACTTAAAAAATACTTCAAGATAAATTTAAAATCTGATTGATATTGAGGTTTATTTTGAAGGTAATTTAAGTGTATAGTTATCGTAATGAATATCGGCTATCTATCGGTTTGGTGACCTGGCAGTAACTAGGGGTTGCCCATCGATCGCGGGGCCCTGGGCACTTGCCTAGTGTCCAGTGGGAAAGAGGGGCCTGGCTCCACTCCGCCAAACACGCGCCTAGAGTACATCACTTGTAGACCTATTGCACTACACTTCCACTTACCTATTACACACCACCCACACAGGGCCCTGTGGGGGTGGGCTTGGCCGCTAGTTAGAGCGTCGCTTATTACACACCAATAAGGACCAATTTAGGGACCCTGTCTTCCTAAATCTTATTACACTAATATGTGTAATAGGCCTATGACTGATCGCCTCTCATAAGCCTTGTGTGCATCAATAGGCAGACGAACAACGCACGCTCCAATCCGCCAAACAAGCGCCACACGCCTGGAGTGCAAACTTATAGACCTATTACACTGCACTTTTCACAGGAACCCGTGCACTTGAATCAGTGTAGTGTAATAAATTTAAGGGAGAAAGGGTCCCTAAATTGGTCCTTATTGTTGTGTAATAAGCGACGAAACTTGCGGCCACGCCCACCCTTACCACAGGGCACTGTGGAAAGTGCAGTGTAATAGGCGTATTAGCCGTAGCACAGTTCGCTTTCCCGCGGTACAGGGCCACGCGATCCCCGCGCAGCCGACGCTGGTGAACATGTCGCGTTCGGAGATATCGTTCGCGCTGCTGGTGGAGGAGGCGCTGGTGCGCGTGCCGTCCGCCGAGCGCCGCCAGCTGTGCGTGGAGCTGCTGTGCGTGCTGGCCACCATACTGCGCCGCAACCCCGAGCTCTACCTGCAGCAGCCGCTCCACCTCGACCGCTTGCTCGACGACGCGGAGCTCACCTACGCTAAGGTGAGCGACACACAATGCCGCCTGCTATTTATTTATTTATTTATTTTTATTATTTATGTACAAAATATTGTCTTTAAACTAATTTTAAAATAGTGGACAAAGGTAAAGCTTATCTCTAAAAAGAAATCTCTTCCAGCCTTCCTTGAAAGTGTGTAAGGTGAAATTGTTAAGTGCTATAGGTACGAAAATAAAATATTTTATTGGAATTAAAAAAAAAACTACAATATAAACTTTAAAAAAAAATTGATATACTATTATTTATATAATTAAATAAGAAACTACATACTACTTACACAAACTAAATACATAAATACAATACAGAAACATATAAATACAAAATAAATAAATTACCTAATATAAAGTAGTATATAATATGTATATATATATATACTATGTAATACATACATATTATAATTATATTTATAAAGAAAGTTTAATTATAAATATGTATACTATAACATTGAAAGAAAATGCTGTTTAACTCTGAATTTAAAAATATGTACCGACTGACTTTCCCTACTTTGTTCAGGAAGGGAGTTCCAAAGACGAGTAGCTTCTGCTGTGAAAGATCTTTTATAGAAGATAGTGGTTTAATTAGGGCTATATTCTCTGTCCAACTATTTCTTTAACTTTTGACATAAACACGCCTATCAAGTTTCATAATTATTGACAGGCAACCATCGTCGAAAAAATGCAGTATTTCATAGACACAGTTTTTTTCACAATAGTGAAGCGACAGTGTGCAGTTCATAGAGGCACAAAAGCACTGCTTACCCAAATGGAAATACCTCAATGCTCATTTTTCATCAAAACAGCTAGTAAATGGGTATTTTGACTAACTAATGCCTACCCTAGCTTCAAAAGCTGTGCACGCCACTGTAAGCACGCCCATGGAGTTTCATAATTATTGACAGGCGACCATCGACGAAAAAATGCTGTATTTCATAAACAGTTTTTTTTACAATAGTGAAGCTCAATATTTATGCGACGTTCCCTTTTATCTGATATTTCGTAACTCACCTAGTAATACAAGTACGAATTTCCTTTTCGAAATTTGTCACGAAGCTGCAACACAAGCTATCTTGATTGTCCTTTAATCACCACGCATCTTTGGCAATGGATGGTTCCTATGACCTACCTGATTGATGAACATTTACTGTTTTACATAAATGTTTTACTAGCTAATGCTCGCGGCTTCGTCTGCGTGGATCGAGGTTTTTTGGTTCCCGCGGGAACTCCTTAATTTTCCGGGATAAAAAGTAGCCTATGTGCTAATCCAGACCAAGTCAGAATACCTATTTGCTAACTGTTTTGATGAAATATGAGCATTGACGTGTTTCCGTTTGGGCGAGCAGTGCTTTTATGCCTCTATGAATTGCACGCCACTGGGTAGTGCCGCCGCCGAACGTTTAACGTTTATGTGGTGTGGGCGCAGGACAGCGGCGTGGCGGAGGCGGGCGCGCTGAGCGCGGCGGCGGCGGGTGTGTCGCTGGGCTACCTGGCGCGCGCCGTCGTCAACAGCGTGCTGCAGACCGGCGCCGCGACGCACACAGAGGGCGCGCCGCACGACCACGACGCCTGTCTCGTCTCTTAGTGCGCACGACCACGACGCCTGGCTCGTCTCTTAGTGCGCATCACCACGACGCCTGGCTCGTCTCTTAGTGCGCATCACCACGACGCCTGGCTCGTCTCTTAGTGCGCACGACCACGACGCCTGTCTCGTCTCTTAGTGCGCACGACCACGACGCCTGGCTCGTCTCTTAGTGCGCACGACCACGACGCCTGGCTCGTCTCTTAGTGCGCATCACCACGACGCCTGGCTCGTCTCTTAGTGCGCACGACCACGACGCCTGTCTCGTCTCTTAGTGCGCACGACCACGACGCCTGGCTCGTCTCTTAGTGCGCACGACCACGACGCCTGGCTCGTCTCTTAGTGCGCATCACCACGACGCCTGTCTCGTCTCTTAGTGCGCACGACCACGAGGCCTGGCTCGTCTCTTAGTGCGCACGACCACGACGCCTGGCTCGTCTCTTAGTGCGCACGACCACGACGCCTGTCTCGTCTCTTAGTGCGCATCACCACGACGCCTGGCTCGTCTCTTAGTGCGCACGACCACGACGCCTGTCTCGTCTCTTAGTGCGCATCACCACGACGCCTGGCTCGTCTCTTAGTGCGCACGACCACGACGCCTGTCTCGTCTCTTAGTGCGCATCACCACGACGCCTGGCT
Organism: Erebia palarica; assembly: GCA_964035005.1. NCBI lineage: Eukaryota > Metazoa > Arthropoda > Insecta > Lepidoptera > Nymphalidae > Erebia > Erebia palarica. The sequence goes on along the minus strand of OZ035985.1, from coordinate 33,834,535 downwards.
CGTCTCTTAGTGCGCACGACCACGACGCCTGTCTCGTCTCTTAGTGCGCACGACCACGACGCCTGGCTCGTCTCTTAGTGCGCACGACCACGACGCCTGGCTCGTCTCTTAGTGCGCATCACCACGACGCCTGTCTCGTCTCTTAGTGCGCACGACCACGAGGCCTGGCTCGTCTCTTAGTGCGCATCACCACGACGCCTGGCTCGTCTCTTAGTGCGCACGACCACGACGCCTGGCTCGTCTCTTAGTGCGCACGACCACGACGCCTGTCTCGTCTCTTAGTGCGCATCACCACGACGCCTGGCTCGTCTCTTAGTGCGCACGACCACGACGCCTGTCTCGTCTCTTAGTGCGCATCACCACGACGCCTGGCTCGTCTCTTAGTGCGCACGACCACGACGCCTGTCTCGTCTCTTAGTGCGCACGACCACGACGCCTGTCTCGTCTCTTAGTGCGCACGACCACGACGCCTGGCTCGTCTCTTAGTGCGCACGACCACGACGCCTGTCTCGTCTCTTAGTGCGCACGACCACGACGCCTGGCTCGTCTCTTAGTGCGCATCACCACGACGCCTGGCTCGTCTCTTAGTGCGCACGACCACGACGCCTGTCTCGTCTCTTAGTGCGCATCACCACGACGCCTGGCTCGTCTCTTAGTGCGCACGACCACGACGCCTGTCTCGTCTCTTAGTGCGCATCACCACGACGCCTGGCTCGTCTCTTAGTGCGCACGACCACGACGCCTGTCTCGTCTCTTAGTGCGCATCACCACGACGCCTGGCTCGTCTCTTAGTGCGCACGACCACGACGCCTGTCTCGTCTCTTAGTGCGCACGACCACGACGCCTGGCTCGTCTCTTAGTGCGCACGACCACGACGCCTGGCTCGTCTCTTAGTGCGCATCACCACGACGCCTGTCTCGTCTCTTAGTGCGCACGACCACGACGCCTGGCTCGTCTCTTAGTGCGCAACACCACGACGCCTGGCTCGTCTCTTAGTGCGCACGACCACGACGCCTGGCTCGTCTCTTAGTGCGCACGACCACGACGCCTGTCTCGTCTCTTAGTGCGCATCACCACGACGCCTGGCTCGTCTCTTAGTGCGCACGACCACGACGCCTGTCTCGTCTCTTAGTGCGCATCACCACGACGCCTGGCTCGTCTCTTAGTGCGCACGACCACGACGCCTGTCTCGTCTCTTAGTGCGCACGACCACGACGCCTGTCTCGTCTCTTAGTGCGCACGACCACGACGCCTGGCTCGTCTCTTAGTGCGCACGACCACGACGCCTGGCTCGTCTCTTAGTGCGCACGACCACGACGCCTGGCTCGTCTCTTAGTGCGCATCACCACGACGCCTGGCTCGTCTCTTAGTGCGCACGACCACGACGCCTGTCTCGTCTCTTAGTGCGCATCACCACGACGCCTGGCTCGTCTCTTAGTGCGCACGACCACGACGCCTGTCTCGTCTCTTAGTGCGCACGACCACGACGCCTGTCTCGTCTCTTAGTGCGCACGACCACGACGCCTGGCTCGTCTCTTAGTGCGCACGACCACGACGCCTGGCTCGTCTCTTAGTGCGCATCACCACGACGCCTGTCTCGTCTCTTAGTGCGCACGACCACGACGCCTGGCTCGTCTCTTAGTGCGCATCACCACGACGCCTGGCTCGTCTCTTAGTGCGCACGACCACGACGCCTGGCTCGTCTCTTAGTGCGCACGACCACGACGCCTGTCTCGTCTCTTAGTGCGCATCACCACGACGCCTGGCTCGTCTCTTAGTGCGCACGACCACGACGCCTGTCTCGTCTCTTAGTGCGCATCACCACGACGCCTGGCTCGTCTCTTAGTGCGCACGACCACGACGCCTGTCTCGTCTCTTAGTGCGCACGACCACGACGCCTGTCTCGTCTCTTAGTGCGCACGACCACGACGCCTGGCTCGTCTCTTAGTGCGCACGACCACGACGCCTGTCTCGTCTCTTAGTGCGCACGACCACGAGGCCTGTCTCGTCTCTTAGTGCGCACGACCACGAGGCCTGTCTCGTCTCTTATAGGCCTATTACACTGCACTTTCCACAGGGCCCTGTGCTAAGGGTGGGCGTGGCCGCTAGATAGAGCGTCGCTTATTACACAGCAAAAAGGATCAATTTAGGGACCCTTACTGCCTAACTTTTATTACACTACACTGATTCAAGTGTAAGGGTCCCTGTGAAAAGTGCAGTGTAATAGGCCGCATGACCACGACGCCTATCTCCTTTTCACAGAGACCCTTACACTTCAGTGTAGTGTAATAAGTTTTAGGGAGAAAATGTCCCTAATTTCATCCTTATTGTTGTGTACTAAGCGACGCTCTAATTAGCGGCCACGCCCACCCTTACCACAGGGCCCTGTGGAAAGTGCAGTGTAATAGGCCTATTAAGCCGCACGACCACAACGCCTGTCTCGTCTCTTAGGCCGCACGACTCAAACTAAACCCATAATGGACCCGCTGGGCGACCGCGTATCTCTGACATACAGTGTAACGATCGTAATCACCTCTGATTGGATAACACTCTTCCACTATAGGACAAAATCCATTGACGCAGCAAGAATACCATAAATTCAGCCAATCACAACAATTGTTACTGTAACAATGATTCATGCAGAAGATACGCGGTCGCCCTGCAGATATCTACCCAACGTAATTTGACACTGACTTGGATAAGGTCAAAACGCGAAGAAATTAACTCGAGAACGGCGTGCAAACGCGTTGACGCTTTTCGCCAAGAAATTTCCTGCGATTTGGTTAACCTTTTCTATACTTTAAGAAAAAGTTGACTAATTCAGTAGATACGATACACATTTCATTCGTTTGTCGGTCTACGCACTGCTTAACTTTTGTATATCTTTACAGTAATTGTTATTGTTTTAGAAACTGTTTTCATAACAAGTCATAATTTAAAAAATTCAAAAACACGACTGCCCTGCCCAAAATCGAACAAAAAAGTTGAAAATCTAAATGAATCTAGTTATTTTTTTTTCCAACTTTAGTCTTTTATGCGGGACCATGGTCACCCCATCAATTTTCTTTTTAATTTTACTAGCCTATGTCACCCGGAATAAGCTAGGGATTCTAAAGACCTCATTTATCAAATTCGGTTCAGGCGTTTAGAAGTTATGGTGGAATATACAAACTCAATACATACATGAACCCTGAAAACAATATACTCCTTTATTCAGGCAGTCGTATAAAAATATCTTGAAAGTCCCACGTAATTTTAAGGTGAAAATTCTTTGAAACCAATATGTATCATGTACTATAGATGTATTTTTAAGTAAAAATATTTTTTTTCAAGATATAATGTAGTTGTACATATAAGCAATAATCTTAAAATGAATGTTGTGATTTTATACTTTTCAAAACGTTTGAAATCCCAATCCCAACACTTTTTTTAATTTATAAAAAGAAAAAACTATAAGGCGTTTTAATCTCATTAGTCTGACATTGCCGATTCGCGCCTGGTCAAACCCTTAGGCTAAAGGCAGTTTAGCTACTTATCTAGATAATGAATTTTCGTTCATATATTTTTTAAACTAAAATAGTTTTTGTGTATAGATAACTATTTAGATACTTTACTATAAGATACAACGGATACAACCAATGCCATGAAATTTATTTTTATTGTATCACTTGTTTTACTGTATAAGCTCTGACAACTTTCAATCCTAAGATGTCTCTGATTAATATCTCTTTAATCCTAGGGCTTATCACCCTATGATTAAAAAGGGATTACTAGTAAACTCCGAATATTGTCACGTACAAATTTGACTTTTACCATAATGAAGATATAATGGTAAATCTTATGTTTAGGATTTGCCATAGTTTGAGCTTTTACAGTAGTTGGGATAGTTTATATAAACTAGCAAGTTTTTATTGAAAATTTTACTAAAAAAATGAAAAAGATATATTACTATTGTAATTATTGAAAGGCTGTTCCTTTATTATAAGATCAGAGAATTTTCAAATTATACGAATGTTCAAATGAAAAAAATTTTGTTTTATTCTGTGGTTTTGACATAGAAAATAAACAATATTATAAATTTTACACAAAAATCACTTATTATATGTGCATTTTATTACATATAACAATCATAACGATATTTATCGTCACGAGCAACCCCGACTCATTCCCACATACAATTTGTTCACACTGTAACACTCATTTCACTACTTAAATAAATAAATTGGCAGTCACTATGTACATGTACTATAGTCCATTGTATATTTTATTGTTTGGTGACTGTTGTAATATTTTCTTCAATGCTGGAACAAAAAATAAATTTATTACAGGAGATATACATTAACACTAATTATTATTATATAATGTTGCTCGGCATTGAAAACCGCAAATGTTAGTGCCTCTAGCGATTTTGTAATAGTGATAAAGCAGGAGGGTAGTAATATTCATGAACCATGTTATTATTTTCATAGTATTTCAAATTTATTCATTTATTTTATTTATTTATTCTGACTCAAGTTTAAAACAGAATTATAGAAAAAATATGTTATCCAGTTTTAAAGAAGATTCCCTTCAGTATTTTAAAATTAATCCTGTGTATAAAATACAGTTTCTGATACAGACCACTGCTAACAAAGACTACTTTTTATAATCATAGTGGACTTACATTTACAAAGATGTTCAAAAGGCAGAATCTAGACACTCAGGGTGAGATCTATAGAGCGAACTTTGACTTTGCTTAGACTTAAGACATTGTTAAAACGAGATTGATTTATGTTACTCACATAAGTCCATCTCATTTTAACTTTAAGTAATAGGCCTATTACACTGTACTTTTTACAGGGCCCTGTGGTAAGGGTGGGCGTGGCCGCTACCTAGAGCGTCGCTTATTACAAAGCAATAAGGACCGATTTAGGGACCCGTGCTCCCTAAGTCTTATTACACTACACTGATTCAAGTGTAAGGGTCCCTGTGAAAAGTGCTGTGTAATAGGCCTATTAAGCCTAAGCCAAGTCAAAGTACACTTTATAGATCTCAGCCTCAATGGTGCGTAGTTTTATCATCTGCATGCCACTGAGTGCAAGTGTATATTATAACAATATCTATACCTTCTTTCTCATCATCACTGAAGTCTTTCTTGGGGAACTCAATGTCAAAAGTGACATAGAGGTTTCCATGCAGGTTGTTGTTCTCAAAGTTGGGCATGCCCTCACCCTTCTTGCGCACGCGCGCGCCCGCCCACGTCACCTTGTCGCGAGACACCGATACTTTGTGTCCGTCCAGGTGAATCAGCTCTAGGGTGAAGCCGGTCAGAGCATCCTGTGGATGGGTACAAATATGCTTAATTGGATGAGGTGAGTGAATTGATTTACATGTGGATTTTACTTTTCAAATATCTGGGGTAGCTCCGCTTCGCCAGGACAAAAAATGGCCTATCTATGTTACTATGTGGGTCCTCAACTATTTACATGAAATTCATGTTGATTAATTGCAGCTGGTCAACAATAGTCAATTTACACATAATTACTATGTGGGTCCTCAACTATTTCTGTGAAATTCATGTCGATGCTTTGCATCTGGTCATTAGTAAAGGACAAACCAATCAACAAACAAATACACTTCCATATTTACAATAATAGAATTGATTTGCACAACAGTCAGTTTTTTGGTTTCATGTTCCTCAATGCTGAGGGTTGTGACACCTTTCCATTAATCAATAATACTAAAAAGATTATGCACTGATAATGCTTCTAGATTCCTCCCTCAATTAAAACCCTTAGTTTTAAGATACTGTAATTGATTATCACCATAATGATTTAAAGTTATTGAATGTCAAAACTTAACATAACTTTTAATTTTTTTAACTGAATTTAAATCTTTTACTCTAAAAAGTTGTTATGCCTACACCAATAGGAATACCTGTTTGTGTGAACTATTCAATTTATTTATTTTTATAAATCATACTTTGACTAACCTGCAAAGAGATTGTAACATTTGTGTATAAATCATCTCCCTTTCGTGTGTACTGTGGGTGTCTCTCAGTTTTGAACACAAACACTAAGTCTCCTGGGTCTCCATCCATGTGGGGTTCACCTTCCCCTCTTAATCTAGACTTGTGGTTGTCTGGGGCCCCAACCTCAACCTAGAAAAACACATATTTTCAATATAGAATCTACATTAATATTATCAACTAGCTAGTGACTTAGTCCATGTGGATTGAGGACTTTTGGTTCCCGCAGGAACTCTTTAATTTTCCAGGATAAAAAATAGCCTATGTGTTATACCAGACTATAATCTATCTCTGTGCCAAAGTCCATCCAGGTCTGTCCAGCCGTTCTGGAGTGATTGAGTAACAAACATCAATTTGAGATTTTTTGGTTTCCTCGGGAACTCTTTAATTTTAGCCTATGTGCTATTCCATACTATAATCAATCTCTGTGCCAAATTTCATCCAGATCCGTTCAGCTGTACTGGCGTGATTGAGTAAACATCCATCCATCCATCCAAACTTTCGCATTTATAATATAATAAGTATTCATATGTATTAGTATAGAAGTATAGATGTGACATTTTGCTGTTGACTTATCTATGCATTTTTAAAAACTATTTATTAGAGTAAGATTTCAGGTTTATCATTGTATGAACAATATATGACAATCATAAATAGTTAAGCTTACATATATTATTATTAACATTTGATCTATTTAAAAACTGATAAATAAAAGATAGCTTGGATCTATAAAACCCTTAATCATTTTGTATCTGTTAAATCGGAGTGAACAAGTTAGTGTCTATGAACCAGTAGCAATATATAGTCTTTTATTTATGTATCTAAGTATGCAGTATGACCTTAAAAATGTAACAGGTTTACTCATGTTTTTTTTGAGAATTTAGGGTGAAATACTATTTTAACATAGATCTCACTATTCTGGTTTGTAGTCTGTACCATGGTGGATTGAAATGGTCATAGGTTTAAAACTCAATACTGTGAGGCTTGACAGCCAGAAATATGAGAGAGATGATGAAACTAAGTATTTTTTGTATAATACATACCTCTATTTCAAGCAGCCTTTCTTCATTGACTAGTTTAACATTAGGACACTCATCACACACAGTTTGCTGCATCATCTGGAAGCGGCCAGGCCCCAGGTTCCTAGTCACCATCTCTTGCCTGCAGTTACATTTACGAGTACCTGGTGCTGGTTTGATGACTGGTTTATTGCGTGTAATCTAATAAAAACAAAATTCAAAATTAAGGGACAATTTACAGATAATACTTAATTAACAGAATAAAACTTATCTTCAAGAATACTTAGTAGTACATAGTAGTGTCTTTGGCAATGTACTATACTAGTGTTGTCACAACTCAGTTCTAGACCTACCTACTCTAATAAACTAAATCTATGACAAACTTGAAATTTTGGACAATTATTTTTATTAAACTGAACTCACTTCAATAAAGTTTCCATTATACAGTTCTTCTAACGAGACCGTGACTTCCATGACGATATCCGCCCCTCGCGGCGTCTCGTGCTGTTGCGGCTCGCCACCGAACTGGAAGCCAAAGTCACCGAAGAAACTTGCGAAAGGATCATTATTGTTCATCATGCCGTCTTTCTTAAGACATTCTTCGCCGCACCTGTCGTAGAGTTCCCTCTTCTCGGAGTCCGCCAGAGCTTCATACGCCGCTCCGAGGTCTTGAAACTTTTGCGATGCATCGGGATCATCTTGATTTTTGTCCGGATGCAATTCCTTTGCTAACTTTCTGTAAGCTTTCTTGATTTCATTCGTGCTAGCTGAACGTGACACACCAAGAATTTGATAATAATCCCGACCAGCGAGAACTAATAGTATTGAAGAGAAAAAATACGCTAAACACACATACGCTGAGTCGATTAACATTTTGAATTAATTGTCATAGGAACTTTTTATAACATAAGTTTCACGCTTTCCACAAAAAATCCGCGATACATTTTCGATTTTGTGAATTCGTGATTCGTATCTTCGTATTTCTCTTTTGACATTACGTGTTTTGACAATTTCAGACAATTCGTCCAGCTTTCATTGGTTACAATTTAGCTGTGATTCGTAAAGCCACATTTCAAATTTTAATGTTTAATATTCAAGACTTTATTTTGATTACAATAAGACATATTTTATTGTATCAATATTTTAACTAAAAAACAACCAATCAAGTGTAGCCTCGTACTAAACAAATGTTGTCATTGTCATCAACTAAAATCTAGTCTATGCCCTATTGGTGGAAACATATACATAGATTTTATGTCACTTTAGCTTTAGGGTAAAGCTGAAGCTACTGGTCTGTGGTCACATTGACAAAAAAAACCAGAGAAAATTACTCTGACTCTGTGTTTTACGTTTGTGTCTCTGGTTTGTGTCACCTGTGTGTCACAGAGTACATGATTTAGTGATTTTGTGTCAAATACAATTTTTGTATTATCACGCAAGTTTTGAATCCAATAAAAAAGTTTTATTCCACATTTTTCTAAATACACGAGGTGATTGAAATTTATAATGGCATCCGTACTTGTACCCGAGATCCCCGCACCTGGTTTCTCATTCGAAAATTGCCAGCGGTATGTGCCTATTTACCAATTTAAAGTGTCGTGTTATTCTGTGTATTATTTTTTATATTACTGTTTTTATTGTGTTTCAGCAATGCATTCCTTGATCAAAAAGGCTTCCCTGCTCCCAAAGCCACAAAGACCGGTACCACAATCGTGGGTATAATTTATGCTGATGGAGTGATATTAGGTGCGGACACACGAGCCACTGAAAACACAGTGGTGTCTGACAAAAATTGCCAGAAGATACACTACTTAGCTGGGAACATGTACTGTTGTGGAGCAGGCACTGCTGCTGATACTGAAATGACTACTCAGACTGTGGCATCACAGTTGGAGCTTCAACGTTTGCACACAGGTTATCATTAAAATAAGTATATATATATTGAAAAACTGCTTAAAGAAAATCTTGGGTGTTTATTGAGGTTTATTGCTTGCTTCAGGAATTCTTTAATTATCTCATATATATAAAAACCTTGTCTCCCTGGGATGTTATCAATGCCCATCAAAATTGGCAAACAGGTGGGCCATGAAAGTAGCTGATAGATAGACAAAAACACTTTATTACAGTAGTTTTTACATAGAAAAGTAAATTCAGTTGACAAATACTAACTTATTATGTTGGTTCTGACTGAGTAAGCATTTCAATATTATGATACATTGCCTACATACATTGGAAGCTAAGTTCTAGTTATTTTTCTATAACTCAGGTCGCACAGTGCCAGTGGAAACAGCTGCAACATTACTGAAGCGCATGTTGTTCCGGTACCAGGGACATATTGGTGCTGCCCTTGTACTGGGAGGGGTTGACCGCACGGGACCACAAATATACTGCATATACCCTCATGGATCAGTTGATAAACTACCTTATGCTACTATGGGTATGTGATTTAAATGATTAACCTTTATAGCAAGCAAAACCAGCCTCGCAAACAATTAATTCCAATCCTTCAATATGACTGGCAGTTTTTAGCAACATTGTTATAAGTTCTATGAGCCAACCACATAATCCTTCAAATTATCAAATTTGTCAATACAGCTGGACTACAATTTAAACTAGATAAATAAAATATATTAAAATATATTATGTGGTGTTGGTCTAGTCATATTCTATCTAATCACACAGAATGGACATTTATGAAAGTGCAATGAAATTTGATTTTAGTTCATCTTTACAAGATAAGTGGCCAACTCTTTCTGCTGATTTAATGTATTTCTGTGGATATAAATGATTTTGATTTCAAATAATATTTTCTTTTAGGATCTGGTTCCCTAGCTGCAATGGCAGTGTTTGAAGCTCGTTGGAAACCTAAAATGAGTGAGGAGGAGGGAAAAAAGCTAGTGCGCGATGCAATAGCTGCTGGTATCTTCAATGATCTTGGCTCTGGATCTAATGTGGATTTGTGTGTGATCCGCACAACCGGGCCTGCTCAGTATCTTAGGACTTATGAAGAAGCAAATGTTAAGGCAAGTCATGATCATGAAGCAGCTTCACTAATGCAGTCTACATATTATATCACTTGTACTTCAAACAATATTATTATATTGTAATAAAAAAGATATATTTATCAGTAGAAACCATAAATGATAAAGCAGCAAGCCTTCAGAGCTTTTAACCCTTAAATCGATAACAGGAACCCTGGGATACATTACTTTCTTTTTAAATCTCAGAATTATAATATAATACAATATAATATAAACCTGAAAGATTTATTTGTGATATCTTTATTTTTTTAATATATTTGAGATCTGTAGAAAAAATCATTAGAGTTCGTACAAATAAAACCTATCCGTCAAATTCAAAATAGAGTCAAAGCAACAGTATGTTGGAACAGCATGGTTAAGTTTTAATCGGATTTTTTTAACAAGATGTTTTTTTCACTATAAATTGAAAGAATAAATGTCACACAATAGATTGCACTATCATATTTTGATCATCAATCTAGAATAATAAAATTATAGCTTCAGAAAAGTGTTTGTGCCCCATGGTTCTCGTTGTTAATGAATACGAGTAACGGGTACCATGAGATTTGTTGCCAATTTCTTGGCAAGTTGGCAGTATACATTCAAACCTTTTAAAATCATTTTGTAACAATTTTTTTTGTACTTTTTATAAGTAGATGTGGTTGCTCATAGCATGTTTTCTTTATTTGCATCAATTAATGTGTTCTGATAATAAAAGCTTTAATTCTGACAGTGAGACAAATTAGAACCACATTCTTCTCTTGTTATGATACCTTCATTAGATTTTTCTTACGACAATCTTCAAATTTTAGTATATGACACGGATTTCAATGAGGCATTTATTCGATGAAGTTTTCCGATCCCCTTCAACAAACAATTTTAGAGGCTAACACCCACCCTGAATTCTATACAGTCGTTTTTTTTCATCAGTACTTACCTATAAATTCGGACTCAGTACTTTACAATTATTATTTTTCATAGCTAGACGGTAATTTATCGACCTGTAGACTGACCGTCATTTTCAGGAAATTCAAGATAAAAATGCCCAATTGTTAAAAAATGAAAAACTAGGGTTTATTCTATAAAATTTTATTAAGTTTATCTTTTTGGTAAGCGCTCAAAAATCGCGAAACTCCGTCAATTCCAAAACAATCAAATGCCTTTTCTTTTATTTTTTTTAAGTTTTATTCTATACCAAGTATTTCTTAGTCTAGTCGGCAACGGTACCCGTAATGGAGTATCGTTCTTTCGTACTGTAATCGGCATCGTATCCTGTGGGATCCGTATGTTTTCGAAAATGGAATATCATATTTTTTTTTTAATATTTTTCCCTAAGTCCAGAGATCATCACGAACCATAAAATTCATAAAACAAATGTTATATCTATATTTTTAGTCTTGCCGTTTTAAGGGCTTCTGCTAGGTTTTTATCAAAACTTATACCTGCATACCTCCAAGCGAATTTTTATGCCTCTAATATGAAATGGTAAACCAGATTGCTACCTATATTTTTAAAATATTCTAAATGAGGTACTTGTTATTTTTACAGGGTAAGAAGCAGGGATCATACAGATATGCCAGAGGGACAACTGCGGTGCTGAAGCAGCGTGTCATTCCCTTGGAAGTGGAGACTGTATCTGTAAAGTCTGTTCAACCAATGGAAGTTGAACCTACCTCCAGTCGCTGATGTTTTTTTCCAATATGTATTAATATGCAGTTTTATTAAATAAATGATCATTTCTTACAGCAGATTTTCTATTTAGTGCAAACCATAGATTTACGATAGCCAATGCTGCATATTATAATACTAGTTTGTGGTACTGAGACAAAATAGAACCAATGGATATGAAAGATAAATGAAACTAGTCATTATTTTAAACAATTTAATAGGTACAAAGAATAAAATCATTTATAAAATGTATAAAAATTAAAAATAATGGAGTGTTTGTCAATATAAAAATAAACATAATTTCAGTCAATACAACAACCATATAAACATTCTATTAGCCTTACTTCTAACAACATCCATCCATAATAACATAATAATTGTGAAATTGTCCGTCTATCTTTTCATGGCTCAACAACTGATGCCCGCAACTGAAATCAAGGGTGAATAGGCATCTAGGCAAGCGCGCTTCACCTTAGGCTGCATCACCACTTGCAAGCAAGTCTGATTGCAGCCAAGCGCTAGCCTATATGTATATTAAAAATAAAAAACATGCGCGTGGATTTAACTTTTAAAAATCCCAGGAGAACTTCGAGTTTCTGGCAAAAAAGTAGCCTCTGCCATTGTCCAGGTCCTCAATAATACTATTGGAAATCTTGATTGACTTGATTCGTTTATTAGCTGTGCCGTGATTGAGGGACAGATTGACAAATAAACACACTTTCGCATTCATAATATTGGGATGTTGTGGATGAGTTGTGTTCAGCGAAAATAAAATCAAAAATAGCAGCTTTAAGTAACATTTTATCTTATAAAATATAGTAAAAATTGTGATATAATAAGTCAATATTTAAGATTAAAAATTGTGATAGTTAATGGCAGTAGCACCAGATTATATTAATTATAGAGATTCAGTTATATTAAAAACAATAGGCCTAGTGAGCCATCTAGATGGCGCCAGTTCAATTCCACAGAAAATTAAAACAGGTTGCCAGCTACCATCTAGATGGTATCATGACTTACCACCTCTCATTGACTGACGTCAAGAGCTAGCTTATAGTGGAGTAAAAGAGTTACAATTAAATAGGTAAAAATCTCCCACTGTACTGTTTATTCACCTATTACTATAAAATGTGTTCTCAAGTATGCCATAGAATTGAGATGTTACGTTCATATTACATGGCATACACTATCCGTTTTTTTCTGATGAGAAGAAGGAAATTACAAAAAATACGAGAGTATTTTTAGAAGAGATAGTTTTATACAAAGATGAGTCAAAGTTAGTTTTAAGTCTTGGGATGCTTACAAACTGTATTTTTTGACATACTAAATATCATTCTGGTAAAAATAAATGATCACAAAAAGTTTGAGCATTACAATATGGCATTCTTGATGAAATAAAACTTGGAAATTAGTTTTTCTTGTGCAGGATAAAGTCCCAAGTGTCCTTCCACCTCAGATTAAGTAGATCCGTTTCCGTCAAATCTGTATTGCCATAGCTTAGTACGCTGAACTTCTGGAATGTAATGAACACATATGCCAGCCATATTGTGATGCACAGTATGAAAATTTGAGTAAAAGACCTTTTGCTTTCGCGGATATAAATAGTGTAATAGATATGGTCTATAACGTAGGCTAGGAGAAGGATTTTGAAGATATATGCAGGTAAGTAATGGTGTAGGAAGAGTGTTCTATCCATAAAGAAGTATGGTAAGTAGTGGAGCCAGTAACCTAAGAACAGTATGCAGCCAGCGTCATAGAACTTCTGTTGGGCGCGTGGCGTGAGGTCACTGTGGGCCCTTCTTTGACGGATCGCGTATACAGCGAGCAAGCCTCCGTACAAGAGTACTGCTAGAGTGCCGGCGTACCACGTTATCATGTTACCAATGAGGTGCACTTGAGCCTGAAAACAGAAAATATAAAAAGAGTATATTGTTTTCAGGGTTCATGTATGTATGTATGTGAGTTTGTATATTCCACCATAACTTCTATACGCCTGAACCGATTTTGATAAATGAGGTATCGTTAGAATCCCTAGCTTAACCCGGGTGGCATAGGCTAGTAGATATTTTAAAAAAAATTTATGGTCCCGCATTAAAGACTAAAGTTGAAAAAAATATTCGAAAATAAGATTAACTCATCATCGTCTAGAAAATGATGAGTAGATTCCAAAAATATATAACACTATAATTCAATATCCATTGATTCACAAAAAAAATATCATTTAATAAAAATGTGAAAATGTGAATATGATTCTATTTAACTATATAATTTTTTTTGGCAGGGAAGTCTTGTTTTTAATTTTGTTAATTATGACTTGTATGAAATTCTTTTTTGATCTCTCAAAGCATCGTACATTTATTACTGTGTCTTGACTCATAAGTCATGACCAATTACGCATTTTAGAATATTTTTATAGCTTAAGCTTAAGTTTTCGAGATTGTTACACGTGTGTACGAAACTGTATCTAGTATGTTCAAGAATGGTCCATGTATATTCGGAATAATAACGCGTTGATGCATAGACGAAGTCAGGCGCTGGCGCGTGTGTTTTCACATAACATTTTACAATTGACGACCGGAGCGGGCGCGAGTTTTAGCGCAAGCCCTTACACGTTTTTTTTTGGTCAAATGACTTAACATTGATATATAACTTAAGTTGGTCGACTGCCTCGTTGGTCTAGCGGTTAGCGTAGTCGACTGCGGATCACGATGTCCTGGGTTCGATTCCCGGTCGGGCATAAAAATTGTTAGGTATTGGGTTTTCAATTAAGAAATTCTCAGTGCCAGCCCGGAGTTGGAAGCTGGCGGTGTTCCACCCCCGTGCCTCGGAGAGCACGTTAAGCAGTCCCAGTTATTATCACTAACGCCAACCCGCATTGGAGCAGCGTGTTGGGTCTAATAGGCCTATTACACTGCACTTTTCTCAGGGACCCTAACACTTGAATCAGTGTAGTGTAATAAGAATTAAGAAGCAGGGCCCCTAAATTGGTCCTTATTGCTGTGTAATAAGCAACACTCTAGCTAGCGGCCACGCCCACCCTTATGACAGGGCCCTGTACAGTGTAACAGGCCTATAAGCTCTAATTCCCTCTCTCCTATGAGAGTGGAGGCCCGTGCGCAGCAGTGGGACGTTAATAGGCTGCAGTGGATGGACAACTTACGTTAGAGTTGGGAGAGAGCCAGTAAGCGATAGAGCGCACGAGCAGCGGCCACTCTACGGGCTCGCTCGCGAACATGTGCCCTTGCGGCGCGTCCGCGTTGTGGGTGAGCATTTTGTACTGAAGCTCCATGAACTTGTCCCAGAACGACAGCTGAGTCGCTGCCGTCGGTATCATCTCTGCGGTCACCAGCTCGCGCTCGCGTTCCTTTCTGTCTTCCGCTGGTAGACGATGCAATATCTTATTTGAAGTGAAAACTTCTTAAGGCGCGTTGGGCACTTTTGAGTAGTGAATGAACTAGAAGTTTAATTCGCTATAATCCGCTACAGTAGACAAATCTGTGTGGTACAGTGCGTGTCTTTCACCTGCAGCATGCGACACCCACCACCCAGCAATTCGCACAGGCACAACACAAAACCACACAAATCCTCCAAATCACTCTCAACGTACGTTTCACTGCGACACCGGAGCATCTTCAGGAGATGTTGACTCGACAATGCACGATTGACTTCTCAATCGGTGTCGGAGTGAAACGTACGTTGAGAGTGATTTGGAGGATTTGTGTGGTGTGGTGTTGTGCCTGTGCGAATTGCTGGGTGGTGGGTATCGCATGCTGCAGGTGAAAGACACGCACTGTACCACACAGATTTGTCTACTGTAGCGGATTATAACGAATTAAACTTCTAGTTCATTCACTATCATGGACTTCCGCAAAGTAACGCCTGCTTCTATTCAACACTTTTGAGTAATTTATATTGAAGTGTTAAACTTCTGTAGGAGCACTTTTTAGTAGGGGGTAGAAATGTAGGTTCGCATGACCGTGACCGACATGCTCGCGAACACATACATATACTAGATTCGAAATTAAACTTAAATGCCTTATTGTTAAGATTTATATTTTAGTAATTTTAAGTAAAATAAAATAAAAAATCGTTTTCAATTCTATCGTCAGTCCCCTATGACTGGCAATTCCTTTTGTATTAAGTTAACTATGCTTTACATTTTACACCATCCACAACTACGTTGATACATTCTTTACAACTAAAAACCAAAAGGTAAATCCATAAAGCCTATAGGAGAGCCAATAAGGATAGCATATAAAATATATTTATAAAAGGGTTAAGGTAAGGGTTATAGGAATAGCGAAAAATACAAAGGTACGTCTGATGAAATGTCTTGTCTTCTCGATCTTTCTATATGCGGCTGAAACATGGACCCTCAGACAAATTGACCGGCGAAAAATCGATAATAAGGAAATGTGGTGCTGGAGACGCCTATTCTTATTCTTAATAAGCTGGACAGCGCATGGAACAAACGTCTCCATACTTAAAGAGCTTAATATAACTCAAAGGCTTTCGTCGCTGTTCAACTGCGAATTCTTAAGTTCTTTGGGCATATCACAAGGAAGACTAGTACGATAGAACACCTCGTCGTACAAGGTCAAGTTGAAAGCACACGTCCACGTGGTCGTTCCCCTACTAGGTGGACGGATTCAATCCGTTCCGGTACAAATATGTCCGTCTCCGAGTGTTCCCGTGATAGCGCCAACAGAAATCGATGGAAGGAGATCGCAAGAGCTGCTGTGAAGGAATCATAACCACGACCACTCTGCCATGAGTGAACGAATAAGAAGAAGAAGAATAGGGATAGCGTTTTTTTAATTGATTTTTGTTAAAGTATCGGAAAAACATTAAGGTATGTAATTTGTTTAAATGATGGTAATTGCTGAAAGTGACCTTTAGTATAGCGATGTTCCTCCACGTTCCATATGGTGTCCTGGTGCGCGAGGGCCTTGTCCGCCACCACCTCGTGCTGGTTGAAGCCCCAGGCCGGCAGCTGGCGCCCGCTGTAGCTGTATGTAATATGTTTAAATGATGATAATTGCTAAGTGTTATACCTTTAGTATAGCGATGTTCCTCCACGTTCCATATGGTGTCCTGGTGCGCGAGGGCCTTGTCCGCCACCACCTCGTGCTGGTTGAAGCCCCAGGCCGGCAGCTGGCGCCCGCTGTAGCTGTATGTAATATGTTTAAATGATGATAATTGCTAAGTGTTATACCTTTAGTATAGCGATGTTCCTCCACGTTCCATATGGTGTCCTGGTGCGCGAGGGCCTTGTCCGCCACCACCTCGTGCTGGTTGAAGCCCCAGGCCGGCAGCTGGCGCCCGCTGTAGCGCAGCGCGGCCCCGGTCTCCACGTGTATGAGCCGCACCAGAGAGCGGATGCTGTCCCACGTCGCGTCATCGCTCTCGCGGTTCACTATCTCCACGCGCCACAGGTTCTGAGCCGGCATCGACACGTTGTAATCGATGTAGCAAGACACCTCCTGGTTTAACGAAATGGTCGTGTGTAACTTTTGCTTGCAACAAGTGAAACATCTTTGGTTTATTTTAACTCATTTTTCTGCAATGGAGAGAAAGTTAAATCCCAAATTTTTTCAATAAATTCTGCTAATTTTCCGTTACATTTATTAAAAAAATGCGCTCGCTACGCACGCGGTCTATTTTCGTAATTTATTTCATATTATCAATCAATTCTTGAGCCTAATAAAGAAATATTTTACAATAGGAACGGAACGTTATGCAACTTAATCAGCTTAGCAGCAGCATTCGGGTCTTTTGCCTGTTCTCAAAACCTCTAAAAATAACACAGTTAACAAGAAACCGGGTGGCCTTTTTTCTGCGATGTCGCCCCATGAGTAAAAGCTTTTGAAGTCCTCGAAGCTGCAGCACGCGAGGCCTAGCTCCGCGCGACAACACACCTGCGCCTGCGGGGACACCGGGGCGGCCACGTCGTGCGAGTTGAGCGCCCGGCTCGTGATGCCGTGCAGCAGCTGCACCGCCTCGCCGTGGCGCACGGCGTCGGGCGGGCTGGACACGGCCAGCGAGGCCTGCTCCGCGCGCTTCACGATCCACCAGTTGTTGACGTCCTCGAAGCTGCAGCACGCGAGGCCTAGCTCCGCGCGACAACACACCTGCGCCTGCGGGGACACCGGGGCGGCCACGTCGTGCGAGTTGAGCGCCCGGCTCGTGATGCCGTGCAGCAGCTGCACCGCCTCGCCGTGGCGCACGGCGTCGGGCGGGCTGGACACGGCCAGCGAGGCCTGCTCCGCGCGCTTCACGATCCACCAGTTGTTGACGTCCTCGAAGCTGCAGCACGCGAGGCCTAGCTCCGCGCGACAACACACCTGCGCCTGCGGGGACACCGGGGCGGCCACGTCGTGCGAGTTGAGCGCCCGGCTCGTGATGCCGTGCAGCAGCTGCACCGCCTCGCCGTGGCGCACGGCGTCGGGCGGGCTGGACACGGCCAGCGAGGCCTGCTCCGCGCGCTTCACGATCCACCAGTTGTTGACGTCCTCGAAGCTGCAGCACGCGAGGCCTAGCTCCGCGCGACAACACACCTGCGCCTGCGGGGACACCGGGGCGGCCACGTCGTGCGAGTTGAGCGCCCGGCTCGTGATGCCGTGCAGCAGCTGCACCGCCTCGCCGTGGCGCACGGCGTCGGGCGGGCTGGACACGGCCAGCGAGGCCTGCTCCGCGCGCTTCACGATCCACCAGTTGTTGACGTCCTCGAAGCTGCAGCACGCGAGGCCTAGCTCCGCGCGACAACACACCTGCGCCTGCGGGGACACCGGGGCGGCCACGTCGTGCGAGTTGAGCGCCCGGCTCGTGATGCCGTGCAGCAGCTGCACCGCCTCGCCGTGGCGCACGGCGTCGGGCGGGCTGGACACGGCCAGCGAGGCCTGCTCCGCGCGCTTCACGATCCACCAGTTGTTGACGTCCTCGAAGCTGCAGCACGCGAGGCCTAGCTCCGCGCGACAACACACCTGCGCCTGCGGGGACACCGGGGCGGCCACGTCGTGCGAGTTGAGCGCCCGGCTCGTGATGCCGTGCAGCAGCTGCACCGCCTCGCCGTGGCGCACGGCGTCGGGCGGGCTGGACACGGCCAGCGAGGCCTGCTCCGCGCGCTTCACGATCCACCAGTTGTTGACGTCCTCGAAGCTGCAGCACGCGAGGCCTAGCTCCGCGCGACAACACACCTGCGCCTGCGGGGACACCGGGGCGGCCACGTCGTGCGAGTTGAGCGCCCGGCTCGTGATGCCGTGCAGCAGCTGCACCGCCTCGCCGTGGCGCACGGCGTCGGGCGGGCTGGACACGGCCAGCGAGGCCTGCTCCGCGCGCTTCACGATCCACCAGTTGTTGACGTCCTCGAAGCTGCAGCACGCGAGGCCTAGCTCCGCGCGACAACACACCTGCGCCTGCGGGGACACCGGGGCGGCCACGTCGTGCGAGTTGAGCGCCCGGCTCGTGATGCCGTGCAGCAGCTGCACCGCCTCGCCGTGGCGCACGGCGTCGGGCGGGCTGGACACGGCCAGCGAGGCCTGCTCCGCGCGCTTCACGATCCACCAGTTGTTGACGTCCTCGAAGCTGCAGCACGCGAGGCCTAGCTCCGCGCGACAACACACCTGCGCCTGCGGGGACACCGGGGCGGCCACGTCGTGCGAGTTGAGCGCCCGGCTCGTGATGCCGTGCAGCAGCTGCACCGCCTCGCCGTGGCGCACGGCGTCGGGCGGGCTGGACACGGCCAGCGAGGCCTGCTCCGCGCGCTTCACGATCCACCAGTTGTTGACGTCCTCGAAGCTGCAGCACGCGAGGCCTAGCTCCGCGCGACAACACACCTGCGCCTGCGGGGACACCGGGGCGGCCACGTCGTGCGAGTTGAGCGCCCGGCTCGTGATGCCGTGCAGCAGCTGCACCGCCTCGCCGTGGCGCACGGCGTCGGGCGGGCTGGACACGGCCAGCGAGGCCTGCTCCGCGCGCTTCACGATCCACCAGTTGTTGACGTCCTCGAAGCTGCAGCACGCGAGGCCTAGCTCCGCGCGACAACACACCTGCGCCTGCGGGGACACCGGGGCGGCCACGTCGTGCGAGTTGAGCGCCCGGCTCGTGATGCCGTGCAGCAGCTGCACCGCCTCGCCGTGGCGCACGGCGTCGGGCGGGCTGGACACGGCCAGCGAGGCCTGCTCCGCGCGCTTCACGATCCACCAGTTGTTGACGTCCTCGAAGCTGCAGCACGCGAGGCCTAGCTCCGCGCGACAACACACCTGCGCCTGCGGGGACACCGGGGCGGCCACGTCGTGCGAGTTGAGCGCCCGGCTCGTGATGCCGTGCAGCAGCTGCACCGCCTCGCCGTGGCGCACGGCGTCGGGCGGGCTGGACACGGCCAGCGAGGCCTGCTCCGCGCGCTTCACGATCCACCAGTTGTTGACGTCCTCGAAGCTGCAGCACGCGAGGCCTAGCTCCGCGCGACAACACACCTGCGCCTGCGGGGACACCGGGGCGGCCACGTCGTGCGAGTTGAGCGCCCGGCTCGTGATGCCGTGCAGCAGCTGCACCGCCTCGCCGTGGCGCACGGCGTCGGGCGGGCTGGACACGGCCAGCGAGGCCTGCTCCGCGCGCTTCACGATCCACCAGTTGTTGACGTCCTTGAAGCTGCAGCACGCGAGGCCTAGCTCCGCGCGACAACACACCTGCGCCTGCGGGGACACCGGGGCGGCCACGTCGTGCGAGTTGAGCGCCCGGCTCGTGATGCCGTGCAGCAGCTGCACCGCCTCGCCGTGGCGCACGGCGTCGGGCGGGCTGGACACGGCCAGCGAGGCCTGCTCCGCGCGCTTCACGATCCACCAGTTGTTGACGTCCTTGAAGCTGTAGCACGTGACCTGCTGCTGGTGCGACGAGCCGCGCCCGTCCGCGTAGCGCACCGGGTACACGTGCGCGTGCGAGTGCAGCCAGCACGTGCGCCCGTGCGAGTGCCTGCACACACACACACACACGCACATACACACACACTTCAGACGATACAGGACGAGTTTTAAAGGGATATTTCTTTAAAGACTGAGCGGGAATAAATTGAACAAACGATGTTACTGTGTCGTTGACTTTCCCGAGACCCACAAAGGATAGCAAATTTTTATTTCACTTGACATCAATTCAAAGACTATTAGAAAGGACCGCAAGCTTTGTTTCTATGGCTAATCGTCGACACATGAATTATTACTAGAGGAAGGGAAGATAAACCATAGAAATTCAAAAATGTATAAGGAAATCAAAACTTGATTGAAACAATTTTTTTTTTAAATATAGAATACAGATAATTCTAATCTTACATAAAAAAAGTATACGCACCTCAGTGTGATTTGTGAGCCATGTGATACATGCAATGGTTGTCCTCTAGTAATGCTCGCGAGACCCCCTTTCAGTGAAGCTTGGAAGGCACTTGTCATCACACTATCATGTGGCCCCGCTTTAGGCAACATTGCCAAGTGTGCATAGAACACACCAATGTACACCATCAGTGGTATACACACTAGAACAACTAGTCTCCATATGGTAGATATGGCAAGTCTTAAACCAGACTCTGTGTGACCTATACGTCTCCACATCTGACGCCCAACTAGGAATATGGCCAAATAGTATGTGTACAGACCGGAATATTTTACTCTGAAATCAATTAAAGTCTTGATAATTTGTTAGTATACTTAAGTAGCGCCCAAATACAGAAAGATCAAATCTGATTTTAGACTTTTTCGGTACTTACTTGATTGTCTATTATGAATTATGAGTATGAACTTAACAACAACTCATAGTTAAAACTTGGATTTTTAACTTTACAGTTGCTTTCATAATTTTTTTGTTGATTTTGTTATTCTATTGTGATTAGTAAAATTAGTAAGTTTATGTTGAGTAAACAACCTGAGTTGAGTAAAAAGTGCATCTGGTACAGAAAGTTTCTAAAAGCCAAAATAATAATTTTAATAGAAGTTGAACAATTTGTACAAACAAAGCACATTGTGATGCAGTGACCTTATACTATACCACTTTCACTTGGCCATCTCATAATGGATGATAAAGGTCATTATTTGTTTATTTTATACATTCCTATCAATTAATATTTTTTTGCATAAATTTTTAAGGTCCTATACATACCTGAGTTCTTGCGGGAATTTAGTCATAATAGTCATAATACCTACGATTATCACCAATCAAATAACAAAATTATGTGAAAACCTTTGTAAATTTTTATAATTTATTTAGTTGTATATATATATAGAAAAAACTTACGAGAAACAGCATCCAAGAGAAAGAGCACCAATGCATAGCCATATAAGAGAGGCAGGGCCAGTTTTGCGAGTACTTTTGATGACACACAATATACCCCAAAGGCCAAATAATATTTGTATACTTTCTAGCAACATGAACCTAGATTGTGCTAAGAAAGAATTTTCTGTAATCAAAATAGAAAAAAATTAGTCTTTTTCTATTGGTGAACTAGATGCTGCAACTTGATTAATGTGAGAATTATAATTAAATATTATACTTTTCCAGAATCTTGGTGAGAAATTTTATCAAATTTTTTTTAAGCATGGGCTGGGATGGTCTGTGGTAAACAGATACACACTTTTTATGTGGTCCGAGGTTTGATTCCTCGATTGGTAAGTTTAGAAAATAACATTTTAAAAATTCACACAATTAGTTTCTTGCTGTCTACTAGTGTAATAAAGTGAAGACAAAAATGTGTTAGGGTAAGCACACAAGCGTAGGGTAGGGTAAGGGTGTAAGGCATAAGCCAACTAAAAACTTCCCAAGTTAGCATATTTTGACTGTAGTGAAGTAGTTTGGTCCACAGATACTGCAAAATGAGAATCATAGGAATGACATGAAAGGAACTTACCAAATAATACTAAGACTGCAGCAAGTATAGCAGTTGATTGATAAGTTGATATTTCTAGCATCAACTGATATGAAATAGCAACAAGCAAGCTACCACTAACAGCTGGTATGATACGCAGGGCTCTCACTGGCAGAGATTCTGGATAAGCAGAGCCAATTCTGTCAAATGTAAAGTTGCCGTCATATCCTGCTATATTTCCCGCCAAGTAAAGCATCTGCTTGCCTAATGGAGGATGAGCGTCAAAGAAGAAAACTCCCTTTGTGTATAACGTCACATATCTTCCATAATGTAATTCATCAAACCTAAAAAAGATACACAAAAATTAGTGCAAATTTTTATACAATATTTAGTGCAAATTTTTATACAATATTTAGTGCTAAAATTATTATAATTCCTTTGTAGTATCCATAAAAATAATTTAAATGTGAAAGGGTTTTTTTCTTGGTTAGTTCTTCAATCATGCTGCAACAGGGCATGGACTTAATTTTTTGCATGGTGGGTATAGATGATGTGTGACCTGTGAGACAGGCTACTTATTTTATTCTGGAAAATTAAACAGTTACACTGGGATTTTCAAAATCCTAGGGTTGGGTAATTCCTACGTCCACACAGAAGTCGCAAGCGTTTTCTACTATCCAATGCCAAAACATTAGGAATAGGCTTTTGTTTCATTATCTTTTTAAGTGTCTTTAAAATACTTTAAAAACTTACATTTAAAGCATTGAGGTATAATGTACTAACATACATATTACTTCAAATAGTTTAAAGTATATTTTATCCTTAATTTTTTAAATACAAATTTATGAACTAATATTTGAATCATGAAAAATTTTATCATCATATCTTAGCTAATAAAGACTGCTGTTCTAAATAATATATTACATTTAGTTAAATTGATATAAGGCTGTAACTAAATACTAACACAATGTATCTTGGGTCTTGTAGATTGTAAAGTCTTGTACAGAGCGCCGCTACCAGTATTGCAATAAAAACAAGATCTATTTTGATGTGAAGATATAAACTCTGGATTGGTGTAGCTACATCTTCCATAGTTGGTGTCGCCACTGTATTTGTCTCAACTTCATTTTCGGCAGGAGCCCCATCGCCCTACAATATAGAGACACAAAGAAACGGTATTTATTTTCACGAAACTTATATTTTTTGTTCTCTAGTGAGGGCTACGCGGAAAAATAAATGCGTTCAATTTTTCTTTACAAATTACAATTCTTTACAAATGCTAGCCTACAGGAAATGCAAATCAAATTACTCACCACTTCCCTTTTAATGATAGAACTTTTGAGGAAACATTTTTCGGATTCAGAAAGTTCGCTGACCTCCTTAAAAACTTTTCCAGTCTTTCGATTTTTAACAGATTTCTTTGAATCCATAGTGCTTTTTTACCTAAACTCGTGTTTGAGTGAGGTCCCTAGTTAAAAAGTCCATTCGTTTCTCGGATTAGTTTACATAAAAATAAAAAAAATGTACACATTTTCTGCCACTAATCCGCGGCCTTCGCACCGCTTCGCACTTCAAAACACTGACTAGAAAAAGAACCAGCCAGAAACAAACTCAGCTGGCGACCGCGTATCTCTGACAGCAACAGTGTAACAATCGCAATGACCTCTGATTGGATAACACTCTTCCACTATTGGACAAAATCCATTGACGCAGCAAGAATACCAAAAATTCAGCCAATCACAATAATTGATACTGTAACAATGATTGATAAGGAAGATACGCGGTCGCCCTGCTGACTGTGGCGACGCCAAATGTCAAATTTATTTGGCGCTTCCTTTTTAATTTACCCTGCAGCAGGGCGAGCATGGGCCGGGAGATTTTATCCACGGGGAAAGGATAAAATTTTTATCTCCTCCCTCAGTTTTATCCACCCGTAGAGCATGGGCATAGCGGTGGAAATAATATTCACGGTGGATAAAATAAGGGAAAGACTTGTCCCCGCAATTGTTGCCATTATAAGAAAATTATGGAAGTAAGATGTAAAATGCCACAATCCTTCAAAATTCATGTCAACTCTGTGTCAAAGAGTCATTATTTTTATCATAAGTCTGTGTTTTTGTCTTTGCTTGTGATTTTGACAATTAATTATTTTGGCGCTTCCTTTTTAATTTACCCTGCAGCAGGGCGAGCATGGGCCGGGAGATTTTATCCACGGGGAAAGGATAAAATTTTTATCTCCTCCCTCAGTTTTATCCACCCGTAGAGCATGGGCATAGCGGTGGAAATAATATTCACGGTGGATAAAATAAGGGAAAGACTTGTCCCCGCAATTGTTGCCATTATAAGAAAATTATGGAAGTAAGATGTAAAATGCCACAATCCTTCAAAATTCATGTCAACTCTGTGTCAAAGAGTCATTATTTTTATCATAAGTCTGTGTTTTTGTCTTTGCTTGTGATTTTGACAATTAATTATTTTCGTTTCGGCAAAACAAAGTATTCGGATTAACCGGTTTTACTTGGTTTATATTTATAATTTATTGTACTTAAAAGGAGCGAAAGCGAACATAAGTGCCGCCAAAAAGTAAATAGATACTATCCGTACCCCTTAAAATGTTTTAAAGTAACTATTGTTTTCCATATGAAAGCGAAATGTAAAGTGAACTAATTAACTTGACAAATCTTTCTGTTTACCTATTATTGATACTATTTTAAAACGTGTGCGTCTATTTTTATCGCCATATTCAACTTTTATTCTTTTCATTCAGATCAAGAAGCAACAAAAAACAAATAAATATGTTGGTCGAATTCATGTCGATATACGACCACCTAGGCACTGTGGTGAGTTACAGAACTGTAAGGGGCAAAAAGGGCGGACTCCCAGTGGCATAAACTTAAAGATATCATAAAAGATCATGGGCCAGACAGGACTGTCGAACAGTGGAAGCAGGTAAGATCACAAAATATTACAATTTTATACTTTTAGTCAGCACAAAATAAAATGATATATACTAATTTTATCGGCGAGAAAGTAATTATTATATTTTTATTTGCAGACTTGGAAAGACGATGCGGAGACTGTCCACACTGTTTCGGAAATTAACACCAAAGTGCTTAATCTAAGAACGAGTCCTCCATAGTACCCATAGTACATCAGCATTAGGCCAGAAAAATCAATGATTAGCCAGGCTAATGTGTGTACTCATTTTGTTTTAATATTGTGTTGTGTTTGAAAAATAAATTACAAAGGTTGAAAAGGTACAAATATATTTTAGTTGAAATATGAATTGATTAATTTGTCTCTTTTTTGTTGGGCAATTATCAGCAGCCTGGTTTGATCTGCAGAAGATGTGATGAGAGGATTGTTCACTTCATGTTACATCATAGCTGTTATCCATGGGCTGTTCCATTGGAATTCTGCAATATTCAAAATTAATTAATAATGTTTGGCAAACAGCACATTTTTACCAAAAAATTGTAATCTGCACAACAGGCAAACTATGTGTAGGATTCCAATAAACAATTTTATGATTATCAGTGTGTTTTTTTGTATTCCTTAAGTTATGTAAATTATCCCGCTAGATATTGTGGGCAATTCTGCTTAACACCATCTCTGAATTAAAATGACAGCATTAAATCTATTGCTGCACAATTTCGCAGGGAAAATAAATATAATATGAAAGTGATAGCCACTTAAATAGAACTGTCATTTAAATTTAGATATGGTGTAAAACAGAACTGGCCTCAAGGTTTGCTAAAGAAATCTAAGTTTAAAAATTAATTTGAAATATCATACCTAAAAGATAGTATTGCCCGATTTACATACAGGCATTTCAGTTCAGCTTTAACTTTGGAGTTTTAACTCTTTAGCTTAAAGATGAGCTGACTTGTCCTGGGTATCTTGCCTTGATGTTAATGATGAGGCAGTCAAAATCCACAGCCTGTAATATTCAATCATGAAGTAATCAACAATAGCTCAATGGTTAATGATTGTAGGCTTTATAATCAGAATGACAATAGTCTTGCAGGTCTCAGTAGACTATTGTCGTACCTATTTCTAGAACAAGCTTTACGCTTATTATGAGCGGAAAAGGAAGTATATAATTATAGCACATTTTTTAAAAAATACTATACTTGATTATTAAGGTTTTTTGATTAACTTTAATTGGCCTTACCAGTTCAACATTTATTGTAGACCATTTATTATTGATAGTTATTAGACGTATTGATCGCCGATGTAATTTTCTTTCTTGTTTTTCTATTTCTGATGCAAAAATGAGGTTCCAGAAGGCTCGAGACATCTTTTTTGTAATTTAATGGTATGAAAATAAGCTTATACCCACCTCCAATGACCGAGGATAAAATTGTCCCTTTCAAATGTCAAAAAAGGACAATTTTATCTCTTTCCCTTGCCCCCATGCTCTAGCCGGGGGAAGTTTATCCACTTTTAATGTCAAACAGGGATATACTTCTCCTTTCCCCTGTTGCCATGCTCTAGCAAAGGGACAAAATAATTTTATCTCTTGTCAGTGGACATAATCGGGGGATATAATTTTTGTCCCCTGCCCATGCTCGCCCTGCTGTTTGACATTAAAAGTGGATAAACTTCCCCCGGCTAGAGCATGGGGGCAAGGGAAAGAGATAAAATTGTCCTTTTTTGACATTTGAAAGGGACAATTTTATCCTCGGTCATTGGAGGTGGGTATAAGCTTATTTTCATACCATTAAATTACAAAAAAGATGTCTCGAGCCTACTGGAACCTCATTTTTGCATCAGAAATAGAAAAACAAGAAAGAAAATTACATCGGCGATCAATACGTCTAATAACTATCAATAATAAATGGTCTACAATAAATGTTGAACTGGTAAGGCCAATTAAAGTTAATCAAAAACCTTAATAATCAAGTTTTGTATTTTAAAAAAAAATGTGCTATAATTATACTTCCTTTTCCGCTCATAATAAGCGTAAAGCTTGTTCTAGAAATAGGTACGACAATAGTCTACTGAGACCTGCAAGACTATTGTCATTCTGATTATAAAGCCTACAATCATTAACCATTGAGCTATTGTTGGTTACTTCATGATTGAATATTACAGGCTATGGATTTTGACTGCCTCATCATTAACATCAAGGCAAGATACCCAGGACAAGTCAGTTCATCTTTAAGCTAAAGAGTTAAAACTCCAAAGTTAAAGCTGAACTGAAATGCCTGTATGTAAATCGGGCAATACTATCTTTTAGGTATGATATTTCAAATTAATTTTTAAACTTAGATTTCTTTAGCAAACCTTGAGGCCAGTTCTGTTTTACACCATATCTAAATTTAAATGACAGTTCTATTTAAGTGGCTATCACTTTCATATTATATTTATTTTCCCTGCGAAATTGTGCAGCAAAAGATTTAATGCTGTCATTTTAATTCAGAGATGGTGTTAAGCAGAATTGCCCACAATATCTAGCGGGATAATTTACATAACTTAAGGAATACAAAAAAATACACTGATAATCATAAAATTGTTTATTGGAATCCTACACATAGTTTGCCTGTTGTGCAGATTACAATTTTTTGGTAAAAATGTGCTGTTTGCCAAACATTATTAATTAATTTTGAATATTGCAGAATTCCAATGGAACAGCCCATGGATAACAGCTATGATGTAACATGAAGTGAACAATCCTCTCATCACATCTTCTGCGGATCAAACCAGGCTGCTGATAATTGCCCGACAAAAAAGAGACAAATTAATCAATTCATATTTCAACTAAAATATATTTGTACCTTTTCAACCTTTGTAATTTATTTTTCAAACACAACACAATATTAAAACAAAATGAGTACACACATTAGCCTGGCTAATCATTGATTTTTCTGGCCTAATGCTGATGTACTATGGGTACTATGGAGGACTCGTTCTTAGATTAAGCACTTTGGTGTTAATTTCCGAAACAGTGGGGACAGTCTCCGCATTGTCTTTCCAAGTCTGCAAATAAAAATATAATAATTACTTTCTCGCCGATAAAATTAGTATATATCATTTTATTTTGTGCACCTACTGACTAAAAGTATAAAATTGTAATATTTTGTGATCTTACCTGCTTCCACTGTTCGACAGTCCTGTCTGGCCCATGATCTTTTATGATATCTTTAAGTTTATGCCACTGGGAGTCCGCCCTTTTTGCCCCTTACAGTTCTGTAACTCACCACAGTGGCTAGGTGGTCGTATATCGACATGAATTCGACCAACATATTTATTTGTTTTTTGTTGCTTCTTGATCTGAATGAAAAGAATAAAAGTTGAATAAGGCGATAAAAATAGACGCACACGTTTTAAAATAGTATCAATAATAGGTGAACAGAAAGATTTGTCAAGTTAATTAGTTCACTTTACATTTCGCTTTCATATGGAAAACAATAGTTACTTTATAACATTTTAAGGGGTACGGATAGTATCTATTTACTTTTTGGCGGCACTTATGTTCGCTTTCGCTCCTTTTAAGTACAATAAATTATAAATATAAACCAAGTAAAACCGGTGAATCCGAATACTTTGTTTTGCCGAAACGAAAATAATTAATTGTCAAAATCACAAGCAAAGACAAAAACACAGACTTATGATAAAAATAATGACTCTTTGACACAGAGTTGACATGAATTTTGAAGGATTGTGGCATTTTACATCTTACTTCCATAATTTTCTTATAATGGCAACAATTGCGGGGACAAGTCTTTCCCTTATTTTATCCACCGTGAATATTATTTCCACCGCTATGCCCATGCTCTACGGGTGGATAAAACTGAGGGAGGAGATAAAAATTTTATCCTTTCCCCGTGGATAAAATCTCCCGGCCCATGCTCGCCCTGCTGATGCTATTGTGGCGCTCACAATTTAATGCATTTGACGGACACTTTTCAGAGATGTCCTCCTTACCTCTACATTTATTACCTTACATTTATTATTCAGAGCTATGTTTTAACCTACTTTGTAACCTACCCGTATAAATTATTCAGTTTTACTTAATGTACTGTCTGTACTCAAGACTGTCTGTAGACAAGTTTAGACCACCGACCAGAAAAAGAAGGTTTAGACCAAAACACTGTTCCAAAGAGTTTAACTTTAATAATATAGATAATGACTACGATCGAAAACAAAGCTCAAAGAGCTAGAGCGCAGATCCATATAGTTTGTGATTTAAAAAAAAGTTTTGTTTCTGTACTCTGTGCAGAGACAAGTAACTTAAAAGTCATGGAGGTAACAAATACATATATATTTGTCAGAGACAAGTAACATAAATATTTGTCTGTTTGTTACCTCCATCATCCATGATATAGGTTAACTCTGTGTTTTGTTTTCACATGTTTTCCGATCTAAATAAAAACTTTTAAATTTAAAAAATTATGAATGCCAGCGATGATAAAGTTTTCTGCCCAGTTTGTAATAGAGAATACGAAAAATTAATCATAGAAAAACATGTAAACAAATGCATATTCCTAAATAGTTTAACCTTAGACCATGCATCTAAAAGAAACAGTTCACATTTTGATGAAAACTGCTGTTCTCAACAAAAGAAGATTAAAATTGATGCAAACCCAGTTAGTAGTTCATCTTTAAATAAGACTGGACTTTTAAAGGTGCAAAAAACATATATAAACAAATTATTACAATATTTATTTTGATTTAATGATATTTGTTTTTTGTTTCAAACAGTCGCCTAAATCTGCAGTAACGCTGGAACCCAGTAAACAATCGTCAAATTCAACTTTTAATGATAGTAAAAATGTTCCATTAGCCGAGTCAATGAGACCTATGCTACTGGAAGATATTGTTGGACAGATTGAATCTTTTGGTGCTGACTCAATGTTATATTCCATGCTTTCAAAGAAAAAAATACCAAATATGATTCTATGGGGTCCTCCTGGTTGCGGAAAGGTAATATCTTTTATGTAAAAAGTAATGATAGTCTGTTTTCTCATCTTTCACCCAAAAGATTGGAAACAGTACATAATATATATATGGCATTTGTGTGAAGATTCACACAAATGCCATATATATATTTATAGAGGACTTGTCACTGAAATGTGTTTTGCATGTTTTCACAATATGTAACCTTACTATTGTGAAAATGTGCACAAGTCATATATATTGAGGCATTTTAACTTGAGGACATGTTAGCAGTTTCAACTTAGCCTCTAATTGATGGCATGTCTACATAATTTGTCTACATTGCAGTTTCTATTCACACAATTTAAATGAAGTTGCTAACAACTGCCTTGATTTATCATCATCATCTCAACCCAAAGCTGACCCACTACTAAGTACAGGTCTCCCATAGAATGGGAAGCGTTCTGGCACTGGCCAAATGTTATGGCACCTAATCCAGGTAATGCATATTTTATAATTAGTTGGGTTCTAGGACTACTGGTCTTTTTTTTACTCCACTACATAGTAGTCCATGTTATGATGTTGATGAAATCAGAAATTTAAAATACCTAACTTGACCCTGCTGGGGATCAAACTTGGGACCTCCCACTAATAAGGGTACGGGCACTGCAATGGGGGTCAGTATATTGCCCATAATATGTTATGAACATAATATATTGGAATGTTGTAACATCTCTTATTCTCCTTGCAGACGTCTGTGGCTAACATAATTTCCAATATTTGTAAAGAACAAGACCACATGAGGTTTGTCAAGCTATCTGCTACAATGTGTGGTATAAATGAGGTGAAAGAAGTGGTGAAGGTGGCTAAGAATGAAATTAAGTTCAAAAGACAAACTGTACTTTTCATGGATGAAATACACAGGTAAAAGTAATACTTTTAAATAGCATTACAATATTATTATTATTATTTAGCAATTAATATTGTAAAAGGCAGGTACCACTACATAAGGTATTGATAATAACATAAAAAGACAGTGAACATAAATTTATAGGACCTGGTACAAGCCCTCAATAGCAATAACATACCGTATTATGTATTGTTGCATATGTATTTCTTAATAACACAATATTTACTATGGTAGTGGTAAATATTTTACTATTAATAAATACCTATGCAAAGACATATTTACATTATTTCTTTTGAGGGGTTGTACCAATATACAAATTGTCCTTTATATTGCTGATCCTGTGTAAGTTATGACTTGCATAAAATGAATGATTTTATATCCAAATTATCATATCCGTCTGCCACCATTAAATATATGTTATCCTAGTGAGTGCCACCCCACCTTATTCACAACCTTATCCAACTATCTGCCACTATCCACCATCAGTCTGTTCATTATACTGCACACTGAAACTTGAAAAACTATTCATGAAAAACTGTTATAGATTCAACAAATTACAACAAGACACTTTCCTGCCACATGTTGAAAATGGCACAATAACACTAGTGGGCGCCACTACAGAGAATCCTTCATTCAGTTTGAACAATGCACTTTTGAGCCGCTGCAGAGTTGTGGTGATGAGCAAACTGACAGTGCATGATGTTCTACTAATATTAGAGAGAGCTGTAGTTAGAAAGGAACTGGCTGTGGTAGTTGATAGCATTAGTGATGAGCTTAGGTGTGGAGATGAGCAAAAGTAAGTATCTATCTTATTAATATGATAGATAAACTAGATGATGCTTGCAACTTAGTATGTTTGGATTTAGGTAAAGCAATCCCGCGGGAATTCTTTGATTTTCCAGGATAAAAAGTAGCCTATGTACTCTCCGGGCCCTTGAGAGTCTGGAGAGACTGACGACTTTTTACCCTGGAAAATCAGTGTTTCCCCGGAATTTTAAAATCCTTCAAACGGACGACGTCGTGGCTTTCCTTAAAATATAACCAGAAGTTATAAATAAAATAAGAAGTGCCCCTAAAGAAGTCACTTGATGATAACTCCAACCTCTCTGAAAAGGCTGTGTTAGGGAGTAGAAAAATCTTGATTTGCCTCCCATAAATCCTCAAAAAATAGGCCGAAAAGACTGGGACAGTGCCAGGCAATACATTGCATCACGGCATTGCATACGGCTCACTTAGTAAGTCCTGTCAGAGTGCTCAATCAGTACGGGTGCTATTTTACACACCGTCTTCATGCACGTGACGCGAACCGTGTCTTTTCTAATATTGTAAAGTATGCCGCGGAAGTCGTACGATCACTAGTAGTCGATAGTAGATCGTAGTCGTCAGTTGCAGCTGTACAAATCCCAATGCTACACGAATAAGCCAATAGTAAATTTTGTAAATGTGAAGGTGTGTAATAGAGCGTCAGTCGCTGCAGTGGGTCGCGGAGGTGTGCGACGGGGACGCGCGCGTCGCCCTCGGAGCACTCGAGTTGGCTCTTAGCGCGGCGCCGGAACACGGCCGACATGTCATCGGACTAGAAGACCTGAAGAAGGGGATCAAGGTGAGTTGTGTTGTAAGTGTGAGGGTGTGTAATGGAGCGTCAGTTGCGGAGGTGTGCGACGGGGACGCGCGCGTCGCCCTCGGAGCACTCGAGTTGGCTCTTAGCGCGGCGCCGGAACACGGCCGACATGTCATCGGACTAGAAGACCTGAAGAAGGGGATCAAGGTGAGTTGTGTTGTAAGTGTGAGGGTGTGTAATGGAGCGTCAGTCGCGGAGGTGTGCGACGGGTACGCGCGCGTCGCCCTCGGAGCACTCGAGTTGGATATTGAATAGAAGCAGGCGTTACTTTGCGGAAGTCCATGATAGTGAATGAACTAGAAGTTTAATTCGCTATAATCCGCTACAGTAGACAAATCTGTGTGGTACAGTGCGTGTCCTTCACCTGCAACATGCGACACCCACCACCCAGCAATTCGCACAGGCACAACACCACACCACACAAATCCTCCAAATCACTCTCAACGTACGTTTCACTCCGACACCGGAGCATCTTCAGGAGATGTTGACTCGACAATGCACGATTGTGAAGTGACTAACGTATCGCAAGTTCCGGCTTATATACCTTTTTGGCATGGCTCATACTGAAGCCCCGCCCCCTCCCCTATTACTGTATAAATTGAGTAAAGGTTAATTTGATAATTGAGGAATCATCAAAAATCGGGTGTTTATAAGCTTGAGTGTCCTGAATGTGGTGCCACATATGTTGGTCAAACTGGGCGCAATTTTGAGACGCGCTATAAGGAACATATGTCTGCTTATAGGAACGATCAACCACAAAGGTCCCACTTCGCTAAACACCTTTTGGACAGTGGACATGAGGTGGGCAATAACCATTCATATAAAATCCTGCATAAATGTAATAAAGGGTTTCGAATGAGCGTTTGGGAGCAATTAGAAATAATTAAACACAATAATAAAGGATTTGAGTTGCTAAATGAACAAATAAACGTATCAAATTCACCTTTACTCAATTTATACAGTAATAGGGGAGGGGGCGGGGCTTCAGTATGAGCCATGCCAAAAAGGTATATAAGCCGGAACTTGCG
This sequence comes from Erebia palarica, assembly GCA_964035005.1. Taxonomy (NCBI): domain Eukaryota; kingdom Metazoa; phylum Arthropoda; class Insecta; order Lepidoptera; family Nymphalidae; genus Erebia; species Erebia palarica. The sequence goes on along the minus strand of OZ035985.1, from coordinate 33,800,535 downwards.
ATACGTTAGTCACTTCACAATCGTGCATTGTCGGATTTGGAGGATTTGTGTGGTGTGGTGTTGTGCCTGTGCGAATTGCTGGGTGGTGGGTGTCGCATGTTGCAGGTGAAGGACACGCACTGTACCACACAGATTTGTCTACTGTAGCGGATTATAGCGAATTAAACTTCTAGTTCATTCACTCGAGTTGGCTCTTAGGGCGGCGCTGGAACACGGCCGACATGTCATCGGACTAGAAGATCTGAAGAAAGGGATCAAGGTGAGTTGTGTTGTAAGTGTGAGGGTGTGTAATGGAGCGTCAGTCGCGGAGGTGTGCGACGGGTACGCGCGCGTCGCCCTCGGAGCACTCGAGTTGGCTCTTAGGGCGGCGCTGGAACACGGCCGACATGTCATCGGACTAGAAGATCTGAAGAAAGGGATCAAGGTGAGTTGTGTTGTAAGTGTGAGGGTGTGTAATGGAGCGTCAGTCGCGGAGGTGGGTCGCGGAGGTGTGCGACGGGGACGCGCGCCGAGAGCGTTCTTCCGAAATTGGTTCGCTCTTTGATCTTAGCCATTCATCACTTTAACTATTACTTCTGCGTTGCATTGATTGTCAATGTTTAATGTGTGGTGAAACTGTGTGTATTGTTGGCAGCGATCGCACATGCTGTACGACAGGCAAGGCGAGGAGCACTACAACATTGTGTCTGCAATCCACAAGTCCATTCGAGCCAGCGATGACAATGCGGCATTATACTGGACGACGCGCGCGCTCCACGGCGGGGAAGACCCTATTTTCATTGCGAGGAGACTGGTCAGAGCTGCCGCTGAGGATATTGGTAAGTCGAACAAGCCGATAGCTTAATAAAAAAAAAGGTATGCAAAATCTGCAAACGTCTTGAAAAATGGTCCGCTATTTGTTTTCTGGCCTCTTTGGCGGACTGAAAGAAAGGGGTATTTTAACTTTCGGGAGTATGTGACTGGTTGATCAGTCGTCCTTTATCCCAATGCTGCCTTTTGCTCAATTTGTATACCGGTCATTGTAGCTAGAAGTAGCTTATTCTCATTCTCATTAGAGTTTTGTTATGAATTTCTGAGTATTATTATAGCTCTGCACAGAGTTTGAAAATTGGAGGTGTTAACTGGGCCCCGTGCCTTGGAGTAAAAAGTAAAAAAAGCCGTCGGTCCTCTTTCTGATCGGATCTCAAAACTTTCTGACCTCTGTGAAATCACAACCACCTACTGAGATATTGTTTACTGGACTAGAGTCGTTTATGTGTCCAACATTTCAAATATTGGATAGAAGCAGGCGATATTTTGCGGAAGTCCATGATAATGAAGGGAGCAGAAGTTTAATTCGCGGTAATCCACCACAATAATCAAATCTATGTGGTACTGCGTGTCTATGTGTACACATGTACACAGAAATCTTCCAAATTATTCTCAAAGTAGGTACGTTTCACTCCGATACCGGAGTATCTTCAGATGTTGACTCGACAATTGTATACAATCATGCATTTTCGTATGAATTGCGTTGAATAATTTTGAAGATTCATGAGGTGTGGTGAATATCGCAAGCAATAGGTGCAAGAATCAAGATACACACTGTACCACATAGATTTGTTTATTGTGGTAGATAATAGCGAATTAAACTTCTGGACCCTTCATTTTCGAACATTTCGGAAAACCGTTCTCGCTAACAGGGCTAGCCGATCCAAACGCGCTAGTGGAAGCGGTAGCGTGCTTACAGGGCTGTCAACAAATTGGCATGCCCGAGTGCGACGTGCTATTAGCGCAGTGTGCGGTGAGGCTCGCGCGAGCCGACAAGAGCACGGAGGTGTACCGCGCCATGAAAAGCGTGCAGAGTTCGCTGGCGGAGGCGAAGGGGCCCTTACCGTCTGTGCCGCTTCACTTGCGAAATGCACCCACCAGACTTATGAAGGACATGGGTGCGTATTTCTGGTCAACACGCTGGAATTTCTTGAATGTGAATTTGACAGGACCACAGGTGTATTAAACTGTGAAGAGCGTGCAGAGTTTGCTGGCGGAGACTTTTGATGGATTTGGGTACGTATTTCTGGCCTTTACACTGGAATTTCTTGAATGTGAATTTGACATGACCACAGGTGTATTGCACTATGAAAAGCGTGCAGAGCTCGCTGGCGGAGGCGAAGGGGCCTCTACCGTCTGTGCCGCTTCACTTGCGAAATGCACCCACCAGACTTATGATGGATATGGGTGCGTATTTCTGGCCATTACGCTGGAATTTCTTGAATGTGAATTTGACAGGACCAAAGGTGTACCGCGCCATGAAAAGTGTGCAGAGTAGAGTTCGCTGGCGGAGACTTATAAAGGACTAGCGGTCGCCCGCGACTTCGTCCGCGTACAATTTCTGCTTTACTATGAGATTTTCCCGCTGCAAGAGGCCTACTTATAGCAGCTATATAGCATCAGCAGGTTTTAATTATTTAAGACTAATAAGTCCTTAATGCTGACTTCAAAAACTTATAACCTTCATGCAAGCTTTCAACCCCTATTTCACGCCCTTTGGGGTGGATTATCGTAAAATTGGTTATTTGGTATTACTTAAAACTAATAACCTAAATCTTGATTTTCAAGTCTAACTACAAGAACATAGGACTTGCATACAAATTCTCAACCCTCATTTCACCCTCTGTGGGGTATGTTTTACGTAAAATTGCTTATGCAGTTTATTATTACTTAAAACTAATAACCTGGATGCCTATTATCAAGTATCTAACTTTAAAAACTTTAAATCCTCATGTAAGCTTCCAGCCCCCATTTCACCCCCTTTGGGGTGAATCCTTACAATTTTAATAATTATAATTGAATGAATTCCCTTGGTTTACCTATTTACTTTTATGTTTCAGGGTATGGCAGAGGCTACAACATGAAGCATCGGGACGAGTCCGGTCTCACATACATGCCGGAGGGACTAGAACATGTGAATTTTTTTGAAGACAGCGGCGGTTAGTTTTGCTGGTTGTTTTACTGGCGATATCATATCGACCACCAAAATGTGATAAATCTATTCTAAGTAATAAAAGTAAACAAACTACTATTTAATCTGTGTTAAATAAGGACTGAAACAATAACCGAAATAAGGGGTTTGAACACTGTTTTTGGAAACTGGATAAAACAGAAACGGAAACAGAAACGATACTGTAACCCAATCAATCTGTAACCTTTTATTTCAGTTAATAAGACGTGTTTTTATCTGTAACCCTAATAAACTGCACGGTGTGACAACGCGTTCTTCATTGGACTTTACACACACTGACACAACATGGCCATGTTTTTCTTAAAACAATAGGCATGATGACTGATTTTGAAAAATGGTCAGATTATGTTCGGAAGTATCTACTATTTCGAAAAAATATCTTATTTCAGCAGAAAAATAAGGTTTAGTAAATAAAATTGGCATTTGAAATTTAAATTTTAAAAATCACGCCAAAACGCTCGCGGGTGTCATGGCGTCGTTTGTGACGTCACTACTGTTTTTACCAATGTACTCTAATGTACTGTGTGCAGTAAACAATAAGTCTTCGTACAGCAATTTAGATATTTTGTGTGAATAATATGAATTCTAAAGTGTGTAAGTCGTATGCGGTCCCCCAGTGTGATAACACATCAAAATTAACTCCAAACAAGTTATTTATTCACGCGCCATTAAAAAAACAATGTGATCTAAGTGGCTTAATCTTGCACGGCGAGATCCTACAGCTATAGGGCTAAATTCTACTACTTATTTCTGCGAAGATCACTTGACGTAAGTTTTTGCTTTATTCTAATACTAGCTGATGCCCGCGACTTCGTCCGCGTGGATTGAGGTTTTTTGGTTCCCGCGGGAACTCCTTAATTTTCCGGGATAAAAAGTACATATAAATCTTCCTCTTGAATCACTCTATCTATTAAAAAAACCGCATTAAAATCCGATGCGTAGTTTTAAAGATCTAAGCATACATAGGGACAGAAGCGACTTTGTTTTATACTATGTAGTGATGCTGTTTTGCATATAGCACTAATAACTGCGAAAAGTTAGAGATGCGTGCCAAGAATCGAACCCCAGACGCACCGAATAGGAGGCAGACGTCATAGTTACTAGGCATTCACCGCTCATATTAAGTTATACCTACGGTATAGTTTTAAAAAAACAACATTTCTTTAACATAACCTCTATTATCTATATATAAATAGCAGATTTTACGGGTTTAGGACCTATAAATTATTATGTTATTATTGTACTTACATGGAAGTTTTGACGTTACGAAATTCTGCTGAACAAAAGCCTTTGTTTGATGTAAGATACTCACCCAGCATCAACAAATCAATCCTGGGCAAATTAGAGCTAGTAGCTTTGGTAACTCCTTGATCCCTGGCTAACGATTTTTAATTTTTTTATTTTGAATTCGGTAAAACAAAACTAGATTATGGAAATGATGTTTGGGAAACAAAAAAAACATGAAATTACTTGATAAACATTTAAAACACCTGTACTTATAGAGATTGTTTGCCGATTGTCAAAGCTCGAAAACAATTGTGACGTCATTCGCTTCAGTGGTGTTTTACACAATATGGCGGATTGCTGTATTTTATAGTTTTATTTTATCAAAATAAATAACAATCTCACTTGAAATAGAAAAATAAATAAGGTTTTTATAATCCATGAATCCTATTTCATTAGATAAATTCGTAATTTCATTGATTCTTGGATGCTGTCATCATGCCTATTGCAGCCATCGGTGCTTTCACCTTAGGTTTAAATTTGAATACGCGTCAACAGTAAATATGGCAACGTCGCTATTTCGGTTACACTTTAAAATACATTAAAACTATATTTCTGGTACTGATTCATTTCTGTTACAGAAATATAAGTTAACAGAATTAAAAACACATTCAAACGCGTTACAGCTTCGATTCTGTTACACTTATATTTCTGTAACCTTTGTTGTAAAATTGTACAGGTGACGTCAGACTTCTTGATCTATCAGAAGTGGGTACGGGTAGAGTAGCATAACAGCGGAAAGTGAGACGAGAGCATACGCCCGTACTTCCGCGTTTCACGCAACCACCAGTTACAACTTAACGGCCAGAGTGTGAGTTTTACGTATTCGGTCGCGATAAAGTTAATTACTATTTATTATACGACTGCCTGAAAAAAGGAGTATATTGTTTTCAGGGTTCATGATGTATGTATGTATGTGAGTTTTTATATTCCACCATAACTTCTGTACGCCTGAACCGATTTTGATAAATGAGGTATCGTTAGAATCCTTAGCTTATTCCAGGTGACATAGGCTAGTAAAATTAAAAAAAAATTGATGGGGTGACCATGGTCCCGCATTAAAGACTAAAGTTGAAAATAAGATTAACTATATTATATTCATCTAGAAAATGATGAGTAGATTCCAAAAATATATATAACACTAGTTCAATATCCAGTGATTCACAAAAAAATATCATTTATGGTTTTCAACTTTTTAGTTCGTTTTTTGGCAGGGCAGTCGTGTTTTTAATTTTTAAATTATGTGAAATTTATCGATGATTCCATACTAATCGTAGTTAACTTGTTGTCTTGATCGAATGAGAAGTAAATCACCCACTGATCAAGAATTTGGTTGCACCTTTTCGAATACATATATTATTTTCGTCAGACGAACATAGACTATCGATCACCTGAGCCTAAAGATTTCGATGAAAGTCGGACTGTTATAAAGAAGTGATTATTTGCTAAGTTGTTGGGGTCAATTCACACTGAAAATAATTGTATTCTGATAACGCTCTATCATCTCAAATGCCAGTAAATCGTCAATTGACCCATTGTAGTCAATGGGCGTCCAGACTTTGAAATGTTACAGAAAATACAACTTTTTAAAAATAAAAATACAATAATCTAGTCTTGGTTTTTTATTTTGTTAATCTCATTTCACAATTTGTATGACATGGTAAAAATTTACTATTTACAAGACTCACACATCACTGTAATATTACAAAATTTCACCTATATTGTACCTTGGAGCTTCATAATGCTGCATGTTTTGTATTTGCCACGATTATGTCCTATAGTTATAAAAATAAAATAACTTCGTATCTTAATTTACAACATTTGCTACTGCACATTGTGCACAATAATACATTTAATTTACACTTTGCCAGTTGTAAGTGGTACAACTGCGCTATTGCTTCTAACAAGACGTTGACGCGAGAACAGTCGCGCTGCTCGCCTATATCTAGAGAAGTATACCAGCAATTGAACTTCACAAGTCAGCTTGGGCAGAAGGTAATAACCAATCTTTATGTAACGAGAGTTACTCACGCTTTATGTAACGAGAGTTACTCACACTGAGCTCGCACAGCTCAGCGTGAGTAAACTAATTTCATCAGAAGACTCCATTACGATTGTTGTTTATTTGAAAATTTAAGTGGAAATTACACTGATTATTAAGTTTCTGAAATTGTTTCAAAGAACTACGCATTAGGATTGCTTTTTGCCGAAACTTACATTAAAATTGACTTGGTTTTGATACAGTATGACTTGCGCAAGTTTCATTGCTAGTGAATAATTCGCTTCATATATAAAATTCATTTGTATGTGTAAATACTTTTGCATTTTGTCACTTCCACATAAAATTAACAAAATGTATACTGTGCTATCAGCATGTATAAAGAATGGTTTCTCTTCATTTCTGACACATCTCTATAATGAAATGTGACCATAGTGCGTGATTCGGTTATGCACATCTCTGAACTGAATTGACAGGTCTAAAGGCAACCTATATATATTCCATATAAAAAGGTTAACACTGGATTTGGATCTGTCAATTTAGTCTTAAAGATTTGTGTACAACCATGTATGTACGCACCATTACCTTAGAACAGAATGATTGCAAAAATTTATACAATCTAAAACTAGGTAGAAATAACACTAACTTAGATACTAAACCGTAAGCAAACTATAGTAATAGCCTAAAATAAATTAGAATCAGACTTCTAATTTAGATTCTAAACGTGTAAGGAACAGAATACACAAACACGTCAATTTTTTTTCTATCAATTTGGGAACTCCAGTCAAAATTTTATAAAACAATAAATAATGATACACGTTAACAACTGTATAATGTGGAACGTCGGCAGATTTGAAAAAAAAAACATTATATATAAAGTATAATATAGCTAATGCTAAATTTTAACTTAGAAAACATAGTCGGGCCCGGCCATGTCGATTGCCCAACGGAATTTGTCGCGCTGTGTTTTGTTATAAATCTTTTCAATGGGAACACCGTGTTTTTTACACCTGAAACAGATATTAAATATATGTATTTACAAATTATATAGACATTAGGGTGCACTCACATAATATATCAGCATCAATTCGCATATCTGGATGGTTTTGGTCACTAACAATGTTAAGTCATAGCTTGTGGTGTGTGTATGTCACTCAGGATGTGTACTTAAGACTTGTGTGTATTTTACAGTTTAGAAATTGTTACAACATAATATAGCCAATTCTGTATAACACAATCTCTAAACTAAACTAAAATTACAGATGTAAATCAAGTTGCCCCTTTCCGCTGGGAGTATTAAGAAAGGGATGGCAATATAAATAGACCTGTCATTTTAGTTATTTTAGAGATGGTGTACAACAGAATCGGCCTTAATGTCACTTTATCAGCACACTACAGATCGAGACATTTTTTGGCAATCTGTCTTTTATTTGGTCATGCAGAGAGTAACTATTTTATTTATTAGTAGAGGAGAAATTAGTCCTCTGCTGGCCGACCGCGTATCTCGGACAGCTACAGTGTAACGATCGCAATCACCTGATTGGATAACACTTCCACAATTGGACAAAATCCATTGACGCAGCAAGAACACCATAAATTCAGCTAATCACAGCTATTGATATCGTAACAATGATTGATGCAGAAGATACGCGGTCGCAGGTATTCGATATATAAAACTCACCATGACACTGAGATACGTGGGTCGAGATAATTGAGCTTGGAGGTGCCTAGTGCGATAGTTTTGTTCTCATCGCGGTCTAGTTCCTGCACCTCTAACCTCTTCAGTTGCTCCTTAAGCCTTTCGAGTGCTTTCTTCTTCTTGTCGGCATTTAACTTCTCTTTGACAGAGCCTCGCTTGGCGGCTTTCATTGCATCGTGAAGGTCCGACTCCGCTTCATCTATTTGATCGCGTTTAGCTTGGATTTTCTCCTTGAGGGCTTCCATCGATTTAGAATGACCTAAAAATAATACATTATTCACTTTATTTGCTTCGCTGCAAACTCATCTGATGGTATACAATTTAAGATAAAAGTATTGGGGTAAGCCTGCACTGTGAAATGGATTTTCACAATTTGCATATGCCAAAGATACTGCGGGCCCGTAAGTCGTAATGGTGACAGAACATTTGTCTGTATTCCTAAACATTTAGTTAATTTAAATGCCTATTTTGTATGAAGATCATCAATGACCTTTTCCAATGTTTAAGCATCTACAAAAATAGCCTTTTTTAATAGACACATTGGTGGCGCGGGGTGTTTTCTTCTAGATTTCTTTTTGTAATCTAGACTTATCAGTTGATATAAAACTTATCTTAAATAGACTATAACTTAAATTGTTGCAGACAAATGTGATTCTACCTTTAAGATAATCAGTTTCTATGCAGCAAGATCATACTGGATCACAAGATCCCTAAGCTTTTACTTTATTTACATACAAACTTAGCAGGGAAGTTGTTTATTTGACAAAGTATATAATGTTAACTATTTACTACAATTATAATACTTTACCTTTAGGAACAGCCCGCTGATGGTTACACAGTATAGCAACTGCGCGATTTGCCCTGTTGTATGCTAATATCTTCTCTGGTAGGGAAGCGTCTGGATCTGTGAGCTCATCTAATTGCCTCTGCAACGTTATAGATGCGTTGTATGTACGGAAGACCTTGGCGGTCAGTCCGGGCATTAACTCCTTTAAGTGTTCATTTAATGTCTGAGTTGTCAATCGGTCAAAGAGATCATCGCTATCTTTTTTATTTTCCATGAAGTGCTCGAGATTCTTAAACACTCGTTTTTCTACTGGCACCTCATTGTAATATCTAATAGAATCTTTACCCAAAAAGTCGAAAACTACAACATAATCTTTTCCATCTTTTTCTTTGTGCAACTCTATGTGTTCGACGCGCAAGGAACAGCAGCCTACAGTGTCCGCTTGGTCGTCGTCCTTTTCATTACCGGCTCTTAACGCTAAACGATCGATAAAGTACAGAGCGACAGCTCGCTGACGGATACGCATTTCCTTAGCTTTCCAGTCTGCCCTGTATGTATCTCGTATTTTATCGATACATTTATGCAGTTTCCTAGCTGTTTCATACTTCTGCCAATCCTTTTCTCCCTTCAATTTAGAACTAGGGTTCAACATGACGTACTTGGCTTGTCCTTGAACATTTTCTGTCCAAGATGCCAGCCAGGTAACTGTATTATCATGCCTCACTTCTCTCCACTTGTGACCTGGGGGTGGTTTAGGTACTTTGCTATCCTTCGAACAGTTTATAAGAACGTCTTCAGGCATGACACGCTTTTTCAACATTCCCATCTTCGGATGCTCTCCGCGTCCTCGGAACAGCCCCGGAGGTTCTATTCTAAAGTTGCCAATTTTCTCCTTGTGTCCATCTATGGTGCAGAAACCATACTCTTTTTGGATTTCTTCATTTTTTGCTTTGAGGGCAGCTTTCTCTTCTTTTGAACGATTCTTATTTTTTTCAGATACACTTAGGAAATATTGCTGCATCTCTTTGAAGTCGCATTTTGATAGATCCTTTATAGTCTTTGCTTCTTCATGTGTCATAACTTTCTTCCAGTCGGTGAAAAAGTTGTTATTGAATACTGGCTTGGTTGTGTAGTCGTGGTCTAACATTCGTGCATAGAAGCCTGCTACTTCCTCTGCGTCTTCTGAGAGCCTCATCACTTTACCATCGTAGCGGAACTTCACATTTTGAGGCAACGGTTCATATGGTGGTGCAAAAAGGGGTCCTTTATGTTCCAGGAAACTCCATTTAGTACCATCATCTTTTTTAGATTCCTCCCACCTAGAATTTTTTTTTTTTGAGAATAAAAGTAAAAACAAGGGCAGAATTATCATTACATTGAATCAGGGTTTTAGGGAATATAAATATATAATTATAAAACATTGAATCATAATTATATTAAGACAACAAGATATCAAGATAGTGGTTTATCAATGAGAGAAGTTCTGAAAAGTATCTTATTCACTAAGTCACAGAGTCACAGAATAAATAGTAATCAATTATCTAACAATGTTCATCTGGGAGATACCATCCAGACTAGGTGTATAGCTCACTGTAACAACTGTAGCTTGTGCAAATTGTAAATATTTACGAACTAGAATCTGGTTGGTATTGTTTCTGGTATTATATTAACTTTAAGTAGTACCTATTTAAATTAAATTACACTGCTGTAATTTATAATTTGTAGGAATTATGGTTTCACTTATATGTTTCATTATTAAATATTATTATGCTTTTGGTCAAAATATATTTAGGAATCAATTGCACATTCTAAGTCAGATGATTGTTAAGAACTTTAATCTAGAACCTTATGTGGATAAAATATGTACTTTTTTCTAAGAAATCGTAAACGTCTTGTAATGATAATACTGTCACATGCTTTTTGAATTGGTTTAAGCTGAATTAATTTAATTGCAACCATGATAAACATTATATTATTTAGGTCAGTAAATTCTAACCTAAATTGTTGTCATTTGACATTTCATCCATGTGACAAATTCACATCATATATGTGGCGCCATCTTTTGTTGCTTACACAAACTAAGTGAGTTGCTAGTGTAAAAATATATGACAGCAGAAAAATATTATTTAACTAGATGCCCGCGACTTCACGCGAAGTTTTTAACGTTAGCTTTGTACCTGGATATGCCAATATTATTTCAATTATTGGGTGGCAATTTTTGTATTATGGTTAACTAGCCGATGCCCTTGACTAAGTCCGCATGTATTGAGGTTTTTGGTTCCTGGGGTATATTCAAGAACTCTTAAATTTTCCAGCAAGTATCAAAGTAGCCTATTTTATCCAGATCCGTTCAGCCGTTCTGGGGTGATTGAGTAACAAACATGTCCATACAAACTTCCACATTTATATTATTAGTATATTAGATAATGATGGATTAAACTTTAAAGTCAGTGCAACTTGCTGCATCAGCCACTTTTCTCAGAGACTAGTTAAACATAACAGATTTTCATTAGTTAACATGATTCATTTTAAAACTCAAATGTCGATTTAGATACAGTCCCACCAACTTATCTGGCCCGGTGGCCAAAATTGGAATAATTTTTTATAACTGTTTTAGTTTTTTTTTTATTTATTTTTTTAAGATTTCTTGGCAACACTAAATGTGATATCTGCGACGCTGTCACTGGGTCAGTTTAAGTTTGTGGGACTCAGTTAAACTTGTTTTTTTTTGAGGTATGGCAGTAAATTTCTTACCATTTCCAAACTTCCTGTTCTTCCGCCTCGCCTTTTTTCTTGCGTTTGGTGGGGCTGGGACCTTCATCTGGTTCAGACTTAATGCTTTTGTTAGATTTAGATTTTTCTGGTTTTTTCTTCTTCTTTTTAGGGGCTTCATCTTCTTCGTCGTCATCATCATCGAATACATCTTCAAAGAACAATTTATGTTCAACTTATACAAGAAAGATATTGTTTAGGCTCGTAAGTCTTGTAATTTGAAAAAATATTTTATTGAATTCTTTTGCTGTCCCATTTTTTTCCTTCGATAACATTCAATGATTTTTACATAAAATAGAGGAAATTAGCATTTTTGAAAAGTTTGTTAATTACATCATGCCAAAACTGTTTTTTGTAGTAGTTTATTTGTCAATGTTTTAATTATGATTGTTAATATGTATTTTTTCTATGTTTAGTGAATGTAAATATATTTTTAATTGTTTTCACCAAAAGTCAATGATTTCTGTTTCCCTGTATCTTCTATGGTTTTGAATTACCCCAGTTAAAAAACACAATGTGTAGGCCGTGTATTATATTACTTTAAGGCTTATGTTTAACTGCTTACCAAATAAAGTAAAAAGTTAAATCAAAAAAATACATTTCCTCAAATAACCAATAATTTCACATCTTGCTATCCTAATAAAAAAGCAAATGATTCAAAAAATATAATCATTCGTAACCCAAATTACCACCAAAATTTTAAATTAACCACATTTGACTTTAAAAGTTAGATCCTAACCTAAATTTAGGTTTGAGCAAATGTAGTACTTATCAAACAAGATTTGGTAATCATAAATTAACTACATTTGGTCTTAAAACTCTAAACTTACCTTTCTTGACCTTCTTTTTAGTTTTCTTGCGCTGAAGCAGAGGGGTGTCTTCTTCACTTTCACTGGCAGCTCTCTTCTTAGGCACATGGGCCACACGTTTTGACTGAGGGAACATGTATATACTTTTTCAATTTATAAATTAAAAAAAGAGGAGACTACACAAATATGAATAGACCTTTAAAACTCCTTAGAATGTTGCGGCACTACTTATGGGACCACAACTTGCAGGACTGGATGAGTGCTAAAACCAAAGTTGTTTCACTGTCTGGTATATATGTCACCGTAAGATTGTAAAAACCGTTAGATTATAATCTTACTCGCGAAATTGCAAACTGTCGAAAGATTACAATTTAACGCATTATTTTTTGGTAGATTGTAATCTATTAGGTATAACCCGACAGAACCTGATTAATATGTCGAACCCTAACCTAACCTACAAGAAAGACACAAGAAAACGTAAATACAATTAATATTTCAGACACTCAGAACATTGAACGGTTCACAATCTGTCGACAGTTTACAGTTTCGCGAGTTAGAATAAAATCTAACGGTTTTTACAATTCACTTCATATTAACTTCGAACGCTGGTGTTACGCGTGTGGCGGATATGTTAGCACTGCCCGTCGTTCGCGCGCAGGCGACTATACGTAGTGCCACCCTGTGCTTCGTAAGCACATTGTATCCCCACAAGAATCAACAACTTTATTAGAAAAAACTACACATTTGACTTGAGGTTGGTTGGTTCAACATTGGTTTAAAGTCATTGATACTCTACATATAATCCATAAAATCAAAGAAAATTTGGCCCGTCAGTTCCTTAAACTTTTTACAGAGTTTAAAACTATTTTTTTCGACTCAATATTTTAATGTATAGTTCCACCAACTCATCTGGCCCGGTGGGCAAAATTGAATCAAATTTTTTGACTGTTAGTTTTTGTTTTTAATAGATTAATAGATAACAGCGACGCTGTCATCGGGTCTGATAAGTTTATGGACTATAAGTCCTGAAGTATGACATTATTCATGTCAGTGGCAACTTCAGGATGTGTTTTCTCATGTTTCAAAATTCCAGTATTTCCTAAGAACATGCTTCAAGTATTGCTTAAATTGAAAAATAAAGACCTTTCAAAGCTTCTGAATGCATATTTAAAAAAGTTTGTGTATTGCACACAAAAAATCCTACTTTTTGAAGTAATCACTACCATAGCTACATACCAGAGGGATATCTTCTTCTTCACCTTCTTCACCACCAGATGCACTGTCATCATCCACAGGCAGCTCTGCGAGTGGGTCTTCCTTGAACTCTGACACTGAGAAGTCACAGGATGAAGCTGTGGTATTCACACTTGCATATCTATCATCATCAATTTCATGTTTGATTTTCTCGACTTTTGTGTCTTCCGGCTCTAACTTGGGTTCATCTACCTGTGAAGAATATTCTAGAAATTAAAATATTTGAAGCCACTGAAAAACAAGAAAACATCAAGTCAAGAGAAGTAATTAAAATACAAAAATTATGAATTGGAATAGTGCAACAAATAATAATTGTAATGGATAGGATAAATATTAAATACCTGTTCATACTTGCATATTAGTATTATGCATATCACATAATGTGTTATGATTTGCAGTACAAGAGGAACATGCAATGCAGAGTGCATTGCATTGCACCTACTTGTTACATAACATAACATTCAAATATTAACAGGCACCTCAAACTTTACTCCTTTTTATGTTCCTAATATTAATATATCCTACTAATATTATAAATGCGAAAGTTTGGATGGATATATGGATGTGTGGATGTTTGTTACTCAATCACGCCCCAACAACTAAACGGATCTGGCTGAAATTTGGCACAGAGGTAGATTATAGTCTGGAATAGCACATAGGCTACTTTTTATGCCGGAAAATAAAGGACTTCCCGCGGGAACCAAAAACTTCGATCCACCAAAAATGTTGTGGGAACCAAAAATGTCGCGGGCATTAGCTAGTTCATTATAAGGTTTCAAACTGTCCCTGTTAGCATTGGAATTTCGAATAGGCTAATATTTTGTTTTACATAATTACAAATTGTTAGGACCTTTAAATACAAACCCGTGATTTTCAAGTTTTAACAATATATTTTTTATTGTTGTACCTATATTTATTTGGAAGTAAATAAAGTGATTTGCGATTAATCTACTTGGTTAACGTAAAAAAGTTGCAGTAAAATATTTTGGTCTACATTATAATGTTTTGGTTTGCAATAGATAAAAAACATTTGAAACACTTGATTTGCATTTAATCTTAAAATGATTTGCAAATAAAGAATTAGTTCGTATGCATTATGTATTTGCCAAATAAATAGTTACAATGCAAAATAATTACTTGGTTGGCAAGATAATACGTTTCGTTATTGGTAAAATAATATCTACAAGCTTAAAAAATATGATTAGCGCTTGTGTATTGAAAAATTTGCAATACGCGGCGCGGTAGTCAATGTAAATACATTTGCCACTGCAAGGAATCAAAAAATGCTCTACTGAGCATTTTCACAAGTAAAACTTTTTTGCTGTGCAAAAGTTGTGCCTATTTTACACTTAACAAATATAATTTTGAATCACTTAAAAACTTTTCTTCTTACCTAAATTTTACTAAATTCGAGCTTCCTTAATGCAGCTTATATACTTAATTAGCTTTACGACATAATTTCAAATAACTTTAGAGCAAACCATTAGACATTATTTGCCAACCAATTATGATATTTTTGCAGACAATAAACAGCAAACCAATTTCATATATTGGCTGACAGAACACATTTTATTGCAAGCCAAAATATTAATACTTTGCCAACCAGCTAAATGATAGCCTATTTATTTTTTTACCTCCATAGGCTCCTGTTTTACTGTAGAACTATAATCTGCCTCAGATTTGATTTTTTCTAGCTTCTTACTGCTGCTCTTTTCCTTGTGTTTGCTGGAACTAAAAGAAGTTTTGTTGACTAACAGAAGAGCTCTCAAAGACCCTGGGCCTGGCCTGCTTTGGCCAACAGTTTTACTTCTATTTTATTTGCATAATAATGATAATTTTTGTTTGTTTTTTGTTTTCTTTACCTAAGAAATTGCTATTTTTTCACCATCACCATTGCCCACTATCAACCAACATATCAGTGGATTAACTTGAAATACTAGATTTGTAAATTTTTGTAAAATGCTTCCAAGTACTTGTTTTTCAAGAACAGTTATCTATTTGTATTTTTCCCCCCAATATCATTGCATTGATTGCATGTTTTGACATGAAAACTGTGAATCTCACTACTTAAGAACAAACAACAACAAAATTCAGTTAATAATATAATATTTAGATGCTGGACAAAGTTAATAAGATCCTGAATATCTATCCCTTAACTATTAATAAATGCAAACATGTTGTTTCAATGTGGCTTAAATCACTGTCATACAATGATGTTGAAGATTTTATTAAATGATTAAACACACAAAATGACTTAGCACTAAATCATAACAGACACAACCAATCCTCACACGATCTCTATCTCTCTCACACACACACACACACACACACACACACACACACACACACACACACACCAACACACACACACACACACACACACCAACACACACACACACACACACACACACACACACACACACACACACACCAACACACACAAACACCTTTGTTATTGTTACCGTGATAATATGTTCCTACTTATATTCTCTCATGTATACTTATAATAATATTGTAAATTGTTAATGTTATACTGTGTCGATACTTATTCTCTGAGGTAGGCGTTGGTGGTTGCGCATCAGTTTATACTATTGCAACCATTAACGTTCTATAGGTATATTTTAGTGCTCTTTGACTGGCAGTAGAGGGATATCAGTCCTCCAATTAATTCAGTCCTTGTTTTCCAAGATGAGCCGTTTTTACCCCACACTGTCACTTTTTGCACAAGTTATATAAGCCAATAGCACTTCATATTAATTACAGATCATTCTTACCTGTGTTTGTCTTTAGAACTAGAGTGCCTATCCTTTTCACTTCGGTGTTTGTCCTTTTCGCTCCTATGGCGGTCCTTGTCACTATCTTTATCTCTGTCCTTTGATTTGTGTTCCCTGTCTTTAGAGGATGAGGACTTTTTATCGCCATCGCTGGATCTGTGCTTATCTTTATCACTTTTCTCTTTGTCTCTGTCACTTCTCTCTTTGTCTTTATCCCTATGCTTGTCCTTGTCACTTCTGTGCCTGTCTCTATCTTTGTCCTTGTCATTACGCTCCTTGTCTTTGTCTGAGCGTTCCTTCTCTTTATGTTTATCACGATCCTTGTGATCTTTGTCGCGGTCTTTGTCTTTGCTAGAGGACTTGTGAGAGCTGCTATGACTTTTGCTGCTAGAATGTTTATCTTTTTCTTTATCTCTGAAAATAAAACATCTTACGTAAGATTATCATATACACAGTTTAAACTATATTTTCATGTACACAAAGTGAGAAGCTTAGAATGGAATAACTTTATTAACTGATTATAGGTAAATCTGCAGGTAGCAAATAGAGAAAAATAGTAGGCGAATTTTTAGAATGAAATTATCTTTCAACCAGGTCAAACATACGCACAGTTCTCTAAAATATTTAAATAAGTTTCAAAAAGTACTAACCTGCTTGAACTGCTACTGTGTTTTGATGAGCTCTTGTGGTCTCTGTCTTTATCTCGGTGTTTATCTTTGCTTGACGATTTGTGGCTACTTTTGTGCTTCTCTGAGCTGCTATAACCATTGTGAATACCGTTCACGTGTTCACTTTTATTCCCATTTACCTTTCCCTGTGGATTATAAAATACTGTCATTAATATTGAAATAAGTTTGTGTACTTTTTGATTTACAAATTTCAGATAACGTGTCTGAATCTAGACTTTTCTTTAAAATTTTATATTTTTTTTAAACTAACAGTCTTGTCGACGCTTTGCTTCTTTCGTATGCGAGAACTATACGAGACGCCATATTGGGACTTAGAAAATTTTCGCTTCGTAGCACCAGCGAACACGAGTAAATAGAGAATTCCACGTATCGAATCGACTCAAATGATGAATAAAATGAATCTTCTGGAAATTTAGAATTCAGATGGGAACTTACTGCATCACAATCATTATCACTAGCTGGATTTTCAACACTCATTTTGTCTACGTATACGCCGTTTATCGATGAATGGTGAACATGAGGCCGGTCGACCGAATGCAATAATTTCTCTAAGTGCCGCGATGTGACGAATGCGCATGCGTCATTCGCAAATATCAGCAACTTCGGGCGAATGAGTTCTTTATTAAAGTTCAATAATCTAGAACAACTTCATACTATTTTACAAAAACTAGTTTATTATTTGTTTCAGTAATAAATTCTAAATCGAATCAAGTCTTAAATATTTACACATAATTTTATCCAGAAGCATATTAATTTATTCTAGATTATCAAAAAATTCGCTAGATGTACGATTGACAAATGATTAATTTTATGTCAATTGTCAATAATTCTTTCATTTTAACTTTCACTTCCATTCATTCTATGCTCAAGAGTTTTTGATTCATTGTTATTGCTCAGTGCTCTATTAATTTTAAGCAACTTTTAAGATTCCCCTTGTAACTTTGTGATTTATATTGAGAAGGAAACATCATATTTAAATTGCAGCTTCCGATAGGTAAAATGGCGTATGGGCGGAGCTTACGCTGGGGGTTATAGGCCTATTACACTGCACTTACCACAGCGCCTTGAGTTAAAGTGTGGGCGTGGCCGCTATTTAGGAGCGTCGCTAAATATGGACCCTTACTTCCTAAATCTTATTACACTACACTGACTCAAGAGTAAGGGTCCCTGTGATTAGTGCAGTGTATTAGCACTATTAGGGCTGATATTATCGATACTTATATAATCGATATGTCACCGTAAGATTGTAAAAACCGTTAGATTATAATCTAACTCGCGAAATTACTAAACTGTCGAAAGATTAGAATTTAACGCATTATTTTCCGGTAGATTGTAATCTGATAGGTATTTAAACCCAATAAAACCTAAGTTCCCGGCCTGCGGCCGGGCACTACTTGGTTATTTAAGTCGAACCCTAACCTCACCTACAAGAAAGAGACAAGAAAACGTAAATAAAATGAATATTTCAAAAATTGACACTCAGAACAGTTTACAATCTTTCGACAGTTTAGAATTTCGCGAGTTAGATTAAAATCTAATGGTTTTTACAATCTTACGGTGACAGATATAAAATTATCACAAATAAAATTAATAAATAACTAAACATAACATTTTGAAAAATACTATTATTCGTATTTTATAATGAACTAGCTGATGCCCGCGACTCCGTCCGCGTGAATTGAGGTTTTTTGGTTCCCACGGTCATTTTCCGAAAAAAAAATAGCCGATGTACTATTCCAGACTATAATCTATCTCATCCATCCATCCATGAATCCAATATTTTGCGTTTATAATATATGTGTAGATGACGTCATATTATGACAATTGCGCGACACGTTCACGCAATAACATAATACACCTGTCTCGTTCGAAAAGTAAGAAAAGTGAAAATATAGTTGTACATGTTTTATTAAAAAAATGCATCCCACTACAGCCCATTAACGTCCCACTGCTGGGCACAGGCCTCCACTCTCATAGGAGAGCGGGAATTAGAGCTTAGACCCACCACGCTGCTCCAATGCGGGTTGGCGGGCTTTAACGACTATTATCATGATAGTGATAATAACCAGGACCGACGACTTAACGTGCTCTCCGAGGCACGGGGGTGAAAACACCGCCAACTTTCTAACTCCGGGCTAGTACTGGGAATTTCTAATCAAAAAAACCCGATACTTAATTATGACCCGACCCGGGACTCGAACCCGGGACCTCGTCGCCCGCAGTCAAACATGTTAACCACTAGACCAACGACGCAGGCAAAAAATGCATCGTATACCTTTATTTTGAGTAAAATGCAACATATCCTCTCCTATTTAACTAATCAAAGTTTCTGATCGTCTCTTTGGTTGTCATTGGTCGTTGTTAAATATTGGCTCAGAAGGACTAGAATCCACAGCTGTTACCAGAAGGAATCAGTATAAATTTAAAAAAATATATTATATGTTTGCACAGAGTACAATATATATACTGGTATAGAGTTGCTACTCGACTTTCAATGTACAGCGACATCTATCGGGAAGTTGTCTAACTAAAATATGTATATATATATATACCCATATCACAATGCAATAGTACTTTAAATTACAAAGTGTATTGTATAATAATTTATCTTAATTATTACAAGATCACCTAATTCTGCAACTGTAGAATTATGTGACCTTGTAATAATTAAGATAAATTATTATACGATAAACACAAACTGTAAAGATGTTCAGATGTTAGTAAATGAAACGCATGTTGATTGTTTTCTCTTATATTCTCAATTACAAAAAATATACATAAAGTATAACAATTATTCCACAGTTTCATGTTTTTCACATCGTACACACTTAATACACACTCTATTAATATAGTTTCACATTGTAACGAATTTATCAAAAAAATAATATTTTTGTCCACCCGGCACCCGGCATGCCAGAAAACGTCAATGTCAATGTCGAATTTCAAACTTTAAAATGGCGGCTGTCCACGTTTGGAAATTAAAACACAAATGTTTCATTAAACTTCTAACTCATTCCACTAAACATTTATAACTAATAAATCTTTATAAATTAACTAAGATAACTCATATTCTGCTCAAAAAAAAAGTTTTATGTATTATTAGCTTTGTGTTTATTTAAATGGCAAAATCATTAATTTATCTAAAACATAAGCTTCTGAACGAACACTTATTTCAGCGCCATCACAGACCCTGATCACAGACTTTTAAGTATACATACTTTCAATACAAGATAAGCGCCATGAGCGCCATCCTTTAGGGAGTTGTGGAACTAACATCCCCATACAACAAAAAAATGTTCTAAGTGTAAAGGCCCTGTATGTTTGTTTCATTTTTATTCATTATTTTTCTTAAATAATCGCAATAAAGTGTAATTCTGCCAGAATGTTACTTTTGTAACATTTTACGTTACTTTTAACCCTCTCATGTTACCTCCATGTTGCACGACTCAAAATGTTACTTTTACGTAACTTTTAGGACTTCATAAAAAATATTTATTTTTTTCCCGTAATAAATAATAATCGTGAAACAGTGTTGCCAGATCATCGGAAATAAGATGATTTCAATCTTTTTAGGCATACTACTCATGTTGATGTCTCTTTATTATACTCACAGGTATTACTATACATGCAAAGTTTGCCATTCAGTTTTGTCTTTAGGTAGGTATAGTCTATTATATAAGTAGTAGGTATTTTAAGGACAAACAACATTTACATTAAACTAACATAACTACTATGCATTTGATTCATGACAATGTGTGCTTCAATTCGCGTCAGTTTGACCATATTGCTCAGGATACAAATTTGGGGATGCCGTGATGTACATAAGCAAAGTATCGAATTATACAATTTTTTCACGGATACATGCTTTTCATCTGGTTCTTAATGCACTAACTTTGTCTATCACTCATTTTTTTCATGTATGATGTGGTGGTGAATGATATATTGCATGTTTTGCTATGGTACCAAAAAAAGGAAGATAGAGAAAATATAGTTAGCTCAGTAAATGAGGCACCCCCTGAAAAAAAGATGCAAGTTTATAATTAAAAAAAAAATGGCTACTAGACATTGCATTTAAAATTGGATGTCAAAAAGGGAACAAAAAAACGACTCAATTACGGCCTTTTGTACAATTTGTAATTGCAATATAGCTACTCAACCATAAGCCTGCTCATAAAAAGCATCAAAATACAACAAAACTTAAACAAAACGTTAACGCTATTAGTAAAACTACTTACAAACAAAGTTGTAGCTATTGAAAGATATTAATTCTAAATCGGTTGATATATTATTTATACATTACTTGTGTTTTTAATTTTCAGGATCAGCTGTTAATTTACAATTATTTCGATTCTTTCGAAGCATAACTAAGGGGACAGATTTTTTTTTAATTTTTGTGTAATCAAGTGCCATATTAAGTGTATTAGTTTCGCATACCACATAATAAAAGGTAATGTTACTTTTCTCGTGAAAATGTTACATATAGAGCTATCTCATGTTATATTTGACTATCTGCCACTGGCAACACCATGGCAACACTGAGTGTAAAACTTAAAGGCCAATACCAAGCCAAGCCATTAGCCTCAGAGACAAGTAGCCACAGAGTACATTATATATCAAGTAGCCTAACTTGAAGCAGAAAGGAGAACCTGTGCTTTTTATAGGAGCAATTTTTCATAAAAACTGTAGAAACTATATAACTTAGAAACAAGAAAGAAGTAAGAACGATTAAAATGAGTGGAAATTTAGAAAACAGTGTCTCAGTGTTAAGTAAAGAAAATGCCAATGATGCAGATGAAACAACTAATAAAGACGAGGATGAAGTGCCAGCAAAACGCGCTCGCTCTCACGCTAACCTTGTCGCTGCTCATTACAATCACCTAGAAGAGAAAGGTGTCCAAGAAAGATTTAATTCACCCATATTTTACCTCAGAAACTTTAACAATTGGGTCAAGAGTGTACTCATACAAAATTTCACTGACGAATTACGGGAAAAAGACTATGGTAGAGTGATAAGAGTACTCGACATTTGCTGCGGCAAAGGCGGTGATTTAGGTAAATGGCAAAAAGCTCGTGCAGAACATGTTGTTTTTGCTGACATAGCAGATGTTTCAATAGATCAGTGTAAAAGTCGTTACGAAGACTTACGAAGACGCACGGGGCGTTTGTTTTCAGCAGAATTCATCGCAGCCGACTGCACTAAGGATGTGCTACGACATAGATACAAAGACCCATCAATAAAATTTGATTTAGCCAGCTGCCAGTTCGGATTACACTATAGCTTTGAAAGTTTAGGGCAGGCTCGTCGCATGCTGTTGAATATAACAGAGTGCCTTAAACCGGATGGTTTTTTCATTGGAACTGTGCCTGATGCATATGAAATTGTTTCTCGATGTCAAAAATCAAAGGACAATACATTTGGAAATCGAATTTATAATATAAAATTGTTATTTGATCCCAAAAATGGATATCCCCTTTTTGGAGCTAAATATGATTTCCACTTGGAAGGAGTGGTTGATTGTCCTGAATTTTTAGTAAATTTTGAGCTTCTTGTTAAGCTTGCTGCTGAGTATGGCTTAAGATTAGTGTTTAGAGCAGGTTTTAATGGCTTTTATAGGAAATATTCTGATAAGTATAAATTCTTATTACAAAAGATCAACTGCTTTGAGGTTTACCCACCATTGTCGGGCAAGGAGTTGATTGGAAGTGAATCTGAATATGCACATGCAAAGGCCTACTTAGACAAAAGGTCAAACAGTGATGGAACTTCCCTTGGTACTATGAGTACATGTGACTGGGAAGTAGCCAGTGAGTATTTCAAATATATTTTTTTGATATCTTTTTTCAATCAGGTTTTTAAATATAGCAGTTTTTACTTGGGTGGAATTCCTGTAAATCCTTTATTCATCACATATGTCATTTTGGGGTTTCATTATCTGAAGAACCTACTTGTAAAATCATGTATAACTTACATGTAAAAAAAGTTTCTAGATCAACATCTTCACTGTGCAGTTGCACATTGTTGCTAATCACTCAGTTTCTCCTTTTATATCATCCTACCAAAATTATACTTTCAAGAGTGGTTTTGTTTGTTTTTTGGTTTATCCTAACTACAGTCACTGCAATGAAGGAACAGATTCAGAATGTCTGTATTAATTAAAGACCTGGAGAGTAACATAGGCTTCTTCTTATCCCAGAATAGCAAAGAAGGGAAGCTTGCATGAGATTTTTAAAAACTTCAATCCACACTGAAAGAGAGTTAAGAGAGACAAGTAGTATGAATAGAAAGTAATGTATTTTAATCTTTTTATTTCCAGCATTATATTTGGCGTTTGCATTTCAAAAGTGCAAGCCCACATCATGGGATTCCAGTGGAAAACCTTTGTATGCAGATTTAGATGGCACCTTCTAAAACTGAAAAATAGTATTTGCAAAGTATTTATGTCTGTGAAAGATGGTAATGATCACAAACTTTATGCAAAGTTGTATTTATGTAATAATTCTCACACAACTCATTCAGTGCCAAGCAGAAATTGTAATATTTGTTAGCATGTTCACAATAATAAATGCAATAGGCTAGAATTTATAATAATATTAATATAAGTACTCATTGAATGAAATATAATTAGAGCAGGAATTCAAAAATTGGTCTCAAATTCTACATGGGTTATAATGCCCTAGCAATGCATTACATGCAGACAAGACTGAAGAGAATTTTTTTTTCAGCCTTATTTGCTTTTAATAAACTTGTTCTTGGTAGTACTGTCGAGTGCATAAAGAATGTGCAAACAATATGTAAATCTACAAGTTTTTCATGGCTGTTAGTATTTTTTTCACAGAGTAATTAATATATTTGGCCGCTTTGGCAGCAGTGGTGAGAATAGTGCCAGGGGTAATTTGGGAATTTATAATTTTTAAATTGTCTCGGGTCTGGTGTCTGGTGGGGAGGCCTTGCTGTGGTTAATTACCACCATGCATTAAGAAAGAAAAAGAAAAAAGAAAGAAAAGCTATTTATTCTCACATTGTGCCACACATTAAAATACCTTATGGTAAACGTTACCATGGCGCCTGCAGCACCTGAGCATTAATCTCATGGTCAAGTCCTACAGACACCCTGACAATGCTTGTTGTGTGTGGCACAACCTGAAAGAAGGCATCAGCTCAACATAATGCAGAATGCCTTACAATAAATTAGAAGAGCATTCTGCGCTGATTTTCAGCTGGAGCCCTACTCCAGGTGACGCCACGGCTTAATAACTATATCTACTTATTATTACTACCTATTCAATTATTCTAGTTATATTTAAGGGCAGGTGAATTTAAATTCGAATTAAATAATATTGCTACAAAATAAAACCAATTTATATAAATAAACAGCACATGCAAAATTAACCTATTTATAACCAGATATTTTAAAAATAAATAAATAAGAAACATCATTGTCTAAGACAATTATGTATATATGTTGTCGTAAGATTGTAAAAACCGTTAGATTATAATCTAACTCGCGAAATTTGAAACCGTCGAAAGATTGTGAACCGTTCAATGTTCTGAGTGTCAATTTTTGAAATATTCATTGTATTTACGTTTTCTTGTCTGTTTCTTGTAGGTTAGGTTAGGGTTCGACATAAATAATTAGGTAGTGCCCGGTGCCCGATAGAACCTAAGTGCACTTAGGTTCTATCGGGTTAATATACCTGACAGATTACAATTTACCGAAAAATAATACGTTAAATTGTAATCTTTCGACAGTTTGCAATTTCGCGAGTTAGATTATAATCTAACGGTTTTTACAATCTTACGGTGACATATATATTATGCTGTTTATAGATCATGATGTATTGATGCTACCTATCTATTATGTGAAACATATATCTATAGCGATTGGTCCGAAATTATCTTTAAAAATGTATATCAGTACCTCCTTAGGCACGTTAGTTAAGTAGCAAGTTAGTTGTCAATAAACAGGTTACGAAGATACCCGCATTTGAATTATTAGTCCCGTCAACGAAAAGTGAACCTTAAGTTAATGTACAATCATAATATTGTAAACTCGAAAGAAAAGAAAACTCCACTACATGATCCTGGAATTGTAATTGTTTCCACCACTACAGCCCATTAGCGTCCCACTGCTGGGCACAGGCCTCCACTCTCATAGGAGAGAGGGAATTAGAGCATAGACCCACCACGCTGCTCCAATGCGGGTTGGCGGGCTTTAACGACAATTATCATGTTAGTGATAATAAGCGGGACCGACGGCTTAACGTGCTCTCCGAGGCACGGGGGTGAAACACCGCCAACTTCCTAACTCCGGGCTAGTACTGGGAATTTCTAATCCGAAAAACCCGATACTTAATTATGGCCCGACCCGGGACTCGAACCCGGGACCTCGTCGGCCGCAGTCAAACGTGCTAACCACTAGACCAACGAGGCAGTCCGCAATACGACTAAGATCAGCATTCACTAAATTTACGGCACGCTGATATTCCTCAGGCTTAAAAGCGTAGTACAACCTGTAGGTCGTCAGCATATAAATGGTATTTAGAGTTCTTAATTTGGTGGATGATATCAGCGGAATTTAAAATAAAAAGTAACGGTCCCAAACGGAATCCTGGGGAACCCCCCTGGCAACTGGAGCAGTCGCAGACCTGTACTTCTTGCCCGTCCTCATGCACAATTTCTACAAATTGAGTGCGGTTTGTGTGATAGCTATCGAACCATTTCATAGCATTAACTTTAAAACCATAATACGATAACTTTGATAATAAAAGTGGAATGTTGATTCTATCAAATGCCCGAAAAAAATCCAGAAGCACTAGGAGAGTGCACATCACTGAATCTTGTGCTGCAAGAATATTATCCGTAACATCCAAAAGTGCAGTTACCGTGCCACGACCTGCCCTGAAACCTGAATGATACTCCGATAAAATCAGGTACTTCTTAACATACGCCATTACCTGCGCGTAAACAATCTTTTCTAATATTTTTGACAAACATGGCTGTATGCTAATTGGCCGAAGATCTTTAGGAGTGAGAGGGTCTGAAATTTTAGGAAGTGGACGATTTAAGGCTACCTTCCAGTCGTTTGGAAAAGTAGATGTTAATATTGACGTGTTAATTACAACCTTAATAGTCCCTAGACTTTGGGGAAGCGTCATAAGGAGCATATCTAGTGTTATTTTATCTGTTCGCTCTGCATTAGAGTGTAACTGCTTAATAATTTTTAATATTTCAGTATCATTTGTTGTACTGAGAAAAACACCTTCATATATCTTATGAAACTCATAATAGGTAAGTTGTGATAAAGAAATTTTATTGGAACCTGGATCATCAAGAAAGTGCGCATTTATTGCTTCAACATCGGTGAAATGAGCCGGCAATTGCTTGGATTTTTTAGGCAAGACTGTGTATTTTAAATTTTGCCACAAGACTAGGATATTTAATTTTATTGTTAATATCATACTTAAAGTATACACGCTTCTCATTATGTACCTATAGCTTCTATAACTTAGTGCTTATACTGCCTAAAATTACTTTTAGTCGATTCCGATTTATCATGACG
Organism: Erebia palarica; assembly: GCA_964035005.1. Classification (NCBI taxonomy): domain Eukaryota; kingdom Metazoa; phylum Arthropoda; class Insecta; order Lepidoptera; family Nymphalidae; genus Erebia; species Erebia palarica. The sequence goes on along the minus strand of OZ035985.1, from coordinate 33,773,907 downwards.
CCATTGAGTGTGAGCATCGTCTCGCAATGCCATCATGAATTTAACCATACAAGTTAATTACGGACAGTTACGATCTTTTACTATTTTAGTTCTAATAGGCGCATGTATCAAACAGTTATTTAACATATTTTTTGAAAGATAAAATCATATGGTTAACACATCCCAAGGATGAAAGATCCTCCCACGGTATTGCTAGAAGATCGGCGTTATATGTATTTAAATAAATACTCTTAAGCGGCCTGAATACAATAGATTTGGATGGGATCTTTCCCTTCTTGATATTTAAAACACAGTCTAGGAAAGTGTGATTACCCAGGGTTGCGATCGGCGTTACATTTAAATTTCTTACTGGTAGATCGGTAGATATGTCACCGTAAGATTGTAAAAACCGTTAGATTATAATCTAACTCGCGAAATTCAAAACTGTCGAAAGATTGTAAACTGTTCAATGGTCTGAGTGTAAATTTTTGTAATATTCATTTTATTTACGTTTTCTTGTCTCTTTCTTGTAGGTTAGGTTAGGGTTGGACATAAATAACCAAGTAGGGCACTTAGGTTTTATCGGGTTTAAATACCTATCAGATTACAATCTACCGGAAAATAATGCGTTAAATTCTAATCTTTCGACAGTTTCGAATTGCGCGTGTTAGATTATAATCTAACGGTTTTTACAATCTTACGGTGACAGATATAATATCAATCAATGTTTCGCTGAATTCCGTAAAGTGCGTCGGTGAAGCAATTACCTATTTGCGTTAATTGTAAATAATTAAAAAAGGCATTAAGTTTCATTGTTTTTGTATCATGTACCTATATTAAGAAAATTAATATTAAAATCTCCTAACAAAACGACACGGTCATAACTTGATAACGCTTGAATAGTATCAGTAAGGACATCGAAGAAAAGATCAATATCTAACCATGGAGGTCTGTAAGCAGTTCCGAAGGCAATCTTAAGAGAGACATTTAAACCAATCCACATTTGCTCAACGGTCTCGTGTTTGGGGAATGCGCAAGCCCCGGTCTTAAGACCTCTTCTAACAGCCAACATATTATGTACCTCACATAAGTCTATCTTATTTTAACTCTAAGTAAAGTACGCTTTATAGATTTCAGCGACTCAATTGAATAAGATTATTGACAATTTGTTTTTTAGTGTTAAAATAATAATTCGAATTTATGTATTTGCTCAATACTGACATGGGCCAAATAATTTATTTTCCTTGTTAAAATTAAGCCTATTATTATTAGTTCTGGAACCATATTGCCAACAAATATAGCCATATTGATTAATTATTGTTGACTTTTGTGTTTTAGACAATCTTAATTTTAGGAATGTCAAGGTTTGTGGCATCAAACTTTCATTTCAAGTAATATTGCTTAGGTATTGCTTAAAGCGTTGGCAGTATGGCCCCTGTTTGGTAGTTAACCAGGTAGCTAGTTCAATAAATAATATTTATGTATATTGTACCCAGCCCAGTTTATAAGATACTTAAAAAATATGCATTTGAATTTTCTATTATGCTATATTAAGTATGTCTGCTGGTACTTTTTATTTATAAAGATTTAAGAACAAGATGAGTTAGAAATAATAAGGATTGAATAATATTTTATTTATAATTTACAGAGGTATCAATCTATCAGCACAATGGGTATGATACAATTTTTTTTAGTCTATAATGAGTCTTTAATTAAAACAAAAATTTAAGTGGACAGGAAACCTCCAGGGTCTTGTGATTTTTACCTTGCGCCTTTTACCTACGATAAAAAGTAGCATATGTGTTATTCCAGATTATAATCTATCTCTGTGTCAAATTTCATCCAGTGATTGAGTAACAAACATACATCCATACATCCATCTATCCATCCATCCAAACTTTCGCATTTATAATATTTATTTGATTTGATGAGTACAAAACCCTAATTAACAATTTTCAATCTCAGAATGAAGAATTCTGAGGCATGCAGTGTTTCTTATAATATTGTCCCTCACTGTTATAAGAAATGAGATTTAATTGCTCAAAACGCACAAAATTCAGAATTTTTAAAGTGCATTTCGGAAGATGCTACCATGTCACCGTTATAGGGCCCCAGACATTGGGATAAGCCTCCATTTTTCTGTTGTATATCATGAGACCCTGGTGACTCTTAATTTATTCATTGAGATCAGGTTACTATTTCGATTTAGATAAGTGAAATTACCATGAATTTCAACTGTACGATGGATGCCTCCACCGGCTAGAATAACCCTGTGCGTTCCGCAGTCGGGTAAAAAGAAGTAGGTAGTTCACAAACGGCTGAACTGAGAACTTCGAATGCTTTGATGCTCGGTCGAATTCGTGTGAGTATATTCAATGTACTCTGCGGTCGAATTCTATAGAAATAAGCTAGATTTAGCATTCTATTCAGATTTAGACAGCTTACCTCGTGATTTCGTCCGCGTTCTAAAATTCCATCCAGAGACAACCTCGCATTATGGATCGGAATATAATTTTATATGTGTACCTATTTAATTAATTATTATTAAGATGTAGATTTCTTTATAGCCCTCAAAACAATCAAAGGAAACCACCAAACCAATGTTGCTTGCGTGTTTAAGCATGTGTGTAGGTAGGTAGTGATAGGTGTACCTATTTATGTTTAGTTTTTATGAGGCGAGACGCGAGCGCAACGCAAGTGGCACGGCTGGGCACGGAAGGAGGCGACAGGCGAAGTTGAACCGTGAGGCGAGGCATCGGGCAGGCAGGTTCGGAGGTCTGGGGATAGGGGGCGGCGCGGCGGGGGCCTCCGTGCCGTTACGTGGTGCACGCGCTGCCACGAAGCGGACGTGCTTCACTCAGTCCGTGCGCGAAAGTCATTACCTGCGTCACACGATCGCATTTACTTCACACGAGAACACTATTTGGTACGATTGGGTGAATCGAATCGGTTTACGAAGCGAAGAAGATCAGTGTTGGGTGATCAGCGCGCGACTTTGACATAAGCGTCTGTTGTGGTACAGAGGTACAACCTTGTGAGGTACTAGAAAGCGCGTGACGTCATAAGGACCGGCCGGAGCGATCATATGTTGAACACGGATGCAGTGATGGAATGTTGCTTATTGTGGTGACGTGCGATGGTGCAGTGGCTTTGTTTACCTGGTCTGCAGTAGCGCCGTCAGGGCGCGAATCTTCCACGGGAACCATGCGGAGAAAAAGATGAGCCAGGATGCTGAGAGCTTGGTAATATCATTTTTATAGCACTCATATTATCTACTGTTCACGATTTTCCAATATATTTTTAAAAAACTTAAGATACCTGGTAGATTTTTTCGGATTCGAAATAAATAAGCTACAAATAGTGTGTGGCTTTTATCGTATGACGAATCACTAGTAGCAAAGTCGAAGGAGTTTTCAGCTTATGCTATTTATAATGATGATATTGTTGAATGTACACCTTGTCCATATTGTGTTCAAGAACACACGGATTTCAAGGTTGCCTGCATAGACGCTTTCAATTCTTTTGAGAATTCTGTTTCCAAACCGTTCTATTTGAATGGGTTGAATTGCTAATATCTAAAATGATCAAGTACCTAGTCATAATTAATAACAAATTTCGAAAATCCTACCTAATACCTATATAGTTTATTAAACTATATAGGTATTTCCTCTTTACCAAACCATATTATGCCTCCTTACTTATTATCTTGCTATACCATAATATTTTAGGGCAAACAAAACATGTTTTAGGTATTCTTAATTGAAGCCTTTGTTCTGAATCCCCGAATTGGTTTTTTGGACCGAAGGTAATAAGAGAAAATGCCACAGGTGCATTAATGCATACCTACAGTGACAGACTCTTTCATAAATTAAGTATAATACATTTGCCATTACAATAGATTTTACCTACGTTAAATTATGAACTGTTTTGATAAACAAAATCCTGCGCGAGCGGAACAATAACATTGAAATTGATGTCAGCAAAACAAATCAGCAGACCGTCACCATATAGTTATATCTACTTACTTAACTTTGAATACTTCTGCAGTTTACGAGTTGATATAATTGAAAATACTATAGAAGTCTTTGTCCTGAGTGACTGATAGACAAACTTAAAATTTTTTTGAGAAAATATTCCTTGTTCAAGTTGTATCCATAAAACTTGGTATTTGTGCATTCGGTGAAAAATTAAGAATATTATGTTTGTCACAGTTCCTTGAAATTTTCTTAATATTTTTTAAAGAAAAACTACAAAGTACCCTACCAATTTAAAAATATAGTAGGTACTAGATACTACTAGATACTGATATAGTAGAAGATGTATGGAATAGAATTACGAAATAAATTCAAAGTACATAATTAGCAAAAGTAGCATCTGCTGAAACAGCTTTAAGTTACCTGCCTTTTCCTTAGCTTTATTATGAAAACAAGTATGTAATGTGTAGCAGCGGAGGTTAAATTCACGACCACAGGAAAAAGAATTACAATTAAATACAATATTAACTAAATAGGAATTCAGTCATTATGCTATAGTGGCTTTGGCTGGGAAAAAATTGATTAATTCTTTACAAAACACGACTATTGCACGTACCTTGCATAAGTTGTTCGAGCGATATCAATGTTGTAAGCGTTCGTGGGACCCTCGTCTTGCTTCATGGCAGCCGATAGTGTACTCCAATCAACATACAAAATTAATTTAAGTAGCATGAAATCTTTTTTTTATTAAGTAAATCACTAGGGCCTAGGCTATCACGAGCGGTGATGACTTTGTAATAGTCTAGTGGTGTAGACGACGACATCTCGAATACGCGTCAGTGGTTCGAACCTCAGGCACGCACTTAAAATTTTCCGTAGAAGTGCGTTATAAGTAATCAATTATATATCACTTGCTTTAACGATGAAGTACAACATGGCGAGGAACCCTTCATAATGATCTCAAAAGTGTGTATACCTAGCTGCCAATTTGCTGGCCAGCGTGGTGAACTAAGACTAAATCCTTCTCATTTGTGAGGAGCCTCGTGTTCAGTTATAATGAACTGGCGATGGCTTATTCCTGGCGCTTTCGGTGGGCAGTTGCCACTGCAGCATCAGAATCAGAATAGAGGAGTTCACAAAATGCTGTATAGTTACGTAAAATTCGTGTAAGTACGAACCTACGTAAGATTCATTTCAGTAGAAGTAATTGAAAAATCTGTTTTAATACCAAATAAATGAAATCGAATGTACCTAATAGTTGAAAGTGAAAAGAAAGAAAGAAGTACCTAATTGGATTTCAGTTTTATAGTTTCAACCTGATTCAATCAATTATCGGCCAACTCCTCGACACTGTTATTAAGGATAGGAAAAATGAACAAAAATTTCCATATTTTGATTCCCGGTTGATTTATTTTGGAGATTTTTTTATCCTACTTTGGGGATACTGAGGTGACAGAAATATGTAAAAGTGATTATGGTTCTATCAACCTAGGTTCCTCTTAAGGGGACGCACTCCGTTTCCAAGCGGGTGGTTTGGTATGGTTCTCATATTTAAGTGTATGCTCTGAAATTACAAAAAAACCCTTATCAATACCCATATAATATACGCCTATGTGTTCTAAAATTTAATTTCACTGTAAAATCACATACATATTTTGATGTGCATTGTTTATAGAAACTATTTATAATTATATCTCAATAGTAAGTTAATAGGACTTTAAAGTTACTGTTTATCCATAACAGTTGAATAAATCTAGAATTTCGATTATCTACTCTGCCTGCCTGTTTTAACCTGCCTGTTTTAACAAAACAGTTCTCTGTCAAAGTCATAGGGGCCCCGGTATCTTAATGTGCTCAGGACCTTCAATGGGTTAAAGACGGCCCTGGGCATGTGGAAGTTCTTGCAAGAGACCTATCTGAAGTGGATGTCTATCGGTTGACGAAGATTTTTCTACCTATAGGTAAGGTCAACTCAAACTGTCAACAGATGATCCTAAAGCAGTCGTATGTAAGAACGCATTATGAAGTTTGTAATTTCCCATTGTAATTGACCTTTACAGAATACAAAAATTACTTCGTTCGCGGTTGCTAAGTCTGTACTTAGGTAGATATAAACTGGCTGGCAAGTTGTGTAATTCAACAACGCATTTTTCTGTAGAAAGTACGAGTGAATGGAATAGGTAGATGGACCTTCAACACTCTCGTTGCACGCACCGTGGTGCGAATCTAATGTTTATTTTCGAGAGGATTCGTAATTATTTATGGATTTATAATGGATTAAATTCAGAATATGGATGATGACAACTCGAATCAAATCAGCATCTCTTTATCAAACTTAAAAACGCGTTTCTATTATGGAAGTTGTATGAAATTCACAAAAGTGACGTCATCAAATTTCAACGAACTTTTTACTTTAAACTATATTTTAAAATGGTTATTCATACTTAAAACTAACCGAGGATGTCAATTTTAGGTCTTTTGAAAGACCCTCTATTTAATAATCAGTTATAGAAGTAATTTATTTTTGATATAGGCATGATCCCTATTAAGTCACCGCGACATTTTAAGATCGTGTTTACAATAAGAATTGCATTATAATTTCAATTCCTGTGAAAATATTATGACTAGGTAGATAGGTAGTACCTACTGTCGAAACCATGAGAACCTACGTACTGTACGTCTAGGTGCGCGTTCACCTTTAAATCTTACGATGTATTTTAGGTTAGCTTATTAATACCATCTTGCGTCGAGAAGTGGTACTAATTTACTTTGACATAATATTTGTTGATTCTTAAGTAATTGTTAACTTATCTAATTCATTGTTATTTTACGTTTGTTCATTATACCTACTAAATTTAGAATTAATTATATCTTTATATCGCGATATCTTGCAATGTATTACTAATGCAAACTGATTATTTCCGCCACCTTGCGTTGAGTAGTAGTACTGATATTTAAGATATAAAATAACACACAGATATCAAGTTGGCGCATGTAGTTTTTAACCAAGTATAATTATTAATCATATGAAACTTTCATAAGATACCGCGAAGTCTCAGTTCGGGCCGAACCACTAGTTATTTAAGACTAATAAGTCCTTAATTCTGACTTCAAAAACTTATCGGTCATGCAAGCTTTCAACCGATATTTCACGCCCTTTGGGCTTTGCCTCAAATTGCTTATGCAGTTTATTATTACTTAAAACTAATAACCTAAATCTTGATTTTCAAGTCTCTAACTAAGTACAAAAACATAGGACTTGCATACAAAATTTCAACCCTCATTTCACTCTCTGTGGGGTAGATTTTAGTAAAATTGCTTATGCAGTTTATTATTACTTAAAACTAATAACCTTTATGCCGATTTTCAAGTATCTAACTTCAAAAACATAGAACCCTCATTTAAGCTTCCAACCCCCATTTCATACAGGTTATTATTATTTAAATCGAATAACCTAAATCCCGATTTTCAAGTCTCTAACTTAAAAAATGCAGGACTTTCATACAAAGTTACAACCCCTTCTTTACATTTTCCTAAAATTGTTTAAACAGGTTTTTATTATTTATAACTAATAACTTAATGGCCAATTTCCATGTATCTAGTTTCAAAAAAACAAAGGACTTTTATATAAACTTCCAACCCCCATTTCAACCCCTTAGGGGGTGAATTTTCTCAAAACCGTTTCTTAGCTTATGTCTACACCATAGAAGGAACCTTCCTTCCAAATTTCAGGTTTGTATGCTTTATAGGTCCTGAGATATGGTGATGAATCAGTGACCTTTCGCTTTTATATATGTCACCGTAATATTGTAAAAACCGTTAGATTATAATCTAACTCGCGTAATTGCAAACTGTCGAAAGATTACAATTTAACGGATTATTTTCCGGTAGATTGTAATCTGATAGGTATTTAAACCCGATAAAACCTAATTGCCCGGCCTGTGGCCGGGCACTGCTTGATTGTATAAGTCGAACCCTAACCTAACCTACAAGAAAGAGACAAGAAAACGTAAATACAATGAATATTTCAAAAATTTACATTCAGCTGTTCACAATCTTTCGACAGTTTACAATTTCGCGAGTTAGATTATAATCTAACGGTTTTTACAATCTTACGGTGACATATATATGTCACCGTAAGATTGTAAAAACCAGTAGATTATAATCCAACTCGCCAAATTGCAAACTGACGAAAGATTACAATTTAACGCATTATTTTTCGGTAACTTGTAATCTGTTAGATATATTAACCCGACAGAACCTAATTCCACTACCTGATTGTTTATGTCGAACCCTAACCTAACCTACAAGAAACAGACAAGAAAACGTAAATACAATGAATATTTCAACAATTGACACTCAGAACATTGAACGGTTCACAATCTTTCGACAGTACTGTCCGGCAATTGTTTATATTAAAAGCTACTTTACTAAAACATAAGCAAATTCTACAATCCCCGAACGCAGATAAAATATTCAAGCGAAGAGTGGTCAAAGTAGATCTGCCAGCTGTAAAAACTGCCTTTGCTGGACATTTTGGGCCTTTTATTGTTGCACAGGTCTACAACAATGTATCACGGTCATGCAACACTAGAAACTATTCAACAAGGAAGGCCAAAAAAGCCTTGACAGAATGGCTGAAATCACTAACATACAAAGACACTGAAAGCATACTAACAACTTATAAAACATAATCTTTATAAATATTATTTGTGTGGATATACATTATTTTACTCTTCTTATACTGATACTCACGCTCTCATCATAATCAAATATACTTACACTATCTTACCTTTTAGCACCATTATTTATCCGTATATGTATGTATACTCATAATACTTATCTCATATTGAAATTTAAAAAGAAAAACAAAAATCCGAAATTATTGATTTGCAGAAGCATAAAATTAAATTTGTTTGTATAATGATTTACTTAATCAATAAAACAACTTGTGCCCTAGTCAGTCCTCGGATAAGTCTAATTTTAGGTACCTAAACATAATACGGTCTCCGCGATACAGGTTCCCTAGTGCGGAGACCAAAGTTAAAATAAATTGACTGTAACTGTAAATTTTGGCAATAAATATTTTTTTTATTTGTTTTAGTTATGACATAGAATTTATTCACCCCATGTTTTTTAGCGCGTTGAACTCTTTTCTAGATTACTCTGTTAATTAGGGTGTAATTTAAAAAATAAGTAGTTATAGGCCTATTACAATGCGCTTTTTACAGGGCCCTGTGGTAAGGGTTGGCGTGGCCGCTAGGTAGAGCGTCGCTTATTACAAAGCAATAAGGACCAATTTAGGGACTCTTTCTCCCTAAATGTTATTACACTACACTAATTCAAGTGTAAGGGTCCCTGTGAAAAGTGCAGTGTAATAGGCCTATTAAGTACTCAAATTGTTTCTTCGAAAAGCATAAGGTAGGTCCGTCCATTTTTAGGTTAACTGCAAATCGGGCGATTCAGTTAGTTATTATCATTTTTGAAAAATCTGGCATAAAAGTTTGTGCATAGTATTATCTATTTATATTTAAGTATGCTAATATCATAAATGCGAAAGTTTGGAAGGATGGATGGATGGGTGTTTGTTGCTCAGTCACGCCATAACAACTGAACGGATCTGGCTGAAATTTGGCACGTAAAAAACCTCATTCCCGCGAGACCTCTTGAATTTTCCGGGATAAAATGTAGTCTATGTCCTTCCCCGGGATACAATATAACCCTGTACCTACCAAATTTCACCCTTACTTCTGCCTATTTTCGGTTTGAATGGTGGAGATCGCAGTCAAGGGCCAACTAGCAGTGGTAGAGTAAAAACTCAGGTAAGTAAGTACTTAAAACATTTAGATACTTATTCACCATGAATACTTTAGAAATGTGCGCAGACGTATTAGGGGTACTGGATAGTGGACACTGGTAAACTCACTTTGAGCTTTTAAGTTTCAGACGTTTACTCAGCCATTTTAATACGCCATTTTAATTCCAGCATTCCAGACACATTCCTGTTCATTATTAAACTAGCGGCCGTGAGCAACCTTGATAGAATCTATAAATAGATAGCAATCTCGGGCGTACTATGAATAGCTACGTCACAATTTATCATGATACACATTATGTAGTATGTCGTGGTATATCTCATATTATATGCTTCGTAGTAGGTATAGTGTATTTCTGACGTAGTGATGTGACATCATTACTGTGATGATTCGGAAAACCTCGTCCCGCACATGCGTACTATATTCCTTGTCGATGTTTTTATTCGTTTTTACTTTACTCTTGCCATGTGCGACGGCTCCGCCGTGTCAAAGCTCAGACGACGCGCGCCGGGCGTTCGGAACGGACTGTCAAAAGGGCCCGATAAAAGTGTACCGGAGATAAATATATATTCGAATTTAGCGCGGTTTTGTATTACTTAAAAGTAACAGTTAACAGTTTAAAATATCAGTGAAAGGAGACCATATATTCGGTCGTTGATAAATTCAGTGCAGTGTCATTTTATGGATGTGCCCAGCTGGGGTTTCCTCAAGTTAAGTATGTGTTGTGTTTAACATGAAAAGCCGGTTTTGTGGATGGGGTAATTTCCACGGTAATCGTGTTATTTAGTGAGGTTTAAATTATCGCAGGATGTACTCAATGCCAAGTGTAAAACTTATGTTTACGACCTATTAAAGTTGCAATCCTTTGCTTTGAGGCTATATTTTTATAGCTTCATGGAAAGCAGTAGGTACCATTCAGACCCAGTCTATAATTAACTGCATTATCTGAGTAGAACTTAGGTTAAGTAAAGTATCTGTACCTAATGCGATTTGCGAAACATAACAATCTATTCCGATAAGAGCACAGGTCACGTGGGAAGCTTTCAGTTAGAGTACTATGCATTTTCAGGCGACTTTCCATATGTAACTAGCTAATAGCTATAGGTAGCTTTGTGTAAGAATTTTCTTATTATGAGATCAAGGTCTAGGTAGGTAACTATATCTATTCACTAAGAATAAATGTAGGTATCCACAGTTGAAACTAAACACGTATTGCGGCACGGTTCGTCTAACATTCAAAAAAATTGTTTCAATAACACCAACAATAAATCTGTTATTAGATTATACTGTATAAAATATAAATGATTATGTTAGTCGTTTCTAAAATACTAACCAAGTATCATAATATTAAAACAGCGTTGCATTTTATTTACGGAATACACTTATATGTCACCCCAATGTTTATGCAGCGCACCCCATATCGCTTCCAAGGGGATCGTCAGCAGTTGCACAGTTGTCAGAATAGGTAAAACTGCATAGAGATCAGGCAAGGTTGAACAACTATGGAATTTGAACGAACGTACCTGCAAAATGGCTATTATGTAAAACCTGCATCAATCATTGTTACAGTCTCATTTGTTGTGATTGGCTGAATACAATATACTTAGTCTTAGAGGAAGAGTGTTATATAATCAAAGGTAATTGCCATCGTTACACTGTCGCAATCATTTTTACGTAATAAGGCTCCCTGTGTACCTTCGAACATGGTGAACAAAGACAAACTACAAGGAGACTGGATACCCCAAATCAGATTATAATTGTTTGCGAATATGCACGTTAGAATATGACCGGTAGTAAAAAATATAAGTATGGATGTGACGTTAAAATCGAATTAATAACAAAGTATTTTACAATGCATTTTTTCTTATAAAATTTTTACAAAATTCCACTATTTAAAACGTTTAAAAGGTAAAACGTTTAAAAGGTAAAAAACCGCGCTGAATGAATTGCCAGTTTATTTCGGATAGGTATGTAATCTAATGCAGAATATTTAATTGCGGAACTCATTGTCATTGTTTTAATTTGACAATAAACAAGGTCAACATTAAACCATTACGTTTAAGTATTTTAATTTTGGACGAAAGAGTTTAAAACTGTTTGAACTTAGTGTCCCTACATATCTATTCAAGATTCAGGTAAACTGGTTACCTTTATCATCGACTGTACATAATATTAAGCAAGTCAATGAATTTCCCATTGTCAACATGAAAAGAGCGACTGCTGAGTTTTTTGCCGGCTCTCCTTTTCGAACCGTTTGGTAGATTTTGACTTCTCATACGTGACATAAGTTGTCCTACTGTGAAATAAGTCATTTAACATGATTTCACTGTTGGTATATTCGACGGCTCCTACGTAATTCATCGAAAGTCAAAATTGGCACTTTTCTGGCAGAGCCGTTTAAAGTTAATTTATGTTATATTTTGTAATTACCTCCAAATTTTGGTATCCATCGTAAATTATTTGGTTAATATATTTATTCAAATATATATTTTTGTGAAAATATATAATACTTATCTGGAAAATTGAGTTTCAATAGTTTACCTCATAATAAGGACAATATTTATTGTCGAAACTGCCACTTTCGATTTTGTACCATGGAAATATTTTTGAAGTTACGATCGAAACTGGCAATTTCAATAATTTACGTTAGATATATTATATTGAAGTATCCATTGAAACTGGTAGTTTCGATGAGTTACGCCGAAATAAAATGTTTTTACTATTACCAGTTTCGATATAATTTTGTAAGGTTTGAGCTAATTACGTTTTAAAGAAAAAAAGTTCCGTAGTGATAAATAGTCACTTGGAAATGATATTGATAAAATGGAGTTGATAAAAGTTTTTCATTGAAATTACGCATTAATAATATTACTTTAACTTACTAATACTAATAATTGAGATTAAATTAAGTAAATCAAAATAACAAATAAGCAAAAGTAAACTACGGATTAATAATATAAACAAGTATTATAAGAAGGGCACTTCGGCAAGAGCAGTTTTCCATCATCATCATCATCATGATGAATAAATATAGAAATAACGATGAAGAGAGATCATCGTAATTTTTAATATTTATTATTTTTTCCGTCTTCTTGTAATAACAGAGTTAAAGCGATGCAGCTAATCTTTTTAAATAGCGATGTTCGGTATCAAAAAAGTTAGCAGCATCGCGTTTAGAGTGTATTTTGGTGTTGCATCCCCTCTGGGACCGTCAAGTTTGGGTGTGGATGCTGAGCCCGTTAGTGAGGGAGAAGTTCCACATTTTTCAGTCTAGCAGGTAACTGACATCGTCAATAACATGAAGAAGGAATTTACCGGAGTTCACTTGCCTAGAGTGGTGGCTAAGTTTTACTCTCTATGTGTAAGTTACTTCTATATTCACCATGACAGGATGCAAGCAGTAATAGTGCCTATTCCGAAGAACAAGACTTGAGACATTTTGGATAAAATCAATTGAAAGGCTGTTACGTTGTAATACTGTTGTAATATTGGACAGTTTGATTGACAACAAACTGAAACAGATTTTGCATCTCCATAATGGTCAGTTCGATTTTAGACGCGGGTTCTCTATGGAGAGTGCAATCAAGTCAAGCAGGCTGTCTATTATAACCAGTACAGACGAACACCTATCTATCCGACGCCGTTTTTTGGACTTCTCAAGGATATTCGACATTTTGTCTTATAATATCTTCTGGGATAAGCTTAAGAGAGCGGGCATACCATTGGGAATTAGGAGTCTGAAACTATGTTTGGTGCGATACTATCAGCTGGCGTAAGTTGTTATTGATTCTCAGTCAATCTACTGATATCAGTCAAACTAGTGATATTGTGGTCGGAGTTGTCAGTTTCTATTTACATTTAACTATTGATATCAAATTAACTGATAAGTTTTAAAAAAATTTAAAAATAAAATTATTAATGAAAAATATATTGAAACTATCGATCTTCGTCTCCGCAGTATAAACATGAAACTACCAGTTTCGATAAAAATTTGAACTGAATTACAACGTAAATTCTCGAAAATGGTAGTTTCGTCTCGCTCGCACGAAGACTACTCCGGCGTAATTGACCGAAGCAAGACTTTCGATGAAATAGCCCGGAGTGTTAGTGCCACTTTCGATGTTTTACTAATCAATATCTCAGCTAATATCTATAATTTGTTTATTTCTTCTTAGGGGGTCAAAATATAGCTTAATATAAGCCAATTGAGCTAATAAAAAAAATCGTCAAATTTGACTTTCGATGATTTACGTAGGGGCCGTTGTATTGGGACTTTAAAAAAATAAGTGGGTTCAATATTTGAAGATAGAAATGTAAACAATCTGAGCATTTGGGTTGTACCCAATTCATCCCACGACGCCTCATCACATTAAGTATATTATTCCTATCTCATCCCAAACTGGTAATATTCATTTGCCAAAAAGCCTTAACAATTTTATTCTATCTATTATTTTCTATGCGACTAGCAACTCAAACACAATAATACGTTTGCCGTATTTTAGAATCATCCACTATGCATATAGGCATTCAGGTAGAGAAACAAAAAAAAACACCTGATGGAATGCTTTTGTCTCATCTGTCTGTACCATACTTGCCGAAAAGCTCTATCCACAGCTTCACGTTAGAGCCTATATTGCTAGCCGCGGCCTTAGGGGACTTGCGATACGAAAACTATAATAATACCGCAGTCACAGTATAGTAGTCGCATTATTTAAGAATAATTCACTTCGCATTCACGTATTCAGGTAGAGAGAAAAAATGCTTCTTTTATTTCACGTCTGTGCCAACTTGCCGAAAAGCTCAAGTATCCATAACGTTACGAGTACATGAGCCAATATTGCTGGCCGCGGCCTTAAGGGACTCTCAATTCATTCAAAAACTATAATACCGTAGTACAGTAGTTGTAGCATTTTGGAATGCTCCACTCTGCATTCACGCATTCAGGTAGAGAAAAAAAATACACCTGACAAAATGCTTTCATCCCACCTGTCTGCAACAATTTTTCAAAAAACTCTATTCACAGCTTAACATGGGCCAGTATCGCTTAGCAGGTTCTGTACAGTTCAACTATATACATCTGGTGCGCCAGGTGCGTTATTTATCTACTTAAAATTCGGTGTTCAACTTGAATTCCGGTTATCTTTTTGATCTCTTTGGTTCCTGTAGGTACCTTCATGCTTATAATTATAAAGAAAATTAGGTTCTCGGTACTTTAATCAGTTTTGTAGAGGGTGGTAAAATATTAGTAACGATCGCAATTAGGTATCTCTGAAAGTCCACTGTCTCAGCAAGAATGTCATAAATTCAGCTAATTACAACAATTGAGACTGTAACAATGATAGATCAGGTACCTGAGTCGAATATGGGCAGCCGGAAATTAAGGCCACATACCAAAATATTATTTATGGTTGATTAACTCTGTATTTTTTTGCCTTTGTCTTAAAGCTAAATGGTCACTCTTCATTAATAAGTGCTAAAACTTATTATTAAAAAAGCTTAACAAACCTTAAGGTGGCCATATTCGACCCAGGTACCTTATTTTTTGTTACTTCGATAGATAGGTACGACCAAAAGTTGAAAGTGAGTACAGTACACTTATGATAGTGCAATTTATATGAAGCACGCTCTCTATGAAAAATAAAACCAGTGCTTTTTTCTTATTATCTAATGCCACCCTGCCCCCGGTTTCAAAGCTTTCTACGCCGGCAATTGTCTATAGGAGCGTGGTCTGCTGTCTGTACACTGTACCTATAGGATCAATTGCATCAACCTAGTAGACTACTACGTCGTGGTTAAACGCTTTCTAGCTCGAAATAATTCGGTCTTTAATCAACGATTTTTTAATAGAAATATTTCCTGTTCTTGCCTCAGTCTAGTTTATGAGGAATTTATAATTGAAAATCTTGTTGAAAATAGATTGAAAATTACGAAATTCCTCTAGTTATATATTACTTGTATAGATGCAGACCATGTAGGTACACATAAGAGGCAAGGTAGCTCGTAGGCCGCTCCCTTCCTCAATTACCCAATATCCTCATCAGACGTCGGCCTAGTTGTTACTATTTGGACATTTCTTTTAGTCCTTCCTTTTATGCTCTTAAAGATGTTGTTATTTAAGAGTGTGTGTTGTGTCCTTAAATATAGTGTATTAAATATAGTATACCTAACTTATTTTGTGGTTTAACGATATCGATCACTACAGCCCATTAACGTCCCACTGCTGGGCACAGGCCTCCACTCTCATAGGAGAGAGGGAATTAGAGCTTAGACCCACCACGCTGCTCCAATGCGGGTTGGCGGGCTTTAACGACTATTATCATGTTAGTGATAATAACCGGGACCGACGGCTTAACGTGCTCTCCGAGGCACGGGGGTGAAACACCGCCAACTTCCTAACTTCGAGCTAGTACTGGGAATTTTTAATGCGAAAAACCCGATACTTAATTATGGCCCGACCCGGGACTCGAACCCGAGACCTCGTCGGCCGCAGTCAAACATGCTAACCACTAGACCAACGAGGCAGTTTAACGATATACTTACTATTTAAATGAAGATATTTGGACCCAGTTAAATGGGTCGACTGCGGATCACGGGGTCCTGGGTTCGATTCCCGGTCGGGAATAAAAATTGTTAGGTATTGGGTTTTTCAATTATGAAATTCTCAGTGCCAGCCCGGAGTTAGAAGTTGGCGGTGTTTCACCCCCGTGCCTCGGAGAGCACGTTAAGCCGTCGGTCCCGGTTATTATCACTAACATGATAATAGTCGTTAAAGCCCGCCAACTCGCATTGGAGCAGCGTGGTGGGTCTAAGCTCCTAATTCCCTCTCTCCTATGAGAGTGGAGGCCTGTGCCCAGCAGTCGGACGTTAATAGGCTGTAGTGTTGACATGGGTCATACTTATCGTGGTGTGTACCCGTTTATAACATTTAAATAGTACTCACATTAGGTAAATGAGAAAGTTTTAGTGTAAGGATTTATACTATAGTTACGTTTAATTGTTTTCCTCCGAGTTCTGACCTACACACATTATCCAAGTAGAGTATTCAAAAGCTTGCTTTTGACGAAAAGCTTAGGTGCTACGGTTGACGAGAATGTAGAAAAATATTGTAATAGTTTACCTTATATTTCATAACTTGAGACGCAAGGTAAACATAGATTTAACTGATAACTACAGCAGGTACGATGTTATGATACATGATAAGTGCAAATATTTGATAATCATATTGGATTTGGATGTTAACGCATTACGTTATAACTTACCCAGCATCATTTTAAAATACATCAAGTATTCTGATAAAATCCATTTATCAGTACTGAGTACAGACATAATTATATCAACAAGAGGCATTATGTACCTAACATTTCCTATAGCAGGTAAAACCCATCATCTGTATAAACACAGAAAAGATAGGTTGTTTTTTTTACATACCAACTCGGAATTTAAGGCACCGCTGTTTTTATTAGACAGGAATTCGTTAAAATTTCCATAAATTTTTGCTTTACCATCATTGCGAAAGCGGGTTTGTTTGTTGGTTTTTATACGACTGCCTGAAAAAAGGAGTATATTGTTTTCAGGGTTCATGTATGTATGTATGTATGTATGTATGTATGTATGTATGTATGTATGTATGTATGTATGTATGTATGTATGTATGTATGTATGTATGTATGTATGTATGTATGTATGTATGTATGTATGTATGTATGTATGTATGTATGTATGTATGTATGTATGTGAGTTGGTATATTCCACCATAACTTCTATACGCCATAACTTCTATACTATATCGTTAGAATCCCTAGCTTATTCCGGGTGACATAGGTTAGTTAAATTAAAAAAAAATTATGGGGTGACCATGGTCCCGCATTAAAGACTAAAGTTGAAAAAAAAATTCGAAAATAAGATTAACTATATAACCATCATCTAGAAAATATCAACTAGAAAATAGATTACAAAAATATATAACACTAACTATAGTTCAATATCCAGCGATTCACAAACAAATATCATTTAATAAAAATGTGAATAAGATTCCAAAGGCTATACTATATGCAAATCGCTTCTTATGGAGGTAAATTCCGAAAATTATATAGCAGGGCAGTCGTATTTTTTAATACGTTAAATTAATTTTTCCTATAAGCACGCCGCAACAGAGCATCGGAACGGCGTGATTTTTACATGGGCACCTGGAGAGTGACATAGGCTACTGTTTGTCCCCGAAAATTTAGGAGTAACCGTGGGAATCAAAAAACTCATTTCATGCGGGCTAAGTCGCGACTCGCGGACATCAGCTAGTAGGTATAGAATATTTTAATGTTTTAATCAGGTGCATAGTTCATAATATGGCTAAATAATATAACTAGATGATGCCCGCGACTACGTCAGCGTGGATTGAGGTTTTGATTCCCGCGAGAACTCCTTAATTTTCCGGGATAAAAGTAGCCTATGTGTTATTTCAGACTATTATCTATCTTTGCACCAAATTTCATCCAAATCCGTTCAGCCGTTTGCGCGTGATTGAGTAACAAACATCCATCCATACACGCGTTTATAATGTTCATATATGGTAATGTGGCAGCCCATTAACGTCCCACTACTGGGCACAAGCCTCCACTCTCATAGGAGAGAGGGAATTAGAGCTTAGATCCACCACGCTGCTCCAATGTGGGTTGGCGGGCTATGCTCGACATGAATACTTTGGGAAAACTATTACTCTATGTTTATCACTATAGCAATATAGTGCAACATACCTAATGGATATAGAAGCGGGTATGAATCGGGTTCACGGTGGGCGTTATTATCAGACAAATTGCATGTTTATAGTTATAATCATACGAGTATAGCCACGGAACATCCTCGACCGAGTTCTTGACCCAGACCTTGATCGTACTTATTACTCTATCTCTTGTTACTGTTCATCGCATCACTGATTACTGATTGCCTTCTAAAGTAATTACCTATTTATTTATCAGTCGCGAGTCAATTACTTATTCAGATTTTTACTTTTTAAAACCTAAATTGAAAATTGGGTATGTTAGTATAGGCACCTAGGTATAATTACCACGCAAGACGCGTAGGTAACTTATCTAATCTTATAGATAGGTACAGAATCCTAAAATACCTATTTCGTAATTACATTCTATGATTCGATTGAATATATTTTTTGGATACAAAGTGAGCAATACGGTCCCAACCCTCAATGCCGCCTTAGGTATAGCCAAAGCAATAATTTGAGAGTTGTCTCACTGAGACTTTAGTTGTAAATACTTTTTATTTTTAGTATAAAGGTCTTTTTGTTCAGTTTGAATACTATTTGGCATTGACTGCATAACTACAAATTACTTATTGATTATTTTTACGGCCCGCAAGGTAGACTGTTCGCCAGTGTTGAAATCGAAAGCAAAAGTACTTTGAGCCATGAGTGATAATATTATTATGAGGCATAGTGCGCGTGAAAGCAAAGGAGGTTGAAGTATGTTGGTGAGGGGTTGTGCGGGGGCCGGCGGGGAGCTTCGCCACTCCTTGGCGGAACGAACCAAGGCCTTGGCGGCCAAGTGCCACGCGCTACGATCCCCGGCGTTGCCGCGCGAATCCAGAAGCGCAGACCGCCGGCGTATCAAAGGCCGCAAGTCGCAGACGCGTTGGTACGTCAAGGTTAGTTGAGATCCTTCCACGTAGTGGAGAGTTATAGACGTGTGAACGCAAAGCAGGTCGGTGCATCGTCTGGTGGAGTGCTGCGCACTGCCTTCGCTTGACAAAACTAAGCCTTGGCGCCAGTGTTGCCACCCTCAGATTTGGATTTTCCCCTAACTCCTCGTCAAATTCCCCTAAAATAAGCACTTTTCAAAATGTTTTCCCCTAAAAAAAATTTCTAAGAATAAAACACAAATGAAAGTGCATTCAACTTTTATTCAACTTTTTTTATTATATTAAACTTAAAAAAACTACTTAATCAATACTATTTGAAGTCTGAACCATATATAAGGTTTATATATGTAGGAAGTACACTACCATCAGATAAGTTTTGACCAATTATTATGGCGAAGATCTAATTATGCAGCCATAATTCACTTACATAACATTTAACGATCATATTACATGTCTAACACAAATCTATGAGGATCTTGACCTTAGCCCATGAAGTCGGTATTTTGAAAAGAAGAAGAATAATAATTTCGTCCGTGTTTATTCAGGGCAATAGCACAGTAAACAGATACATTACTGTGGCAATAGCTAGTGTTAATAATAGTTAATTAGTTAATATAAACTGAATACTATGTAATATAGTATATCTATATTATTTTCATATGTTCTTGGAATGCATCCATTGTTTGGGTTTCTAATTCCAGCTCTTCAGTGTTTTTTTTCTTATAATCATAAATGTCATTCGTAAATTTTTTTAACATTGCGTCTGTCGGGGTAAATGAGACACAAGATTGGTAATTTGCTTTAAGGCTGTACCTTACCAGTAACAAATGCTGTAACATCTCAATTGATAATCGGTTCCTCAGTTTACATTTTAAGATTGAATAAATGGAAAAAGCTCTTTCCACCGTAGCATTTGACAGTGGCATAGTCAATACAGCTAAAGAAAATTTAGAAATGGCACCGAACCTCTTGTTTCCTCCGGCATCTAAATCATCATCTACGTCGGCCCAAAATTTCACGCTGGACGATGTATTTTTCCACTCTTTGTGATGCAAATTGTGCCATTCAGATTCTGCTTCATTTTTGTTGCCATATACCTCCTCTCTCTGAAATATTTGCAGAAAAGGTTTCAGGGAGGGTTTCCCTTGAGAAGTGGCAATTTGTGCTGTCAGCATTGACACAGACTTTAGTATATGAATGTGTTCAGGAGTTCTACCTTGTACCTCTGTGCACAAAGTGACCATGAAATTTTTGCAACGTTCACGAAGTTCCCTGGATTCATTCTCGTTTACTTCAAGCAACAGTTGCTCTGTTTCATACCCAAGATTAATCGTACTTGTGTGCATTAAATAACTTTTAAAGTCAAATGTTATTAACTCCTTGTCACTTACTTTTTCAAGTTGTGCGGGCACAACCAGTTTTTGTAAGATTCCTCTCAATAACAAATAAACGTCCTCAAGCAATTTGACAGGTTCCACATTTTCACTTTGAAACAACATGTTGAGATTTGTTATAGGTTTCAGTTGCACACTCAAAAATGTCAAATAGCATTTGAATATAGGAGAGCTCATTATATCGTGAATTTTTTCTGCCATGTAACATTTGTCTTCTCTTTTCGATAGTAGGAACAAAAGCTTCAATTCTTCCCACTGATCGAGGATTGTTCTTATGGCATTATATCGCGCCAACCAACGAGTTCCGCAGAAACCTGCAATTTTCTTTGGATTCCTACTGTTATTCATTACTTCGTATAGATCTCTGTATGCGTCCAGACGCTTGGAACTGTAGGAAAACCAGTTATGTATTTCTCTTGTCAGAAATTCGAGTTGGCGTGGCAGAACCTCTGCAGCCTTTTCCGCACATAAATGCAAGGAGTGACTTGTACATTTTATGACAATCAGATCAGGTAACTTTTGCTTTAAAAGAGCGGCAAGGGAAAGATTTCTTCCCACCATGACATTGGTTCCATCTAAGCCAATACCAACTAACATTTCGATACGAAGACCATCTTCTTGTAGAGTTTGACAAACTAAATTGTAAATAGATGTTGCATCGCAATCTGTAACTTTGACGATTCTATAAAATGTTGTAACAACATCATTCTTTTTCTTTGAAAAAAAGCGGATCATTATACATAACACCTTAGTGGTAGTTATATCGGTAGTCTCATCTACAATGATGGAATAAGGAGAGTTCCCAATTTCTTCCAGTAGTTCTTGAAACATACATATACTGAGAACATTTTTTATTAACATAGTGCATTTAGTTCTATGTAGTTGGATATTATTCAAGATTTCAGATTTGGGGTCAAGTTTGGGGAGCATCTCACCCAAGTGGTCAACGTTTGATATTGAAGAATGCTCAACTATATAAGCGGCTATCTTCAGTTCGGTTATCTTTCTTTCATTTGGAATTAATTTCGTGAACATTAATTGTTTACAAGATTTTGCTGTTTTACTTAAAGAGACATTTTTTTCATGTTTCTTGCTCTTAGCATGATATAATAGCCCCTTTTTGTGTGGTAATAAAGTGAGGTGACAGTATTTGCAATATGCACCATTTTCCCCTGTAGGATCAGGAGCAACCCAATCTGAAAAAAAAAATACATCAATCTTACCCCCGCTAGCAAATTTTCCCACATTTGGATTTTGGGTAAGCGTCTTACACCTAGTAACACTGAGACCAACACAAACCCGGGAACCCCGCTCCATAGATAAAAATTAAAACATACTAACCTCGGCCCCCACTCCCCGCTTGTTGGCAGTTCATATTATAGCGGTCAACTTGACTTGAAATTCAAATTCTCAATGAACAAATCGGTCAAAGTTGCTGTTGAGATAGGTGCTGTGGATGCAGCACGAGTAGGTACTCACAATACACCCAAATGTATTGGAATATAATATTATCTATATTCTATATATATATTATTATAATAATAGTATCCGACACTATCACTATGTAAAATACCTACCTAATGGTCTAATGGACACTACTATGAATAGAAAATAACAGCAGCCTTGCATTATTAAATGGCACATTTGAAGAAGGATAGACTTACCTTTCAGTAAACTGTCTGTTTCCCATTGGTGGCAATACTTTTGTTTATATTTTGTGGGAGGCATTTTTGAGTCAAAATCACTTTGAATAATGAAAAGAAGAACAAAACAAAGCCCACAGTCTAACACACTGACCTCTATAGCTTATCTATGAGTTCTATGACTATGATTAACACTGGACTGGCCATGGAACTAGGAATTACGACTACGTCTAATGGCTTTCCTTAATGGATCACATTTGACAAAATATGACACTGCAGGAAATACCAAAAAGTATCAATAATTATCAGTTGTCACCTAGTGTCGAAGGAATTATGGTAGGTATTTAAGCTTCTTGCCCACTGAAATAGAAATAGGTACTAAAATTCTACATCAATGTTCTTGCCAACGAAATAAAATTTTAGTTCCTTGGGGAAGTTGGGACTTGGACACTCGTTACTGTTGGCACGCCAAAATAGCGCGCCAACAGTAACGAATGTTGGTAACGAGTGTTGGAGTTTAACAGTTTCTTCTTCTTTATCAACCGACACTTCCCTTGTTATTAGCTAAGTTTACTGTTATTATTGTTTTTTGGTGTAAAATAAAAGTATATTCATTCATTCATTCATTCATTCATAGATGTCCGCTGCTGGATATAGTTCTTTTGCATGGACTTCCACAGGCCTCGATCTTGTGCCACCTGAATCCAAAGGCTCCCTGCGACTCGTTTGATGTCGTCGGTCCACTTAGAGGGGGTCTACAAAACACAGCGCTTCCCAGTACGGGATTGCACTCAAGCACCTTGGGACTCCAACGATCATCAGCTTTTCGAACTATGTTAACCATAGATCATTTATAGAGGACAATGGTGCACAGCGTACATTTGGAACAAGCGAAAAACACACTATCTAGAATAAAAAAAACACTGACAGTCAAACCAAGTCACATTGATATAATAATTGTAAATGAATTATTTAAAAAGAGCAACCACCGAGTTTCTTGCTGGTTCTTCTCGGTAGGAATGGCATTCTGAACCAGTGGTAGATTCACTTGACGATTCAAAAGTGCTTGTAAAAGTTTATTTGAATAAAAAACCTTTGAATTTGAATTTGAAACAAACAAGAGTACCTAAACCATAACGTGTAGAAATCCTTAAAAACCAGTTTACCTCGCACACATGAAGCAGCTTTATTCGTATTCGACATCTCTTCTTTCCGCGTACACAAATCTATGAGCGGGAAAGAGAAAAATATATTTTGTTTGGTACTAGCCCTAGAGAAATGTAACATCATAGTCGTAATTCCTTGATTCCTACTTCCATGGGTAACATCGGCACACCAAGTTACGTTCAGATACACGCAGACACCGATTCGAACCGAAAGTTGAAACTTTCCCTAAAAAATTCCCTAATAAATTTTTTTTCCCTAAAAATTCCCCTAAATAATTTTATACCCTAAAAAATTCCCTAAGTGCTAAAAAATCCCCTAAATCTAGGGGAAAATACCCTAAGGTGGGGACACTGCTTGGCGCACTGCTATCGCCAACATTGCTGCGCGCATTCACAAGCACAGAACCCCGGCGTAGCAAGGGCCCCAAGTCGCAGTCACGTTGGTATACATCGAGGTTACATGAGATTCTGGTGTTTATGGAGACTGTTATGGACGGTAGGAAGAGATCTTTGAGGCACAAATTCATGAGTACAGTAGAATCTCACTGTTAAAATAAAAAATATAACATATAATAAAAAATAATCCGGCACTGTTAAAAGCCAGAGGGTGCCTGCCGGATTATATACAAAAATATATAAAATTATGTGAATAAAATAAAGAATTTCATAAAGATTAATATCTAATCTATAAAGATTATATAGTTTTAAAATAATCCTTGATTAAGGTCTGTTTTTGGGCGAGGGAGGCGTGGGCGGAGGGTGCCGGATTATTGGACGTATCGGTTTATTGAAGTGCCGGACTAGTGAGATCCTACTGTATTATAATGGAGACTTGGGAGGCAAAGTGCGTGTAAAAGCAAAGAGGGTTAATTAGGTAAGTATACCTAAATTGATCCGGGGGCTCCTTGGTAGAGCACACAATGTTGCCGTATGAATTCAGAAGCACAGATCACCGCCGCGCGTAGAATAAATCCGCCGTAGAATAAATCTGGAGCAGTTATCAATTGTTCGAATAGAGGACCATGTTCTTTTAACATGCGTATCGCGTTCTATTCGGTAAGAGCAATGCTCCGTCGTGCTAAACGTGCGGTTAATCGTATCATTAAAGGCGATTGAACTGTTTGTTTTAGTAGAATTGTTTTAAATTATAATATCTTAGGGGTCAATTGGTTAGGTATACTCTGGGACATACTAACCACCTGTATTTTATAAGAAGTATGTAATTAGGTTACCTAGGTAGGTCGGTAATAACCTCGACTTAACAAATGCTGTTTATCACATTTATTTAATTTGTAACTGTATGTATTTAATCAATCAATCTGTAGGTACTCGTACCTTAAGTTTCAGACAGTGAGTACTAAGAACTTTCTTATGTAGGTAGTTATGGTTAGCCTTTATGTAAAGTCGTGTTGCTTTTTATGAAAACTTATTGTTTGTTTTATAAAATTAGCACTGGTAACAAAGTTAACGGAAGTCGGAAACCGACGACCCACTCATAGCTGATGAATCATTTCACACAGCGACAAAATGTTTATAGCGATTGATTTTATTATTCATGTTTCATTCAAATGAAAATGTGTCATATATTTTTCCCTTATAACATGGGGATTAGTCTACATCATACATATGCCGTCAAATGTCAATTAAAAACTCTGATCCAACGATATCGATCTAACTTATTTGGTGGTACGGAATAGGCGGTGGCGTCTTATATTGGTTTACCAGTCAACTAGATGCAACCCTGCCTATTTGATATCCAAGTGAGTTTTCAGTGATGCAACTGTATTCTATAAAGCTTTCACTAATCACTGATCCGGCTGAGTATGTTGTGGGCTCTTCACAGACAGATCAGTACGCGTTTGGAACCCTCGATAGCTTTAGTTTTAAGATACCGTAGTCACCGGTACCGTACCGTATCACCATCAGGTCTCAAATGTTGACGTTCGAAAAGTTACCTGTGTAGGTACCAATTTTGAAGTTGAGCCTGATTTTGAACCTGAGTAATTAACATACTTTGGTCGTTGACTTTGACGCTGATTAGAGGCAGCCATATCAATTTAAGCGGGCCATGAGATTTACAATTTTTTCGTGCCCTCAAAGGCTTAATCTATTTGTACTTAAGTACAAATAGCCTCAATCCAAAACTTCTGTTTAGCAAAGACAAGAGACAAACAGTGCAGACTGCATCGCTAGCACTAAGTATTACCAAGCAGCTCTGTATACGAAGCTATAGATACGCTCTAATACTTCCTAGATAACAACTTACTATTATGATACCGCTTACTATATTTTTATTTTCATTTACAAGCACCTACGTTATGCTAATGATGAGTATAAAGCGTTATAACCGCATAGTTAAAGGCTTCGTTAAGAATGCAGGCCAAGGCTTTGAACGTACACATATGTGTACGCTTGTTTGCGCCTACGTTTAAGAATGCATCGTTGAAATCCAGTACAATTCCGTATTTGTTATTGGGATAGATTTCCCACTTTCAAGCTATACTTATTTACATAGACTGTTTCCGTGCCAACTCGTATTATAAAGAAGTAACTGCTTTTTCACGTTTGAAAAAATTGTCCTACGTTTAATATAGTGTTCTGAAACATAATAGTGAGGAAGCCAAGCTCGCCAATCGCCATTGCGATACAGAAATGGTTTGTTTATATGGCATAGTTCCTCAAGACTGGGCAAAATGGAAATACAACGGAAAGTCAACTCCATAACCCCATAGGTAAGGTAGTGCTAATTCGAAGAAATGGACATTAATTTTGGATCTTAAATCCTTACTATGAACGATGAAGACGCTGGGACAGAACTCATAAGCCTAGAGACTTAGTAGATACTTTGAGTACGGTTAGTATCGATTTCTTTTCTAAAATGCACTCGGCGGTTTTCAGTCTGCATCAATTTAGCAAATTGTGGGGAGACGGTCAAGTGGGATAGGTCAGTACTTGAACAGGCCGTGCTCGAGGGTTGCTTCTGAACGCCGACCCTAGCTCAAGTAGTATAGTCTTATCGACTCACGTCTTTTTATATGAAACTAGATGATACCCGCGACTTCGTCCGCGTGGATAAAGATTTTTGATTCCCGCGGCAACTCTTAAATTTTCCGGGAAATAAAATAGCCTATGTCCTTCCCCGGGATACAAACTATCCCTGTACCAAATTTCATCAAAATCGGTTGAACAGATGGGCCGTGAAAGCGTTGCAGACAGACAGATAGACAGACATACAGAAACAGTTTCGCATTTATAATATTATTAGTATGGATCCTTTTACAGCGGCTTTTCCTGAAGTTATTAAATTTTTATGCATCCGTGACCAGGGAGAGAAACTGTAGAGCTCTTACGTTTACAATTTTTTTTAATTAAAGGGCTGTACGTTTAATGCGGAGCGAATAAAAGCATCCATTGAAATCGCGTCATTTGTACGTATATTAACCCTATAGGGTTGTCATCTATCGTCTGGGCATCTATAGCCTCTATACAACAATTTCTAAAGAAGGAGCCAGCCCGAGTATGTCGACAGCTGCTAAAATCCTTGTCTCAGAGGCTGGAAAGCAGAAATTGCGCAGGCTGAAGTAGCCAATGAGTGCAGCCTAAGCGCGAAAATCAGACTTGCGCCTGCGATGTCAGTCTTGACTTCTTCACGATAAACTTAAAAACTGTAGTCAATACTTCATTTCTAGTCTCGTCATCTGGTACTTAGCGCCAGAAGATGACTTATCATAACTCTTAAGAGATAAAGATAACTTTATTTCATATATAAAATAAACAAATTGAGTATTGAGTAGGTAATTTCTGCGTATAATATAAAACATTCTACGTAATCTCAGATCTAAAAAAAAAGAGATGAAATCATTATCATCAGCTATTATATAACTGATAGCGAAGGTTAATATAAGTTATCGGTCACCTCTTGTTTTTACAAAGAATACTAAGAAGTATGATACATATTTTGTTGTACTTTAATTGTGTTATGAACTTATGAATCACTGAACGTGGAGTTGTGGAGTGTCATTCGAGCAGTGAGTATAATTCTCATTAATTACGTACCGTAACAACTAACAACTCACCGGTGCGTAAGAAGCGATCGTTAAAGGAACAAATGGAATACATCAATACTTGATGTCAATTTGTATTTAAACTTCTACATTATCAGTTGCATATTTGTAGTTTATTCGTCCTTACAAAGGTCCTTGATTCGGTCGGAAAGGTCTGTGATTTCTTCTAGTTCTTCTCTGCTTGATACTTTTACTTTAACTTTCGTTAAACCGAAAGTATCAAAGTTAAAGTTAAAGTAGTTTTTATTGTTCTTCGTATGACTTTGACTTTTAAATAGGTACTTTGCAAAAATAAAACAACAGATATTTATTGCATCATCATACGTGCAGTGCAGACTGCAGGCGGACTTATACGTGAGCGGTGTAAGCAGACACAAGTATAAAATTACTTCCTCTGCGGGCATGATTAACACACCATGAATTCCATCTTTTGGAGGTCGGGTGGTATCTATAGCCCCCGCCAGACCAGACCAGGGAAAATTCTGAATGTGTAGTTAAATTCCCAATTTGAACGTGCAGGGTATGTCGGCACCAGAGATTGTCAATGTGATTAGATATATTCTTGATCTTTCTCACAAATGATTTGGCAAATGAAAGGCTTTGGAATCGTCATTTTATTCTATCCAAACAAATTCCAATTAGAGCTAGATTTTTAAACTTAAAGCTAACTCACTGGGACGATGCTCTTGTACTATCGATTGTGAGGAAAGGGCGACGACCTGCCGGCCTCCACTAAAGTGATTTCACTGTTAGTCTTCTGTACTTTAATAATTTAATCATTTTTTTTTTAATTTTAACTCGTCTTTGATGTGTTTACGAGATAACTCGTCATCGTCGGTTGAAATCACTGCCACTTCAAAGAATTTCGGCTTTCTGTTTCCTACAGTTTTTTTCGGTAGCGCTGTGTTCCCATCATTATCATATTATTGACCGAGCGAAGCGAAGGTCTCCGAGTCTACTTGAGTGAATTTGCACTTGTCCGTCCGTCCGTCCGTCTGTCAGAGTCTTATAACTTCTGAATTACTGGACGTAATTACTTCAAATTTAAATATAAATATGTAAACCGATGGCCTCCAGCCGAATATTTAAGTCGCCTTAAAAATTTCAGGTGGGCTCTCATAGAAGCGAATGCGACGTAAAATTTTTTTTATAGCGTTACATAGGGTTGCGGTATATCGCGATAAAGATAATTAGGAATAGAGTACAAAAATATTTTTTTTTTAATTTTTCCCCTAAAATTGACGAAATGGGGGGCTTTCAAAGTGGAGATATTCTAACGTCCAAAGTTGACCTCAGAACTCTCAATTTTCTGATAGCCTGAGCCTGAAACTTGATCAATTATTTGAATTATATCCTGTACTTGAACAACAAGTACTAAAGTAAGATAAATATTATAAGGAAACGAAATTATTTAATTTTTAATGAGCTACAGTATTTTTAACAGAACTTCACAATGTTGTCAATAGATGGCGCTCTGTAAAAGTTTATTCGTTTCACTAGTAACTCATTAGCTCTTTTGCGTCTAATGTTAAAATTTAACTATTACAATCATATAGTTATAACTATCTTATGCATACCGCGAGATCTCAGTTCGGGGCGAACCACTAGTTCTAATGACACATAAAATATATTTGGACTCGATTAAATATGTATGACTAATAGGTATTTTCCACTACCATTGTCTGCTAACCTTATAATTGTAGATATGTCGGAGAATAATAATTAATTATATTTATTTATGCGGTCTACATTTGTTTTTGATTGGGTCATTGGGGGATGGACATAGGCATTTTCTGATTTGAAGTCAGAGAGTTCTCTCGGGATTTAAAAAAAAACCCTAAATTCATTCGGCTATAGTCGCGGGCATCATCTAGTAATTAATAAATAAGTATTTAATTATGTTTGGGACATTCATGTACATCGAACAGAATATAGAATACTAAAAATTGATATATGATAAGAAATAAACCGTATATACGATATCTTTCTTTATAAGGTAATATTTTGTACGCAGACAGTGTTGTCGCCGTGAAAGTTGGAAACGTGAAGTGTTTGTTTCTCAAATAAGGTAATCACTTTACTTGGTTCAGTTGGGGAAATCATGTCAACGCTCGCATACTGACTAGGTATTTACGCCACGACGAACGTAATGATCATAGAATCACATTAGCATATCGATAAAATGACATGTAACAGCTGCAGGTGATCAGGTAAAAGTATAATTACCTATTTACCTCATCTGTACTTTATTCAATCAATTGTCAAGATGTAGAGAAAAATAAAAACATTCTCATTGATTCTATCTAGCCTAGTAGTGGAAAGCGCGGCGATAGGCTGATAGCCTAGTTCTAGTAAACGTGGTTAGGTTACCTAGTAGACTTCAGCCTTGTTTTCGGGAGTTCTGAGGTTCAATCCCCGGGCACGGCACTCTAATTTTTTGGAGTATTTATGTGCGTTTTCGGCAATTTACTTCACTTATCTACAGTGAAGGATAATAATTACTTATAGTGAGAGTTCTCCACAATATTCTCAAAGATGTGAAGTGTACCAATCCAGACTTGGCTAGCATCTTGGCCTAAATCATTTTCATTCAGAGAGGAGACGCGACTTGCGGAGAGTGGGCACTGGGCAGGTATACTGGGCTATGATAATGATGACGATGATGTTAACTTGTATGTTTCGTACGCAGTTCATTTTGTCTACTTAGTATGAAGGTAGGCGTGGCAATTTTCTGTCTGCTCAAAAAATAATAATTGCAAGTGCGTAACCAAAATGCAGACGAAATACTCTGCTGATTACGAGAATAGCTTGGCTAGACCCGACTACGACACAAACTATCGATTAGAATTTAGATAGACTATATTACAAGACAAGCAGGAAGAAAGTTGGAAACAACCCAAGCGGGCTGTACCTACCTCTAAGACCCGACCAAGTAGATATAGTAAGTATAGTTTGAATTTTGCATGTATGTGTGTAGAAATAGGAGCACTGGTCTTAGCAGGATTTCTTGCATCCCATACCAACATTTTTTTAAATTCAATTTAAAAAGTAATACCTTATGCCGAAATCTCGCTGGCCTTATCATTGGAATCTAGATTTATTGCTATCGCTGTACGGGGTACTATCGGTTTTCATGAAGTAGCTTACTTGAAATAGACTTTAGGTATATTATTCTTACTACCGTTTGTCAATGCTGAGACTGTGACTTTAAATTAGTGGAGTAGTTAGTAGTTATTTATTGTAGCTAATGCATGATTATGCGTAGCAAGTACCGAATGATTATGAAAATAGTAGTACGTCCTGCATTCTGCAACCTTCTTGCTGCATAGCAGATGATCGCAGCGATGTTATTATGGTGTTGTGGCAAAGGGCCCGTCGGCAACCACCCGCGTCGGTCACGCTTGGGGCGTCTGCAATGTTCTAGCTGTTCTGATGTTATGGTACCTACGACAATAGTTTCACTATGTTTTACTTTGATGGTATTTATTAATATCCTCCATGTATTATAAATCGAAAGTGTTTTAGTTTGTATAAAACACTGATATATTAACTTACTCTATGACACAGACTCCTTACAGTCTTACAACAGAAAGCGTGTCTGTCTATTACCTTTTCACGACTCAACCGATAAATTGAAAAACACCACGTCCAAGTGGACAGCTGTGTGACATGAGAGGACAGATTCCTTTAGATATCATCTTCTAGGTAAACGGTTTTGATCTGACCCTACTTTTTACTACCTGATAATATTGCCTATTTATAATTAACTGTCTCATAAAAAAACAGTCGCCTATTTAGTAGATGATTTCTTTCGGGTAGAGCCTTGATATAACTGCAGTCTAAGACAGCAGTTATATCAAGTCGAAGATGAAAAATCTTCTGTAAATATCAAAAAAGCCTTTTCTATTATAAAAATTGTACTCGGCCCTTCTTTAATTTATCTGGGTTACTTCAATACATATCTAAGTACATGTTATTCTGTTACCGTACGGTTGTTACTGTACGGTTTTATTACTTACTCTACTTTTATTATTTTCATAATGCCAATACTTTGAGAACGTTTTTCTACAAGCGAAGTCGTAGTAAATGTGTTATGCAATTGTACCGGGGCGAATGGATTGATCATGCTTTCTTTACGGAAATTCGTATCTATTTATTACGTGTAATAAACGGCGGAAACCGGATATAATGAATTCACTATTTTAAAATGTAATGGATATTCAGTCTTTGGTGTTCAAAAGCTTATAATAGATTAGTTGAAAAACAGAAGGTATGTTATAAAAAATACTTTTACTCGGAGTAATAAATATATTTTGGAGCCAAATGTGGAGCCAAACATCTGATTTAGACGAAACGATAAAAATCATGATGAGAAAAAGAAATAGGAAAAGGATCTTTTTCTAAAGGAAAGCATACGATACACGATCTAAGGACTCGTTAGTCAGAGTTGTCTTACATAATCATCGTTGACCCTTGCTGTACGAAGCTCTTGATGCACGGAATTCTTCAGGACAACAGATCAACGGCATGCTCAATCGTCGAAAAAACTCAACGAACTAACTTTTTAGATACTTTGTGCAAAGGTCACATCTAAGGCTAAACCTTATATAACTCATATCTATATCCAGGTTTCTTTTTCCATTTGGCATTTCCTATTACCCTATTTAGCAATGGTATAATGCTGCCAGAAGTTGTAGTTTGTCACGGTCATGAAAATGATGGAGCTTTATGCTTCATGGTACCGCGGGCGGTGACAGGAGACCTTCGCAGAAAACTTTTAATAGAACACCGTACCTGCCGCATTCGTTTCTGATCAATATTTTGTTAGATAGTAAATACAATATAGCCTATCTTTAACTCTAGCTAATATGTACGTGTTAATATCGTTGATCAGTATGTTTGATTCAATTTGCAAATATATAGAAGGTACAACTTCTTCATTATAATCAATGGTTAGGTGGGTATATTTCGCTAATCTAGCCAATCTGTACCTATCGACCACATATTATCTACCGAATAGCGACCCATCGATTGACCTTTAGGTCACAGCCTACAACACAAGAAATGCATTACAGAGTCCAATTAATTGTCTGTCAATGTATGAGTTCCTCTACCGTATATTATGTTGATTCCTTGCCTTGACTTTAACAGGATCGAGCTCGTTTTAATAAAGGGGCGGTACCTACTGATGACACTTAGAACCTGATGGTCTATAATTGTTGGAATACATGTAGTCTCAGTAAGGCCGTCTCAATTGTTCAAATTCTGGGTAGGCACCTTTGAGTTTTATTATTTGAAATTGGTATCACATGCGTTATACAGGAAACGCGAAAAGCGTGAAACTTATATACCCATTACCTACCTAATTAATTACCTGAAATTCAACATGAAAAAATTGATCCGTCCTTTTTTTCATTTAATTCATAATATATAATCTTGGTTTTGTACTGCGAGACGCCAGGGCATCATTCAATTGTTTATCTTAATCACCACGACCATTTGCCTGCCTGGATATGAGGTTTTACCATACACAGTCCTTCGCCAATTTACGCTATTTTTTACGTAATCTCCTCTCGATAAAGCATATATCGGATTACTTTTTTTACTGACTATATTGCAGACTAGCTCTACTAAATAAAACATTCGTAGCATTAGCGATGATGCTACAAATGAGGGTCTGAAACCTCTCTCTGAATAATCTCATTAGTATTCTTTTGTGAATCCGTTGGAGCTGCTTATTTTGTGAGGAGTTTGTTACAAGCCTCGTTTATACTTTATGTTAATGCCTATGAATGTATGTAAGGTCATTCAGGTCCTATCAACGCGATGGAAAGCGACTCTTGTTTTTGTGTCAACATATTCCAACATATCTTCCAAACTATACCAAGTTATCCAGATAATTTCTAAATTGTGAAACTATACTTCAGGACAACGCTAGACCACACACTGCACAACAGTCGGCTACCAAATTAGAGGAGCTTTAATTGGTATGTCTAAGACATCCACCACACTCCCCGGACCTTGCTCCAACAGATTACCATTTTTTTCGAAATTTTGATAGCTTCTTGCAAGGGAAAAAATTCAACTCCGATGGGGCAGGCCAAAGCGCCTTCAAAGATTTTATTGATACCCGTCCGAATGTTTTTTTTAGTAAAGGGATCAATGAACTACCTATGTGATGGCAAAAGTGCATAGATAGCAATGGTACATACTTTGATTAAATAAATATATTATATTTAAAAAAAACTACATTATGTTCCTCCCTTACAAAACGCCAATTTCATATGTAAGGACCTAATAGAATAGCAAGAAATATTATAATATGACATCATATACAGTAAGCCATTATATAGTTAAAGGTCAGAAATCAGAATTTCTAAACTTCTCCGTATCCGTGGCTAGGCAGTACTTCCACTGGTTTTATTCCGTCTTCCCATCTTTTTTCCTGTGATTTAACATTAAAGTCAAGAAGAGGAGATGAGCTTTTCTACACATAATGAATATTAATAAGTAAACAGATAAAAAGTTGTTTAATTACAATCCACAATACTTACCTGCAGTAACAGCTTATTCGAAATACAGTACGTAACTTCATACGTAATTTACATAAGTGTAAACTTGTCCATTTACTCGCATAATAAGACAGGCAACTAACCAAAACCTTTCAAAAATAACTAGAGTCTAAACCGAAAGAATTAAGCAATCTTTTCCAAGAAACCTGCATGCATGATAGCCCTAGATTGGAAGATTTTATTAAAGAATTTGTCTTACTCGTAAGCTGACAATTATAATTTTCGCCGTAAAAGACCTGAGGGATATTACTTACTAGCTGGCCACTGAGGGCAAAACTTAGTTCAGGGACACAGGGTGCTCAATGCATCAAGCAATTATCTTTAAGTAAATTTTCGAAATTTTAGCAAGACTTTAAAACAGCTTACCACAAGACTATTACGAACTAGTTTTACACATAATTGTTGTATTGTGGTAAATACAAAAGTTTCTTTTTTGGTTATGGTTTAAAATCAGGCAGAAACGCTCGTGTTTTGCACGACCGCAATTCGTGATATCAATTTAGTTGTTACGAGTAACTACATCTAAAAGTACCTATGTTTGGCGGACAATTAGATCTCGCTCGATCGGAAATGTTGATTGATTTTACCAGTTTTCCAATTTCATATAAACGTGTTCTACTTAGTCTATAATAGTATGCCGAAAAAATTGGTGCTAATCGTATATGGTGCTAGGAGGTAAGGGTGCCTGTCCATTGAAGTCCATCGATGTGTTGGGTGCATCAATCGCATTTTTGACCGATGACGAGAAAATTTATTCGAGACACCTGTCCGGAACCTGATTGCCCTGTTTGGCACATCTCCGCTCCGCTTCAGTGGACTGGCACCCTTAACAGACAAACTTTATTGGGAACGGTCTTCTCCAATCCACTAAAAGACACAACAAAATTGAAAATACCTAACTACCTATTTCAAAATAAAAAAAACAGAAGTCGAACAAAGGTTAAAACGCCATTTGCTCACCAAGCATTTGTCACAGATGTATTCCCGATTTGATCTGTTCATGATTTAGTCAGTGGCTTCAAACCAGGTGTTTTGTATGTACTCCTATTCTGAATAAACAAATACTATAAATAGAACGACCTACGTATTCGCTTTGATACCGTCGGAAATGGGAAGGAAATTAACTGACGTGCGCAGGGACGCTACATCAGTTGCGGCCTCGTTTCACACTCGACCTGTTCCCGTTTCTGTAAAATGCGTATGAATTTATATTTACTCTGTTTTATTCAGGTACTTAGTTGGTTTTCCCATAAATAGAAGTGGGGCCGATTTAGACGGGCTGTTTTGAACAGGAACGTTTCCTAATTAGGTTCAAGTTAAACAGTATTCAGTAGTATAATTCAGTAAAAAATACAAATAAAACGTATCGCGTACCACGTTAAAAAAAGTGTTTACTGGTAACTGATCAACAACAAATCTTTGTACATAAGGAACCTGAATTATTAAACTATTTGCAATGCAAAGTGTGAATTAAGTACGTTTGATTTTGCTGATTTTGTAATATAACGCAATAAAAACAATAACATTATTCACGTATGTATACCGGGAATGTTTAATTAGTGATTGTACTCAAGTAGTTATATAATAACGGTTGCATTGCAGTTCGAATGATCGGATGTTATGTGCTCTCATAGAATATTTATGAAATCCTTGTGTGTTGTTAAATATTATGACAAAATTAAAAGGCAAGTAGCCGTTATTACGTCGATTTCGGTTTATAGGAAAAGAACGTTCTAAAAAAATGGGTGAAAAATTTATAGCTATTTCGTTTTTGAGAATGTTTATTTAATTTTTGTTGAAATGATTGTTCAATAAAAATTAATACAACGATACTCCCTGCGGAAAGGGACAGAGCTAGATTTAAAGGTGTAATTTTAGTTAAGTTTAGATATTGTGTTATACAGAATTGGCCACAATGTATTTGATTTAGAAATAAAAAATTTATGTCGTATTTTCTTCATCTTATTTTGGTTAAATGCCTAAATTAAGAAGAAATAGAGAATTAGTATTTTTAATTAAAAAAAAAAATATATTGGTTTCAGTAAGGAGAAAAAATTTGGTTAAAAGGTAAACTGAGGGAGCAGTTATTTTTAAAGATTTTTCTATGTAGAGAACTTTTTAAATTTTGTTTTGATGTTTAAAGTTCTTGAAAACATTATGTTATAGAGCAAGATCCAGCGACGGTCAGATCTTCGTTATTTTATTAAAGCTGAAAGGTTTTCTTTGTATGTCTCTAATAGAAGTATCAACGTTCCCCGACTCTGAAATTTGGATCGCGGTTGCTTTGGAACGTATCAGGTAGAAACGGTGCCTCCTCAAATTCGTTGAAGTAATACTTCAGCTCCGTATTTTTATATTTTTCTATGGAATAATATTAGAAACCACGATTGCAACCCCCTGTCAGACATTCTATTGTTTTATAATTTAAGAGTGTCTGACAGGGGGTTGCAATCGTATTAAGCATATACCTACTAAAATTCTACATCAATGGAGTGTCTGACAATGGAAAATGGTAAACTTTGGCGCTACCGTTGAAAGTAAAATCTCTCCTACTGACCATCCTAGAGTCGTGTTTGTGTAACTGAAATATAGATTCAAATCTGTGTTACAACAACTTAATTACTGTGATTAGTAGATAAGAGATGATTCACACGCGCACACCAGCGAGGTTTCCTTGTGTTGTGAATTGTAATTGTTGACTCCGGAGCTAATACAAGCGTCATTCATGTGCTCTATTGAAGTTTTTCACGCGATCTCTCCTCGCCTCCACGAGAGAGCCAGTTGCTGCGTCCGAGCCGCCCGTGTCGCGCTGTCGTCTCACGATTTCTTTGAATTAAATAAAGTTGATTTAATTATAATTAAAAAAAAAGATTCTAATAAAAATAATAATCCACGTCGAGTTAAAGTTGTGCGCCAGGAATGTAGCCACCGGCTTGAGTAACAACAATTTTGTTTGAACATAATATTATTACGATTTTTTGCACTATTTGTTTCGTCCGCGTCGTCCGCGTAGCATGCAAATCGTGATTTCATAACTTCCAGTAAAAATGTGTTGTTAAAACCGGACAATAGACATTGAAATGAAATTCCACAGTTTTTAGATTGTGCTGTTAATGAGAGAGAGTTGTTTAAGTTTATGTAACGTCCACAAAATTCCGTTGATGCAAAAATGTGATAAATATAACTGTGGGTTATTTTATTTTGATAGTTAATGATTCGATGTTAATCGTAGAAAGAGTCGTGCCGGATCAGTTTAGCAAGTGTGCCGTGCGACTGCGATTTCACCTGCGTCACGCACGTTCGCGTACTCGTCCATGGTTCTTACTTCTTTAGTGTAAGGTCCGATTGGTTACATTTACATGAGCATCTCTACCGGTGTATTGGTACATAGCAGTGATAGTGATAGTGAGCGATGTCCGCGGTCAGCTGATCGTTGTGCTGTGAGCTAGTGTGGTTTGGTGACGATTGCTCGCGTGCCGTCGACGACATGGGCCATGTGGAGAATTTGCGGCGTCAGTAAGGCCGAGCCAGTGCTGTTCTCTAGGGGCTTCGATGACGACTTTGTAAGCCTTACATAAGTCTAGCTAATTTATTCTGATACACTATACATACATAGCATGTACTATTAGCATGCCGGTATGTGTAAATTACATGTTGACGATCTGGGCTACTAATTATGAGGATGTTTTAATTTGCGTTGAATAGCAACTACTTATTTCATCAATTGAAACATATACAACAGTGTTTTTACGTAACCTTATACCTACTACTACCTACCACTCGCTACTGAAAACGTAGTAGCAGGTACAGTTCGAACCTGTCCAGCCACCATAGCTTCATTTCCCCATAGTTATTTACTATTTCCTAGTCCTACGGAATGTAGAGCTAAATATGTAAATCGTTAAAACACGGTTAATAAAAGCTAAATTTTTTGGTTTGGTTTGTGTGCTTTGTAATTGTTACCTTTCCAGTTTTCGGGCTTTATAAATTCGCAGCAACCAAATGTTGGAATGTCTTGCCTTCAATGAAATAAAAAATGGTCTAAAATAGAATTAAATTAAATTCGCGCGGTTTGCCAGTGACAATATTAAAACGTAAGATGCCTGTGTTCCCGAAGTCAATATAGGAAAATTATCGCGTCCAAATGCGCGGACTCGTACGCACCAAGAGTTTGTTTGGGTTCTAGGGGTTACTTTAGTCGTAAAGATTGCTTCACGTTCAAATCTGCTATACTTTTGAACTTGTTTAACACGTATTTTGAACTTTAGACGACTTGGTTTATCGTAACGAATACTTGTTTGTATGTAAGGTGGTATTGATCAACTGGTTGTATGTTCCAGCAGCCGACATGGCGGTTGTGGGGCGAAGAACGCGTGGACGGCGCCATCTACACGGTCTACCTCAAGAAGGTGCGCTACCACCGCCCGACGCGTTGCGCTTCCAGTGTAAGCATAATATCTTTACAATATCCATACCACCTCACCCAGTGGCGTGCAGTTCATAGAGGCATAAAAGTACTGCTTACCCAAATGGAACACGTCAATGCTAATATTTCATCAAAACAGATAGTAAATAGGTATTTTGACTATCTAATGCCTACCCTGGCTTCAAAACCTGTGCACGCCACTGACCTCACCATAGTTTTTGACGACCTCGATGGCGCAGTGTTGAGCGCTGTTGCCTCAACGTGCGGAGGTCCCGGGTTCGATCCCCGGCAGGGTTCGGATATTTATAATTTCTGAATTTTCCCTGGTCTGGCCCGGTGGGAGGCTTCGGCCGTGGCTAGTTACCACCCTACCGGCACCAAGCAATTTAGCGTTCCGGTACGATGCCGTGTAGAAACCGAATAGGGGTATGGGTTTAATATAATTGCCATGCCCCTAACAGCCCGCTACGATCTTAGACTGCGTCTTCACTTACTCACCATCAGGTGAAATCGCAGTCAAGGGCTAACTTGTAGTGGACAAAAAAAACATACCAAACTTATCTTATCTTACTTTTTACTTCTTACTAATATTATAATTGCGAAAGTTTGGATGGATGTATGGATGTTTGTTACTCAATCACGCCGCAACGGCTAAACGGATCTGGCTGAAAGGCACAGGGATAGATTATAGTCTGGAATAGCACAAAGGCTACTTTTAATCCCGGAAAATTAAAGAGTTCCCGCAGGGACCGATAAACCTCGATCTACGCAGACGA
This sequence comes from Erebia palarica, assembly GCA_964035005.1. Classification (NCBI taxonomy): domain Eukaryota; kingdom Metazoa; phylum Arthropoda; class Insecta; order Lepidoptera; family Nymphalidae; genus Erebia; species Erebia palarica. The sequence continues at coordinate 33,734,449 of OZ035985.1, read as the reverse complement.
ATTCGCGGGCATTAGCTAGTTATAAATAAACTAGATGGTGCCCGCAACTTAGTTCGCCTGGATTTAGGTTTAAAAATACCCTCTTTGATTTTGCGGGGTAAAAAGTAGCCTGCCACTCTTCAGATTCTCAACTAAAGTTGCAGGTATCCGTGTAACAGGTCGACCCATTGCTCTGTTGCGGCGTAACTGAAGGACAAATCTTCAAATTCACTTTCCTATCATACTTTAGACCAATATTATAGGCACAAGCCTGAGAGGAAAATTTTAGAGTTCTCCCCTGGATTTTTAAAACCAAACCAGGCGACAAAGGAATCGCGGAAATCATCTAGATTCTAGTTATTCATACTTCCATACTAAATAATAAAATAAGAAAGTGTGTTTCTCTGTCTGTTAAATTTACCGGCTCAACAGTTTAACAGATTTATACAGGTACAAAAATAGTTTGCATCCCGGAGAAGATATCATATTAAGTAATATTATTTTGTTATTACAATACTAGGAAAATTATGTGTAATAACGTGAATTAAACCTATATATATATATATCTGCTATTTTTCTCGCGGCTTATCGGAAATGGGTAAATCAGTAGCATAAAAATATCCAATGCGTAATACAGTAAGTGCGGTTGGAATAAAGCGGTGAATCACAATGTTTGATAACATTGTTTGTAAAATTGTTTGCCACATGCTGTAAGTCATGAATGCAGCAAACATTCTTGACTTACAGACTAAGAGGTAACCACAATTGCAATAAGCTGTTTCACACCGGAGCAAGATAATGCGACAATAAGTTCCGAATAAATTAAATAAATAGAATAGGTACTAATTTTGCGGCTCGTGATAGTTTAGGTACTTATTTCAGTTGTTAATTTTAAATTGTTCCTGCGTTATCGCATTAGGAATTACTCTGTACACTAGCGGCACGCTATGATGGCCGGTTTGACACATTACAATAGTGATGTGGAATGTCAATTTATTCTCGAACAAAAAACAATTAAGTTTTGTTTTTGTACCTGATTAAATAGGTTTAATAAAACAAAAATGTATATGTTTATTTAATTTATTTGAACGAACTGAATATTTGAACGAAAATGAATATACATACTTTATATGCACACAAGAAACATATGAATACAAAAGATACCAAAAAAGGTGCCACAAAAGGCCATAATTAATCAGATTCGTCCATACTACTATTTTCACTGTCGTCACTGCTATCATCACATACATTAATAATTATATGTTTTCTCTGCGTACGTTCGGTCATATCGAGGAAATCCACAATCGCATTGCACTGACAGTTTATACTTTTCGAAGCAACGTCAATTCGAAACTGCTTTGTTTTGCATTGAGCATTGACGCGAGTTTGCCGGAGGTAGTAGTTGTGCTAGCCAGCGATCCTATGTGACGATCGTATTAGATTCCATTTTTAAAAATTTATTGATATTTTTTTGCGATTTCAGAGGTTTGTCCACATAGTGAAAATTGTTCATATTCACAAGTACATTCACCCCTTAAATGGTGCAAACTGATTTTTCTACACTTGTATACATTTAAGAAATCAATTTAATAAATAAATTTTGAGTCCTAAACCTAAAACTACATTCGATAAAATTTATGAATCTCTGCACATCACTATCGTCAATAAAGTAATACAATTATTTCCTTCAAAGTCGTTATCAATTAATACGGAACTTCATGAGAAACTACATTCGATAAAATTTATGAATCTCTGCACATCACTATCGTCAATAAAGTAATACAATTATTTCCTTCAAAGTCGTTATCAATTAATACGGAACTTCATGAGCGGACAAACGTCAAACCGGCCATCATAGCGTGCCGCTAGTTTAGTAATAATCTAATATGGCGAACAAATAGATAAATAAATTTTATGCCGAGACAGCACCGCGTTGTTGAATAATTGGAATATTACTGTACGTAAGGTGGCCAACCATTATTGCCACTTTTTAAATTATTGTTGCTTGCAGCCATGGGGAATGCCTCAATGTCGCACTGAGTTGCTCTGGCATAAAACGGTGTTAAGAAAAATATACACGTATATACTTTAAATATGTTTTAAAATATATATGCACTTATTTATACATAATACGTGTATCACTTCTTATTTTACATAATACGTGTATAGCTACGGCTCACGCTACCATCGCATAATGCAGTATTCTTTTAGAATTGCAGTTATATATGGTGTCAACAATATTAAAATAATACCGCTTTAACCGATGGAAGTAGGTAAGCCCCCTGAAGTATAAACGCTTAATTATAACAACTAAGGATGAGCCGAATTTCCGTCGCGCTTTGTGCCTTTTTAAGTCTTTAAAGCACTGAATATTAAATAGTAGGTACTTACAGTTTTAAGTAACTAACAACTACATAGGTTGTGCTAATACTTAATAGGTATAGATGCCCTTTCTATCGTCATGGTAGGTTAGGTAGAATATGATTTTATAAGTAGATACTCACTTACTCTGTATTTCTCTTATCTCCGTGAATAAATTAATTGTATTTTAAGAACAATAGGAGCGGTATATCATTGGATTTTTTTGCTTTTGTTGGAAACAATGCGCCATGTCCTATTTCATACGGAGTAGTTTGTTTGTAGGTATGTATTTATCATGGTAACGGTTGCACACATTTTGATCTAGGCACAGTAATTGTGTCTGTTTACTGTGATCTAGGCAAGGAAATATAGGAATCTATACCAATATCAATGCAAAAGTGCGTCTATCTTTCTTTTTGTCTGCTACGTTTTACCCGTTTAAAAGATGTAGGCTGCTTTTTATCCCGGAAAATCAAATATTTCCCCAAAAATACCTATTAACTAGAATAAAACTAACCAAAAAGATTGATCTATAACATCATTTTGCCAATTCACAGTCTATAACACTGTGAATGTTCGAGCATTTCAGTATACCTACTTTATGTAAAAGAATGTAGAAGAAGTTTTATTAAGTCCATAAACCTCAGCAAGTGTATCTGTGTTAGCAATGACATTTAGATTGAAACCCACCACAATGCGCTGTGGGGTAAAAAGTACCGCAGAGATTTTAAATCTTTTTTTATTTTATCCACTACAAGTTAGCCCTTGACAACAGTGCTACACACTGCGTCACGGAGGTCGTCAAAATGCAAATTTTCTTGCTTAATACGCTTACCTACCTGACACGGGTATCTCAACATACAAAAGTACCTATCTACCTACGTATTTTCTTGAGACAGGACAGGTGTTACCGCGCAGTCAGAAGTTATGGACTTACAAACCTTTTTAGTTAAGTTTTTGGTATTTTACGTCAGATTCTGCTACATTCCATCTGGGTATATGGAATTGTTTTTATGGTAGAATTTTTCCGTGCATTTTGTAACACCAATGTTTAATTGTCACAGCTGAAAATGAGCGCCTTGCTTTGTATGCATTTATGGGCATATAACGCAGGGCAAACGCTGAGCTGTAAACCCTTTCTGGGTGGTGTCACAGACGAAAGTGTTACATTTGTGTCTAGTTTTGTCTGTGACATCACTGTTGAATAAACTGTATTTCTTTCTTTCTTTCTAATTTGTTTATTTATTGTGGTACTTTTTGCCGCTGTACGATCCATTTCTGTCTAAAGGGCGTATCTGTCGTTACTCGCGTTCTGTTGGGTTAAACTCATAAAAATGAATAGTGGTACAAAGTTGTAATCTGACCGTTTAGCAGAGTCATTATTCAAGCCATTACACTTAGAGCCGTATTTCAACCAAGAACCCTCGAAGGTCATAATGCACTGACTGCAGATAACGGATGCCTACCTACCGTAATAATTGATGTACTTACGTCATTATTAAAAACTAAGGAGATGCTCGACTCTTTGTGTTCGTAAATCGTTTTTTTCGTACCGTAGTTCTCTATACTATCACATTCTATCTACACTAATCACATTTTCCCCATCCACACGGAAGCATTGTTTTTAAAAAATACGTTCATGATTTGTCTAGCAGGCCACATACAATCTCACTAATCTTACTAATATTATAAATGTGAAAGTTTGGATGATTGTATGGATGTATGGATGTTTGTTACTCAATCACGCCCCAACGGCTGAACGGATCTGGCTGAAATTTGGCAAAAAGAGGTGGATTATAGTCTGGAATAGCACATAGGCTACTTTTTATCCCGGAAAATTAAAGAGTTGACGCGGGAACCAAAAAACCTCAAACCACGCAGACGAAATCGCGGGCATTCGCTAGTCGAGTATAATGTTAAGGCTTGAATATGCCGTTAAGATATTGTTTAATGTCCGGTTGGAATTTCGAATGAACAGTCGATTGGATCAAATCTCATGCCATCATGCAAAGCACTTGATGGCGAGAGGGTCATATTATTTACGATCATTCCTATGGTCTCTGCCACAATTTCCACTTTCTATCTAACTGTTGGACATTTAAATGTAGACTTTAGTGTTAGTATGATTACTTCGCCTTTCAATGTCTATAATATATACATTTAAATGATAGGCAAGTACATAAAATATCGACTTCTCTCTAATTCCCGCTAGCTTATCACTCTCTAGGCTTCGTGGAAGTTCTCGCGCTTTCCCCAGCCATAATGACTGTTTCAAACTCGGCTATCTAAACCAGTTTTTAAGAATTTGCGTAGGTTTGTAATATAATATCAATTTTCATTCTTTAATATTCAAGTTGTATTGATAAGACTGCTATCGAAGTGCACAGCAGTGCTCCTAGCCAATTTCCTACCTTGCACAAGCACTTAAGTCTATTTACATGAAACATTTTACACTGTATTATGTCCCTCATTATTTTAGTCCTTTACCTTAGTCCTTAACTCACCAGCTGTCCTCAGTCTCTCAACAGCTTAGTCCTAAGCTCACCAGTGACGATAAGTTATTTGTCCCGATGTCAAGTCATAGAAATTCCGTTCCCATAATTATAATCCACAGCCGATGTCATGCCATTTAACCGCTACTACGAACTATCGTAGGAGACCCCTCAGACGAGAAATGAAGTCATTTGGACTGACACCGATAATTACACCGATTAAGTCAAATGACTTAACCGACATTGGCAAGCTAAAGCGGCAATATTCTGTGTATTTTGGTGTAAAGTTTAGAATCATCTTAGAGCTAATGGATTTCATTTACTTTCCAGGAGTCAGACGACGAGATCTCACACCTGGAGTGGGAGACGGTGCGCGTTCGCTTCGTGAAGGCCGGCACCGTGGAGAGGCTTGTCGAGGCGCTGGCCACTGACGATGGCGAGCTCGAGTCCACTTACGTCAACGTCTTCCTTGCCACATACCGGTAAATGTGTACATCAAATTATGTCAGTGTGTTGTTTTTTTAACTGCCGCGACGGGCCCATCTTTTTAACAGATTTTCACTTGGTAGATACAGACCTAGCTTTCTAGTTAGATCACAGATATGGATATAGAACTTTTCAAAGTTTCTTATGTTTTTATGACTTTAATTTTTATTTGCATTCATCTTTTGTATTTCCTAAGGATATTGCCTGAAATAAACGATTTATTATTATTATTATTATTATTAAGTCTTAAACTCGCCATTGACGGTAAGCCATTTTTAAAAGTTTTACGTGAAACAGATAGACGCCAGTTATAGTGGGCACGTAATTTGCGACATTGCGCCAAAATTTGGCCTCATGATCAAATTTCGGCTTTACTATCAATGGTGAGCTTCAGTCTTTTCTGTAAATTTATTGACTAGCCCTTAGCTACAATCAAATTTGTTGGCATAGTGGTGATGCAGCTTAAGGTGGAGCTTGCATAGATGCCATATTTTTGAAGTGAAAACTTCTTTAGGCGCGTTGAGCACTTTTTGGTAGGGGGTAAAAATGTGGAATACGCGAGACCGACCGCAAGACCGACAGCGTTCTTCTCAAGACAAAAGGTCTTAAGTATAAATAGTACATTCGTAATTAAACTTTAATGCCTTAGTTGTGCTGTGGAACTGAGACCGACACCTCGCGTTGTTACGAAGACAGAAGGTTTTAAATATAAATATAGTAGGTACATTCGCAATTAAACTTTAATTCCTTAGATTTAAGGTTTATATTTGAAATATTTTTTTTTAATTAGAAAAATAAATTCGTTTTCACTTCTATCGGCAGTCCCTATGACTGCAATTTTTTTATATTAGCCTTCGTTGTTTCAGCTCATTTGCGGAGTGCAGCCGAGTGCTGGACCTGCTCCTGCGGCGATATGAGGCGCTGGCAATGGACGACGTGCTGCCGACCATCGTCGACACGTCGCAGCAACACAGAAAGTGGGTGCCTTCAGATCTTTGCACTGATTTCTGTCTGTCTGTCTTACACTTCTTCAAAATGCTGTTGCTTGTAATATTACTTTATCAGTATAACTAGTTGGGAAATCATGAAACTGGTAGTTCACGAGATAAAGCTTTTCTTTTTTTATGTTAAAAAATTTGTTCAGGTTTTAGCAGTTTTACTAGACATAATTGCCCTCCTGGTAAGGATTTCGTCGCAGCAACACAGAAAGTGAGTGCCTTCAGATCTTTGCACTGATTTCTGTCTGTCTGTCTTACACTTCTTCAAAATGCTGTTGCTTGTAATATTACTTTATCAGTATAACTAGTTGGGAAATCATGAAACTGGTAGTTCACGAGATAAATCTTTTCTTTTTTTGGTTAAAAAATTTGTTCAGGTTTTAGCAGTTTTCCTAGAAATACATAATTGCCCTCCTGATAAGGATTTCCCGACTTTCTTGCCAGCTTCTTATTGGTAGAACAGAATCGGCGTTTCAAAGTTAACTAAAGGTAATCTTGACTTATTTTGAGGCCCGTAAAATATACTTACTTACTTGGATTTTAGCTAGATTGACCCGAGATAGTTTAATAGGTCAGTTTTACTGGAAATACAGTGTCAAGTTCAAGTTTAAAATTTAAAAGACTTTAAATAAATAAATAATTCTCTATTTCGCCAAAAAATTACAAGTAAAAATGAAATATATTACACGGAGTACCACAGCTCTCGCGGAACCAAGGTGCCAACTAAGATTTAAGTCAACCTTGGTTCCATGAGACCCGGGCACTGACTCCTTAAAACAAAACTTAAAATCTATATTTATTGGCTGCACGAGGCGCTGTCTCAGCTTGATGCTGCAGCCAGTTTCGAGTTAGTTTTTGAAATTGCTCAGGTTACATTAGTTTTCACGAGACTCTTGAGTAAGTAGTACTCAATTAAAGCTTGTCATACTTGTGGTTGTTGTAGGACTCTGGTGGCATGTCTCCACGTTTGGCTGGACACGTACCCGGAGGACTTTCGGCAGCCCCCCCACCACCCCGCACTGCAGCAGCTTCTCGCCTTCACGCAGCTCCACCTGCCCGGCTCAGAGCTACACTCGAAGGTCGCTTCACTTTCTGTTTTTTTTTTATTTTATTTTTTTATTCACTACAATTTAGCCCTTGACTGCGATGTCACCTGATAGTAAGTGATGATGCAGTCTAAGATGGTAGCGGGCTAACCTGTTAGGGGCATGGCAGTTATATTAAACCCGTACCCCTATTCGGTTCCTACACGGTACCGGAACGCTAAATCGCTTGGCAGCACGTCTTTGCCGTTAGTGTGGTAACTAGCCACGCTACGTTCTATACTGATGAGTGTTTGCAGGCCTTGTGGGAGATTTTTTACCTATTCGCAGTTCGTTACTACTATTTGCATGGAATTAATCGAGCGCCAGCTGTTATCTGTCATTAATTTGACAATTCCATTCAAATTGTATGATTGACTGTTGACATTGTATTGATGACTTTAACGCGATCGAATAGGTATAAAATCTCCCACTAGGCTCCTTGAGCTGGGCTTTACGCATGCAAGATTGGTTGTGACTTAACTACAGTAATATTATAAATTTATAAATACGAAAATGTGTCCGTCTGTCTGCTACGCTTTTGCGGGCCATTTTTTTAAACCGATTTTGACGAAATTATATACAGAGATAAAAGATAGATAGGTTCCGGGTTGTAGTTACTTATAAAGTCATTTTATTATCAAAGCATCGAAAAGTTTCCACGGGATCTTACTAAAACCTAAATCAACGAAACGCGGGCGAATTCGTGGGCTACAACTAGTCTAGTTATTTATAAATTTATTAAGTGTTTATTAACAATAAAAATTTTGGGGGGTTTTTGATGTGAACCATATTGTGAATGTGTATATATTATTATGTAGCTATATTATTTGGTCATCGAATTTCGTTATGGTACGGCCATGCTCGTGTTATTTATCAGCTTGTCTTGGCGAGCTCCTAATAAAAATGTAGGTATATGCACGCTGATGATATCCTATATTCAACCTTGATGGATACTAGATTTGTCTTAATCTACGCTATGATCGCGTGATCAATAACATATATTGATTCAATTTTTTTTAAAGAATGCATATTATTTTATTAGAAACAAACAATTTTCGTCTTAAAAACATTTAGATTTTGTATTGTTACCATAGTTCTGGATTAACATGGTACTAATTTTTTTCTTTACATTTAGAAATTAGAAAACGAATAGAAAATGCCATCTATCAAATTATGCAAAGAAAACTGGGTATATTACCATGCTGAACATCCACGCTGATCATGGCTCACTAGGCTTGTAAGTTTTATCGTATGTATAAACATTTGCAAGATTCGATACTATTATTAGAAGATGCTTTACATTTCGTAAGTCACTCATGTTAGCAGTTAGTAGTAGTATAAGTCTTTATTGCATCTTAACACATAGGTAGGTACAAAATTATGCATACAATACAGAAGACAGGAAACTGTGGTAATGCGCAAAGGCGGCCTTATCACTAAAGTGCGTACAAAGCTGATGACACTGGGTCTAGGAGCTCATGTGGTTGATGCACATAAAAGAAAAATAAAAAATAACAAAAGTATAAAATACACTTACTACATACATACTATAGTTTACATATAAATTACACATAGATACTGCAATAAATAAATATAATATATTATATTATAAAATATATATTGTTATCATACACTTACAACTACATTACACAGATTAGGTGAGAAAAACTCTTAAGTGTAATTGGGTATTTGACTACTAGGGAAATAAATTATTTTTTAGTGATTATTAAATAAAGGATTTCCCAAAAGTCGTAATATCCGCGTCCCCTGCTAGTTTTATTTTTAATAACCATTTTAAAATATCGATTAAAGTAAAAAAAAACTTGAGAGGTGTCAAGGGACACCCGGATTGAACGAAGTTCCTTTCGATTAATTATTGTAATAATTTTTTTTACGTTATAATAATATTTTTATTATTAACAAATATAATGTAAAAATAATCGTCATGACACCACACTGTTCAATGCGAAATAGAAAGACGAAACGAAAATAACTGGCTTGCTTTCTATGAGAGAGAGAGAGAGAGAGAGAGAGAGACAGAGAAACACGCGCACGCCGCACGGCTAATAGGCCTATTACACTGCACTTTTCACAGACCCTTACACTTCAATCAGTGTAGTATATTAAGATCTAGGGAGTAAGGGTCCCAATTTGATCCTTATTGCTGTGTAATAAGCGACGCTCTAAATAGCGGCCACGCCCACCCTTAGGAAAGTGCAGTGTAATAGGGCTATTACAACTATAGCAAAAAATGTCGTTACAACTTTTGATCTTAATTTTTTCCGTCTATCCCCCAAAAGTGCGTCGAACTTTGATGACGTCACACCTTAGAATTTCATACAAAATCCACAATAAGCACGCGTTGACGTTTGACAAAAAAGTCGCTGATTTGACTACTTGTCAAATACCCAGTTGCGGTTTTGCGTAATGACGTAAACGTTCGTTGCAGGTGTTGCAGAAGCTAGCGATATTCAGTGCGGAACGAAACGGCAGCGCGGGCGGCGGTGTGTGCCTCGCGCCCGGCATGCGCGTGGCGGCGCACCACACCAGCGCCTATCGCCTGCCGCACGTGCCGCACCGCCACTTCGCCGAGCAACTCACGAGAATGGACATGGAACTGTTCAAGAAGCTGGTCCCGCACCAGTGTCTCGGCGCCATCTGGTCTCGCCGCGACAAGGACCGGTCGCACGACGCCGCCACCGTCCTCGCAACGGTCAACCAATTCAACGCGGTGTCCTTCCGCGTCATCTCCACGGTGCTCGTCGAGCCCAACCTCCGCCCGATCGACCGGTGCGACATCCTCGCCTCGTGGCTGGACATCGCCCGCGAATTGAGGGTTTTGAAAAATTTCTCGTCATTGAAAGCCATAATTTCCGGATTGCAAAGCAATCCCGTTTATAGGTTAAGGAAAACGTGGGCGCTATTATCCAAAGAGAAGGCCGAACTGTTCGAGGAACTGGCGAGGATATTTAGCGAAGATAACAATCGATGGGCGCAACGGGAGCTTTTGATGAGAGAAGGTACAGCTAAATTTGCTGATACCGTCGGCGAAAATGACCGACACTTGCAAAAGTTACTTCACGAGCGCGGGTCGCCTGGCGTCAGCCACGGGACGATTCCTTATCTAGGTACATTTTTAACAGACCTCACGATGATCGACACTGCCATTCCCGATACTGTTGCCGATGGACTGATTAACTTCGACAAAAGGAGAAAGGAGTTCGAAGTTCTAGCTCAAATTAAGTTACTACAAGGTGCTGCGAATGCTTACCACTTGCCTACCGACCCGATGTTCGATAGATGGTTCGATTCCGTGATCGTGCTCGATGACAGAGAGGCGTACCAGTTATCCTGTCAAATTGAACCACCGACTAATCCACCGAAAGAACGGCGCGCGAAGAAAATCAATGAGAACAATAACCACTGTCATAGAAAAAATGATTCCATCGCCAGCACTAGTTCTAGTAATAGTTCACAGTTCTACTGCGAGACTGACGGTGCTGGGAACGCCTGGAAGAGAGATAGCTTGGAGAGACGGATCTCACCTACTAGATTATCACACGGCTCCTCTTCATCGTCATTGCCATCATTAGATATATCGCTATCGAGTGCGAACAGTGGTCAGAAGCAGGCCAATGGTAAAGTTGTAGCCAATAGTCCTGCACATGCGAATAATACTCGGACGGGTCCAGATTTCTATATAATCAGAGTGACATATGAGTCCGACTGTGTGGAAACTGAAGGTGTAGTCCTGTACAAGTCCATAATGCTCAGCAATAATGAGAGAACGCCTCAGGTGATTCGCAACGCTATGCTCAAACTGAATCTCGACGGCGATCCTGACACTTACACCTTGGCACAAGTTTTACCTGATAAAGGTACGATCCTTTTAATTTTAAAGTTTTTTTATTTAGCGGTGTAGAAGTAGGTATTTTATAAATAACACTTAGTGTGGCGGAAGTATTTTATAAACAACACTTAGCGTGGCAGAAGTATTTTATAAACAACACTGAGCGTGGCAGAAGTATTTTATAAACAACGCTTAGCGTGGCAGAAGTATTTTAAAAACAACACTTAGCGTGGCAGAAGGCTAGGTCCAAAAGTTTGGGCTGGGCATTGATGAGCCAGTAAGTGAGCGAGTGAATGTAGAGAGATGAAGTCTGAATTTTGTTAGGTTTACGATGATGTCATAAAATTAAGTTTTTCTTCTAGTTCCATTCTAGTTTCCCAATAATTAGTTGTCTCTCTTGTTAGGTTTTATTACAAACGTTAGTTTTCTACTCTTTTTTACAATCAGTTGGTAGCACAGTCATTGGCTAACTAGTAGTGGAATAAGAATAGAAGCAATTACCTGACTGGTCGTCAGAGTAAATTGGAAAACACGAGATTCGAAATATTTGTTGCAATTATTGTTTTTTATTTTACAGAAATGTTGTTACCAGCGAACGCGAACGTTTACTACGCAGTCAACACGGCGTATAACCTAAACTTCATACTCAGGCCTCGGAAGAACCACCAGGATGAGCCCATTGTGAACGGCAAAACCAGGAATAAACGAACTTGATCATACCTCAACCGCGTGCAATCATTATTCTGCTGTTCGTTTCATGTGTAAATAATACTTCTCATTGTAGAACAGTGTATGTTAGAACCTGAATAATATACAACGTGCGACAGTAACTGTATGTCATACTGAGCTCGCGCGTATGCGTGTACGATTTTTGATACAGTTCGTTTCACGTTAAAATATCGCTGGGCTACGGGGCAGAGGATATTGTGTCTGCGCATGGATAATGGGTATTGATGTAGTAATTCCTACAACATTAATACCCATTATCCATGCGTTACCTATAAACTTCAAAACGAAAAGTATCCTGAACGATATGAGCTATTGAATAGGCACCCTGCTGTCATTACTCAATCCTCAAACTCAAAATTCAAATGGGTTTTTTTTCCATTTTTTATTTTACAACTGGAGCCATGTAGGACAAGTTACCGTCGCGCATTGTGTGTTTCAGACTTGAAGACAATGGACTTTTTCATTACTCGTACAGAACTATTTATAACTTACAATAGGAATGTTAATTAAATTACTTGTGCCTCATAATAACTTAAAATTGATTGAATGATGTTCGAAAGTTGCGCTTAGAGCGAAGTGTGTTTGAACTTTGTAATTATCTCAAAGCACGTATGATATTTTGTACAATAACTCCAAACTGGAATAATGAGGTGGTCTTTCTTTGCAAAGGGACGACTACAGAAAGTTCATTAACATATTTTATTTAGTTAAAACTCATGGACAGAGACAAGACGCGATGATTTAGCATCATGAAACTACCACTAACTGAATGGGTACTATGATTTGTAATTAGTACAAATAAATGTATGAAGTACTTCTCTCTTTGAAGCGCGCGCGGCCCCAGGTACTTATGCAGTAGAGGTGTAAGCATATCGCTAAACGCTTATACGGTTAACGGCTGTAAACGGTAGTAAAAAAAACAATTTTATTTCACAGGAGTAAAGATTGTTTACTACCGCTAACCGTTTACCAAACGATAGTAAAAAAAACAATATTTTTTTCACTCGCATAATATTTTTTAGTGCACACGAGTAAAGATTGTTTACTAATATTTTCAACCATTAGCCGTTAACCGTTTAACCGTTTAACGATATGCTAACGCCTCTATTATGCAGCATGCCATCTACGCGCCTATTCCGAACACCTCTAACTCTTTTTTTGGTTTGCATTTTCGATAGCGGAAGACGAAGTCTAATTACAACGTACCTATTCTGCGGTCTAATGCCCGGTTTGGTCAAAATATCGTTAGTGTGTTTCATCCTCATGCCTCAGAAGGCACGCAATTACATTCCGGTGTTGTAAAAAGGAGCCGCGTTGGACGCTATATTGTTTCTTTCCAAAGGTTGCTTTGTTATATTCATCTCACTTTTACTTGTAAGTAATTTAATAAGCCGCACTTTGGTGCCTGATAAGTATAGAGATGTGTGTAATATTATGATGTTTATACTTTTTTATAATAATAATTTTATAGTAGGTATGCATGTGTAATGTGTGTGTAAATAACTCAATGCCACCTGTAATATAAGTGTTATATATTCTGAATTACCCTTTAATGTGATCGTTGATCCGTATTTGTATATATTGATTAAGATATTATTTCTATAACTAAGAATCTCTTAATGTAGGGTTTTTGTAATAATAATGCTAAGCCAAAGGCGATATAATATTTGTATGTAAAAGCAAGGTGCTGTTTACCTTTTGTATGATAAATTTAGAAGCTGTAAAATTTAATACGTTTATAAACCGAATTTCAACTAACTTAATATTGTATCCAATAATTTATATCTGCTGAATAATTCATATATAAATTTAATGGCAAAATAGGAATGAAAATTAAGTAAATTATATAGACTTACGTAGACTAAATATGCGAATTAAAAGACTTACTAGCTAATTCATTGTTACACATTTAGTGTATTTAACATAAACCTTGAACGAATAACAATAATGATTCGTTCAAAAATATACTTAAACGCAATTTAAACTGCATTTATATATAATAACGTGCCTATATAATATTATATTTTACCTATTTATATTCTTGTTTTTGGGGCATTTGATACTGACTATTTAATACTCTGCTATAAAAAACGTGTTCATGTTACCCACAGTTGTAAAAAGTTTCCTCGTAATGATATTACTATGTAACGATGTTTGTAAATAAAGTAGGTTTGTACTATTTAGTGATGAACTCACCAGTGGCCCCGTGTAACGTGTTATATTTTTGTGTAATAAAACTATTAATAATAATTATATTTCTTTTCTTATTTCAATATAGGTCAACGACCTAAACCCATTTTTGGTAATTTGAGTTCTCTGATTTAAGTAAAAAAATAACTCTCATTCGAAGCAAGCATTAAGAACTGTAACCTGACTACGGAATTTTTTTAATGGCGCGGGACCATAATAACGAATCGTTTAGACACCTCATTCATCAAAATCAGCTCAGTAATTAAGGTACTGGGTAATTAAGGTAGTGGAACATACACATATTCATACATAGACTGCTAATATAATAAGCCTTTTAGCTTTGCCGTGGTCGTTTAAAAAACTCCTTTCATCCGGTTACTCAAAACTTAAACTCAAAATATAAATATTGATTGAAATTTGGTAAATTCTGAACGTCACGCTTAAAAAATATAAGACGTGATGGTGATAATTAACTACGGTTTCTTAAAACGAATGCTACGAGAGTTATCAGATGTCTACAGATGGATGTAAGTGTTTCTTATCTCGTACCTCATGAACACTATCGTTTTAAACACTCAATATCGCATCTTTGGGATAGCAAACATCAGACATCACCTCAGTAGGACGTGTACTAGATGGGCCCTTTCATATAAAAAAATTGGACGTCCGACCTATGGAGCGTGCTCCACACCTGTATAAGTCTGTCCGTGTCCGCCATAGCGCTGTCCCGCGACGCGACATTTTTGTTTGACAGGGCCCGTCTATGTAAATTGAGGTTGTTGGTCGTCCCACATAAAGATTACAAAGACGTGGTCGTAAGCTTGGATCTTTAATAAGACGTTATTTGTGATAAAGCCTACAAATATAGCATGATGAAAATTAGACTCCAGGCGGGAACTTTAAGACCCGTGCGTAGCGTGAGAGTTAGCGGTGAGTGTTACGTTTTGTTATACGTATTTAGTAGGTAAAATCAGTAGAAAAATATGCTAATAAACTAAAGGCGCGCGAGATTAAAATCCGAAAAATTTCTCAGCGAGAGGTTTGAGTCGTATAATTGGTATCATGAAGTTAGTCAGAAAAGAGTTAATGTTTTATTGTACTAAGTACTTGGTACTATATTAAAAAAAAACCGACTTCAATAACCACAAACACAAAAAGATAAATAAACATAAATATATACATATACATAATATTCGGTAATAAATAATATTTTTGTTAGTGTTTGTGGTTGTTGAAGTCGGTTTTTATATATTTTTGTTTTTTTTTATTTTACAATTTTTAGTGGTCACGTATTAAAATTCTCTAAGAAGGCTTACATTCCAGTGGGAACTCTTGAATTTACCAGGAAAAAAGGGGCCTGAGTCCTTCCCCGGGATACAACCTATCTCTTTACTAAATTTTATTAAAATCGGTTGAACAGATAATTTTTTGATTCCCGTGGGAAACTTTCCGGAATTTTCCGGGTTAAAAAGTAGCCTTCCTCGGGATAAAACCTGTACCAAATTTAATCAAAATCGGTTGCATAGATGGGCCGTGAGAGCGTAGCAAACAGACAGAAACACTTTCGCATTAATTATATATGTATGGATTTCTGGTTAAAAACCTACTGTTTACTAAGCTATTACACTGATCGCGAGCAATTTACTCTTATCCATTGAGGAGTTTCGTTCAGATCTTCACCAAATTTATATGATCTATTAAACAAAAAAGTATCATCAAAATTGATTTATAATGGGCGGAGTAATCGCGTAACAAACATAAAAAACATACAGTCGAATTGAGAACCTCCTCCTTTTTTTGAAGTCAGTTAAAAATACTTCGACAAAGATAGTATTGGCAAGTATCGAAACCGCTGTGGTTTTGTAAAGCGGTAAATATTACCGCATTAGTGCGAAAATGAATATTACCGCCCTCCTTTGAAGGCTAATAACATACCTAACATGTGCGCTAATCATTTTACTGACAACTTTTTTCGCATTGATATCTACTATTAAAAAGTAAGAAAAAATATCATACAGGCAGAAAAAGAAACAGCAGGTTAGAGATACTAGAAATGTTTTTTTATAAAGAATAAATCTACATTTAGGAAAGGAAGTTATGGAATGCTCCATCTAAAATTAAAGGTCATTTCATATTCACTGCTCCAGTTAGGCTGAGCGTCAATGTCACGATACAGAGCCAAGCAGTCTGTTTCAGAGAGCGACATTTGAATATTCAGACATTGTGGGACGACCGTTAGCGATAAGTGATTATAAGAATGTAATTAAAAACCTATCGAATTGCGCACTACAATGTGTGACTTGGTATAGATTAAGGATTGAAAACTGGTCGTTTTAAGAAATAAATAATTTATTAATCTACTGAATTCAACACGGTATAGGTGAGCTTAGGCATCCAGATCTTACAGCGACAATTAGAGAATCGCATTCGATTTATTGACATACATTGCTGAAAATAACGTTTATTGTATGTTTTTTGAATAGTAAAGCTCTCTTGCACCTAAAAGATATGTGAATTCAATGAAAGTAGTTAAGAGATGCTATTTACTAGCTATAATCAATTAAGGTCTAAACCTCAGACGAAAATTGGTTGCTGTGCCGTGGTCCAGTGAGTGATAGAGTCCATTTAGGTGCCTATTTAAATCCGTATAATGGTGATGGGTTTAAGACAGGTGATGCGCACCTGCGTGCAGCCGACCGGCATCGGTTGACAGCGGCTGAAATTTTCATGGCCGGTGTATCGAGCGCGGGCTGGTGTGCGGGACTGGGCAAGGTGCACAGCGCAGCCGCACGAAGCCTCCCTCTCGCCTCGCCTCCACTCGCTCAGAGGCCTGTCCTCACAACAACAAACGCGCGCGATCCACGGCCCCGCTCCGACCTCTCACCTCGGTGCCGGTTGCGTGTGCAGTGCCACCACGTGAGCCCGTCATCGGGACCGATATGTGAATCAGTCTCTGTGTCTGCTCCCGCTGGAGTCATGGCGCGTCATAGCGTAGCGCGCAAAATGAAATAGTAAGGTGAGTTCACCCTCAAATCCACACCTTTTTCAACGAAATTCATTGAGTACTATTTGTACAAAAAAACGTGCCAGAAACCTACTTTTTAAAGGAAATACAGATACATTCCAAAGTAGATAGTTTGAAGGTTAAATTTTACAAATAATCCTTGTTCATTCATAGGTATTATGTATAGTTGTGTTGTATATCGCTGGGAGCGGCCGATGTCTACGGTGAAGCTCTACGAGTGCCGCAATCTTATTATGGCACACCCACTGGAATATAAGACGCGGTCAAACTAATCTTTTGATGGCATTAATAAGGAAGTGATTAGTGGGAGGAATGTAAATGGGAATTTCTTTGATGTAGACACGAATATTTATGGTGTTGTCGTAGATGGAAGTAGCTTACGTTTGCGTAGCAAGTAAAAATAGAAAAGGAATTAATTATTTGCATATTATATTTTTTCATAAATAGGCTAAAAATAAATGAAATCATTTTTTGCAAAATAACTTTTTAGTTGTATTTATATTTTAGTGATTTCGTAAAGATTCTAAGAAGAGAACCTAATAGCACCGAAATGATTGATTATAATACTTATATTATATGCTCTGCCTTGCATTCAATAATAATTAATATTCGAGCTCTATCGATCTAAGCAATGTATTATTCAGTTAATCCTAGGTCCGACCACTGACCATTTGCCCTACATTTCCGAAAATAGCGATACAGAAACTATTCTATACCTATGTCTATATTAGCTTCTATTTTCATTTTGTTTTACAGATTGATTCTTGGAAATTTTTTAATCGATGAATGAAATGTTTTGTTAAATATAATCATAATTAGCTGATGCCCGCGATTTGAATAAGTTATTTTTATTCCCGTGGGAACACCTTAATTTTTCGGGATAAAAAGTACTTTTTAAAGCTTATTTAATGAGCGAGTACGATGGGTGGCATTTCATCAATACGATCTTTGAAATCAGTCTTCGCTTTAAACTTAAATTCAGCTGTTACGTGGAAATTCTTGAATTTTAACAACTGAAATAAAATTAAGGAGCCACTTTAAACTAAACTTTTGTTAATGTCAATGTTTGTTTGTGTTGCTTGTATATAAAGCTAATAAAGGATTCGGGATTGTCTAGGAGGTTTTGCGTCATTTTTAATGAATACTTAATAGTACCGTTTAAGTCTGTGTTCATAACAGTGAAATGGGGGGGTTGGGGTAAATTGCATGACATTAGAGCTTGTTGCACGCAACGTCCATAATAATCCAATAATTTAGTTTACCTTAAACCCGATCGGCATTGTTAACCGTGGACATATATAAAAGCTTTACTATTAAGCTAGCCAAACATGCAATTGCTTAGTACTTCATGGTAGAGTTAAACAAACGGAAAGGGGTTGGGACACTGGATTTTAACAAAAATTTGCTTGTAAAGCTTAATATTGCTCAAACGGATCCCTGATTCGAAAAATGGTGTCTGGGTGTGGGTGGGTGTACCACACTATTTTTGAACGGCCTATCTAACGATACCTCGCACCATGGGATAGACGAGAAATAAAATCATCCCCACTTTACGTGTAGGGCAGGTAGCATTTTTTTTCAAAACTTTATCTTAAACCTTTTTCGGCGTGATTAATATGTATAGCCCATGTAAATAACACCTTCCTAGTACTAATAACAATATGTAATAGCCTCGGTAAGCCGAGGACGGATAGACGGATATGGCGAAACTATAAGGGCGTTCTTTATTGACTAAAAAGAAACAGGACCAACTCTGACCACCTGAAAGAGTCAGCATCATCAACATCTACATCAATCATTGCTACAATTTCAATTGTTGTGATTGGTTACATTTGATAATGGATTTAGGCATGAATAACGAGAAATTATTTGGTTGGTTTGGTGGCGCGTCTCGAAAAGGCCTATGTTCAGCAGTGGATGCATACAGGCTGATGGATGGATGGAACGAGAAAGTGTAAGTAAGCGAATCAGAAGTTATCTTGCGATTGTTATGCGATGGCCGATGACGTTAGCAATAGTTTGTACGTATTAAGGCTAATATTGTATTGTCCTTTCTTGCATTGCGTATAAACTGAAGGCTTTATATAGCGGGCAACATTGCATTTACAGAAAAATATCTAATATTATTTTATCCTTATCCAGATTATTACACTTATATAATTAAAGAAAACTCATGACTAAAGCGTAGCTGATCCAGTCGACCCAATAGGCAGTACTTAGGTAACCAGAGTTTACTTTTGTTTTACGGCTACATTTGCAAATAGAAATTAGGCTACTAAACAGGGGAGACGTCGTAAACAAAGCTATAAAAAGCGAAGTGAAATCTTTTTACTGCGAAACTTATATTTGTTAACTTAAATATATTATAACTAGCTGATGCCCGTGACTCCGTCCGCGTGGATTGAGGTGTTTTGGGCTTATGAAAAATAGATAGTAGCCGATTCTCAGACCTACTGAATATGCATATAAAATTTAATAAAAATCGGTCAAGCCGTTTCGGAGGAGTATGGTAACTAACATTGTGACACGAGAATTTTATCTAAAAGAAAGATATTATTTCGCTGTAAAGCCAGTCCCATCCGAGAAGGAATTCTACAAGACAAGACTAACGAATAGGGATGATGACAACACAATCAAATCAGCAACTCTTTAATAAACTTATAAACGCGCTTCTAGTATGGAAGTTGTATGAAATTCACAGTTGTGACGTCATAAAATTTCAACGCACTTTTTTCTCTAATCTATATTTTAAAATGGTTATCAATCTTAAAACTAATCGAGGATGTGAATTTTAGGTCTTTTGGAAGACCATCTTTTTAATAATAGGTTAGAAATAATTTATTTTTGACACAGGCATCATCCCTATTCAATAAAATTGTTTTAAATTGAGTTCGTCTATTTTCTATGAATCTTGCTCAGTTGCTTAATATCAATAGACAAGTATCTTGATTAAGAATAATGTATTGGATAAACATTCTCACCTTTTACCTAAGATAAGCATTTTAGTAAGATAGCAAAAATGAAAACTTCCTATTTTATTACGTTATTTATTAGATTTTATAGAATTATTCAGTAGATATGTAAAGAACTTTTTCAGCCGAGTAATTTCCTACTGAAATGAATCCTAAAAATGTTAATAGTATTTTCGTGTTATAAGCTTAACAATAAAAGAAAATATGTAGTAAATAATCATAACCTAAATGCCCTTTTAATAAATGTTATCCACTTATGGAGTTTTTTCTCATTGTATAGGTATTGTAGGCTCTACCTATTGTACGGCTTCAGCTATGAACTACTTATTGTTCAAGGTTGTTTTGTTTAAATTGCGTGTTGATATTAGTTATTAGTATTTCTCCATATAAAAACGATGCCTAGAGATTTTTAGAGAGCGAGAACATGGTTAACATTGGAATAAGATGGGTACGGATGGACGGACGGACTTGGCAAACGGAAACTATAAGGGTTCCTTGTTGACTACGGAACCCTAAAAACGAATTACCCGGACGTTTTTTCCGACAATCAAAGTTTTTTTGTCCGTAGTGTTTTCGCTCTTACTTGCGTATTTCGCGTTTCGCAAGTCATTAAAACTTTTAAAACCGTAGTTCGCAACTGATGACTGGTTTCATTTCCCCATTGTAATAAAGCTGTGACGGAACTGGGTTGCGTATAAACGTATCATAACACGCGAACTTAAGCTACGTTGCGTCTTGCTTTTAAAGTCTTTTTAAATCATAGGAATTGTATATAAATTGTGAAATTCATTTTCCATTATCATAATTTACGATGCTGACATTATTTTGTATTATTTTATTCAATAAACATTATTTTATATAAATAAACTAGTATTAAACTAGTTTATATAAATAAAATAATAAATTATAAATAGCCTTTTAATTCGAATGGTAAATATACGCTTTTAATTAAACATAATATGTAATTTAGGTGCGCAAATTCGTAAACAATGCGTTTCATTTGCGAACTTTAGTTTTAACATTGACAAATAGTCGTATTCAAATTATGTATTGACAGTTGCTGTTTGAATGGAGTCAATGACTTAGCTCTACTCACTGGCTCTACCTACTGGGAAATAAAGTAATTTAACTCGATGATGTACGTGGCCAGCGTGGTGGACTATTGCCGACCCCTTTACATTTTGAGAGGAGACTGATCGTGCTCAGTGTAGTGCGCCGGCAATGAGTTGAAGTAATGATGATGGGATGATGTAGGTACGTGACTGGGTTTTAAAAAACCCAGTGGATCTCATAAGTTTCAGATTTTCTTTCTTGATGATGCAATCTAACTTTGTACCTAATTTAGTCAAAATCGGCTGAACAGATGGGCCGTGAAAGCGTAGCAAGCTGACAGACACACTTTCGCATTTAATATTAGTATGGATAGATATGCAAGACGATCGACCGATATTATGTACAACGCACTGCATTGTAAGCTTCTTGTTTGTGCTAGATAGATTTTAATATCTACTCGTCGGCCAGTTTAGAATAAAAAAGTAAGCAGGACTAAAATGAATTTTAAAGTTCCTTGTCTTTCTTAATGTACCTACTCGTACCACTGTATATTTCGATCATTGACTGCCCCTAGCCTTCTTAGCTTATTTGAAGATAGGAAACCGTCCTAAACAATTTCATTTTAACATGTGCCATATTTTATAATATTATATTGCTTTTATTATACGACTGACTGAAAAAAGGAGTATCTTGTTTTCAGGGTTCATGTATGTATGTATGTGAGTTTGTATATTCCACCATAATAACTTCTATACGCCTGGACCGATTGTGATAAATGAGGTATCGTTAGAATCCCTAGCTTATCCCGGGTGACATAGCCTATTAAAATTAAAAAAAAATTGAAGGGGTGACCATGGTCCCGCATTAAAGACTAAAGTTGAAAACAATAAATTCGAAAATAACATTAACTATTTAATCATCATCTGGAAAATGATGATTCTAAAAATATATAACACTATAGCTCAATATCCAGTGATTCACAAAATAAAAAAAAAAATTAATAAAAATGTGAATAAGATTCTACCTATTTAACTAGATTATTTTTTTTTTGCCAGGGCAGTCGTGTTTTCCTCTATGCTTTTACGAAGATTGATTTATGTCAGTTTTCCTTCTAGGAAAATTCCTGTTAGCCATAAATTCGCCACTGATTAAATGGAAGCTTTTACAAGCAAGATGCCTCAACATTTCTCTGTTGGCCTCTCTACACAGACGTGAAATTGCCTTACCTGCGCCTGTTTCCGTCTTTTATCTAGTCAGTTACGACCGCCCGTGCATTAACTACTGATGCCGAATTTTATTTCTACTCTGTGCCTACCCGTAATTTTGTTCAGTGTTTATTAGTTGCCTGGTGACGGTGAAGTGAGGGTGTAACCTCATAATATAGGCGTGCCGTCGTTAGTTTATGCCAATTGCCATTTGTCAACAATATCTACTTATAATATAATGGTTTATGCCTAGTTATATATGGTATGTCCAAAGAAAAAACTGAATGATAAATCATCTAATATCAACATACCTATTGTACGCACTCGAGTTGAATGCAGTCGGGGCCTGAGGTGACGGAGGGGAACATCTCCTTCCCCCGTCCGCCCTCACCCCCGCTGATAGTATTGTCAAGTGCTGTCTTCGACATCTATCGTACGATATAGGTACATATTATACAGAGTTATTTATATGTTAAAGTTGTTAAAACCGTTTATGTTCACATTAACGCTGTGATGTCAACATTAACGTATCAAATCCGTTAGAGTTGGAATAATTGTTTTCTTGCTCATACTACCTAGGTTA
Source organism: Erebia palarica (assembly GCA_964035005.1). Classification (NCBI taxonomy): domain Eukaryota; kingdom Metazoa; phylum Arthropoda; class Insecta; order Lepidoptera; family Nymphalidae; genus Erebia; species Erebia palarica. The sequence goes on along the minus strand of OZ035985.1, from coordinate 33,711,441 downwards.
TGTAAGTTGACATTTCCTATATAATACGGATAAAACGGAGTACGGGAATTTTTGTCAAACGGCCAAGAGGTGATGCTGGTGATGTCAGTGGTGATGATGGTGGACTGTCCCAAAACCGAATCAGCATAACCCGACTCAACTTAGTCATGTTTGCCCTACCCCTAGAGTGTTCTTGTAAAGTGTGAACCCAGAAGCTCGCGAAGGAGGTCCTGAATGAAGCGAGGTGAAGCTGAATGAAGGGGCGACGAAGCGAGTCTTCTGGTGTAGCCCATCCTTTTTACTTCTAAATTTTTATGAAAACCCAACATTAGACGTTTGATCATAATATAATCAATTAATTAGATGATCATTCTTGATGCAAACTATGACCATTCAATGATATACTTGATTATTTCATGAAATGATCAATTCTAAATGATTTCGCGATTTAGCAGTCGAAGGACCGAATGTTTACTATTCCTAGATAAAGTTCTTAAATCATCTCATTGACGAATTTCGAGCTCTAACGTATCGAAACCGTTTATGTCGACATTTCCTAGGAAATGCTGACACATACATACTCTTTGATCGAACGCTTGTTGCTTGTTGGTCGCTAAATAATCAAGTTGCTTTCTGTGTAAATTTTTAAAAAAGACTTATTTAAGAGGTTCTGTAACAAAAACCGTGTTTTTATTCATCGTCAAGTACGCGAAATGGCGAAAAAAGTTATGGATATGTGTACTGAAGAAAGGCAAAACAACTTTTTGACATTGTATATAACGGCGAACCGAGTCGATATACTGGAGTATCAAAAAGAACATTATCTGTAATACAAGAATAAGCTAAAGAAGCTTACGAAGAATTAATTACCTAATTACCTCTTCGTTATTCGTAAAAAAAGTGATTTTAATAGTAGTGTAATTCCCAGAACTATAGAAGAGTTTTTAACTGACTAAAACAATCATCCCTACTTGTCCGAATGATTTTATTTTCTTTACTTAAGAAATGAAGTAAATTTGTTGGACTTTATTATTGTGTTTCAATCAATATTTTAAATGTTTTTAAAATAATACAACCATTGCTTGTTTTTGTAATTTATCGATATGACTGTCAGTAATAAGGTCACAGCACTAGCACATTCCTATGCTCTACTTTCAACTCGGGTGCGAATAAAACTACATCTAACATGAGATTATGTAAAAACATTTCCTGTAGATTCTGTGTAAAACGTAAAGTATAATATGTATCTCTACAGACTCATTAATTAACTACGTTACTATTACTACGACTACGTTAATATTAATTAACGTAGAGCTTTTAACATGTAGCTTTTTGTCTGTTTTGTAACGAATAAGTTATTTTGTACGCATTTAAAGACAAATGCAACTGCTATGAAATGTTTTTGAAAATTCTGTTTCTAAAAATACGCGTCGAATTGAGAACCTCCTCCTATTTTGGAAGTCGGTTAAAAATACAGGAAAATTTAAATCGACGTGGAAGATATGCCTCGTATAAATAACGAACGGGTGCGTCAAGCTAGGGAGACGATTGATCCATGAATTTAATTTAACCCGATAAAGTAAATGCGATTGCAAACTATATGCTCGAGAGTTCTATATTAATAATTATGTTTTCAAAGGTGTGTAAACTCTGCCAATCCGCAATTGACCCCCGCAGTGGACTATAACCAAACCCTTCACATTTTGAGAGGAAACACGTGCTCAGGTGTGAGCTGGCGATAAGTTTAAATGATGCCGATGATGAAATCTTCAAAACGAACAAAAAAATTAAAGAATGTAAGTTTACATTCATGAATAAATATTCCATAAATCAGTTATTGACAAGTATGTACTTACTATCTATTCATATGATTTATTCTTGGATCTACCAAGAATAAAAGGAATTTCATGAATACTGAAAAAGACAAACATTTGTTACGTCAACATTTTATATTATTTAGAACGAAATTGTTTTCCAGTGTTTTAATCAAGATAGTTGTTTAATTAATCAAAGTGAGTTCTCACTGTTTGATTTCCTTTTCGGGACATGAAACTGAGTTAATCAGATTATTTCGTCGGCGCTCGCTCGAATAATCACTGCTTTTTGATAAAGATGATATGCTCCCGTTGCGATTTTATTTTAATGTTAGAATGCAATGAAAAGTTACTCTGGTGAAAATTTTTAGAACATTTTCCAATAGCCATGAAAAAATAATCGAAGAGTTAATATTTTAGGTAGGTTGACGACCTCCTTAGCGCAGTGTGTAGCGTTGTTGTCTTAACGTGCGGAAGTCCCGGGTTCAATCACCGGCGGGGTTAATTTGGGAATTTATAATTTCTGAATTTCCCCTGGTAGGAGGCTTTGGCCGCGGCTAGTTCCGGTACGTTGCCGTGTAGAAACCGAATAGGGGAATGGGATGAATATAACTGCCATGCCCCTAACAGGTTAGCCCGTTATCATCTTAGACTGCATCATCACTTACCATCAGTCGAGATCGCAGTCAAGGGCTAACTTGTAGTGGTTAACAGACGCACGGAGCCGCGTAAGAATGGAAAGAAAATAAGGGAATTTGGGAATGAGAATTCTTTCTAAGTACTTACACAAATAATTGTTTTCTTAGTTTTTATATGCGAAATTCCCGAAGGAGGATAAAAAATTCTTTGATGTTGTAAGCGAAGGCTTGGTCGCGCCGAAGATATTCTTTGAGCAGCATCCGACGAGCACCTTAAAATCGTTCACATTCGATTGATTTCGCTTTGTCTGTTCAACGTCTTTTGTTCTGTGAATATGAAGCTATCTAGCTCTTACAGTAAGACGTATAGAGAGGTAGATATAGTTACAAATCCAAAGATTAATAATTATTTACCTTTTTATCATTTTGCTCGTGACTTTGCTTATATCCATCCTTCTTTCACTCTCTCTTACTGACTACAGATCATAACGGCACCCCATACCTTATAGTTATACTACGGATTTGTGCTGGGCGTTGATGACTCATGAACTTGAACCTGTCTTGAAACTTGTCAAGAACTTGAATCGAGGAAAGTAAAATTTTGTACAATTTCCCTTTGTAATGTGCATGTCACCGTAAGATTGTGAAAACCGTTAGATTGTAATCCATCTAGCGAGATTGCAAACTGTCGTAAGATTTCAATTAACGCATTATTTTTCGATAGATTGTAATCTGTTAGGTATATTAGCCCGGTAGAACTTAACCTACCTACATGATTATTTATGTGGTCGAACCCTAACCTAACCTACAAGAAAGAGACAAGAAAACATAAATACAATGAATATTCAAAAAATTTACACTCAGAACCTTGAACGGTTTACAATCTGTCGACAGTTTTACGACACAATTTATCGAGATAAAAAGCGTTAGATTGCAATCTGACGGTTTTTGCAATTTTACGGCGACATATACAAAGAATATGGACTTTTCAAAAGCAAAGGCGCGGGTGGGCGCTAGTTAATGCAATAAGCTGATCCGCCTGTTCTGTAGACAATCAATGGGCCTGCAGCCTTATAAAAATGGATGGAGAACGCAGCCTTATGCAGCTTTGTACAAGCCGCACTTTTATATTATTACAATTTGCACGAAATGCTTTTAAGAAATGGAAAATTGTTTTCTACAACAAAGAAAATGAAGGCGCAACTTCGAGAATGATTTCAATGTAATAAGAATAGTTTTTATTATGGAACCTCAGGAATTTATACGCAGCAACTACTTGGCATTTTACCGTGGCTACGCTATATATATATTACTTTGCACTTGCATTTTCTATATATTATTCTTATTAGCCCGCGACTTCGTTCGCGTGGTATAACTTTTTAATTCCCACAAGCACTCCTTAATTTTCCGGAATAAAAAGAAGCCCATGTCACTCTCCAGATCCTCAACTATATCCATACAAAGAATCACGTCGACCCGTTTCTCTGTTGTGGCGTGATTGAAGGACAAACCTTCAACCCCTATTTAACCTCTAAGGAGGTGGAATTTTAAAAAATGTACCACACGCTCTTCTTTAGTTTTTACCGAAAGCCAAAATGATGAATTTCATAGATATGACTTGAAAAATATAATGCAAAAAAAAGAACTTTTATACAAACTTTATTCCCCTATTTCAGCGCCTTGGGGTAAGAATTTTCAAAAATGACGACAAACGATCAACACTTACTTCTTTCGGCATTTTAAATCGGTAGCTCAAATATCAAGCTTCATAACTATAACTTGAAAAACGACAGACTTTCATACAAGCTTTCAATCCCTATTTTTCGCCGTTGGGGGTGGATTTTCGAAAAACCCTTTCTTAGTGGATACCTACTCTTTACAAAGAACGCACCCTCCAAATTTTATGTCTCTAGGACTAGCGGCTACGGCTGTGCGTTGATATATTAGAGTTAGCCAGTCAGGACTTTGAATTTTATATATGTAGGTAGATTACCTGTTTATTTATTACGTTTGTCTATTTAATATTTGGTAAGAGAAACTGACTGAGTATTGGATGTTGAATTTTAAGATTTTGTGTGTTCCAGGTTATCCCTGTTACGTAAACTACCACTGATTGTACAACCGCTTAAGTGTTTACAAAAAGTATTTACAATTTATGCAAAGTATTTACAAAAATTCCACGGCATCTAATGATTTAGATATACCGGAAAAAGATAGACTATAAATTTAAGTAATATCATTATCCATATTATTAATGCGAAAGTGTGTGTGTGTGTGTGTGTTTGTTGGTTTGTCCATCAAGCACAGATCGGCGTAATTTTTTGCTTGAACATAGTTAAAGAACCGGCGAGTGTCACTGACCTTTATCGCGGAAAATCAAACAGTTTCTACGGGATTTAAAATATACTTAATCCTCGAAATCGTGGGCATCATCTAGTAAATTTAATAAAACAAACGAAAATATAAGATTATTACATAAATATCTCTCTCTCCAGTACATACATACACTAATACATTTCGTAGCAGTGATGTAGCTTCGTAGTATCCCGTAGCCCAGCTCCGTCCGTGCCCCATTAACCCAGTTCCCCGGCCTTGAACCCCGGCCCCGGGCGCCCGTGACGTCACGCTTTCATAGATGTCACTTTAACTACTTAGCCAGCGGCTGACATTTTTTAATGCCGTTGTTACGTTCATTAAAATAGGTTTGGTAATGAGATCTTTTGATGTGATAAAAAAGTGTTTTTGCGGACATGATTTTCCATGGCTTCATCATTTCTTTATTTTTCTACTGAAGCAATTTGGCAGATTTTGATTTGATTTTTGTCAATAAATTTACACTTATATTATTGAGGCGACAGTGTTTCCGTCTGTCTATCTCTCAATCTTTCTACGCTTTCTCAGCCTTTCGGTTCAACCGAAATTGCATATTGCGATTCTGATTTTATGGGTTCCACCGATTTTGACAAAATTTGGTAGGTTGCATCCCCGAGAATTACATAAGCGACTTGTTATCCCGGAAAATTAAGGAGTTCCCGCGGGAATCAAAAATCCTTAAATCACCCGGACAAAGTTACGGACATAATCTAGTACCTAGGTACAAAAAAGTCTGGTGGCTGTACCTTTTCGATAAGGCAAAGCGGATGCATTGAATATTTTTTTAATTAAATTTTTCTCTTCCTTCCGGAATTCCGATAATTACATTTCTGCACTTGACGGGCTGGCGAATGATTCTGATATTCATCGTGACTCGGTGCTTTCACTAATCTCATCTGGGGCGCTAAGATTGCCTGTCATCATCAGCCGTGTTATTTTATTAATATTAATAATGTCCCATTCATGTCGGGCCAATGCGCTAAACCAAAAACCGGCCAAGTGCGAGTCGGACTCGCGCACTGACGGTTCCGTACAAACCTGTAGTAAGTTTAAAATTATAAAAAATATATAAAATATAATATGAAAATTATTAATAAGTTTAATATTATTTGCAGCATAAGCGGTTGTATCCTTTGATTGCGTTGGCTTAGAAGTTTGTTTTTTTCACAGCTCCAAGGGACAGTAGATCTGAGTATTTGATATGAATTTCGCTTGATACCTCCATGCGTTCCTGAGAAAAAGGGTCTTCTTCCGTTTGTTGTCCATCCGTCTTGACAGACAGGCGGACGGACAACAAAGTGATTCTATAAGGGTTCCGTTTTCCACCTCTCACCCCCAGCCACGACCGAAACTTCCCACCAGGCCAGACCAGGACCAGGGAAAATTCAGAAATTATAAATTTCCATATTGACCCTGCTGCGATTGAACCCGGAAGCTCCGCACGTTAAGATAACAGCGCTCAACACTGCGCCAAGGAGGTCGTCCAACATAATTTCATCTTTTGAAACATAATTTCATCGCTGCGTCAGCTTTGAAAGTAAAAATAAATCAAACAAGTCGATGGAGAGAGAGAAGAGGTTTCAAGAATGGCAGTTTGTAGACTCTTGTCACAAAAACTTTAGATTGAAATCCACGTTAAGCTCATGTTCGTGTTGGATTGTAGGATCAGTAGTTTTTATAGCCAGAGGATTCAGGAAAGCAGTTGAAATGTCCATCTTACAGCCGAAACTGGTTTGATACTTCTATTTCTAATAAATTATTGAAAAGCTTTTCGTTCTCTACTTTTATTTTTATTAATAACGACTGTTAAAAAAGTTTTAATTTTTTCACTGTATCTGAACGTTGAGTATTCAATAATAGAAAATATTTAATATATGTGGAGGGAATTTGTTTTCCGATTCACTGAGCTGCTTCATCGATGACTAGTCAGGCTGAACATGATTAAACATTCCCCTGCTCAACGTTGTTTGGTAAGGTAGTTTTACTGAATAATTTTACCTGTATATTCCTTAACTTGTACATTCCTTAGCAGAGCGTGTAATATGAAGGCCACCTGAGCAGGGGACGTGGATTAGAGCCGATCCCATTTCACAATATCTTGACTCATACTGAAAACTTAGCGGCTTGCCCGTGTAAATATACTAAGACTCGTAACTGACTGAATCTATGCTAAAGACATCTTGAGAATCTGTACTTAGCTGATGTTGGTTTATTAACACGGACCTTAGTGCCCTAAGTACCTAACCACCTAATATAATTTAATGTTGTGATGGAACTTAGTGTTATTCGGGAAACCAAATATTTGCTTTACCTTTTGATCGTAAAGCAGAAACCGAAAATAAATAGGTACTATTTCGCGAACAATTTAAAGCTTTCAATGAGCTTCTATGAATTTAACTCTGTGAAATTTAATAAACCCATTTAATAAAACATTATTACGTTACGTTGGGATGTATAACAAACACACACTAGGTTTCGCAGCTGAGGTATAAAATTAAATTAGTACCTACCTATTTTGCATATAAACAATGCCATTTGCCGCTTAAACAGTAGGTATATTCCTATAGGACTACCCTGTATGAGATATACGCAATGCCTGCCGGCAACATAATGTGAAAGCTTAGCGAGGATGCGAGAAGCCTGCTTGGCGCCTAGCCAGACTATCCGTCTATTCTCGGCTTATCAACGGAACTGTTCACTGCGATAAATAAAGTTGGTAAATTTTTACACAAAGAAGAAATAATCTGTACCTAAAGGTATTAATATATAGGTAATATTACCAAGTATGCTTCTCTCATCGAGACATGTTTTCTCGTTTTCCGTGCAGATCCAGGTTTAGTGCAAAAAAAAACTTACGAGACATTTCACCACGGTTAATTGGCTCATTGCCATAGGAAGGATGTGCTAATTTTTTGCGCATAGCCATTCTTCCCACCATGCCACGTGGGCATGAGTTATAGCATAAAAAGACTAGCTAGCTTAAAAAAATATTTCCTACGCCAAGTTTATGATATTTTTCCTCATGGTCAGTTAGACAGTATTGTATGAAAAAGGTCCCATGTGGACGCTTCAATGCCCTTTGCTCGATTACTTTACTCTCATTTTCTTATGATCCCTCCTATTTTATCAAGTTTGAAAGACCCGTGAGAGACGGAACAGCTGCGGTACGACTAAGTATATATCTACATTTATCGTATTTCCTGTGATTTATTTTTAAAAATTTCGTCGTTTATATGCCCTTACAAGGGTAGCAGGATTTTGTCTGTGACAGCCTCAGCGATAGCTTTGACTTGACATTCTAGTCCCGCATCACACCCTTTATTAATACAATAGCATAATTTTCTTTGGTAGCTAGTATCTATGTAATTTAACGCAAATTCAATTTCAATAATCAAAGCACATAATTCCAATAATCAGATCACTTTATATCACAATTTGTAGATATGTCATAAATAGTAAGAAATTCTTATCTCAGTGTCGTGACGTCACAGAAACTTGCAAGGAATCAAGCCTGATTGGCGTTTCGCCAGACTATGTGTCTGTATAGCATGGTAAAATATTTTCTGCAATAAATTGTCCTCTTGGCAATTTAACACAACTATTTTTACTTTCCAGACCAGTCAATAATATAAAAAATATTTAATTCTTGAAATGTATTGGGTATATTTTGATTAAAGATACTGCTTGCGTCTATAAAGCTTTTGTAAAACACTAAGTTCTGTATTAATAAGCCGACATCAGTTAAGAACACGTTTTCAAGTATCGATCAACGTCAATCTATACTTACGTCCGGTCTTGCGCATTTTTGTTACACTCGTAAAGGCATAAATTGTGGTAAAGTGCGTAGTGCGAATGCGTGAAGACGCGTGTCAGTGAATCGATGATGAAAATCATCGATTTACTGAGTACAGAGCTGCAAATCCTACAACAGTAACGTTTAAAAACTTAAAAAATCACTTTTCATTTTCATCAGCACCGGTTTCATCCGTCAGTATGTTTAATTATCAGATAGTGCCAGTAGATTATCAGATATGGCTGCATTTTCTAGTTGTTACAACTCAAGATAACTGTTCTACATCAAAAGGGAAATCTTAATAAAACTGTCTTCTTACATAGCGATGAAAGTTTCAAGTTATAAACACACAATAATTATAATACTCTTCTTATTTTCAACAGACCAATGAATCAATAGGTACATTATGACAAGACAGAATAAGGTACATTTTCTCTTGTCGTATTGATATTGATTAATTAAATAATTTTATTTATTGATGAGCCTGTAACATAATAGTATGTTTACGTAAAGTTACACAGACCGCAGTGCGGACATTTTGCCGGCGACGCTCAGGAATACATCAATTCGTTGTCAATAACTCCGTAACATTATATTCCCTTCTAAACTCCCCCAATATTCATAGCTCGTAACTGCCTTTATTGTATGAATATTTATGATTCTCACTAGTGCCTTTTTGGTGATGGGAAAGCTATTGGCTCTGTTACAAAAATGTCCTGATAGCTTTATTTTTTCTCTTTGCCGATGATAGAACATGAAAAAAGATGGTTGTTTCTTTTTTCTGTTTGCATTATTTTCGGCAGCGGCTTCGTAGGAATTTCCAAAAAGGAAATTTCAGTTATTTAGGTTTTCAGATTTCTAATTTTAATGAATCAATCAGTGAGTCAGGACTTGTCTTTCTATTGTATGCAATAAGATTTACTATTTTTGTTTGATGCAAGTTGGTGCTTCATTGCAATCTCACATGAACTACTAATTAAATGACAATATAGTTCTCTGTGCCTTTCTGGGCACGCGCTAACATTAAAGTCGTATTAAAGTAATTGTTCCTACGCTGCAAATATAACAATATTTATAGCTTGATAATTTTACCCTACAGATAAACCGCGCTCCAGCTATACCATTGAGTTAAATTAAATCGCCGTGAGCTTTTACCGAGCTTTTACATACCAACGAATCGTAATTTAATTCCTCGGTTCATTTAGCTTTCAATTTCTTTTTGAAGTGAAAACTTCTTTAGGCGCGTTGAGCAGTTTTTGGTAATTTATATTCAAAATTGGTTTGTCCTGCAATCAAACCTCAAAAGTGCATTGTTGAGGATCTGACGCAAGACATAGTTTAATTTTATCTCGGAATATCAAAGTTTTCTACAATCCCCCGGCTTTTTTATCCTACATCCACGCGGACGAAGCCGTGGGTATCTTCTAAATTGTAATTCTTTAAATTATTTAATACTACTACTCCTTGACTGCGGATGAACCACCGCATTACTATCCCAAGAAAACCCAGTGGTTTTCTTGGGATAGTAATGGACTGCCATTATGTGATTAATGGGAAAAGGGGTCAACACCCTCATCAATGAAGCTTACGACGCAGAGAGAGAGTCCTTGGTTATTCGAAAACATGCTAAGCAGGTTTCGCTAAAAGCTTTTTAACATCATCGTCTTCTTCAAGTAATTAGGGTTGGACGGTGAAATATACTTCCGTGGAATGGCCAAAACTTCCGGAACGCGAGCTTCTGACGGAGCAAAAATAACCCATTTCCGATCCTAGCCGCTATTAGATATCATAATATTAGCGTTTTGAACATGGAAAAGGTATGTTACGATTTGCTCTATGAAATACTCATATTATTACCTAGCTCGATGAAATATTTGATCGAATAAAAATTGTTTCAGCGACTTATTTGATGATTGGTGCCTATTGACACTTCTGTAGCCCAATTATGAAAAACCGGCACGTATTCAGTCTCAGTTGTAATTGATTGAATTTATGGTTTTGGCCAATAGTGAAAGAGTGTTAACCGATCAGAGGAGATAGCGATCGTTACACTAGCAAAAATTGCACGCACAAGGTACTAATTCATCGAATACATTTTAGAACTGGTCTAGTAATCTCAGAGATACAAGTTGTCCTTTTCACTACATGTAATATAAGTATGTTCTACTTGCACGAATATACTATATTTAATGAATAAATAAATTAACAAATTTGTAAAAAGAAACAGTTTTCATAAACAAAAGCCTAACCAGTGTGCATTTGAAAAACATTTATTTTTAACCACTACAAGTTAGCCCTTGTATGCGATCTCACCTGATGGTAAGTGATGATGCAGTCTAAGATGGTAGCGGGCTAACCTATTAGGGGGATGGCAGTTATATTAAACCCATACCACTATTCGGTTTCTAAATCGCTTGGCGGCACGTCTTTGTCGGTAGGGTGGTAATTAGCCACGGCCGAAGCCTCCCACCAGGCCAGACCAGGGAAAATTCAGAAATAATAAATTCCCAAATTGACCCTACCGGGGATCGAAACCCCGGAGGGGTGAGGACCTTCGCACGTTAAGACAGAACAGCGCTATACGCTGCGCTACGGAGGTCGTCAAACATGTAACACAGGCAAAGGTAATGTTAGCATGTCAAGGAAAGTTGGTAAACTCAGAGCACCTTGTAACTTGAACTCATTAGCCGAACTAGCGGAAGCAACAATGGTGGTCGATGTGCCGTGTACGAACTTGTTCTTGAAGTCAAGTTGAAACTCTCTTAAGGTCTATTACCCCATTACAGATTCACGGTGCGGTGCGGCACGTAGCGGCAAATATTCTTTGTATGAGTATTAATAAGTAGAAACACTCCTTAACTGTTTTAATCATACTTTATGAGCAATTTACACACAAACACCGTACAACCATTTTGACATTAGGCACCGATCTCCCGCCAAGCGCTTTCAATCGCGCCTTCACTGTCTAGAATTCTGTAGAGGTAGTCAGACCATAGATAGACCATAGATGGATCTGTCGATGTCAGTCTAACAGCATGTTTGGAGCTGGGACCACTTAAGCGACGCGGCACGGAGATGCACTGCGACTTTCTTTGCTGTCTTTGTAGTGAGGCTAGATCTTAAAAGTTGGCTAACTTTTAAACGCGGAGTAATGTTAAAGGCACAAACTGAAAAGAGTAGGCAAAATTGCGTCTTTATTAATATTTGATTTCTATTAAGTACAATAGTACATATATTAAAAACATGCTATCCTTGCATGATATGTTCCTGTTTTATAACTTGAGCACATTATGAAAATTCGCAATGTGGTATCACTTTCTATAGGTAGATATTAGGTGGGGGATCAGAGTAGATATAACAAGCCGTGCTCTACCAGGCATAGGTATTTCTCTAAAATAATAATTATTGAACTGAAGTTCTTGCAATATAGGTAGGATATCCCTAATGTGTCGCAGAAGTTGGTTCGCACTTCGCAGTTCGCGCTACTGGTACTATCCAGAAGAGCTGGCGCTCATTTAGCCCAACAGCTTATAGGCCTATTACATTTCACTTTCAGTGTAGTGTAATAAGATTTAGGGAGTAAGTCCCTAAATTGATCCTTATTGCTGTGTCATAAATTTTCTGTGTCTTTAGTTGGTTATTTTTTGTAATTTTTTTGATTACTAATTTTTTAATACATTAAATTATTATGTTAAACTATAAAAATGATCAATGTTTAAATAGGTATAAGTACATAGGTATGTGGTTTTAAAGCTAAGTCGTTAGAAAGCCTCTTCCATTAAATACAGTGCTAGTGTGAGAACTTTACTTGGGAACAAATTCCCAAGTAAAGTTCTTACAAGAACGTAGCACTTTTCTACGGCCATAAACTTCCTTACTTTGCGTATTACTGCGTCAGGCCTGAAAGCCGTTGGACTCATAAATTTGACCGCGCCCAGGTGCTACGCCGCTCCGCAAATTGCTGTTTCTGGTAGAGCGCATTTATTCGTTTCTATTTAAATGCCGTTGTGTATCCAGCTGGCCAGCTTTTTGGCGATAAAGAAAGAAAGAAATAGCATTTATTATAACAATTATAATTGGATAACATTACTTTTAAGATGGAAGATTTTTTAACAAGGACGCTGCGTATTTTATTCCGCTTTCACTTTCGTGTTTTCGGTGGGCAACAGCGGAAGCTTTTTCTTTACATTTTTCTTCTTCAATAAATGATAAATGATTTATTTATTTCATGTAGGACAACTTGTGTCACTTATGAAACGTTAAGACTCTACCACCGGTTCGGAAAGATGATTCTACTGAGAAGAACCGGCAAGAAACTCAGAAGTTGCTCTTTTCATAGAAAAGAAAAGGTTACAATATGTAGACAACACAACACATACGTTACAAGTATTACACTGACTTGCGGGTCACTGGATGCGAGGCCGGTTGCTTCCATGCAACTTTGTCGTTAATAAAATCACCGATAGTGTAATAACCTCGACTTAACAAATGCTGTTTAACACAGTCTTTAAATCTATGTAATGGATAATCCAGAAACTCTTTGGGAATCATGTTATAAAAGCGTACTCCCGACCCCACAAAGGATTGATTCGTACTTTAGTGAAACCGTACTACTCGGGAAGTAAGTTATTGCCGTTAAAATGATTCATTTATTGGCTCAAAATTACTTTTTCAAAGACCTTACTGAGGTTCTTAGAGTGTTAGAGTTGGTAAAATAGAAAAAGGTCTGTAATTGTAATGAGTCGTTTTACGTCGGTGGGCCGTGAAAGCGTAGCAGACGAACAGATGGACAGACAGACAGAAGGACTTTCGCATTTATAATATTAGTAAGGATTATGATTGATTAAAATAATTCATATTTGGTAAATTAGAATTTGGTTTATAAAGTCATACGCACCACGTAAGTTAATAAATTGAGCCGTTATTCAGCAGTTTTAGACAAAGATATAATAAGTAATACATTTTGGTTTAAACCTCCTACGGTTCCCCATATTATAAAAGCGTACACTCGACCCCACAAAGGATTTCTGCACCTTGCGCACACGATACGACGCTGTTACTAGCTTATGGCGGTTAAATTAAAGGAACGTGGTTGTTGTTGCAGAGTAACAGGTGACCCCCGGCATGAGGTCGGGGGAGGGCGAGGGCTCGGAGCTGGCGGAGTTCGGCGCGCGCTGGCCGCCGCCCTACTCGCAGGGCTACGGCTGGCGCTCCGCCACGCCGCAGCACCCGCCCGCGCACCACCTCGCGAGGCACTCACGCTCGCAGCAGGTACAGCCTTTCAAGTCTATCGAGGAAGTACTCAATTAATAGGCATGATGACAGTAACCAAGAATCAATGAAATTATGAATTTATCTAATGAAATAGGATTCATGGATTATAAAAAACGTATTTATTTTTCTATTTCGAGTGAGATTGCTATTTATTTTGATAAAATAAAACTATAAAATACAGCAATCCGCCATATTGGACTAAACACCAAGAAGCGATTGACGTCACAATTGTTTGTTTTCGAGCTTTGACAGGCATACTGTTGTTTACTGCACAATGCACAGAGTACGTTGGTAAAAAACAATAGTGACGTCACGAACGGCGCCATGACACTCGCGAGCGTTTTGGCGTGAATTTTAAAATTTAAATTTCAAATGCCAATTTTATCTACCAAACCTAATTTTTCTGCTGAAATAATATATTTATTCGAAATAGTAGATACTTCCGAACATAATCTGACCATTTTTCAAAATCAGTCATCATGCCTATTGTCGAGATAGGTTTGCGACAGCAATATAATAGTTATTTGTGTTATATAGGGCCAAAGAAAATTTTTGTTCCCCGAGGGCGCTATTTTGAATTCAGAGCGAAGTGAAGGATTCTAAAGTAGAATCCTGAGCGTAGCGAGGAATTCAAAACGCCGCCCGAGAACAAAAACTTTGGCCCCGAGTGACACACACTATTTTTCATCATTACGTATGAGAAAAAGCTAGGAGTATCAACGTACTATGTATGGACATTACCTATACGTTAAGCGTTAAGCACCAATCAGAAGCACGAACGCGGACCAATCAGAACAGAGAAATGAAAAGTCCCATGGGCCCAAAAATTACATTTTGCTCCGGCTATCCTCTGAAGCCAATATTCGTTTTTCGAATAGGTATGATGAAAAATAATTTAGGCTACGATGGGGCTGGTGTGTCCGTGTCGGGCAAAAGACTCCTAAAAGTAATATGAAAAATTTAATAACAATAAATTAAAGGTTCATAAGCACCCTCACGCGTGGCACTGACGCTCGCAGCAGGTACAGCCTTTCAAGCCTATCGAGGAAGTACTCAATTAATTATCGAAATAGGTTTGCGACAGCATTATAAAATAACTAGAGGTCGCCCGCGCCTTTGTCCGCGTACAATTTCTGATTTCCTATGAGATTTTCCCGCTGCAAAATGCCTAGGTACATATAGCGGCTAAAACTAATAAGTAATAACCTTAATGCCGATTTTAAAAACTTATAACCTACATGCAAGCTCCCAACTTATTATACAGGTTATTATAATTTAAAAGTAATAAACTAAATCCCGATTTTCAAGTCTCTAACATCAAAAACTTAAAACCCTCATGTTAGCTTCAAACCCCTATTTCACTCCTTTAGGGGTTGATTTTCGTAAAATTGCTTATGCAGGTTATTATTTATTTAAATTAACAATAAATTAAAGGTTCTTAAGCACCCTCACGCGCGGCACTCGTGCTCGCAGCAGGTTTATTCACAACTCTTGCAGTTCTTTAGACATTCTAATAGAGCTTTTGAAGCCTACCGAGAAGGTACCTACTAAATTGATAAATGTTTGCAATAACAGTTCCAGCATATTTTACCTATGTGATTCGTTTGTGTAACTTATACGAAATGTAAAGTAGACATATTTTAAGTATCTCTTGCAAATGATAGTAATGTAAGTTACTTACGTAAAAACTTACTATTGTAATTAGTAATGACGTATGAATAACGTATGTGAAATATTTTTACTATACGACTGCCTGAAAAAAGGAGTATATTGTTTTCAGGGTTCGTGTATGTATGTATGTATGTGAGTTTGTATATTCCACCATAACTTCTATACGCCTGAACCGATTTTGATAAATGAGGTATCATTAGAATCCCTAGCTTACTCCGGGTGACATGGCTAGTAAAATAAAAAAAAAATTGATGGGGTGACCATAGACCCGCATTAAAGACTAAAGTTGAAAAAAAAATTCGAATATAAGATTAACTATATAATCATCATCTAGAAAATGATGAGTAGATTCCAAAAATATATAATACTATAGTTCAATATCCAGTGATTCACAAAAAAATATCATTTAGTAGAAATGTGAACGAGGTTCTAATTTAACTAGTTATTTGGCAGGGCAGTCGTGTTTTTTAATTATTTTAATTATGAGTTGTCAAAGAATAGTTTTCTTGTCACCCAAGCTCAATACAAATGATCCAGGATAAAGCTACGTCTTGGCAAGCTCTCATTTCAAGCAGAATCCAGATTACCATACTTCAAGGTTAAGTCCAAGTTAAATTCTTAAAAGAGCTTTATATTCATGTTTGTAAAGCGGCTGCTTGTGTGGAGTTTTTGTAACACAATATCTCGTCCAAGATCGAACACACCAACACCAATATCTTATAAAGGTGATTGAAAACAAATTGAAAACAGCCTTAATTAAAAGACATGAGACTTAAATTGGTAAAGCCACCTAATCGAGAATTAATTATATATTTAATGGACGATTAGTATAGTCAAAGTATAATAACATTTTGCTAGTAGCAAGGCATTTTATCGTCCTACAACTAGTGAAAATCTATACTAATATTATAAATGTAAAAGTTTGGATGGATGTATAGATGTTTGTTACTCAATCACGCCCCAACAGTTGAACAGATCTGGCTGAAATTTGGCACAGAGACAGATTATAGTCTGGAATAGCACTTAAGGCTTTTTATCCCGGAAAATTAAAGAGTTCCCGCGAGAACCAAAAAACCTCAAACCACGCAGACAATTCGCTAGTATTGTACATATTTTATTGGTTTTTGTCTATGGTATATCGATGATATTATTTATCTACCTGTATAGCAAAGGAATATGAAATTGTTAAAACTTTGAACTCTCTTTCCTCAGTGGAAAGGGAAGAGATGATTTTAAAAGTATGTTGGATACGACCAGTGGTTGCAGGACAACCGCCACACCAGCTACGAGGCCGAGGACGCGCGCGCGCGAGCGCGGGGCGGCGTCTACTACTCTCCGCCCGGCACTTCCTACACCATTGTGGAACGACCCGCCTCTTCACATGGTCACCACGCGCCTTATTCGCAGCACCACTACTCGGGAAAACTCTCCCGGGCTCCTTACCTTGGTTCTTCTACGATAGCTAACAGTGCAGGTTCGTGATATTGCGGCTAACTACTGCTAAGACTCTAATGTGGGACTCTGGTGGTGTCTTCTAATCGCTGTCCGGCACTTCCTACACCATTGTGGAACGACCCGCCTCTTCACATGGTCACCACGCGCCTTATTCGCAGCACCACTACTCGGGAAAACTCTCCCGGGCTCCTTACCTTGGTTCTTCTACGATAGCTAACAGTGCAGGTTCGTGATATTGCGGCTAACTACTGCTAAGACTCTAATGTGGGACTCTGGTGGTGTCTTCTAATCGCTGTCCGGCACTTCCTACACCATTGTGGAACGACCCGCCTCTTCACATGGTCACCACGCGCCTTATTCGCAGCACCACTACTCGGGAAAACTCTCCCGGGCTCCTTACCTTGGTTCTTCTACGATAGCTAACAGTGCAGGTTCGTGATATTGCGGCTAACTACTGCTAAGACTCTAATGTGGGACTCTGGTGGTGTCTTCTAATCGCTGTCCGGCACTTCCTACACCATTGTGGAACGACCCGCCTCTTCACATGGTCACCACGCACCTTATTCGCAGCACCACTACTCGGGAAAACTCTCCCGGGCTCCTTACCTTGGTTCTTCTACGATAGCTAACAGTGCAGGTTCGTGATATTGCGGCTAACTACTGCTAAGACTCTAATGTGGGACTCTGGTGGTGTCTTCTAATCGCTGTCCGGCACTTCCTACACCATTGTGGAACGACCCGCCTCTTCACATGGTCACCACGCGCCTTATTCGCAGCACCACTACTCGGGAAAACTCTCCCGGGCTCCTTACCTTGGTTCTTCTACGATAGCTAACAGTGCAGGTTCGTGATATTGCGGCTAACTACTGCTAAGACTCTAATGTGGGACTCTGGTGGTGTCTTCTACTCGCTGCCCGGCACTTCCTACACCATTGTGGAACGACCCGCCTCTTCACATGGTCACCACGCGCCTTATTCGCAGCACCACTACTCGGGAAAACTCTACCGGGCTCCTTACCTTGGTTCTTCTACGATAGCTAACAGTGCAGGTTCGTGATATTGCGGATAACTACTGCTAAGACTCTAATGTGGGACTCTGGTGGTGTCTTCTACTCGCTGCCCGGCACTTCCTACACCATTGTGGAACGACCCGCCTCTTCACATGGTCACCACGCGCCTTATTCGCAGCACCACTACTCGGGAAAACTCTACCGGGCTCCTTACCTTGGTTCTTCTACGATAGCTAACAGTGCAGGTTCGTGATATTGCGGATAACTACTGCTAAAACTCTAATGTTAGACTATAGTGTCTTCTACTCGCCACCCGGCACTTCCGTGGAACGACCCACTTCCCCACATGTTCACCATGCACCTTATTCGTAGTACCACTACTCGGGAAAACTCCCCAGGCTCCTTCTATCTAGTGCAGGTTCGTAGACTTTACAGCCAACCTCGTAATAGGTACACCGCCATACCAGGTACGACGTAGCATAATAGGGCGCACGGGCATTGATAGGTTTTCAGTGCAAGTATGTAGAAATTGTAGTAACGGACGCTTACTAACTCTATTTATAAGGAATATGCTCAGTAATTGCTCGTATTGGAAAATGACTCTATTCCGTCATTAACTAGGACGCCTTGGAGTAATAGCAAAGGTTATAATTATGATTCTGAGCCTTGGTTATTATTAACTTTTATCACAATGAACCCTATCTAACAAATGTCTTATAATCTATTTTAAATGTATATTTAGCGCAGCAATCTGCAATTCAACAAGTTTCATTAGAGAAAATTGTGTGGTCTCATTGAGAAAAATGTAGCGTCGTTAAACTTTCCCGTAACCTGGAAACTAGAAAATCCGTTCTAAAACACAAAAGAGTGTACGTTACGCTGATAACAATACGTCGCGTCTGCAGGAACACATTATACTCTTTTCTCGTAAATCTCTTTCTTGGGCTTCGTACGGATGCTGTAAAAACTTTTATCCTAGAAAGAGGAAACTCCAGTTTTATTAGATAAATACGAGACTGAATTGAGGTTAAGGTTAGCGGAAAAATGTTACGAGTAAATTGGGTATGCGTATATGACCGTTTTACGTGCGGTATTGTTATTTGTTTCTTCCGTATAGGCGTTTCATATCCTCTATCAATTTAACTTAGCTACGTGGGAAAATAATGTTGCAAAACGTAAAGTAACGTAGATGTTTCTATTTTACTATTTACTTTACGCACCACGAAAGTCGAAAAATATGGCTTTGACAGTACAAGTTTGATTTTCACAAACAGTGCGAACTACCATGGAAAAGTATATTGTAAGGTTTCTGGAATGACTAATAGTGCGTGTATGTAGCTAATTGTTTTTAGTTGAAGAATTTGAAATATGACTATTAACACAGGGGCCACCAGTCTACGCAACAGTACAAACCACCTCAGCGCAAATGGCAAGAAGCGGCCCATATCGCCGGAGCAGGTCCTCCGGTTGTTCGGGCAAGGGGGAGCGGCGGCACTGGGCAAGGCGCTCCCACCTTCACATCCCCCCGCGCCTCTGCCCGCCCCTCTTCCAGCACCCCTACCCGCGAGGCGGCATTCACCAGCCAGCAGTCCAAGCAGCACAACACATCATGTAAGCACAAAAAAGATCACAGACTGTCGACTCTGTATTAAGTAAAAGTATCAATCAGCGCTCTAAAGTCGCGTTCGTTTAATTGACTACATCTAGTTTTGTTTGTGGTGTTGAGAAAGCGATTTTAGACACCTTGGAGAGTCCAAAATTATTGCAGTAATGTAACTATACGTACCTCTCAGTTCATAAAAAAAATATATATTTGACAGCATAAATTATAAAATAATACTTAGTAAAAACATATTAAATTAATAATAAAATAATAATGTAATAAGTTGTATGTGAAATGTGGAAATGGATGGAGAAATAGAGAGAAAGACGAACTAAAAGGTGGAGTGATGTTGACTGTTGACTTTTGGTATTCTATGAGACTTATTAGTCCATGCATTAATGTGCCTCTTGGGGTATCAAGGGAGGGAAGAAGCCTACCTTATTTTTTTGAAAAGTAAATGATGCCATTCTGAAGCATCTTCCTTTCCTTCTAAAGGAAGGTGCTACCACTAGGATTAGTTCGTTTCACGGTGACCTTATGGAACAACATTTATGTTGTTAAATAAAATAGAAATCTTAACCCTGGGTTTAAAGCTTATAGTATTAATACAAAAGGTCTTACTCTCATAGTCAAAGCATAAATGTCTCTAAGAGGTGTATGATATGATCCTTCAATGATCCTATGCATAATGATTGGCTCACTTAAAATATGTGCTAAGAAGTTAAGGTCTTAGAACGAGCAAAGGGCAGTATACTTGAACTGAAAGTATTGAATCAATACAACACGCGTGTTTTTACACGCGTGTCATTGTTTAGAGATGAATCAATACTCGAACACGCGGGTAAACCGTGTGTCGTTGTTTAGAGATGAATCAATACTCGATCACGCATATTATAATTCATATAACCTCGAACTGAATTTATGCATTGATATTAATCAATGCTTGAACGCTTTTATAAATTTTCTATAACTCGAACGCGTTCCTAAAGCCATTCATATGTAAACTAAATTTCATCTAAATTGGTATATAATCAAGTTGTTGGGTTGATTGGACTCGAAGCTTCCGAAACTCTAAAAGATCGTGGTTTATTATGGACGCAACAATATATGAGGGTCTTACTGCTAGATGATTCACGTGCCATTCTAAGGAAATATTGAATTTTAGTGATAGAGTAAGGTGTAGATTCTTAGGGACCCCGTGCTTTTGCCAAACACTGCTAGCAGAGTGGCTGCACTGGCGACTCATGCCGAGCGAACATAATAGCGAAAAAATTTACTGGTTAGGTCAATAATTATAAAGAGAGGCGATAAAGGAATTCAGTCCACCCTCTGACCGTTGCGTTATAGCTGACTAAATATGAACAATTTTTTTTAAACATTAGTGTAGTGTATTCACACTAATAATAAATCATGAATAAAGCATTTCGTTTATCATGAAAACATTATCTATTTCTTTGTAGCCATAGGCTTTCTAAAAATAGTTGGACGTGCGAACAGAATAGTGTTCTGGGTAAGCCGTCGTGCAGTGTAAATAATTTGAGGCCAGCTGCCCCAGTCGATATTACTAAGTTATTCATGCCCGCCGCGACCAGCATTTACGAGAGATATGCCCGTGAATGCTTACACTAAATTACACTCATCTTCTAATAACCGTATTCTCAGAAAAAAAAAACAGGAAAATGAATGGGCCCTGTTTTACGCAAAACATCGGGGATTTGGAAATTATTATAGAAGTGTGGCCTAGAAGTGAGATTTTTTTTGTTTAATGTGGTCTAAATCGACAGAATAGACAGGTGACCGTGATTAGGTAGCACTAAATGGGTCGATTAAAATCGCTTAAAACTCTTTATCGCTATGGAGGGAAAATTCCAATCGCAAATTTCGAAAAAGATGAATGATTATTATTTACTACCTAGGTACTTACTGTCTAGAATTGGAGGGGTCAGGTAGTCAATATTTTTTTTAAAAGTTTTCTGTAATAAATAAAGGTCCGTGAAAAAAGCCCGAGTTGTAATATGGCAGTACGTTTTGTCTTTTTGTGGTAGTCTGCGCAATCCCATTTAAAGTGCGTCCGCTAGACAATTTATTTTTGTCCGTAGTGTATTTTCGCCTTAAGGATTGAGATGAAGCTTTCGTAGGTTAAAATGCTTGGCCCAAATTAATACTACTCAACTTTATTCGCAATGACCTTGTATTAATTAATGTTAAAGGACCTTAACTTATTATTGAGGTTAGCATGCAAAAGTTGTTAAAACAAATCCATACTTTAATATTATTTATTTTATTTTTATTTATTTGTAAGTAATCAACAGCGTTGCAACTAATATTAATAACAATAATTATATCTTGACATTAAATAAGGCCATAAACGATTACAAAATTATATATGAAAGATGTTTTAACAGATAAGTAGTGCACATGTAGGTAGAATATTAAAGAAATTGATATATATATTTATAAGTAAAAGTATTTATAAAAACGAAAGTGTGTCTGTCTGTCTGTCCTCTTCCATGGCCCATCTTTTCAACCGATTTTGATGGAACTTGCTACAGAGGTAGGTTGAATCCCGAGAAATTAAGGAGTTCCCGCGGGAATCAAAAACTTTAATCCACGCGGACGAAGTCGCGGGCATCATCTAGTACAAGTATAGTATATGTCTAGGGTATGACGATATATTAATAGGGGGCGTAACACAGACACAATATGACATGCTATGTATCATGGATACGGTAAAAAGCTTACACGACATCCTCAGTTCACGGACAACTTCTGTCGAATAAACTTCTTTCGAAAAGTTCTATCAGTAATTTTTAACATAACATATATTTTATTATTCAGGAATAGTCTTTTTTATTACTTTATTTCGCCAGCCGGTTGCTTAAATATAGCTACATGAATAGATCAATGTAAAATTTGCTGTGTAATTAGTTTTTACGTTATTCACGTCATAAAGGGCGATTTAACGTATTAACGTACGTGAACATAAGAACATTGAAGTGCGCTTTTTATTTCGACCTCGTTTAAAAATAAAGGCAAGAGGGTCGATAAACATTAGAATAATACTGTAACCAGACTGAAACAGGGAAATAAAACAGTGCGTGATGTGCCTATGTTACTGGCGGAGTAAAGTGGTGTGCCCCGTTTCGTTTCCAAATTGGATTCTAACGGAAGTTATGAGGTAATAAATTATTTAATTCCGTCACGAACTTTCCGTTTCTCTTTTAAAATAATTTCCTTTTAAGCATTTATAAATGTGAAATTGAACGTAGCCTGCAGGGATGGCTGTTAAACGTAACACTTTTATGCATTTATTATTTAAAAACAAAATTGTCGCTATTTTTCCCATCCGACTAATCCCGCAGCGTTAAAGTTTCTCTGCATTAAATCTAGGTTTATGTGGTTTTATTCAAATCCTGTAAAATTGTAACTTCACCGCGCCGCTACGGGTGATTTTCCGCACCGCTACGCCAAAGAGTATAGTGATTCGTTAGTATTCTTATAGACTCTATAGATATATCAAGGCCTCGTCAATGAATATGATCATGACTTAGACGGTTAATTTAAATAAAGCTGTAACAGTAAACAACAAACGTTGCAGGTAAATAGATTCTGATATGTAAGCACGTGATGTTCACAAATAAAGACCAGCGCAGTAGTTCGTTGTTGCAATTCAATATGATAAGGACGTCCATGAGTAAACGACAGCAACTGAGACGGATAACTGATGATTTTTCGTGTATAAAACACTACGAAAAGAATTACGGGCCCTTCGTGATTTTATTTATAAATATTTTAATTTTTATATTTAATTTTAATATTTTTAATGATGCTACGGATTAGAGTAGAGTATATAAGATAAGTTAAAGTTCTGGCTATTTATTTTTGGTAACAATGACGCTTAGTTCAGCAGTTACAGTTACAGGAGCTCACATAATATGAGTACTTGGCTTAACAAAGGCCGTGGAATTCTTGGGAGTTGACAGGCGCTAGGCGGCCAACCTCCGTGATTGATGGAGTTAGTAAATGCGAGCTTACTTGTTGATCTAAGTGGCGTGAAGTTAATCCATATTAGCTAGGTTAGGCTCATGATTGATATTACGCTGGAATACAGTATTTCAATTTGTTATTTAATAAAAAAAAGGTTTTTCGCAACGTATTCCTTTTCTATTTCGACACCTTTCACCGGTTTGTCAGCTTTGTTGTGGACCGCCTTTGTCTGTCTGTTAATTTGATTCATCTATCAGATTATTTTTCATTAAATTTTGTGTGCCTTTAATTGTTTTACGCCTTGGCCTTCCACATTATCTGTATGTAAGTACCTACTTTATTCAGTACAAGCTATCTTGATTTTTGCATGTAATATTTAATTACATGACAGTAATGCAGTCGTTTAACTCGTTAAGGACACACAATTATACGGACGAACTATTGTAATTTAATACTAAATAATTGTTCATGGTAACTATCATTTTATACATCGTTTTGATTTCATTCAATGGTAGATAATAAATATATATGTCACCGTAAGATTGTAAAAACCGTTAAATTATAATCTAACTCGCGAAATTGTAAACTATATATATATATATATAATACTTTACCATTTAATTTTGCTACTGAGTAAATAAAAACATAAAGATTGTGCAAATTATTTTTCAAGCAGTGATTCTAAGTTAAAATAAAAAGATCAACGAATTTCACAAAATTCAAATGAAGACTGGAAAACGTTTCCGTAAATAGCTGTTAAAATCCGGAACTTACTGCGCTGTTTTAGACGTTGGCCGGTGCCAGATAGCAATTTTCTCACCCCGATATTGTTTGCTATTTTCTTTGTAAATAAATTTATAAGAGCTCCTAAAGGCTCGTTTTGTGGCAATTGAGGTTTCCTACAATAATATTGGAAAAGATTTTAACTCGTGATAAAACAAAACTCATTATGTTTGCTCTACATTTTTAGAGATGTAGACAGATTTTATTTTTCAATGACGTGAGCGTTGCGGAGATGAGGTTGAATTTACTTAGTTTCTAAATCAAATTTTAGTTTATTATATAGTCAAATAGTTTATGTTCCAAATTTAACATACATTTGAACAAGATTTGTAGGTACAAAGTGCCCGATTCTATCATTATAAATGCAAAAGTGTGTTCGTTTGTCCTTCAATCACGTCGCAACAGAGCAATGGATTGACGTGATTTTTTTGTATGAGTAGTTGAAGACCTGGAGAGACACAGCTGGCTACTTTTTATCCCGGGAAATTAAGGAGTTCCCGTGGGAATTAAAAAACTTATCAGCTAGTAATTCAGTTTTAGATATAATAAACTAAGTTTCCGGATTCAGTTAGGATTTCTTATATAAGTAGCAAAGCATTTCAGTGAATAGATTATTCAATTTCGATTGTGCTGTTTCAAATACAGGTGCCAAAAACCAATTTCCGTTCTTCAATAATGTTTGCGCTCTCCTTTGGAAAATGGATTTAAAAGTACTTCAAATAGTTCTTCAGTGCACGTTTTGGTCACGAATGTAGTTTACTTGTATGAAGGTTTGAGTGTGTAATAAGATAGAAATTGCTCTTTTATGGTATTTAATATTTTAAACTAAATAATACCGTCGAGTTCGCAATGATTGAGGTTTTTTGATTCCCGCAGGAACTCTTTTAATTTTTCGAAACATAATGTAGCTGCCTATTGACGTGTTAATTGGTAGTGCCTGGTGACCGAGCTGTGCTCGGTTTTATTTTTTTGATAAATTGTGTTTTTTGGAAATTATATTTAAATAAAAATTACATACTGATGATATTTTTCGATCTTACCGACCATAATACTGATGATATTTAATAAAAAAAATATGAACTGGTTATTTCAATAAAAAGTCACGAGTGAGTGCAATTGGGCTCCCAATAAATAGCTTTTCTTATAAAAGAAGGAACTTGAAAAAAAAGGAAAAATACTAATCGGACTGGAGACATCTGGACTCGAACCGGGGTCTTCTGGTTATTGGACCGCCCAATTTCCCACCTGAGCTATGGCGAAATTTAACTTCGTATTAATCTATTGATATTGTAACAGTTTTTCATTTCTAAAAATGAATCCTAGCTAGATAGACTTATCGCCCCCGAAACCCTCTGTATATTGTGTTTATAATATCAGTATGATGTAAGTACTTAAACAATTTGTAGGCCATCATAAAACAATAGTTACCTATTAGGTATTTTATAACAGTGATTCGAACAATTCTACGAATAGTATGCTAATATTTAGAATACAGGGAGAACAAACAGTTTTCGAAACTTAGTCGTGCGATTGCAAATGTTGGAGCAACACAGTGTTCTCAATTGTCGGTATTGTGTTTGTTGTCGATTTCCTTGGAACTTAGAGTTTCAGTTTAAATGGACTTAGTAACTTGTTTAAACATTATTCAGCCGAAACATGTACCTACATGTGAACTTACGTTGCTATTAGCTTGGCATCTGAAAATACAGCTATTATTAACTTTGCATTGTAAGTAAATTTTATAGGAATATGAAAACACTGCTTGATGGCCGGGTGTCATGGACGTATTTGGAAACTCCCGTAGTATTTTTTTCTGAAAACATGTCCACGGGATGCATCCTATTACTGTACCAAATTTCGGTTGCACAGATGGGCCGTAAAAGTGTAGCAGAGAAAACTTTTGCATCTCGAATACCTATTAAGCATAAATACCTTCACTTTGTGAATACAACCGCAGCTTTCAAGGCATAGATGTAATATTCAATCATTATTTATACAACTTATTTACCCACCTACAATACCTACGCGCACGATTTGAATGCATTCGGAGCCGAGCTTATCAGCCGAAGCGTTACACCCCGAAATCAACACACCGCTCTCAACTCTCAAAGTGATCGTACTTTACACACATAATATTACCATTTTACTTTTACATAATGCGCTAGAAAGAAAGCTTTATTTTCCTAATACAGAATAAATATTTGTAGGCAATCTATCGAGGCGATCGGGAGAGGGAGCGGCCGTACTCGTCGGGGGGCGCGCCGCCGCCGCCGGTGGAGCCCGCCACGCGTACTGTTACCATGAGCCGGGACCCCGCTGACTCGCACGGCTTCGGCATCTGCGTCAAGGGCGGCAAGGAAGCAGGTCACTCACACTTAAACTAAGCTACGACGTCTGTTGTACTTGCTGTGGAGCCTGCCATGAGCCGGGACCCCGCTGACTCGCACGGCTTCGGCATCTGCGTCAAGGGCGGCAAGGAAGCAGGTCACTCACACTTAAACTAAGCTACGACGTCTGTTGTACTTGCTGTGGAGCCTGCCATGAGCCGGGACCCCGCTGACTCGCACGGCTTCGGCATCTGCGTCAAGGGCGGCAAGGAAGCAGGTCACTCACACTTAAACTAAGCTACGACGTCTGTTGTACTTGCTGTGGAGCCTGCCATGAGCCGGGACCCCGCTGACTCGCACGGCTTCGGCATCTGCGTCAAGGGCGGCAAGGAAGCAGGTCACTCACACTTAAACTAAGCTACGACGTCTGTTGTACTTGCTGTGGAGCCTGCCATGAGCCGGGACCCCGCTGACTCGCACGGCTTCGGCATCTGCGTCAAGGGCGGCAAGGAAGCAGGTCACTCACACTTAAACTAAGCTAAGACGTCTGTTGTAATAGCTGTGGAGCCTGCCATGAGCCGGGACCCCGCTGACTCGCACGGCTTCGGCATCTGCGTCAAGGGCGGCAAGGAAGCAGGTCACTCACACTTAAACTAAGCTACGACGTCTGTTGTACTTGCTGTGGAGCCTGCCATGAGCCGGGACCCCGCTGACTCGCACGGCTTCGGCATCTGCGTCAAGGGCGGCAAGGAAGCAGGTCACTCACACTTAAACTAAGCTACGACGTCTGTTGTAATAGCTGTGGAGCCTGCCATGAGCCGGGACCCCGCTGACTCGCACGGCTTTGGCATCTGCGTCAAGGGCGGCAAGGAAGTAGGTCACTCACACTTATACTAAGCTAAGACGTCTGTTGTACTAGCTGTGGAACCTGCCATGAGCCGGGGCCCCGCTGACTCGCACGGCTTCGGCATCTGCGTCGAGGGCGGCAAGGAAGCAGGTCACTCACACTTATACTAAGCTACGACGCCTGTTGTGTTAGCTGTGGAGCCTGCCATGAGCCGGGAGCTCGCTGACTCGCACGGCTTCGGCATCTGCGTCAAAGGCGGCAAGGAAGCAGGTCACTCACACTTATACTGCTGTCTTTTGAGATTATATTATAGAAACGTATATACAGCTGTTATCAATAAATGAATTGCTAATTTAGGTAACGGGCAACTTAGAAGAGGGCATTACAATGATTTTTGTTTTTATCTGAAAATAAATGTTCTTGTGCACGTACTTATGGGAACTAAACTTTGAATTAATATATATTGGTGCAGCACGCTCATAATTGTAATTTCTTGCAGCGAATCTATAGGTCCTTAATTGAGTCGAATTAAATATTTAGGGCTCGAACAACTCCTACTTGCTAGGGTTGCCAGATCGGAAGGTAATATATGCATGGTAATGCAAAATATCTGGACATAATTTGAAAATGTCGGAATTTTGGTATTGTTACCTGGGAAGTAAATTTGAAAAATAAAAAGTTTATTTATTAACTTAATAGGCTACAAAAAGAACCTTAAAATTGTCGAGACATAATTAATTTGACCGCACTTGGCCGGTTTTTAATCAATTTTTGTTATTCTTATGCCGATTTTAATGTGTTCACACTAACAGTGTGACATCCGAAAATTCAAAATCAGAAGTGTACCCTCAACAGTCTTCGGTTGATGAAAAGACCAAGCCTTCATTTATATCACGACGTCCAACGAGTATAATACGTGCCGTACAATCATAATGCTAGCGCGATGTGACTCAATATAGCGACATCTACTGAGATTTTAGTCTGAAAAAAAAACAAGACTCACTACCCGTAGCCTCCAAAGCAGGCCTTAGCCGAATTTCACGTCTTTAAGAAATTCAGCGAAGCGTTCTCGAAGAATGTACCCACGATCACTGCCATTTCAGTTTGCTAATCTTCAGCTAGTTACGTTTAATCATTAAATATTAAATAAAAAAATAAAAATATTTATATTGGATTCTATAAGCCGGCATCCACTCGATACGATACGATAACGATATTTTACTGCCCACTAAAACACACTAGACTTAGAGTCTAGAGTCTAGACACTGTTCACGACAGCGAAAAGTTTAAAAAAGTTGGTGAATTAATTAGGTTTTTAAAAAAAGTTGTAAGTAGAGTAAAAATGAAGCCTGTTTATTGTTTTGTTCATCAGGAGTGGGTGTGTACATATCGCGAGTGGAAGAGGGTTCGGTGGCGGAGCGGGCAGGGCTCCGGCCCGGGGACTCCATCCTGCAGGTCAACGGGACGCCCTTCTCGGGAATTTCACACGAGGATGCGCTCAAAGTGAGTGCTAAGATCATTTCATTTCACGGAGATATTATTATTTGTTTAAATAAGGGGCTCCGCCTCTTTTGTAAGTCCGATAAAATTAGGCCGAGAGTTGAGCGGACTTTTCACCAACTTTGTGACCGATTCAACGTCAAATCGGCCGATTTTTTTTTTGAGTTTAAATCGATGTTTTGTAGGACGGGTGCGTTTTAATATTGCAATCTGTATGATTGTATATTTGTGAGTTTGTGTTTGCACGTGTGTCGCATTGGTGTCGCATCGCATGGTCTTACTAGTGTGAAGATTCACACTTTTTATCATTCAGGCAAAGAATATCAACTGATTCAGGAGAGTTGGTGATTTTTTATGAAAATATATCACGATCATAGTTTCGTATGAAGTTTACAATCTTGACTCATGGGACTGTAATATACTGGATGGGACATGGGACTACAGTACACAATGTAGGTAAGAATATACCACCCACTGAATGTATAAATAAAACCATATAAAGAGTTTCACGTATTAACTTTATCGTCATACCAATAAATTCAATTGCTTTAACATTTGATTCGCGTGCGTTTCACCTTTCAATAAATATACAAGTCTATCGTTGTGGTTCACATTTGACCTTCACCGCAGCCGTTTCTTGTTGCACAGCTATTGTGGTGCCACAGATAATGACTGTACCGTGCTGATACGATAAATGATAATATATTTGGAACGGTCTAAAGTAGGACGATTTGGCACGATAAACATAAAGTACCTGCTTACCAAAAAATTTGGAATGCACGTCTCTATGCAGAAGTAGATGAGACTTCTAACCAACCAAGACCTTGTTCACGATTAATGGCCACAATTATACTTGTAAGTTTTACTCATGAAAGCTTATGTACATGTGAAACAGTGTTATAAGTATCTCGTCGGTTGCAAAGTTACATACGTAAGTTAAAATATTACGGATTCAATTGACGCTAAATACGAATCATAAATTCAAATTCGTTACTACAGTTTGTGACGTGCCAAATTACCCAAGAGCCGATGGGCCGTAGCATAACTTGAGAGTTATGCTCACGGCTGACGGCTCAGGCCCCAAATCCTTTTATTGTTATTAACTAAGTTATATAACAAGAAATGATTTCAAGTAGAATTTCGTAAGTAGGTAAAAGCTTACGAGTATTGAGGAAGAGTTCCAGGCGTAGAAGTCAAATCCTTATGGTAGAGTGATTTGCAAATGGTATAGAAATAAACTTAAAATTATTCTATGGGTAGCCCTGGAGAGAACAAAATACGGACAAAAAATTGTCGGGAGACAAAAAGTTCGCGTATTTTAAAGTTAATTTTAAATGGATCTCCACAGACTACCGTGACAGAACAAAACGTGTTTCCCTCCGATAAGGATGTTTTGTTATATATCCGGAGCCTAGCCTATTCTCGCCGCTAAGCTACTTATACTTACTTACTTTATCTATATTCTTAGAAACCTGAAAGACAAAATACAACCGTTACTGATACTAATGCTGACTGCTGAGATCTATAGAGTTAACGTTGACTTTGCTAGACTTAAGACAAGGTTAAAACGAGGTCAGAATTAAGTTACTCACACATAATATTATCTCTATGTACTCACCTAAATCCTTTACGTTTTATCTCTAAGTAAAGTCTGAGCCAAGTCAAAGTACGCTCGATCTATAGATTTCAGCATTAATATTTTAGCAAATTAACAAGAGTTATCTACCTTATTTTCATTTTAACGTTCAATCAAGAGGATTGACATATTTGGGGCATAGGTAGCTGCGGGCCGGAAATGAAATCCGGACACGAAAATGATGCTTTCCATTTCCGTGCGTCACTCGGTTCCTGTTGGAGGACTTGTATGGAATAATGTCACGTCAAGACATGGTAATTAAGTTTTGATTTACTTAGTTATACCTGAAGTACCTGACCTATTAGAAACCGACTAAAATGCTGAAACTTTCCCAGAATGAGATTATACTATTTTCATGTTCTGTCGAGCATTTTCCGACAAAAAACGTGAGCCGGTAATGTTTTTTTTTATACCTTATGAATTACAAGTTACTTTTAGGCTTAGAATCTTGATGTCCTGTGATTTATGAATAGAAAAACGTCATGAGTAGGTAGTACGTACTATACGTTGTAATGCAGCAATTTTCCATGATCGCATGCCACAATATTCAGCCGCCGGCAATAAATACCTATTCAAAACATCCGCATATTTTTTCTGAAAATGTTAGTCCATCTGATCCGGCCGACTGGTGCTGCGGACGTTGTTCGTATGTTCAGAACTTACTGAAAAGTATCAACCAAAACAACTACAAAAACCAAAAAAGTATAGCTAATACCTAAACCAAATGAAATTACACAACGTATGAGCACAGAATAGGTATTATATTATAGTAGTATGAGCCACTATGTTTTGCGCACAGCTCATTTACACATTAACTTCATCAGCGCGGATTATATATAGCTTATGATTCCCGCGGGATTTTACGGGACAGATAAAATGTCAGTGTTAATTCAGGTTATTCAGATTATAATCTATCTCCATTCCAAATGTCTGCCAAATCAGTTCAGTCGTGGTGGCGTGATGGATAACAAACATCCAAACATCAACACTTCCAACATATTTTATAATAGTAGTAAGATTGGAAATCGGGTCGTTCGTAGCATGCGTTTATACTGTTTGTAACAACTAATATGAGATCAACTTTAGAATATTCTGTATCAAACTTTATTGGTTAGGGGATATGTGAGAGCCATAAAACGTAATATAGGAGGGTCAGGCGGGAGGCCGTCCTTCCGCAGCTCCTTACGACATCGCCTGATTTACGGCGACAATTTTGTGTATTAAGGTAAATTGTCCGACTTGCTATTCCTCTACTGATTACATTTAGGCAGAAAGCATATAACTATTTCGTAGATAATATAATGATTTGTAGGTTAAGTTACACGGACGCAAAAGTGGGCATTATAGCTAGTATGAAATATGCGGCCGAAGTTT
Organism: Erebia palarica; assembly: GCA_964035005.1. Taxonomy (NCBI): domain Eukaryota; kingdom Metazoa; phylum Arthropoda; class Insecta; order Lepidoptera; family Nymphalidae; genus Erebia; species Erebia palarica. The sequence goes on along the minus strand of OZ035985.1, from coordinate 33,679,377 downwards.
TTTCATTACTCAACAAGAAAAATCTGCAATGAAAAATATAACAGAAATGAATCGTTCAAAATAAAAGTTGAAGTAGGTGCATCTTTTTTAGCCAGGTGCATGCAGTTTTTGAAAAATACTCGACGTTTGCACGTGCATTTGTTGAGAGAATAGAGTAATAGTGGAAGTAAGAATAATGCATTTTGTACAATGCGCTCTGTTAATCAAGCTAAAGAGAAAAAAATTGAAGCCTGAACGAGTAGGTGCTCCTCAGTTTTTTAGCTTTACACATCGATACAATAGATTTTTAATTGAAAAAAAAAACAATATATCATACCCGCATTGATGCTGCCTATAATACGAACTGACTACTGACTGATTTATGGTCTGAGTACTATAGAGTAATATCGAAAATATAGCATCAATAGATGCAGTGGAGTGCACAGGTTTTGAGGCTAGGATAGGCATTCGTTAGTCAAAATACCTATTTACTAGCTGTTTTGATGAAAAATTAGCCCATTTGGGTAAGCTGTGCTTGTTGCAGCGCCTCTATGAACTGCACGCCACTGAATAGATGAATGAATGAATGAATGAAATGAATGAAAAATTCTTTATTGTACACCAAGAAACACATACAAAAAAAAAAATGATAACCGAGATTCGACCGCGTTAAGGATTTTCAGGCAAATTTCAGCTAAAAAGTCATTGAAGCGTGAAGAAGTAACTATAATCTTTTACGAGAAACAATTAGTAAAATTCAATACAATCAAAAAAGGAAATAATTTCTTACTGAAATTGATTTATTCGTACTTGCTATAAGTGAAATCATAGTACAGAGGTAGTTTAGACATACCTACTAACATGTAGAATTTATTCTGTAATTTACAAAAGCATCTTGGATACAGACATTCTACAGACTCGACAGTAAAAATACGTGTTTTCTTATTAGCTATTGTGAAAGTTCCTTGAATAACATTGAGCGCCCGCTTCTTCAATTTACTACAATACAAATATAAGCTTAATTGTAACATAGCGGCGTTGTTAAAGGGAACTATACAAAGTCAAATGTTACCAAAATAGTAATTATTTCGTGACCGAGCTCCGTTAAAGCTACTCGCGGCATTGACGGTTTTCCAAGTTCTTTGTTTTTACTTTGTTTGTAAGGCAACAATGTTTAAACGAAATTAAGTTAAGCAGATATACTTACCATAACAGAAACTGAATGTTATATTTTGTTAGAATATTCTGTTTTAATATAACTAAACCTAAGCTGGTCATTCTCGTAATCTTTTTAGAACTAATGTAATAAATCGTAAATGGCATGGAAATACTTAATTCAAGCTAAAATATGAAAATTCGCATGTATGTATGCCAGCCTGCTACACTTTGGTAGTTAGTATCTTCAACTGATACTTTTTGACGAAATTTGTTTTGCATTCTGAGGAAAGATTTAGGCTACTTTATATCCTGGAAACTCTTCCAAGAATTCCCATGGGACTTTTCATAGACCTAGAGGCTAACTCTACATAGTATATATCCTTCCTATAATATATAATGTTGAGTTTATTCAATATTTTTTTTTTTGGGTTTGGGTTTTGCATATGTTTAAAGTAAACTATACTGGCACATCCCTACTAATATCCATACTAATATTATAAATGCGAAAGTTTGTTTGTCTGTCGGTCTGCTACGCTTTCACGGCTCATCCGTTAAACTGATTTCGATGATATTTGGTGCAGGGGTAAGTTGTATCCCGGGGAAGGACATAGGCAGTGGCGTGCACAGGTTTTGAAGCTAGGGTAGGCATTAGTTAGTCAGAATCCCTATTTACTAGCTGTTCTGATGAATAATGAGCCCATTTGGGTAAGCAGTGCTTTTACGCCTCTATGAACTGCACGCCACTGGACATAGGCTACTTTTTATCTCGGAAAATGCAAGAGTTTCCGCGGGCATCAAAAACCTTAATCCACGTGGATGAACTTGCGGGCATCAACTAGTATTAATATATTATACAGAAACCTAGTAAAAGTACAGTCTGCCTTTATTAACAACGCACGCAGATAGTTTTTTGTTCGAGGAATAGCTAAAGTTAGAATGAATCCGCCTACTCTTCATTTCACGCTTCAATACTCAAAGAAAACAACACAGAAACAATAAGTTGTTCCTACCGTTTCTGCAGTAGTATATAAATCATCGTAATATATGTATATCTACATCTGCATGTTTATTTTAATAGGTATATATAACTATATAATGCACGATGGTATAACATATACAGCGATCTAAGAGTTACGGAATCAAAAATATTCAAAAATTGTATTGCTTATTTCAGTAGGAAATTTTTGAATTTAAGTATTTTCTACAAAAATAATCGATATTTTTCGAATAAGTGACATCAAGGTTACGTAAAAGTTATTTGATCTTTTTGTTTTTTTACAGTCAGTAAATTTTTTCTTTGGACGTCACTATATATACTGAGCTTATACAGGATAAGCTATATTTTCATTAGGGTGCAAAGATAAACAGTCTGCCGCCTTGGTAAGAGCTATATTGAACTAGGGTCTACCCAAATATCTCATTTCGGCTAATATTGTATTCCTATCCAATACAACGGCCTATTTGTCACGAATTTGCATTTTTATTTGGTGTTCAGAGAGCAATATTTTAGCGCCGAACATTTTTTACGGAACAAACAATCGAAATAACATTTTTTTTGCGTAGGAATTTTTTATCTTGTTAATTTAATGAGATCTGGAATTTTATTGGGCTACGAAAATGTCCGCAAGAGAATAATAACCCTTCGGCCTTCGTTCCTATAAAAGCTGAAGTTAAGAGTAAAGTTTTTTACTAAAAAAAATTGTGTAGTACAATGTAGAAGCCTTGCCTTTGTCGGAGGAATAGTGGAACTGTAATGCATTGTCTACTCGCCTTTAATCAAGCGAGAGTGAAGTGGTTTTAAGCCTAAACTACTAGACTATATTCGTATATCACGGTAACCCCTTATACACTTGTGCTTATAGCTTAGTATCTTAGGCTTAAAATCCGTCGCAGAATTGTAGGTATCTGTCTGATATGCTTTTATGGTCCAATTTTCGATTGGTTTTGACTTTTAACAAAATTTGATACTTGCAGAGACGTGCATTCCTAGGAAGAAAGGCTACTTTTATTACAGGCTACTTTTAATTCCGATAAATCAAAAAGTCCCACGGAGTTTTTCTAAAACCTAAATCAACATGGACGAAGTCATGGGTAAAATCTAGTAATTTACCTAATTATTCCAATACACGAACATCCATTCACCATGTTACCATCACGCACAGTCAGTTCATATTGATTAACTAGCGCAAATATTTGATATGCCTACTCAACTAGGTCACACCATAGAAATTCCTCACATTGTGTACAGTGACATCGGAATTATGTTCCAATGCAATTGATCGTCCATTCACAATGGAGCGATACAAGAAATTCCATCTTAACAAGACTCTCAGGGAGTGCTGAGATAAGCTTTCGATTTGCGGGCTGTATTTCAGAAATGTTGCAGTACTATTGTCAGTGAAATTTATAATGTTGGTCTTGTTGTATTACTGGCATGTACGGACATTTCTATCGCAATGTTCTACAAGATGTGTGCGGCTGCCAACAGACTTGTCTCGCATTAAAGCTATCTGGATGGCTTTGAAACCTATCTAAACTGCAAAAGCTCCTGTTTCCTCTTGGATGTAGTACCATCCAATAGATAACCGGACAACGATTGAGAATTCAATTTAATTGACTATAAAGCATATTGTCGTGCATATTAATACATCGTGGTTCACGATACGATTATTAAAGTCGTATACTTACAGAAAAGTATTTTAAAAACACAAATTCAAATTGAACATTTGATCAATTAACCCAGCACACTCAGCATTTGCGGTGCAGCAGATCCTGTGCTTTAGGCGAACGCGTTTAAACTTTTCGATTTCCTTAAATAGTGTACAAATAATCACAAGTACCTAGTTATAGCACTAGAAAACTTTTATTACAAAATCAGTATATTGCATTTTAGATTTTGTTCACAGATGCTAAAATCCTGCCGGCAGTTGACGATGGTAGTGAAAACTGCTGGTGCGCTGGTTGGCAGAGCATCATGTTCGTGGATGGATCGATATGGAAGACCAGCGTCGCCACCGCCCCAACGCCCGGTACGGTCTGCTTCGAAAGATCGTTCAATACGAAGGGTAAGAAATTATTTCTTAAAATACCTAAAGCTTTTTTCTAAAGCTTTCTTTTAAATCAGAGATCGCAATTTTACCTGATATAATGGGGATATAATAAAAACTATTGCTATTTTATCTCCTGTACCTGTCTTTTCTTATTTGCTCCTCTTTATTTTTTGTTTAAGAGCAATGATAAAACGTTTCAATGACACGAAACATAAATAAAAATTTCAATTCTTTCGTATTCTTGTTCTATGAAAGGCTCCCAATAAATCGCTGTATCTGGATATTTTATGATCGTAACTGCAAACGCAAGGGATTATTCACGTTGAATGTTAATATAAAAGCTTTTAGATATTTCCATCTATATGGTCATTTTAAAAGCAATTGAAAAGCGACGACGAGCCACCTTCGTTTTTCTTATTTTCACCTTTTAGAAAACTGAATGAAATAAAACGTAGGTAGTGCTATTTTCTCACTCCTTTATTCACCACCTACCTACGAATCTAACTGGGTTTTATAAAACTGTGATAAAATAGGTTAGGATAGGTTCTAAATTCTGAAAGCAATTTCTACTATACATTAAAAAAAATTCTCTGATATGGCTTACCGCGCTTTAGACATACCTCTAAGACAGATTTCGCTCCTTATCCATATACGTAAACTTGAAATCTTGTAATGACATGTGGATTTTAACTGTCGCCTTTAAAGGATCTCAGAAGGAGCTTCGTGAAGACAAATGAGCGGTTACGTATCAATTTGGGCAGCTTTAGAATTTAAAGTCAATATAGTTAAGCGTAGGTCATATTTTTTTTTTGATGTTTTCGTCTTGGGGTCTTCCTTATCCGGGCTGGGCGCGGGGCAACATTGTGCCCCGGTGAATGTCTTAAAGCCGGATGAACCGGCTAGGGCCTGCATTGTAGGCTACGGGCCTCTAGGTCGGGTGTCGTCGCCGGTGTTAGGTCCGCACTGCGGGTGACATCGTCACCTCCGCGTGCAGGACCCGTCTTGTCCGGGTATCTCGGCGTTGCGGGCAATAGGGTCGCTCTCGCGCGCCGAGATGGTATCAATGTTTTGTTGAGAATACAGATTGTGTTGTTGCACTGTCGCATAGGCGGTTGAAAGTTTCGTTGGAGAGTGCTAAGTGGGTGGTATGTCAACTTTGATGTTGTACTTACTTTGTGTTATCAAGGAACTTTGATAAAGTCTTGAGCTACATATATTTCTTGATTGCGGCTCTTGTTCAACGCTTTTATTGAGAGATATTTCATAGCAACCTCGTTAGAACATAATATTTTACTTTAAATATTATCCGTGTCTTTCGTATTTTCAATAATGCTTAAGCTAAAAAACATTAGAGTATGTGTAAGCTGTATTCTGTGACCCCTTTGATCTATTCCATCTTAATTAACATTTCCTTTTTTTACTCCAAAAGTTAGCCCTTGATTAATAATTGTGAGAAGGGTATGGCGCTTATATTAAACCCTGCCTGTATCCCCAATCGGTTTCTACACAATATTGTACCGCAACGCCAAATCGCTTGGCGTCACAACTTTTCCGGTAGCGTGGTAGCTTGCTACAGCTGAAGCCTCCCACCAGATCAAGCCAAAATTCAGAAATTATAAATTTTATACTTTTATAAATTATATATTTATATTTATTATGGGACATGCTTCCTGAAATAAGATGATTTGAGTTTGAAGAAATCCCCAAAATACTTACTTACCGACTATAGTCTAGTTGCAGATATTTTCTGTCTTAATTGAGTGATGATGCGTCAAGTTATATTTTTTCTTCACTAAATCCCCCCGATTTAATTTATGTTTCGGGGTTCTTATATGTCGTGTTATGAAATTTTAATAAAATATCGAATCAACTAACCCAACCTAGCAATTGATAACAGAATTAAATAAAAAATAATAATATCAAAGTAAATATTAGTCATGTTATACTCGTATTAACAAAACAGACGTTTCTGAGTTTTATCTTACTTCGTTTAATAAATATTAATTAAGCTGAGCCATAAAAAAGCCTTTACAAAACAAAATATATATCTAAACGCGTGCCTGGTTCAGCCCACGCAAATACTTGGGTGATATATTTAGGGCGGGTGACAGCAATTGTGGCTGAAAGGATTACTTTGTCATGCCTGCGCCATTACCCAATGAACTTATGATTCTATTTGTATTCGGTTACAATGAAAGGCAAATATGCTTTGTTATCGTATAACTCATCTTACCTTTATACATTTCAGGAATGAATAAAAACAGTACGCTGGTGGTAACTGCCAGGTTGGTCGAGTTTTGTTCGAGTGCGGGTTGGGTTCGAGTCCCGGGTCGGGTCATAATTGAGTATTGAGTTTTTCTGACTAGAAAATTCTCAGTACTAGCCCGTAGTTAGGAAGTTGGCGGTGTTTCACCCCCGTGCCTCGGAGAGCACGTTAAGCCGTCGGTCCCGGTTATTATCATTAATATGATAATAGTCGTTAAAGCCCGCCAACCTGCATTAGAGCAGCGTGGTGGGTCTAAGCTCTAATACCCTCTCTCCTATGAGAGTGGAGGCCTGTGCCCAGCAATGGGACCTTAATGGGCTGTAGTGGTGTTGGTAGTAGTGGTAATAGAAATAAACTCGGCTGAATTTGTTGTGTGTCTTCTCAGACCAGGGCGCGCTTGGATTTCCAAACTTTTAGTAGCTTTATTTTTCAGATACCGTAATTAATTATTTTGTTAAAGTTTTGCTAACTAGGGAATGCGGAATACTTTCCTACTTTAAAGTCTTTTTAGGTCATTTTTATACTTATCTCACTTTGTAAATTAGAGATTTCGTTTATCTGTCCCGCTGTCAGGTATGTCAAAGGTGCGGTTGAGGGTACCGACTTGTGTGAAGATTTGTAGGAGCAAAAAGTAGCAACAATAAAATTCAAGGTATCGTGTTACCAAGAAATAAAGAAAACCGATAAAACAATCGTGCATGTAGAGTAAAATTGGCTTATCGCCGAAACAACGATCTCTTAAACCGACCGGTCAAGGCGAGGGGCTAGGCTCGGCACACATAAATAAAGTGAGTAGGGTTGACGTACATATAAATTTTTCCTTGGCCATCTCATGACAATACCTCAGTCATTTTTACTAACATTTAAACCTTCTTTTGTACCCTGGAAGGGATGTGTCGGAGTGGCGATAGACTACGGGATAGAAACGGGAAGTGACTGAACCCTTTAGATCCGAATTTGGCCATTTATACCTTCGCTCTAGAGAGCTTATTAAATCATCATTGGATATATCTTCTGTCCAGGTTGTTTAAATCAGTGTCACTTCATCATTAAATCATCGCATTATTAAATCTACATCTTGTGAAGGTTTAATGACAGTGGCTCAATGTATAAAGTTGTAGCCTGTAGTTTAAAACAATAATTTGTAATGCTTGTCTGTTTCTTGGACTGTCTACTACGCTTTGACGGCCTATGTTCTCAACTGATTTCGAATTTGTTACAGAGATAGGTTAAAATAGCATAGATAGAATATATATGCTCCACCACGCTGCTCCAATGAGGGTTGACGGGCTTTAAATAGATAGAATCCCGGGGCTAGGCATAGGTTAAAAAACGTAAATCCACGCGGTTAAAGTCGCAGGCATCATCTACCTTTTCATATTTGCCACTTGAGATTTCTACTCTACCTATCGCGACTGTTACAAATGAATAAATGTGTCCGTTTGTTGAATGTCCGAAAATATCTATTATATAATGGACCGTTAACGTGTTGAGAAAGAAGAAATACTGATGCTCACCTCAATTTTGAGTAGACCGTGTAATCATGGTTCTAACCCTGGTAAGACTGGAAACATGTAAGGAAAGACTTAGGAATAATAAACTTGAATGTTACGAGAAGGCCCTGGTAATGGCATCTAAGCCGGGGTGTATGCTAATCGTAGTTCAGTGGTCACTCACCGAGCGTTTGGGGTTATGAAACAGCGGCGCCGGCATCGATCCGTGACGTCAGCAGGTACACCCAGCTAAGGGCAGTGATTCATGGCTGGGTTTTGGTCACGCGAGCTATGTATGATTTTCAGGTCGGCTTTAGGTGCTTTTGCTGTGGTTAAATTGCCTATTAAGTAGTCGTAAGCCATAAAGCTATTTAGTAAGTTTGAATTTCCATTGAATCGGGTGTAACACCCGACTTTACATTGAGCATACTCTGAAGATTTTTTTCGATAAAAAGATCAAATATAGGACGAGTTCCCTAAAAGTATTGTGTTTGATTCGTCCAAGATTAAAGCTAAGGACAAGTCTCGTACATACCTCAGTGAAATAAAATATTAAATTACCAGATAATATTTTATTTTTATGATTTTGAGGAATAAAACAACTAAGCAGATGAAAGTATGCTCCTCAGTTTAACATATTTGATGTAATTCGGTAAAAGATCACAGGAATGGACATAGGCGATTAAAACAGAAGGATTAAAACCTAAATCTATCAGTGTGAAGTCGCGGCCGTCTTGTTGTTGTAGGTACTCCCTCAGTTAATCATTACTTAATTAATCAATTACTTCATTTTTGAAGCTATTTCTCCACCATCCAGTAATTTCTTGTACGTATTTTGTTTATTAGGTGGATCTGTGCATTGAACCGGGGCAGTCCTTGGGGCTGATGATACGCGGAGGTCTGGAATACAATCTAGGTATCTACATCACGGGCGTGGATAAAGACTCAGTGGCAGATCGAGCTGGACTTATGGTACGTTGATGCGTTTCAAAATTACTTACAAGTACCTTACCTTACTTTACCTTTAGCTGCCGAGTTTCTTGCTGGTTCTTCTCGGTAGGAATGGCATTCCGAACCAGTGGTAGATTCACTCGACGATTCAAAAGTAATTGTAAAAGTTTATTTGAATAAAAAGCGTTTGAAATTCTGAATTTTGAATTTTATAGTATTCTGACTCACTCACTTACTGGACCCGACAACGCTCATCACAGATTTACTCGACGATTCAAAAGTACTTGTAAAAGTTTATTTGAATAAAAATTATTTTGAATTTTTTATTTTGAATTTTACGGTATTCTGACTCACTCACTTACTGGACCCGTCAACGCTTAGCACAAAGGTACCCTTGGTGGTAGAACGTTGAAGTTTTGCACAGAGATTCCCTATTATATATTATTGTGAGCAAGGAATAGAGCCTGATTTTCCGAAGTTCCCTCGTAAGAAATGCCGCGTGCCGTCGTGAGTGATGCATATATACGTAGTTTTCAAGGAACTAGTTAGTTAGATTCAGTGACAAGATTATATGTAACTAGTTAATGCCCGCGACTTCGTCTGCGTGGATCGAGGTTTTATGGTTCCCGCGGGAACTCCTTAATTTTCCGGATGTAAGCTATCCTATCTTTCAATTTGGATCAAACTGCACACGGTGTGCAAATTTAATTTAAAATCGGTTAAGTAGTTTAGGAGTCCATCGCAGGCAAACAACGTGACACGTGATTTATATATATTAAGATTATGTTTTTATGCCTTAGATATTGTAGTGAAGTAGACATATTATGATAATTACCTATGGCTTTAGAAAATAGAACATATTATACGTTTGAAACGTCTGGTCTCGCAATATAAAAATGCAACTTTTCATAACCTCGATGCCTTTAAAAGTTATGTCAAAGCTTTGTCCAAAAGTTTTCTTGTTCTGAATAAAATTGGCTTACCTTCAAAATTTCAGGATTGCGAAACTTCAAAAAAGTTTTGTATAGCATCGCTGTCGCGGGCGGTGTTACCTTGAAGTGATTAATTATGTGGCAAAGTAATTTGAAACTTTTTAAAAGTTTTACGTTTAATCTCTTTTGTTTACGATAAGCTAAATACATAATAATCGTTGATTATCTCAATAAAAAAATTAGAACGTTAGAGCTCGTTAGTCGTGCTGAAACTTGTAAAAGACATAGTTTCCTTCCTTCATCTTTCATCTAAAACTAGGTCAGTGAGACAGTAAAGGTCATTGAAGAGCTCGATAGCTGCAAAATAAGCTTAATCTTTCTTTTATTTCTACTAGGCGTCTCAATGACGCGATAAATGCGCGATACCACCATTATAATGATTTCATGAAGATTTTTTTATGACTGATGAGTTCAGTTAGGGACAAAAGGAACCTTTTAAGTCATGATAATAATAATTATAATATCATGCACATACAAGTAATAATTAAAAAAAATAAAAAACACGACTGTCCTGCCAAAAAACGAGCTAAATAGTTAAAAATCTAAATTAATTTAGATAAATTAGAATCTTATTCACATTTTTATTAAATGATATTTTTTTTGTGAATCACTGCATATTGAACTATAGTGTTACATATTTTTGGAATCTACTCATCATTTTGTAGATGATGATTATATAGTTAATCTTATTCAAGAATCGGTTCAGGCGTATAGACGTTATAGTGGAATATGCAAACTCACATACATACATACATATATACATACATACATACATACATACATACATACATACATACATACATACATATATACATACATACATACATACATGAACCTTGAAAACAATATACTCGTTTTTTCAGGCAGGCGTATAATAAATCCCATCAAAAACATAAATGTAAAATGAGAGCCAAGTTCAAAATTGTGATATATATGCCTTGGTTGTTGACTTCAGCGACAAAAGAAGTGAGATCTAAATGGGTGCCAAGTTCAATGGTCAGTCCTGCAAATTATATATCCCATCAAAAACATAAATGTGAAATGAGAGCCAAATTCAAAATTGTGATATATATGCCTTGGTTGTTGACTTCAGCGACAAAAGAAGTGAGATCTAAATGGGTGCCAAGTTCAATGATCAGTCCCGAAATTTATTTATAACAACATATAATATTTTATAACAACTTAAAATATCATTTCTTCTTATAACTTACTATAAAATGTTGAAGACTAAGGCTTTGGCTTGGCTAGTTTTCATATACGAATTATAGCCTTCACAAGTTGTGAAGCTGTAAGTTCTTATTTTATTCTTCCGAAAATTTGGCTTGCTGGTAGAAACTGTACTTTTAGGTACCTACTTAATAATAATTCGTATATGGAAACTAGCCAAGCCAAAGCCTTAGTCTTCAACATTTTATACTAAGTTATAAGAAGAAATGATATTTTAAGTTGTTATAAAATATTATATGTTGTTATAAATAAATTTCGGGACTGATCATTGAACTTGGCACCCATTTAGATCTCACTTCTTTTGTCGCTGAAGTCAACAACCAAGGCATATATATCACAATTTTGAATTTGGCTCTCATTTCACATTTATGTTTTTGATGGGATATATAATTTGCAGGACTGACCATTGAACTTGGCACCCATTTAGATCTCACTTCTTTTGTCGCTGAAGTCAACAACCAAGGCATATATATCACAATTTTGAACTTGGCTCTCATTTTACATTTATGTTTTTGATGGGATATCATTTACAGAGCATAAGACGTGATGGTGATAATTAACTACGATATCTTAAAACTGCTATCATTCAAATAATCCTTTACACTGTAATAGGACTTTTCTATTAGTTTAGTTTACGTTTTACATTAGTAGGTACTTATTATTTGGTGTAAGGTCAGTGTGTCACCCACCAGTAATTCTATTGTACGACTCATTGTACAAGATAATTAAAGACGAGAATTCTCAAGAAAAATATATAGTGTACCTAGAGTTAAAGTTTTTTGTGAAACATTGAAAACAAGCACGGTAAACAGTCGATATCACTAAAACCACTATAAACAATGAATACAAATCACAATGACTGACAGCTTGAACTGACGACTAAAAATACGTTTCTTCTTCTTTTCTGTCAATGACGTTTCGTTGCACAAAATGTATGAATACGAAGGTAAGGTTTTAATGCAACTATATTATTATTCATTATTATTTACATTAAAATAATAATTATGTGTCATTTTCAATAGTTAAGGAGTTACTACCACCGCTTAAAGCAGTATTGTTTCAAACTAACGGTTGAATGTCACGTACTTTGACGTCCTTAAAATAATGATTATAACACTACAACATAAACGTCAACAATATTAAAATAATACGGCTTTAAGCAATGGTAGCATGCCTCGTGTCAGAGTTTTGATCTATACCTTTGATCATAAAAATGACGATTTTTGTACGTTTATATCTAAATAACCATTTGAGGTGTGCTTATGAAATTTGGAGCACATATGAATCTCACGGGTCTCAATATATGCGCCAAATTTGACATGTTTATATGAAATAGTTTTTGAGTTATGAGGGGGTCAAAAGTGGCTCCAAATGGTTCGTGTAATATTACACACGGTGCTGCTCGCCAGTTTTTTTGAACTTTGGCTGGACACGCTTCCGCGTGTCTTGATAGAATGACATTGGTTTTATGTAATTATGGGTATTTGACAACTAAGTATATATTTTTTGTGATTATTAAATATAGGATCTCACAAAACTCGTAACATCGACGTCCCCTGTTTTTTGTTCGAAAATCTCAACAATAATCTTACTAATATTATAAATGCGAAAGTTTGGATGGATGTATGGATAATCGCAGACGGCGATGTTTGTTACTCAATCACGCCCCAACTGCTGAACGGATTTGGCTGAAATTTGGCACGGAGATAGATTATAGTCTGAAATAGCACATAAGCTTTTTATCCCGGAAAATTAAAGGGTTCTTGCGGGAACCAAAAAACCTCAAACCACGCAGACGAAGTCGCGGGCATTCGCTAGTTTTAAATAATACCATTGGTAAAGGGTAAAACACAGAAAACTGAAACGTACTACGTACATAATATACTTTTCCTTTGTACATGTTTTAGATATGTCAGGAAAAAGGTGTGAGGGAAGATTTATTGTGCTAGGATTTCAGACTCGTCCCACAGGCCCTGCACGTTTGAAATTTATCGTGCTTTCAGTTATTAAGACTTTTATGCTTTTCAAACATTTGTTTTAATTTTTCGTGAGCAGGATTATATTATGAATTTTGTTATGTAAGATAAAAATTAGATAAAATTGTATGTTATAAAAAAAACTTTGGAGAAATGTTTAATTAATTATAAGAAATTACATAACTTAAAGTCTCTTCCACGTAGAGTTCATGGGATAGGAATCAATGAATATTCCATCATGTTCATAGCCACGATAGATATCGCGCGGAAATACTTGTAGACAAGAAAGTAACTTCTTCTCGCGTCGTTTCCTCAACTTTGAGGATCGTGGCTCCCTCGTGATATTACAGCCTTCACGGTATTTCGCCATCTCTCACTATTGGAGGTCGTTCGAAAGGCACTGCAGGCCGGAGAGTCGACCGCTTCTTTAATTTGTTCAGACCAACGTCTCGGGCTTCGCCCCGCGGGGTCTCATTCCTTCGATCTTGCCAGTGATAATGAGCTTTTCAATGCTGTTTGATTTTTTCCTGGCAATGTGACCGAAGTAGTCGAGCATCGGCTGCAGACGGATGTTGGATACTTGCATCTTTATTTTTAATTTGTTTAAGATCGAGACATTGGTCTTGTGTTCTGTCCAAGAAATGTTGAGCATCCGCCTCCAGCACCACATTTCAAATGCATCAATCCGTTTTCGGTCGGCCGATTAAAGGGTCTACGTTTCGGCAACATATGCTTTTGTCCTTCCATATTTTGGAAAGTTGAGACATGGCACTTTTTGCCATCCCGATGCGACGACGGACTTCAGTTTCACAGTCACCTTTGGTGCTGATGTTTGAGCCTAGATAGACAAAATCATGAACATCTCAGTGTGTTTTACTTTTAACTAATTAACGGTATGTTCCACAACAAACGTGTTCAGCCAGGCTGGGTCCCTACTTCTCAAACCTAGGCGTGTTCCCTCGCAATTCAATTCTAAGATACCTACCGTAATTTATTATCACCATCACGTTGGGTACAGTCCGCCAAACTTATCTGACCGGATGTCAGCGTTGCTAGTATCTATTAAAAAAAATACAAACAAAAACTTAACAGGCATAAAAATTAGTTCCAATTTTGGGCACCGGGTCAGCTATGTTTGATGGACTATACTAATTATATTATTATACTAAACATATACCACTGACGTTCAACAATATACTCCTTTTTTCAGACAGTCGTATAAAACGAGTACCTACAATGGTACCCACTTTGATTATATTTGACTTTGACTTTGGCGCTTGTTTGTTGTCAGGTGGGTGATCAAATCCTGGAAGTGAACGGGCAATCGTTCGTGGACGTGACGCACGACGAAGCAGTCGGGCAGCTCAAGTACCACAAGAGAATGTCCCTCTTAGTGAGGGACGTTGGGAAAGTGCCCCACGCGTGCACGGCGTATGGGGAACGGGAAGCTGTGCCGAGGTGAGCTTTTATAACATTTTTTAAAAAATTCCACTTCAATTTAGCAGTTGACTGCGATCTCATCTGATGGTAAGTGCCAATGCAGTCTAAGATGGTAGCGGGGTAACCTGTTAGGGGTATGGTAGTTATATTAAACCCCTAGTCAGTTTCTAAGCGTCATCGTACCGGAACGCTAGATCGCTTGTCAGTAGGTATGCCTTTGCCGGTAGGGTGGTAACTAGCCACGACCGAAGCCTCCCACCAGACCAGACCAGTGAAAATTCAGAAATTATAAATTCCAAAAAAGACCCTATCGGGAATCGAACTCTGTACATCCCGCGTTAAATCAACATATTTAGATTTTGGAAGGGTAAAACGCGTGGCCTAGAAAAAACTTACGTGACAAAAAAGTGTTCAACTCTGTCTAGATGAACCCTCCCTCTAGTATAGATGAAGAGAGACAGATTAGGTACCTGAATATAACTAAACACATTCATCAAAAGTGTCTAGGGATCAAGGTATTTTCTTAAAAATATGTGATTACCCTATTAAAATTCAGGGTATTAAAATATATATGGTATTTTTTATGTTCGATTTATTTGGGATAAAGTATACGTTTCCAGAGAGCAACGTACTCAAAGTTTCCTGCTACTCTTTATAGGTTCGCTTATGTAATATTTTTATTTACATAAGCGGACTATGTAATATTATTTACGAATGGATATATATTGTGTTATCCGTTTGTAGTGTAAATAAATATAACCGTATCGATTTTTAGGCTAATAATTAATATTATTATGGCCCCTGAATTGTAAAAGTTTAATATTTTCTAGTCTACTAGTTTATAGTTTTAATAGCAGTGAAGTAAGAGCTTCTTACTTACTCTTGCGAGCAAATGTAATGAAAACATTTTATTAGACGCTTTAGGGTACTCATACAATTCTGGGCGCTATAAAATGCACGAGCGTCGAGCGTACATAGCTCCTGATATTTATTCAAGAGATAAATATAGGTAATATATACTAGGGTATCCGACGATTTTCAAAAGATAGGGTTCCATAAATTAGATTAGGATTTTATTACGGTACCTAGGTAGGTACAATCTACATTCTATACTGGATGTTTTTACAACTCGGACACGACTGACGAAATCAAGCGATACCAGAAACACAAGGTAATTTGTTACCCGGGACGTTGTCCGTTGTTGGAATAAGTTTTTTTTTAAATTCTCGTGAACTTCTTCATTATCCGGGATAAAGAGTACCGTCACTCTCCAGGTCTTCATTATACCCATGCAAAAATATCGTCGATCGGCTACTCTGCAGTCGACAAACCAAGAAACCAACAAACAAACACACTTTCGCATTTATAATTTTAGTATGATCGAAAATACAAGCTTGTAATTTTATTGAATAGCTGTAATTCTTATAGCGCGTATTCAATAAAGCACGAAAGGTCAAAACGTTGTTCCCTCCCGAAACAAATCTTTGCGCTCGTACCCACACCCAGTCGTGAATTTTTAAATTACCTATTCGCAAATAATAGGCCTATTACACTGCACTTTTGCAAGGGACCCTTACACCTGAATCAGTGTAGTGTAATAAGATTTAGGGAGTAAGGGTCCCTAATTTGATCCTTATTGCTGTGTAATAAGCGACGCTCTAACTAGCGGCCACGCTCCTGTGCAAAGTGCAGTGTAATAGGCCTATAAATCCTAAATGTTGAGGGTTATGATAACGTAATATCGGTTTAGTAAGTAGTGTTTTAACGAGCTTCTTGCGAATATCAATCTTAGATGTTTAATAATGCCCCTTTGTGTCTGTGTCCGTATATCTACTAACTCACCCTAGGTAATTAATTAATTATTATTGGCTCTCTTTTTAGTTTTCGCAGTTAAAATTCAGCAACAATGTCTTGGTAACATTCCGATATTACGTATCTTATTTGGCATTCCATTGTTTTTCTGTTATATTGTAAATACTATTATTTACTACAGTTGTATGTGGCATATTATTTATTCCTCGAGAGTACACAACGTTTATGATCAAGTTAGGAAGTTGGTTTTGTCGTTTTGGTGTTATTGCCCGGTTCCGTGCAAGCAGAATCGCTTTACATAATATTTGATGCAAAGTCCTCACTAAACTGCAATCGCTTCTTACTTCTACTAAAATCTACTAATTTACTCGTCTCAATGGTGACTTAATTGATGATAGATCCGATCATGGAACTAGGAATCTGCTAGTCTTGTTCAATTGGGTATTTGTCTACTAGTCAAACAAATTATTTTTTAGTGATTATTAAATAGAGGATCTCCCAAAAATCGTAATATCCGTGTCCCGTGTTAAGTATGTTGAAGAATCTTTCTAAACAGTAAACTATTGAATAAAGTAAATAAGTGCGTCGAACTTTGATGACTGCACAATAGGGATGATGACAACTCAATCAAATCAGCAACTCTTTATCAAACTTAAAAACGCACTTCTAGTATAGAAGTTGAATGGAATTCGCAGGTGTGACATCATCAAACTTCAACGCACTTTTTTTCTTTAATCTATATTTTAAAATGGCTATAAGACTTAAAACTAACCGAGGATGTGAATTTTATGTCTTTTGGAAGACTGGACCCCCTTTTCAATAATCAGTTAGAAAGAATTTATTTTTGATATAGTCATCATCCCTATTCAGTATTTCATGCAAAATCTCATATTAAGCAGTTTATAGTGAAGACAAGGAATATGTCTAAGGCAAAATTTTTCGAACACACATCCTTTTAACTTCTCTCACACGACACGTATTTTTACTTTGGATCCGGCCTTGACTTTATATATCTAAATGGATAAATTTTTACACGACATCATAATACGAAAAGTTGTCCTATTATTATGTTGTTACGTTTTATGAGGATGTTTGTTTCCCTTTTTCATTACTAACAGTTTTTTTTGCTTTCTTTACCATTTTCTATTTTCAACCTTATCAGAATGACTGAGAAGAAATCAGATTTAGTATTTTTATTACATAATGCAACTTGTGTTCTCAAATCACCTTGAATTTAAACCACTCTACGTTAATATATAAGGCGCCCCTACACGGTTAATCTGGATCGCGATCCAGAATCCAGATTGACTGTGTACCAGGCGCTTAAGACACTGAAGACATGTTCATGTTGAATTTGCTTGTTCACAGAGTAGGCGGTTGGGGTAAAAGAAGAGGTGCGGCGGCGACGGCTGTGGAGCAGAAAGCCAAGTCGTTGTTACCGCAGAGCGATATTCCAGCGCTCGCCTACTACATGGAGGAGTATGCGTCACGGCGGTTAACTCCTGACGCCTTCCTCACGGTGCTGCGAGATCTACTAGACACACAACAAAAAGTAGGTACCTTTAGGTGCATACTTATAATTTGGAAGTTTAGCAATATTAAGTGGGAGGAGGACGGGATAAATTGACATATCAACGTATATTTCAATCTACTGAGTATTCTAACTTGAGATCTGGCACCCATACTCTTACACTCTTAGCTTATAGGTACTTATAATTATGATAACGACGGACGATGCGACGGATTGACGTAATTATTGGCATGAATAGGTTATATAATCTTTATCGTGGAAAATTCAAGAGTTCACACGGAGTTTTTAACAAACCTAAATCTATGAAGAAGAAGTCACGGGCATCATCTAAAAAGTAACATTAAACTGTTTAATTAGTTTGCCTAAATGATTCAGGTGCAGGCAAATCTATGCTTAGGTTTAAGTGACTAGTAATTTACTAACAATAATACTTATGATGTTAGTCGAAATATAATATCAGGTTGGCACAAAAGTAATGAGACACTAGATTGTATTTTTTAATATTATATTATCTTTATCGATAAAGAAGCTCAGTTAATTATGTAGTCCATAAGCGTCGACTATTTGCCAACGACCGGGCAAAGTTTAGATACCTTTCGCCCAGAACTCTGATAACGGCGAATCGAAGAAGTTGTCTAGCTGTGATTCCTGAAATTCCATGAAATTGTTTATCCATCAAATAGTTCTTCAAGGCTCTAAATAAATAGTAGTCTGATGAGGCGATGTCTGAGGATTATGGTGGGTTAGGTACCGTCTCCTAGCCCAGGTGTTCCAGCTGTTGGCGAGTGGTAGTGCGACGTGAGCCGCAGTGATCTAGTAAATGATCGTATAGATATATAGTTCGAATTTGCCGCTCGTCCATTTTTTAAACACTGAGTTTTTAAATTGAGGTAGCGCTCAAGTAATCAGTAATCACATAGCAAAAGTGTCTAGAATGTTCTACAATATACTAGAATATGATCGAAAACAGTCAATTTTAGAAAAAGGACATGTGTCGAGATTTCGGAGTGTCTTATGACTTTTGTGCCAATCAATTATTTTTATTCAGCACAAAACTGTCTATAGGTACTATGGTAATTTGTTCCAGTGAAGAACCTATTTATTTGACTCTGATGAATGCTTGGTCGTTATTTGTTAGGCCACGTGTAAAAACCACCACCTTTCTCACGGTTCACGCGGCATAATGGATAAATAAATAGCATTTATAACTCATTTCCACCTATAAACGAAACAGTACCTAAAGGCTAAATGAGGGGTGTAATTATTTTTTCGCGGATACAGAATGTTTATGATGCCAAATCACCGTAATTGAGGGTGAAATGGGCGTTTATAATTTATAAATGAGTTTGATGTAAGTAATTCAGTGGCATTTGAACACGGCATTAGCATATTGTTGGTAGGTACTGAATTACTGATACTTTTTCGGGTGGACAACCTACTAATCAGTTTTCCAATTTTTTTTCTCTTATCACCTCTTTTGAAATAATCTAATAAATAAAAAAAAAACAACTAAAGAATCGTGGGCCCCTTCGATTTAGATTTTTATATATTTTATCCAGGTATAGGTTTCAGTTCTTCAATTCTTGATTCAAAAAGTGGCTGGCACAAAATGCATTCTATTCTATTGAAGAATTTTCAGTAAGAGTAGGTTATTTTAATGATACTTGGTGTACAAAGCCTGACGTTATTTGTAATTTGTATTCAAGACATTATTTAAATACTAAATGATTTCCGTGACTTCATCCGCGTGGATAAGGATTTTTTGATTCCCGCGGGAACTCTTGAATTTTCCGGGATAAAAAACGGTAGGCTATGTCCTTCCCCGGGATACAACGTATCCCTGTAGCAAATTTCGTCAAAATCGGTTGAACAAATGGGCCGTGAAAGCGTAGCAGACAGGCAGACAGACACAGTTTCGCATTTATAATATTAATAGTATGGATTCAAGATGTTATTCCTGTGAATTGTTATCCTAATACTAGAACATACTTGTACTATGTTATTTAAATACTGACTGAATATGATGCGACTTTACATACTGTAACCATCATTGTGTCACATATTCAGACAAATAAATTCATTCTATTCTATTCAAATCATATCCTACCTACTGATATTTCATTGATTTAAAAAACCTACTATCTACAACATAAAACCGAAAAGTACGCACCATTATAGAAAATACCTCTTTACTATTCGGCATATACTAAACCTATATTCGTAAACGATATCACGCATTATATCACATTCTACTTGGTAAATAAATAATGTTATCTATACGTGATAGAGAGAGGTATTTCAAAATGAGATAAAGCCTTGTTTTAAATTTTTGATGCTTGTTGCAGTACTCGCTGCTAACGGAAATCCGGGAGTTCATGCTTCCGGAGGATCGACCGCGCTTCGACGAGCTTGTTTATCGCCGAACTGAAGATGGGGAGCATCATATAAAGGTACACAATATTGTTATATGGTGGTATACCAAAGCCCTGAACTAAGATTTAGCCTCTTACAATCTATAGGACGCGGAGTCTCGTGACTCCATGACTCTCTTCTAGGCAAGCGCGCTCCAACCTAGACCTCATTGCTTTGTAATAAGCATGATTGGTTAAGCGCAAGCCTATCTCGCAATAAAACAAACAGAGACCGGCGACGGGTGGAAACAGTATAAATTATTAAATTAAGTATGTTTCTTTTTGATTATTATTAACTGGTATGGCTGAAATTATATACAAGTTGAAGGTAATTACGTCTACTTATATGTTAAGGCTCTTGACGCAGGTAGACGCACCATTGAAAATTCCCAAGTAAACTTGAAGAACTCACTTCGCTTTACTGCAGTGAAATGTTCTCGACATCTATAATAATTGTCGAGCAAACAGGCTCAATAATTGATCTCTAATTTGCACATGGGACCAAAAAGAATTTAATAAGACCTGTTCGCCCTGCCTGCGGCTGTAATTATAACAGTGGACTCATAGAAATTTACATAAATGCAGCTGAAATTTTCTGCACCTTTTATTTTCTCACATTCAGGACCTACCTCTATTGTGATAAGTCTTGCACGAAGCAAAATCAACTAACTTTAACTAAACGCCAGAACCGAAACGCTGTTAAAATTCCTCCTATATTTTTTTAACCTCGTCCACTTCAGATGTCTTTTTTCTTCGAGCAGAAAATTGCGAGACTTATATTATTAAAAGACCCAAAAAAAGAATGCTTTGTTTCTTTAAGCGGAAAATGTTTAATTTATAGACAAGACGCCTAAATTAATTTTCGCTATATTAACACCGATTAGGTACGATTTTATCACGTACTCCATTTCGTCATCTCTAGAGACTCTACAGATGACAATAATTAATATTGTCAGGTTGAGGGTATCATCATAATTTATCTCCGATTTGTTATCTTTTATCACACTCAAGACAAGTTTTTGACTTATGATAAACGTGACGTCTAAAAGTGCTCCTCAGCCAGAGTATCTAGATACTAAAATAATAGAAACATAACACTAAGTAGATCTGTAAATAGCACATACTTTCCACTAAAATCAGAGACGACTCGTGAACATGCACTGCCGCAGGAGACGCAAAAACTTTAACTGCTTTAGCTCAAAAAAGTCTTAATATGATCAGCTTCAAGCACACCTAGTTACAGGCTCTGCCTTGTTGTAGCGTGGCGAGCGACACTTGCTGCCATCCACCACCATGCACGAACTTCACGACCCGGTGAGTGCTGCGCGTTGATTGGTTGTTTGTGTTCCTGTGTTGCATGTTGATGTCGTGACGCGATACGATGCGACAGCGTTTTGCATATATTTTTTTATAAATATCTAACTGAAATACTTTAACGACTGGATATAAGTAGTAAAACTGAGACCATACCATTACGATGTCTGCTGCGCATCGCATTCTAAAATTAATGTTCCAAACACAAAATATAGTTAGTGTGTCAATATCGGCATTTTCGACGATTGTACTGTAACACAAAAACACGAATGAACAAAGAAGCCTGACTTTATTCAATAACTTTCCTTGATGCTGATTTGTTGCAAAAACTTAGGTAATTAGCTAAAAACAGAGGCTAAAATGTATTGCGCTTGCTTACGAACGGGTGCAGGAACAGATAAATACCTACTCTGAATATCTAGGCACTAAATAATAAAATGAGTAAATGTTGTTGTATCGTATCGTGTTACTGGTGTATTGTTTCAGCATTAATAAATTGTTAGATGTTTCAATTTTGTTGCTTATGAAGCATATTTGGTGTGTATCTGAGAGTTACTGTAAAGCTTTAGTAAACAGAATGATATAGATGGTATATGATTCGAGTGTGTTCATGTAGAACTGATTGATGTGATTGGTATACTAGCATTATATTTATAAGGTAAAAATACCAGAAAAACTTCAACATTCCAAAGTTCGTCATATTTGGCCGGTTTAATTAATTAGCTATAAAAGTGAATTGGTACTAATTACGATTATTCTATTACTTTCCTACATTTACTATCAAAAATCATCATTAATATTATGAATATTTTCAAAATTTTAATATGACGCAAAGTATTAATAATCGGTCTTCGTGCATCGTTTGTAGGAATCTATTTTAAAATAAATTGTATTGTTATCCAATCAGTTTTAAATATTCGTATATTAATAGAATTTTCACATGTCTAATATAACATTTAGGCAGAAATACCAACGTGGAAAAGCATGAAATAAAATTGTTTATTTATATAAATGAATGAAAACGGGTCCAGTGATGAATTTGTTATGCTCTGTCAGGGCATGGTGGCTATTTGGTGGTGTATTTGTATGCTAAGTGTAGTATGGTCTAAATGTCAAGTATCAATTATGGCGACAATCTACGAAAAATTCTCCACTTTAAGCTGCATCACAACTTCCAGCAAGTCTGACTACAGCCAAGCGCTAGTCTTAATTTAAAAAATAATTATTGACAGCCAAATGTTTAACGTAAAATTCCATATGAATAGGATGAGGTAGAGACTGTTGTTGTAGGAGGTGCCGGCTGAAGTGCCTCTCGTGGTCGACCACCGCTCGCCTTCCGAAGACTCTGGCTTGGGTCTTCCGCCCCACGACCAAGCTTACAGGTGACTGAAAACCTAATATTTCAGTTCAGTTCAGTGTTGCGGGAAAATCGACTATCGATTAACATTTACGTGTCGATAGTATTGCATCTATGTCTACGTATACTATCTATACATCTAGATGGTAGATATTAACCTACAATCCTTAGGCTCCAGTACTTTCTGCCAATGCTAGGATAGATTACATTGGTGCTCAAGACACAATCAATTATATGATTTATTTCATAGAGATTCCAATTTTGTTTTTGATTCAAATTATTGGAAAATGAATTTCGAAGGAAATTCATTTTCCAATAATTTGACAGACTTCATATAAAACAGTCGTTCTAAAGAACTAAAGATAACTTCAAAGAAAAGAAGATAACTTAGTTCCCACACTTTTTACATTGTTGATAATTTGCACTTAAGCTTAGGAATAGAGGACCTTGTGATCGCGCTTGAACGTGATTTGCGATTGGGACTAAGTGCCCGAGAAAGTCGATAAGTCCTCGGCAAACATTTCTCCTCATTCGCACTTTTTGAATGAAATTCCGTCTTTATTTAAAACGAACTGACTTACTTCTCTTGTAAGACGCTTATTGGCTGTAGGCCAGTACTTCTACTTACATTCAACATCTGAATAGAATGTTTTATAGCAACGTAAACCTTTTCGTTTATTGTCACTGGCGGTTTAATGTTATCCTGCATCCGTAAGGGTTCTTTTGTATTAACTGCCCGTAAAGTCGTTACTCAATCGGCGATTAAATTTCACAATACGACCACTATTACTGTGTTACTGCTGAGACTGTTATAGGACAATACTTTGTGAATTTCAATGGGAAGTTTAGTTTCATGAAAATGTTTCAATTATATAATAATTATAAGTAATAACGCGCTGAATCATAGTATAATCTAAAGGCTTTGTGCGTTTAATGAATACAATTTTGTGCCGTAGTGTTCCAATGCTATATCGTAAACGCGCCCATAAACATCAGCAGGCCAAAGCGATATCACAGACTACCAGTTAATTTTCACGTCTTCATATTAAATGGATGTTTTCGTTTACCTTATGTTGTATTTATCACGATACGCCTCGTCAGTGTTGTTTATTGTAACCACAGAAATTGTATGAACCATCTAAAACGCCGACTAATGCCAAAAAAAACTGGTCCTGAAATCGAACACTTCAATTAGTTCAAGATAGATGCTATAGATTGGTCATACATTGTATGGCATGTATATCTATGATATTCTTCATCTGTGGCTGTGACCATGTGTTCGACAAACTCCTAAAAGTGTTCTATTTTGAGACCGTTTTTTCGTTAATCCATTGGCAAACAAAGGGAACTTTCTACTTGTCAGATAAAGTTTGATTTTAATTACTATTTAAACCATAGTAAGCACTCCCTATAATATATTAACTGGAAGGTAATATAGATGTAAGGTGTATGATAGAGTGTTGTGTGGGGCAGGAGCGGCCGGCCGTGGCGCGCCGGGGACCCGCCCCCGCCGGACGACGACTTGGAAGCCCCACCCGAGGTGATTTTGCCAGAATTACCTTCTAAACTTTGCCAGAAAACTATAGAACGCACTTTGATTTCGCTCAAACTTAACATAGTCGAAACGAGATAGATAATATATAGATAGATACTAAAATCGTCTCGTTATATCTGGCTAAAGTCTAAGCAAAGTCAAGGTATGACTCTATAGAACTCAGCCAAGCCCACAGATACAGAACGTAACAGCAGTAGCACTTGCAGGCACTTACTGACAGCAGCAGGACATAGCGTCAGACGGAACACAAGACAGCAGCAAAGCAATCGTTATACTGGAACGTTCTGTTACACGGAGGATCCCGGTTTGGATTTTAAAAAAAAGAATATAAAGTTCACTGGAATATATATAATTATTATATTATTAGACATTTAATTATAATTACGACTAGCCATGTAACGGCTCCGGATGTCTTGACTCGACTGACTCCAACCCGCAGCAGACGGCTAAGCGTGATGATGCTGATGCAGCATGCATCAGCATTAACAGCTACAGAGCCAGGGTGTAACACCTCCCCTCATTAAAAATAAACTTCGAAAATAATTTCGAAGTTTATATTTAACAGGATTTAAACACCTCTTCTAGTTCTTGGAGGAATTCTCTCCATTTCTGCATTCACAACTTCTGCTGCTGGCTGGATAATTTCCAGGGGAATCTCAGGAGTCTCATGCTGGTTGCCAATCTTGTTACAGAAATTACATTTAGTAAATTTTAAAATAATGACACAGACAATGGACAATACCACAATATTAAATACTAAAGAGTAATGGGGTCCATATTTTACTATATGCGGTTCATTTATTATTTTGTCAAGTTCTCTAATTATATCGTGGTTAAAATTAATGTTTTCTAAATCAACATTTTGTAGTTTAAAAGGGGCTGCATCCGTATTTTTTACTGTCTGTTTGAATTTAACAACATTACAACACGATTCATTTATTATATTAAAATCTGAAGTGACAATTAAAGGTGAACTAATATTTAATACATTATTATTAGAATATAATCTTGTTGCTTTACAATAGGCTGTACATTGTTTGGGTATACTTAGTATACCTGTTCCAAAAACGCTGATTTCACTTAGATCAAAATTGGTACATTCTACTGATAGTTTTGTGGGTATTGTTTGTATAAATATCCATCTGTTATTAGTGATGGGTTTCCAGATATCGATAACGCCAGATAGGAATTGAGTTTTACACTGCACTGGTATTTCAGTTATTACTTTAGTTAATAGTTCACTCTCACATGATGGATTCGTGTTTGATGAAAATATGTTCACAATATTACAGATGAAGTTCGCAGATTCTATTGCCTTGCAAGAAGAAAGTGATTCAAGGCCACTGTAGTACGCTTTGTCTTTAGTAATCGCTATATACTTGCTGTCTGGCACGATGAGGCTGAATGAGTCTGGCTTTACAGAGTTATGTGGAATCGGTAATGGGATATTATGATATAGGTAGAATTCCTGGGAAGTTACTAGCGGTATTCTTAACACAAACATAATCCTATTATTCAAATAATAACATATTAACTTAGAAATATGGAAAACCAAATGAATTGAACTTAAATCTAACTTAAATGCTAATTCTAAACTTCTAGGCAAATGCTTATGGTTGTCGACAAGTTCTCTGTACAATTGATGGGGTGTGATTACAAAAGGGTGAAGAATGTTCAAATTAGAGAAGAGTACAGCACTAATTATGTCTTCTAGTTGAAATGACAAATCGAGTAAGGATGCTTCTAAACTATTTAAAACTGAGTTTATTTCAGAAGTAATTAATAATTCGTTTGTTACTTCTGTTACCTTCCTTAATTTGGTAGAGAGCTTGTCCACAGCCTGATTTAAATTTTCTTCATTTACCTTTAATTTGTGCAGTGAATGATTGAAAGAGCTAATTGCAGAAGTAGAAACTAGTATGTTCTCTTTCATGAGTAAGGCCAACTTTTTAGTATCAGTTTGAACAGAATTTATTGCTTTGTCATATTTAATTGCATCATCTTCATCTAGGGTGCCAAATATTTGTTTTAAAATAGATCCTACTCCTCCAATCCATGCTCCGCGCTTCAATCTTGTTTCCAAAAGGTGAGATATGGAAAGGTATTGTTTATAAACACTTTGATACCGCACAAACAAAGGTTCAAGCATACTATTGCATTCCAGGTCATCTGTAACATTCGTCTCTTTACAAAGATATCTTATGTTCACAAATATAGAGTTTATATTTTGAATATGAGATTGAATGTGGGAAATGTCAATTGGCATTAATATGCTTAAGTGTCCATTAATAATTTTAAGTTTACCTATGTAGTCAAAATAGATTCCAGAGCCGGATGAGATTGGATGAACCACACTTGGTGTGACAAATGCAGATGCACTGAAATAGCAAATAACTTAACTAAGTACAATCTAAGATCTAAAACTACAACTTAACCTATGAAAAGAGAAAGAAAAAAAATTAAAATTAATCAAAGTCATATAAAATAGTTTATATGATTCGATATTAAATTACTGGGAAGAAGAAGAACCTTCCGCAACTTCTGCCAACTTGACTTCGTCAAAATGATGTTTGACATGCCTTCTGTTGATTAGTAAAGAAAGGGTGTTATTTCCGTGGATCTTGACAACTTTATAAGGTCCTTTCCAGATAGGTGAAAGTGCCTTTCTAAGTCTTAAATGATTTTTAACATAAACAAAGTCACCAACTTTGTATTGGATTGGACGCGATCTTTGATCATAATAATTTTTTGATTTTAATTTAGATTTTTTAATATTTTCGAGAGCTTGTGCCCGGGAGAATTTAAGTTTATGTTGCAGCATTCTAACATAGTCAGGATAAGTGTCACCGGGGCTTTCATCAAAAACAGAATCAGGGATGTATGGTTTATGACCAAATAGGAGTTCATAGGGTGTATAATTTGTAGTGCAGTGGACTGCTGTGTTGTAAGCCAATATTGCAGTATACACATATTTTGGCCAATCATCCTGATTTTCATTGACATAAGATTTAAGGTATTCTTTGAGTGTGGAATGGCTACGCTCTAGAGCTCCTTGAGTTTGAGGATGGTATGGAGAAGACCATAGTTGCTTGATTTTTAGAAAGGCGCAAGTGCTTTTAAATAATTCAGCAGTAAAATTAGTACCTTGGTCTGTCAAAATAATTTTTGGAATTCCGAACAAAGAAATAAAATGAATAAGGCTTTCAGTTGTTTCCTCCGCAGTAACAGAGCGTAGAGGATATGCTGCAGAGAATTTGGTAAGGTCATCCTGTAGCGTCAGGATATATTTAAGTCTTGCTGTTCCAGATTCAGGCAAGGGACCAACGATGTCAAGAGCGACTCTTTGAAAAGGGGTATTGGAAGAAGTAGTAATTTGCATAGGGGCCCTATTAGTTCTTCTTAGGGCTTTATTTGCTTGACAGAGAGAGCAATTACTCACATACCTCTCAATATCGGATCTCATGTTTTTCCAATAGTACTTCTCTTGGATTCTTTTAAGCATCCTGACTGAACCTAGATGACCAGCGATTGGAATGTCATGGTTATCATGTAAGATCTTCTTTATTTCACTAAGAGTGGGATATATTATGTTATCGTGGTATATGTTAATGATTATATTAGTATCATGGAAAAGGTATGTCATCATATTATAAATTTTGACAAATGACAGATTTTGAAATGGATTCTTGAAATCAGGGATAGCAATTTCACTTACTTCTCCAATTTCTAATAAATGTTCTTTCAAACCTTTTAAGGTATGGAAAATTTCTGGATATGTGCTTTCGTCGAAATGGTGAACTTTTGTGTAAATGAAATAGATGATTTTATTGCCGGATTCTACTCTTCCATATGAATATAGTTGTTTTTCAGAATGAATTGTTTCACTAGGATTCGCAAGGTTACTTAACACTGCCTCAACATATGCATTAGAATCATCTAAATCAATAGAGGAAGGTACAATAAGAATTTGACAGTGGGCTTTCATTAATGAATCATTGTGTTCTATTATTTTAGTATTAAATTGGTTATTAGTATTGGAGATTTCTTTCAGGAATTTAGAGTATTCTTCATTAGAAGGTGTTTGTTGTCTCCCAGGATTGGGGTTCGGTGGTTCATCAGTGGGATTAGAAATATTGCTTTCTACATTAGGACTAGCTGTTTCAGAATCAAGGTTTTGTGTTTCAGGATTTGGATCAACAATTTCAGGAATTAGGTCGAATGTTTCCATATTAGGATTCATTGTTTCAGAATTAGGGTTTTGTGTTACAGGCTCAAGATTTTGTAGTTCTGAATTAGGGTTCATGTTTTCAGGAATTAAGTCAAATGCATCAATGTTAGGGTTTATTGTTTCAGGAATTGGTTCCTGCAAAGGAATCTCTAGAGGATCCATTTGCAGAAAAGGGTCTTCAAGAGATGGAATTTCTAAATTGCTGAAGTCGAGGTTAAGGTCGCCACTTCGTGGGCTTAAATCTAATAGTCCGAAATCATTTAAAGGATCTTCGAAGATAGGATTCTCATCGTGAGTTGGTGGATCTTCATTCGTATCCGTGGGAACTTCTGGTTGTATAGGATTAACTGGGAATCGAGAAAGAGCATCAGCCACAGAATTAAATTTTCCTTTTCTATAAGTGATTTCATAATCAAACTCTTCAAGTTTTAATCGCCAACGTTGTAACTTACTACTGGGATCTTTATGATTGAATAACCATTTAAGGGGTCTATGGTCAGTAATAATTTGGAATCTCCTACCGAACAGGTAGGGACGAAAGGTTTTACAACCAAAAAGAATTGCCAATAATTCTTTTTCAGTTGTACTATAATTGGATTCACTTTTGTTCAAGGTGCGTGAGGCGTAAGCAATAGGTTTATCCCTGCCAATCGGTCCTTGTGATAAAACAGCACCGATTGCATGGTTGGACGCATCACAAGTAAGTATGAAGGGCTTGGTGAAATCTGGATAGGAAAGAATTGGAGCTGTAGTAAGTTTGTGCTTTAATGTGTCAAAAGCAAGCTGTTGCTTATTGTCCCACACAAAGGGAATATCTTTTCTTAAAAGAGTTGTGAGAGGTTTTGCAATTTTGGAGAAATCAGGGATAAAACGACGATAATACGACACAAGGCCAAGGAATGACTTGACATCTTTAGGAGTTTTTGGCGAAGGGAAGTGAATTACAGCCTTTATCTTTTCAGGGTTTGGTTTAACTCCTTCTTTGGTAATAAGGTGTCCAAGATAAGCGACTTCCTTTCTCAAGAACTCACACTTATCTGGTTGAAGTTTGAGATTAAACTCTCGAAGTCTTTGAAAAACAGAAGCTAGGTTATCTATATGAGAATTAAGGTCGTGAGAATAAATGACTATGTCGTCCAGGTAGACGAAACATCGAATACCCTGGAGACCAGTTAAAGCAGTATTCATTAAACGTTGGAAGGTTGAAGGGGCATTTTTTAGTCCGAAGGGCATTCTGGTGAATTCAAAATGTCCCTGAGGCACATTAAATGCAGTTTTTTGTGCGTCATTTTCACTCATTGGGATTTGATGGAAACCAGAAGCAAGGTCCAAGGTTGAAAAGTACTTGCTGTTTCCGAGTTGGTCCAGGATTTCTGTTATTTGTGGAATGGGATATACGTCACCTATTGTGATGTCGTTTAACTTCCTGTAGTCAATTACAACTCGCCATTTTTGCTGTCCTGATGCATCTAATTTTTTTGGGACGACCCAGATAGGTGATGACCATGGAGAAACAGATGGCTTGATGATACCTTGGTTTAGCATTTTATCTATTTGACTTCTGACTTCATCTTTATGACACTCTGGAAATCTGTAGGACTTGGTAAAAATTGGAATTGATGAATTTGTCTTAATTTCATGTTGTATCGCATTAGTGTGTGTTAATTGGTCATCCGGAAGGTGGAAGATATCGGAATATTCAGAACATATGTCACAGAGGGCCTCTTTCTCTTCTGTGTTTAAATGCGATATGCGTAATTTGTTGAGAACTTCCTGAGTTCTGAGGTAGGCATGTGTATTGCTGTGAATGTTTGTTTGTTCTACTTTGTTCACGGAAACAGTTTGAGAAGGAGAAAAAGGTACGAGAGTTAAATTAAGATTTGAATTTAAGGGTGTTGGTTCATCCGATATGTTGACAACGGAGATATTAATTCTCTTGTTATTTTTTACTGCGACAATACAATTGGCTATTAGAAGGTTTTCGTTAACACTTTGATCGAGAATAAGACCTTCTTTTAATTCGGGGTTGGAAACGGAACATTCTACAATCATTTCCGTGCGTGCGGGAATATGATAGGTAGGGTAGGAAAAATGTATTGGCATTAATGTAGATTTAACCTTTAAGGTCTTCTGGTTATAATCTATGGTGCAATCTAGATCTTCTAGAAGGTCGTTACCAATTATACCATCGTATAATAGGTTAATATTATCAACTATATGAAATCGATAAGAAATTGTCCCTTTGGGAGTTGAGTTAGAAGTGAAATCGAGGTTGCAGTAGCCTGAAGTTGGAGTCAATTTGTTACCGGGATCGATTCCTTTTAAATAAATTTTTTCTTTAATGACATTGGGCATATTTTCAATACACGTTCTTTTTATAAGACTTACTGAGGAACCTGAGTCAATTAGAAAGAACAACGGATTAGTATTTACATTTGTGTGGATTGAGACATGTGGTAGAGAACATTTATTTGGATTTATTTTAATTTCATGTATTTTTATAGACGAGTCAGGATGATGTAATAGTGTAGGATTTTGTGAGATACCACTTCTTTGGGGCTGGCTACCCGTGTGGGATATCTCAGAAGGACTGCCGGTTTGGGGCTGGTTACCCTGTTGTATAGTCCTTAAGTTGAGGTCTCCGTTTTGGGGCTGGTTACCCTGTTGTGTGACCTTGGATGTGAGTGTGTGGAATATTTTGGAAGGACTGCCGGTTTGGGGCTGGTTACCCTGTTGTATAGTCCTTGGGTTGAGGTCTCCGTTTTGGGGCTGGTTACCCTGTTGTATGACCTTGGATGTGAGTTTAGAAGAATGTGTGCATGGATTTGTGCCGACTTTTTGGTATAGTCTCGTGCGACACCTAGGCGAGACTTCTATTCGTTTAAAGTGTCACCCTCGGTATTATCACGACTGTCCTCTCCCTCTTGTTCTTCAGAAGGTTCAGGTATGAAGTGTACACGGGAGGTGGAAGGTTTTTGTTGGTAAAATTTTCGGAACCGATTGTTATTGAATTCCCTACGTTTGCAATTTTCAATTACGTGTCCTGGGGATTTGCAGTATCTACATTCAAGATTAGTGTTGTTGCTGTTGTTGGACTGATTAAGTTGGGATGAATTAGGTTGAGGTGTAGGCGATGTTCTAAAAGGACGAGGAGCTTGTGGATTAAATGGTCTTCTGGTTCTATTCTCGATTGCGTTTCTTTTGAAAATGGTTTCTTGTATTCTCTCTTCTGATATGGCAAAGTTAATCGCCTCATTAAGAGACTTGGGTGACCTACACCTGACTATGTTGGAAATTCTGGGTAAAAGGCCCATTAGGAAATGATGTAAAGCAAGCTCTTCCATCGACGCAGTACGTCCTGGTAGCTCCCTTGCTTTGCAATTGGATAAAGAGACTTCTGTCAGAAGTTGGGATAGGCACGTCTCTATACGTAGAGAAAACTGCGTAACATTTTCATTGTGTGCCTGTCGGCACTCTTGTAACTCTGTCAAGAGGTGTGAATAATGTTTTCTCACACTAAACTGGGTTTTGAGGAAGTCCTTTAATTGATCCCAAGACGTGAACTCTTTTATCGAGCAAGCCACCTCAGCTTTCCCGCTGAGTTGGCAAAGTATGTATTTAAAAACAACAGGCTTTTGTTCTTCTGAAGCTATTTCGTAAGCATTATTGCAATTTATTATGAAGGAATTCAATGTTTCTCTATTTCCATCGTAGGGTTTTATAAATTTCAGCAGTATGTTTAATTCAAGCTCTATCGTGGGATTAGTCCGTTTTGCGGAACGGGTTCTGACATTGGGTTTAGCATCGGAAGGTCTTTCGTCTTCCGTGTCGGAAGGTAAAACGGTTTCGCTAGGTACATTTAGTGTGGGTTTCGACATTTTATAATATGTGTAATAATTAATTGAACGTAAAAGAGATTCGTATAAAAAGAAACAATTAATTACAGTATACAACAAAGGGGTATCAAATAGCCAGACTCACAGTACGAAGAATGCGTAGGCGATAACGATTACAGACATGATTCTCGTCGCGTTCTGCTGAATACGGCTACGGCTGGATTCTCGTTCTCGGAACGTTGGACCACACAGGACACCAGACACTTAGGTATCACTCACTGATATAATTCACTGGTTCACTGAATTATTTCGGTATGGATTTTCCTTTAAGGAAAATTGTAGTTTAACTGCACACAAACTTTACGGGCACTAAGGAACGCCGAGGACCCGATTTTGGATCCCTTTACGCTGCCACCAAATGTTACACGGAGGATCCCGGTTTGGATTTTAAAAAAAAGAATATAAAGTTCACTGGAATATATATAATTATTATATTATTAGACATTTAATTTTAATTACGACTAGCCATGTAACGGCTCCGGATGTCTTGACTCGACTGACTCCAACCCGCAGCAGACGGCTAAGCGTGATGATGCTGATGCAGCATGCATCAGCATTAACAGCTACAGAGCCAGGGTGTAACAGTTCGTTACGTTACACTGCGAACCGTTGCTTCAGTAGCTCCAAGAATTTGTAATACCGTATCAAGCAACTAGTAAAAACACCTGCAAGGCGTTTTTCGTCGTACACAGTAGGAAACGAACCTGTGTCTGCGCTGTTTACATTACATATTAGGAACTTAAAATAACGTAACAACAAAATAACGAGGCGCGGCTTCAAACAGGCCTTGTATTACAATTTCTAATACATGCTGGTGGGATTCATCGCTGCTGTCACGCGGTCAGTGTGACGTCATGTCATGTTGCTACAGTCACGGTCTACATTTCACGCTGATAAGGGCTATGACATCCTTGGTCACGTTCACCTCTCTATGCCTTGTGTCTAGTCTCCTTGGTGTCACTCGTAAACCTAACGCCGCCACCACATTTTGTTTTGGGACTCTTTATTCGCATAACGCATTCGCATAACGAATTAGAAAAGCTATTACGTGTATATGAAAGCGAGATAACATTGCAAACACTCTGCAAAAAGCGGCTTTTGCATATTTTTTACATCCATTCACAGTAATTTGGGCTATTTACATACAAACATTTTCTGATCTCTGTACATATTAAGACTAACTGTAACTAATAGCATAAGAGACGAGTGGCACCTCGGCACTACCACAAATTTTCTGAAAATCACGTTTCTTTGCATGAGTCTACAACGGCTTTATGTAGTACTTCATAAAACTTTATAAAATGGCCGTTATTTCCATATGCATAGAGACTAAAAGGGGTAAATCTGGCAAAATTTAGCTTATGAACATTATTCATACATTGGCACTGTTGAACTCCAGACTGGGCAATAGCGGCCAATCTCAAATACTTTTTCCTCTTCTTCAGCTACTACTTAGAATAGAATAGATGAATAAGCTATCTATGAGTAAATATTTCCTAACTTCCTAATTGTAATATATATTCGTAATATTTATTGCGACTGTGGAGAAACTTTCTTGTGTTCTATTTAGTAATCTTTCTACATTACGTGATATATTCATAAAAACATTACCCTACTTTTCGTGCTGTCGGATAAAAATCATTGTCATCGCAGCGTTTGTACAAATGCTTACTTGTATATTCAACGATTGCAACATCGGCTCGTTGGTCTAGGGGTATGATTCTCGCTTCGGGTGCGAGAGGTCCCGGGTTCAAATCCCGGACGAGCCCAAATAACTTTTTTAGAGCAATTAAACATGGTTTCGTCAATGCTTTTATATTTAGAATTTATTTCTTTTAAAATAAATTAGCTAAAGTAAATTTTAATACAAAAAAATATTATGCCTATATAATATCTTTATTTATGTAAGGCTCCAAGCGTTTTAACCTATTTACGTTCAATATTTACCTTTCAGTGGAAACCAAGTGCTAATAATATTTAAATTGCAAACAATAGGTAACTCATGGAAATAAATTCTGCAAACTCGACTTAATACTGTTTTAGCACAATCACACTGAAACTGTAATAATTCAGGTTCGAGCCTCACACGAAGCTAGTCAGCAAATCTTTGAAAAAATAATGAAAGCTTAGTTAATTATTGAATAAATCTACAAGTAATATTCATTTGAATTCATACTTATTAATTTTATATTACACAGCCTTGTTCTCAGGCGTATAATTTTATTGAAACAATGAGTAAGCCTTATTTAATATGTCGCATAGGCGCAGCCGGATTGTAGAACCCACCGTATTACAAAACGATGGCATTTTGCAATACTTAAAGTTGAACGGTTTGCCAAACTGTAATACCTAGCAGAACAGAAGCCGCCGTTTCGTAAAACAGCGTGAAATCTTCTTAATACATTCATTTAATTTGTTTATTTATTTATACTATTGTACCAGTGGATTTTTATCTGAAATAAAGAGATTAATATTATTTTTAATACGAGTATATAAAAAGAATTGCATTTCGTTAGTCTCGCTAAAACTCAGAAATGCCTTGATCAATTTTGATGGAATTTTTTGTGTGTGATTGTGTGGATCCAGGGATGGTCACAAACAAATATATTCACAATGGGACCCGGTGGAGGGCGCTGCTATCGAGTTCTAGGTTCAAGGCCGGACATCGTCTGCAGGTTCCACTAGTAAATATATGTGCCAAATTACCATATTGTTAACTCCAAAATCAGGACTGGAAGGAAATCTGAGCACCCCAAACCCGCGCAGTCTTATCTCCCCGTCGTAGAAAGGAAAGCGCGAAGGAGGTCCTGAATGATGCGAGCCTATGAGGCCGAGTGGAATACTCTGCCTTTGTGTGAAACAGTCACAGTATCGAACAAAGGATCGCAAACATAAAAACAATCTCCACAATCTCCTTCACCACAAGATTTTATTAACGACCTGAGCGTATTTGGGCATCGGAACACTGTAGCTCTATGTACGTAGCCGTCGTTGGTGGCATTTTGGTTCGACTGTCGCGGTCGTAGCGAAGCGCGTAACTGCCGCTACGATGATTACTGTGATGCTGCGTACCTATTCTACGATTTTCCTCAACTTTTCAACATCAACTTTTCAATAGTGCACAAAGTTTCGTATATTTTGTGTAGGTTTTCTTTCAAAATAAATACTTTGATACAGTAAAAAATAAAACAAGAGACTTTTTTATATATCGCAAGTTTGTTCCTTCTGTTTCTTACCTCGAATCAATATTAAAGAACGTAGATTTGAGTAAAATAGCCAAGTTTTTTTTTTTTTTAATGGAAATGGTAATTATTCCTACTTTTATATTATGACTAAACTAATGTCATGCATTTTAAATGCAATTTGATCAAGACTATGATAATAATATGATTCGTTTAAAATCTCATATTTTGTGCGTTTTCTTCGCACTGTAGAAGCAGGTTTTGGCATAATATCAAAAAACTATTTCTCTTAAATGTTTCTTCTACAACGCTTTCATATCTGCGCCAAGTAGAATTTATTTTGATATTTGTATTTACATGAGAGCTTTCAAATAATTGTATAGTACAGAATGAAATTCTTATGTTTTTTCTTTAATAAATTCGTTTTGGGTATACCACAGAAGAAGGATTCATTTTTCAATATACCACCAATAAAATTGGCGGGAATCAGTACCACGTGCAAAATATAGAGTTTCTAATAAAAAAAACACGTATCCAATTCAACATTTATGTAAAGCTATATTCCTACTCCACGCCTGCTCCTGTTCAATAACGGTGCGTGCCTTATATTATCTGGAGAACCCAATTCATCCTTGATTCTTCAACATCCTTTTGAAGACGCTTGTAAAATAAGAACAGAATAGTATCAAAGGTCTACTCAAAATTGTTTTTCGAGAGTCATATACGCTCAATTTAGCACAGAGTAGATTTATTTAGCCTTTTTTCATCTCCTTTTAAACCAAAACGTTTAGGACGTGTTCGAAGGGAGGTACAGAAGGAAAATTCATTTTTTGTGTAACAGTACAGTAGAGTATTTTAACACATATTTAAAAAATTTAAAATTTTATTTTTATTACGTTTTTTTTTGTGATAACTGAAGTACTTTTCGTAAGAGAGCTTTGTTAAAGGGTAGTACTATTCATTACGTTATATTAGTTTAATTTAGAGATTGTGCACAAAAGAATCTGATTACCTATAATCTACTCTCTGAACTTCTCAATGTTACCGATAAACCAACCCGTTTAAATTGGTATGGGGTAAGAAGTAATATTATAGAGGCCCAACGACTGGATATTTTGGCGTGATACGAGTAATATAATAATAGGGTAATATTTCATTGTAATATGTAGGTATGTTTCATTTACGAGTCAAAAAACTCAGACGGGTAAAAATTTGTAACCACAAACCTTGATCATTAAGATAAGCGGGGTTACTCCCTCATTTAAGGGT
Source organism: Erebia palarica (assembly GCA_964035005.1). Classification (NCBI taxonomy): domain Eukaryota; kingdom Metazoa; phylum Arthropoda; class Insecta; order Lepidoptera; family Nymphalidae; genus Erebia; species Erebia palarica. The sequence goes on along the minus strand of OZ035985.1, from coordinate 33,642,290 downwards.
TAACGAGCCTTCAAGGACACATTGTGTTTAAATCTCCCTAGTTGCCCATTTAATTCCTACCCTGTTGAAGAGGGATTTGCAATGATATTATACTTTATCAGCATCTGTGCACAGGTTTCCTACTTGACAAAGTTTGTTGTAATAATAGACTTAACCAAAAGTAAAATTAAGATAAGTGAAGGACGAAGGTGCTCGTAACTTTTAAGTTATTTTATTTTTATTTTAAATCTTAGTTCGGTGTCAGCGAACTTAGATCCCACGCCTTTTATTTTTTACTCATATTTTTATGTATGAGGGAATGAATAATTTTACCTATAACATGACAGATTTTAAAACACTCTCATATACTGGGACATACCTACCTTGTCTGCTTCTTATAAAGCAAAAAATCTTTACATTACTAAGCTATAGGTATATATAAGCTATAGGTAATATAATTGCCTCTAGGCTCCGGGGATTGCTTTAAGCAAAGTTAGTCACTTACAAAGTTTAAGTCCTAAAGTATGAAACCTTTTATTAGCCTAAAGCCAGTGAGTCGTATTTCGCGACGTAAATTGATAGATATCATTTAGATATGCGGGCTTTACTTACCAACTTCTTTCTTATACTCGTACTTATTCAAAAGTTTCCCGGATTTAATGATTGATGGGAGGCCTTAATTTCATAATTCTATCTGTGATTGTATCACAGCTCTCAATATTTTAGGCTGTCGTTTGCAAGCATCGAATTAGATTGTCGACTGGTAAAGTTTTAAGATACTCTGGAGGGCGAAGGCATTGTCTTGAAACTTACTCGTAGCTATATGATTAGCTGTTCCTTATATTACTCGTGCTCAAAAATCCACAGTCGAACGACAGTCCACCTTTTTATTATCGAAATGCAAGGCATCGACAAGGTCTGCACCCTTACGCAGTCGAAATTCCGCGGGCTCGTACGAAGCGATTTGCTTCCTCGTGTCTAATTAGAACCGCTAGGATATGGAATGCCCTACCGGCTTCCGTTTTTCCCTCCACTTTTAATATTTTTTCCTTTTTTCCCTCGCAGCCAAGCGCTGGCCTATATCATTAAAAAAAAAAAGAAAGTCGAACCGAACGTTTTGTAAGGTTGATTGGTCTTTTGAGGCTTCCACCTGCTCCGTTTGATACGAATTGGAATGATTTTTTTCATATAGGTAAAGATAGGGTTTTATATGGAAAACCGCGCTCCTGATTTCGACAAGACAAGCTTCGTATTTTTTAAATTTCGTAGCTTAAAAGTAACTAGTAAGTACATGAGTAATATGGGTCTTAAGTTTAAACTGAGATCGTGAGTTTCTCTCAAAGTAATTTTTTAAATTAATTCGCTTGCTAGATTACTTGACAAACTAAACTTATAGAAAGTTCTAATATTGGCTATAAACTTATGATTGAATGCGCTCTTGCCTCGGAGATATTTTAGACCAAATCTAGCCCAACTTTACAGACTCTATTATTCTAGTTATTTGTTCAAGGCTTTATTACAACCATTCCGTGTTAAAGTTAGTTACTCTGTGACCTAGAATTAGTTTTTTTTATACTTAACGGGCACTAATTAGTTTTTAATTGTTGTACCTATTTTTTCTATGCCTACCAAGGTAAAATACTAAACCCATCAATTATTATAATTATATTCTTGAGAACTAATAGGAATATAATTAAGTATATATAATAATTATTATTATTATAATTGGGTAGTAAAGCATCTGGATGCCAATGTGTCTACCTACTCGTGAACAAATTATCCTCTTCGGTTTACTCATGAATATGGAGATTTATTTATTTTTAGGGTTCCGTACCTCAAAAGGTCAAAACGGAACCCTTATAGCATCACTTTATTGTCCGTCCGTCTGTGTGTCCCATGGAGGTATCAAGTTGAAATTCATATCAAATACTCAAGTCTATTGTCCTTTGGAGCTGTGAAAAAATCAAACTTCTAAGCTAACGCAATCAAAAGATACAGCCGTTTATGCTGCAAATTTTCGACACTCGCCAGGATACTACTCGCAGGATACTTCCCGTAAACTCAGAATCTTGAAATTTGGTACGAAGCAATGTCTTATAGCACAGATAAAGGAAAAATTGCGAAAAGCATAAATTTTTAGATACATCATATAACATCAGATAAAATATTTATATTAAATATTTTATGCAAATTTTCGACACTCGCAAGGGAATCAAAACCTGCAGGATACTTCCCGTGAACTCTGAATCTTGAAATTTGGTACTTAACAATGTCTTATAGCACGGTTATTAGGAAAAATTGCGAAAAGCATAAACTTTTAGTTACATCACATACCTTTAGTGCGCGAGTCCTAGTCGCATTTGGCTGTTTTTTTTTTCAATGAAAACTTATTGCTAGCATTATTTGTGGACTAGTTTCAATCAAGCATCACATTAAATCAGGAACAATGCTATACAGCAATTTCCTGATAATTTGCAGCGATCAAAATCCAATTTTCAAATCGTATCCGGTAACGGTTAACGTAGCACTATTGCAGGAAATGGGAAAATCAAAATGACCATGGTGCGAATTGTACGATTTTTATTTACTATCCAACTGTGAAGTGGAATGAAATGTGCGCGGGAAATAGGGGTGCGCCGAAGTCGCGTGTGCAGGGGTGGCGAACTCAGTTGTCGAGACGCCGGTCGGCCGGTCGGACGGCATGTCGCGTCGCCGGCGGCGCGTCGCTTTTCGCGACTACATACCCTTGGACATTCATGCCATGGCTAAGGTATTAATCACTGTCAACTCTCCTTATTTGACAAATAAACTTGCCCGAAATTGTTTACGACCCCTGAAGAAAATAATTAGCAATCTCGCTTCAGCCGTACCTAGGATGAGTTCATAATACATATTATTGTTCTAAAGTTGATTGCGTGCGTCCACTTGGTACACCACAAGTGAGATCGTGATTGCACTTTTGTATTATATCTATCAATCAGTTCCAGTGCTATTACTATTATAATGATGAGTACCTAAATTTCTAATAATCATAAGAAAATGTTTCTTCCACTTAAAGCTTTGGTAACTGTTCCGATTTCGGAAGTTTTGCTAGCTTATGGATACAGGATTAAGATCGCGAATAAATATTATTGTACTTGGTTGTATAAAACAGTGTTAATATACCTACGTAACTTAACACTGACATAATAAAATTATGTAAAAGCATACCTGTTAAGGTCTATGATATATTATATTTATTTTGTTCACTTAAATTTTATATGATCATATCGTAAAGTAAATTACGTAAAATAATTTTATATTTTAGTGTAGTTCTCTGACAGTAGATTGTGTACGGGAAGATTCTACTTATATTAAACAGCTGTTATTACCCACAATTTTGCAAACTAAATGATTTATGATTCATGACACAGTTGCTAATTTAGAAACTAGATAATTACGCTGTCGTAGTTTGATAAGCACGCATATTTTATTAGTAAACCTAAGTAGTTTTTTGTGAGCGTATGTTAAAAATAATTTACCCACTTAATCATTGAAGATTTAGACAAAAAGTTGTCATTCTGTCCGAATGCATAAAAACTTAGAAACCCTCACAGTGCTACTGGGTTATAACTTATAATATAATATCCGGGTTTTTTTTATTAAATCGGCCAACTTTCTAAGGTATAAAGTAATTAAATTAAGTAAAAGTTTGATCGTAAATTAAGCTCGAGAGATCCGGTTTAACTAAATTAAATGAACTATATAGTTAGTATTTAAGTTACTGCAACTTTCCATTTTGAAACTTTATAGTCAGAACAAAAAAATATAATCCATACTCCATACCAATATTATAATTGCGAAAGGGTTTCTGTCCGTTTGCTACGCTTTAACGCCCCATCTTTTCAACCGATTTTGTTGAAATATGGTTCCTACAGAGATTAGTTGTATTCCAGGGAAGGACATAGGCTTTTTATCCTGGAAAATTAGCGAGTTATTTAAAGAGTTCCCGCGGGAATGAGAAATTCTTAATCCACGCGGACGAAGTCGTGGGCATCATCTAGTTAATTAATATATGTATGCCTATACGCACATCATATTACGACTAATTAAATTATAAAAATTATGAATCCGCGTGAAGTGTCAGGCTGTCTGCCAGAAAAATTTGGTAAAACGATAGGTTGCATTGACTATAGGCTATTATTTTTACATCGAAAAGCCAAAGAGTTCCCATTACAGGATTTTCTGAACACCATAATTTAATACTCTTCATCACAACAACCGAGACCTCAATATATTTAACTCGTCGAAGGCTTGCTTTCGCCGTAACGTACTGGAATCCCTACGTAAGGGAGCCAATTAGTTAAGTTCTGTAATTATTCTGTATAATATGATTTGTATAACTATTGATATAACTATTATTGTAATTTTCTCATTCCTCACTGCATCTTGTAAACCTACCATACTCAAATTTAGAAATGTTTATATTTAAAAATCTTTTGTACTAAGCCAGTTGTTTATGTTCGTGCTATATATCTTTTGTCTTTAAGTCTCTTTGTAATTTATATAGGTATACTTTATTTTATGCATGAATGTTGTTGGTTGGTCGAACAAAATAAAATAAAATAAATAGGTAATCCTCGCAGAGGAATTCGCGAGCATTATTTAGAACTTAACATAATATTTACCTAAAGATATTTAAATGGTGTCTTGAAAATAACAACAATGTAATGTAATTTAAACTAGCTACTTAAATGTGTTCAATTTAAATCTGCATTTGAATGGCCTTCAAACATCGGACACGCTCAAGTCTATGCTCAAGTCCTCTTCCATTCAAGCTAGTGTGAATAGTAGTATATAACGCATGAATGGAATCAAAGCCGGGCGAAGAATAATAATATGCACGACTTGACCTCGAGACGGGGTGATGGGAAGTGATTATCTTGCATTTCTTTCTTTGTGTTGAAGTCTAAATTATAATCGGTGAATTTGGCCTTTTCCGAAAATAGTTGCGAAAGTGACTAATCTATACTAATATTATAAATGCGAAAGTTCTGATGGATGTTTGTTGTACTCAATCACGCCAGAACGGCTGAGTGGATCTGGCTGGAAGAGCAAAGGCGAACTTCCATACATCTATAATATTGCGAAAAAAAGAATTATGTACACATGTGCAAAAAATATATTTAAATAAGCGTCGGGTACGAAGCTCACAGAAGCAAGAATTTTTAAAAAATGAAGCTAGAAAAAAAAGATATTTCATTTTGAATTTTTGTAAGATATGTGGTAATGTCGTTTCTAAAAATGACAACCGCAAGATAGCCACAATAATAACAACCACACACTAGTAAAACATTCGGCACAACCACAGAGGCACAGACAATCAGCATCAGTGCTGCTATAATATTCATTCATTTATTACCATTCTGTTAGAGATTATTAAATAATGTATGCAAGAAGATTCACTTATTTAATATAAAATACACAAAAAAAGAGCAATCCTATTATTTAAGTAAACATTAATCAAACGAATTACAATTTTTAAAACGTTACAAAATAATCTACCAATTTATATGTGTTCTAACTACTAGGTAGATTATACATACAATGGTAACACTTGACTGAGAAACGGAAATAAATAATCAAAAAAGATTCCCTATATATTTTATTTTTTACCTAGCTTCAATTAATTATGGTGAATACTTGACAAAATATAAAAAATACGTAAATTCTTTTTGTCTTTATCTTACTTGTGTACAATCAAGATTTATTTAGGTAATGAAGTCCATACAAACTTCGCCATTGCTCTTTGGCACAGAGATAGATAGGTAGATAGAGTCTTGAATGACACATAGGCTAGGTACTTCTTATTCCAGAAAATTAGAGAGTTGAGGCGGGAACCAAAAAACCTCAACCCATGCGGATGAAATTGCGGGCAATATCTAGTTTATATCTAACCGTGATAGCTTAGATAGCTTTAAACAGCTGAGTAAGTACATGGAAACGTCAGGAGATAATAATATTTGGTACTAATTTTGAAACAACAACAAATGGATGCAATAAGACAAATGTTTGGTATCATCACTATATTAATAAATTTGTATAACTTCTCGAATAACTAATATTAATCACACACTATAGCTAAATTTGTCCGTGTGGTTTATGTTCCTTTTTAATTCACGCGGGAACTCCGTATTTTTCTAGGATAAAAAGTAACTTAAGACACTCTCGAGTTTGTCAACTTTACCTTTTCATACAAAAGATTGCGCCAATCCATTGCTCTGTTGCGGCGTGATTGAAGGACAAACCAGCTTAAAAACACTTTCGCATTTATAATATAAGTGTGATTTCCGGCACGAGATTGTCTCTTTTATGTATTTATCTAGCTCTAAAATTTTATAAGTAGCTTTACCTACTGTTCTTTTCGAAATTGTCTACCTACTTATCTTTTTTCTGTACTTAGCTGTAAATCCGTATAAAATGAAATAAATCACTCTCTATAATTATCGTTTAAGAAGCGTGTGAAATGAATGACACGTAAAAGTTACTTTGGGAAAATAAAATTAGAGATATTTTTTTAAGCAATGCGTTCTATATAGGTCGTATCGCGTGATTTGGTCGGTTCATATTCTATGTTATCATAGAATATGAACGACCGAAGTAATAAATATTAATAAAATAAAACTCATGTTGGAAAATAAGTGTTATTGGTTTTAAATCTAACTATGTCTATTTATTTAATTTGAAGATAATATTTGTAGCCTGGGGAGGCGAATTAGGCAACTGTAATGTCTCCCCAGGGCGTGTTTCAACAATAAAGAATAAAGAGGATGTTGCCGATATCAAAAATAAATTATTTGTAACTGATTATTAAATAGAGGGGACTTCCTACATCCTCGGTTAGTTTTAAGTTTGATAACCATTTTAAAATATAGATTAAAGAAAAAAAGTGCGTGGAAATTTGACGCTCCAATTTATACCAGATACATAAGTTTTTTTTCTTGAATAATTGGGTATTTGACAAATAGTCAAATCAACAACTTTTTTTCAAACGTCAACGCGCTTCCTAAGTATGGGATTTATATGAAACTCTAAAATGTGACGTCATTAAGGTTCGACGCACTTTTTTACTTTAATCGATTGTTTAAAATGGTTAATCAAAATAAAACTATCAGGGGACGTGGATATTACGACTTTTGGGAGATACTCTATTTAATAAATACTAAAAAAAAAATTATTTGAATATTAGTCAAATACCCAAATAAGCTTTTATAATTATGTTTATGAGCAATTACCATGCTTTATCGGGGGCCAGGATCTTACCCCGAAGTTCTGTAGCAATGACACTCGTGTACCATGTTTCATCTAATTTGTAAACATTTTATACAAAAAATATAATATCTTTTATGCTAAAATTAGCATCAAGAAATATTCTCGTAAAGGTAGAACCTAAACTATGTCATGCAAGAATAGCTTCAAAAATCAATTGAACCGCCCCAGACTCTGGATCATCCCTTCCATTCAGTTTGGTCGTGGTCTCTTGGAGCATCACACCTTTGTATACCTTTAAAATCAACCTTCGAAGCATTTGCACTGATTCGGGTATAACCCTATCGTACACGTTAATCGTAGTAACTACGCTGTTAAGTAGCAACTGCACACAAGAACGTAGCAAGTTTCGAATGAGTCTACGGTTAGTTTTAACTTTTTTAACGTCTTGCGAGTGTAGTTATGCTATAGATATAATACCTCTATTAAACGACGAAGTTTAGTTTGATTGGACCATACAGTTTTGCAACAAAAAAACCCGGTAGGTACTAGAAAGTAGAGTATAACGACCTTTTTGTTAAAAAATATTTTTCTTCTTGGCGTTTGAGTATTTCGTGTATTTCATACTGTATTTAGTGCTTATTATTTACTTGCATGTAACGTATTTTCTTTTTGTTTGTGTGCACGGGTGATCTAACTGTTTTATCCAATGCAGGCGTTACTAAAAACTTTCAGTTTATACATGACTTATCCACATTGTATCTTACACATTTACTTACGTAGGTATAAGCCGTGTATAAACCCGTGCCTACTTATTACCTTCTTGACTGGTCTACCTTTTAATTTTTAGGCATTTTTGTAAGATTTATCTACTACTTTGATCTAGGTTCTTATTAACACAGTTTGATTGAATGGTTGACGATTTCTTCTGTGACCAGGAGTACGAGGACGAGGGCCGGTCTAGAAGGCATTCGTCGCCGTGTAACTCGAGGGAGGGCAGCACCACAGCGCTTCACACGCAGCATTACGACGACACTGTAAGTAATTTTTATTATAGTGTTTGCCCACGCTTAGGGAATTTTTTAAACTTTTTAAAGTACAAACTATCGTGAGTGACATTCATTTTAAATATACATAATTCCCGGATAAACTCACGTGTTGTGTCGGAAATGCCAGACTAGTTTAATTTTTAAATTTTTTTAAAACTCATATCAAAAATTGTGGAATCGGCAGCATTTTAACCTGCGTGTCTCTGGGAATCGCGTCCAATAAACGAAACAATAGAATCATGAAAGGCAAGAAGCAAGGTTTCACAGCACAAGTATAAGAAAAATCCGAAAATCATTAGTTAATTCCGTACTCATAGGGTGTCGAATTGTTTGTCAGGCGCTACCAGTGTAGCGCCACGTGTAAGCCAGTTATTCTTATTTAACAGCTGATTACGTGTTATGATATCTTTCTTGTTATTTACTAAAGTAAATTATATTGTGTAGTGGTACGGAACCCTTTGTGCGCTAGTCTGCACTTGCACTTGACTGGGAATTGAATGTATTCTTATTAATATGGGTTATCACAAAAACCACCCAAACAAATTCTCATAGTAGGTACAATTAGACTGTTGTAAAAAACAACAGAAAGTTTAAAATGGTTGTAACAAGATACGTATTCCAGATAAGGAGATGAGATGTTAAGTACTTTTTACCAACCATCTAAAGAAATAATATGGTGTCGGATTGAAATGAACTCGGTCGCGAAGACTTTTCCTCTTTTACAATGTTTTTTCTAGACCTTAGACTGGGATTCATATTGTAGCTCTTATTTCATGCGACGGAGAGACTAAAATTTATCATTTTCATGCCCCTTATGTGGTGGAACACAGATGCATATCTGAATACGTTGGCGAAAAGCCAACTGTCGAACACATTCAATTCATTTCGCCAGCGATGAACAATTTTTTTAAAGACCTAATTTTTTAAAGACCTAATTCATCTTTCTATCTGCCCGTGGTTATAAAAAAAAGGAATTGTTTGTCGATCTTAATTACATTACCATATAGCCAAGTAAATTACGATCTGAAGCGGAAAACCCGTTAATCAACTGGCTGTATGCTCGTAGATGCCTGTCTCGAAGCGGGACAATAGGAAAAACAAAATAATCATATACGTCTTAGTCAACCTACCTATTAAAACGCATTCACAAGAAAGATGAGATGTATAAGAACGAAAATATCTTTAGCAGTTGATAATATTATTGTTTCTGATTAAATCGGCAATAATAATTCCAGCCGCCAATAGAGCCGCCAGTTTTTTTAAGTATCAGTTTATTGCCAGTTGTTTGGCGTAAATTGTTAACTTATTAAAAAAAAAATCATAAGTAAATTCAAAACTTCAGAAATATCATGTGATCAGATTCAGAACTAACGGTTTGGACTTTGGAAAGTTATTAATTTATATTCTATGGCAGATTACTTTGAGATCGTTTAGTACCGAATTAATGTGGCTCAACTTTTGCCAAAATCAGTCAAAGCTTTCGACTTGGCCCAAACTTTATACAGGTTCACTGTACAATCACAGATTAAATAATAGCTAGACTTATAAAGGACAATAGATGTGCTATCTGTACTATTACCTATTCTGTGCTATCCATATGTGCTGACTGCTTACGAACGTTAGTCAAAGAAAATTATGTTTCACCATTTTTAAGCATTACCATGGAGTAAAACTGTAAAAGTAGTAAACCTAACCTTCAGCTGTCCTTCATATTATGCATTATGAAGCATCATTTATGAAGCCGCTGAAGTGCCGATGCAGCAAGTAGGTACCTAATCTGTAGTCAGCGACTTAAGTACCCGTATCGTCCACTTTCATCGACAGAAATATCTTTCTTTGTCTTTTAATTTTTAAACTCTGTAACGGAATAGGGGCTTTAATACGTTATAACGACACACGACGTAGATACAGAAGTGTATCGTGAAATCGCAGAATCCTCGTCCCAGCAAGAATACCATTAACTCAGTCAATCACAACAATTTAGACTGTAATAATGATTGATGCAGGTTTAACATAATGGGGCTGCTGAGTAGGGTCGGATGACAAACCTTCACTTTTCGGTAAGCCGATCGTTTATACGACCTTCAAATAAAAAAGGTAAAGCGTAGGTATTATGTTGTGCAGTGAATCAGACTAATATTTTAGCCGAACCAAATAAGGTGATTAAAGTAAAGAGGTTTTTGCGTTCAAATTTAATACAGCTCTCTGATTCGATGACATCATTAATCTCTTACGTCGCCTCATTTAATTTGTTTTTTATATAAACTCGCGACCGCACGAAACTTCGCTCCTGTGGGAATTTCGGAAAATCCGGCCCTTCTCCTTGTCTACATTTAAGATACCTACATCTAGATACAAAGGTCTGGGCTGGGCATTGATGAGAGAGTCACTTAGGGCATTTTATTGTATTAGAAATAGGTACATAAAAGTATATAATCAGTGTATACCGAAATTAGGTATAGATTATAGAGATTAGTTGCATTCCGTTCACTGCTACTTTTTATGCCAGAAAATTATGGCTTCCGGCAGAATTAAAAAAAAACTAAATCAACGCGGTCTACGTTGCGGGCATCATCTGTTTTTTTATATTTACAAAAAATATGTATTGGTTATTAATTAAAGGAAAAAAGCCTAGAAAATTAGAGTTTTCTCATCAAAAATCAAATAAAATGTGTGTTCTTTCATGTTTGTCTTTGTTTTCCATTCCATTCTGTTTAATCTTTTTCTATCCCATTATCCTTCGGATTATCCCGCGATATCCGAAGTACTTACCTAATATTTGTTCGGCATTAAACTCCCTAATTCTGCAGATGAGCCCCAGCCGACTGTTAAATCTTTGTTTGCTCAATTATCATGCGGAAACATCTATACTACGGACCTTTTCCTGGAGACAAAGACCTCAGAATAAGAGGCACGTACAAAGGGGAAGGAAAGAAAGAATTAAAGCAAAAACCTGAGAACGTTTCCTTTTAATGCAAAGAGGTTTATTAAATTAGTTTCTATAATTCACCTAGTAAATCAGTCTTACGAACTATTTATATAAAACACTAACTAACAAACATTAGTTAAGTAAAGATATAACAATTTATAACATTAAATAAGGGTAAGAAATTTAAGCAGTTATAAAGGGAAAATGAGATTTGTTGTAATAAGTAATTGATAAATTAACAAAGGACATTTACATTTAATGTGAATGCAAACTGACTAAACTCATTTGGGAATTCACCTCTCTTTCCTGTTTGCTACGTACCCCTACGATCATAAGTTCATGACCTATTTGGGCTATATAAATATTATGTAAATGGGTTGAAAAGTTTAATTTACGATCAAAAAAGATAGTATATATATTATTTGTATTTCTCATGATCACAATAGGCGATTTCTATGAGTTAAATACTAGCATGTAGATCATAATTCACAATATACACATAGGTACCAATGTACTCTAAAATGCTGCGATCATTTGAACTTTGAATTGAATTGAATTTGTAGTTTATTTGAACAATCTACCAACATAAATTTAATATTGTTTTTTGTTTTACGAGTGCTTTAATATTTTTCAAGAGTATGTTTTACTGCTCGTAATATACCTTATCTTATAAGAGTTAATAATACGTTCGTACCTAATTATGTATTAGCACAGAATATATAATTAGTTCTCACCTTATACTAACAATACTTACTGGTAAATATCAGGTAAAATCTTATAACTATAACATTCCATGATTTCCTTCCTCATAAAAAAGCTCGAATAAGAAATTGTACAGTCTTATTTTTTTAACAAGTTGAAATTGAAAGACAAACAATTATCTTTCTTTCGATGTCGCCATTTTAAAATTGGTTTCTTTCCCACGAATGGGTCAAATAATTAGATTAAGGTACTTATATAATTTTTTCTGTTTATCAAATCAAATACGACAACCCTGCAATCCGATACAGCGAATTGGGGATGTAATAGGCGAGACTACATAGTTAATTCGTAATCACAAGTAATTGCTTGGACACGGTGAAATCTATAGAGCGAACTTTGACTTTGCTTAGACTTAAGACATGGTTAAAACGAGACAGATTTATATTACTCACATAAGTCCATCCCATTTTAACTCTAAGAGTGAGATCTATAGAGCAAACTTTGACTTTGCTTAGATTTAAGACATGCTTAAAACGAGACAGATTTATGTTACTCACATAAGTCCATCTCGCTTTGACTCTGAATAAAGTCTAAGCCAAATCAAAGTACGCTCTATAGATCTCAGCATAAGTAAAGTCTGAGCTAAGTCAAAGTACACTATAGATCTCAGCATAAGTACCTTGACTTAAACATGCTCGATTAAATCTACCATTACTATTATAATGATGTGGTGTTCATCTATGCTAATCGTCATCACTTATCGTAAATAAAGATAAATAAGTCAAAGTAAAACTAAAGGTCGCGACGTTTGGCGATCATAGCTTCTCCTGTAATGTCCGTCTGAGATCTTCAGTAGCTTTGGCGAGATCCTTATTGTCGTGATGGTGCCTTCCCTTGCCGCTGAGATCAGCACAGTCCTCGAGGTAGTCTTTTGGAGGTTCTGCGGGGTATTTTCGTTCGAATTTTGGCCGAGGAATGCGCACTCGTTTGACATCGTCCAACCAGCTCTCCATTTTGTTTGATTAAGAGTTAAACTCGGGTCACAGATCCTGCAAAGATAGAGAATAAATTCCATCAACTTGTCTTTAGAAATTAATTAGAGCATCACTTATCTATAAAACCGCCATGAACGAAGATTACCTACCAGTATAGTTTAGTTAAGATGTTGTATTACCAAAGGTCAAGTTAATACACCTGCCAAAAGAATACTTTGAACTCTGTGTAAATGGGGACGAACAAAAAGAAAATATAATAAAAATGTACACAGATTAAAAAGTTAAATGAAGCACGCTAATGGGATACTAAACAGAACCATGACTTGATACTAACAGTTAAGTCATTAATGTTGTGCAAGTTGCACGTACCAATTGAGTGGTACCTATCTATCGTATCTCATTATACCTTACAAATGCGACAGGCTTAATTTGAGTATTAGCAATCTGTTGAGTAACGCATTAAGATGGTCAGGGAAACGTTGCGAAATCCCGATTGCTAGCTAGGCTAAATAAAAGTCCGTTCCGTAACTAGAGGCGCCGGCGCAACTTGGCTCACTGAGCGTGGGTTCCAATGCCGCTGCAGCCAATCTGTTTAAATGCGGTTTCAACAATGAAACATGGGCGAATGTAGGCGCCATTGTTTTGGAGATCTTGTCGCTTTATTTAGGTTAAACAAAACTTTAAATCAGTACAATTGCAATAATTTATTGTCTTTCGCAATTTCAAGGATGTTATGGCACACAGACAAATAAGATTACGACATTAAAAAGTGGCATTATTATAAATGGGCGCTTTATGGCTCTGGTAATGAATAATTATTATAAATGCGAAAGTGTGTTTGTTTGCTAGTTAGTTTGTCCTTCAATTACGCCGTTACAAAGCAATGGATCGACGTGATATTTTGCATGGGCATAGTTGAGGTTCTGGAGTGACAGGCTTTTTACTTTTTATCCCGGAAGGTTAGGGAGTTTCCGTGGGAATTAAAAAAATTATCCCACGCAGATAAAGTCGCGGCCATCAGCCAACAATACATATTGTTTTACACAGATAGTAGAGCAACAAAAACTAAAAACAATATTTTCAACGTTTAATATTCAAATATCTACGTTGAAGCTTGAAGTTGAAAATTTATAACATGGTTTAAATAATTTATTATAATAATAAAGACTACGTACTACACTAACAGTCTCAATACTGTGAATGTGAAGTTTGCTTTTTTTCTTATTGTAAATAATTCTATTAAATGAATTCTAGTTATTGTTGTTGTTATCGCGTGTTCATAATCTGCCTACGTTGGCTACATTTCCAGTATTATGCTTGCGCAGTGAGAGATTAATTGTGGTTAATTTATCACCGCTTAAACATCTGAAGCGCTAAAACAAAGATGTTTAATGCACGATTGACTTTCTCCGGCGAAAGTGTGGCTAAATGTACCGCCATTATTCCATTTGACGCTTTCAAAAATCGCAATTTGTTAATTTTGGCACCGAAATTAAATACGCTCTAACGCTACTTTATATTGATTTCAGCGATACATACGTAAGAGATTTTTGTGCGGAAATTTGCATAAAACTACCAGCTTAGCGTTATTCCAATCTACTAAGTATTCCAGTTAGATGCTGTGAATTTGGGTATTAAAAACGGTAACTGCGGTTTAGGGCCCACGGATTATGAAAATCTTAGATGAAAATCTTCTGCGGTGCAATTTCGATTTGTCTGGACCAACCTTACTAATAGTTACATAGGTTACTAAATACTAATACATATCAGTCTAGGAAGTAGCTACAGACAAAATGACATGGTAAAACAATTGACGTAGCCTTCTCGATAAGGAAATACAAGAGTTCAATCATCATCTTCACCATCATCACTGTACGTGTCAGTACCACATGTTTATGATTCCTGATTGCTATTTGGATCATTGATCAGCTGAGATAAGGTTTCTTATCAGTCATCAACTCGCTACCCATTAATGGTGAGACACGAAACTGTCACCAGTATAAAAAAAGCATTTTTGTAAAAAAAACTTGCTACAAGTCCTCCGTAAAAAGAACAACCGTAAAATTGGCATGTACACAAGTTTTACGATTTTATGCTGAGACTAAGAGTAATAAAATATTAATAAAACTGCTAGTAGCAGTTGTAGGAATTGAAATGAATGTCTATTATTAAACTTTTTACAATGGTCTATGTTCATTGTTTTATATCCGGACTGGTAGACGTGGTTGTGTGATTTGTACGTGCCTTGAATTATTAAGGTTTTGACTTTAAAGCTATCAAATAGATTATTCCTAGGACAATAGATTAAAAATCTCAGTATTAACCTAATCTATACTTCTATACTAATATTATAAATGCGAAAGTTTTGATGGGTGTATGGATTTCTGGATGTCTGGATGTATGGATGTTTGTTACTCAATCACGCCCCAACGGCTGAACGGATCTGGCTGAAATTTGGCACAGAGATAGTTTATAGTCTGGAATAGCACATACCACCACTACAGCCTATTAACGTCCCACTGCTGGGCACAGGCCTCCACTCTCATAGGAGAGAGGGAATTAGGAGCTTAGACCTACCACGCTGCTCCAATGCGGGTTGGCGGACTTTAACGACTATTATCATGTTAGTGATAATAACCGGGACCGACGGCTTAACGTGCTCTCCGAGGCACGGGGGTGAAACCCCGCCAACTTCCAACTCCGGGCTGGCACTGAGAATTTCATAATTGAAAAACCCAATACCTAACAATTTTTATGCCCGACCGGGAATCGAACCCAGGACCTCGTGATCCGCAGTCGACTACGCTAACCGCTAGACCAACGAGGCAGTCAGCACATAAGCTACTTTTTATCCTGGAAAATTAAAGATTTCCCGCGGGAACCAAAAAACCTCAAACCATGCAGACGAAGTCGCGGACATTCGTTAGTTATTGATATGTAGGATTAAATTTTAACTAGTAATTATCAATAAGAATCATGGATTTTGAATGTAATCATTAAAATCTTCGTCTAGGTAAAACATGGGCACCTATGTAGGTTTACTTGTTAAAGCCTTCTAAAGCGTCAGATACATTTCACTTACAGGCCAAGCAATAAAAATTTACTAGTTCAAGTTGCATACAGGATGCGAGGTTGAAATTATTCTGGTTAGCAGATAATGTCGTAATCGCGAGAAAGCGGCTTGTTTGTGGGAGAGTGCAACGATACGTACTGGTTTAGTTGTTCGTTGACACTATGGTTACCACACAATCGAAAAAACCTTTCTATTCTATTTAATTATATTCTGATAAAGGGAAAAGCAAAACTCTAACTCAATTTGTAAAATAATTATTATACGACTGCCTGAAAAAAGGAGTATATTGTTTTCAGGGTTCATGTATGTATGTATGTATGTATGTATGTATGTATGTATGTATGTATGTGAGTTTGTATATTCCACCATAATAACTTCTATACGCCTGAACCGATTTTGATAAATGAGGTATCGTTAGAATCCCTAACTTATTCCAGGTGACATAGGCTAGTGAAATTTTTAAAAAAATTGATGGGGTGCCCATGGTCCCGCGTTAAAGACCAAACTTGAAAAAAGAAATTCGAAAATAAGATTAACTATATAATCATCATCTAGAAAATGATGAGTAGATTCCAAAAATATATAACACTATAGTTCAATATTTAGTGATTCACAAAAAAATATCATTTAATAAAAAATGTGAATAAGATTCCAAAGGCTATATATACCTACCTATGCAAATTGCTTTTTATGAAGGTAAACTCCAAAAATAATAGGGCAGGGCAGTCGTATTTTTTAATTCGTTAGATTAATTAAAATTAATCTGAAAGGCAGACTACTGAAAAGTAACTAACACGACGATTTTATGCTTTGAAGTTCAAAATTACAATTACAATATATCTTGGATAGCTGAAATTCAAGCAAATCAGTTAAGTACATGTATCTCTTAGTAACCAAGCAGTAGCGCATGTCTTCAAATGTAGGTAGTTCGAACAAAAAATTACACGACTTTCCATATTTCAGAAGGTTTTTAGCGGCTGAAGACAGATTTTTTTTTTAATTTAAGAAGAAGTTTGGAGCTATCCAAACTCTGAAATTGGCGTCTGTAAACAAGTCATTTATCTATCAACGTCAATAGAAGTGTACATTTACATTTAAGAAAGCATCTCAAACACTAAAAATAGGCACAACGGTACTATTTAAAGATGGTTTATAGACCTACTTCAATATTCTTATCTGTATCTATCATAGATAATAATGTTATAGACAATTGTTATCTTTCTACCACTTGATTGATCAAATAGTCATTATAATGCGGTACATGCACAAACCGTTACACAATATATCGAACTCATAATTGGATCGACTTTGCGTCGCTCGTACGCTAAGACTATTGATTCTACAAAAAAAAGGTTACTACATAAATTGTAGGGAAATTTCTCTGGTTTAGTTTATTACATAACTATTTTCATCCTAAAATGAGCCGAAAAGGAGATATTTTCAAAAACTATTTTTGGGCGACATTTTTCCAAAATGGCGGCGCGACCGGCAACAATACGAGGTGGCTAAGTTAAAATTCGGAAAAAGCACGTCGAAATCTATAAAATCACCAATTTTCAAAAGTACCAGAGAGCTTTCCAGGTTACCCCCTTTTTGAGCACCAAATGACTGGACTTTAAGGACTGTCTAATAAAATAATAAATAATGGTGACTCAAGCAGTACCGGCCGTGCGTGACTCAGGGTCACAAATAACCTCCTTATTCTTGTATCGAGTACAACCCAGCTGACTGCTGACGATGTTCCATCATGTAAATGTGTCCAATTACACTGATCACTCATTCATAATGGATGAAGTCTTTATAATTAAACTAGTTTTTGCCTGCGACTTCGTTAGCTTTTGTGGTTAAATGACTGAGCTCGATTACATTGGTTGAAGTGAGCCAATGTGTTCACACTTTGAACTGATGTTCGCGACTTCGTCTGCGTAGATTGAGGTTTTTTATTTTCCGGGATGAAAAGTAGCCTATGTATTATTCCAGACTATAATCTTTCTTTGAACCAAATTTCATCCAGATCCGTTTAGCCGTTCTGTTGTGATTGAGTAACAAACATCCATCCATCAAAACTTTCACATTTATAATATTATAGTAAAAGATAAGTGTATATATACAAATATATTTTTTTAATTTTATATAATGTATACTTTACCACAGAATAATAACTATTAATTTACTAATATTTTAATAATCCTTTGGCGTTTGGTATTTCAATCCAATCCAACCCCATTTAACCAACAGGTTAGATAAGTTAGTCATAGAGTTATGGAGGTTGAAGGTTCAAAATAAATTGTATGACATTTGCTCATGGGTGTAAAATTTAAGTACCTACCTATCATTTGCTAATTAAATTATTTACATTCGTCACTGGCCTTTGTGAATTAAATGGCTTTTGTTTCGCATTTTCACATTGTTTTATTTTATTTTATTGTGTAAACTAAGAATAATGGGAGCATGACTGTCTTTACATTATTTTTTACACATTACTTAAATTGCACGCCTGAGTAGGTATACAGCTATAATATTATCTTTATGGTATACAGGCTAATAATACCTATTATACTGACGACATTTTGCCTACTCAGTGGTGATCACTGATCACCGTAAAGCATTTAAGTACCTAATTTTAAAAACCGAATAAAAACGTCCTCCCGACCGAATTTCGACACGACCGGAGAGAGATCAGACGCAGGAACGACTGCTGGTCTTCAAGGTACGGGGCTGAAACACCGCCAACTTCCTAACTCCGGGCTAGTTCCTGTACTAGTAATGAGAATTTCTTGTTAGAGAAACCCAATACTTGTTATGACTCAACCCGGGACCTCGTCGGCCGCAGTCGAATATGCTAGACCTAGACCAACGAGCCAGTTTATTAAATAGATATTTAGTGGGTGTAGGTACATTTTATAAATCCCTGTCAAATTATTTTGAAAGATATATAACATAAAAATATGTGTAGGTTACTAGTTATTACCTAATTAATAACATGTAACAATATATGTACCTATTATGTACTATCAAATATGGAAGTGACAAGCTAATACGTATACCCATCAATAATTGCTTTTTTTTCACGTGTTTCACACGATCCAATTGTAACGATCGGGAAGCTGACTCAGATAATACAACATCATAACTCAGATAGTAGATTCCTATTAGAAAACGATGAATAAATGTATGTTTTCTCTTGATTAGGTATATAATATACCTATACTGTTTCACGATGATCGATTTACACTTGACAACGATCGCTCCCGATGATGTAGCCTATGTGTTATTCCAGACTGTAATCTATGTTTGTGCCAAATTTCATCCAGATCCGTTAAGCCGTTCTGGCGTTATTGAGTAACAAACATCCAATTGAGGCTTTTTGGTTCCCGCGGGAACTCTTTAATTTTAGGGGATAAAAAGTAACCTATGACCTATGTTATTCCAGACTATAATCTATCTCTGTGCCTAATTTCCACCAGATCCGTTCAGCCGTTGTATTAAGATTTTCACTTATTTATTCATAATCCATTTTCTGTTTTATTATTGACCTTTGCATACCTAACTCAGTTGTTCAATAAGTAAATAAGATAATTTATTTTAAAACAAGAAGACAAGAAAATAGATATTAGCTGTTGGTATATGTGTATATGTGCATTACCAAATAAACTATGGACATTTTACTGAGTGAATGTTAGATCATCTGGAATTTCTCGCCTGAGATGACTTTATAACGGCAGCTGTCGCGTGCTCGACGCCTACATTTCCTATGGTAATAGTGAAATATGCTAACGTTAGAAAGCAAATCTATTTTGTTTGTCAATGTTCATGCACCTATTGTTTTCCCCATAGCGTTTTTTTCCTTTAACATTGTGTTCATGGGTTTATTCAAGGTTTGGGTAGAAATAAATGCATTGCCTATCACCTCGACTGAGCATTTGCACAGATATTGAATAACAGAAATTATTTATGACAAAAACTAACTCAAGTTTGAGATATACTGTAAACTGTTCCAATTTCGATCAAACTGGTCTACTACTAGTATCTAGAGTAGGTAACTGCTGAGTTTCTTGCCGACTCTTCCCAGTCTGTGTTTCAAACCGGTGGTAAAGTCAAAACAAGACGTATAATAAATCATAATAGACTACATACATAATATTCCTAATAAAGTTTATTCTACATGAAATAAATTCCAGTTTGAGTTTGAAAGCAAAAACTAATTGTCTTGCTTCCAAGCAAAGGCCTCCCCCAGGCGCTTCCATATTTCTCGATCGTGAGTTTTTCTTTTCCAATGTGTTCCACCTGTCATTCTTAGGTCATCTTAACCCACCTTCGGAATGGTCTACCCCTTTTTCTCCTTCCCTCTCTTGGGTACCATTCCGTTACATTATTTGCCCAATACACAAACATTATATAAATTATGCAGTATACACCCCCACGTCCTAAATCCTAACCTTCTCCAAGACTATTGATGTAGTACCTATCTATGAAATAGATAAGGATCAACATGTTTTTTCTCCGAATTATATTTATCTAAACTTTGCTTACACATCGATTAATACCTACTACCATACTTCTTATTAAAATTACGAAGGTGTGGCGCAGAGTGTAGATACGTAATATACTTATTGCAATAGAAATTACAAAACGCTATGTGATTTAACCCGTGACTTGTACATTTTACCCTACGGCTATTGGAGTAATGTAATCTCACTCTGAATACTTCCAGGAAGTAATTAGGTGCCTCTGCAACATATTAAAGTTACAATAATGGTACAAACCTATAGGTACAATGAAAACCCAGTTGAGTCCGGTCATACACAGGTTGCCGAAAGGTCAATTCTTACAGAATTAAGGGTTTCCCCAAAATTTTGTTCTCAATATTTAATGGCATACACCTAATAGTTACCTCGTTACGGTCCTTTATTTTGCAAGACAAATAGAAGTAAACATAAACATAACAACATAAACAAAGAATAAAACAGCCGCAAAAGGCCAATTTTTCAACAAAGAAAATGCGGGTGACATCTAAACGACAGCAAAACCAAGACGCTGGCTATGTGCTAATGATAATGATGATGATCCCGGAGAATCGAACAGTTCCCACAGGATTTTTATAAACCTAACTCGACGCGGATGTAGTTGCGGGCACTAGCGCGTCATATAAGACAATCCTAAATAGGTTGCATTTGAATGGCCCTTTCTAATGGCGCTGCTGCGTGACATTTCGAGTTCCTTCCAATTAAAGCTCCTTTCAACTTTCACCCAGCTGTTACAAACAGCCTGAGAAACAACCGAGATTGTAACAAGTCCTCGCTGATTTATTGTTCTAACGAGCAACTTATAGACAACTTCGAGCGTTCTCTGCCTGTGTTTTTATTACTTACGATGAGAGTAGATACTTTGCGAATCAAAGCAGCCTTGTGAAGCGCCCGATATAGTCAAGACCTAGGCCTTAAATGGATCCCTGGGTCGAATTTCGGGTATGCACCTTTATCTTTGTAGGATCACAGGCGTTTTAAGCTGAGAAACATCGCGTGGAAACCCACATACCTGAGAGTTCTCCATCATAATAATAGGTTCTGTCTGTCCTTATTCCGCGTTTGGCCCGAGTAATGGAATATTCTCATTCAGAGACGGTCTCGTCTGTTTCTTCAGCAGGGATAAAGTGATATTTCGAATCTGACGGTAATTATATTCTCCTTCATATCCTTCAACGCGCGCTAGGGGCAAAGCTTTTAGAATATAGTAAGTAGGAAGCTATGACACTTAAAGGACTCGAATCTAGATAAAGAAGCCCCATATATATACCTCAAGAACTAAGTAGCTAAGTACTTTACTTCGATCGAAGAAATCTCCTAATCTGGATCTACGTTGCTAAACCAGCGCAATTACTTTATAATCTATCGCAACTAGGTCGCACGATCCTCCATATCACTTTATCATACAGATACTTGTCGCTATTGGCGTAACTCCCCGATATAATGGCCGTAAGCTCGTAGGCTTAGTCCCGGGGGTATCGGAATACATGTCATAAAAAATTAAATATGGCGCAGAAAATTGTATAGGCGGATTTTGCCATTGTCCTTTTATTATTCAACTAGGCCACGCCCGCGACTTCATCCACGTGGATTTAGATTTTTCAAAGTCCGGTGGAAAATATTTTATATACTTACCGAGTTTAAAAGTTCAGAAGCCTTATTATGTAAAACCCGCATCAATCATTTTTAGTCTCATTTGTTGTGATAGTCTGAATTTGTGGTATTCTTACAGCAACAATGGATTTTGGCAAGTATAATGTAAGATTGTTGGCCAATCAGCGTTGATTGCGATCGTTGTTGTAGCAATCATTTTTACTTTATAAGGGACCAGTCTTAAACTACGAGCATATCCATGCAAAAGCTCAAGCATATCCGTTGCAGAGCGATTGAAGAACAAACCAATAAACACTGTCGCATTTTACCGACATTTTAATAGAAACAATGTTAAATATGTTTAGAAAGATGTAATAATACTATCCGGTGTAGATTTTTAATGTTATGTACTCGTATCTCGTTTTCTCGGCTGCCACTCGCAAGAAAGAAAACAAGAAATTGTGATTGCAATGTCGCTGTCGCATAATAATACATTTTCGCGATACAACACGCCACTTTTGCAAGTGGTGCACTTATATAGTAATTTGAGTATAATATGTACGCGTCTAATTTAATTGCGGTTTCGTTTTAACGTTTTTAAACATCGACGTCTTTAAGTAAAATATTTTATGCATTTAAATATTTTAGTTTTGTATAATTGCCAGTGTAGCACACTGAGAGAAATTTTACTCGATAAATATTGAATATACGTTTAGAATTCTTAGAAAAATACTAAGCAATATAAAATAGAATATTTCTTATGTTTTCCGAACGAACAAATTGAAAATCTCAATTTCAACTCGCATATTATCCAGATAAATATAAGTGAGTGCTATTAAATGAATTTAATAAAAGGAAAAATAAACCTATGAGGATAATAGGATCATCAATATTTCAGTGTCAAGACTATAATAATGGCAGGATAGTCAGCGCGGGCGCATTCACGATAGATCTACTAAAGGCTGAAACAAATGGAACGCGCGACGGAAGCGCCGCTGAAACATGTTGCACGGGGTGCAAGTTATTGAAAGAAACTTTTAAAGCGAAACCCGGTATAAGGAAAAGTCAAAACATTTTGTTTTCGCTTTGCGAAGCCGTAAGTACACACTTCCAATATCCGTTATCAATACCGATATTGAAATGTATAATACCGGGATACCGGTAGTGGTGACACTATAAACGAAACAATGACTATTGCATATATTTCTTGGTACATGCCACTGTTTTTATTCGGCTAAGTTTAAAAGTTGTATCTTATGCACATTAGCTTAAGAAGATCACCTTTATTGCTTAAAACCAGCGCAGAAAAGTCATTTTTGATCACTCAGAGGGAAAAAATTGTGTTTGAGTTTAGAACCCTGTGGCTTGGTAATTCTATTTCATTGACTCACGAAACGTTCAGAAATCTGTTTTTTATCGAATGGAATATTTTATTATGATTTATTTTCTTTAAAAAAATAACTATTGAATTTTTAATTAATTTGTGTTTTAACTAAACTATGTACGAGTAAAAAAGTATCATTCCTTCATTGAATTAAGGCAGAAAAGTGCTATTTTGAAGTGAATATGGTGAAAAAATAGTTTTTTGTAAAAACTTTTTATGGTGCAGTTTCCTTCAGAAAAGATAGTTTTAAGTTAAAAACAATCTATCTAATTTTAAGTTTTTCCCAATACCTGTATCCCGGGACCCGGTATTTAAAAAAACCGGTATTAATACCGGTATTGAAAAAAATCGGTATTCGAAAGCCCTAGCACACACCTAACGTGAACTTGGAGCCGGAATCAAGCATTGCAGTTTGAAGTGCTTCATAGCAGTTCCTTGTAAATTACAAATATTACACGCATCCTCTGTCTGTGCTCTGCCGTCACGCGTTCGGAGGGTTTCAGGCTAAATATTGGTTGCCGTTCTCAGGGCTCCAACTCTTCCGGGGTCACCGCATTGCGATTTGAACGAAGTATCATAAATTATCGCTGCGATTAAAGTTATAATCGAAGCACATTTGAGTGTTATTTTTTATTTAACCCTGACATTTAATCTGATTGTCATTCCCAGCACCTCAATAATTATTATGCTTCGAGGTGACCGAGTTACGATATATAGATTAAAATCACAAAACAAATCAATTAAAATATATTTTTTATGAATAAGAATCAAAATTATTCAGAATCCGTCAAATTATAAAAGACAAGGATAAATAATGCATTTAATTAAAATATAAATAAATTTATATTTCCCTAAATTTGGCCAGAAATTTAAAATAGCGCGCTGGCAGCAAATTGCATAAATTTTCCGACCACGGTATAACTATATAGGTACGGCATTAAGTACGAAGATAATATGCCAATTGTGTGGTAAAACTATTTTTTTTTTTTGCGCAAAAATAACCTTTTAATATGCTTTCAGCCGCCGATTATTAGTCAAGGTGCACTAAGAGCACTAATATTTTAACAAAATAACACGAAGCGGCCACTCGTCGCGATAATTGCGTCGTTCCTGTGATAATGAACGCTCCAATTTACGCGCGCCTGCAGTTTGCACTTTTTCTTTCTTTTGTAAAGAATTTTATTATGAAACTATTTATAACTTCTTATTCGTGACTATGGTTCTATGTGATAATACAGGAAAGTCAAATCGAAATTTCTACCGTCATAGTATATTTTCATTAACAAAACCAAAAAGGTTAGTTACAATTATACACCTATCGCCCACGACTTCGTGAGCGTGGATTAAGTTCTGAAAAAATTATCTCTCTCTCATCGACCAATAATCCCATCATTATTGGTCAAGTGGCAGATAAGGTGACGTGAAAGAAGGAAGTTGTTAAAATATAATAGATCATCCCCATAGGAACAAACTTTACCTGATTATTTATATTCTCATAGCTAATGCCCGCGACTTCGTCTGCGTAGATGAGATTTTTTGGCTGTGGAATGTGTTATTCCAGACTATAATATATCTCAGTCCCAAATTTCACCCAGATCCGTGTAGCCGTTTTAGCGTGATTGAGTAACAAACATCCATCCATACATACATACATAAATCCATCCAAACTTTCACATTGATAATAGTATAGTAAGTATAGATACGGCTTCACTTCTTTGGTTACCACGTCTGCTCTCTGACATTCACTGCAGTATTGTAGGCCCTTTCTTAAGTATTGGTCAATCTATGCTTAAGATCGATACTTGAGAACCTGTTGTTATCTGATGTAGCAGGTATGTCTTTATTGAAGCGATTTATTAGTAACATGAGAGGTGCCTATCTACTGTTCGTCTAATGTAACCTCCGGTAAGGTCTCATGTTTCCTGATTATACAATTTTCCTGCGCCACTTACGACACTTCTTAAACGCTTTCTACTCGAGCTGTCCAATTAAGCTTTTGACCCCATAAACATAGAGGCTTAATTGTGTCGTAGGGGATTTTGTGGTAAGGGACATTTTTCTGCATTCCAAGTTACGATTATTTGCTGCCATCTACTTCTATAACTAGTTCATAACTATTACGAGATGGTTGAGAAGCAACTACATAATGAAACAAAATTGTAACTACATATTAAATTAATCATAACATAATTACTCAAATTTCGGAGAAACTTCTCGATTTCACCTCTTCATATAATTTTGGCTGATAAAAAGTTACACTAAACCACAGATTTCCGGTACATCGTAAAATTGTGGCTAAGTCAGGATTATTTTCAAGACCAATGGCTTTTAAATATAAGCTCTTGCATTCGTTTTCTAAAATGGTGAACAACAAAAACTTAGGTAATAACATAATATTATAAAGAAAAATATTCGTGCAATCTATAGTAGATATTACATTATGATTAGTCTAACTGTCTTATCAAGTTGCTGAAATAAATTATAGGTAGACGTCGTAAAACATTTCACGAACCGCTAATATTTAGGTAGTAAATATAATAAGTCTATGTCTATGGTAAAAAACCTACATACAATCTTACTTTCACCAATGAAATTTTCTAAGTCCCGCAATGATGCTTGGTTTACTTATCAACATATTGTAGACTTAGGATGGCACTAACATACAGATGTGACGGTAAACGACCGCACTGTTTGGCTAGCGGGATTGCCGACGACGCGTGCTCGTTTGCAATATTAAGATTCCACAAAAAGATAAAATAATCAATCAAATAAATATTATAAATGCGAAAGTTTGGATGGATGTATGGATGCATGGAAGGATGTTTGTTACTCAATCACGTCCGAACGGCTGAATGGATCTGAACGAAATTTGGCACAAAGATAGATTAAAGCCTGGAAAAACAAACTGGCTACTTTTTATCCCGGAAAATAAAGACTTCATTCCACGCGGACGTAGTCGCGGGCATCAGCTTGTATTTTATACATCCAAAAGTGTATCTATCTGTCCTTTTCAACCCATTTCAACCATCCGTCTGTTGAACCAATTTTGACGAAATTTGGTGCAGATATAGCTAACATCCTGCCAGGGACGAAAATGGACTACTCTTTATCCCGAAAAATAAAAGATTTTCCTCGGTATTTAGAAAAAACTTAAATCCACGTAATAAATGTCGCCGCCATCATTTAGGGTCTAATCTATTTCTATTGTCGGTAATATGAACTTTTTCCTCTTTTGATTCGATTCCCTTGTAAAAATGTAGAGCCTTTATTCATAAAATTATGCTCCTAAGGGACCTGCCTGACCAACCTATGGTTTGTACTTTTATAGAAATCTACATAATATAAAAGGATGAACTGACTGACGGAATTAAAAGCTATACATAACACTATAGCTTGAAATTATCGCTTTTACTGTAACATGGTCTTAACCAGATTCATGTTTGGACACATAAAGAAAGATCGACGGAAAGAAACTCATTCACAAATTGATTCTAATCGATTATATGTAAATTGAGCACACATTCTCTTTTTTTTATACGCCCCATATTATATTCTGGTTAGCTGTTCAGTGTCAAAACATGATTCTTCTCCGCTGGTGCGAAGATCAATCCTAAATCTATGATTCTATCAAATTAAATATAAGGAGTTCTAGTATTAGTGCTATTTCAAAATACTATAGATTTTTCCACAGCTGTGGGGGCGAATTAGGTAGGTACTCTATGCTACATACTATATTAAACTTATGTACCTACTTATTTTACTTTGAACCACATAATACTATGTTTCGAACTATATTTGTCCAACCATTTATTTTACTTTTGACTTAAACACGTCTATGAAGTGGCATAATTATTGACAGGTAACCATCGACAAAAAAATGCAATACTCCATAGACGCATCACGCATATCGTTTTTTACAAAAATGAAGCGATGTGCCCTTTTATCCGATGTTTCGCAACTCGTATACGTATAAAGGATCAAACTTTATAAGCTAAGTAGGTATAAGGTGTCGAACAAAGCAAGGCTAGGTTCTTTCTTTGTTTGTTAGTTAAGGAAAAATAGATTTAACAAATTCAAATACCGTATCTAATTGCGTGTGTCTCGCCCGAGGATCTAATATCGCGGTCAATATCGTCCCTATTGGAGCACGGCCGACAGCTACAGCCTTTTACACGTCTCGAGTGTCGTATATTCTATGTTGATTGACAGTTGGTCCCAATATTGTTTTTTGTATTGATTTTGCCCACTGTTTTTTGTTATTTGATACATAAATACCTACATTATTTTTCTTAGCACTCAGTAATCAGCTAGGTACTCAGCCACTAATCTATTTATTGGTCTAAAATTTATGTACTTTATTATGTATGCATTTCTTATCTATTATTTTTTTTTAAATACAGCACCATCCCGCGCTCCCGTTTATTTAACCTTTCACCAAAGGTTGTCTGTAAGAGATTGCTTTAGCAATAAGACCGCCTTTGCACATTTCTATCTAGTTTTACTAGTAATTACTGCTTTTAAACTGTATTCTGTATATTTTGTGCGTGCAATAAAGATATCTAAATCTAAATAAATAAATAAGATTCAAGAATTATAATTATATAATTATATTATTAGAACTGCCTCGTTGGTCTAGTGGTTAGCATGTTTGACTGCGGCCGACGTCCCGGGTTCGAGTCCCGGGTCGGGCCATAATTAAGTATCGGGTTTTTCGGATTAGAAATTCCCAGTACTAGCCCGGAGTTAGGAAGTTGGCGGTGTACCACCCCCGTGCCTCGGAGAGCACGTTAAGCAGTTCCGGTTATTATCACTAACATGATAATAGTCGTTAAAGCCGCCAACCCGCATTGGAGCAGCGTGGTGGGTCTAAGCTCTAATTCCCTCTCGCCTATGTGAGTGGAGGCCTGTGCCCAGCAGTGGGACGTTAATGGGCTGTAGTAATTATTAGAAGATTTAAAATTAAATGTTTAGGTACTTCATCTAAAACTCGGTGATGAAACATTCTAACGTCTGAAAGCCAAAAAACTGAAAACCCAATTTACTTATAGACTTTAGTTTCAGATTAAGAACTATTCAATAGTTTCATAACGATGCAGCAAACGTTTTTAAATAAAAGTTCATGAATCCGAACTTACAGCCGAGTTCGGCAACATTTAAAAAGAGACATAGTTAAGTAAGTAGCGTAGGTACATATACTAGAACTTGACGACGATAATGCGACAAACTTAGCAGTTTGTAAATAAAAGGATAAGAAGGGAACTTCAGGCAGAGTAGACAAACATTTTATCGTGCTTAGAGTGCTTGATGCAGGTATACTACATTTGCTTTAGGAAGTATGGATTATCACATTACAAGTTGCTTGAGTCTTTCCAGTTCCTAGTAGAAAGCTGAGACGAATTTTTATAACTGTACTGGCGTATGCATACTTACGGCTAAAAAAAATAATACAAAGACTACAAAGATATGGCCTCAACCTATTGCGACTTGCGAGTCCTAACAGTCAAGGAGCCTATGATAATTCTATCGTACGAAAGGAAATTTGCGAGCAAATTGATTCAGTACATTACTCGTATCTCTGATGCATCGTGGCCATTTAGCTCGCATTTCTCAGCACTTTGGCGAATCTCTGTACGAGTGGATTGTGGAATAAAACACGTCCAAGGTTTCTTAACCGCCGATAGGTAAACCACGGTAGTAAATATAATAAATGTATGGGTTAATCGAATTTAATCGCCTTGTAGCACATTATGGGTAAATGCAGCATTATGTCACAATTGCAGCCTACACGTATAATAAACAACTCTAGGTCATTACTTTAACATTTCATAGGATTCCTCAGAGCTCGCGGACGAACTATAACCACAGTAAACAGATCTGTGCTATAACTATACGTATTACAAATGTGCTTACGGTAGCAAATACCTGAAAGAATTTTTCGAATTTAAATTATTAATAAATTGAATAAAAATATATTATATCCTTTGATATTCACAATATTATCATAAAAATTATATGCATAAATTTAATTCTTATAAGATTATGACAAAATAATTTAAATAATTTTTATTGTATATTGAATTGATTTTCTACTGTTTGAATGTAAGGATTATTTAATAATTAATGTGGGCTTACAATTAATTTTTAATAATATAAACTTGAAAATTTTACACCGGCTATGGTAGAACATGCAGAACCTAATGTCCTATGTCTTTAATGTAACATCACACAATAGAACTTACTGCTAGCTAGCCTAACCTAATTACTATATAAATCATGCCCACGTGGAATGGTGGCAAGAATGCTGGCTGCATTTCCGCGCTGGACAGCCAGGCTGATCTTTTACGCATAAAATGAGCCAGCCCTTCTGTCACCAGATGAGGCAATTAACCACGGTGAAATATCTCGCAAAAAAATTTTGCCACTAAGACTCCACGGCCCAAGGGTCTCCACGGCAAACGGAACAAATATGTAACTCTATGAGAGAGGTATACTTCCGCCGCTTGCCGGTCAGCTTTTTCTCCTGCGGCTCCCGGCCTTGATCTATGTAATATGTAACTATATGTATTATAATGTACCATGCTCTTGGCAATAAAGGAATTATGAATTATGAATAGTACGTTTAGGGCTTAGTTTGCTGAAAAAATATACCATTACATATTATTATGTTTCACATGTCACGAGGTCGGGAAACCCTATAGACCTGCGGCCTGCCGCATCGTTATTCGGTAACGCAAAAGGCAGATTTTTCAAAACGGCTGAGAAGAGACGGTAAGAAAATGCTGAAGCCCTCTTACAGAAGTCCTGTGATTGCGAGATATACCTACTATATTATGATGATTTTGATGAATACTTAGTTTTAGAAAAAACTCTATCAGATTCATAATCAAACTAATAATACAGTAATTTTAGTCTTATTATTTTAGAGTGAAACTACATCTGCTTAACCTATCTTGAATTTTGTATCTAGAAGCAGTTTCCTTGCGCCGTTTTCTATTGTTCCATTGGTTACGTGTAAAGTGATCACTATGTGGTTTCAAATTCGATGCAATCTACGCTTCGGCGTGTACTTGTTAGTACTGACCCTGTGGTCGGTACAAAAATCACGACTGATTTCTAGCTTTTTAATTTACCTGAAACTTAAAAGCTTCAAGGTTTCTTTTAAAATGTAAAAACCAATTTCTGGGCACGTGTATCTACATAAGGCTACTAGTTACTTAAATCAATTTTATTTGTGCATTATTCCTATTCACGTTCCTTACACTAAAAATATAAATAATAAATAACACCCGTTAGAGAGCGAACCAAAAGCTCTTTGTTTACCTGTTAAAATTGTACCTACCTACTAAGTTATTCAATCTATATAGGATCTAGGTACCTTGAAATGTCTAAATGTCTGTCTATCAGTTTGTGTTTCATCCGAGGTCTAACGGACAGGTTTAAATGGATTCATCATTTTACAAGGATCCATAATAGCTTACTCTTAATAGTAGGTACGCATTACAAACCCTACTTTTCCTAAAAATATATATAATATATAAATGCGAAATCGTTTTTGTTAGTTTGTCCTATAATCCACGTTGACGCAGTCGACTCATATACCTAGGACAATTTCAGCAGAAAAAAATGGTAGGTAGGTAGGATCTATACCCACATTGATTGGCGTGGTTTAATCACACAATGAGTTTGAGTCTCTATTGCGTCGCCAAGGCGTGGAAGTTATGTAAAACACCAATTGTTGCTACATCCCATAAATAGGCAAGTGGTTTTTTACTTCAAACTTATTGTCACCCAAGCATTTCTGTCAAATAATTTTCGATACTGTTCCCACGTTTTCGTGTTTTTATGTATGTATATATTTTTAATAACAAAGATTCAATGGAATGATGCTGTAGAGAAAGAAATAAGTACGGATGTGAGTAAGAGGCGGACGAAAATCGCTTTTCCTCATGGATCTTCGATGGTTTTGCTCGATCGACCCAAGAGTCAAGATCTATCCAGTGCTGTAGAGATAATGTACAGATAATACGAGATAATGTAATGCTGTATAATGTTGATGAAAGATCATAATGGGAACTCGTACACTGTCTATTCTGAATACCAGACTCATATGATTGTGAATGGTTCAAAAAGATGATAGAAATTTCTGTCGTTAATTAGAAAATAGGAACAGTAATTCGTCTTATAAACGAGTGTTAAGATAACAGAATAAAGAAATTAATGTCAAAACGGCACTTTCACCGAAGGGCCGAAACGATTACGATTGTCAGCAAAGACCTGCCTACACAAGGAATAATTTATTTACATCGTAACATTAACCTCAATGCACGTGAGACCGTCATCATACCGGATTATGACCGTGTTCTCGTTAATGCACCACGAAACGGACCTGATATTATCAGTCAAATACTTGTAACGCAGTGATAATAATGTAATCGGCATGTATTATCAACTGTGATTTTCATAGGGTTTAATTATTTGTTTACCGATTTCATGTTAAGATATTGAGGAAAACAACCATATTATTGTACCTAGTAGCCGTATTCTGATAAAGGTGGATCAATCATTGTTACAATCTCAATTGCTGTGATTGGCAGTAATTATGATATTCTTGCTGCGACTATGGCTTACGTTCTACCACCAAAGAGTGTTAGCCAAATGCCAATCAGAGGTGATGTCGATTGTTATACTATACTATATTAGTTATTACCATAGGAAATAAAAGGTTTAACACGACAAGATTCTTAAGAGTGAGTATCTACCTTTTTTAAATTTATAGACTAGCGATTACAGTCAGACTTGCTGAAAGTAGGGAGACAGCCTAAGGTGGATCGCACTTCCCTAGAAGATGCCTCTTCACTCTTGATTTGAAGATACCAATGTATAAATAGTGATGAAAATAGACTGAAGACTAAAGACTTAGAAAGAGTTGTTCAATATATTAAACCGATAGCCTTCAAATTAACTACTAACTATAGTTCTTTAGGTAGTTAAATTAAAATAACTTTTTATAAAACTCGGCACGATTGTCGTGATTCCAAATTGGCCCAGGCTTACGCTGAAAATACAATCAAGCGTGTAAAGCAGGTAAATAGGCTAATTAGCGAACACGACAATTTGCTAGCACAAGTAATAAGAAATTCTCCTTCATTAAAATGTTTCAAGGCAGTTAACTTGAGTGATGTATGGGTAATATTACCAGATAATAAAAAATTTAAAGTCCAAACAAAAAGCCTAATTCGTACCTATTTGAAAGTAGGTTCTATGCTCCAACTATGTTTTCTACATTTTCTTGATAATTTATATAGAAAACCGCTGCCGGCACAAGTGGTGATGGTTAAAACACCCGACTCGACGGGGTCATGGGTTCGATCCCCGGGCACCTCCAACTTTTTCAAGTTATGTGCATTTTAATAAGTTGAAATATCACTTGCTTCAAACGGTGAAGGAAAACATCGTGAAGAAATCTGCACGCATCCGAATCCGCACTTGGCCAGGGTGATGGACTATGGCTAAACCCCCCTAATTCCGTGAGGAGACTCGTGCTCGGTAGTGAGCTGACAATGGGTTGGTATTATGATGATGAGCAGAAGAAAACAAAGCTGTTTTGTTATTTATTTTTTATTTTATCCGCTACAAGTTAGCCTTTGACTGCGATCTCACCTGATGGTAAGTGATGAGGCAGTCTAAGATGGTAGCGGGCTAACCTGTTAGGGGCATGGCAGTTATATTAAACCCATACCTACCCCTTTTCAGTTTCTACACAGCATCGTACCGAAAAGCTACATCGCTTGGCGGCACGTCTTTGCCGGTGGTGTGGTAACTAGCAATGGCCGAAGCCTCCCACTAGGCAAAAAAGAAATGTTATTTAGTCTTCTAAATTTAGAAATTTCATTCCAGTTTTTCATTGAATCCTCAAAATCCCTGCCATTTAAAAAGTACGGGTGTAATCCTGACAAGACGTGTTTTAGAATCCTGACGTCTGGTTAACAGGTTACTTACTATATATGGGTTGACATCAAGAGAAAGCTGATATTATTACTTATCATGCAATCATTATTGCAGAACTGACACAAGTTAAACGAGATATTTTAGCGTACGTAGGAAGTTTTTTGTACGCGACCCAAAAGAACTTGCCACCAACAAACATGGTTCAGATCACTAATATGGAATGAATCTTATTACCATAATGATTCCACAATACTCAGAGGTGCAAAAAAACTGATGCATCATTAAAAACGTAAATAAAACATTTCAAAACGAGAATGTATGGATAAATTATAAAGAGACTGGTACAACACATAATATTAACACCTTTAACAATGAAAAAACACGTTTAATTTAGCGTAGCTCCAGGCAGTGCGCAAGTATCAAAAAACAAAAACTGACAGAGCATTACATAGTTACATCCTACCTAACGCTAATTGCTATGGGGCATTTAAACAATGGGCAAAACCTTAGCCTCAATAGAACTTTTACTCACCTGTCACAGTGATCCTCCTTACTGTTCACACTGGCTATTATTTGTAAACAAGTTGGCTATTTCACATGAATGAGAGGAACGTGCGTATCGTGCGGTGACCGGTGCGAGACTAGTTACCCCAACATCAACAACTTCACAAAACGAGGCTGTGCGAATCAAGTTTACCTGCCGGTCTCTCGACTGACTAACCAAGCGTTGTCTGTGAATGCACTCTCAGCAGATGTAGGTAAGTCATGTGGAAAATTATGACCACCCACTTACACACTACACCATAACTTTTTATTTGTCCTTTTCAAGTTCAGTGGATTGTAGAACATGAATATAAGTAAAACCGTTCATGAACAATCATCAAATACTTTCACCTGTTGATCGTTAATGGTGTTTGTTATACAGCACTGTAATCACCGTAGACGTAAAGTACCTAAACCTAAGTGCCTACTTGCGATTCATTCTCGGCTGTTTGCAGTAAAATTAATAGCTTGGCAAACAGCAGCCATTAAGCAGACTCCGGTTAAACGCCGGAAACTTGCTAACAAAAAGAAGTAAGCAGTTATTAAATGTTGAAAGTCTTTCGTAAAGAGGAAGTCAATAAATACTCCTTTATTGTTGAAAATGATGCTCAGCTTGGTTTCCGCATACAAACAAATAGGCATATTCACGGTTGGGTGGTCCATATTTTTATCACAAATATTAAGCAAACAAATGATTTTGGATCTTAAAAGCAATTTGGACGAATCGCGTATAAGACCAACGACTAACTAATCCTATAATCATTTGTCACAATCATTTCAAAGTGCGGATCTCTTTTATAAAGAAATATATATCAGAAGAACTTCATCTTCTTCTTTCTTCTTTCAAGGTCCATATATTTAGATTGCTGTCACCTAGTAACTGTTATGTTGATACTAATTATCATTATTATTGATTTTTTCATCAGAATAGTTTTGTTCACTTGCAGATTTTAATACCGAATCTTCAAAAATAAGTGCCCGCCATATTGTCTTGCAAAAAAGCGGTCCCGGGGCCGAGCTCGATTGTCGATTTGGTCAATTATGGAAATGAGTTTTTACAAATCGATTCGGTGAAGTATTCCAGTGCGATGGCATGCTGAGATCAGTATAGTATCGTTTACATTTAAAATTGAGGCCTGAACTGAAATTGAGGCTGCTCAAATAGACACGTACGAATATGATCGTATTTGCGTTCTTTAATAAAATTTACGTAAGGTTTTTAATAAAGAATGCAAAGAAGATTCTCAGTCCTTTGAACTCTTCAGTCGCCATAATATAACTCTGCTTTTGCCTCATTGCGTGGTACCCCAGGTTGTGGTTTGCCATCGTTTGGTAATCTCTTTTGGTCGTCAAGTTTGAAAGATATCGTCAAAGTATCCTATCGTCAAAGGGTTCATAACCTGCATCAAGCATATCAATATTAAAATGTAAACGTAACATGCAAATCAAGGGGCAATACGCCGGAGGTGTGAGTCAGTCAGCCTTGCGAAACCTACCAGTTCAGCCTAGTTATAGTTACAGATATAGGTATATAGTTAGTAATACGGAGATATTTAGTTACTGCGGTTGCAGTGTTTACATAACCTAACTTTCACGCACGTTACTCAGTAACTGGCATAATATTGAGCGAACTTAAGATACAAGGTTGCAATTTTTCTGGTTTTTACTGTTATGTTTTTGGCGACGGAGATATTCACACAGATAAAAAGCTAGGTCGTGTATAGGTTCTAGTAGTAGTAGAAGTAGAGATACGACGATGTCGAAAATAAATTTTCCTATAAGCGTAAAGCGGTTTTAAAACTAAATAATTGACATCGTGATCGTTAAAAAATTAAAAACCTGCTCGGGGATGCCACTATTTCATTTTTCATTGTGTTTTTTTCGGATGGCGTACTTAGTCCCAACTGGCCGCTACAGCGTCACTGGGTGCTAGGGTTGGTTCACTAGGCGTCGCCAAGATATTAGCCCTAAGACTCGAAGACATCTTGGGGCAAAGTCTTCAAGGGCGTCTCCAGTGAGGCTCGGGCTACGGCGTAGATGACGTTAGGACAAATGGGAGGTCGGTCACACTAAGTACCTAGTCATATAAAAATTTGTACAATTTTTCTACGTAACATGGCGTGTATTTTGTATACATATTTCGAGTCAGGCACATATTGGTGTGCCTGACTGGACAATGATTTCCACAGAACACGTTCAAGGGCCGCTATCTAAACTAAACTAATTTAAACGCAGTAAAGCTTATCAGACACAAACATGTGTGCTTTTGTAATGTACCTTGATTATCTGATCAACCAATTCGTGAGCATGAAGGATGAGTCTTTAATTTAGATTTCATTGTATAAAGGTAGCCACGCGCCGGTGCTCGTCTTAAATATTATCATTGTGAACCGTTATATGCTTAAGTATATTTCGGTGTTACGGTATTCTTTGATGAGTAGGTAATAAAGGCGAATAGAAAGACTTCTCTCAATTAACTACTAGCGGACCTGAGAACACTCTTAAAGCTTGGATAGACACAACGCAGAGTAGCAAAACGCCGGTACGGGTACTGTTCGTATTTCTTAATACATACGTGAAATTAGTGCTAAGGAACTGAGGAAGATGACTGCGCTAGGGAGCTGTGATAAACTTCCTGGCACAGTAGCGAGTATTGTGGATGTGGAATGGACTATTTACCAAACCAAAGTCGAGTTACCAAGCGATATACTGCCGAAACAGTAAGTAGTACACCCGTTCTAGTTTAAACCGCTTCCAGCTTCAACTGCATTATTCCTTACCCTGACAAATATCATCATAATCAGCTCAATCCACTTCCACCTAAAGGTTTACTACTGACTGTAATGGTCTCGTCTCTGAGTGGGAAAGGTTTAGATTATGGAGATCTTACAGGTTTTTAAAGTTCATACAAATTTATGAACAGTAGAATACCTGAACTACTCTTTCTGTCCACTGTAGCTAGAACTGAATTTATGTGAAACTGTGTTTCTAAAGTATACAGTTGAAATACTAATAAAATAATAAAATAGTGCCTACTGTAGAAAAACTGACAGTCGAACTCATAATATAACTTGTAGGAACCGCATTTCCGTCGCGCGATGTAACTACCCAAGTCTTTATCTTTAAGACAAGCCGACTTTTCCCACAGAAACATCTGTCGAAAACTCGATAAACCGGAAATATGTAACTTGATAACGAGCACTTGATGCGTCTCAAATCCTTTTATTGGACCACTTATTTCATTTACGTAAACGTCCATATTTATACTAGCAATTCGCTCCGGCTTCGTTGGGGTAGGTATCCTAACCATATCATGATAATTTATGGGCAAATTGATTGAATTCGAAACGCTCAATAACCAGTTTTTATAAAACCACTTCTATTAGGCATGTCCCTCATTCTTCAAACTAAACACAATAAGGCTCGTGGTAGGAGCATAAACGACATACAGCAGTCAACATGTGGGTCAACTTATGGCCTTGCGGGTTTCATTCTGAAATCCAAGCCCTTGAGCTAGCGGGGCTAAATAAAAAATATAAACTAGAATCATCATACTAATATTATAAATGAGAAAGTGTGTTTTTCCTTCAATCGGACAACGGATCGACGTGATTTTTGGCATGGATACAGTTGTGGACTGGGAGTGACATAGGCTACTTTTTATACGAAAGATACTTTTTATACATACCGAAAAATTTATGGGTTCCCGTGGGAATAAAAAAACTTAAACTACGCGGACGGAGTCGCGGACATCAGCGAGTATAATATAAATGGGCTAAACTGGTGGTTCGCCCCGAACTGAGACCTCGCGGTATCCATAAGATAGTTTTAACTATATATTGTAATAGTTAACTTTTAACATTACACGCAAAAGAACTAAAGAGTTATTAGAGAAACGAATAAACTTTTACAGAGCGTCATCTATTGACATCATTGTGAAGTTCTGTTAAAAATACTGAAGCTCATTAAAAACTAGGTAAATAATTTAGTTTCCTTATAATATTTATCTAATTTTAGTATTTGTTGTTCAAGTACAGGATATAATTTAAATAATTGATCAAGTTTCAGGCTCAGCCTTTCAGAAAATTGAGAGTTCTGAGGTCAACTTTGGACGTTAGAAAATCTCCACTTTGAAAGCCCCTCATTTCGTCAATTTTAGGGAAAAATTAAAAAAAAAATTTTTGGACACTATTCCTAATTATTTTTAAAATGATATGTCCGCAACCCTATATAACGCTATAAAAATATTTTACTTCGCATTCGCTTCTATGAGAGCCCCCGTGAAATAAAGATTTTTATAACTTTTTAAGCCATATTCGGCCATCGATTTAGATATTATATTTAAATTTGAAGTAATTACGTTCAGTAATTCAGAAGTTATAAGGCTCTGACAGACGGGCGGACGGACGGACGGACAAGTGCAAATTCACTCAAGTAGACTCAGAGACCTTCGTTTCGCTCGGTCAATAATATTAAGTATTATATACCTACCTAGTATCTACCTATTATATCTTTAATCTAGCACAATGAGTAGATACAATTAATTTATTACAATATACATACAATACATAGTTAGGTAATTATTATAGTACATCTACTATGATTTTACTGTAAAGCGTATGCAATAGGAAGCCATGAGTATGTACAGTATTAAATAAATAGGTATTACTTATTATGTGTAACTTTGTTACACATATGTAGTAATTTGTACATAAAAAGTTGAAAGAATGAAACGTGCAAATGAATTCATGTCACTTTATTACACACGTTCTGGATATTTTTGTAATACATAAAGTTTTCGTAACATTTTACTTGATAATGAAAAGAAGTACATGATTTCACTTAAAAGAAAGTAGACCATTTATAGTTGCTATATATATGGGTTATTGAAGCGTAGGTTCTTTGGTTAGTAAAAGTTATTCGGAATTATAGCCTCTAATATCTATTATTTTCTTTTTTATTAGTTTAAACTTCAATTTTTAGAGTAACAGCCAGCACTAGAGTTAATTCTACTCATTTTTTTTTTATTTAAACACAAATTACTTACTTTTTTCGGCACACATTTTTAGTACAAATCAATTGATTTATTTATGAAATATTTACGCTGTATCTACTTTTTATATGTATATTATGTATTTACCTACTTTTTATGTGTCTCGTTGACATTCGATTTGAGATAATCTACGGTTATTGCCAATTGGACCACTGTGTGTGTTTGCACACATACCTACGTGTGCGTCCGAAGAAATACTTGCAAATAGGCAAATAGTACCTTTACCAACTCTATAGTAGCAGATTTATAAAAATGTTTGTCATTAAATGCGTCGATCCCAAAAAGACGACATAAAGGCTATTATTTACTCCGGAATATTAGATTCCTCATAATGTTCAAATCCTTCAAATATAAGTACGCGGAACTTGCGGACCTACTAAAGAAAAACTATTTGAGTGATCGTTTCACACTTGAGATTACAAACTCTTGATGCAAGGTGAAGACTGCACACAAAGTTTCTAACACAAGATGATGATTGAAAATAATACTTATATTAATTAATTTGTTTACGAATGCAAGTATAGACCGTGTAAAGATCCTTTAAATATTGATTTCACTTTCCCATTGATATTCTATCTTCTTCTTCTCATACAGTAAAAAAACTTTCTCACTCACTGACTAGGAATTAGGATGCGAGCCAGCGAATCGGACCCCCGGGCCTGTAGCGGCATTTGTAGGACACAATTTTGCCGCGCTCTAGTGAGGAATATACCTACCAATGAATATGTATTATTCGCGACAGACGTCCAAAAACAGCGTGGTATGTGGCACCTAAGGACTAGTGATGTGCCGGATCGTTAGAAATGTATATCCGCGGATACGGATCCCAATACGGATATTTGGTGTCCGCGGATACGGATACGGATTTTAACTTTTTTACTCAATCGATGTCGGTGCGCGTGACCTTGAAACTCACTACGATAAATTTTTGCAATATAAAGGTGCCAAATATTTGATTTTAAGAAATATAAAAATAATCGGAATGAAATTTAATAGTTTTTCATTGCTATCTAATCACCTATATACATAATTGAATTGAATTGTATTGAAAATTAATAAGGTAAAAGATCCGTAAAAATATCCGTCAAAAAAGTAGCGGATACGGATCTTTCTTCACCCGCGGATATCCGCGGATACACATAACTACTAACTACTTCAAATTTGAGCCTGGAAAACTGTTAGTTTGCACAGAGGTTCCCCTTATAACTTGACTTGACTTGGCAGTGATTTTTGAAATTTACATGAGAGCGAAATCGCGGGCGTTCGTTTAGTCCTAACAATTTTCAATGAACAATCACAATCGCACATGTGAACGTCTGCATTGTGTTTTTATTCCTATTAGAAAATAAGTTTGTAAATAAGTATGCATCGAATTTAGAGTAACCTCCTCGTCTGAAGTCAATATAAAACGCATGCAATCCACCCCAACGATATGCCAATAGTAAAAACAATTTTTGATTAAAACAAACAATACAAAACATTTATATGATTTTAAATAATTGTATCACTGTCAAGCAAAATATTTTAGCAATTGGTTTGGAATTAAATGAAAAGTGGTAATCACGCAAATTAAAGAATACTGGATAACTATCCTTACTTATAAGTAGGTAAGAAGTACCTAATCGTTATTATCCAAGATTAATTGACTTCGTAAAATATTCATAACGGGTATTTGGATTCTGATTCAGCATGCCGATAAAATATTGTAATATCATCATAATTGACTATGAATTGTGGTTTGATAGCGTGTATTTGAACAGAGCAACTCTCGTATCTTCTGTTCCGGAGGTTATCTCGAGAATAACGGTTTAACAAGTTGTGAATTTACGATAGAGTACGATAAGATTTTTATTATTGTTTGACAGAATCATTGCGGTATACGACTTTGAACTTTTATGTTTGCTCATAGTTTCTGGCTGCGTTTATGATTCTGTAGATATGAAAACACCATTTGATCCAAATTATATAGATGCTATTCCTACTTTATAAATATTATATTAATTTTTCTTCGATTTAACATTTATCTCAGTTTGATTTTCAAAATTCTCCCAAAGGCAAAAGTTGCTAGCATCAGCTAATGTTTAATCAATAACAATCATTCCAATTTACTTCTTGCTTTTCGCTTCGCAGGCAAATTACTGCAATATGAAAATAGACGTAAAATCGTCCTATTGATTTATTTTCGCTGATCGGTGTGCTCCAATTTCATTTTATTTACACTTACTATAATACTTTCCTTTTAATATAAGTCATTTTCAATTTTTCGTATCCCAACTCAAATACTTACCACGCGACCAAATACGCATACATATTGGATTCCATTTGGTCTGATAAACACTTACAACGGGAAATGAAACTGTGAATACTGGTCCTAATACTTTTTGGTTCCATTTTATTTTAATGTTTTATGTAACACGATATTTTTATTGATTTATAACTCACTCGTCTTTCAACGCTCTCTGAATGCATTACATTGTTTCCCTGAGAATGCTTTTGCTCTTTTGACTGAAATAAAATTCTGCGTTACCTGACCGCTTCATTGAGTTTTATTTTGTATAATATACCAGTAATACCTACAATTGACGTATTCTGTATTATTATTGTGATAAACTGAATGTACCAATAGCTATTATATAGATATTCATGTAACTTCATCATATAACATTTGATGTTAAATTATCCCTGATAGTTTTGGTTCAGTGGTTTTCATTACGAACGTTTCAGTACGAACTACAAAGCGTTTCATTTCCCCATTTCTACTAATACTGATAAGACGTGGAATCTCCTTCCGGTATGCGTTTCTTTTCCAGCCAACAGATCATCACTCTTTTACGGGTCTGATTGCGTTATCTGAATGCAACCAGATTTTATGCCAAAGTACATAGATATAACAAATAAGGCGGGTAGACTGTGAAGCTCAGAGTGCAAAATATACTATGTAAACTTTATGATAGGTATAGATATCTCAAGCAATCTCACGCTGGGAATACCTAGACACAAGCCTAAGTACAGCTGATGTTAATCAATCGTTATATATTTAAATAGGTCGCGTTAAAAAAGGCATTGCAGTTTTTCACATACCAAACGCAGTGCATTTAGCTCTAGAGCTCATTAGTAAACCCGCCATTAGCCATAGTTTGAAGGTATTACACTGTGTTATGAACAATTTTGCTTTAGTCACCAAAGGCGTCCATTTCTCTCTAAATGCTCTATTAGCTCCACTATATGATTTAATTGCTAAATGAGCAAATAATAGTATAGTGCTTATGTATCTAAAGTGTTTTGTAGCACTTTTTTCATGTTTCTTTTGTAATTGAAGTCTTTTTCCAGCTACCTCTGTTACCTTTTCACAGACCCTATCTTTATGAAATCTAGCAAATAGATAGCTTGTATCTTGAAGACAGACATGGCATACTTTTTATCCCGGAATATTCCCAGAGTTCCCATGGGTTTCTGATACGAACTATACCCTTTTATCGCACGTGTTATGCTGCCATGTATAATAACAAGGCAAGAGTGAATAGACATCTTATAAGCTGTCGCGTTCCAACTTCCAACAAGTTTAGAGCAAGCCTATTTTACAATAAAATATTATATAGAGAAGACCGAAAAATATGGGCATGATGTCAGCCCGTTGAATAGATATAGGTACCTAAGCAGGTACACCGCTATTATAAAAAAGTAGTACAGTCTTAACTTAATGTTTGACTTAACAAGTCATTAACAACCTGCCTAAGATTGAAATTGTTACATTTATATGAGCAATTGTGATGTACTCAAAAAATCACCCATTAATTATCACGGCTGCAACTGTATAATAATTATTATAAAATATACAGTAATGTGATACTTTCAAACAACGATCTCTTTGGGTCATGGGTGTCTAGCAACTAAGAAGAAGAAAACTGTAGTGCACTAAACACAATAAATTTATAATAAAACATTATTTACGTAAGGGCCGGGGCATGAACAGGCAGCTTTATTGTTTCTATTCTAACAATCTCCGTAACAGGGTAACTTTTGAAGAAAATGATTAAGAAGTTCACCTTACCCAATGCCGTGTTTGAAAACAATACTGAAATAAAGTATCATGTCCTAATCGTTAACAGGATAAAATACAAGAATAACATTTACATTACCGCCAAGCTTCAGCCACAGGCACGAGAATAGCCAAGATAGTAAATAAGATAAAAGCGACTAAAATGAACAATACAAAGCGAAAATAGACTTGTTCTTCTGAGAAAATGATTGCGGATTACCGTTAGGTACATCCCAAGTCAGCGTTCGCCTTATTAAGCGCAACTTGAACTTCGAAAGGACCCTGGGAAGTGGGA
This sequence comes from Erebia palarica, assembly GCA_964035005.1. Taxonomy (NCBI): domain Eukaryota; kingdom Metazoa; phylum Arthropoda; class Insecta; order Lepidoptera; family Nymphalidae; genus Erebia; species Erebia palarica. Next base: position 33,598,934 of record OZ035985.1, on the reverse strand, counting down.
CAGAATACTGAATTAATGCCTTCCAATTCAAAAGCCTTAGAAGTGTTATGAACTTCTGGTTTAATTAATATGTGTACGTAATAACCACTTAGTGGATTTTCAATAACGATTTTCATTAACGAATTTCGAGAAAAATTGCAGGGTTGTAACCTACAGAGGAACTATGTTCGCACTTCGCAGTAATCAAAAGAGGCCTGTGTCCGAAATCGGATCAATAATGGCTGCTAATGATAAGGATGATGATAATATTTGTTGAAAAAATCACTTATTGAGGTTTTTAGAACTGAGCAAAGCTAGAGGGAGCTATCTAGTGAGCACAAATAGGTATTGAGTCCATAGATTTCAATGGGAATAAAATAGGAATTACAGCTGGCACTAGCTGGCAAAGCGGCACCGTATCACGCCGTGTCGTCCGCCGATACGATCGCTTGTTTATGGAGGGTCTAACGAGTTACGCCGTGTCCTTCGAGGGTACAGGCTAAGATAACCAGCGGTGCTATGGTTCAGTTATCGGGATCGTTTTATATAAATTAACTTTATGAATTTTATAGGATTGAACCGTATACTTGTACTAACTACGTAAAAATTGCAAATTTTCAAATTTGGAAATTTATAATTCCTGAATTTTCCCTTGTCTGGCCTGGTGGGAGGCTTCGGCCGTGGCTAGTTACCACCCTACCGGCAATGACGTGCCGCCAAGCGATTTAGCGTTCCGGTACGATGCCGTGTAGAAACCGACTAGGGGTATGGGTTTGATATAACTGCCATGCCCCTAACAGGTTAGCCCGCTACCATCTTAGACTGCATCATCACTTACCATCAGGAGAGATGGCAATCAAGGGCTAACTTGTAGTGGATAAAAAAAAGTAAACTCTTGTGGTCTTACTTCTGTTTAAAAGAGGGGAATACTTCGCTAGCCTGGTTATTTATGCTAATAGGATAACGATAACACTCTGTGCCAAAGTTAGTCAATCATGACTTGTGAAGAGCCCTTACCCTTAGTTTCTTAATCTTGGCCGCCACTTTAAACTTTTGTATGTAGAGTACCTTTTTACACTTTTGTATGCCTGCACGTTTGCTCTAAGTGAAAATTAAAATTGCAGTTATTTTTCAATTTTACGTCTATCCCGATTCCTGATATATAATAGCAAATAGCAATCACAATTCCCCTGGCGATATGACAAGAAAATAATAACCCGGTATCTCATCGACATCCTTCGCAATTGTGTGAAAACAAAAATACACGCTCGTTAATTATCGTTGTAGCTGATGGTCTTTTTTTTTCAACCCATAGCTAATAGACGACGGGTTTGTTGGCTGTTTTTAGTTCGATCTTTAAGTTTAAAAATAAAACTTCGAGTCTATATTGACTTGGACTTTTTGCTATCCGTACATTTATGGCTATTTCGTTTTCGTATGTTTATAAGGTTTAAATTTAATTACGCTTCAATAATCTATAAAATATGGCAGTAATGAGATAAAGTTAGTATTCTGTAATGCCAGTAGTACCTAGATCAAAAATAAATGCAACTTATAAAAATAAGTTTAAAATATAAAACCCAGTTTTAAAACTTTTGTATTGCTTAGCGACAATTTACGTACAATTTTCAAATAGGTACATTGATTGTCATTGATGTGTAAACGTAGCTAAAGTAGGAAAGGTTTTAAATTAAAAGTTTCTTTATAATTTTATAACTTTCCCTGCACGTGGAAACATAGTTTTCGAAATATGACAAGTCATTGTTTCTAAAATCACTATATGAATGAAACAGACACAATTGGTGAAAAGCCCGCGTGACAGCGAAACACAATAGACTAAAATGTTACACAACAAAACTTAGCAAATGCTATCACGGTATACTTAGGTACCTAAATGCAACGATGTCTTATTTTTTTTTTTATTTTTTTTTTCTGTTATTGAGTACCAATTAGCAGGGGTGCTCAATATAATTACAATCTAGCCAGACTATTTGACTAATAAGTAATTTTTCTTTAACCTAAGCTTATAATTATCTTATGTGCTAAGAACTTGTCCAATGACGTATCTTAGTCTTTATTGTTGCTAATCGGTGTCTCAAAAACAGGTGGGTAGGTACTATAACTACCAGGTTTTGGTATTTTTTATTTTATCATTGGACGATAAAGTTCCATCCTGAATTACAACCATTTTTTACAATACATAACTCTATTGTTTCATGCAACCTCTAAATCACAGGATCAGGTATGTAATACGACCGAACCAAAATACCTAGATTTAGGATTATATAATTATTTTATTAATGTACTAGTTTTAAATTATTAAACGACTTTACATTCTTGTATCTCTAAGCTTGGCCAGCAGTTTTATTAATGTATACTTAATTATTATTTTAGAAGTAGATCTTGCTAAGTGTGCATATCATTGGGTTGGATGCGAGTGTTATATGTACTTATAAGTATAACTATATCATGAATGGTAATTGTCATACAGAAACATTACAATTTAGACAATATTTGCTAGTCCCTTTTACTAATCCTGCATTCAATTAGGACTTTGTAGTATCAATAGTTGATGGATAGATGATATTGGGATAGTTTTCATAGCCTTCGTCAAAAGCCACGTAAAGTGATGGTGGGGTTGGGTTAGGTTGCGAATCAGAAGGAAGTGCAAAGCACAAGCTTTTCTCGTGAGCCGTGATTCGCCCCGGAGCGAGGTTCGCTGAGTGAGTGTGATGTTTCAGTGCGGCTATCTCGAGGGACTGCGCTCATCACTCGGTGGCTGGACGCAGAAAGTTAAATCATGGTACTGGGGACGACCTCTAGTAAGTTGCCCGGCCTCCTGCCGACGACAATAGGATAACTGTCCTAGCACATGACAACTCTTTCTTTTGCACGATGTTCAAAATTAAAGTTCTATTCAAAATTATTCTCGCTTCAAACGGAACGATGCTTGGTGTTAGAAAGTTTATATTATTAACTATACTTATTATGTTTTCACTTTACTTATTGATGCACTTCATTTCGGTGTTTTTTTTCGATTTGTGCAAACTTTTGTTTCGTTTCTTTGGTCATCAAACTTCAAAGTAGTAACGCACATTTCGATTGATCCGGTTCTTTCATTCGCCTGTAGAGGTAGGTTTTATGTATTGTATGGGTAAAGCTGCCATGCTGCATGAATAATTTAATACTGGTTTATATTTTTTTAGATACAAGTATTATACTTATTTTGATAAATCTACTGTATTGGTAGTAAAAGTTAATTTTTTTGGAATAATTTTTATTTTAAAATTAGTGCATGGTTGTAAAAATTACATAATTTTTTTAAACATTTTTTTTAAATGGTTGCAAAAGTTCGCTTCGTATTTTTATTTACATTACTGACCTATGTTTAAGGTATAATTTTATTGTTCTGGATTCGCTGCGTAGGTCCACCTAATTGGGTTAATAAATTATCATTAACGTACCTACATACACTTGTAAGATATACCTTTGTACCACGCCACCGAGTGATCGAAACGCATGTTCCAAGGCTCCAGCTCACACCTCACTTACAGCTTGTCGATACATTTGACGTATACAGATCACAGACATAGTAACTGAGAGGCACAAGGATGTACCCGAGTGAGACCCGATTCATGTGAAGTGATGTTAACGTGCTATTAGCGCTGTTGTCGCGAACGATCCCCTTTGCCGCCCAGCTACACTTGTCCTCAATTAGCGCACGCTATAGAGACTGATCCAAACTTGCTGTTAGCGTAGTATACAATATTAGTGTGGATGTGGTATGTAGAACTAGGACTATCCTTCATTAGTACACCTCTCAAAGGATTTATCTATTTATTTAAACATATAAAATTACTAATTTATAGAATATAATACTTACCTAATTGAATGTTTTTGATTTAAGATTTAAGATAGCATAGTTTACGATAGAGCCCAAAATTATTTGCCAATCGGTTGTCAGTTTGAGAACATTTTAAGTACGGTCATATCGACAGGACATGGCCCACAAGTTATCGCGTAGCTTCGACATGAAAGAAGAAGGTGGAGCATTACTTGAGGATCGGGGTGGGATCCGCAGGCACCAGTCCATGCAGCGTCTGCAACATGGCGAAACGCAGATGGACGAAGGGAGAGCGGCGAGGGTAGTGCCCGACCACCATGGGAACCTGCATATTACGGTGAAGAAGACCAAACCTATCCTTGGGATCGCGATCGAAGGTGGCGCCAATACTAAACACCCCCTGCCGAGAATTATTAACATCCACGTAAGTTTTATATTTCGAGGCACTTTGATGATAATACGCACATATCTTTGCAAAGTTTTGTGCGTATTTTCATACCTTTTAGTTCAGGCAACGGAAAATCACTTGCTTCAGCGATGAAGGAAAACAGCGTCATGATTTCAGGCCAGAGTTCTTCTCAGAGTTCTCTATTTAAGGTGCGTGAAGCCTGCCAATCTGCATTTTGTCAGCATGGTAGACTATGCCTCAGGCCTGAAAACCTCGTTCTGAAAAGAGAGCGTGAGTTGGTATCGAAACCCATCGCGGTTGAGATGATGAATCGCAGCTCGGTAGAATTTTTCCGCCAAATCTCTACCGACAGTATTTTATTTTTAAGAATAGCTGTTGTCCGCGACTTCGTCCGCGTGGAAAAGTTTTTTTTTTTTAAATCCCACGAGAACTCAATTTTCCAGCATAAAAAGTAGCCTATGTCACTCTCCAGGTCCACTGTACCCATGCAATAAATCACGCCGATCCGTTGCTCTGTTGCGGCTTGATTGAAGGAAAAACCAATAAACAAACACACTTTCGCATTTATGATATTAGTATAATAAGATAAGATAATTTAATTTGCCAAATTGAGTTGTTTTTATAAAAATAGTCCCGTTCCCAATTTATTTTTATTTTATCATATCGATTATCGAGCACATACGTATCTACGTAGGTATATAAAGGACAAGATTATGTCTTGTATAATTTAAAAGTTACCTAAGTTACCGTACCTTAATCAATTTATTAAAAAAAAACCTTGCATTTTACCAATAATTGTCTCAAGAGTTTTTTCTCTAGGTATCGATCGATATAGTATATTTTCATAGACAATTTGTAATTCATAACCTAGCTTGTACTTATCTGCTTTTACAATTTACTGCTTGTCATATACCAATTGTATTATTGCCTACAAATATTTAATTACATTTCAGGAACATGGATCAGCGTTTGAAGCAGGAGGGCTAGAAGTGGGTCAACTAATACTGGCGGTGGATGGGCATCGAGTAGAAGGGATGCAACACCAGGAAGTCGCTCGGCTTATAGCGGAGTCCTTCGCGCAAAGGGATAAGCCGGTAAGTTAACACAAATTGTTAAAAGTCTTTATTGTTATTTAATCCACTACAAGTTAGCCCTTGACTGCGATCTCACCTGATAGTAAGTGATGATACAGGCTAAGATGGTAGCGGGCTAACCTGTTAGGGGCATGACAGGTACCCCTATTCGGTTTCTACGCGGCATCGCACCGGAACGCTAAATCGCTTGGCGGCACGTCTTTGCCTGTATCGTGGTAACTAGCCACGGCCGCAGCCTTCCACCAGGCCAGACCAGGGAAAATTCAGAAATTGTAAATTCCCAAATTGACCTTGCCGGGGATCGAGTCCGGGACCTCCGCACGTTAAGACAACAGCGCTCAACAATGTGCCACGGAGGTCGGAAGTCGAGGTTGCTCATAATTTATAATCAGGCGATTGAATAGAATACAAAAACTTTTACAGAGTGCTTTTAAATCATCTAGTGAACTTACCAATAGTTTGGAATTCTATGGCCCATATAGCTCAAGTATCAGTCACGGTCAATTTATGCTTAAGACTGGTTTAAGCATGGATTACTTGAGAACCCGTGTCTAGCTGATATCGGTTTTTTAACATATTCAATGTTATAGTACAATATAAATATCTCGAATTAATTAGCTTCATTATAAAAATACATTCAGTATTTATAGTTAAGTATAAGCATATAATATTTTGCATTACAGGAAATAGAGTTCTTGGTCGTCGAAGCAAAGAAGTCCAACCTGGAACCAAAGCCAACGGCCCTTATTTTTTTGGAGGCCTAACATCTACTTTCCCTCCCCGCCAGCGATCCTCCACTCGCGCTGGGCACCGCGATGTCGGAGGTCGACCTCACCGCGCACACCACGGAATAGCCAATTCTAACCTGCGCTGCCACATGCTCTTTTGAACATCCAATCGGCGCTGATCGCTTATCGCGGACTACTACGATACCGAGCTAACCCTATCCAGCTCCACGGAACCAGGGTCGCGCGATTAGCGAAGCAGTCGTTCCGAATACGTTCGCTCTACAGAGGCAACACGTCAACCAAATAGATGATGAACTTTAACATATTCAACAATTCCTGTCCTGACGTTGCAACGGACTGAAATGAGAAAAAACGCAGGTATCCTTATGTAGGCTATACGAAATTAATGGCACAAGGGAGGCATATATTAATGAAAAATAATATGAAAATCTTGTAAAATAATAAATAACTCAGAAACTTTAAAATGATTGCAGAGTACACTGCGCAAGAAAACTTAACGGTTCTTGTAATAAATCGTCCCACTCTAATCCACCGGGATTTAACGGGTAGTATCAAAATTTTTGAAATTCTTTTCTAGGAAGTAGAATTACCAATTTTACCGGTAGTCTGTGACTGAAATTTTATAAGAGATCTCCTAACTTTTAAAGATTGTAATTTATTACATTAAAATACTAAAAATAAATCACATTCGAATAAGTCACCAGTAAAAAATTTACAAATAAGCACATTTGATACAATTCTGCAAACTAAATAGAACAAATTTTTAATACATAGAAAACTACATACATAGATGTGCTAATTTGAAATACTTAGATTGGCATTGGTGCTATGAAAACACAGCAAGTTCCACAATACTTTGGGTCTCGAATATAGCCATAGTAGTTTCGATAGAGTTCGTCTAGACTCTAGAGCTTTCAACTGCCCATACATGCATTCCATGTGATGTTTCATGTCACTTGCGTCATCCATGTGCCATCAACGTTGCAATCAGCCTCAACATTGGGGGCAAATCATTCAGTTCAGCCTGGGGGTAAAGCAGTAGGTGCAGCCTCGTGGTAAGCATTCGGTTCATCTCATCCCAGGTCGTTGTACCGACGGTAGTCACTAGAGGAAGCCCTAGGGGCATCATCCTTGTCATCAGTAGAGCAGAGCTTGCAGCTATAGTGGCGCACTCCTAAGCAAGCTGTACTAACTTGCAACTTATAGAAAGCTTCAGAATTTCGAACAAATGTTACAGTATTTAGTAATTTTCATCGGGATATTATTCGTAGATTTGAAGATTTTACTGAAACATTTTAAAAAAGATTGGAATATTTTTTGTCAGGTTTGGTTCAGTTTGCTTAGAGAAATGCATGTAGAGTGCGCCCATGTCATTCCATTGGTAGTTAAGCGGTGAGTTAAGGAAATTATGGCGGAGAGGGATTTTAGCCCACTCGTTTATTATATCGGATATGTAGATGTAAATGAATGTGCGCATTATAATCAATTTTATGTTAGATGTTAGTTACAAATTGAATTGGCTTTTATATTATAGACATAGTAAATCGTCACAAATGAAAACACAGTTCCAAAGGTGATATTTAGAGGCTTTATAATTATAGTAAAAAGTTTATTAGTCAACAAAATATTCCCAATCCATACACTATAGGTCACATTACCATTCAAAACAGTCGTTGAAGAATATATTGGCAAAAGATTTAGATTATCACCATTAAGAATTTTTTGAGTTATCGAGTAATCTACATTCATATGTCTGTGTAGAGTTTTACTCAATAAAGACAACTTTCGTTACTCCTAAGGGAAAAAGCTAAAACGCTGAAGTAGATTTAAAATTTAAGATATCGTGTTCTCGTGCTTGCCTTACTTAACCTTACCACACCAATTAGGGAATACTGTCGAAAAAAGGAATTTAGTGAATCAGATCAGATTGAAAGAGGTAATCAGATTTTATGAAAATTTCTCACGTTAATTAACTCCAACAAACTCTATTGAATGCGCAATCAGAAGTAGCAACTCTATTTTAATAGCTGTAATTTACTACCCAATGAACTTGTTCCACGAAAGACACTCGTTTGAATTTATATAGGTATTTCTTTTGGATTCTTCCCCGCATCTTATATCTATTTTTATGTCGGTTGATAATATTATGCATTCATATAGGTATTTTAAGTATAAGTGTATGGAGTGGAAATATTAATTATAAAATATATTTACTTGGATATTAAACGTGATTTCAAATATTATCTATTACCAACGTACCTACCTATAAATATAAATGTGTTTTGCTGAAGCTTTTAAATCTGTACAGCTGTGTAGATATTAACTATACCGTTATGTGATACATTCACAAAATTAATACCTACTTATCTTGTAATATATTGTATCCGAAATTTATAAAATTAGTTTTATCTGAAATGCATTTAAAGTATTGTAAATATTGAATATTATGTAATCGTAAGTTTGTAAATATATTCGAATGTATTGTAAAAAGATATTGTTACCTATCTAATTCATGAAGTTAGTGCCAAAGCGTACAATCCCTCAAGTATTTTACAGAGAAGGTAATTTCAGGTAAATTAACGATTCCAAACACTGTTTTATATGTCTATAGGTCTATTTAAGTACCTATATGAAATTCATCAATAGATATTAATTGTTTCGTTTATCGTTATTTGTGGTATAGTTTTATTTTCGTGTAATTGAACAGGCATTTAATTATCTATAGAAGCTATATAGACATCATTCATTTGTACAAAGGCCAAATTAATTTAGTTAAATATAAAGACTAACAGATGACCACCATACTTGTTAATTTACTAGTAAAATACTTAACCAATGATATTATATAAGTAATACATATATCATTGCCAACAAGTTTTCTATAAAATTAAATATGCTTAAACATTATTGGAATTTGAACACAGATTTTTTTTTTCATAATTCGGTACATAGATAAGTAATTTAATCTTATTTTCGTTAACTTATCAAGAGTTAAGCTTAAGTATATTTCATGTCATATTCATAATTTATGCTTAGTTATAATAAATTATAGTTATTTTATCTTTATATGGATCAATATTAAGCAATAATGATAAAAACACAAAATGCTTAGGTACTATTAATTACAGTCATTATGTTAAAACTATTATCATAGGTATATATATATATGTCACCGTAAGATTGTAAAAACCGTTAGATTATAATCTAACTCGCGAAATTGCAAACTGTCGAAAGATTACCTGATTATTTATGTCGAACCCTAACCTAACCTACTAGAAACAGACAAGAAAACATAAATACAATGAATATATCAATATTTCAAAACTCAGAACATTGAACGGTTCACAATCTTTCGACAGTTTACAATTTCGCGATTAACTCAACTATAACTCAATGTTGGTACGTAACTAGTAACTATACTCTTTGTTTTTAGTATTGTTTATGATGCAATATTCTAAGACAAAAATATAAGAACTGCTGTAACGATTTTCTTTCTGTTTATGTTTTTAAATGACTATCAGTAATATAGATACGTATTGCAACTAAGTAAACGTATCTAATATCATACTCTGAACAGCACACCCAAAAGTCTACATTATATGATATATCAACTAAGATATCTTTGCCATAATAGCATAATGTTACGGAAGGTTTTCTAGAAGTTGCGTTTTTATACGTAATGTGATATTCCTAAATGTTCTAATTATGCCGTCCATTTTATTTTGTTTTGTTCTTGTCTTTCTTGCGCAACGGTGTGACGTTTAGCTATAGTTTCAAAATTATGTTGGTCGGTCAGAATAAACACGATTCTGATGTTCTTCTCTAAACAAAATATAGAGCAGGTAAGGGTACATTGCAGCAAAGTCCAAGCGAAATAAGTTTTTGTAAGAGATGCTAAGTATGAAGGTAAACTGAACCTTACGAATCATTTTGTCTTTTCAATAAAAGTTAAATGTACAAGAAGAAGCTAGAGATCGCGTTTAGGTACTTTGCAGAATTACAGAAAAGACGCGCCGCCCTGTCGCTTGGCCTCCGCCTCTTCCAAAGTAAGCCTTGATCGTAATACATAATACTTATTATTTATATGTAGTTATTTTATCTCCTTCTTATTTTACTTTCATAAAAAGTCGGAATACAATACCATGTTTGGTACCTTTTACCCACAAACAACTCTGAGAGTTGATTTAGAGAAGTTACTATCGGAATCGGCTCCAATAGAAACCTACCATTTTGTGCACTTACATGTTATTATGTACAATTCACGATAATTTAAATCCTGTAACTACATACTCATACTTCGTGCTGATATTACATTGTAACATCTATGTTGTAGTCTATTGTTAAGTTTGCAGTTGACAACAAAATATATTGTTATCTAGAAAACGTATTTCTATTGTTTTCCTCCCAATTATTTAAGGTAAACTGTCTTTTTTTTAAAGTACCTACCTAGAGTTACAACTTGACTTACAAATAAAGAAGTACATATTATATAGACCACGATAAGTAAATTTTTAATTTATAGGCCTATTACACCGCACTTTTCACCGGGCCCTGTGGAAAGGGTTGGCGTGGGCGTTAGTTTTGGCGTCGCTATTACACTGCACTGACTACCGGGCCCTAACTCAGTATGAACGAGAACGTCAAGAGAATTGGACGTGTATCTTAGTATGTTTATTATCGTTCACTGATTATGACACCCATGCTATCGATGCAAAAAAAGTAGTATCCATACTAATATTATAAACTAGATATTCCCGCGACTTTGTCCGCGTGGATCGCGTTAATAATATTAGCATATGCTACGATTTCACGGCCCATCTATTCAAACAATTTTAATGAAATTTGGTACAGCGGTAGGTTACGTCCCGGAGAAGGACATAGGCTACTTTTTATTCCGGAAAATTATAGAGTTCCTGCGGGAACCAAAAAACCTCAATACACGCGGGCGAAGTAACGGGCAGTAGCTAGTAGTTCATATACCTAGTATACTATTCTATAGTATAGTTATATATACACTATTCTATATTATAGTTTAGCACACGATATATTGACAAAATGGACGCGGGAGCCATAGAGACAACTACTAAGTATCTAACACAGAGTACATTATATATACTGGTATAGAGTTGCTACTCGACTTTCAATGTACAGCGACATCTATCGGGAAGTTGTCCAACTAAAATGTGTATATATATATATATATTTATATATATATAACCATAACACAATGCTATAGTACTATATATTACAAAGTGTATTTGGTTTAATAATTTATCTTAATTATTACAAGATCATCTAATTCTGCAACTATAGAATTATGTGACCTTGTAATAATTAAGATAAATTATTTTACGATAAACACAAACTGGAAAGATGTTAGTAAATGAAACGCATGTTGATTATTTTCTCTTATATTCTCAATTACAAAAAATATACATAAAGCATAACAATTATTCCACAGTTTCATGTTTTTCTCATCGTACACACTTAATACACACTCTAGTTTCACATTGTAACGAATTTATCAAAAAAAAAATAATTTTGTCCACCCGGCATCCGGCATGCCAGAAAATGTCAATGTCGAATTTCAAACTTTAAAATGGCGGCTGTCCACGTTTGGAAATTAAAATGTTTCATTAAACTTCTAACTCATTCCACTAAACTAATTTTATAACAGATAAAACTTTATAAATTATCTAAGATAACTCATATTCTGCTCAAAAAAAAAAGTTTTATATATTATTAGCTTTGTGTATATATAAATGGCAAAATCATTAATTTATCTAAAATATAAGCTTCTGAACGAACACTTATTTCAGCGCCATCACAGACCCGGATCACAGACTTTTAAGTATACATACTTTCAGTATAAGATAAGCGCCATGAGCGCCATCCTTTAGGGAGTTGTGGAACTAACATCCCCATACAACAGAAAAATGTTCTAAGTGCAAAGGCCCTGGTATCTAAGCTGGTCGTGCGACAACTGAGGTCCCTAACCGCCCTGTTAGTTATTACACTACCGGCGGGCTGATTACATAACTTGCGACAGGCGTAAATCTCGCGATCGCTGCTGTCAAACGGCACTTTTGTATTACGTATCAGCGGCTACAGAGCAGACAGCAGTCGAGCTCTAGTTCACCCTCTAGCGGACAATCTATGAACTAAAAACTGCATTCGTGTCCTTGTCGTACCAGCAAATTGGTATTATCTAAGCTTCCTTGACAGCAATACGACAGCGACAGCCGAGCAAAATGAAACGTCAAACAGCAACAACCTCTGCACCTGTTGCAAAGTGATTGTTGGGTAATTGTCGAGTGCGTTTACTGTGGTTTTTTAAATATGTAGGTACATAACCTCAAGCAATTTGAATAATATCTACGTGAAAAACCAACATTTTTGAATGTAAGATAGTTTCACACACGGTAGACGGCACGCGTAGAAAGGTTAAATCTCTATTATGTAGTGCAAAATATTTATAATATTAATAGAGAGTAGATCAGAGTAGATAGTACATAATAGTTTAGCCATAACAATGTACTCTGTGGTTTAGCCTATGATCAGTCGAACACTTCACTCTTTAAATTCAACCACAGAGGAACATACTCAAGGAACGTACCAAAGATGACTATAAAAGGTATGGATAAAGCTGCTTATTTTGTTTTCATCTATTGCTAAAGTGCATTCTGCGACAGGCGAGCAATAGACGTGCGATCGGCTTGCGTAATACGAATTCTAGTGACATTTTGCGACCGATCGCGTAGTGTTTGCTGTCGCATTGCTACTGCTACATTTTACGTAATCGGCCTGCCGGTCTGCAGAGCGCTCAGGCAGTTAGGCAGACCGGGACCACCCGTTCTCCCTAATCAGGGACCCTTACTCCCTGAACCTTATTACACTGCACTGAATCTACGAAAGGGTCCCTATGAAAAGTGCGGTGTAATAGGCCTATTAGGTTAAAAAGTATATACGTAGGTAGGTACTAGGTACATACTAAGTAAGTAGGTACGTAATGGGTACGTACGGTAAAGACGTAACGCCAAACGATTTGGCGTTTCGTTACGGTGCCTTGTAGAAACCGATTAGGGGTATGGGTTTAATATAACTATCATACCCCTAACAGCTGTTAGCCCGCTACTATCTTATACATTCCGTGAGATCGCAGTCAAAGGCTAACTTGTAGTAGTAAATAATAAAACTTAGTCAATCTAGATTTAATAATAAATCAATTAGGAAAATGCTCACAACAAATTAATCAATACCTAGCCAATTTAACGTTAACGCCTGTCAGTAACATTAGCAATAACATATTTTGCTGGGTTGCATCTTTTTCGATTCGATAAAAAGTAGCCTTTATTACTGAAGGTGCAGTCTAGTAAGTGTTCCATGATGTGTTTCATAACGACCTATAATAATGACTGAATAGATATAGGTACTTATTTTGTGATTGGTGTGTTGTGAGTGATTGCGCCTATCCTATATTGTCATTGGATGGGTCGTTCGAAAATATTGCGTGGGTGTGGGAACTGGGAACACCATGTGGTGGTTTTGTTAGAACAGTTTGCCCCCCAAAACCCCCCATTCCCTTCCTGCAAACTAAACGGTTGTTTTAGGATGAAAAAAAACATGGCAGTAGAACGAAGTTACTAAAAGGAAAATTATCAAAGTTAAGTAAGGCTTTACAAGTTCCTTAGTCATAATAATAGTCGACCACCTTATTAAATTTTCGCTTAATGTAAAGGTCAACTACAGAACCCTATACTGCGCGTGGCTCGACACACACTTGGCGGGTATTATTTGACAATTATGAATTATATTATAAACAAAAACAATGACTGTCGCATCGCAGTTGGAGATATTTCCAAATAAACCGAGATGATATCCATATTTTTGTTACAAAAGAAATAAACTTGCCGACGATGATAGCAACAATTGTTTTGATAACGTCACAAAAAACGAGAGTTATCTTGTTTTTCTTAGAACTGCTTTAAGTTGCAATACCTAATCTTCTTTACTTTTTTGGATTCCGTAATAAAATATGGAAGTTAATAAAAAAAACTTCAAAAAATTGGAATTACCAAGGACACAAAAACAAAATTATACTAGTATCTACTCATGTTGTACATATTTAATTATCTATGATCTACACCATAACAGACTTGGTGACGCTGATTTTCAGGCGATCACTAAAAGTTTTCGACGCCCCGGACGGTTATATTAAATACGACTAATGTCTGTCTGTCTGCTACACTTTCCCGGCCCATCTTTTCAACCGATTGCGATGAAATTTTGTATGGAGATAGGTCATATCTAGGGGAAGGGCATAATATGCTTCAGGAGTTCACACGGGAATAACAAAACTTAATCCAAGCGAACGAAGTCGAGGGCACTAGAAGTGGAATAAACAGCTATTAAGTATAATTTATTCCACTTCTAGATAACTAGCGTATAAATATTGAACTAACTTAAGTATATTTACGCGTGTTTCTTACTTAAAGATACGTTAAATTGTATACCTACGTTATCGGCATTTAACTAGACGTAGTTGACTCTACTTAACCCTGTGATATCCCAAATATTTTCCATTGAAAATATTTGTACTTACATATACTTAAGTTACATAGTTGTCGTTATCATCACCTATTCACTTTGAAAGTATTTTACTTTTTTTTGACCGAGCGAAGTGACTCTACTAACAAAACTTCACAATGATGCCAATAGATGGCGCTCTGTAAAAGTTTATTCGTTTCTCCAATAACTCTTTAGCTCTTTTGCGTCTAATGGAAAACTATCATATGGATACCGCGAGGTCTCAGTTCGGGGCGAACCATTAGTCTGGTAAGGAAATGAATTTTCAACTGCAGTTTCAACATTAAATTTAAATCGACTAGCTCCAGAATATACCTAGCCAGCTAGTAGCTGCGTAGCATCTATGCACATAAGTATGAAAATTGGGAAGGTACAACAATCGCAGATCAAGGCATTACTGCTTCTTTTTTTTCTGGAGCGACGACATAATTGAGGCGGGGGGGAGTATCTGGACCAGGCTGGCGAGAGATAGGACCGGATGGAAAAGGATGGAGGAGGAGATGGCCCAAAAATGGGCGTCCCAGTGGCATTTCTGTATAATTAATAACACTGACATTGTGAGTTTTTTACATTTTAAACACCAAGACGAACTAATATTATTATAATTATATATCTAAGTAAATTGACAAGAAAGCAGTATTATTGAATTAATTATAAAACGGTAAATGATTATTTATTTTGTAAGTCTCAACTGTATAAGTTGTAATAATGGATTGTCTTAAATAATATGTTTATAATTATATCCTTGTAACAATGATTGTAATAACTAATTATGATTGGAAATATTATAATATGTACCTATTTACTAGAAACCGGAAAAGTAACTACCTAGATCCAACTCTTCTGTTAGTAAACGTAAGCCTTAAAATTGAAGCTTGACAAACTTTTTTTTGAATTTATTTTATTTTTAAGACTACACCCAAAATTAACCTTTTCCCTTAATAAACCATAAAGATACTTACTATTTTCCTACCTCCATGCCATAGCTTGCCATCGAAGCAAAAAATACCTAAAGGCCAACCTATTTAGTATACCTACATCACTCACATTTTTTGGTACTTGGAAGTGAAGTGACTTAGTACTTTGGAAGTGACGTAGGTCACAAAACGAGCCCCTGACTTCGGCGACCTAACAGTGATATGATATACGATAAATGTGACGATACGAAAGATAGATATGTATACTGCATCAAGAGTCAATACAAAAAATTGTAAATAGTCATTGTACCTATCTACTACTAATAAATTATATCAATTGAGATACTATAGAATTAGATGATGCCGTGAGTTCATCCGCCTGGACTTAGCTTTTTGAAAAGTGTCGTGGGAACTCGTGGGATTTTTCACGATAAAAAAAACTAATGTTTTCTTCCACTCCCAACTGAGCTAAACTGATTGTGCGTGAAAGCATAGCAAATAGACAGACAAACTTTCACAAATATACCTACTTCAGGGTCGATTTTAAAAAAGTTTACAATACGTATATCATTTAAGTATATTACATATTCTCTCCCTCTCTCTGCGTCGTATTCCTCATTACTGAGGGTCATGACCCCTTTCTATTAATCAAATAATGGTAGAACTTTTCTTGGGATAATAATGCGGTATTATTAGTATTTAAACTCTTAAGTTTTTGTAACGATTATTATCAGATGTTAGTGATAATAACAGGGACCGACGGCTTAACGTGCTCTCCGAGGCACGGCGGAAGTGAAAAGACCATTATTTAACCTCCAAATTAGGTCACTCATCCAGTTACCGACTTAGGTCAACGTGTCAAATTCGCAATTGTCAAAACTAGTCTACTCATCCCTCCTATTGTTTAAATTACCTATTAGGTATGCATCCTTAAAAAACTGCTAATACAAAAAAGCAATAGGTAGGTAGGTACTTACAGGTTATCAAATATCTCAATAAATTATGTAACGTGTACCCTACTTATATAGCTCCAAACACGTCTGTTTATATACAAGCCGTCTGACGCAACTGTTGCCGAACGGGTGTCATCTATAGGCACGGTATGAATGAAACCCCCGTGAACCTGTCCGGAAACCACGCTCGTATTATAGGGTTGGCAACTTAATCATACTAATATTGATACTAATATTATAAAAGCGACGATAAAACGTTTGTTTGTTGGTTTGTCCTTCATTTACGCTGCAACAGGATAACGGATAGACGTGATTTTTTGAAGACCTGAAGCGTGACATAAAGGGAAATCACAGGCATCAGCAAGTAACTATAAATTTAACAAACAATAATCCAGATATATGTAAATGAAGAGGGCACTAGGTATTGTAGTACCTAAGTGGTTAGAGCTTAGTGGTTAAAACTTTAGCCTCCTATTCGGGGTATATAGCGCTCGCAAGGCATGCTAAAAAGGCAGAAAAGCAAAACATCGAGATTAGGTACATCTATACTTATATTGTCTGTATGCCTGCCACGTTTTCACGGTCCATGTGTTGAACAAATTTTGACTTTCCCGAGGAATGATATAGGCTACTTTAATAAACCGTTTGCAAAATTACTGATTATAAAAGTCATAGAGCGATATCGTAGAGCGAGGGATAGCAACCCTAGTAGAGTTACAGGTAGTCTTGGCACGCGATCGCACGCTACGGCCGCCACGCAGGTGGCATCTCGTGGAACGGCCGCATGTTATAGTACGCCACGGTTGCGTCAGCCTAGTAGGTATATTCATCTACTTATACTGGTCTATTAATTTGTATGAGATTTTTCCTACCTATTTTTAGCTCGGCAGTAGATGGGTCCTACGACAAAAATAACAGGTAAAGTTGGTCAACTCCTCGTACGGTGAAGGTCATCACCGTCAACCTAAAAATTATAATACCCTTCATATTCACCGGCCCACTGCTGAGTATCCTCTCAGATAAAAAAAAGAGCTTTGGCCTATTGTTTTATGCAATTAAATAGTGCTAGAAAACATCGTGAGGAAACCTGGATGCCTCAGAGTTCTCCACCTATTCTCAAAGCAGCGTGGTGAACTATAGCCATATCCCATATCCAATGGCTTAAAGGATTCCATTTAATCGATCATTTAATGTAATCTATAATTACTTAAACATTAAGTAGGTAATAAAGTGAAAGACTTCCCAACCTACCTATTTTATTATTTATATTTCTTTATTCAAAATTACCTTCGAAATCACGACTAAATTTCCTTATATTATAAACTGTTGTCAAAAAAATTAATTAGTCAGTTTATAGAGTTATCAACACAAGCAGCAGCAGGTCACAACTCACACGTACCTACTTATGTACATAGTACATACTTACAAGTACTACAGGCGCCCGAGCTGGTAAAGTCACGCTCTTTCTATAACGTTAATCAGGCACGATGTTGCATCAGCCAAATTTCACTGTATCTGTTTGCTGTGCTGATACTTTGCTTCAGCCAAAGGACATTGTTCCGTCCCCATACAAAGTTCGCCTAAAAACCAACAGTCATAAAACATTGATTACTGGGTTCAAATTAATACCTTTTTATACTTGAGAGCAGATTAAAACTACGGACACTTGCTAAAAAATTACTTATTACCAAAAATATTTTCAATTTTGAGGTTATTTCAGCTTTCACGATCATTCTGCTAGAAAAAATAAATATCATCTTTATCCATTTGTAATAGAGCTCTAAACAGTATGTAGATAAGACAAGATTCGCCGTAGTTCATCAAAAACATTACAGATGGCGTTATATATAAGGATGCAGATATCGTCATAGTTCATCGAGAACTTCACAGATGGCGTTAAAAATATGAAATTATTGTACTTTCAATAGATGGCGTTGCGAGATTCAGAATACTAGCGCACTTAGCACTTTAAGCAGCTTTTATCTTGTTTCTTACGATACGGATCTAGCGCTCAACCGGTGGTATTTTATATTATTTTAACCTACAAGTTATTGATCTGTGGTTAATAATCCAGAGCCGGAAACGTATAGTAATCAATTTAATACCCAGTTATTAATTTTTTAATTAATTTGAAGTGTCCGTTAAATTCTAATATTTGGAATAAAGGCTATAAAATAAGCTAAGAATTACTGTATATTTCAAACGTATGTTGATTCTTAGGCGAATTTGGACAATGTCCTTTCACTGTATCTGTTTACTGTGCTGATACTGTGCTTCTTGGGCATACATTTTTACCTGCAGCTAGATTTGCCAACCATATTGTTACATCATTATATTTATTAACCGTAAGTATATATTATAGTATTGTACCTTGGACGAATTATTCATGCAATTTACCTATTGTAGGGGAGAGGTGGTATACTTGATCCCCGAGGATACATGATCCCCCATTTAAAACTAGCGCCAAAAAGTGTTTAAAGGTGTTCTGTTGGCTGCATTGGGACGCCGCCATGATGGCTAGTACAAATAGTAAACATTAAACCGAAACAAAAGCTCGTTGCCAAAATAATTGGAAATTTATGTTTTTACCGGATCTTTCTTGTTTTGTTTAGTGTAAGACAATTCGAAAAACTTCAGGTACGTGTACTTTACAATTTTTTGTTTGTATTTATGAAATATTGTGTGTATTTAGCTGTGTAAATTTAATTATTTCCGAGTCAAATGTTTTCAACTTGTTGCTGTTTTTTTTCATTTTAAATAAAGTTACTGCTTCGGGATAGTTGATCCCTTTTGCTAGGGGGATGCTTGATCCCGGAGTCAAGTATCCCACCTATAATTCTTTTGTTTGGGTCAAGAAGTAAATCTCATAACTTCCGTTCTTTTAGATGCCGCGGAAGTACGTATCGAAGCAAGGAGCCATGAAAAAAATTGAAAAGAAAGCCATGAAATTATTGCAGTTAAGGGTTCCAAACAAGTAGGAAAAATGACATCGGCCGAACGAGGTGAGCTGGTTACCGTTTGTGCCTGTATCAACGCTGCCGGGGGCCACATCCCGCCATACATGATATTCCCCCGAAAAATCTGGCAGGATAGGTTCCTCAATCATGCCCCTCCTAGCAGCGATGCAACTACTCATCCTAGTGGATGGATGACGGGCGACAGTTTTATAAAATTCCTCAAGCATTTTGTTCGTCATGTTCAACCCAACGCTGATAGGAAACACCTCATCATCATGGACAATCACGAGAGTCATTGTTCTGTCGACGCCCTCAACTACGCAAAAGACAACGGAATCGTTCTTCTCACAATTCCACCACACACATCCCACCACACACATCCCACAAGCTGCAGCCATTAGACAGGACTGTTTTTGGCCCCTTAAAAACCTTTTATTCTCAGGCAGCATCAAATTTTATGCTGAGACACCCCGGGAGAACAATCACAATCTACGACGTTTCGGAACTGTTAGGGGAAGCTTTCCCAAGGGCTATGGTGCCTACCAATATAATTAGTGGCTTCAGGGCGGCTGGAATATGGCCCATAAATGCCGACATTTTCACGGAGAGTGAGTTCATGACCAGTTTAGTTACGGACCGCCCTCCCCCTTCTCAACTTGAAGAACCAACACAGAGAAGTGTGATAGCGTCGGACTGCCCTCTCCCTTCTCCACTTGAGGAGCCCGTACAAAGCAGCAGTGTGAGTGAACGCGCTTCCCCATCCTCACTTGGAGGATCAGTGCCAATGCACTTTTCACCACAGGACATCATGCCCTACCCCAAGGCAGGTCCACGCTCGCAGTCGTCGCGCGGGAGAAAGCGAGGACGTACTCGCATCCTAACCGATACTCCGGAAAAAGCAGCCATCGAAGAACAATCAAATAAAAAGTTGGCGAAGATAGCGGAGATAGAAATGAAAAGGAAGATTAAAGAAAATAGGCCTACCAAGAAAACAGTGAGACAAATCTTTTCACTAAAAAAAATTGACGATGACACCTCATCTGATTCTGATGAATGTCCTCCACTTCCATCATCGTCAGGAGGGGAAGAAGAGTTATGCAGTGATGGCGAGGGTCATAGAGCTTTTGAGCCCATCAGAAAAGAAGTAGGGGAATTTGTAGTTGCAATTTACAATGGTTTGTCATACCCAGGAAAAATTACAAAAATACATGAAAACGGGGCTACAATAAAAGCAATGGAAAAAAGTGGAAGGCTTTGGAAGTGGCCAGCAAGGGAAGACGAAATATTTTATGAGTGGGGTGACATTTTGGGACACTTGCCGGAGCCGACGAAATTTTCAAAAACACGTGACATTTATTCCGTGCCACTTCTCGAATAATTTTCCCATTTATTTTTTCAATTCAATTTTTTTATGTTGTTTTCATTTTGTACCTACTCATCTTTCGAATCGTTAATTACAACTTATTAATAGTAGACCTAAGTTTATTTAATTTTCATATTTAGGTAGGCCTATGGCTGAAACTTTGACGGGTGGGATGATTGATCCTCCGGGATCATACAACCCACTCACCGGGATCAAGTATCCCCATAGGGAGGGTTACTTGATCCTTGTGTCGGACTTTAAAAAAACCCTTTTTGTCGTTTATTTTAATAAATAAGAAGGTCTGTATTGGTGCTAAATCAGTAGTATTGAACGGAAATACATCTGTGATTTAAAAGAAAGTCAGATTTATGAAAATGGTTCGAATTACTAAAAGAAAACCAAAACAGGGATCAAGTATACCACCTCTCCCCTACTACATTTTGGCCCTGCGTACTAAAACTGTTAAACAAATATAATAAAGCAGGTCCGGCGTAAAAATACTATATTCATTTGAATAGAACGATCTGTACAAACAATATATAAAGTAGTAGGATTAGTTAAATATACATAAAAAATATAAAATAAGTACACTAATATATATAAAATACCTACGCTCTATTTTATTTTTCAAAGTGTATTATATTATTTTTATAGCTTATTTGCAAAATATTACCTACCATAAGCCGAATAAAATGTTTGGAACCCTGCCTAGTTCATAATTTTTACACAGCTAGACTAAATTGATTTTCTTTTAAAAAAAATCTTCTTAAAATCGGAATAAAACCTGGCATCACTCATTGGCTGCATCTTTAACTATGAGCCAAAATCCATTGTCGCATCAAGAATACCATTATTTCAGCCAATCACAACAATAATTCCGACTGGAGCACAGATTGTCGGTAAGAATGATAAATGTAGCTTTTTGGAATAGGGCTAGTGAGAGGAAGCAGCCAGGAACTCTCGAGGGATTTTACGGTTCTTATCTCTTTATGTGACGAATAATAATTATTATTAATCACATAAAGATATACTTGAACCCAGTACTTGTTATGGAGCTACTTAAATTATAATATAAGTAGGTCCATAACAATTATTGGGTTTTTCTGGACTAGAAATTCTCAGTACTAGCCCGTAGTTGGCGGTGTTTCACCCCCGTGCCGCGGAGAGCACGTTAAGCCGTCGGTCCTGCACCTGATCTTTCTCCGGTCGTGTTGGATTTTTCGTCCCATCGGGCTATGAGAGTAAAGGAACAGAGAGTGCACCTGTGTATGCGCACACACAATCATGCACTATAAAATCTCCCGCGCAGATGGCTTATCTCTCTAGTTAAGGCCGCCGTGGCCGAAATTCGGTCGGGAGGACATTATTACTAATAATATAGCTGGTGGTGTCTTCCACATAAAGAGAATTTCATTTTAATAGAGACACATACATTTATAAAAACTGCTGTAAAATGCAAATATTCAAAGATGCAATAGGTACATAAGTATTAAAAGTTATAATACTGCATGAATGGTTGTGCACGCCGAGTTGTGACTTGTGGTGGAGTCTCAGTTACACGCCTCAGGTGCCGGCCGGTTTGTTGGTTCATAATATCATACAGCTGTATCGCTATACGATACAAATGGCCAAGGTTGCATCAGCCTAGTTCTGTATTGTTCGTTTATTATTCAAATAGTATAGGGAACGGGCTGAATCTTAAAGCGATTTATAGACATGATAAAAACCTTCGACCCTTATCAAGTTTGACGTAGATAAGACTTAGTAGATTTTCAAATAAAGATGAGCATTTGAAAGCGCAACGGAATTTAAATAAAATTTCGATTGTTTTCTAGTTCTAGATCACAGATCACAAAGTGATTGGTGTTTCAGATATTCAAAATAGCAACGTTGTTAAAGTATTATTGACAAAAAGACCGTGCAGCCTCTGACAAATTACAGATGAGTTCATATACCTACCTATTATATAAAAGTAAGTACGTAAGCTGTTCTATAAATTAATTGTGTCGTTTAAAAAACTGTAGTAAAGTTTAGGATTATATAGATAAACAATAATATCTAATAAACAGGTTCCCAATAAACATATATACATTGATTTATCTATGTACCTATATGCCAACAGGTTCCCAATAAACATAAATTGACTTATCTATAAGTATGCCCAGTGTGCCCACTTAATTAACAAGTTCATGTTATCAAGTTATAGCTGGTTTAATTTGGTTATAATCGCACTTTGTGCACACAGCAATATTTTTGTTTATTCATTGCTGTCACAGCATACAGGATTTGATAGGAAAATTAAATAGCTATAGTCATACCTAAGGCTGCATTCCTACTGAAGCATACTTGGCTGTTCTATTGAACACATAATATATTCTCCGATATATGTGTTCAATAGAACAGTCAGGTTATTGGAAGGATTTTTTTATATCCCACCACAATCCCTTGACTGCGATGATGATTACTTCATGGTAAGCGATAATGCAAACTCAGATGGTAGTGGGATAACCTTTTAGGGGTACGACGTACGGCAGTTATAGTAAACCCATATCCCTAATCGGTTTTTACAAGGCATCGTACCGGAACACTAAATCGCTTGAAGATACATTTTTGCCGTTACAATGGAAACTAGCCACGGCCGAAGCCTCCCACCAGACCAGACCAAAAAAAATTCAGAAATTATAAATTATTCCAAACTTGACTCTGCCGGGGATACAACCTGGGACCTACCCACTATAAGACTACAGCGCTCGCCACTGCGCCAGGGAGGTCTTCAAAACACAACAACAAAAACACACATACATCAAGATACAACATGATGATCGCATCACGTATTTTTTTATTAGTCTTCACTCACGAAAGTCTGCGCTCTCCTCCGTTTGTCTCCGCTTCAGTCAAAACGCACCCTTAGGATGCCTCAGATTGCCTTGAGAAATCTATCAATAAAGTTAACTGATTTGCTTAAGAAATCGCACTAAGTAGTCAGTAGTCACACAGAAACGCAGTATACTCACACTCTTCGACGAATTTTTTCATTTTCTTTAGATCACTGAGTAACTCAAAGCATAATATCCCAGGATCTATCTTATAAGACCCATATTAGGTAATCGACCTACAACCACCGCACCTTTAATAAGTGTGGTCAGCGGTATAACTTGATATGTAGAGTTTGTATTTTGTCTCTAGACTCGCCACCCCAAAACTTTCCTGCGAATAATGACAATTTTATTACACGCGGTTGATTATTTCTTGAGTAGGTATATACATTTTGTCTGTCATCCCCTTTTTGATAGCGATCGCGTGCGATCGGGATGGAAGTGGAACGGCTCAATATCGCGATAGGGTCAAGTTGGTCAGTTATCGCATTCCACAGGTCATAGAACTTTGATAGAGCAGCTACTGATGCCAAATTAGTGTGTGTGTATCCGTATAGGCAAAACTTTGAATAAATTATATTATTTATTTACTTAGCCACCTACTTAAAAATATTTTATATGTAGATAGGTATATAATATGAGTTATAACGAATATAAAATAAAATTTCCAATAAATCTAAAAT
This sequence comes from Erebia palarica, assembly GCA_964035005.1. NCBI lineage: Eukaryota > Metazoa > Arthropoda > Insecta > Lepidoptera > Nymphalidae > Erebia > Erebia palarica. Next base: position 33,574,524 of record OZ035985.1, on the reverse strand, counting down.
AAAACTTACAAGGATCGATTGCAGAATCTTTTTATGGATTCGGTTATAATAGATTTAAAAAGTTAATTAAAATAAAATTAAAACAGAAATATTTAAACAAAAGTTTTAGTTAGATTGTAGATGTATATAGAAAATGATTATTCCAAAAAAATAATTTAACCTACATCCATACTAATGTTATTCTTATAACTGCAAAAGCGTTTCTGTCTGTCTGTCTGCTACGCTTTAACAGCCCATCTATTCAACCGAATTTGTTTAAATTTTGTAAAGAGGTAGGTAACATCCCGAAGAAGGACATAGGCTTTATTTTTATAGGTATTTTATTTTATTTTTATATTTAATTTTCTTTATTCCGGAAAATTAAGGAATTCCCGCCGCAATTAAGAAAAACTTTGGTAAACCACGCGGACGAAGTCGTGGCCATCATTTAGTTACGTTTATAATACAGGCCCCTGGTTATCGCCAGATGCTTCTAACGACATATACCAATTTTTTATGGGACAAAACTTGTATCTGCCACCCCTAGCTACAAATCTTAAATACTTGATGCGCTCTAACGAGTGTCACAGGTGAAGGTATATTTACATTGATGAAACCGCAAATGCAGTATGAAATAAACATTTTAATGTAATAATTACCAAGACTAAGACATACTTGGTAGATAAGCTATCCGTACGAAGGCCGATCTGCATAAATAAATATATATTATGTAATATTACTTATCAGTCACTCAATTTATGGTACTTATCTATCTATCTATTTCAAATAATATTTATATTTTTTTTAATTTCTTTCACAACTCACGCGATTCACAGCGATCTGATAGAGTGAGAAGCGAAGAGCGGCGGGTTAAACCGTAAAGGGATAGGGCAGTTTTTAGGGTTCTGTAGTCAACAACGACCCCATAATAGTGTAACCATGTCCATCTGTCTGTCTGTATGTCTGTCCGCGGCTTAGCTCAGAGGCTCTTAGTACTAGAAAGCTGTAATTTGGCATAAGTACCTATACATTTTAATCACGCCGCCAATGAGATAATATTACGTTTTACCCAACACGTAATATCCCGTGGGCGTCATAAAACCTACCAGGAATCGAATCTGAATCTCCCAAGTAGATGGTCGTAGTGTACCAATGGACACAAAAAAATTACTCGCAATAAATAAGAGAAAAGACAATTAATGGAATTTTATTGTTATCACTATCAAGTGTCAAGGTTGAAACCACATTTTCTAGAAAATTTCGTTCATAACATGTCGATTACCGTAATGACTAGTGATATAATATAAAAAGCCGGTCAAGTGTGAGTCAGACTCGCGCACAAAGGGTTCCGTGCTAACCACACAATGTAAATTATTTTAGTAAAGAACAAGAAATACGTCCTAACAACACGTAATCAGCTGTGAAATAACTGGCTTTCGTATGACGCTAAACGGGTAGCGCCTGAAAAACAATTCGAAAACCTAGGAGTACGGAACCCTAATTAAAGATTTTCGTTTTTTTTCTTATACTTATGCTATGAGACCTTGCTTCTTGCCAAATTTCATGATTCTAGGTCAACGGGAAGTAGGTACCCAACAGGTAGGTAGGTAGGTTTTGATTTATTGGCAAGTGTACAAATATGCGGCATAACGGCTGTGACTTTTGATTGCGTTGACTTAGAAGCTTGATTTTTTTTACAGCTCAGAGATCTACCTACGTATTTCGTATTAATTTAACTTGTAATCCGAGAAAAAGGGCGTTTACAGAAAGACAGACAGACAAACGGAGAACGAAGCAATCGTATAATAATAGTATAAACGTTCCTTTTTCCTTTTAAGGAGCGGAACCCTAAAATTGAAATGATTTTTTTTCTATTACAATATAATTACAATCTAGCCAGACTATTTGACTAATGAGTATTTTTTCTTTAACCTAAGATTATAATTATCATATGTGCTAAGAAATTGTCTAATGACGTATTATGAATTTATTGTTGCAAATAGACACTTTGTTCATGTGTTCTTTCAGGCAGCACTATCACTACACTATCACTAGTCACTAGCTCAAGCTAGCTTGTCCTTTTTAGTGTTCTCACTAATTTCGTAACGTCGAGCAACTGGAGTGCCTCAACGTTAACGTGATAGTGAAGCCGATGATCATGGGCTTCTGCAAATCTGGTGATTACTTTATCGACGTATTCAATTTTCAGGTCCCGATGACGAGGACGTCATTTCTAATGTACCACGGTGCATTCACGATGTTACGAAATACTTTGTTTTGGAACCTTTGTATTATTTGTATATTGTTTTTTTTAGTGCAGCCCCATAGCTGTATAAATCCAAATAGCCATAAGGACTTGTTTATACAATAGAATTTTATTGCGTATTGACAAACAAGATTTTCTGCCAAGTAGCCAATACATATTTTTATAACGTATTTCTAACTTTTCTCGTTTCTTTTTAACATGCGGTTTCCCCCTCAGTTTATTATCCAGTGTCATACCGAGGTTGCTATTGCCCGATAATGTAAATCGGGTGATATTTCGCTGCTTTATTTGTGAAATCTATATGGACCGATTTTGATTCGTTCAACTTAATTCACCGCCTGGTCGTCTAGTCGTAGACTTTATTAATGGAAGTTTGGACTTCATCGTGACTTTTTCCAATTCCTAATTTGGCAACATCGACAGAGAAAGTAGCAATCAATTTGTATTCTGACACCGGGATATCACTGGTATACATAAGATACAGGACCGGACCACTTCCCACTTGTACACTTCCTTGTGGAACCCCAGCTTTTATTTTCCTTCAGTTCCAAATATATCATATTCAGCTTATATATAAATCCTTCATGCCAAACTTTGTCGAAGGCTTGCGCTACATCTAAAAATAGTTTTTTCCTTCTAATTTTTGCTCAATTATGTTAACTATTCTATGAACCTGATCAATTGTAGAATGCTTTTCTCTGAATCCAAATTGGTGGTTTGGTAGTGGTACGAGATTTTTGTCGTCAATTATGGGTTTAATTCTCTTAAGCAATAGCTTTTCAAATAGTTTGGACATTATGGGTAGCAGTGAGATTGGCCTGTACTACGTTGTTCCTTGGGGAGGTTTCCATGGCTTGGATATCATCATAACTTCAGCAATTGCTGAAATGAAATGGTACAAGAAAAGAACCATTCAATATAACAAAATATTGGTTTTTGAGTAACAGGGCTCTCTCTGTCTTAGCCATCGAGGAAATAACTTTCAGTTTGCATGAGACATTATCATCAATACTAATATTATGAATGCGAAAGTGTGTCTGTCTGTCTGCTTCGCTTCCACGGCCCATCTGTTTAACCTATTTTGATGAAAGGTACAGAGAAAGGTTTAGAGTTTTTTTAAATCCACGCGGAGTAAGGTGCGGGCATCATCTAATATTATGATAAATGATTCACTGCCAAATGTCAAGGTTAACAATTTTTTCGGGAAAAATTCGTTCATGATACGTCAACATTATTATTGTTAAGTCATTAACAATAATAATGTTGACGTATTAATATAGGAAAATATATTCCTATATTAATACGTCAGTATTAATATAGGAAATATAGTATCTTTTACTATCATAAAAACAATTCTGACGACGTTCAATTATTATTAAATGAACCTGTTTTTCAAATATTTAACTAATATTTGACGTAGCAATTAGCAACCAAGCCATAATATTTTGATATAATTTACAGATCTGTTCGCGTATATTTTGTTATTGATAAATGATAATAGAGTTGTTTTGAAATGTCAAGCACTGATCTTAATGCATTTTGCAGTGATTTACATTTATATTATTAAGGTTTCACTTCGTCATAAAGATAACTCCATCTGCTTCTAAATAATAATAATTATGTCAACATGACGACATAAATAAGCGATTCATTCTCAATCAAGGAACCAGAAGCTTAATTTGCTATAATCCGCCAAAACAGACAAATTTATGTAGTACAACAAGCATTACTCTCGGAACGAGACGGATGTAGCCTTAGTTAGATTAAGCGGAAGTGCGCATTGGCAGATTACACACCAGAAGATTATAAAGAATTCTCGGGCATGCGTGTCCCCACGATGTTTACCTTCACTGTCAATTAAGTTATATTTAATTTCTTAAAACACAAGTAACTACGAAAAGTTAAAGGTGCGTACCCGGGGATGTACCTGTGTATTAAGTGTACACCGTACTTTAATTTTATTTTACTCATTATAATCAGAATCAGTTATTAGACACATATAAGCATAAATGTCTAATACAAGACTCAATAACTCAATTTTTGTCTAGCCCTAGACAGCGATCTCACTTGATAGTAAATGATGCAATCTAAGATGGTAGCGGGTGAATCTATGGAGTATGCCAGTTATATATTTTATAAGCCCTAATACGTTTATTTCTATGCAGCATCGTACCGCAACGCTAAATCGTTTAACGGAACGTTTTTGCTGGTAGAGCAGCCACGGCTGAAGCTTACCACTGATGGTAAGCTTCAGCCGTGGCTGATTTATAATTTCAAATTGTCTGGTCAGGTCTGAACCAGACCAGACAATTTGAAATTATAAATAAGTACCCAAATTCCCCCTGCCAAGGATCGGACCAGGGACCTCCCACTTATAAGACCTGCGCGCTTACCAATACATCAGGTAGATCGTCAATGAGGGAGGGATAATTTATCTATACCTAGGTCATATACAGACACCTTATGAGCTTAAGAAAACTCTTAGCGGTTTCCCTACTAATACACTATACACTATCGTCTATCACCTACTTACTTACCTAATTAAAAAGTACATGAATTATTCTCATATAAAAAATCTTACGTCAGGTTAATGACCCATAGAACCATAGCTGCGTAGCTAAACTTATCGGAATGTTGCATCAGCCGTGTCGGAAAATATTTGTCTACTGTGATAGAAAAAAATCGCAACCGCCAAAGCATCTTTCGTCATCTTCAACTTGATTTGAATGTCTAATAAACAAAATTGGAAATAATTGTTATTTATTGATTCTCCCATACTTGAAGTAAGTACGTACTTAGATATTGATATAGAAAGTACTTTACTTTGTATTCCTTTTTTCAAATATTAATTTATTCATTTTTAATTAATATTATTAATTGTCAGTGTCATCAGTAGATATGTCATTTTGAGTCAATTAAAACCTTGATTAATTTATGAAGTTTTAATGAGTACGTACCTTTTTTATTACAATTTAAAACGCTTGCTTGTTTCGGTAATCAACTTAAATGGTCTACCAATAAGAAAATGACGCCATTTTTCAAAGATTCTGCAATTGCATAGGATCGTAAATAAGTCCGCTCTTTATTAAGTTTTTATGAGTATTTTATTACAGATACCTACTTAATAGCTGCTTGGTCGTACGTAGGTGTACTTCACCATAAGGTACAGCTGCCGGTTGGGTTACAATGACCCAAAGCCTTGAAAGCCTCCCTCCAAACCAGACTACACTCGCCCGAAAGTCATAACTGCTTCAGGGAAGTCCTCAAACCTGAAAATATTTATAACATCACACCACGCGCAACGCGTCCTGAAGAACGGCTTATGTAAAGTGTGATTAGCAAAACGGTCGAGTCTAATCAGAGGTCCAATTGTCTAAGCAAATCGAAATCAATTGACAGCTTAAAACGTATTACTCAAACTGTTTAATTAGTTCATACATGCTTTTTGACGTGCAGGTATCTATGCACTCCATAAACAAGTTAAATTATACGTTTACAAACTATTACGATTACGATTTATTTACACAATCGGGGGGCAGTGGTAATGTGAGTTCAACTTTAAGGCCTCACTCGCCTTAATACGAAATTGTGGTAAATAAATGTCACACCCTCCGATATCTGCGAGTTTATTCACCGACCTGCGTCATTGGAGCCTCGTGCGACACTCGATTGTTCCCAATCGACGATCTCTATGTACCCAGTAAACAAAACAGTTTCGCTTATAGCCATAACATATCTAGCACAACAACATAATAACATGATCGTATTATAAGAAGTACGTAATTAATTACCGATAACGTAGATTTTAGGGGAAAAAACGGTATAAACATTTATTTTTTTTATAAAAAATAGTCCCGTTCACATTATTTACTGGCAGTGGCAGTGTGCAAAAATACAGATATTTACAGATCTATTCATAAATAAATCTTACAAGTGAAAGTAAATGTCAAAATTATGTCAAAAAGGGTCTAATCTAAAAAGAGTGAGTTATACATAGTGGATCAAAAATACATAGATGTAGAATTAGTCTCGAGCGGAGCGAGACTAATCCTACATCTATGCAAAAATATAATTAATCTCATCATCATTAAAATTGATCTCTAGGGAATCGGGGAATTAGAATATTTCCCCATCGGTAATTAAAAAAACATTCAATATTGTCAGTTTTTGCAATTTTTTACCTGAAAAAGAGTTAAACGCGATCAAGGCATGGCTTGTTATTAGAAGAAAACCAGAACCGCGTTCCGGCCTTTCGGAAGCTCGAGCGCACGAGCGCAAGATAAAACCATGTTACATCAGACTAAATTAGGGTTGCCACACCGAGAAAACGAGAAATATACACATTTCAGAAAATCTAATTAACGATCAAATTGTTGCTACTGTTTGAAATAAATAATGTTGTGCTTTGACTAAATCGATATTAAAATAAGTTATATAAATCATGATAAAATGTACAACTATGTTTTTCTTGATCTTGATTATGATACTCTCATGTTTCAATGTAGGCCAAGAAAAGGCTCAAATGATAAAAAGATTCATTCTTCCTAAAAATTGAATTTGATTCCAATGATTATAATTATTGAATTAATGATGCGTTCAAAACAAGATAGAATAGCGGAAATTTTACACGTCAAAATATCCCTTCCAGTCTTTAGAAACGATATAGAATTTAGATATTTGCTGATCTCTTAGAACTTAACAATATACGAAGATAATAAAATTGTCACTATCTAAGGTTGACAACCCTATTTACGGCATCAGCCGCGGCGGTCGCGTGCGCGGCGAGTATAAAACTCCCGCTCGCTCACACGCCGTCTCATTCACAATCTGAGTCTGATAAATGAATAGTCCACACAGTACGTTGGTAAAATAGTCTGTGTTAGTTCGTGGCAATGATCTACGATCTCATGCATTTACCTGACGTGAATACTAATCTCAAATACGAACTGTGGTGGTATAGTGACAATTGGTGTGCAAGCCATTCCCCGCGCTTCGAGCAGCAGCAAAGATAGCCGGTCCTTTCTGGATCTTGTAAATTACTAGAAGGTAAATATTATTGTTTTTATTTTAATATTTACCTATCCGGCTAGCTCTCGCCATAGTCTCTACATTGATGTTTATAATCATCTCCACTCAGCACGGGGACTATATCCTACACTCACAATGAATGAAAAGGGTGTAGGCCTTAGTCCATCACACTGGCCACCGGTGCGGATTGGCACTCTTCACTCTTCCCACAATTGTTTATTGGGTAATATTATGTAAGCCTTAATAATATCTAATACCTATCTGATAAAAAAACAATTACCTACTTCATTAATCTATTTTTAACGATTCAAATATTAAGTGTAATGTGAGTTCTTTAAATATGGTGAAAGTAACCTGATATGACATTTATTCTTACTTATTATTATTTAAGTTTAGTATTTAGGTGAACCTATATGAAAACTTTTGTGGTCCCAGTAATAAACCAAGTAACATTAAAAGCATAATATAATTTCCAGCGCGGCGAGATCATTAAAAAAAATATATTGGCAGTCATAGGGACTGCCGATAGAAGTGAAAACGAATATTTAAAATAATTTAAATATAAATCTTAAAACTAAGGCATTAAAGTTGAATTACGAATGTACTATATTTATATTTAAGACCTTTTGTGTTCGTAACAACGCGAGGTGTTGGTGACGGTGTCGGTCACGCGTTTTCACAAGTTTACCCCCTACCAAAAAGTGCTCAACGCGGCTAAAGAAGTTTTCACTTCAAAAATCCAGATTAAGTATCACTACGATGACTTTTATATCAAAATCTACTTGCCCATTATTATTTTAAAAGTTAAGCGAAAAGGTCAATTACTATGGACCGAATAATCATTTTGGTAAGACATTTACGTCATTCGTTGTGATAAGCTCTCGTGTGGGCCTGATAATGCTATCCAAGCTCTTATAGTTACCGTTAAACCAGTAAAAAAAATATCGCAGTCAGTATGACCGACTTCCTCAAATAAAGTAAACTCTGTCCTCTCCGATATGATTCCAATTACATAATCTTGGACCCTGATAGTTCATCTTAGATAATAATAGACACCTAGCACACAAAATGGGTACCTATCAAATAATATTGAGTAGGAATAGCCGACCGTCTTAAGGACGAGCTACTTAGGTAGAGAACAAATAAATAGGTTTATCAATGACGACTCTAATTGTGAGATCTATAGAGCGAACTTTGACTTTGCTTAGACTTATGACATGGTTAAAACGAGACAAATTTATGTTACTCACATAAGTCCTTCTCGTTTTAACTCTAAGTTAAGTCTGAGCCAAGTCAAAGTACGCTCTATAAGTCTCAGCATAAGGTGCTTATTACATTCATGAAAATATGTACGTTATACATCGCTAGACTATTTCAAATTTTATACATCTTTTGACTCAATTTTAAATGTTATATACATCTCTAGACTAATTTTATTCACTAACAATACAAAACAATACCCCTAGACGAAAATCATTTCTAACAAAAGTTTTCTCTTTATTTACAGTTGCTGGTCTCCTACTATTGACAGAGCTAATTTCCCAGTGATAAAATTTCTTTGAAAAGCTATTGAAGTATTAAAGAGGAAATACGAAGCAAATATGGCTGCAGTACAGACCCCATCTGAACGAAGCCTGTCGTCAACCCTGCCTGTGAGCCAGGATACTAATGACTTAGATCTGGTAGCACTGACAATGGCTGCGTTACGCTTAGTAAACCCCTGGTCGGTAGAACCCAAGAATCGAATTCGGAGTCGGATTGAGCCAGGGACCCCAGAAGCGAAGGATCGCGTGGTAACCCTAGCGGAAGTCTCCCTACATGACACCCGTGATGACTGCTGGGCAGTCATCTACGATCGAGTCTATGACATCACTACTTTCTTAGATGAGGTAGATCTTGTAATAAAACTGACTCTTTAGATGATAACAAAAATGTGTCACTACCAAGCCCTAATACCGATATTTAATATTAATAGTACCTATTGAGTTAATTAATAACAACTAAACTAACTAACTATTAACTATTGATTAATGAATACGTTGCATCGTGATATCATCAGTCATAGTACATTGTACCTGATGACTTTATTTTCATTAAAACAATCACTATTGTAAATCTAACTATAAAACAAAATTCGATGCAATCTCTTGCCGCTAGCTGTCACTCTACCATATTTAATATAGTATGCAACGATTGCAAAGATGGCAGTGTACTTATCACAAATGATGTGCTAAATAGAATTGTTTAAACCGTAAAGACTATCCCAAAAAGGCTTTGAACTTGGTTGGTCAACAAAATTTAATAATCTATATCTTCCACAGCACCCAGGCGGTGATGAGATAATGCTGGAATACGCAGGTCGAGACGCCAGCACCGCCTACCGAAGCTCGGGCCACTCGAGGATGGCCACCAAAGCGCTCGACCGCTTCCTGATCGGAGAACTACCTATGCACGAGCGCATGTACAGAAGGCCAGGTGGAATACACCTCAGCGATATGCCAGAATAAGTACAATTACTTTTAACCCAATTTGTGGAACCAAGAAGGAAAACAGTATCAAAGTTCGTTTGAAATTCGCTTCTTCAAAAGACTTCTGGTGTCCGCGAGGTAGGAAGGAATTCAGTACTGAGTGAAATACGCTTTTCACATCTATTATGTACCTAGTATGATAATATCCCGTTCGCCCTCTTCAGAATGCGGAAGGCGGGCGTTTTAATTAAGTATGTAATGGTTAGTAAACTCTTTTAAGACATCCGGGCTGAAAGGCAGTTAGCATTTCGCAAATTGCAGCATAATTATAAACGTTAGCTGCAAATTAATGCGCGACGTTTTAGTGCACTTCATTTGCATTTGCACGTATTTAACTTCGTATAAACTTATTTAGTTTGAGAACGTATGAGGCGTTGAAGCGCTCGTAGACGTCCGTTCTTTCTACCGGACAAATGACCGTTTTCACCGGACTTGCAGAACTGTATAGGCTATAAGGAATGTGTGTACAAGCATCGAATACCAGTCTGGTAAATAGTCGCTGGGATTTCTTAGCCCATACAACACTGCAAGTCCATTTGTACAACGGACCGCTTGACGAATGAACTGAGGTCTAGATTCTACAAGCGCTTTAACCCCGTTACTACAACAACAAATCTATTTATTAAGTGTAGGCTAGCTACTAAACCCCTGAGTCAAATAAGTAAAGGCTATTAAAGCCAGTATAATCTTGTTTAGACATAGCGACTTCGACTTTAATACAAGTCAAAGTTAGTATTTTACATGGCTTTTCAGTTTGAAACCAATAATTATTTTATGAAATTAGAATATAATCTTATCAAACACACTTTTATGTTAATTTTATAGTATGACGCTACAGTCTTGATCCTGATCATAGAACCGTGATGAAAAAAAATGTGTAAAATTTTACAATATTTTGTAACTCGTATTTTTAATTTAAATATGTGTACCAACGAATGTCCGCTGTTGATGTTAAGCTTAGTAAATTACGGTGATCCGCAAATAACGGAAATCTTCTTAATTAAGTTTAATGTTGCCTGTCAACGGAACGAAGCGGATACGTCATGTTCAGCAAACTGCAAACCGATCAGATTACACTGAGATGCCGTAACAAAATTATTACGGCATCTCTTAATAATTTGATTGGTCTATCAAATACGTATCTGCTTCTCTCCAGTGATTAGGCACCCTAAGTATCCAGATCACCTTTAGTTGACCCACGTCTCGCCACGACAAAGTATATAAGTATATACTGGACTATGTACTCGTATCAGTACTATGTAGGAGAGTTATCGCTAGTATTTTATTGTTTTCAACTTTCACATTAATATGTAAAATAAATACTTGTTTTGTATAAGATAGGTAGATTTATTGGTAACCCAAGAGGGCAGTGTAGCAAAACATATAGCTGTCGTCTTGGGAAGATTTCACTCTAGTATTACCATTTACCAGATACATTTAATTCACTAGGGTATCTTATTATGCATTTATTTAAACTATAGTAATTCTTACAAAACATTTCGATATAGACAGTATTACTTAATTACACGTTACTTACCTATTGCGTCTTTACCATTTAGTTGTGCTTTATGTTATTAGTTGTATCCAAGTTTTGAATCAATAATAATATATTGTAAAGTGTCCTAAAAGTTCCTATTTTTTATTATTGAATAAAAAAATAAGTATCAAATATTTAATTTCGTTTTCTTTATTTCATTAAACTATAGTGCTACATAAATACCTATATGATAGAACTTTATTCTTAGACCTCTTTACAGGTCTAAAAATATATCTACCAAATGTTATCCTTTTCTACAGGGAAGATTGCAATAAGGATACCACTAATTTATATTTTTTAATACAATGTTTAGCCAAATTACCACCATTGATATGGTAGATTCATTCGACTATTCAAAAGCACTTGTAAAAAGAATACTTGAATATAGAATAAAAAATATTTTATTCTGATTTTGATTGCTAACTTTTACAATAGCATTTTAAATAGACTTTAGACTCGAGCGTTGTATGGAATTGACTTTATTTCTAAAAAGAATTCAGTACTATTTACTTGCCTTTTCTTTGTTACAATTCTGACTACACCTTTTTACCAGACCTGAAACCAAACAAAAAATTCTTAAATATTTTTTACTTAAATATTTTGAATTTAAGCTCGAAGAGTCGCCGAGCTTAAGTGGCAATGGGCGGAGGGCGGGGCATATAGTTTGTAGAACCGATAGGCGTTGGGGTCACAAATTGCTTGAATGGCGGCCTCGCACCTCGCACCGCAGCGTTGGACGACCCCCCACTAGGTGGACGGACGATCTCAAGCCGCTGGAAACAAGATCGTCCTATGTGGCGATCCATGCAGGAAACTTTCGTCCAGCAATGGACGTCTATATGTTTAGGTGACGACGAATTTAAGCAGATGAAAAAGTATTGCATTGCCTTGGAAATCGTTTTGCGTTGGTAAGTTTCATAGAATGTATTCACCTGGCACATAGCTATAGAAAAATTACAAATAGGTTCAGATATTCTTAATATCAAATATCTGAATCTGAACAAAACATCCTAAAAACTTTATGGGTCTGAAAGTGTCATAATGAATTGTAAAAGGTCTTTCCCTATTGGAGTTTGAATTTGAAAACAAATTTTCTTGTTCATTCGTAGGTCCAGTAACTATTATTTAAGTAGCTGATGCCCGTGTCTTCGTCCGCGTGGTTTGAGTTTTATTTAATTCCCGCGGGAACTCTTACATCGCCTAGGATTAAAAGTAGATCTATATCACTCTTCGGGTCCTGAACTAAATGCTAAAATCACGTCGATCCGTTTATCTGTTTCAGCGTTATTGAAGGACAAACCAACAGACTGTCCGTGGACAAACCAACAGAGAAACACACTTTCGCATTTATAATGTTAGTATGATGCTTGTGCCTAAAATAATACTTAATACCGACTAAAAATAGAGCGGACATCGATATTTTTCTCTTTTTAATGTGTTGAATTATATTTCTATTTTGTGCAAGTCACAGACAAGTCAAGACAGATTTATGGGCTTAGTAAACTACCAATTTGATGACCAAACGAAGTATAACTATTAAATTACTCAAATAAGTTTATTATATAAGATACCCAATCAAAGAGTTCGTTCCTATTCTGAAAAAAGTTGACTGTAAATAACTAGTGTAGTGACTAGTGGTTCGCCCCGAACTGAGACCTCGCGGTATCCATGAGATAGTTTTAACTATATAATTGTAATAGTTAACTTTTAACATGAGACGCAAAAGGGCTAAACAGTTATTGGAGAAACGAATAAACTTTTACAGAGCGCCATCTATTGACATCATTGTGAAGATCTGCTACAAAATACTGAAGCTCATTAAAAATTAAATAATTTCATTTCCTTATAATATTTATCTAATCTTAGTATTTGTTGCTCAATTACAGGATATAATTCAAATAACTGATCCAGTTTCAGGCTCAGCCTTTCAGAAAATTTAGAGTTCTGAGGTCAACTTTGGATGTTAGAAATCTCCACTTGAAAGCCCCCCATTTGGTCAATTTTAGGGGGAAAATAAAAAAGAAATATATTTTTGGACTCTATTCCTACTTATTTTTAAAATGATATCATTTTAAGGTTGTAATGCTATATAAATAATTTACTTCGCATTACATTCGCTTAAATGAGAGCCCCCCTGAAATAAAGATTTTTATAACTTTTTAAGCCATATTCGGCTGGAGGCCATCGTTTAAATTTTAAGTAATTACGTTCAGTAATTCAGAAATTATAAGGCTCTGGCAGATGGATGGACGGACGGACACGTGCAAATTCACTCAAGAAGACTAAGAGACCTTCGCTTCGTTTGGTCAATAAAGATGTCAATAAAAACAATGATATCTGTAAATAATAACTCAAATATATGAAAGGTATTATTTATGAGTCGTGTAAATACTAACTAAATTCAAGTGATAACTCGAACGAATTTGTAAACTAGTATAATGGATAAGCGGTCGTAATACGAGCAATTAAATAGTCGACACCTACCTACTGTCCCCTACTATCGAACATACTAACAAGTAGGTATAGTCGTTACGGTTAATCGCACAATTAACTTGAAAACAACAGTCACGCGTTTTGATAAATCGGCTTAGTAACTGGCATTTATATGACATTTGGTATCCATGAGACATTTTAGGGCGATCGTACACTTTAACCCATAGATAATATACTATATGCTTCAACCTATCGTCGGCCCACTACAGCAGAGGAAGACTCTCTTCTCAGAATAATAATAGGGATGATGACAACTCAATCAAATCAGCAACTCAAAGCTCAAAGCAAAAATCTCAGAACACACCGAGACAGAAAACTTGAAAGAGGCAAAGCGTCTAAACCACTTATTATCACGACTTGCGATAAATTTCAATCTGGTAGATAAAACGTCTGCGTGCTATCTTTTCTATGGAGCTGCACAGCCTCGACAGGACAAAACGTGTTTCCCCAACAAAGCGAACGGTTTGATTGGACGTTACGTGCTGTTTGGTTCGTAGTGTGTTTTTGCCCTTAGAAAAAATTTCGTTTTTGCTCAACCGTGGTGATACCTAAATGATAAGGTAATGAAATTTCAAAATAAAAGAGTGAATATTAATTTGTTACTTGTGTGCCTACAAAGTTTCATGTGATAAATTGACTTAGTAACTCGATTGTTAGTTTCCCTATGAGACTTTAGCAGGAATTTCGTTTGTACTCTGAATGAAGTCATTAATATTTGTGAATACCATTTATTCAAGTATCATGTATTCAACCACAGTGCGGTGTACAAAACTATCATTTAACTTACTTAATATCAAATTTCGAGCATGAAAACCAATAAATGATATATCGAAAACACAATATCACAAAAAAAATTACAAAGTGCTAGTACAAGTAGGTACTTACGTTATTAAAACACCATGCAATGAACATGTCACCGTAAGATTGTAAAAACCGTTAGATTATAATCTAGCTCGCGAAATTCTAAACTGTCGAAAGATTAGAATTTAACGCATTATTTTCCGGTAGATTGTAATCTGATAAATATTTAAACGCGATAAAACCTACTTGATTATTCATGTCAAACCCTAACCTAACCTACAAGAAAGAGACAAGAAAACGTAAATAAAATGAATATTTCAAAAATTGACACTCAGAACATTGAACAGTTTACAATCTTTCGACAGTTTAGAATTTCGCGAGTTAGATTATAATCTAACGGCTTTTACAATCTTACGGTGACAAACACATCCTTAATGGTGCCTTTATGTCAAAAAATACTGTGATCTGTATGATAATCCATGACAAGGTTAATAACTTGCAAAATAAAAGAGAGACAGCCGATGTTTCTTTGCCTTCATTATCCTACATAGTTACTTCAAAAGGTTGTTTGGGATTTATTGTTCAAAGTTAAAGTTACCTATTAAAACCTACTAACTACAAACCACTAAACTCGTCTGCCGACATAAACAAAAGAATAACAGAACCTGAATCTGCATGCAGTTTTTCATAATGTTCTCAAAGTTTCAAAGTCTGCAAATCCGCACTTCGTAAGCGAGGTGGACTACGGCAAAGCCCTTCTCATCTTGAGAAGAGACTCGTTCTCAGTATTGAGCCGTCAATGTGTTGAAATGGAAGAGTGAGACCAGAATCTATCTTTACCTACCTAGTCTATATCAGTAGATAAATTACTGAGTTATTCAGTATAAATATGAAAAAATAAGTAAAGTAATCCTAAGAATATTACTCTACATTAAATTGAATTAATTTTACGTTTGTATGGAGCGCGCTCGAGACATCTCGGTGTTTGGTTTTCAACTCTAAGCAGTAAGCGTGGAATCGAAATCTTATCTAACGCCAAAATAAGGTTTAACCCACGAATAAAGCTTATTTTTTAAATGCTTTTTTTAAAAAAATATCTTTTATCTAACAGGAAATAAGTGGACAAAGGTATAGCTTATCTCTCGAGCAGAAATTTCTTCCAGTTTTCCTTGAAAATGAGTAAGTTGAAATTGTTAAGTGGCGTAGCTCACATAAAAAGCATCACATATATTGGTTAGAAGCAGGCGTTACTTTGCGGAAGCCCATGATAATGAAAGAACTAGGAAATTTAAACCGCTATATTCCGCCACAGTAGGTAAATCTATGTGGTACACCGTACAGTGTACTGTGTACCTTGGAATATTCACCACACCACACAAATCTTCCAAATTATTCTCAACATACGTTTCACTCCGACACTGGAGCATCTTCAGGAGATTTATCATCAGCCTCACATATACTCACAAATGTTTATAATTGAAGACATTGGTAGTTCGGCTGAAGTACTTCAAGTATAACAGTAGCACGATGAACAAACCGATGGCTGTCGCCTGCATCGCCCACTCACTCGGCATTTCACATTTCGCAACTTTCACCTCGTCCGGGCTTACCGTTACCTGGAAATAACATTGATAATAGGGTGATGCCTATGTCAACAAGTCGTAATAAAACAAATTAAAAAACCACGACTGCCCTGCCAAAAAACGAGCTCAAAAGTTAAAAATCTAAATTAATCGAGTTAAATTAGAATCTTATTCACATTTTTGTTAAATGATATTTTCTTGGGAATCACTGGATATTGAATATAGTGTTATATATTTTTGGAATCTACTCTTCATTTTCTAGATGATGATTATATAATTAATCTTATTTTCAATAAAAAAAAATTCAACTTTAGTCTTTAATGCGGGACCATGGTCACCCCCATAATTTTTTTTTAATTATACTAGCCTATATCACCCGGAATAAGCTGAGGATTCTAACGATACCTCATTTATCAAAATCGGTTCAGGCGTATAGAAGTTATGGTGGAATATACAAACTCACATACATACATACATACATACATAGTACATACATACATACATACATACATGAACCCTGAAAACAATACTCCTTTTTTCAGGCAGTTGTATAAAAACAAATTATTTCTACAGTTATTAAATTAAGGGTCCTCCAAATGACCTAAAATCCTCGGTTAGTTTTAAGTTTGATAACCATTTTAAACTATAGATTAAAGAAAAAAGTGTGTTGAAATTTTATGACGTCACAACTATGTATTTCATACAAACTTCCAAACAAGAAGCGCGTTTTAAAGTTGGTTAAAGAGTTGCTGATTTGAATGAGTTGTCATCATCCGTATTGGTTTTTTTTTGCGCTTGACGATAATCATGCTTAGTACAAAGCAATGAATGATGAGGTCTACGTTGGAACGCGCTTGCCTAGAAGATGCCTACTCTTGCCCTGAAGGTACTTAAGTTATATGTGACAGGAAACTCGAGCGCTGAGAGGGTGTTTGTTCCACACCCTAGCGGTTCGTATATATTCGTAGGAACGTCGAACAAAAACGCTTCGTGCGAACAAATTGGAGGTCAACCACATAAGGGTTGACTTCCAATTTGGTCAACCTTATGTGTGGTTATGTGGTTATCCAACCACTTAACCACAACGCTGATGGTTTCTCGGTGGTAGAACGGAGAAGGAGGAACAAGGTTGTGAAGTTCCTGAGCACACTCCCCATGTACACAACTATTGACCTTGTGACTAACTATTGTGTAATTAGTACAGATATCCATATATATATATAATTACAGAGGGTTAGTGGCAATAAAACCACTTAAAAGTTAGCTATTCCGTACTCAACACCATGGAGCCATAGTTGGCCCACTACTGATCACAAGTCTCCTCTCAGAACGACAAGGGTTTGACCATATTCCGCCACGCTGGCTAATTGCGGAACGGCTGACTTCACACACCTCTACGAACATAATGAAGAACTTTCGGGCATGCAATTGCTATTTAATTTCATAAAACGCACATATTAATCTAAAAAGTTAAATGACCGTTAGAGAGGAAAAGTTAAAAAAGTTAGAAAGACCCAGGGATCGATTGCGCGCCCCGACTAGGAGCCCGAGATATAAACCACTAGTTTATTACCTTTACTTTTTACCAGGCGAGGGGAGAGTGCCTTGTCAGCTATCTGTCCAATTGGGTATTTGACAACTAATCAAATCAGCAACTTTTTTCCAAACGTCAAAACGCGTACTTAGTATGGATTTTGTATGAAATTTTAAGTTGTGACGTAATCAAAGTTCGACGCACTTTTTTTACTTTAATCGATAGTTTAAAATGGTTATTCAAAATAAAACTAGCAAGGAACGTAGATATTACGACTTCTGGGAGATCCTTTATTTATTTAATAATCACTAAAAAATAATTTATTTCACTAGTAGTCAAATACCCAATTATTGACACTAATGTATGAAAAAATTGATCATCATGACAACACAATATTATAATTAACAGCGAAACTGCACAGTTGGTCGCTAGAGGGGTAAGGCGAATATGGCCGAATTCACGCGTGCCGTGTATAATAATAATAAACCTATAATACTCAAGAAAAAAAAATACAATACTTATAAACAATTTTACATACAATTACTTATTTTAATTGTTAAATAACTTATCCTACTTATTTTACATAACACTCTATTTTCATTTTACATTATATTTACAATTTTTCCCTCATTTTCAGTACGCCCTTTGGACGAAGGCCTCCTCCAGTCGTTTCCATGTTTCTCTGTCCTGTGTCAGCCGTTGCCATGCTACGTCCAAGCCTTTACTACAACTACAAATAAATACTTACCAAGTAATATTTAGGATCCAGCCTATTTCTCCACGAGAAGGACGGAACTGTGTGTTCGATAAATTCAATTTTGTGATCCGGGGTAGGCACGAAACTATGTCGCACCAAGCAGCTATGGTGCGTATGCGCACCGAATACGGCCCTCGGTCGCAAGCTCTCCACTAAATATTCCGTGGACTCTTTGGACAGACAGTCCCATCGCTCTTCGAATAGATTATTTCTAACGGATGGAGCTACCACATCTGGTTCCGTACAGATGCGGTCGGATTCCCTGTATAACGGATAATGCTGGAAGAAAGATTTTGTTATTTTTAATTCTTTACAAATCCATTTCTACCATCATGCTAATATTATGAATGCGAAAGTCTTTATATATAGCGAGCAAAAGAGCAGGCGGGTCACCTGATGTTAAGTGATTACCGCCGCCCATGAACATTTGCAGCACCAGAGGAACCGCCAATGCGTTGACATATTTGTGTATCCGCCCTTTGAAGAGCCCCAAAGTGTGTTTGTTTATTGGTGGGTGGTTTGTCGGTTTGTCCTTCAATCACGCCGCAACAGAGCAACGGATTAACATGAATTTTTGCGTGGGTGTAGTTGAGGACCTGGAGAGTGACATAGTTTACTTTTTACCAATAAAAATTAAGGAGTTTGTGGGAATTTTAAAAACTAATTCCACGCGGATGAAGTCGCGGGCATCAGCGAGTAATTTATATACGCGTATATATATAAATTATATACGCGAAAGCCTTGCCTTTTTACGGCTTAAACGCCTGTACCGTACTTGACAAAAAGCGACGATCTTGTATTATGGACATAGGACTTTTATCTCAAAAAAGTCCCATCTCGAGATCCTACGGTATTTTTAAATACCCTTAATCCATGCGTCGAAGTCTCATTGGCGTCCTGCATTCATTCATTCCTTTTAACTTAAGATTTAAAAAATCTATTGGATTCTATACTAATCAGTAGCCTTACAACAACATTTTGAATCCCACCGACGCGACGTTAATCGTATTGGTTTCACCGACCCAAACGCCATTGATTTAATTTTAAAATAAAAAATTCAGTACCACCGATTTTAGTGTCATGTCGCAATGTTTCCGATTGGAGCGCTGTCTGCGGATGCATGGACGAAGTTGAACTCTAAACCAAGACTGCTAAAAAATGCTGCTGTAAAATGGATCAATTTTACTTTGACTCCAAAGTACTTCGATGCTCGAATACGCTCAGTATGTGTGACTTTCAAGTTTGTGGTAAGGGTACAGGAAATTATATTCATAGAAACAATGGATATACTATGTACGCTTTAATATAAATTACCTGCATCACTATGGGCCGGCTGTAGTGTTGTAACTTAGCATTCCCCTTGCACAGAGAAGATCCGCTACTGCATTTTAAAATATCTGTAAAGAAACAAAAAAAAAACGATTATAAACTGGTTAGGGAATTGTGTCGCGAGTCAGAGACCGTAATCTATTTCAGTGACTTTGAGAGCTCACCGAATAATGCTTTATCTGCTAAAGCTCAGCCCATATTCTAGGGTCAAAAGTCAGAGAACATCCACGTCGCACGCCACACGATAATATTTTATATGCGATAGCGTCAAAGGCATAATAAGGCGTTAAAAAGTTTCACAACCGCATGCGGGTGCTTGGGTGTGCTAGAGGCTTATTTCGTACTGTGAAGCGAAAATAATACTAATGCTTAGATCTATAGAGTGTACTTTGACATGGCTCAGACTTTACTTATAGGCCTATTACACTGCACTTTTTACAGGGTCCTGTGGTAAGGGTGGGCGTGGCCGCTAGATGAGCGTCGCTTATTACAAAGCAATAAGGACCAATTTAGGGACTCTTTCTCCCTAAATCTTATTACACTACACTGATTCAAGTGTAAGGGTCCCTGTAAAAAGTGCAGTGTAATAGGCCTATTAGAGATAAAACGAGATGGACTTATGTTAGTAACATCGTTTTAACCATGTCTTAAGTCGAAGCAAAGTCAAAGTTAGCTCTATAGATCTCACACTAATACAACTGTTCAAATTATAATATTATAAATGCGAAAGTGTGTTTGTTTGTTGGTTTGTCCTTCAATCACGCCGCAATGGAGCAACGGATCGACGTTATTTTTGGCATTTGTATAGTTGAGGACCTGGCGAGTGATATAGGCTACATTTTATCCCGGAAAATTAAGGAGTTCCCGCGGGAATCAAAAAGACTTGAACCACGCGGACGAAGTCGTGGATATCAGTAGTAATATAATAAATAATGCTAATAATTAATTGGAAAAAAATCTAACCTGAAATCCTGTCGATTTCTGCGACTGCTCGAGAGCAAAGCGAGCATCCGTCCCCTTCCATAGCCATGGAATTGATCAGCACGAAGTGGTTGCCGCGTATGCTCACAAGCCGAACGGGCGGCGCGTTCAGTTTACTCTCAAACCTGTTCGCTAGATGTGGTGTAATCCTGTACAAGTTATATGTAGGTAAATGTAGTGTTATTATTATGCCCTTTTTGAACAAAATAGAAAATTTACAGAAGATCCGCCCAAACAGCTTAACACTCACACATCGACGCGTGCAACGGCTAGCTCATACTATTTAGATTCGTAGCCATACTGTCTGTTAGAAGTAACCTGAGCATTTGTGTGAGAGTCTAAGTCAAACGCAGTTTTGTAGTGCAATTGCAGTTTGAGCTGTACACGCGGGTTTGTTATTGTACATTATCGCTGTGCACACACACATAAACCTCTGCTTAGGCCTCCCGGGCTCTACGCATCTATGTGTGAATGGCTTCTATCTATCTCACGTTGAATTGAGCGGATCTTGTCAGTTGTCACATATCTAATCTGATCTAAATATAAATGTAGGATCTTATCTACCATCATCTAAAAATTGTGAGCTATTGATAAATATCTCTAACACTACTAATGCTACAAAATTACCTAACAGTTCATTTACCTATGAAAAAGATCACCCTTTACAGGTCCAGCAATTCTGTATTCCCTTTCAAGTTTTTTACTTTTATGAAAGTTAATAATATTTAAGTGAGTATTATAACATTATTTTGCATAATTCACCCAATAAAAATAATGTAAAACATTTACCTATAATGGAAACTTAAGTCATGGTTTCCTACAACTGCGTACATTGTAGTCCAATCAGGGACTTTGAAAAGACGGTAGAATCTCTCCACATAGTCATCAAACTCACTTTGAGAGCACCATTTGCCCTCATCAAAGAGATCACCTGAAAAATTTAATAGTTTTTGTTAATGCTAAGTAAGTAATTTAATTTTAGTAAGAATAACAATTTTCTATATTAAATTGTTTTGAAATTAAAAAAAGCTGTTTGTAGATCATGTTTTACATGATTACTTCGTATGAGTAAAGTATTATTTACTAGGTTTTTAATTTTTCTTAGAATTTCCTTACAAGAAACAGAACTTTTATAGGAAAAAAGGTGTATTTACACATCATATGCAGTAGTTTACTTCAGTCAGATAATATTTGGGTACAAAGTAAAGAAATCTATTTTATGTAAATAAAAATCCTTTTTACAATATTTTGCCATTGACTTGCCTTAAATTGGAAATTAAACCAAGAATTAGCAAATTTGGAAAGCTATTGGATTGGTGGATATGTCACCGTAAGATTGTAAAAACCGTTAGATTATAATCTAACTCGCAAAATTCTAAACTGTCGAAAGATTAGAATTTAATGCATTATTTTCCGGTAGATTGTAATCTGATAGGTATTTAAACCCGATAAAACCTAAGTGCCAGGCCTGCGGCCGGGCACTACTTGATTATTTATGTCGAACCCTAACCTAACCTACAAGAAAGAGACAAGAAAACGTAAGTAAAATGAATATTTCAAAAATTGATACTCAGGACATTGAACAGTTTACAATCTTTCGACAGTTTAGAATTTCGCGAGTTAGATTATAATCTAACGGTTTTTACAATCTTACGGTGACAGATATATGGATCAGTCAAACTAGACCTAAAACAAAAACAGCTTCAGGTTGATGCAATGTGATGGCAGTCTGGAATGCCCTATGCATTTGCCACTCCCTTCGCCACTTATCAAGCCAGTGGCCATTGCGGGAGCCTAGGAGATGTGTGTCCGCAATTATCATTGCATAAACTGGCTCCATATCATTCTGTTTTCTCTTAGCTAGAGATGGCCAATCACACTGCAACAAAAAGTGAAGAAAAGATTTATTAGAAGAAGGTTTATTAGAAATCAGATATTCTAAAGTAGAATTCTGTGGCATATATTTTTTTGTTATTTATATTAATAGGTATTATAAATGCAAAAGTGTGGATGGATGTTTGTTACTCAATCACACCAGAACAGCTGAACGAGTCTGGATGAAATTTGGCACAGGGATAGATTATAGTCTGGAATTAGCACATAGGCTACTTTTTATCCCGGCAAATTAAAGGGTTCATGCAGGAAGCAAAAAACCTCAATCCATGCAGACGAATTTGCGGGCATCAGCTAGTATGCAATAATTACTAATACATATGTTTAGGCTCAACTGGGAGTTGACCCAAGCACAAAGAAGTTTTCTCATAATTTTTCAAGTTGATATGTATTCTATCAGAACTAGCTTTGTTGTACAGCATTGACAATATAATGATAATGATGCAATTATATTTAGTGCCAGATAAAGTTTTCTTATTAATTATATATTAATATTAATAATAGGTATGGATTACCAATAAGTCCAAGGATTGACTTTTTGAGAAACTAGAGACTTGTATAGGCTACTTTGTTCCGCAAAATCGAATTTTCCACAAGATTTAAAAAGCTACTTATAAGCGCTATATCTAAAGTACCTTCTAGTATACACTATGAATTCAAGATATTTACCTGTATTTGAGTAACATAGTAGATAAGGTATTCACAGTAGAAATAAATAAGAACAATGCCGACCAATAACTTCGTAAAAGTGTTATTTATTATGGAATAACGCCATCTTTTCACATAAACTGGCATCTTATCACCATATTCGGAAATATTTTGATAGAACTTGAAATTAATCGAATATATACAGACAAATTCATCTAATTTTTTCTTAGAATTTACAAAATTAAAAATCCAAAATTTTAAATAATTTTAATCACAAAAAAACAACAACATTAACTTGAACAGCTGTTTTTGACATTTTTTTTATTAACTGGCTTTATGGCTCCGGGTCCCAGCCTTTCTGAGCTTGAACTTACAAGTCTCTATGAATGTAAAAAATTAGTAGAGACAGCAAGTCTCATACATTTTAAAACTACAATCTTTGGTCTTTAGGTCACAAAACAATCCATATTTATAAAGTTTAATCATAATTTATAAAAAAATCACAATCCCTGTTTTTTTAGGTCGGTGATCACAATCAGGATCAGTTCGGTTCGGTTTCGATATCGGCAATTTCCCCCTCGATACGATAGTTTAAGTCACCGTAAGATTGTAAAAACCGTTAGATTATAATCTAACTCGCGAAATCGCAAAGTGTCGAAAGATTACAATTTAACGCATTATTTTCCTGATTATTATAAGTCGAACCCTAACCTAACCTACATGAAACAGACAAGAAAACGTAAATACAATGAATGTTTCAAAAATTGACACTGATAACATTAAACGGTTCACAATCTTTAGACAGTTTACAATTTCATTAGAATAAAATCTAACAGTTGCTTTGAAGATTCTGAATCGAGGGGCAGGATCGATCACATTTTTAGTCACAAAAACAACACAAAAGTTTACATCGGTTGATTATTCGCTCTTTTTGTTGTTTTCATTAATTCTAAATATCTTGAGCACCAGGAATTACTCGGAAGAATTTTTCATGAGTTAATAAGCTGTGAAGAGTATCAGAAATTTTAAACAGCTTTCTCTCCTTATCTGCTCTTTGTGCATACTGAGTGGGCGCAGAATTGGGATATTTGCTTGCCTGGTATAAAAAGGTATCATTATTATTTTGAAGAGTGTCTAGAGCAACCCTTCGAGCAACCACTGTGCAACCATCCATCCGATGGTTATTTTATTATTTTTTGTCTGTACTGAAATTTGTCAAAAACAGCCGATATTGTCATTTGTCAGTCTTCTGTCAACCTTCAAAAATTTGTTTTTGTTTGCTGTTTGCCTTTACCATTCCTTCCACAATATTACATTTGCTTTGATATTGGATCATTTCCCCTAATTTTATTGCGGAACAAATGAATCTAAAATTATCTCATTTTGTGTAATGCCGGCTTAAATCAAACAAAGATGACCGTGCACTGGAGTGAGGAGATTATGAAATGGGAATATAGGGAGTTGCAAGCCACGGCTATGTCGGTGGATTACTCGGGTAACAACGTGCTGTTGGCTGGACGCAGATGGCTCGCGATAAAACACATCGGCGTGGACGACGTTCCCACAGAAATTGTGAAAAAGTACCCGCGGCACAGTAAATATGACGCCGCTGGCGCAGAGTGGTGCCAGACCTATCCTGGACAAAAACTTTGTGCGATTGCCGTAAGATAATTTTTTTGATAATTTTGAGATGACTACAGTATATAGTATTTAAAAAAAGCAATATTTAATTTAGCCTAGGCTAAAAATAATTAAATAGGATATTACCTATATTCAACATACTTAATATTTCACCAATCATGAAGGGGATTTATTCATAAAAATAATATAAAACTCAGCTTTAACAAAGCTTAGGCTCAGCTAAAATTGGTTCCTATAATAACTTCCTACTGCTATAAAACCTCAGGTGCCTTTGGTCAGTTATTAGTTAAAATTATCATGGAGTATACTGTGATTATGCTCACATATTCTGCAAACTTAATACTTAGGCCCGCTTGCAAAAACGCCAGGTTATCCTTTTAACCCAGAGTTAGCTGCTACTTCAACAAAATTTAAACTTACTGGATTAAAATGCTGTTCAATAAAAACTGAACCAATATGTACTATCTATGAACTTTATGTCTTACTAGTGGGCCTGGGAAAATGATGTCCTGCCCTGAACCTAGAACCAGATTGCAGGGCCACCTATCGAATCCAAATGTGAATCAAAACCATCCCAGGACCGACAAAAAATTTCATGAAAATTGGTCCAGTTATTTTTGAGTTTTGATGAGTTCAAGACTTCACAGCAATTGACTTTTTTATTTATATAGATAAATTTTTGTAGTCAGCTACGTTAATAGTTATGGATGCACAACTAGTCATACTGTTTATAATATATAAAAACTAGTAGCTTGATAACTAGTTTAGGTACCAATACTATATATATGTGGTTAGTGAGTAACACAGAAATAATATTTGCTGCTAGAATGCTCACTCAACAGAAACTTTGTCAGACCAATTAAACCATAGTAGGTAAGCACTCCCAATATATTTCCTCAATGTAGTGAGTACTAGAGTTGTTACGGAACCTCGCCTCCGTTAACCTCCGCATCCGCCGAGGCAAAGCCCCTTAACCTCCTCATCCTCCTCTGCTTCTGCTAAGAACACCTACGTTCCAACCCTAGAGAGTACTATTGAATTTATTTTATATTTTAGAGCAATCAACATGTGGACGTGTATGAGTGGAGGGCTGGCAATGACTTGATGTGTATATGCTCCTTGCGCGGTCATACCAGGGTTGTGAGCGACACACACTTCCATAGACAAGATCACAACTTGATAGCTACATGCTCGATAGACACTTTCACTTATTTGTGGGATTTGAGAGATACCAGGAAACCTGTGGTTTCTTTATCTGCTGTAGGTAAGGTTTATTTTTCATATATATTTGAATTTTATAAAGTATGGATTTCAAATGTTCCACAATGACCAGGTCCTACTCTGTTATATAAAGTTTCGAAAAATTAAAAAATGTGAATTAAAAATCCAGCCTTATTTCTTGTGTACATTATAATGGGAACTGCATATTTCAGCTTTCTAGATCCAAGGGTATGTGGTGGACATTGATCTTTATCTCTTTATTGTATGAAATTATAACTTAAAACTATTTTCAGCTGGTGCATCACAAGTACAATGGAATAAAGTAGCATCCCACTTGGTAGCCACAGCGCATGATGGTGATATAAAAATTTGGGATTACCGCAAAAGCTCTTCCCCTCTCCACTACATTTCTGCCCACCTTTGTAAGATACACGGTGTTGACTGGAGTCCACACCATGAGTATCAGCTAGTTACTTCTAGTCACGATGGAAGTATTAAGTACTTTGATATCCACAGTGCTAGACGACCAGAGAATGTTATAATGACAAACTTTCCTGTATGGAGAGCAATTTATACTCCATTTGGTAGTGGGCTTTTGACTATTGGAGTTGGTTGGGGTGGATTACCTAGAGTTGAACAAGCTGGGGTAATAGGTATTTGGATTGGAGGTACGTTAACTCACAGACTAGTGGGGCATACAGATACTGTTCAGACAATGGTGTGGAGACCGAACACACTTCCTTCAAATTACCAGTTGGTGACGTGGGGAAGAGATCAGACACTAAGGCTGTGGAC
Source organism: Erebia palarica (assembly GCA_964035005.1). Taxonomy (NCBI): domain Eukaryota; kingdom Metazoa; phylum Arthropoda; class Insecta; order Lepidoptera; family Nymphalidae; genus Erebia; species Erebia palarica. The sequence goes on along the minus strand of OZ035985.1, from coordinate 33,547,510 downwards.
AATGCATCCGTCTTTACTTAAAATGTGTTCACACTATTTACCTGATGATACGGAAAGTGATGACAATAATAGTGATAGTAAGTTTTACTTATTTTACTTGCATAGCGAAAGTTGATTGCATAAGGGGTTAGAATATTAAGTTTGTACAAACAAGTCAGAATCGAACATATAAATTCATACGCGCGACATGCATCAATGTAGGAGGTTTAAACCAAAATGTATTATTTATTATATCTTTGTCTAAAACTGCTAAATTTAATGGCTCAATTTCTTAACTTAAGTATGCCTCTTTATAAACCAAATTCTACCATTACCAAATTACCAAATATGAATTATCCGTACTTACTAATATTATAAATGCGAAAGTGTGTCTGTCTGCTACGCTTTCACGGCCCACCTGTTCAACCTATATTGATGAAATTTGGCACAGGGATAGTTTGTATCCCGGGGAAGGACATAGGCTACTTCTTATCCCGGAAAATTAAGTAGTTCCTAGGGGAATTGAAAAAACTTAATCCACGTGGACGAAGTCGCGGGCATCATCTAGTCATTTATATGCTGATTGTAGATAAGTACATAAAAAGTTTGTTACAATCATTGTAGTTTAGTTCTGAACTAAAATAACCTCTGATAAGGAGGTTGCAAAAACCTTCGAAAAGTTTTTCCATTACGTTCCATTTTTCTTTAAACGACTACCTGAAAAAAGGAGTATATTGTTTTCAGGGTTCATGTATGTATGTGTGTATGTATGTGAGTTTGTATATTCCACCATAACTTCTATACGCCTGAACCGATTTTGATGAATGGGGTATCTTTAGAATCCCTAGCTTATTCCGGGTGACATAGATTAGTAAAATTTAAAAAAAGAATGATGGGGTAACCATGGTCCCACATGTTGTTGACAGACTTGCTTAACTCCTCACCTACCGCAGCTCAGAGTAATGTTAATAACAATGTTAAAGAGTGCAATGCTTCATTTGAATTTAAATATTAATGCATTAGATATTATTAAAAATTTCAAGTTGTTAAAATTGAAAAACACCGGGGACCTATGGGGTATCTCCGTTAAAGTAATATCAAACATCATTAGCGATATATCGCCCCTTACCTAGCTGTATTTTTAGTGAATGTGTTGTCTTAGGTACATTTCCAAACCTAATGAAACATGGTAAACTCATTCCTCTATTTAAGTCGGGCAACAAAAACGACCCATTACAATTACAGACCCATTTCTATTTTACCAACTCTCAGTAAGGTCTTTGAAAAATTAATTTTGAGCCAATTAATGAATCATTTTAACGGCAACAACTTACTTCCCGAGTCGTACGGTTTCACTAAAGGTCGAAACAATCCTCGGTGTGGTCGAGAGTAGATACGCTTTTATAACATGGTTCCCAAATAGTTTCTAGATTTACCATTACATCAATTTAAAGACTGTGTTAAACAGCTTTTGTTAAGTCGAGGTTATTACACTATCGATGATTTTATTAATGACAAAGTTGCATGGAAGCAACCGGCCTCGCATCCAGTGACCCACAAGTCAGTGTAAAACTTGTAACGTAATGTTATAGAACAAAGTTCTATTGTTTACTTATTGTAACCTTTTTGTTTTTTAATAAAAGAGCTAATGCTGAGATTTTTGCCAGCTCTTCTCAGTAGAATCTGCTTTCCGAACCAGTCTTAACGTATCATAAGTGACACTAGTTGTCCTACATGAAATAAATAAATCATATATCATTTATCAGAAGCACAATCATATACCTATATAGTGTTATTTATCTTTTATATATATAATTCTACTGTACGTGTATGTCACTGAACTCCTCCTAAACGGCTGGACCGATTTGAATGATTTTTTTTGTATGCGTTTGGATGGCGCCCTGGATGGTTTAGATTCACAAATCAGCCCGGCAGATGGCGCTGCAGTCGGTATCATGCAGGACAACGTCACAATATAATATGTCGGGTCCGCTAGTAAATTATATATTTTCAACAGATAGTTATGCTTCAACTGCTAGCTCAACGACTGACCTATCGGTGTGTGATTCAAAAGGGCAGGATATTCAAATGGTATGTTAATTTTCACATAATTATAATATTCACTGAAAAACATTTTAAAGTGTGTATGTTTTGTTGGTTTGTCCTTCAACCACGCCGCAACGGAACAACGGATCGAAAAAAACTTAAACCACGCGGCAGAAGTCGTGGGCATCAGCTAGTTAGAAATTTTATTTGAAGAAGTTAATAAAAATATTAGAATAATAAGACATTAAAAACTTCTTTGACAGAATAAAATTGTGCACAAAACACCTACCTCAATAGATGAAGAGTTCGAATCTATTCGTGAGATGGCGAATATTGAAGTGACAGATATGAATATTGAGACCAGAACTTGTCAGATACATTCAGAACGCAACGGTTACACTGCCAACCTTCAAGTTACTTTTCCGAGGAATGTTACAGAACAGACTATACCTAAGTTCTCTTGGTTGTCTGGTACTAACGTGGATAGCGCGACCACCATTAAAATACTACAAGCTATCAACAGAACTGCGCACCGCAAGAAGAAAGAAGGTCATAGATGTTTGTTACATTGCTTGAAAACTTTAGCGACATCCATTGACGAGGTATTTCTAACGTCTATATATTATTATACTACAATAACATTGCTTTATTCCTATAATTACAGTTCTCTTAATCCATTCACCAAAACCATTTCTTTGGACCTAATTGATACTTATAAAACCGCCTTTCCAAACCCTAAAAACCTCTATGATCTTTTCCAACCTGGTAATCTCCAAAATCTTTCCCAAACCTTAAAAATTATCACGACTCCTACCTATTAAATCTCTCATCGTTAAGGCAGCGTTCCTAAGAAACGTTTTTGTTCGATCGTTTTTTCTCCGACTTTGCAAATCCGACTACCACAAAAAAGTCTCTTAATTTTTCGAGTTAATATATAGCCTATGACACTCACAAATGATGTGGCTTTCTATTGGTAACAGAATTTTCGAAATCGGTTCAGTAGATCCAGAGATTACCCCCTACAACGTCACAAACTCACAAACTATACCTCTTTATAATATTAGTATAGATAAATCTGCCAGAGTTACAATCAATACAAAAACTGGAAGTGCCAAAAAAATGATTGCTTATAAAAATTACCCCAAAAATAATATAGTAATAGCTAATTTTGTACTTTATGAAGAGTATTAATAAAATAGTACAAGCTATCAACAGAACTGTGCACCGCAAGAAGAAAGAAGGTCATAGATGTTTGTTACATTGCTTGAAAACTTTAGCGACATCCATTGTTTACTCAGATTCCAGTGAAATCCAGCGACGATTCGGATTCGATGAAATCAAGCCAACGCAGCCAATCGGAGAGCGAAAACGCTGGCGATTCCTGCATTCCATTCCCCAGAACGTGCGGGGCTAAATGGTGTGGAGTTAGTACTTTGGTAGTGTTCAACCGGCCCGCAAACGCGAGACGGCTATCCCTGAAACATGAAGCCGGAACCCCGCGGTCTATGTCGTCGTTATCTCTGACGCCGGCGTTGTTTGGAGCGGGTTACACTTCGGTGTCACCGCACGCGACCACTACGCCGTCGCCCACCAATGCGTCTGGGTTCCCTCAACTACATCACAGGCACGCGTCGAATTCTATTACGACTTTCTACTTTCAGGATCGATGGGTGAGTTATTTTTGCAACTTTGAATTTTTTTTTTTTCATTTTAGCATGTTTCTTCAATGATTAATGGGCGAATATGGGATTGGCGTTCCATAGTACACGTTCTCAGGTTGGGTGCGAAGAACTATGGAAGGCAAAACCAAGAGTTACTTATTTTTTGTACACACTCAACTCGCACTTTGTGCAACTTTCTTTTTTTTTTACCCAGTAATAGGGATGATCAATCAATCAATCAAATCAGCAACTCTTTGACAAACTAAAGAACGCGCTTCTAGTATGCAAGTTTGTATGAAATACATAGTTGTGACGTCATCAATTTTCAACGCACTTTTTCTTTAATAGATAGTTTGTAATGGTTATCAAAATTAAACCTAACTGAGGATGTGAATTTTAGGTCTTTTGGACGACTATCTATTTAATTTAATTTAATTTATTTGAACTACCAACAGAATTACAAGTAGTAGGAATACAAAATGTTGAATGGCTTAGGCAATAGGTAACAAGCAATTCAATTTATAGGTAGTTACATCATGCACATAGGAAAAGTCGTACATAACTGACACAAGAATACATTGGGGAATTATTAATAAATAATTAAGATTACTAATACAAGACTAAAAAATTAATGAAAATAACTATCAATAAGTAATTATATAACATTCATTTTAACTACTGTTTAAAAAAAAACTGGATAAAAAGTAAGAAAATTGGATGTATATAATTTATAATACAGGGTTGAGAAAAAAACAAAGAGGATCATCAATAGTCAAGTGATTTGAGTAGTTTGACTTTGAATTTCTGTAGTTTTCCACAAAACAAATCAATGGAATTGTATTTAATAATAATCAGTAAGATATAGGTAATTTATTTTTGATATAGGCACCATCTCTATTATTTTCAACAGAAAATGAGTGTATGATGGTATGTGCAGAAAGCGCAGAGCCGGCGGGCGGGCAGCATGCGCAGTCGCGGCAGTATCTCGGGCTGCACGCCGCCGCGCGTGGTGCTGTACGCCGCGGCCAGCCTCTTCCCGCTCAACAGGACGCTGGCCGAGAAGTACTGCATCAACGCCGACAACCCTGTCGGTGAGTTGAGTCACAGAGCGCAGTGCCGGCGGGCGGGCAGCATGCGCAGTCGCGGCAGTATCTCGGGCTGCACGCCGCCGCGCGTGGTGCTGTACGCCGCGGCCAGCCTCTTCCCGCTCAACAGGACGCTGGCCGAGAAGTACTGCATCAACGCCGACAACCCTGTCGGTGAGTTGAGTCATAGAGCGCAGTGCCGGCGGGCGGGCAGCATGCGCAGTCGCGGCAGTATCTCGGGCTGCACGCCGCCGCGCGTGGTGCTGTACGCCGCGGCCAGCCTCTTCCCGCTCAACAGGACGCTGGCCGAGAAGTACTGCATCAACGCCGACAACCCTGTCGGTGAGTTGAGTCACAGAGCGCAGAGCCGGCGGGCGGGCAGCATGCGCAGTCGCGGCAGTATCTCGGGCTGCACGCCGCCGCGCGTGGTGCTGTACGCCGCGGCCAGCCTCTTCCCGCTCAACAGGACGCTGGCCGAGAAGTACTGCATCAACGCCGACAACCCTGTCGGTGAGTTGAGTCACAGAGCGCAGAGCCGGCGGGCGGGCAGCATGCGCAGTCGCGGCAGTATCTCGGGCTGCACGCCGCCGCGCGTGGTGCTGTACGCCGCGGCCAGCCTCTTCCCGCTCAACAGGACGCTGGCCGAGAAGTACTGCATCAACGCCGACAACCCTGTCGGTGAGTTGAGTTACAGAGCGCAGAGCCGGCGGGCGGGCAGTATGCGCAGTCGCGGCAGTACCTCAGACTACAGTTCTGGAGAAATGTCGGGAATATGTTCCTGTATGTTTCAGGAATTTTAGAGTTTTTGGAGTTTTTTAAGTTTGTAACTCTTCAACTGCTTTAGGTCTCGCTCAAATCGTCAGATTATTTGAATGTACACTTTTCAGCATGTAATTAACTCGCTCTACCTTAATCTGACGTGCTCGAGTATTTCTGATGATCGATTTTATTTATCAAATATTCTGATCTGAGACAGACCCACCAATATACAGGGTTCATATGGTGAATGTACTCTAGGGTCCAAAGAATCCCCCGTTATATTAATCTGCCGCGCAGGAGTAAATCCAAAAATACCCTCTTGGGCTCTCCTACTACTATCAGTAGGAGAGCCCAAGTTTAGTAGGACAGCGTCGATCAGCGTAACTATTTGTCTCTGCCACAGATATGTGCGAGAAGAATGCCAAAGTAGCGTCAGAGGAAGGCGAAGGGGAGCTATCCCACGCGTGGGGCCTGGCCGCGTTGGCTGCGCGGGCGCTGGCGGCGCGGCCGAGCGATCACCTCATGTCTAGTGAGGAGAGCATGGGCTGGGCCGGACATCCGCTTTGCTGCAACCTCGTACAAGCTTTGTAAGTTTGTTTATGGTCCCACAAAACTTATTTGACCCGGTGACGGCGTCGCTGTTATCACATTTAAAGTTGATAGTACCTGGGTGACCGAGCTGTGCTCGTTTTTTCTTTTTTTTTGGTAAATTGTATTTTTTGGAAATTATATTTAAATACAAATTACATACTGATGAAATATGAATAATATTTTTCTACATAATAATAAAAAAATATGAACTGGTTATTTAAATAAAAAATCACGAGTGCAATTGGGGTCCCAATAATAGTTTTTCTCACAAAGGACTTGAAAAAAAAGGGGAAAAAATAATCGGACCTGGAGACATCTGGACTCGAATCGGGGTCTTCTGGTTTCTGGGCAGCCTCAATTCCCACCTGAGCTATTATAATCTTGTAGATAGTAGCGAAATTTACCGTCGTATTCTAATGATATTTGTAGCTGTTTTTCATTGCCTGAAAACACGGATAAAACGACATTTTCCAAAAATAAATCCTATAGCTAGATCGATTTATCGCCCCCGAAACCCCCTTGCTTACTAAATTTCATGAAAATCGTTTTAGCCGTTTCCGAGATTCAGTATATATATATATACAAGAATTGCTTGTTTATAGGTATTAGATATTAAAAATAAAACTAAAAGTAAACATTCATAAAAATTTGTTCTAATAATGGCCACTGGGCCAAATAAGTTTGTGGGACTGATTCATCTACTTCTTTTCAGAACTTTTTTCCATATTTTCTGATCTATTGATATTGGCAGGGTCAAAACAAGTAGAATATGAGACCTCCTATATGTCCTATATGAATAAAACAAATTCAGTATTTTCAAATCGAGAATTATTGACGTCATGTTCAACCAATAGAGGTCCACATCTCAAGACAAAGTCTTTGGTATAGACTTCCAGGTCTAGATCCAGCGGCTCCCTGCGACTTTCGTCCATGTAAGGGGGATCTGCCGACGATTTTCTGATCGCTATTATAGTTACATTGGTGTTTGAATGTCTATCGGTTATTCGAACTACTAGTGGGTATGTGCTCCGCCCATTAGTTCAGCTTCACAACCCATTGCATTATATCGGTAACTCAAGCTCTTCTACGGAACCCAATTGTCTAAGCAAATCGTAATCAACTGATAGCTTAAAACGTATAACTCGAACTGTTTAATCAGTTCACTAGCGAATGCCCGCGACTTCGTCTGTGTGGATTGAGATTTATTGGTTCCCGCGGGAACTCTTTAATTTTCCGGGATAAAAAGTAGCCTAGCTATTCGAGACTACAATCTATATTTGTGTCATATTTCAGCCATATCCGTTCAGCTAACGTTTGGGGCGTGATTGAGTACAAACATGCATACATCCATCCAAACTTTCGCATTTATAATATCAGTTCATACATGCTTTTTGACGTACTATGAACTATATATGAACTACGATTAAACATTATTCGCATTAAAAGTTTAACATACGACTACGATTTCCTTACAAAAACCGGGGTATGATCCCCTCATATCTGATTTGATAACATATTATCATTATTAGTATTATCCGAGTATCTTGCGATATTTGGCTCGTTCTAAATCCTGTATGTATTTTTACGTTAGAACCTTCGAATCGCGTTGTCTATCGAGTGACGTGGTGGGTTGAAGTCTTCGATCCTGATCTTTTTAACATCGCAGTGCCATAGTTAATTTGTTTTTGTTCTAGAATATCGCATTACGCTAAATCGTCAGATCTGCAAATGGCGGCGATGTTAACCTGTGCGTTTTCTGTGTTCAACGACGCGAGCAACTCCAGCTCACAGTCTATCATTAGTACATCCAGTTATGTAAGTAGTTCCATAAATTCCTGATTTAAATATTTCTATTTTGTTGACATTCGACCGTGCAGTGATTGAGTGCAGTTTATACTGTGGACTATAGCTCTTGAAAAAGTTGTTATTAAATTGGTCGGGGAGTTTTGTGGCGACTACTACCTATAAAGCATTGCTTATTCTAAAGGCTTATTATATTCCGTGATATAAATAATATTAATTTGTATCATCTGGCTGCGGTAATTGAAAATTCTGTACATTTTCCTTGCACAGAATTCAATAAAATCTGTAAAACCTCAAATTTTGTTGAGCAAGCTTCCTACCAGGTAGGTATTTTCTGACTTTTGTCAAGTTACTCGCTAAAAGCTAAAATACTTGTCCTAAAATACCTGGGCCTTATAAAGTAAAAATTATTGCATGTCTTGTATGAACTTAACGATCGCAGTTATCTCTGACTGGTTTACACTCTTCTGGGGTCATATTGTTTCATTAATGTTGACTTTGTGTTTTAGAATTTAATCCTTATTTTGGGAATGTCAAGGTATGTGACATCAAACTGTCATTTTGAGTAATATAGCTTAGGTATTGCTTTAAGCGTAGGCGGTATGATCAAAATCCACTTTCGCAGCAAGAATACCATAAATTAAGTCAATCACAACAATTGAGACTGTAACAATGATTGATGCAAGTTTTACTTAATAATACCACTTCACTGTTTTATAGGCCTATTACACTGCACTTTTCACAGGAACCCTTACACTTGAATCAATGTAGTGTAATAAGGTTTAAGGAGAAAGGGTCACTAAATTGGTTCTTATTGCTGTGTAATAAGCGACGCTCTATCTAGCGGTCACGCCTACCCTTAACACAGAGCCCTGTGGAAACTGCAGTGTAATAGTCCTATTACAATCTTATCTTACTAATATTATAAATGCGAAAGTTTGGATGGATGTATGGATGTTTGCAGTGTAATAGGCCTATTAATTGATGCAAGTAATACCACTTCACTGTTTGAAATCGAGTTCAATTGTCTTAGGGTAACGGTAACAACACATCGCCGTACAACACAATAACCCAATACAGCGAAATCAGCGCCGACGGTTGGACCCTGCCCGTCATAATCCGGAGTCTTAATAATAACACTTCACTGTTTGAAATCCAGTTCAATTGTTTTAGGGTAACGGTAACAACACATCACCATACAACACAATAACCCAATACAGCGAAATCAGCGCCGACGGTTGGACCCTGCCCGTCATACTCCGGAGTCTTAATAATAACACTTCACTGTTTGAAATCCAGTTCAATTGTTTTAGGGTAACGGTAACAACACATCACCATACAACACAATAACCCAATACAGCGAAATCAGCGCCGACGGTTGGACCCTGCCCGTCATACTCCGGAGTCTTAATAATAACACTTCACTGTTTGAATCCAGTTCAATTGTTTTAGGGTAACGGTAACAACACATCACCATACAACACAATAACCCAATACAGCGAAATCAGCGCCGACGGTTGGACCCTGCCCGTTATACTCCGGAGCAACTCGTGCTCTGAAGCGGAGAATCTAAACACTGAGTACAGTGTCACTAAGTCCGAGCCGGCGTCCTCGTGTGTCATAGACGAGGCGACGGTACATCTGTACCACTGCTTCAAGCGAGCGTACGCGGATGTGTTGCACCGATGGCAGCTTCTGTATAAAAGGACGGAGGTGAGCCCATACTTTAATCTTTACAAGCAAATAGGTGATACACACAATAGATACACTAGAAACCGCCATAAGCTAGTAACAGCGTCGTATCGTGTGCGCAAGGTGCAGAAATTCTTTGTGGGGTCGAGTGTACGCTTTTATAACATGGTTACCAAAGAGTTTCTGGATTTGCCATTACATATATTTAAAGACTGTGTTAAACGGCATTTTTAAGTCGAGGTTTTACACTATCGATGATTTTGTTGATGATGACAAAATTGCATGGAAGCAACCGTCCTCGCATTCAGTGACCCACAAGTCAGTGTAATACTTGTAACGTATGTGTTGTGTTGTCTACATATTGTAACCTTTTCTTTTCTATGAAAAGAGCAACTGCTGAGTTTCTTGCCGGCTCTTCTCAGTAGTTGTTCTTCATAAGAATTTTGATAAGAATATACAATTTTACTTTTCGATTGAACAGTTTAGTATAAACGATAAATGATTTATTTATTTCATGTAGGACAACTTGTGTCACTTATGAAACGTTAAGACTCTGCCTCTACCACCACCATACTCTAAGCAATGACAGTTCGATAGACGATATTAAGTCTAATGAAGCTAGGATAGAAGAGCTAGGAACAGGATTTCACGTCTGTTGGATGGTTCTCTATTTCATCACAAAATTTTACGGTCATAGGAAACGTTCTAATAGGCATGATGACTAATTTTGAAAAATGGTCAGATTATGTGCGGAAGTATATCTATTATTTCGAAAAAATATATTATTTCAGCAGAAAAGTTAGGTTTGGTAGATAAAATTGGCATTTGAAATTTAAATTTTACAATTCACGTCAAAACGCTCGCAGGTGTCATGGCGCCGTTTGTGACGTCACTATTGTTTTTACCAATGCACTCTGTGCAGTGTGCAGTAAACAATAGTGTGATTGTCGAAGCTCGAAAACAAACAATTGTGACGTCATTCGCTTCTTGGTGTTTAATCCATTATGGCGGATTGGTGTATTTTATCACTATAACTGCCTCGTTGGTCTAGTGGTTGGCATGTTCGGCTGCGGCCGACGAGGTCCCGGGTTCGAGTCCCGGGTCGGGCCATAACAAGTATTGGGTTTTTCTGACCAGAAATTCTCAGTACTAGTCCGGAGTTAGGAAGTTGCCCAGTGTTTCACCCCCGTGCCTCGGAGATCACGTTAAGCCGTCGGTCCCGGTTATTATCACTAAGATTATAATAGTCGTTAAAGCCCGCCAACCCGCATTGGAGCAGCAGCAGTGGGACGTTAATGGGCTGTAGTGGTGGTGGTGGTGGTGTATTTTATAGATTTATTTTATCAAAATAAATAGCAATCTCACTCGAAATAGAAAACAAGTGAAATTAATTTAACGAATTAAAAAATACGACTGCCCTGCCATATTATTTTTGGAGTTTACTATTGGCATATAGCCTTTGGAATCTTATTCACATTTTTTATTAAATGATATTTTTTTGTGAATCACTAAATATTGAACTATTGTGTTATATATTTTTGGAATCTACTCATCATTTTCTAGATGATGATTATATAAAGTTAATTTTATTTTCGATTCTTTTTTCAATTTTGGTCTTTAATACGGGACCATGGTCACCCCCATCAAATTTTTTTTTAAAATTTTACTAGCCTATGTCACCCGGAATAAGCTGGGGATTCTAACGATATCTCATTTATCAAAATCGGTTCAGGCGTATAGAAGTTATGGTGGAATATACAAACTCACATGCATACATACATACATACATACATGAACCCTGAAAACAATATATTCCTTTTTTCAGGCAGTCGTATAAAAAATACGTTTTTTATAATCCATGAATCCTATTTCATTAGATAAACTCATAATTTCATCGATCCTCGGTTACTGTCATCATGTCTATTTTTTTTTTGTTTTTTTTTAACCACTACAAGTTAGCCCTTGACTTATTCGACGATAACATCTCCTGACAGGTAATGAAGCTAGTGCGGGGCAGGTGGGCGGGCGCGGGCGCGGGTGCGGGCGCGGGGGAGGGGGAGGCGGCGTGGGAGTGCGCGTGGTGCGGGCGCACGGTGCGCGGCGCGGCGTGCGCGGCGTGCCGGCGGCTCGCGCTGCGCTGCGCGGTGTGCGGGCGCGGCGTGCGCGGGCTGGCCGTCGCCTGCGCGCTCTGCTCGCACGCTGCGCACGCGCAACACATGGTCGCCTGGTGAGCACTTGTGCGCCTATTGGCCGAACGGTTAAATAGATTATACAGGTTCGGAACTAGGTCGACTGCGGATCACGAAGTCCTGGGTTCGATCCCCGGTCGGGCATAAAAATTTTTAGGTATTGGGTTTTTCAATTATGAAATTCTCAGTGCCAGCCCGGAGTTGGAAGTTGGCGGTGTTCCACCCCCGTGCCTCGGAGAGCGCGTTAAGCCGTCGGCAGTGGCGTGCACAGGGTTTGAAGCTAGTGTAGGCATTGGTAGGTCAAAATACCTATTTACTAACTGTCTTGATAAAAAATGAGAATTGACGTATTTCCTCTTGGGTTAAGCAGTGCTTTTATGCCTCTATGAACTGCACGCCACTGACCGTCCGCGTCGGTCCCGGTTATTATCACTAACATGATAATAGTCGTTAAAGCCCGCCAACCCGCATTGGAGCAGCGTGGTAGGTGTTAGCTCCTAATTCCCTCTCTCCTATGAGAGTGGAGGCCTGTGCCCAGCAGTGGGACGTTAATAGGCTGTAGTGGTGGTAGGTACGGAACCGCAACCGTGTCGTTATCTATTGAGTGATATTTCTCTTAGACGGTTTTTTTTCATATACAACACATCAATCTATTTAGAAATAAATTGCTTTATCACCAAGGAAATTTTATTAAGATAAAATTATTTTTTTACAGTACGGTTTTTGGTTGCATAGTTTATGAGATAATGTAAAATATCAAATACGCGAGACAATTATATTAATGTTGGCCCAACGCGACCGTGTCGGTCGCTGTCGGGAAAGGGGCGTGGCCTATTACGTCTACGAGGTTGGTAGCCACGCGGCTTATAGGCCTATTACACAGCACTTTTCACAGGGACCCTTACACTTGAATCAGTGTAGTGTAATAAGATTTAGGGAGAAAGGGTCCCTACATTGGTCCTTATTGCTGTGTAATAAGCGACGCTACTAGCGGCCACACCCGCCCTTAGCACAGGGCCCTGTGAAAAGTGCAGTGTAATAGGCCTTTTCACCACGGAATACTTTATAGTACCTTTCAGCTACAGAATAACCACTCTGCAAAGACGTTTGAATAAATAGCGACTCTTGTGTCAGCGTGGTAGATACGTAGGAGTTCTTTATAGTGATCTCGGAGCCTCCCAATATGCAGAGGGTGACCACCGAGGGGGTTTTAGTAGGTACAAATCCTACATAACCCGACTTCTCCCCCAGAAGTTGGGTATCTTAGGTAGAATTTCCCCTCGAAAAAAAAATACGCGGCCATGCGCTGCGCTGTTTAGATTTATTATTCATACATTATTTAATCTTTACAGAGCCATTTCATTTTGGTATAAACATAAACTCGATTGAGTTTTACAAGATAGTAGTACTATTTTATACAGGGTTAATTTAATTTTTCAGTATTATGTAGAGAACAATACTGTCTATCTTGGAGCAGTCAATTAATTTTTTTTTTTGTTCTTAAAAATATGTTATTTCTCAGAACAGAAGCAAAAATTGTTCATTATTAAGTACAGAATAAGTTTTTAAATTAACCCTGGTGACTAACAACTAGAACGCTTACTCTGTACTCGTGCCGAAAAGGCGGTCTCAAAGCGGTCGTGCTATATATCCGAGAGGAACACCAACTCATAGAAGTGTTCTATGTCGAGACTGTTTTTTCGTACAACAATTGGTAATGCAAAAATAACTTTATGCCCGATCAATAAAGTTTATTTTTACATAATTTTTAAACCACGGTAAGCACTCCCGATATATTTTCACCAAGTTTTGAACACAATATGTTTCGAAGGCTTTCCGACGATTCCACGTAAATCGTACACATTTGTTTGCAAACATTTTCTGTGTGTGTCTGTGAAGCCAGTGTGGCTACGCTGTCGCATTTCCACTGCTAGAATAAGTGTGTGAACAGGAGTTCACAGTTGTGTGTGAACATCGAGACATTTTGTTAATTTCTGCTGATGCGATTCCACCAAGAGAAACATTTATGTTCACTGTTGGAATCGCACCATAAGTTAGTGCGTTTAGTGTAAAATAAACTTTAGCATTGTTCTAAATAATAATTTTTGAATAGTTTAAACACCAGTTGCGTATCAGGTGATTAAATTAATGTTTTTGACTCTAACCTTATCCAATATCCATGGAGGTATGGATACTGAATTGCGCAACGCTGAGCAATCTGAATACCCACTTATTTATTTGACTTACCTTAATCAGCTGATCGAAACGGATCTTAGAATTGCATTTTTTAATCCAAAAATCATTTCAGGTTCGCTCAACACGACACGTGTCCTGCCGGGTGTGGTTGCAAATGTATCATAGAAGGAAACTCACTATGGAAGGGAGTCAAGTACGGTTGAGACGATGTCATGAATAGGGCTTTCTGAAACGGGCATTTTGTCGCTTTAAATGTGATCTTAAAATATTGTAAGACATTTATAGTAATTATATGGATTTTAATATAATTTTTTAATTAGTTTTAAGTATAAAGACTGCCGCTTTTATACAGAATAGAATAAATGAAAATACATTTGAACATTTTATGGAGCTTTATTCAACAAACTTTCTTAAATCACATTTTTATTTAAAAAAAAAACAACAGTGCACTTTAATATCATATTTTGTGAGTTTAAAATAATGGGGTCTAAGCTAAAATTACACTAACCTAAATGAGTTACCTCAGTCTCGTTGCAGCATTTGAGAAAACTGCCCTATTTTTACAGGATTCTAAAATTCAATGATTTTTGTAGGAACTAAAAATGTTGAGTATGTCCTACTCCTGTCAATACTGGATTGCTACTATTTTTTTTTTTTCAAATATTTTGTCCCTCTATTCTGCTGAAATCCAGCAACCGTCGTGCAATGCTTGCATTCTATCATCTGCATACAAAACTCTTCGTTTAGCATGACAATTGTGAAATCACACCAATTGTGATAACTATCCAATTTTACCATATTTCGTCTAATCGCTGATGATGATCATGATTGTACCTGCCAAACTTGTGCTGGTCATGAAATATTCATAATTTGACAGTGGTAAAAGTATATACTTGTAATTGGTGGTAACCATTGCACGACCGTCATTAAATCAGAAGGGTGTGTGGTACTGAGCATACTGAGGGAAAAACTTTTATTCACATAATAAGTTTATTTCTTGATGACGTGGGTACATCGAGTTTAAACATTTGCTTTCTTTTTTAGTACCTTTCTTCCATTAGGTACACATGTATACTTTTGTACATTTCCAAATATTAGGTGCTTAGAGTTTAAGTGCAACAATTTAATGGTTAAACCTAGTTTTAAATAATAATTTAACTTGACATTAATTCGCAGGTATACCTACCTATATTTTTTAAATTCTAATTTTTGCAAAATCAAATAACTTAATCGTAAAACAAATTTTGAGTATGATTTGCTTGGATCACTATGCAAACTCTTAAGTTAAAAAAGCGTCAATACAAAACGAATTTATTTTATACGCATACTAAATCCATAGCAAAGATATATCTACTATTAGCATGGAATAAAATTTTAGCGTTAAGGTCAACGGAAGCGAAGCAGAGAACTATTCAGAGGACCAATCAGATTGTAGACAGTTCTTGTGATAAGTCTTATCATGTCATCTTTCAATTGATCGATTGGTCTGTTGAATACATTCATTTATTTTGTTGCCCGGCTCGAAGGACCATAAATTCGAATTTAGAAGTATTAAGTATTTCTTTATATTTTTTTTCGTTCAAACTAATTTAGAGCCGGCTCTATCCATACTAATATTATAAATCCGAAAATGTGTGTCTGTCCGTCTGTCTGCTACGCTTTCACGGCCCATCTATTCAACCGATTTTGATGAAATTTACAAGGATAGGTTATATCCCTGGGAAGGATATAGGCAACTTTTTTATTCCGGAAAATTAAAGGTTCCCACGGGAATAAAAAACCTTAATCCACGCGGACGAAGTCGCGGGCATTATCTCGTAATTTATTATAAAGCAAATATCAGACGTACCTATTATTACTACCCGCATAACAGTAAGTAAATAACGACTAATGTTGATTAACATTTGCTGACCCTGACACTTCAAAAAATACATTATTTTAATAATAACCCTTTATTTTATTTTACATTAAACAAAACAGTTATATTATGCATTTGAAAACAAAACAAAGCTATTTATTGCAACATAATTATCATCGTCAACTATGATTTTAGTTTTTTTATGATTGACACTTGGAAACTAAAGTTTCTCTACATTTAAAAATCTTCATATGTTTAACTATTGTTCATTTAAAAAACGGAACTATTAGATTGTTGCTGAGAACACTTATAATTAAGTCTAAAATATTTCACTTACAGGTAAATATAAAAATAGGCACCAACGTTTCAAGCAAACTACTTCTATATTATTATTTTTAAATTAGGAGCTAGTTCAAAATCAAAATATATTAGTTTTTAAAAAGAGTTCTCTGACTAGATTCTTATTACCTATCTATTTGGGTACTCTAAAAATAGTAGGTGCTGAAATTTACTCGGGCTTTCACTTTGTACCTTATATCAAAAGAATTTTCTGTACTTTCAACTTTAAAAAATGTCGCATTTATTTAATTTTATTCTAGTATTTTTAAGATAAATCAATCAGAATATTATTTGTAGTCTATAAGATTATAAATAATAACTTAATTGTCATGGCTCGAAGGACCAAAAACGCCTTAAAAACGTGCTTGTGCGTTTTTTACGTCAACATTTTGTTTTAACTTATGAATTTGTTATCCTCTGATATAAGGTACAGAATAACATCACTGACAGTACATTTGGCTACATCAGACTGTCTCGGTTACTTCTAAGTCAACGTAAAACTAGTAAGTCATGCACGATGGGGTGAACGTTTGTTTCAAAGTCGGGTTGTTCTATTGTAGCAGCTAAAACAACGACAGAATTATTAATAACAGGAAATTGTACGTAATATTACATGGATAATAATAATTAAACATAGGTACTTTGAAATTGGCACACATTCTAGCGTAAAAATTCTAGTAACTTAAATTGGTCATGGAATCAAGAAAATGCATGAGTTATGTTGAACCTGGCAGATGTTAGGATCTTTACTCTCAAAATCAAAAAGAGGAAAAAACCAATAGTGCATTATGTCATTCGTGTACCTACTACCTATACACAGGTTTTCTAAAGCTAAACAATGAGGTATTTACTAACAATAGGTAACGGAAAATTAAGGAGAGTCATGGCAATGTAGCTAGTTACTTAAATAAACTTTTTAGAAAGTAAAAAGAAGAAATTTTAAAGACATTTTTATACAAAATGGGTTTAGATTACGTAGACAATAAAATTACATTTGACTATCAAAGGCAATTAAACTAGCGGCACGCTATGATGGCCGGTTTGACGTTTGTCCGCTCATGAAGTTCCGTATTAATTGATAACGACTTTGAAGGAAATAATTGTATTACTTTATTGACGATAGTGATGTGCAGAGATTCATAAATTTTATCGAATGTAGTTTTAGGTTTAGGACTCAAAATTTATTTATTAAATTGATTTCTTAAATGTATACAAGTGTAGAAAAATCAGTTTGCACCATTTAAGGGGTGAATGTACTTGTGAATATGAACAATTTTCACTATGTGGACAAACCTCTGAAATCGCAAAAAAATATCAATAAATTTTTAAAAATGGAATCTAATACGATCGTCACATAGGATCGCTGGCTAGCACAACTACTACCTCCGGCAAACTCACGTCAATGCTCAATGCAAAACAAAGCAGTTTCGAATTGACGTTGCTTCGAAAAGTATAAACTGTCAGTGCAATGCGATTGTGATATAGTTTTGACCTGGCTTTGGATTTCAAATATTGATACTGCATTACTGTTGACCCTTGCTCGTTAATTTGGACTCTGTTCAAGCCCTTTGTTGTGGATTTCGTCGATATGACCGAACGTACGCAGAGAACTGTTCTAAATAGTCAGACACGTGAGTTCGTAATACGCCTTCGTAACTATTTCGATCGTGAAGCTCAAAATGGAGGGCCAATTTTACCTATAACGTCAGTGGTTGAACGCGTAGCTGATGCGCTTAATATTGGACAACGAACTGTTAGACGGATAACTAAAAAAAAATATGGCGAGACTGGCACAGAAGAAAATAAACTTCACACACCAAAAAAGAGAAAACGAGCAAAACCAGTCGTAGGCATCGATAGCTTTGATGCCGATGCTATCCGAAGACATGTTTACGGCTACTATTTACAGAAGGAGTATCCAACAAGAAAAAAGTTGGTGCATTCACTGAAGGAAGCTGGATTATTCTTCGGTGGGGAAAGTTCTTTAACGAAGATTTTGAAGACCATTGGATTTCGATACAAAAAATGTAACAAACGCAAAATATTGATGGAAAGATTTGATATAGCGATGGCAAGGTATACTTTTTTACGGCAAGTGAAAGAAATCAAAAATTGGCAAAATGTTGTGTTCTTGGATGAAACATGGCTTAATGCTAACCATACTGTAGGCCGTTCTTGGAACGATGACACAGCAGCATCTACTTCCAAAGTTCCTGTAGGAAAAGGATCGCGACTTATAATTTGTCACGCCGGAACCATCAACGGGTTTGTCGAAGGTTCTCTCATGGCTTTTGCGTCAAAAACCACTGGAGACTATCATGAAGACATGAATGGAGAAAAGTTTACTGAATGGTTTACCTCAATGTTGTGTAGCCTCCCTGAACCATCTATTATAATTATGGACAACGCCCCATACCACTCGATGCAAATTGACAAGCCACCTGCCCAATCCCAAAAGAAAGCTGATATCGTCGCATGGCTTCGTAAAAATGGCGTAGATGCAAACATGAATATGTTAAAAGCGGAATTAGTACGTCTTTTAAAAGAAAACAAACCAACCAAGATCCGATACGTCATTGACGAAATAGCATTAGAACATGGGCACAGAGTTATACGGTTACCGCCTTACCATTGTGAGTATAATGCGATTGAGTTGGTGTGGGCTCAAATTAAGGGATATGCTGCAAGACACAATACAGAACCCCCATTTACCACAAAAAAAATGCTAAAATTATTAGAAGAAGCTTGTGAACATGTGACTAAAGGAGACTGGGAAAAGGTTGTGAATAGAACTGTTAAATTAATAAGGGAAGATTATGAAAGAGATGTGAAAATAGATAATATTATAGAAAACGAACATATAATTATTAATGTATGTGATGATAGCAGTGACGACAGTGAAAATAGTAGTATGGACGAATCTGATTAATTATGGCCTTTTGTGGCACCTTTTTTGGTATCTTTTGTATTCATATGTTTCTTGTGTGCATATAAAGTATGTATATTCATTTTCGTTCAAATATTCAGTTCGTTCAAATAAATTAAATAAACATATACATTTTTGTTTTATTAAACCTATTTAATCAGGTACAAAAACAAAACTTAATTGTTTTTTGTTCGAGAATAAATTGACATTCCACATCACTATTGTAATGTGTCAAACCGGCCATCATAGCGTGCCGCTAGAGTAGTAGAAGTTAAAGTAGACAACGTGGCTAATTGTATCATGTTGTAACACAAATCTCGAAACTTTAACTAAATTGACAGGTCAAAAATAGTGGTGTCCTTTCCTGCAGGGAGTATTATGCAATGGTTATTTAGAGCTGTCATTTTAGTTTAAATATTATGTGCAAGAGAATGATTTAGCCACAACATCTAACTAAAAACGTTCCAATATGGATTTCTCAAGATGTGAAGTGTAATCTCATTTTAATCGACACGCGTTTGTCTTATGAAAGGTGTGAGTAGGATGAGCGTGAGGCGGTTAGGTGCGTACCTCTCGAGCAGGCGGCGCTTGAGGTCGGGAGGGTAGGTGACGTAGATGTAATGGTCGTCGTGATCATCGTCGAGAGCGTCGTCGCCCGCGAGCCGTTCCCCGCGCGCGGGCGACGAGTGTGTCGTCATTGACACAGAGCCGCTGCCTGCCACGCTGCCTTCCTCTGAGCTGTAAGCGGGTTTCTTTTATCTTCTTTTTTTATATATATGTCACCGTAAGATTGTAAAAACCGTTAGATTATAATCTAACTCGCGAAATTGCAACGGCCGCAGGCCGGGCACTACCTGATTATTTATGTGAGAAATTGTACGCGGAAGAAGTCGCGGGCGACCGATAGTACCTAATATATATGTCACCGTAAGATTGTCAAAACCGTTAGATTATAATCTAACTCGCGAAATTGTAAACTGTCGACAGATTGTGAACCGTTCAATGTTCTGAGTGTAAATTTTTGAAATATTCATTGTATTTACGTTTTCTTGTCTATTTCTTGTAAGTTAGACTAGGGTTCGACATAAATAATCAGGTAGTGCCACTGATAACACTAGATGGGCACTTAGGTTCTATCGGGTTAATATACCTAACAGAATACAATCTACCGAAAAATAATGCGTTAAATTGTAATCTTTCGACAGTTTACAATCTCGCTAGATAAATTACAGTCTAACGGTTTTCACAATCTTACGGTGACATATATATGCCTTTTAAATCAAAAGACCAATAACCTATCGATCGTGAAATAATTACTAATTACAGTTAAATAAAGTCTAAAATAGGTATTTGGGGTAACTTAAAGGACAATCTCAAGCGAGTAGCTGGGAGCCGCTGAAAGCAAGCGGCACAAGACCGTGTTTTGTGGAGATCCTTAAAGGAGACGTCCACGGTGGACGTCTGTTGGTACCTCTGACAGATGAAAACCTTCGAAATGGTTACCATGCAACCTGGGATTATTTATAATTTGTATTACTGTCGGCATGAGATTGAAGCTGACGAATTTTTAATTTTAGATTCTGGATAATATTTAATTTATGTTTTCCTTATATGCTTACATTATTAGATCATTAATTTTAAGCATTGTTTTGTACAATAAGGCTGAGGCCCGAAGAGGCAATTTGATAATGCAATAAAAGAATTTGAATTTGTAATCTGCGCAATATGTGCCCAGTGCCATGTGAACATCTCTGCTGGGCGACCGTGTATCTCTGACAGCTACAGTTTAACGATCGCAATCACCTCTGATTGGAACACTCTTCCACTATTGAAAAAAATCCATTGACGAAGCAAGAATACCATAAATTCAGCCAATTGAAACTGTAACAATGATTGATGCAGAAGATACGCGGTCGCCCTGCTGATCCCGAATTGAACCAGAAACGTCCCACTTTTAAGACACTGCGCGAATGGTTGGTGTTTGTCTGTCTGCCTGTAAAGAAATTTAAGCTGAACAGGTACTCACTCGAATACGATCCATATGATGTAATAGCACATACAGAGGGCGAGAGCCAAACCCGTAGCGAGTGCCAGCAGAAGAGGCCAGGGGAACGCCCGCGCAGCCGGCGCAGTGTCCTCCCAGTAACGATCACAACTCAGGTACCAGCACACAGCGCGCTGCATCTCGTCTTTAACATTTTATAACATCAGATGAACCTATTAAAAACCTAAACTAGATACTAGAACTAAAAAGACTGTACTTAGAATGGTGAAATTATGAGCCTCCTCCTTTTTTGGAAGTCGGTTAAATAGTAACCGACTTCCAAAAAAGGAGGAGGTATGTTACTGCATATCTCCTATTTGTTTTCAATGGTTGGAGGAAGCTCGTGGTCCCATAAAAATTCTGACTCTAAATACTCAATCCTGATGCTGTAGGTGTACCTACGGCTCAAAACTAGGGAGGGAAATTTTGATGGTGAATTCATATAGTAGGTTTCAAGTCACGTGTATACGATTCAACTCTGAGGCCCAAGTCCTCAACCCTGATGCTGCAGGGTACAGACCCCCTTATAGCAATTTAGGATTTTTTAATGGTGAATGCATATTGTAGGTGTCAAGCAACGACTTCATATTTAAACCCAAATCCCAACTCCTCAACTCTGAATCTGCAGGGTACTGCGCTCCTAAGCCGTGGGGATTAAGAGTAGGTAGGTACACTAAAAAGTTAAAAATAATAATTCTTTCCAAAAAACCGACTTCCAAAGCCACTGTAAAGTAAAAAATAATTTTGATTTCTACGGTTTCAAATATAGGCACATTTGACGCGTCAGGCTCATAGCAGCTCATAGAACATAGTGTGTAGAAATCAAAAATATATTTTACTTTTTATTAAAGTCTGGTGTTTTCAAAATATAGGATCGGAAAGTCAGATAAAATTTACTTTCAGAGAGTCAGGGTCGGAATCAGATCGGAAAGGGTCCTTCCTTACTGAACCTTAAAGACAAAAATATATTCTTTGTTTATTTAACTCCTCAGTAAAGATAAACGAGAATTTTTCAGTAGGTACGTCACCATTAAAAATATAAATGGAAAAGTAAATCATTCAAATAAACTTTGAACTGCTTTAGGATTGTCAATTGAATAACTAACTACCACTGGTTCGTACCTTGATTGAATTACTTATTAGTTATAAATAAAAATAAACCTTCTAGCTCAGTGAATTGATGTTGTGTCAGGTGCAGCAGCAAAGTCGCTATACAGGAGTGGACGACTCTTTCGCAGCGAACCTTAAGAAAATTAGAACAATTGAGTATAGGTTTAAAGGAGTTTACATCAAACTATAAATAAAATTAATTAAAAGAATTATAAAACACGACTGCTCTGCCAAAATGAATATTTAAAAAAAAATATAGCCAGTGTCACTCGGGAAGATGTAAGGATTCTAACGATACCCGATACATCCAAGTCTGTTCAGGGTATTATGGCGTTATAGTGGAATAAAGAAACTCACATACATATTATATACATGAACCCTGAAAACATTTTATGGGCAGTCGTGTAAAGAGAAAATGGGTAGTTGCCAACTCATTTCCCATACACAGCACAACATTCCCCCCACACAACACACCAGTCACTCCCTACCCTATGCCCTGTACACTCAACACAAACTAAGAAACGCAAAAATAGCCTTAATTTTGAAAGCTCTGTAATTGAGCTTGTCCTGTGAAACGCAAATCTCCAACCTCGCTGGACTCGCTAGGGATTGCAACTCGTAGCACAGCTAAGAATATTATTTTTATTATTAGTTACATATCTCTAAAGCCCAAGCTACTTTCTTTTCGAGGTCCTTGCGACCTTGCGAATATTTTGTTACTACCTTACCGTCGCGAATTATAGCGAATTAAATTTCTGGTTCCTTCATTATGATGAACTTTCGCAAAGTAACGCCTGCTTCTATCCAATATTAAAAATGCTCTTACCTTGATTCCTTGCAAGTGTGCCGGATCGCACGTCGCACGCTCCGCCTGCAGGTCTGCGAGCTTCCTCTGCCTACTGTCCGGCGGTAGAGACGACTCCACGGTATCCGCGTCACACAATTCTGCTGTTTGGTTGACGTCGCTCTCGCTTTCGTCTCTCGTTTGATCTTCTGTTTCTGTGTATGCCACCAGTTTTATTATTAAAAATGCTCTTACCTTGATTCCTTGCAAGTGTGCCGCATCGCACGCCGCACGCTCCGCCTGCAGGTCTGCGAGCCTCCTCTGCCTGCTATCCGGCGATAGAGACGACTCCACGGTATCCGTTACACAATTCTGCTGTTTGGTTGACGTCGCTCTCGCTTTCGTCTCTCGTTTGATCTTCTGTTTCTGTGTATGTCACCAGTTATATTATTTAAAATGCTCTTACCTTGATTTCTTGCAAGTGTGCCGGATCGCACGCCGCACGCTCCGCCTGCAGGTCTGCGAGCCTCCTCTGCCTACTGTCCGGCGGTAGAGACGACTCCACGGTATCCGCGTCACACAATTCTGCTGTTTGGTTGACGTCGCTCTCGCTTTCGTCTCTCGTTTGATCTTCTGTTTCTGTGTATGCCACCAGTTTTATTATTAAAAATGCTCTTACCTTGATTCCTTGCAAGTGTGCCGCATCGCACGCCGCACGCTCCGCCTGCAGGTCTGCGAGCCTCCTCTGCCTGCTATCCGGCGATAGAGACGACTCCACGGTATCCGTTACACAATTCTGCTGTTTGGTTGACGTCGCTCTCGCTTTCGTCTCTCGTTTGATCTTCTGTTTCTGTGTATGTCACCAGTTATATTATTTAAAATGCTCTTACCTTGATTTCTTGCAAGTGTGCCGGATCGCACGCCGCACGCTCCGCCTGCAGGTCTGCGAGCCTCCTCTGCCTACTGTCCGGCGGTAGAGACGACTCCACGGTATCCGCGTCACACAATTCTGCTGTTTGGTTGACGTCGCTCTCGCTTTCGTCTCTCTTTTGATCTTCTGTTTCTGTGTATGTCACCAGTTTTATTATTAAAAATGCTCTTACCTTGATTCCTTGCAAGTGTGCCGGATCGCACGCCGCACGCTCCGCCTGCAAGTCTGCGAGCCTCCTCTGCCTGCTATCCGGCGGTAGAGACGACTCTACCGTATCCGCGTCACACAATTCTGCTGTTTGGTTGACGTCGCTTTCGCTTTCCTCTCTCTTTTGATCTTCTGTTTCTGTATATGTCACCAGTTTTATAAAAACCCGATGGTATCGAACTCAATTACTTAGTAAGAATTAGTTTATGTAGGTATTATTTTATTCGGTGAATGTGTAATACTCAATTTAACCATTATAACTTTATCAATGTTATTAGCATCCGAAACTTAATTTTTAATTTACTGACATAAAGCTCAGAGTTCACACATAATTTATGGAATGTGACCTATTATGAACTTCTATATAAATATTCATTCAGTCCATGTCCTAAAAAGTAGAACAATTGAAGGTATTTGTTTGGAAGAAAAAGTATTGAATTCAATTGAATTCAATTGAAGTGTGTTGTGGGCTCTTCTCAGACCAGGGCACGTTTGGAACCCTCGTAGCTTTAGTTTTAAGATACCTACTAACTAATTATCACCATCATGTTTTATATGTATCAGTAATGGACTTCAATATGTGTACCGACAGTGTACCTAAATTGAAAAAATGATTGATTAATGGATTGATTGATTGATTATTCTTATTTATTGAATCTTTTAAAGCTACTCACCATGATCACTCGCAGAATCAGTCTTGGGACAATCGGCAACGGGCGCTGGATGTTGTGTTCTAGACCGCTGTCTCCTCTTCGTGGGAACCCGCGCGATACTCCTACTAGAAGCGGGCGCGAGTGCTTTCTTCGCCGCCTCCGCGTCCTGCCATAGCTCGATGTCTGTGCTGGGCCCGCTGCCTCCGTTCAACAGGCCGTGCGCTATGAGCACCTGGCAGCGCATTATGTCGCAGTAGTCCGCCAGACATACTGCGTCCTCTGCCTGCAGCATTCACAATAATTTTATCAAGCTCAAAATATATAATCTCTAATAAATTAATAAAAATTTTGATCTGTAATATGTAATGATGTAGAGCTTAAAAATAAGCTTACTAACATATTATGTAACCTCAATTATGAAGCAACTGAGAACCTTTTAAGAAATAAATAGTAAATACTCTATTCATTCCTTTTCACTGACACAAATTTATCACACAAACACACACATACATGCACACGCACACGCACACACATATGCACTTCAAGAACTCGCTAGCATATATAAATTGCACAAAATTTTATTTTTAACTCTGTGAATATTGTTAAGATAAATAGGGCATTTAGTTATCCTGCAGATGTGTAAGTTTTTAATATCTGCTTTTTAATATCTGCTATGAAAAGCCGTCTGTGTTTACTGTAATTTTAGTTTAAGCAAATTTTGCCAAAAAAATACTCTATAGGTAAGTTGGACAGAACACAGGTATCGTTTTACCTGTCAAAAATATTTTTTTGTACTAGATACTTTTGTGGACAACGCGTGATTTTCAGAAATTATAAATTACGGTCTTTTAAAAAAGCTTCAAATCAATTGTATTATGTACCTACCTAATAAATAATAAAGAGTATTTCATTCATTCATTCATTCTAATCATAATTCACTGTTAAGAAAATGGTTCTAACAGTATATTATATCAAACTAGCCTTGTTAATCTGGTTCTTGTGTCGCTGGTCGAAGTGCGTGTCTAGATGTCGTTCCTCGTAGAAGGACTTCCCGCAGAAGGCGCATGTCCACTGCGAGGAGCGATGCTGAAGCTTGGCTGCGTGCTGCGGTGCGAAGATGTCGCGGGCGGGGTGAAACGGACATTCCAACGGCAGTTTTACCTGCGGCAAAAATTAATGATTCTTTTTTTTTGTGCTGCGTAGGCCCTAGTGGCCGCTACAGCGTCAAAGGTGAGTTGGGCGAGCGCTAGGTGTGGTCAAGAAAAGAGCCCTAGGGCTCGAAGACATCGGGGGGCAACGTTTTCCTAAGGGCGCCTCCTGTGAGGCTCGGACCTCGGCTTTGGATGACGTTTGGACGAATAGGAGGTCGTTCGGAAAAATTAATGATTCTGCATTCTCGAACGCATTATTACATTATCCAGATTTCAATCTCTCTCGCACATTCTAACTGAGGAGTAGGTATAGTAATAAAAGTATAATGAGACTTCACAATCATTGAAAATGTTCGAATGTGCGAGAAAGATGGAAAGTCTGCACATTATCATAATTAGGTCATCGTTTACCTAATGATGATGTACCGAGGTGGTTTCGTAGCATCAGAAAAATCGCAGATGCTATGTCGGAAGATTGTCAGCTTTTGAAGAATGACAGTGGTTAGTCCGTTCCTTAAATTTTGGCTTCATAGTTTTAGCGAATCACAGCGTTTGCGGAAAATGATCGCAGTATAAATGTTCTTTTTTTTGCAATAAAAATAAATAAAACCGTATTTTTACGTTGTGGGTATAGTTGTTCCGTCCCTTTTCTCTTCTCTGTCGGTCGGTCGGTTGTCCTGGCTCTGTCTGTCACCTTTTGTCTCCTCTGTATACAATCATCAAGATCAGGTAGGTATATACTGAGGATCTTGATATATTTCACTCTCTCTTAAATTTCTCAATGGATAAATTATATACTAATCTATAGCTAAGATAAAAGTGGTAAGTAAGTATATCTACATATTTGGTAATGTCTTGGGATATTTTGTATTCTAAATATTTGCCACGGTGAAGCTATTTTAAGTTAAAATGCCTATTCAAATTTGGCTCATAAAATATACCTACTACAAACAAAAAAAAACTAAACTTTTTCTTGGAATCTAATCGTAAAGTCGTTATCAAAATTCTGTACCAGCTGATAAAAACATACGTAGCTTATTATTAACATTCTTTATTAAGGCGTGAACTAAAAAAGGTCACGATCGATTCGCTGTGAACCACAATGAACTTTTTGGTACCATAGGTAACATTTATTCGTATCATAGACACAGCTATCAAAACCTGAGTAGTTTATAATCATAAACAAGATGATAAATAAAGAGTTACAAAATAAAAATGAAGGGCTATTAATAAGCTGAGTTTCTTGCTGGCTCTTCGCAGTAGAATCACTTTCCAAACCGGTAGTAGGGTTTTGACTTCTCTTAAGTGACACAAGTTGTCCTAAGTACCTACGTGAAATAAATAAATCATTTTTAGCCCGATTTCTTCCACAGGGAGGATTTCTTAAAGAACATGTTGCTCCAAAATCTTAAAATAAATTAATTAGATTTTACCTGAAACCTTTCCAATACAGGCAGCCACTTGTTTTGTATGACTTTCCTCACGATTTTGGAATTGTCACGAGAACAGGTGATCTTGAAAACCGAGGGTCCTGGCCACGGGATCAAATTGAGGAAGAGTAGGACCAAAACCTAAAATAAAATATTAACTTACAGTGATTAATTAAATTACGTAAGTATCCCGCCTTAACCAGGTTAACCTAGACAAATTATCTTATTTTTTTTTAAACAAAGTAAAAATTACCTACGTAACTAATGCTTAAGTTGAGGGAGCGTTACTTTTTAACTACATACATTGTGCCACACGATTGCTTCACCAATTGATTGAATTTTTATTTTTTTGCCTGAATAAGTACATATTTTGAAGTTTGGCACACTAGAAAAAAAATCTTACTTGTGTAGGTACAGAGTCTTTACCTACACAACACCAACATTCCTACATACAATCGGTCCGTTTTCACTATCCGCATGCATGAGACACATCCTCAAAGGTTATGCTTGTTTTATTAAATTATCGATTTTTGCCGTTTGCTTCGGTAGGACATAAACAGTTTCTTACCTCGAGTGTGATCGAAGTGGTCCTCATTCATATCTTTTAATGGCCAAATATTTGATAAAACTTGTTCAAACTTGGTTTACTTTATTCCTTAAAAACGTTGCTAAATAGTATAAGTTTACGGAAGGTTAACTTCGGGTTCTGTCAGAGGTTTGTAACTACTCATCGGCGCATGCGTGTTCAGTTACTATCCCCCTCTTGTGACACAAGATAGTAAATTTAAATCACCCGAGCCCTTTCGTGGTAGGGGAGGTGGTGATATCAAGATTGGAACTACCCAAAATGTAAAACAAAAATCCTTCAACATTTTAAGCCCTCTGATACGTACTTACCTACCTATATAAATATTTCATAATACTTTGGTCAAATGTGTAGATAAGTATCGAATTATTTCTTCTTCTATATAAATAGCCCAGAATTTGGTAAATGACTCCCTGTCCTACACCTACATGGATCTTACTTAAAGACCCACCTTATGTGTAGGTGGTGGGTGGATCTTTAAGTAAGAACAATATCTGGGCCGAATATCGAATGGGTATGACTAAGGGCTTCCGGGGCTAATACCGGGATCCCGGACTTTTTCATCCGTTTTCAATACCGGTATAGAAATGTCTAATACCGGGATACCGGTATTGATGACATTATAAACGAAACAGTGTCTTTTGCATATATTTCTTGGTACATGCCACTGCTTTTATGCGGCTAAGTTTAAAACTTGTTTCATAAGCACATTAGCTCAATAAGAGCACCTTTATTACTTAAAACTAGTGAAGAAAAGTCATTTTTGATCACTCAGAGGGAAAAATTTGTGTTTGAATTTAAAACCCTGGGTCGGCATTTCTATTTCATTGACTCACGAAACGTTCAGAAAACTGTTTTATAACCAATGCAATATTTTATTATGTTTTTTTTTTTAATAACTGAAATTGAATTTTTTATTAATTTGTGTTTTGACTAAATTATGTATTTTTACGAGTGAAAAAAATGGCATTTCTTCATTGAATTTAAGCAGAAAAGTGCTCTTTTGGAGTGAATGTGGTGCAAAATTTTTTTATGGAAAAACTGTTTTTTTTGGTGCAGTTTCCTTCAGAAAAAGACTAGATTTAAGTTAAAAACAATCTATCTAATTCCGGTATTAATACCGGTATTGAAAAAAACCGGTATTCGAAAGCCCTAGTATGGCTGACTGACTGACAGGCTGACTATCATATGGAAGACGATGAGTAAATAAGTACCTAGTTGCATTTAATATTTTAAGTCTATCAACCGTTCAAAGGAATCTTGATCAAAATAGAGCATTGGGTACAAACTGGCAACGGCCAATTACTTTGGCGACCAATCTATTAGATAGGGTATCGCAATAGATGAAACACACGCGAAGCCAGGCCAAGATCCAATTATATTATAGCACTCTTATCCAACGTATGATATAAAAAAATATTATTCATTCAAATTAACTTATTTTAAAACTCAATCGTATTAAATCTACCACGGTTTGGAAAGCCATCCATACCAGAAGGCACAAGTTTTTGAAAAAATCCAACAAATATGCAGAATCCATGATAGTCAATATAGATATAGCACGAAATAAAATATAGTAAGCAAACAATATAAACACCACTTACTATATTTACTTAAATATGCAAGTGTGACAAACAGACGGACGGACAGTCTAAACTCGCACCATAGGATTCCTTTTTTACTATCTTGATACGGAACTCTAAAATTAATATGATCCTAAGTATTTATCAACATAATCACTAAACAGATGTGTGCTTGGAGCATGCATAAAACGGATAATTGTGGCCAACTCTGTGTAACACAATCTCTAAACTAAATTTAAATGGTAACTTTAAATTTAATTTTGCCACTTTTGGCAGGGAGTATTATGAAAGGATTAGCAATATTTTTATTAGGGATAACGACAACTTAATAAAATCAGCAACTCTATATCAAACTTAAAAATGCACTTCTACTTCTAGTATGGAAGTTGTATGAAATTCACAGTTGTGACGTCATCAAATTTCAACGCACTTTTTTTCTAATTTTTTTTGAAGGCACCAACCATCCCTATTCAGTCATTTTAGTTTAGTTTAGAGGTGCACTACAGAATCAGCCCCATTGTGTGTCATGTATCCATAACTAAGTAGGTAATACTACAGTGCCAGCATCCGCTAGAGGTAATTATTATTAGCCAAGTTATCAATCAAATAAATATTATAAATGCGAAAGTTTGGATATATGTATGGATGTTTGTTACTCAAGCACGCCCCAACGGCTGAACGGATCTGGATGAAATTTGGCAGAGATAGACTGTAGTCTGGAATAACACATAGGTTACTTTTTATCCCGGAAAATTAAAGAGTTCCCGCGGGAATCGAAAAACCTCAATCCACGCGGACGAAGTCGCGGGCATTACCTAGTCTGCTATAAGCAATGGATTGATAAGCAGGTAAAAACAAATTGTGTTGCAACGCCCCTTCTATCATTTGTTGATCATATGTGTTTCAAAGTTGTTCATAAAGTCAACTAAATTGGCCTTAAGTTAAGATTGTTAGTAAGAAAGCAGCTAAGTAACATGTGCCCACAGTATGTTCAACTAACAAACACATAAAAGGCAATTAGCGGACCAAAACAATTGGTGTTTAATAACAAATGGTCAAACGAAGGTGTAGATTTCGCCAGCTATGCTTTGTTACGACGCCAGTCGAGACTCAAAATATTTTATTATGTGGACTGTATACTCTAACACAGGTCAGTGTGAAAATAATAATCAATATAATATGTCTAACAAAAGATAGTGCAAAATAACGGGTACATAATAGTGATGTGCCGGATCGTTAAAAATGTATATCCGCGAATATGGATACGGATTTTAACTATTTTACTCAATCGGTGGTGGTGCGCGTGACCTTGAAACTCACTAAAATAAATGTTTGCAATATAAAGGTGCCAAATATTTGAGTTTAAGAAATAAAAAATAATCTGTATGGAATTTATTAGTTTTTCATTGCTACCTAATCACCTATATTATAGAATTTCATCTTTGTATTAAAAATTAATAAGGTAAAAGATCCGTCAAAAAGTAGCGGATACGGATACAGATACGGATGTCGGGCACATCACTAGTATATAGTAAAAATTTAGTCGTGTATCCTCTCCTATGTCATTATGATCTATAGGTACCTACCTACTATGTTTTACTTACTTTTTTTATTTACTTGATTTTCTTTGAGTTTGTGTGGCCCCATGTGCTTTCAGTATCTAAAAACTAGATAGACGACTGTACCTAGGCATTGCAATCCCGCAGTATTTGGATCCCGCAGGACTGGTGCTAATCCAGAGGGATATCGCGGGATCCCCCTTAGTAGGGTTGGAGTAACTAGCTGTACCTTCTCCACATTTTCATGATGTCGAGTCAGGTGTTAAGAGGCGACTCTCCAAATAGAGCCCCGATCCTTCTATCGGAGCTCTATATTACGACCCAAAAAAAAGTTTAATAATAACCGTGTTTAGCTGGCAGCCAATCCTGATCTCCTATTGTGTTACTTAATAAAAAACAATTTTTTACGGATTATTTTGGTACGGGTGCTAACCACAGAGCAATCTATATGAAAGCTTAGTGTATGAAATTAGGGTTGTTACTTTGTATGAAAGTCCTGTGTTTTTGAAGTTAGAGACTTGAAAATCGGGTTTTAGGTTATTCGATTTAAATAATAATAACCTGTATGAACAATTTTACGAAAATTCACCCCAAAGGGGGTGAAATGGAGGTTGGAAGCTTACATGATGGTTTTAAGTTTTTGAAGTTAGATACTTGAAAATCGGCATAAAGTTTTAAGTAATAATAAACTGCAAAAGCAATTTTACGAAAATCTACCCCACAGAGGGTGAAACTTATGAGTCTCAAATAATAAAAACCTGCCGATGCTATATAGTTGTTATAAGTAAGCCTTTTGCAGCGGGATAATTTCATAGGAAATCAGAAATTGTACGCGGACGAAGTCGCGGGCGACCACTAGTATTAACTATAAAAGTAGAGACTATAAACCTAATTCCATAATACATCCAATATTATGTAATTGAACCGGCCTCTTAGTGCATGCAGGCGACAAAAGCACCGCTGCATTAAAGGTCATCAATAACCATGCAAGGTTAACAAAAAATAAATAGATTTAAAATAAAAGGTGTAACTATTTGTATGTATTTTATCGGCCTCAACACGCGAGCGTTAAGTCAAGACAATGCCACGCTTTGTAAGATTTTCAGAATTTTCGTGATGGAAACTTGCCGTAGAACTAGTGGGAAATTTTGAAGAGGTAGTTGATACAGACTACAACTATT
The DNA here is from genome assembly GCA_964035005.1 of Erebia palarica. Lineage (NCBI taxonomy): Eukaryota > Metazoa > Arthropoda > Insecta > Lepidoptera > Nymphalidae > Erebia > Erebia palarica. The sequence continues at coordinate 33,515,167 of OZ035985.1, read as the reverse complement.
CTACTATCTACCTACCTACGTACCTACCTCTCATATTACAAACTGTCATATAAACTAGTATTATAATGAGGTAAAGTTTGTGAGTTTGTGACGTTGTAGAGGGTAATCTCTAGATCTACTGAACCGATTTTGAAAATTCTGGTATCAATAGAAAGCCACATTATTTGTGAGTGTCATAGGCTATATACTATAAAATTAGGGAGTTCCCGTGGGAATTTAAAAAACTTATTTCACGCGGACGAAATCGCGGGCAAGTCTGCTATAGTGATTCTATAAAGTGAAGTGGAATTCAAACTTATTGGTGGCTGAGAAGTTATATATAAGCATAAGTCCTGTCGCCATGACTTATTTTGGGTCACGGATATATTTTCCGTCCCGTATTTTCGTACTGACTACTGAAGCTATGCGTATACCCACGCGATCCATGCGATGTGGTAGAGTCTTAACGTATCATAAGTATGTGACACAAGTGGTCCTATTTGAAATAAATAAATCATTTATCATTTACCCACACTCGCAGCTCACTTCTCAGACGTAGTACCATAATATTTATGAAATTGAACTTTAAGATGATTTGTGATGATAAAAAAAGAAAACTCGACTGAGTATGAGTGGAGCTGTTGTGGACTTTCTCAAGCGCGGCGCGTTTGGACTTTGGAACCCTCGTAGCCTTAGTTTTAATTTTAAGATACTGTAATTAATGATCACCATCACCTCTTTATTTATTCTTTAAAAACTGTACCTACTGCTGAATACAGTATCTAGGTTTATTCTATTCTGTATGTAGGTATCTCTCCAAAATAGACCACGAACTCTTGGACCATAACGCGACGGAGTATATGAAGCATTCGTGACTAGTATACGCTTTTGTTTCAAGTTGTATTATTTACGCCGCCAGACTTACTTAACTTAACTAGCTGATGCCCGCGAGTTCATCCACGGGTTTTTTTTCCGGTCTTATCTCTCCCGCACCCTAACTATAATTACCCATGCAAAAAATCACGTCGATCCATTGCTGTTGTAACGCGATTGACGAACAAACCAACAAACAAACGAGCTTTCGCATTTATAATATTAGTATGATACAGTCAAATACAGAACATATGAATAAGCAGATAAATTTTTCTGTGGATTCAAACTTTATGAGACGTCTCGGAAGCTAGCCGCGAGATACGCGAGTAATCTACAATCAACTGAAACCGTCCCGCTGTGGTGCAATGGTGCAAACTTCAAACGTAACCTCGTGATACCTACCTAATATTGTATTCTGCGCATCGAAACGCACAATGTTCCGAGAAATCATAAAGTTTAAATTTGAACCCATCTCCGATTCACTACTGAGCATGAGTCTTCTCTCAGAATGTAAGGTTTTGCAATAGTCCACCATGCTGGCCAAGTGCGGATAGACAGACTTCAAACACCTCTGAGAACATTATGAATAACTCTCGGGCATGCAAAATTTCTCACGATGTTTTCCTTTACCGTTTCTTTTCGTATCCTTTTTGGTCAGTACCAGATCACGATTATTGACCAATCCCTCTCCAACCAATCCCTCACAACACACTAGTGTACTAGTCAGCGCTGTGGTCTTATATGTGACATACCCTAGAGGTTCGTTTCATGCATGGTTCTTTGGCCGTGCAAGCTAGCTATCATAAAGTTGGTATACCTACTTAATAACATTTGATTGATCTTACCAGCAAAGCAGTGTTATATACTACCTACTTTGTTTAGATGCAATGCCGCAAAGAAACAGATAAGCTTTTAAATTTTAATACTAACCCGAGAGACAGTAGCCGGATTATAATATAGATAAGACCGATAAGATAAAAAATTATATGTATTGTTGTTTACATTTATTTCGCCTATGCCGTCTACAATATAAATATTATCAAAGTTCCATTAACTAAATATTTAAATTATTATATGCTATAAATGGTGCCGATTCTGTAATGTAATGTGATTATAGAGTGACCTGGCCCGGCTTCACACGTGTGGACTTACCTTATTATAATATAGTAGCCTGACAAGTGACAACCCTTTGTATATAAAAATAGTCAAAAAGAAATCTGATTTGACCGAATTATATGAAGTGAAATCGAGCAAAGTTTTCATCCCCAAGAAACCCTGTTGTTGCTCTCCGGGATAGAAGTACCTAGCCCAAAATGTTAGCTATAGAATTTTAGATCCAAGTTGCATTCGAGTACTTTCAGCGTCATACCATAAACAAACAGAGGGACAAAAATCTCAAAAAATTGATTAATTTTAATACCTATATCTGCGTCGAATTACAGCTTTCTTTTACTAACAACTTCTTAGTTAATACGCGGACGAACGGAAGGACATGGCGATTTATCTTATAGTATGGGGCCCTTGGTTGACTACGGGCCCCTAAAAATATTTAATGTGCCGGAATCGTCCAGTACCAGTTTTATTATATGTTCAAAGATTCAACTTTTACGATTTTATCATTATTATATTTTATTAAACTTATAAAATAATCTAAGGAACAGTAAAGTCTCGGCACAGTATGATCATAGCCTAAAAGAAAATCGCGCATGCTCTGCCCAAGTACGCAGCCTCCGCGCGGAGCAACCCTCCGGAGCTCAGTGACCCTCAGATGTGCGTCCCGTCACAAACTAGCTAAGAATGTGTGCTAAACTCAAAATGTTTTTACGGGGAATGTTGACAAATACCCACTCTGTCGTATTTTAAATCAATTAAAGATTAAATTTAAACATAAAAAATGTCGGCAATGGAGCTATTTATAGATTTAATGCTCTATTTTTACCGATGTGTTACATAAATTCAGTGTTTTGAATAACGAAATTTTAATTAAATAAGGTAAGTGTTGCACTTTACGATGGAATAAGTCGACTAACTTAAAAAATTTAGTATATAAAGATTACCAGTTACATAATTCCCTCCTCCTATATACTTACTTCCGACCTATTTCATTGGGCACAAATAATTACTCAAATCAGATTAATAAGTTTTATTTTTTTTCTGACGGCCCAAAAAATACCTAAGTAAGAAATAATAATTATATACTAAAATCAGAAATTAGAGAAATTACGGGAACTATTTTAATTTTAATGATGAATAATCTATAGATATATCTACCAGTTCCAGTAGGTAATTTAAGAACTCCCTTTTTTCAGAATGGTTCAACCGATGAAAAACTTCGTGGGAAGAGGGAATTTGGCACCGATAAGATTGCGTTACGTATTCTTGCTTGCCATAATATTTGGCGGCAGTTTTCTTTTACTTTTAATTAACAATGGAAAGGATATTTTCTTCATCACTAATGACATCAGTGCAGCGTCGAGATCGCATCGGTTCGACATAGTTAGCCCTGATGATACTTTCACCATAAAAACAGAAGGATGCACTATCCCTGGCCTAAACCCTTTCGGTGAAGACATCAAAAAGTTTATCGAACGCCCCAAAAACATAAAACCATGCCATCAATCGAACATATCCTTACTCGATAGTAATGTAACACACATATGGATCAACAAAGAAAATTTACAATATTACGATGTACCTGGAAAACCGAATATTTCTTGCTGTTATCAATCATTCTATCGCCCACTAGCCATCGTTGATATATCTTCTATGGATATAGATGATAGAGTTAAATACGAACCATGTATTGAATTTTCAAACTCTATAGAAGTAATGAATGAATTTGTGAGAATATCTTGTATTTATAAGGAGAGAATACTTTATGAGCAATTTTTTCTCTTTACGCCCAAGAAACCATTATTATCATTCAAGGAAGATTTTCTTGAAATACCACAAAACCAAACTGCATTTAACGTCATTATAGTAGGCATAGATGCTATTTCAAGATTAAACTTCTATCGAACAATGCCTAAAACATTAGCATATTTGAAGAGAAAAGGTGCCATTGAATTTTACGGCTACAACAAAGTTGGAGACAACACATTTCCCAATTTGACCCCTATTCTTCTCGGCATGAAGGATACGGACTTAAAGAAAACGTGCTGGCCGAATATGAGGGCGACATTTGATAATTGTCCATTTATCTGGGATTGGTTTAAAGATGTCGGTTACTATACGGCACTCGGTGAAGATACGGCCACATTAGGAACATTTAATTTTGAAAAGTTTGGTTTTAGTCGAACTCCTACTGACTATTACTTGCATACATTTATGCACGAAGCTGAACGTTACACCGGCAATAACAAGGATTTTAATTCGTATATATGTATGGGAAATAAATATTTCTATAAAGTTCTATTAGATTATATTGGAAATTTAGCTGCGAGCCTCAGGACCTCTAAGCTCTTTGGATTCTTTTGGGAAGTGACAATGAGCCATGACTATTTGAATTATCCGATGGCGATGGATGATAGTTACGAACAATTCTTAAAAAAGCTCGATTACACTCGATACTTAGATGATACAATATTGATCATATTGAGCGACCATGGCATAAGATGGGGCGACATTCGATTTACCAAACAAGGCAGGCTAGAAGAGCGATTGCCGCTAATGCATATACTTTTACCGAATTCATTTCGCGAGAACTTTTCGTTTGCGTACGAAAATATGAAACTGAACAGCCATCGACTCACAACACCGTTCGATGTTTACGCAACTTTAGTAGACCTAATAAATGTCGATAAAATAAAAAATGAAAATATCAAATCACGGTCCGGAACAGGATACGCGTATGATAGGAGCATTAGTTTATTTTTACCAATTCCAAGCAATCGCACATGTAAGATAGCGGATATCGATGATCACTGGTGCACGTGTCATAAAGGGCAGAAAATACCAATCAACAGCGCGGAAGCATATGAAGCTGCGGGAAATTTAATGGAAAATTTAAATACGTTGATACACGCACACCCACAATGTGCGCGGCTGTCACTTAAAGAATTAGTTGAAGTGACAGAAATGATCGTGGGTACGTCAAATGAAAAAGAAATAGGATGGAGGGAATTTTTGGTCGTAGTGCGAACAGCTCCTGGCAATGGAGTATTTGAAGCAACTCTTCGACATGACGCCCGCGAATGGTCACTCGCTGGCTCCGTCAGTCGTTTGAACATGTACGGCAATCAGGGTCATTGTATTCATCACTACCAACTCAAACTGTACTGCTATTGTCTGTAATACTGAACGAACTAAGTGGTGTGACTGTTTAAAATTATCTAATATTAAAACTTAAAAGTCAAATATCTGTGATAAATATAAACGATAGACATAGGCATATTACTTACCTCAGTCAGGAAGGTTCCAAATAAATGTCTTATGATAGCGTTTTCAAATCAAGGCATTTTATTTGAAAAGTTTGCTCAAAAAAAATTGGCATATTACTGATTTCCTAGGAGATTTTCCCGCTGCAGCTATAAAGCATCGGCAGGTTCTTATTATTTAAGACTAATAAGTCCATAATGCTGACTTAAAAAAATTATAACCTCCATGCAAGCTTTCAACCCCTATTTCACGCCTTTTGGGGTGGATAATCGTAAGATTGCTTATGCAGTTTATTATTACTTATAACTAATAACCTACATCCTGATTTTCAAGTCTCTAACTACAAAAACATACGACTTGCATACAAATTTTCAACCGTCATTTCACCCTGTGTGGGGTAGATTTTCGTAAAATTACTTAGGCAGATTATTATTACTTATATATTATTACCTTTATGTTGATTTTCAAGTATCTAACTTCTAAAACTTAGAACCCTCATGTAAGTTTCCAACCCCCATTCCACCCCTATTGAGGAGATTTTCGTAAAATTGCTTATACAGGTTTTTATTATTTATAACTAATAACTTAATTGCCAATTTTCATGTATCTAGCTTCAAAAAAAAGGACCTTCATATAAACTTCCAACCCACATTTCAACCCCTTAGGGGTGAATTTTCTCAAAACCGTTTCTTAGCTGATGTCTACACCATAGAAGGAACCTACCTTCCAAATTTCAAGTGGGTATGCTAAAGAGGTCCTTAGTGATGAATCAGTGACCTTTTGCTTTTTATACGACTGCCTGAAAAAAGGAGTATATTGTTTTCCGCGTTCATATATGTATGTGAGTTTGTATATTCCACCATAACTTCTATACGCCTGAACCGATTTTGATAAATGAGGTAAGTATCGTTAGAATCCCTAGCTTATTCCGGGTGACATAGGTTACTAGAATTAAAAAAAAAAATTGGGGTGACCACGGTCCCGCATTAAAGCCTAAAGCTGAAAAAAAATCGAAAATAAGATTTACTATATAATCATCATCTAGAAAATTATGAGTATTTCCAAAAGTATATTATCACTATAGTTCAATATTGATGTGTGATTCACAAAAAAATATCATTTAATAAAAATGTGAATAATATCCTAATATATCTAGATTAATTTAACTTTTTAGTTCGTTTTTTGGCAGGGCAGTCGTGTTTTTAATTATGACTTGTATATATACATGTATGTATATATATAGATAGAAGTAATGGTCAGTAATACTTGCTTTAAAATGTCGATTCTGGTTTATACCGACCTATAGTACGCGCGCGAGTTGCATACAGAGCTTTTGTATGTATCACCTTACATTAGCTCTGCATTCAACTCGCGCGCGGACCGTACTTGGTCATGTCAATACTTTTCTTATATGACCATGTACCAGATACTTGAGTCATATTTTTTCTAATTTCATTTCGAAAACTGACCTCACTTCATTTATGTTGCTTCTAATCTTAAACTTAATCTAAACGAAAACATGGTTGTTTAAAGTGTAGTGATTTTTATTTACATAAATAAGTAGATTATGTTAGTTACATATATTAAGTAGGCACTTACCTACTCAGCTTCCACTTTAGATAAATAATATTTGAGATATTTTTATAGTTACAATTTTGTTTAAAAAGTAGGAACTAAACGTAATCTTACCTCTTACTTATATTATAAATGCGAAAGTTTGGATGGATGTGTCAACGTTAGATTGTAAAAACCGTTAGATTATAATCTAACTCGCGAAATTCTAAACTGTTGAAAGATTACAATTTAACGCATTATTTTCCGGTAGATCTGATAGGTATTTAAACCCAATAAAACCTAAGTGCCTGCGGCCGGGCACTACTTGGTTATTTATGTCGAACCCTAACCTAACCTACAAGAAAGAGACAAGAAAACGTAAATAAAATGAATATTTCAAAAATTGACACTCAGAACATTGAACAGTCTTTCGACAGTTTAGAATTTCGCGAGTTAGATTATAATCTAACGGTTTTTACAATCTTACGGTGACAGATGCATGGATGTATGTATGTTTGTTACTCAATCACGGCCCAACGGCTGAACGCATCTGGCTGAAATTTGGCACGGAGATAGATTATAGTCTGGAATACTTATTATCCCGGAAAATTAAAAAGTTCCCGCGGGAAACAAAAAAACCTCAAACCAACCTAAGCAGACGAAGTCGTGGGCATTCGCTAATAATTCATAAGATTAGCAGTATTACTACAGCTGTACTATTATTTATTCTGTGGTATTAGATACATATAGGGATCTGCGTGGTTCGAGAAGTTAGTCGAAGAATATAAGTTAATTTGTCAATTATAATTTATATTAGTGCTATATAGATATGTCACCGTAAGATTGTAAAAACCGTTAGATTATAGTCTAACTCGCGAAATTGTAAACTGTCGAAAGATTGTGAACCGTTCAATGTTCTGTGTATAAATTTTTGAAATATTCATTGTATTTATGTTTTCTTGTCTGTTTCTTTTTAGGTTAGGTTAGGGGTCGACATAAATAATCAGGTAGTGCTTGGCCGCAGGCCGAACACTTAGGTTTTATCGGGTCAATATACCTAACAGATTACAATCTACAGAAAAACAATGCTTTAAATTGTAATCTTTCGACAGTTTGCAATTTCGCGAGTTAGATTATATTTTAACGGTTTTGACAATCTTACGGTAACAGAGACAAGGGAGAATTTATGACATTTGTGACAATAATTGTCATAAATGTCATAGGTGAATAGAATTATTATATTCACCTCAAAGACAACTCTAGTATAATTACTTCCATTAGTAATAGGCACTAATACACTGCACTTTCCACAGGGCTCTCGCGTATTACACAGAAATAAGGATCAAATTAGGGACCCTTACTTTCTAAATCTTATTACACTACACTGATTCAACTGAAATGGTCCCTGCGTAAAGTGCAGTGTAATAGGCCTTTATGCTTTAGGTGGTGAGTGATGACAGCGAGACGGTGTCTACTAACTATATAATGTATTTTCTGAATTACATTATTATAGTATAGGCAATGGGGCGGTCCGTTGTATGGAGACCCCCGCATTAAATTCTCAGTCGCTGAAACTTGGCAGGGTTGCAGTATGATATGCACCAAAAAATTATACAAAAATATCCAAATAAAAATCCATGTGGAAGTTAGGTTTTTATACTTAAAACTTAATATTTATGACTGAATATTTTCTCGTTTTTTGTTTAAATTAATAGTAGGTAGTATATTTACACTTAAAACCGAAATATCATCAAAACATCGATATTTAGACAGCTTTTATTACAAACCTAAACTGCGTTTACGCGATAATGTACCTTTCTGCTTTAACAATTTGGGTAAAAACCTTACTTCCTTTATGATTTTTTATTGGATATTTATACCTAATATACGTTTAGCATAGAGTACTTCATCATACTGTAAAGTTTCGTCGCCTGAGGAATTGTTGGGGTCCACCAGCTTTATTGCCTAGACTATTAGATTAAATACATACGTATACCTACTACCTAGTACCTACCTGCTTAAAGATACGAGTAGTTTTCACCAGTGCACGAATAAATTTGGGCGGACATCATTGTATAAAATATAACATAAAATATCTAGTCAGTGCTGTTGTAGGTACTTTTCTACTACAAATTAATAAGGAATTCAAATGGACATCGAGAATTAACGCTTTATTAGAGTAGAAATAAGGAAATATTAATAACTACTTCTTAGTAAGTACGGTACCTACCTTAAGTAAATGTTAATTTGGTATTTTAGTATTTATTAAAATGTATAAGAGTAGATTGTTCATCAAGGGACAAAAATGAGCCATTTCATGCGAGATGTTTAGCTTACCGAGCGTAGCGAGGTATGCTATAGAATTGAGTAGAATGACTTTTAGTCCCGTGGTAAACACTGTACTTTTCACTTCGATGGCGAGAAAATAAAATAACGATTTTTAATTACTTCTTTGCCATTCTGTTGTTACATTTTCATATTAGGAGTAAGATCTTTATTTATACCTACTTGATGATATTAACAAATAAAAAGTCACATTCACTTTCCCCTATGCCTTCACCCTGTATTACGTATTGTATAGGTACGTATTGTGCATCGAAATTCAAAATGGATTATTTAAACATACCTCCTAAACAAATGTATTAATTACAATAAGAATTCTAGAGATTTCGCGACAATCCGCAATACCAACTTATTTTTTTTTCTTTTAATGTTAACAAGAAGGAATTTAAAAAAAATGGCAGTCATAGGGACTGCCGACTGCCGAAGTGAAAACGAATATTTATATTTTTTTTCTAATGTAAAAAAATAAATTCATAATAATAAAAATATTAATTCAAACACAAACCTTTTAAAAACTTTACGAATGTACTATATTATTATACTTTTGTCTTAAGATTAACGGTGTCGATCTCGCGTATTCCGCATTTTTAATCCCTACTAAAAAGTGCTCAACGCGCCTTAAGAAGTTTTCACTTCATAAATACAGTAAGTACCTACCACAGGCATAGAGGCCCAATTGTCTTAGACAATCGTATTCATTTGACAGTTCATAACGTATAACTCAAACTTTTTAAGGAGTACTTATATGCGTTTTGACGTGCAAGCATCTATGACGTCCATAAACAGGTCGAATTATACGTTTGACAGGCTATTACGATTACGATTTCCTTACGTAATCGGGGGGGGCATAGATCTGTATGGTATGATGGGTAACATTAACAGGTATACGTATACTTAATTAAACATTCAAACAAGGAATTATGCGTGCAGTCAGTGACATTAGTTATGGTAGTATTAAATAAGTCTCAGCAGTAAAAAAAAAAAACAAATTAATAAAAAGTTTATTCCAATATTTTTCAAGAAATTATTTCAAAAATAGAACATAGAAAAGCAGATTCTGTGTGGTCGTTAAACATAGCGTAACTATTTATTCATTTCAAACAGTGGGTCGACGCCTGTGGTCGGCGCTCATACAGACCTGACTACCATCATACCATGTCAGTTTTAGCAGTCCTAGATTTACGTGGTACTGTTTAAAAGACATTAGAGTGATAGAATTTTGTATTACAAAAATTCTGCTAGTTTCCTTCGTCACGCCCCTGTCATCCCACAGATTTGATGCCTCCGTTTCCTCCGTTTAACGACTGGTAGGAATGAACGTATCTCCTTAGCTGTGTTTCTGAATTCTGGCATTAGCATGTTGATAGTAACTTAAACTATAAATTTATCTTTGATTAAGTATATTGAGATGTATATTGAGAAGGATATGAAATATCATATTTAAATTGAAGCTTCCGGTAACTATAAATGGTTATATATAGATAAGTACCGAAAGTATAAATGGTTATGGCTGGTATTATCGATACTTATATTCTCGATATAAAATTATCACAAATATACTTAATAAATAATTGAACATAATATTTGGAAAAACACTAGTATTCGTATTTTATAATGAACTAGCTGACGCCCGCGACTCCGTCCGCGTGAATTGAGGTTATTTCCCTCCCGCCATAATTTTCCGGAAAAAAAACTAGCCGATGTGTTATTCCAGACTATAATCTATCTCTTCCATCCATCCATACATCCAATATTTCGCGTTTATAATATTAGCATAGATTTATATGATCAGTTGAATGTAAACCTTACAAACTGCGAATCGCCGTAGTTGAGGAATGGCGGAGACTATCCCAGGAGACCATCGATAACATCATTCTCAGTATGCCTAGACGGGTAGAAACTTTAATAAGAGCACGTGGAGGAAATACGCGATATTAATCACCATTTTTCTAATTTAATTAATTGTTATTTTAATATTAAATTTCACTTTTCCCGGTTACATGAAAAGTTTAAAAATGTACAATTTTTCACAAATAGCCTTTACTCGCAAAATCTGTTCTTAATGTGATCTCATTTTAAGTAAAACAAATGAAACTATAAATAACAAAAGAAGTGTAGTAAGTAGATTTTAAAATAAAACCATATTTTTTTAATTATGGACCTTTTTTTTATGTTATCACAAATATACTTAATAAATAATTGAACATAATATTTTTGAAAAACACTAGTATTCGTATTTTATAATGAACTAGCTGACGCCCGCGACTCCGTCCGCGTGAATTGAGGTTATTTCCCTCCCGCCATAATTTTCCGGAAAAAAAACTAGCCGATGTGTTATTCCAGACTATAATCTATCTCTTCCATCCATCCATACACCCAATATTTCGCGTGTATAATATTAGCATAGATTTATATGATCAGTTGAATGTAAACCTTACAAACAAAACTGTTTCATAATATTAGTTGGAATACCTAGATATTATGGCAAAAATGTTACTGAATGACGTGATAATATGAATAATAAAAGTAGAATGATTTTAAAAATTATTTATTTCTAAAATTTATAGATAAAAAAAAGCAATTGATAATATTACATTATACATAACATCTTGGGTTTTCGGATTGATCTTTCTAATTATACAAGTAATTTTAAAACCCACGACGAACTTGCAGCTCTCCTTTGTGCCCATAAATTTGAAACATTAATTAAAAATTCTCAGAAGTATGCATATCTAAAACCCAGTAATTTTTCAAAAAAAATGGTAATCACGATCGGAGGGCTTCTTGTTGGCCAGCGTAGTGGACTATGGCTGAACCCTTCTCATACCAACAGGAGGCTCCTACTTAGTAGTGGGCGCTAGCGGGGTGAAATGATGAGTAAAAGTATAATCATGCTGCAACGCCCTCGTGTTGGTGAGAGGAGACTCATGCTTATATTGGAGCCGTTGAAGTATGAAGTATTCTGTTTTGAGAAACATCGTTACTACTTTCTGGACACATATTGAGGGTCAATTCTCGCAAGGGTTGACTTGCCTGTTACCCAGGTGGTAAATTCTGTAATAAGAAAGAAATAGTAAAATTATATAATTTGGATTAGAGAAAAGCATTATTGAGAAGCTTACGTTATTGTTTTTATTGTTCATCACATATTTAAATAATCGTAAGGGTGGCCGCTGCCGCTAGTTTTTATATCGCATGTTACCACAGCATTAAGGACCAAATTAGGGACCCTTTCACCCTAAATCTTATCTCACTACACTGATCCAAGTGTAAGGGTCCCTGTGAAAAGTGCAGTGTAATAGGCCTATAAATCCAGGGCCGTTAAATAAATTCATTATAAAAGAATAGTATTCATGGCCAATCAATATACTTCCCGCCAATGGAACGCGAAGGACGGAAGGAAAAATAAAATATTGTACAAGATAAAGTAAATTAGGTACTCTATAAATATTATGTTATTGTAAGGAATAAAGTTATAAACGAACATTGGGTGGTACGTGATCCGCCGACCCACATAAATAATTATTGCGGTATGTATTCTAAATTCTAATTCTTAATTCATATAATTTTGTGACTCGTCTGCTTATCGTTTTTTATCGGATTTTGTCTCATAATTTCTACCCATTGCCGGCTCCTCTGAGCACGAGTCTCTTCTCGGAATGAGAACGGTCCGGCCATATTCCACCACGCTTGCCATCAAGGGGGTGTGTTGCATTCGTGATTTTATTTGAAACCCGTCGTGTTTGGACTCTTTGATTTGTTTTGATACGCACTTTAAACCTACATGCTGCTCAGGGTCAAATGATGGAGCCAGGAGGTGGTCATAGGAACTCTTTAATTTCTCGTCGTATTTGGACTCCTTTGATTTTTCTTGACAAGCACTTTGTACACAAGTTCTCGTTGTATTTTAGATATTCTGTTACTGCGAAGTTCTAATTGTTTATTCAAAGTTATAAGGTCTCAATGGAGCGCTGCGGTTCTTCGTGGGTTTTTGTATTACTTACTTGTAAGTTGTAAATAAAGTTATCATTTACATTTCGCCGGAGTAATGTTTTATTTTTATTTTATTTGTAAGTACTTACAAGATAATTTCGTGAAATATAAAATAATAAATATAAAGATTGTTTAGCATTGGTTATAAACTCGCCGGCATATTTAGCGGAACATAAAAAAAAGGTTTGATATCAGTATCATATAAGGTTGCTGGCTGGTTTATACGTCATTTAATTTAAAAATAAATATTTTCAAATTAAGAAAACAACTGAACATCACATTTTATACAATTGTTTTAATTTTTTTCAAATACAAGGTGTATTTGAATAAAATTAAAACAATCTGGAGCGAACTTCGAGTATTTCTTCCTTCTGAGTTTGATTTAAAATTTCATTGAAATACTGTTTTTTGCTAGTTTTTTTTAATCGCGTATCTTTCTGGAGTTGATGACTGAATTATGCCTGACTTAGCCCCAACGGAGATTGCCAGGGCACTCGAAATGCGAAGAAATGGTCAAACCTACAGAGTGATATCCAGAGATCTTCGTCGACCAGTTTCAACGATCCATCGCAGTATCCAACGGTTCAGGGAGACCGGTACTTATGTGAGAAGAGCAGGACAAGGCAGAAAAAGACGCCAGAATTCTCTTAAACCAAATTGGCAGGCAAAGAATATACAGACGCAAAGGAGAACAATACATTCAGACAAATTTTGAAACTACAGTTGCATACGGTGGTGGATCAATAATGGTTTGGGCAGGCATTTGTTTGGGAGTTCGCACAGACTTGGTAGTGATTGACAGAGGGAGTCTGACTGCAGACCGCTATATCAGAGAAGTTTTAGAAGAAAATGTCGTACCGTTTGCCCCATATATCGGTGAAGATTTTGTTTTTATGCAGGATAATGCTCGGCCGCATACCGCTCGGGTAACTCAAGCTTATCTTAATGATATGAATATCACTGTTATGGAGTGGCCAGCGAGATCACCGGATATGAACCCAATAGAGCACGTTTGGGACTTGCTGAAAAGAAAAGTTAAGTCCAGAATTCCAGCTCCTGCCAACGTTGGAGAACTGCGAATCGCCATAGTTGAGGAATGGCGGAGACTATCCCAGGAGACCATCGATAACATCATTCTCAGTATGCCTAGACGGGTAGAAACTTTAATAAGAGCACGTGGAGGAAATACGCGATATTAATCACCATTTTTCTAATTTAATTAATTGTTATTTTAATATTAAATTTCACTTTTCCCGGTTACATGAAAAGTTTAAAAATGTACCATTTTTCACAAATAGCCTTTAGCAAAATCTGTTCTTAATATGATCTCATTTTAAGTAAAACAAATGAAACTTTAAATAACAAAAGAAGTGTAGTAAGTAGATTTTAAAATAAAACCATATTTTTTTAATTATGGACCTTTTTTTATGTTCTGCTAAATATGCCGGCGAGTATATTATTTTCTCTCATCTCTCATTATTGGGGCACACAATCAAGGCTGTCTGGTACCCCAGCTGAAATTTAATTTTGTGAGAAAGGTAACAACTAGCTCTCGCGAAATTGTAAACTGTCGACAGATTGTGAACCGTAAAATGTTCTGAGTGTCAATTTTTGGAATATTCATTGTACCTATTTACATTTTCTTCTCTGTTTCCTGTAGGTTAGGTTAGGGTTCGACATAAATAATCAGGTAGTGCCCGGCCGCAAGCCAGGCACTTAGGTTCTACCGGGTTAATATACCTAACAGATTACAATTTAGGTACCGAAAAATAATGCGTTAAATTGTGAACTTGTTTATCAGGGGGGACACAATGGTGTCAACATTTTAAATGAGCTAATCCGTCGTCAGCTATACAAAAACGCTCGGCACTTTACTTGGCTTGCTACATACCTACTAATTATACCTATAGGTAATCTCATGATTGACTAGTTCTGAGTTCATCTCTTCCCATATTATTGTCTGACCTCTCTTTCTTGTGTGCTACATGTGATTACAGGAAGGTCGAAAGATATTTTACGCTCTTGTTTTGAAGGAAAAATTCTTTTCAGCAGACTATTAACAAAAACATGTACAGAGACAGTCGTGGTCGGTTATCCACTTTAAGGCTCGTAATTGCATAAACTCATCAGAGTCAGAAGGTCGCTTGGTTTTTTGATTAGGACTAGCATATATTTTTAACACGACATGTTAATAATCTTTAAATATCTATAGTTAGTTTATTTATAGTTTAGGAATGTGTCAAACTTGAAATTAAGAAATTCGTTTTGCACCTAAAAGATGCCATTAACAATAGCTTAGCGTAGGCGGACTAAAGTTAGCATTTAGGGTCTAGGGATTAAAGTATTTTTAATTGCAGGCGTTATTATGATAAAGGTAGTAAATGGGTGGTAAAAATTTATAGTCTATGGTCAAAGAGCATAAAGAACCAGGGGTAGAGGTACAACCACAGGTACAACTCCATACAACGGGTACCATAGTTCTAAAATAAATTCTAGATGGCGTTACTTGTCTCGAATAAGTATAAATTTTGTTTAAATCAACCGAAACTCAATGAAAATATGTATTTTGTTGTTTTACTTTATTTTACCTATTTATTTATTAAGTTTAATTAACTATTAAATATAAAATATTCATAAAATCCGATAGCAAAAAGTTTATTTCAAAGCTTTCGTTTTAACGCCAACGCTTTTTTGAGCTAAGCAGATAAAGCAATGATAAGCAGATTTTTGAATGCTTTTTGCTTATGTATGGAGTTGTACCTCTAAACCTGGTTCTTTATGCTCTTTGCCTATGGTTGATATTAAATCAACAGCCCAAACGAATGTCACAGACATAGTCTAAGAAGATACGTTCTTTCCTAGGTACCAGTCGTTCAACGAAGGCATCTAGACAAAGAAAAGTTTTGGTGGTAGTATGGTCTGACATTCGTGTGAGCGTCGACCCACTGTATGAAATGAATAAATAGTTATGCTATGTTAATACGATCCACACAGAATCTACTTTTTTATGTTCCATTTTTGAACTTGTTTTAATGTTTTAATGCTTAAGTTTTAAGGTTTATATTTGAAATATTTTTATTATTATCTATATGAATTTAACTCTCACTCCCACATACGAAGTAAATACACACAAGTCAGAATATAAAAAAATTAAAAATCACGACTGCCCTGCCAAAAAACGAACTAAAAAGTTAAAAATCTAAATTATAATCTAGTTAAATTAGAATCTTATTCACATTTTTATTAAATGATATTTTTTTGTGAATCATTGGATATTGAACAATAGTATAATATAATTTTGTATATAAATTTTGGAATCTACTCATCATTTTCTAGATGATGATTATATAATTAATCTTATTATCGATTTTTTTTTTATTTTACTAGCCTATGTCACCCGGAATAAGCTAGGGATTCTAACGATACCTCATTTATCAAAATCGGTTCAGGCGTATAGAAGTTCACCATAACTTCTATACGCCTGAACCATATACAAATTCACATACAAACATACATACATATATGAACCCTGAAAACAATATACTCCTTTTTTTCAGGCAGTCGTATATAATAAGAAGTATAATAAACTTACGTAAATAAATAGAAATAAACTTACATACAAAAATACACAAATAAATAGTTGTAGCGGGCGGAGGATTACACCCCGGCAGGGGAGACCAGACGGCCGGGGGTAAAGGGTTGAGAAACCGGCGGACTATCCCAGTCGAGTCTAGCGACACCGCTTTCTGCATCCTAGCTGCGAGCGAACTGCCACGGAACCCCAGTCGCCTCAGATGGTGGGCGAGGCTGACTGGGATTAACCTATTCGCAGATATGACGATTGGGATGGTTTCAATGGACTCCATATACCACATGGCGGAAACCTCGCGAGCCAGATCAAGATACTTACGTTTCATTTCCGTCTTAGCTCTCACAAGGTTCTCGTCATATGGAATGGTGATGCCCACCAAAAACACCCGCGACTGTGCTCGGTACAACAACACGATGTAAGGCTTATTAGAATAGTCGTGATGATGGATCAATCCCAGTATCCTGAGCTGGACTCCATCATGCTCGAGTACAGGCACCGGTGTGTACTTGTAGTACGACAGCCTCTCATGCAGGAGAGCGTACTTCAGAGTTCTTGGTAAAGGATTTTGGCCGCTTAGTTGTGTCTGTGCAGATACTCAGTGTTAGCAAGCGCCGAACATCCCGAGAGCGCATAGACATGCGCTCTCGGGATGGCGACAGGTTCGAGAGATGTCGTGAGTGCCATCTTTCAGAATGTACTTTCGGTAGTTTCGCGTCATGACTACCTGATCCTGTATCGCACAGACAAAACCTTCGGTTTCCCCAAAGAGGTCACCGAAGCGCAGCTATTTCACGGACGCTTTTTTATCGACGTGCGGCTCATTAAGAACTTTAAAAAAGCGTCCGTGCAACTCCCTCTCCTTCCATACGGTCTCCCAGTCAAAGGTGCCAAGTACCACAGGCGCCTGCACTCGACTTTGGCTAAGGATAGGGGAGTGAGTCCTTTATCACATTATATGACCTCTCTATGCATGGGTGACTCCCTCATCGTCTCGAAGTATGTTCTAAGATTGGCTATCTCCCGGTATTGCATGGTCTTGACGCTTAATACGCCCCGACCACCACATTTACGGGGAATATACAATCTCATCACAGACTATTTCGGGTGATGCATGCGATAGAGTGTCATAGTCGTGCGGACTTTTCTATCCCGGGCGTCAAGTTCAGTCTGAGTCCATCTGAGTACGCCAAAGGTGTTCATGAGGACGGGCATAACTCAGCCGTTATAGGCTCGAACCTTATTGGCGCCCAACAAAAAACTTTTACAGATTTTTGTCAGGCGGCCAAAATAGGCCACGCAAACAGACTGTTTCGTGTCCGCCTCATTTACCCCTAACGATTGCGACATACCCAAATACCGGTACGATTCAGCTTCAGGGAGGGTCCTGATGTTCGATGGCTAGAGATTCATCTCAGCCGAGTGAGTAACCTGCCCCCTCACCACATGCAACACCGCACACTTGTCCAGCTCAAGCCCCATTCTGATAGAATTACTGAACTCAGTGGTGATATTCAGCAATTCATGCAGACAGGTAGCATTGGGTGCCAGCAGTTTGAGGTCGTCGATGTAGAAAAGGTGAAGCACTCTTGTCCTTCCTCTCCGAAACTGAAAGCCCGTCCCTGAACTCTCCAGCAGTCAGCTGCGTGGGTTCAGAGACAGGCAAAACCAAAGTGGACTCGACTGTCACCCTGGAAGATCCCCCGCCGTAATAAGGATACGACATTACATACGACATAAGGATTCGGCAGCCGCCAACCGCTCACCGTGGAGACAAAAGATCGAACTCCATTGCCCTATGCATTCCCTGAGGAAGTTAAAGTTGGTACAACAGAATGGCAAAGAAATAATTAAAAATCGTTATTTACTTTATTTTCTCGCAATCGAAGTGAAAAGTCTACTCGATTCTATAGCATACCTCGCTACGCTCGGTAAGCTAAGCATCTCGTATGAAATGGCTCATTTTAGTCCCTTGATGAACAATCATAATAGTCACATTCACTTTACCCTATGCCTTCACCTTGTATTCATGGAATTAATTAAACATCCCTAAATAACATAAATGTATTACTTAAAATAAAAATTCTAGAGATTTCGCGGCAATTCGCAATACCACCTTTATTTTTTTCTCAGATTGTTATTTCTTATTTTGTAGTGTTCTTATGTTGTACTTAGTTATCTTTTTAATGTTCTTATACATCTCACAACCATATTTTATTATCTGAATATTATTGTGATGTGCACATATATATAATGTCTTATATTATTTATAAATAGTAAATAGTACCTAAATAAATAATTATAAATAGTATAGTAGTAGTAAATAATTAATTAAAAATAGTAAGAATTAGTAGATGAAAATGTAGAACGAATTGTAACGAGCGAACACAAGGAATAGCGGTGTACGGATAAACCCGATCAGGGTTTTTGTTACACCGTAACTAAATTTTACATTGTTAGATTTGAAAATGTATACTTGTTTTTAAATAAATAAATAGTATATTACAAGCAGGAATTAAAAAAAATAAAGTAAGTACCATAGACTTACCATAGAGCTGTATGATACGATAGGTAACACATAGACGCCTACCTACTTACATTCATCGTACTAACATAGCGTGACTATTTATTCATTTCATATAGTGGGTTGACGCTCATATAAATGGCAGACCTGACTAGTGACTACCATCACAGTTTTAGTAGTCCTAGATGTACGCGGTACGTAATTTTTTAATAAATAAATAAATTCTACTAGTTTCCTTCGTCACGCGTCACGCCCCTGTCACCCCGCAGCTTTGCTTTGTCCAGATGCCTCCGTTGAACGACTGGTAGGAAAGAATGTATCTCCTTAGACTGTGTTGTTAAAAATAAAAAAATAAAAAAACTTTAATCCCTAGAGACTAAATGCTTACTTTAGTCCGCCTACGCTAAGCTATAATGATATATTATTGTTAGAGCATGAGAGGTGAAAAGAATCTAATTTAAAAACATTTTCAAACCACGACTGTACCTCTAGTCTCTACATGTACACACTTATTCATAGTTCTTAATATTATGATAATGTTTCCATGATGCGTAGATAATCGTTAATTTCATGCCATAAATTTTTAGTAAACGATGTTTTTTGTGTTTACAAGCTTTAATTTTTCTTTCAGTATGAGTCGAGTCACTGGGAACGTTGGAAGCGTTGACAACAGAGATACTATGTCTGTGCGGCTGCGATATTTGTTCCTTCTGGCTACTGTTTTTGGGGGGAGCTTTATCATTATATCCATCAATAACATTTCAGAAATTCTTTATCTTAACAATGATGCGTCTATGGATCTCATTCGAAACAAAGTGTTTTCAAGTGTTTTCAGTGAAAGCTATACGATTAAAACCAAAGGATGCACGATACCTGCCTTAAATCATCTTGGGGAAGAAGTTAAAAACCTGGTTAGATTTCCAAAAGAAATAAAAGCCTGTCCGGAGTCTAGCCTTGCGCTGCTCGCAAATAATAGAACTCATATCTGGGTGCGAAACGAAAACAAACATCATTACAAAATCACCAGCGATAGAAACTTTATTTGCTGTTACAGGTCCTTTTACCGTCCTTTATCCATCCCAGATATTACGGCTATGTACATCGACAATCGTGTAAATTACAGTCAATGCAAGAACTTTTCGAATACCATAGAAGTAGCGGACGAATTCGTAAAAGTTGAATGTAATGTGGATACCGTTAAAGTTTTCAAACAGTATTTTGTGTTCACACCAAAGAAGACGGCCACATATCAAATCCCGATAAACAAAACAGCATACAATGTTATTGTAATGGGTATTGATGCTGTATCGAGGCTTAATTTTTACAGGACCATGCCAAATACTTTAACATTCCTTAAAGAACACAGTGCTATAGAACTTCTGGGCTACAATAAAGTAGGTGACAACACATTTCCAAATTTAGTACCTATGCTAATGGGGCTTTCGGAACAAGACTTAAATACTACTTGCACTCCGAATAAAAGATCTTCTTTTGACAATTGTCCATTCATATGGGAATACTATAAGCAAGCGGGATACCATACAGCTTTTGGCGAAGACAGCTCAAGCCTTGGAACTTTTAATTATCAACAAGCCGGATTCATTGGAACTCCTACAGACTATTACTTACACACATTTATCAATGAAGCAGAGCATAATGTAGGAGTTAACAAAGATTTCAATTCGTTATTATGTATGAACGAAAAATATTTCTATTCTGTATTATTAGATTACATAGAAAATCTAACAATAACTTTGAAAACGAACAAAATTTTTGGATTTTTTTGGGAAGTAACAATGAGTCATGATTACCTCAACTATCCGATGATAATGGATAACGATTACAGCGATTTTTTTAAAAGGCTTAAAGCCTCCGGATACCTCAACGATACAATTATATTTTTGGTAAGTGATCATGGGATAAGATGGGGCGAAATAAGATCAACCAACCAAGGGCGACTAGAGGAACGTTTACCATTTGTGTACATTTTAACACCTCGCACATTTCGTAAAAAGTACCCGCGAGCATACAAAAACCTAAAACTGAACAGACTTCGTCTCACTACACCTTATGATATACATGCAACTCTATTTGATCTTATTAACTTGGAACAAATCGAAAACAGAATGATTAAAGTTCGTAGCAATCAGCCATACATAACTCGCAATAAAGGTATGAGTTTATTTTTACCGGTACCATTTAACCGTACGTGTTCTATGGCAAATATTGACGATCATTGGTGTAGTTGCCACAAAGGGAGAAAACTATCTGTTAAGAGTATAAAGGCTTTAGAAATCGCTGGACGGCTGGTGCAAGAACTTAATTTGATGCTGCGTGATTATAGCCAGTGTGCTCGATTGAAACTCGCTGAAGTTGAAGAGGTAACTGAGATGGAAGTAAGCTCACCTGAAATGGATTTTGAATGGAAGGAGTATATGGTTGTGATACGGACAGAGCCAGGCAATGCGCGATTCGAGGGAACCCTGCGCAATAACAGCGATAGCTGGTCACTCTCTGGCACCGTCAGTCGCCTTAACCTTTACGGTAGTCAGAGTCGTTGTATTCACAACTATCAACTAAAACTATACTGCTACTGCATCAATTGACATCGGAGTTTGCCTAAGTAAGGTGAAACTTTCTGTGATATTTAGCAAGACAATTCAGTTCGATGCATTACCTACTCATATGGGGCTCCTTAGACATCGAATTTTCATTGAGTCCAGTGAACTAGGAGGAAAAACTTTGGTGAAAACCACTGATTTCCAAGTTGAGTTGCGACTTATTTTGACCTGCTCTCGAAAACAATAAATTCCAATAAAACTACTTCATAATAACCAAATACTCGCAGGTAGATCATATCAGAAATTGTGCAAGACTTTGTAGACGAAGAGCTTTCAAAATTACATCACAAATCGACGATCGATGCATTCTCTTCACGACTGAGGCAAGAGTTAAAATAAATATGAGGTGTCCATTGATTTTTTGAAAAATACTAATAATTGAATTTGCACTCTTACTTTTCAGTAAGTGTCCGTACTAATATTGTAAATAGGAAAATGTGTCTTTGTCGGTCTTTTCTAAATTCGACAGAGATGTAGGTTGCATCCTATGAAAGGACCGGAAAACAAAGATACCGGAAAAACAAAGATTTTTCAATAACTTAAACACGCGGATGAAGACGCGGGCAATGGGCATCATCATTGCCTAACAATTTTATTATTTTCATATAACCTGCATTGAAAATGAGAGTTTCAGTGCCTATTGAGCCACCCGAACCTAGTCAATTTCAGACGAATACGTTCATACGTCATTCGTCAGCGGGTAGATAATCGGTTTCTGCCTGCTGAACGACGTTGCAAACTTGCAGTCCTCCTTTCGATCCTGTCAGAGTATCTTTTATTAATTTCAAACCTTTAAATTTGGCATTAAAACCATCAACTAAACTGACAGATCATATTTCTGCAACTAAATTAATATATAAGAAATACAAATGTAATAAAAATCGGATTATATTATGAAAAATATAGTTTGTGCAGCGGGATGAAACACGATTTCAGACTTCAGGTGAAATCGTCTTGTTTCATCCCCATGTAGATAAAAGTAAAGTATATAAAATACGATAAAGTAGGTAAAATACGCATGCACCAAAGTATATAGGTAATAAGTAAGTAAATTAATAAGTTGTATATTTTTGAACTCTTTGAATGTGTATTTGTCGTGTATTTTTGACCGAGCGAAGCGACGGTCTCTCAGTCTACTTGAGTGAATTTGCACTTGTCCGTCCGTCCGTCTGTCCATCTGTCAGAGCCCTATAACTTCTGAATTACTGAACGTAATTACTTCAAATTTAATATAATATGTAAACCGACGGCCTCTAGCCGAATATGGCTTAAAAAGTTATAAAAATCTTTATTTCAGGGGGGCTCTCATAGAAGCGAATGCGAAGTAAAATATTTTTATAGCGTTACGGTTGCGGTATTATATCATTATAAAGATAATTAGGAATAGAGTACAATTTTTTTTTTAATTTTTCCCTTAATATTGACGAAATGGTGTTTCAAAGTGGAGATTTTCTAACGTCCAAAGTTGACCTCAGAACTCTCAATTTTATGAAAGGCTGAGCCTGAAACTTGATCAATTATTTGAATTATATCCTGTACTTGAACAACAAATACTAAAATAAGATAAATATTATAAGGAAACGAAATTATTTAATTTTTAATGAGCTTCAGTAATTTTAACAGAACTTCACAATGATGTCAATAGATGGCGCTCTGTAAAAGTTTATTCGTTTCTTCAAAATAACTATTTAGCTCTTTTGCGTCTAATGTTAAAAGTTAACTATTGACTGTTTAACAATATACAGTCTCAGTTCGGGGCGGACCACTAGTTATTAGGGGTCCATAGTCAACAAGGAACCCTTTCATGTCGGGTCTGTCCGTCCGTCTGTCTGCCCGCGACTCTTAGCTCAGATTTCAGAGGCTATTAGTACTCTTATGATATTTATTAACATGCCGAAAAATTGATAAAATAAAATTTGGGGGAAAAATTGTTTAGGTTATCTACCTCAGTTATGCGTAGTGTTGTCTCGATGTTGACTCGACAATGCACGATTGTGAAGAATAATAAACAGAATTGTGTAAAATTTGTTTTACTTAAATTAATGTTTAAGTCTTAAATTAATGTGTGTTTTAAGCCATTCTATTATTGATTCTAAACTAGCGGCACGCTATGATGGCCGGTTTGACGTTTGTCCGCTCATGAAGTTCCGTATTAATTGATAACGACTTTGAAGGAAATAATTGTATTACTTTATTGACGATAGTGATGTGCAGAGATTCATAAATTTTATCGAATGTAGTTTCTCATGAAGTTCCGTATTAATTGATAACGACTTTGAAGGAAATAATTGTATTACTTTATTGACGATAGTGATGTGCAGAGATTCATAAATTTTATCGAATGTAGTTTTAGGTTTAGGACTCAAAATTTATTTATTAAATTGATTTCTTAAATGTATACAAGTGTAGAAAAATCAGTTTGCACCATTTAAGGGGTGAATGTACTTGTGAATATGAACAATTTACACTATGTGGACAAACCTCTGAAATCGCAAAAAAATATTTAAATTAATAAGGGAAGATTATGAAAGAGATGTGAAAATAGATAATATTATAGAAAACGAACATATAATTATTAATGTATGTGATGATAGCAGTGACGACAGTGAAAATAGTAGTATGGACGAATCTGATTAATTATGGCCTTTTGTGGCACCTTTTTTGGTATCTTTTGTATTCATATGTTTCTTGTGTGCATATAAAGTATGTATATTCATTTTCGTTCAAATATTCAGTTCGTTCAAATAAATTAAATAAACATATACATTTTTGTTTTATTAAACCTATTTAATCAGGTACAAAAACAAAACTTAATTGTTTTTTGTTCGAGAATAAATTGACATTCCACATCACTATTGTAATGTGTCAAACCGGCCATCATAGCGTGCCGCTAGTGTAAAGTATAATTAATTGTCAGATTCGAATTAATTAATGTCGTTATTATTACGTCATGTCAATGTGATCGAAATGGCATCAGCAAATAGTGTCATTTTATGATTAGTTAAGTCAGGTAAGTCATTAATATAAAATAAAAAGAGTGGCCCTAGTAAATTGTTTCTTGTGGCACTCCTTAAATATTTGCTATATATTTGGATCTAAAATTTATTATTTCATTTAGGCTTTCTACTTCGATACATTGCATTCTGTCCGATAAAAAGGATTCAATCCATCTTAAAGCAGGCTCTCTAATTCCAGAATTAAAATTCAATTTTATTAAACAAAAAATTTTATGTAAGACAAAATCAAAAGCTTTCGTCATGTCAATAAAAACGGTAACTGTAATTTTCTTTGCGCTCTTATTTAATAAGAGTGCAATAGTTATTTGTGTTATATGGGGCCAAAGAAAATTTTTGTTCCCCAAGGGCGCTATTTTGAATTCCGCTATCCTCTGAAGCCAATATTCGTTTTTCGAATAGGTATGATGAAAAGAAAATTACAGTTACCGTTTTTATTGACATGACGAAAGCTTTTGATTTTGTCTTACATATATTATTATTTAATAAAATCGAATTTTAATTTTGGAATTAGAGGGCCTGCTTTATTTTGTTTTACTAGATTATAACAAGCCTGAGTTTGTTGACTTTTTACATTGGAAGCCATATTGTTCGGTTTTGAAAATTTCGAATTTATTTGTAAAAGCAATTAAGCGTTTGTTTTTTTGGCTTTCTCAAAAATCTTTGACATGACTGTTACCAAAGAAATAGGGCATTAATTGCTTGGTTGTTCTTTGTTACCTTTTTTAAACTGGGCTTGAAAATACATGGCTTCAGTAGGTTTGGGAAAGTCCCTTGGCAGAAAGATTGATTAAGTGTGATAAAATCGGCGCTTTTTTTTTTATACGGCTACCTGAAAAAAGGAGTATATTGTCTTCAGGGTTCATGTATTATGTATGTATGTATGTATGTGTGTATGTATGTATGTGAGTTTGTATATTCCACCATAACTTCTATACGCCTGAAGCGATTTTGATAAATGAGGTATATTTAGAAACCCTAGCTTATTCAGGGTGACATAGGCTAGTAAAATAAAAATAAAAATTGATGGGGTGACCATGGTCCCGCATTAAAGACTAAAGTTGTTTTTTTCCGAAAATAAGATCAACTACCTAAGTCTCTATTCATCATCTAGAAAATGATGAGTAAATTCCAAAAATATACACTTAACACTACAGTTCAATATCCAGTGAATCACAAAAAATATCATTTAATAAAAATGTGAAAAAGATTCTAATATAACTAGATTAATTTAGAATTTTAACTTTTTAGCTCGTTTTTTGGCGAGGCAGTCGTGTTTTTCAATTTTGTTAATTATGACTTGCTACAATATTGTAGTATTTTGGTTGTTATTTTATCAGAGTCTACCGCATTGGTATTATTTAGTGAAATTATAATGTGTTCAATTTCTTCCACAGTATATAGTCTAGACTCTAGGCAATGGGGCGGTTTGTTGTATGGAGACCCCAACATTAAATCCTCAGTCGTTGAAACTTGGCAGGGTTGCAATATTGAGCCAATACTTATACAAAAATATCCAACAAAAAATCCATCCGTTAAGTTAGGTATTTATTCCTAAAACTTAATATTTATGACTGAAATTAATCGATTTCTTTTTAAAATAATAGTAGGTAGTATATTTACACTCAAAACCGAAATATCAAACGAAATAATCATGCAGAAAATCGATATTTAAACCGATTTTACTATCAAACCTAAACTGCGTTAACGCGATAATGTACCTTCCTGCTTTAACAATTAGGTATAGCATAAACCCTTACTTCAATTCTGTTTTTTTATTGGATATTTATAATATACGTTTACATCATGATCTTTATCATACCTACTGTAAAGTTTCGTCGCCTGAGGAATTATTGTTGGGGTCGACTAGCTTTATTGCCTAGACAGGGATGGCGAACCAATGGCACGCGACACAATATTTTGGGCACGTCACCGGTCACAATATTCATTATGCACTAAGAAAAAAAGGGTGAAGTAGGTATTATATTCCTACGCTATGGAGTGTTCGGGTCATTATTTTCAGAGATGAATAACATTAAAGACTCGGGTAGAAACCGTTTGACAGATGACTTCAGTTCAGCATGCATTCGGCTCAAAATAATATCTTACAACCCTAATATCCTACCTGGCCTAGAGTAATAGGGCTTTGTCAGGAAAATACTGCTAAGTGTACGGGTTTTCCTTGTAGTTTTAAATTTTAGGTTTTCTTTGTTTGTACGGCTTATATATGTCACCGTAAGATTGTAAAAACCGTTAGATTATAGTCTAACTCGCGAAATTCTAAACTGTCGAAAGATTACAATTTAACGCATTATTTTCCGGTAGATTGTAATCTGATAGGTATTTAAACCCAATAAAACCTAAGTGCCCGGCCTGCGGCCGGGCACTACTTGGTTATTTATGTCGAACCCTAACCTAACCTACAAGAAAGAGACAAGAAAACGTAAATAAAATGAATATTTCAAAAATTGACACTCAGAACATTGAACAGTTTACAATCTTTCGACAGTTTAGAATTTCGCGAGCTAGATTATAATCTAACGGTTTTTACAATCTTACGGTGACATATATAATATGTATTCATTAAAGTTTTTAGCAATGTCGTGTGGATTAGTAATATTTTGTCCATTGATATTTATTTCTTTAATATGACTTTTAGTTACGTTAGTATTCGGACACTCTTTAATGATGTCCCACGATGCTTTACATTTATTTTTAGAATTTGTTACGTGGATATCATTACGATTTTTTTCAGCAGACCTGAAACAGCACTTTACTATTTTAGATTAGGTTAAGTATTTGTCTTAAGAATTCTTTGTTTTTCGTTTGTAAAATTTGTTTTGTTATATTCTTTTAGTTTTGCAGCAAATTCTCAAACCTCTAGTTAACCATTTTGGTTCGGTGCTTTTGTTTGTATTCATTTTCGTAGTAATGGGAAACATAAATAATATAGCATCGTAAATAAGCGATAAAAGTTTTCAAAACCTTTGTCAAAATTATCATTATCATATAGGTACATTATTTTCTCTTTATGTGTAACTGGTATAGTAAGCATTTGTGCTGTATCATGACCTGATAAACCTAAAGGCTGAACAGACCAGGTAAACCGCTCACCAAAAGCGTCAGGCATATTACTGATTATATTATCAATACCTACATGTATTTTTCCTTGCGGGTTTGACAATGTGAAGTTTTAAATTGTAATTTTTAATAATGTCAAGTAGAAGATTTGTTACCTTATTATTTATAAATATATTTATATTTAAATCACCTGCAATGATAACTTTATTATTCTTGATTTAAATTGTAAGTGTATGTACATTTTGTCTAGAGTTTGTAAGAACTATTATACATTCGAGTTAGGGGTTCTGTATAGACATATAATAGTAATATTAATTTGGCATATACCGCAACAGTCGAAAATTTCATCCGAAACATAGTCCTGTAGAATCTCCCTATCTCAACAAAAGTTTCACTCAAGCAAATTATGTCAGGTTGCTTATTAGCACATAATGTGGGGTATCGTTGGATAGGTCGTTCAAAATATAAGT
The DNA here is from genome assembly GCA_964035005.1 of Erebia palarica. Lineage (NCBI taxonomy): Eukaryota > Metazoa > Arthropoda > Insecta > Lepidoptera > Nymphalidae > Erebia > Erebia palarica. The sequence continues at coordinate 33,486,749 of OZ035985.1, read as the reverse complement.
GTGGGTGTGGGAAGTTCCATTTTCGATTCCGTTTGCGGGATCCGGGATCCTTTTGCGACATAGGTACTAAAATTAAACATCAATGGCAACATGTTTTATGTAGGTGTGGCGACTTTTTGTAAGAGCCCAGTGTCAAGTGGACAGCTAAACGGTTGTTTCTGGATGTGTAAAAAAAGTAGTTTATGTATTACGAAGCTAAAAAGAAAACTATCATAGCTAAGTAGACTTTACAAATTTACGAGTAATAAGTAGTCGACCAACGTATAAAATGCCCGCATATTGACTGGCCTGGAACAGCTGGCCCATGCTCGAAAAGCTATTCAGCAATGCATTGGAGGTACGGATCAGCTGGCGAAGCTAAAAGGAGTCTCACAACTGGAGGCGGGAGCGTGGATACACACGCTGCCACCCCACCTGGGCGCTTTTCTTGACAACGACTCTGCGGGTGGCAGTTGCCCCCCGCCTGGGCAGCAATGCATGCGCTCGGTCTCAACCTTTCCCGACGGCCTGACCTTGGTGCCGTGGCACAAGGGAAGCAGCCTCCTCTGGGAGTTCTGGGACTCTACTTGCGTTAGATTAGCACGTTCGCGGCGTGCCACATCAGCAGCAACATGCGAGCGACTTGCCGAATCGGCAGGAACGAAAAAGCATGCAAAATAGTTACTCAGCTTTAAAGCGAAATTATAATATTTAGTTATGTACATATTGATTAACTTCTTCGTAGAGACCACAAGCTGGTGGTGTACTGAGGCAAGGCAAAAAGTATATATCGTAGATGTTGAGTGTCGCGATAAGGAACATAGGGGCCGTGATTTCCGCTCCGGGGCGTTCTTGGTGCAGAGAACGTAGTGATTGACGACCTAATATAATTTTAGAGCAATGAAGAAAATTAAGAAACAATTTTTAACATTTGAATTATTATTTAAATCGACGACCTTGGCGCAGTGTTGGACACTGTTGTTTTAATGTGCGGGTTCGATCCCTGGCAGGGTCACTTTGGAAATTTACAATTTCTGAATTTGCCCTGGTTGGTCTGGTGGGGGGCTTCGGCTGTGGCTAGCAGTGGCGTGCAATTCATAGAGGCATAAAAGCACTGCTTACCCAAATGAAAATACATCAATGTTAATTTTTCATCATGACAGTCAGTAAATAGGTATTCTAACTAACAAAAGCCTACCCTAGGTTTGAACCCCGTGCACGCTACTGGTGGCTAGTTACCACCCTACCGACAAAGGCGTGCCCGCCAAGCGATTTAGCAACCCGGTACGATGCCGTGTAGAAACCGTGGGGGTTTAATGTAACTACCAAGTTCCTAACATATGTATAAGACCGCTCCCAGTTTAGACTGCATCATCACTTACCATCAGGTAGATCGCAGTCAAGGGCTAACTTGTAGAGGATAGAAAAATCTCTTTGGTGCAGAGGCTGTCGCAGGCCGTGATTAGTCTCTGAAACTTTTGAAAGATCTCTGACCGTAGCCAATGCCCATGGCCAATGCCTTTGATTATATATAATTTATGAGGCCAATGCATACTCTTGGGTGAGATTTAGGAAAACCATAGTATTGCAGCAGGGCGACCGCGTATCTTCTGCAGCAATCATTGTTACAGTATCAATTGCTATGATTGGCTGAATTTATGGTATTCTTGCTGCGTCAATGGATTTTGTCCAATAGTGGAAGAGTGCTATCCAATCAGAGGGGATTGCGATCGTTACACTGTAGCTGTCAGTTTTAGCCCGTAGCCCCAGACACATTTCTTTTTTATACGTCAAACGCACATGTGTCAATGTCTAATGTCAAAAGCTCAACTTTGATGAACAAGTAAAAAATTAATTTTATTATTTACCTACTGTTGCATTAAAAAATATGTAATAGAGCTTGATATTTTCCAGTAACTATTTAAGTTCAGTCAGAAATGGCTCTATCGATTAGAATTTTGCATACAGGCAATTTATTTTTTCGAAACCTAACCAAACCGGTGAAATGGAGTTTGCGAAAACACTGTCCTGTAAGACTGTTCTGCAACGGCGTACGATATCAAAACAGAAATTTAGAGAAGTCTTTACTAGTGGGACAAGATTATAGGTTATTAGCAAGGCCCGTTCGACAATGTACGACTCAATCTGGCGATCCGAAAACTCCGAAAGAGCCAGAGAAGAAGCCAGGTCTCATACAAAAGTTTAAGCAAATGTATAAAGACTACTGGTACGTCCTTCTCCCTGTGCACATGACAACATCAGCCGTATGGTTTGGTGGATTTTACTACCTTGTAAGAAGGTAAGTTTCATATTCAGTCAAATTCTCCTGGATGTTCACAGTTTAACAGTCATTTACACCAGTTTAGTTATGTTCTGTTTCATAAATCATGGCATAGCTCTGACATAGACATCTTGTAGACATGGGACATGTGATAGGTCCATACTTGTAGACTTACAGCAATCATGGAGGAATGATAAAGTTTAGTTTGAAGCATACTTGCCTGGAAGGTAGGTGGTAGATTCACTAGACTATTCTAATTAACTTAGATGAAATAAAGAACTTTTAACTTTGACTTATGTTAAAGTTTATGATGCAACACATTTTATTATTGCATCATGAATAAGTAATTTAGCAAATATTTTTTCTTTTCAGTGGAGTAGATGTTGTCAGTCTTATGGAATCAGTGGGCATCAGTGAGAAACTGCTCACACCATTGCGAGAGACTGGTGTAGGATACTTTGCACTTGCACTAGCTTGCTATAAACTAATAACACCTCTGCGATATGCTGTAACCGTTGGTAATAACATTATTATTATTTTTCTTCTGCTATAAGTTAGCCCTTGATGGTGATCTTGACCTGGATCACCTAGCTCTTAGATCATAAATGATGATACAATCTATGATTGTAGCAAGTAACCTGATAGAGGTATTGACTGACACCCCTGCACAATATTATTTGGTGTCCTTGTCATACTCAATCACTTGGCTTGATATGTCATTGCGAGAATGGTGGTAGCTAGCCACAGTTTAAGCTTCCTACAAGACCAGAGACAATTTAGTATTAATTCATATATTCTCAAACTGCCCCTGCCATGGATTGATCCCCACACCTAAGAACAAGACACCCAAATAAGACAGTACTCAATATGGGCTGGGAGGTTGTTAAAAGCAGTAGCTAAATTATGTACAGCTATTTAATAGTTTAAGAAACAAAATAAGCCACTGTTAATGTCCCCAACAAACTGTAACTAAAAGAAGTAAAATATAACAAGTACAAAGTTAGTAATTAAAACATATTTTTTTATAAAAGAAAAGAAAATGTAATATTTATTTATAAAAACAAATATTATTTTCTTATTTAATGATTTGTTTAATTAAAGAAACTAGGGCACAAATCAAAAATATTGATTTATTTTGATGCCAATGAAGACTTGCTGCTTGTTGAAGCTAGTTTCATAGTTAGCTGTCCAGTTTAATAAAGTTGCACTGCTACATTTACAATTACAATCGCCTCTTATTGGCTGATGCTCTCGCTATTGATCACACAGATGAATCATAAATATCATTACGTTAAGGGCAACCCCCTTGTTATGTTATGTGGCATTCTCAGTAGGTACCAACTATTTGCTAATGTCTATTCTCGTCCTAAAGGTGCAACCACGTATGCCATAAGAAGGCTTACAGCAATTGGCTGGATTAGACCAGTCCCTTCAAGAGAAAGACTCAAGGAGATGCTTCAAGAAAGGAAGGACAACATTCAAGATAGATTTCAAGAAAGTAAACAACATTATCAGACACAAATACAAGAGAAAAAGACGCAAGTCATGGATGAAGTGCAAAGATATAAAACAGAAATGAAAAATATAAAAAATAGAGTGAAAAAAATGTAAACTAACCATATTTTTGAATATTTTAGAAGTTTCATAAAGCTTTAATAGCTTTTATTTGTTATGTATCAGTTTTCTAAATTAGCTGGGAAGTATAAAAATTTTATACAAAAAATACAGTTTTAAATTATTTATTTATTGTTAAAAAGTATTTAAATACAAAAGTATTATTTAACAAAGTCATCTTTATTTAATAGAAGAAATTATGATTAACACATTTCAATATAATCAAAATGTACAGACATCTAAAATTAAAATACATTAAGTACCCACAAAATTGGACAGCACATAACTGGAATGTTTACAATGGTGCTATATTTCTTCTAGTTTATAATCACATGTATGTATAAATATAGTAAGAAGGTAGTTCTTAATAGAGCCAGATGTGCTGTCTCTTGTACGAAAATTAAATTAATAAATGCATCAAAGATGTTAAAAATAAATTTTGTTATTTCCTCGGATGACACTATAATAATCTAGAAGTTGTCTAAACAATACAGTTTGCTTATTATGCAAAAAAGAAACCCAATTTGAACTGATATTAAAATCTGCTTTTCTACTTTATTAATCAAAGGACTTAAATAAGCGCAAATAATTGTTATATATCACATATAAATTGTAGGCATAAACCATTTCTGGCTCCATTAAATTACATTTGATTACATCAATACCTATCTAACAATCATCATGCAATCTTAAATCTAATTAATTTATTTTATTCTACAAAAGTATTTTCAGTCACACATAACTACCAAAACACTAATACAGCTTTACCATAACAGTTTTTCCTTATATCACTTACACTTGGAGTCAAGTTGTTAAAGGATAATTAATATTAAAGCTATTGCTTCACTTCCACAAAAACATAATATTTTGTTAGCTACTAAAAATTGTTCTAACATCAAAATAGCTACACATTGAGCATATTTTTATTGATGAAAATGTTATTTTATATGTATATGACTCAATTCCCTTTAAGATACCCCAACTATTTCAATTTTGTGACTTTTAATGTTTTCTCCCACTCAAATAAAATCAAATGTATTTTTGACTAGCTGATGCCCGTGACTTAGTCTAGGTGGAATAACTTTTTCAATACCCACAGGAATATCTTAATTTTCCGGGATAAAAAGCACCCCATCCTTGCAAAAAATCACGTTGATCCGTTGCGGTGACGGACATTGCGGACACACAAACACACTTTCGCATTAATAATCTTAATACAATGTAATGATCAAATTCATTTCATACAAAGCTGCACCATTCACTTTATCAAATACATTTACAATTTTTGTCTGAACTGTGTACATTACCCAGCACCTATGACCCTAGATTCGTCATTGTCCTTTTATTGGAATTCATAGTGAAATAGACGTGTGAAATAAACTGCAGGCGGACTTTAATAAAGCCACTTAGTTTCACTATAAATATTTAACAATTCATTAAAATCACATAGTTTTGCATCCATATTATGCAAAAGTATTGTAATATGCCGGAACCCAGAGGTATGATAACATAGACCATTTAGCCCATATACTGGTAAGAGGCAGGCGATAGGTGAGGCGTGGGGGGCATGCCCGGGCCCGTGGCCGCGCCAATGGTAGACAGGTGACAGGAGCGGCACATCAATTTGCCTGAAAACCAAAAAAATATATACTATACACACCCAAAAATACGACACAAGATGGCACCATTAGATCTACGACTGAGCCCTAACTAAATCACTCCTAATGTACTGCCGCCCGCAGTGCACACACACATACCACTCACAAATATATAGAACCACAGCAGCACCTATTTGTGCCCTAAAATACATTAAGTATTTAGTAATCTCCTATGAATGGCGATTCCAGAATACCGTTTTCCCCTTCTCTTTTCTTACCTACAAATCAAGAGTGAATAGGCATCTCTAAGCAAGCACACTCCACCTAAGGCTGCATCACCACTCGCAATCAGGTCTGATTGCAAACCAAGCCCTAACCCATAAATAAAGTGTCTGTGGAGATTGTCGCTGTGTCGTGTGTGTGTGTGTGTGTGTGTGTGTGTGTGTGTGTGTGTGTGTCTCTCTGTGTGTGTTGATCGTCTGTGTGGCGTGATACATACCCGCTAGCGGATAGCAGCGCTTGTCGGGCTCGTCGGTTAGTTGCATGCCACATACGCAGCACATGTAGCAGTCCACATGGAAGTCGCGGTCCATAGACACCACGCGCACTGTCTCGTCCGTCCCTTCCACTGGGGTTATACCTGCAAAATAGACAGTAAATTATTTATCAATAAATTATAAACTCGATACCCCTGCATTATCTAAAACGTGGGCTAAACTTGACATTTGACCACAGCCTAAAGAGATTTATATTGGGTGGTGGTGGTTTATTTATGGTGGGAGATTTATAGTTCGGCTGTCATATTGACGGAGTTTGTTTCAACAACTTGAGCTATGCTGATGACATGGTGCTACTTAGCCCCTCAATAAGTGGTATTCGAAAGTTAGTAGCAATTTGCGAAAGATATGCCAAATCACATGGCTTGAAATATAATGTGCGGAAGTCAGAAATGCTGATCTTTCGGGCTGGTAAGGGTCCGGAGAGGGTACCGCCAGTATTTCTAGATGGATCACCGGTTCAGGTTGTGCGGCAGTTCAGGTATCTTGGACACATGTTGTCGGAATCCCTGAGCGGCGATCTAGATATAGAGCGGGAGCGAAGATCGCTTGCAGTTCGGTGCAACATGCTCGCGCGACGTTTTGCTCGCTGTTCTGAGGATGTTAAAGTGACATTATTCAAAGCTTATTGTATGAGCTTCTATACTTCTCAACTCTGGTTAAGCTACACCAAACGATCCTTTAACATCCTCAGAATACAGTACAACAATGCCCTCCGCATTTTATTAAAAATGCCGAGGTATTGCAGCGCTTCGGGTATGTTCGCCGACGCCGGGGTACCCGACTTCTATGCGATCATACGGAACAGGATTGCGGGTTTCTGGGAAACTGTTCGTAATTCTAATAACAGTATGATCAGTATCGTCGCTCAGGCATCCCCTGACAACGTGTTTTTTAAACACTGGCTGAATGTGCACCAGATTCAGAACACTAAACTGACATAACTATACCAATGGTATTCCATGTTGTAGTTTAAGTTTTAGAACTATATTCTTATTTTTATTTTTTTTTATTTTTCTGTATTGTTATTTATGTATTTTGTAATATGGGTCCCTACCTGAAATAAAACGATTTATTATTATTATTATTATTATTATAGTGGCCTAGCTGTGACAATGTGATATCAGTCGATTGAGATTGTTGAGCAACCTTAACCTAAGTATTATTAATGGAAAGGGGTCACAACCCTCAGTAATGAGGAATTCGGCTTAGAGAGAAATAAATTTATATCAGTCTCATGACGAAGACGTCTTGACAGAACAATGCTGAGGTATGGCAGGAGAAAGACCAGGGGTAAGAAACTCAGTCACTACTTGAGTATCAGCAATTTAAAATCTTATAATGAGATACTTTTTTTGAGTTTTCTTGTAATGCTGCAATGTTTATTATGAAATGCATGCTAAATTTCGGCTCTTGTTTAAAAGAATTTGATAAGGGCTGTCTTTTGTGACATTTTGGTGGCTGAAAACGAAAATATTATGTCTGAAATACTAGATGTTATTGAGATTTTTACCCAAAATTAAGACTATTAAACATGGCAGAGACATGAATTTCTGATTAATTTATAAAATGTGTATGAAAATGTACTAACCTTTGCCACAGCTGGCGCACTTGGGAGCAAACATGCGATGGTAATCATTGACACAGTAGATCTTGTTGTCCACGTCCACAGTGAAGGGGACCCCATCTAGACACTCGTTGCAAATGCAGCAGCGGAAACAACCAGGGTGGTACGACTTCCCCATTGCTTGCAAAATCTGTTAAATATAGCTATAGTTACATAGGTGCATGGGTGCATGTCCACCAAGGTGTGTAAAACCTACAATAAAATTTCGATTAATAGAAGCTAGTGATGTGCCGGATCGTTAAAAATGCATATCCGCGGATACGGATCCGAATACCGATATTTGGTGTAAAGATCCGCGGATACAGATACGGATCTTAAAACTTTCTTAGTATAACTGTGCCGGTGCGCGTGTTATACGGATACGGATATCCGGTACATCACTAAATTAAAAACTTGTATTGTTGAATTGTAAAATTAGTAAAAGAATTGTATCATGTTAGACTATACAGGAATATAAACTATTACTGACTGACTGACTGATTCAAAAGTACTTGTAAAAGTTTATTTGAATAAAAAATCATTTGAATTTGAATTTGACACTGACCATTCCAAAAAATCTATGTGTAATTTTATTTCTAAAGTATGGTGTATACTAGAAAAATAAATGGGTGTGATGCCATATCACCCCTGAAGTAGTAGTAGATTACCTAGCTAGGTTTACCCAGATAGCTACCTAAATAATTTTCTGTCTACACAAGTACAATTTATGCTGCCTGTGCATAGCCAATGCCTAATAAGGTGGCATAATATAAAACAATACATACCTATATATGTGGATTCACCCGGTAGAAAATGATGCATAAGATAAAGTACTAGTAAATAGTCTAAACAAGTTCAAAGTTTACTAAAATGGGAACAGATAATTCTAACTGATAATACAAATAGCTTTCTGCTTGTAGATAAATACAAATAAAACTGCACTAGAAAAATAATAATGCGTTTAGGCATTGTTGGTGGGCAGCAAATTGAGCAGTGTTCCGCAGTTATATTTTCGGTGACCAGCAGCAGAATACCCCGACTCGCCCATGAGATCTACCCTACATGACCGATAAACGACTTGTTTGGGATATTGCGAATCCGCTAATGACGACCCTACAGCCATTTTTGCTGCTCGGCACCGAAAACATTTCATACAAAATGTATGTTGCGAGCATATCATAACCATGGATCCGTCACTGCCCCGCTGCCCACTGAAAATACAGCCCCAAAATCTTATCTAAAATGGTCTTCAAATTACCTACAAATAGGTGAATAATGCAGTAGAGAAGTTACAGAATTATTAAAATCGTGACTTACCATTTCCATTATTAGATGCCCGCATATTGCACATTTCTCTGCGGTTTGTTGGAATCCAGAGTACTGAAAATAATTAGTTTTTAATGCCTACAACTATAATCTTAATAATTTATTTGCTGATTGCAGGTAAGTATGCTACAAGTTGTTACAATAGAATAGTTCCGAGCCACAATCTGCCAATCATATGGCATGCAAATGATTACAGATGCAATACAATTAAATAAAACACTTATGTATATTATTTTGATGGTAATAATTCTTGCTACTGAAAGTATAAACAATGAGACTATGCCTGATTGACTTTCTTTTTTTTAATTTTAAGGGGTCAAGAAAATGTCAGCTGCTGAGTTATGAATATGCAGACACACACACTTTATTTGGTTATAGCATAGTTGATAGGTAGCATGGTTGATAAAACTTTAAAGACTAAGTTCATCAATCATTGTACTGAACAAAATTAAATTCAGGAAAATAATTTGTATTATTATTTTATAATAATACATACCAGATAATCCTCTTCGCAATACACTTTCCCATGTACATTGTAAAACGCCTTGCCCCTCAGGGCTCTACCACAGGAACAGCATATGAAACAGTTTGTATGGTACAGGTTGCCCATAGCCTGGCATGCCTGGCCTGCTCCTGTGACCCCTGCACCACAAGTGTGACAGATACCTGGAAAAAGATAGGAGGTAGAAATCATCAATTTCAACCATTTGACAAGTCTCTCAGAGTTAGAATGGTCAGGCTGGTATGGTGGACTATCCACCACACAGGACAAGTGGATGTTGGCTGACATTGAAAGGTGAGAGAGTCCTTTGAGAATGTTTTGGAGAACTCTAAGAATGCAGTTTTTCTCATATTTTCCTACACTGATACACATCTCTATAGCAATAGAATCGGGCAACATTCTAACAGTCTGCAGTGTGTTTGCTGGGTCTAGTACTAAATATATACGGAATATATGAGTCTCAGACTTCAGAAAATACAAGTATTTTTAAGTTTTTGTATTTTCTGGACCTTGTTGTAACGAGGAGTCACAGTTAAACTATACTAGAATGTAAACTTCAATATAATAATAATACACATGAGATTTAGAAATAGACTTTCAATTATTATTACAGCTCAAGGTTTATATGATAAATTAAGAAGATATTTTATAAAATTGAAAGAGGCTTACCAAAGTATTCTCCTTCCTCATCCTGTCTCTCCATTTCTTCTTCAAGCTGTCTTGTTAATTCTTCTATTTTGCGTTGAGCTTCACTAGGCCCTGGGGGCCTTGGAGGGGTTATACTATAAGGGAGGAGGCTCTTCCCACGCCCACCTGAACCTCGCGAACCCCCAGACAACTGGGAGACTGAACTAGGGGTAGGACTAGGGGCAGGGGACTGCACAGGTGAACACATGGATGTTAACCCTGACACCATATTACGTGAACTAATTGATTCTGATGCTAGAGATACATTATCCTTGTTAGCTGCAGCTACAGCAGCCGCAGGTGATCCTCCGGTCATGCACACATAGTCAGAGCCGTTAGTATCTTCAACAATATGCATTCTATTAGGGATAGGCTTAGGGTTAGCAATGTAGCTGCCATTGACAGCAGGCTTCACCTTCCCCAGTCCATTCCCAACAGGTGGTGGTGGTTTTGGGTGAAAGTATTTTGGAGCAATGACAGCCCCTTGAACCTCTGTAGCAATATTTGCCTTAGGTCTCTGGGCACTTGGAGCAATTGATGCATAAATAGCTGTAGAAGGAATTGGCACAACTTTGTCATCAAAACTCACAGAGCTGTTATTTTTTAAAAGAGAACTTACATCAGTGTATTTTGGTGGTGCAGACTTCATAACAGTATAATCACTGCTGGAGTTATCTGTTGAGGAGATGTAGGGAGGTGGAGGAGGGGCCCTGTTTATTTTACTCTTATCATTCAGCAGATTCTGACTAATGCTCCTGTTTATAGTAGTGTTGGGTACCTGGGGGCCTGGTACTGAGCTCTGCTGGGTATATTGCTGGTCAGGGTTAGGTTGCACTTTATAATCAATCTTATCATTTTCAGGACAAAGCATATTCTCATAGAGCAGTGGATTTAACTTGGTTTTGTTATTAACGGGCACCTGCGGTTGAGCCTTGCTATACCGGGTGTTGTAGTAGCCGTCGGCGACGAGCGGCGAGCTCTGATACAGCTGGTGGTAGTACGGAGGCTGCGGTAACTGCTGTTCGTCGTAATATTCAATGTTCTCATACACTGGCGGTGGATACTGAGAGTTTGTGTTACCTGGTATTTCGTACAAATCTTCAGTTTGGTAACTGAGGGACCTTTGCGAAATTGAGTCTATAGATCGCGTAGGACTCGCCGGAAGTGCTGCTGTGTTAATATCGCGTTTATTGATCGACGCTATGGTCTCTACTCGCTTGGGAGTCGCAAATTTCGAAGATGCTATTACATTCGATCGCTCGTAAAAACTATAATCTTGCCGATTAACAGGAGCATTTTCTAAAGTAAAACTCTCTATCGCACCGACGGGCCTAGGTTTCGATTGAGGACTTAAATTGGAACTGGAAGCAGAGTGCGCTTGCTCAGTATCATTTTCGTCTTTGTTGGATATTTTCAAATCTTGTAAACCAAGAACACACCGTTGCTCGTCGGAGTTAGTCCTTCTTGAGGAATCCATAGGGAACAAAATTATACTTTACTAGCACAACTAAAAATTACACGGAAAAAGTAAGTATATGATTCATATTAATTATCTTGTAATCTTCAACAAAACATTGTAAAAACAGACAACTTGTAAAGTTCACGAGTAGATTACAAAAAAAAAACATGAAAAGTTCTCAGATTAAGTACATATACCTATGTACATAGTCTGAGGAAAAGTTTTAAAAAAACACAGATTCTACAACACAAATTGGGTAGCTGCCATAGAACATCATCATATACTCCTAGCAGAGCACAGAACACAGAAGAACTAGAGTTGTTCAAAACTGCTATAAATCCATAGCACGTTACGAACTATAAATGTTTTGTATACTTTTAAATATGCTATGTTATAACGCACTTGTTATAAGAAAGCGTGTGGGCGGCCGGCAGGCACGATTCGTCTTGCAGCACGCTAATTTTTATAAAACGCAAAGATGACATTCACTCACAACAGCGCGTTACACGAGACTAACCATTGGCCACTAATGGCCAGCGGCAGCGCGCTACCGGCAAGCGGACGCCGCTACAAGTGCTACGAGGCACCGCGCGCGATCGCGTGATATTCATAACACCGTAGCATCATGGCGGCTCTTCACATAGCACGTTATCCACGCTATGGAACAATAGCACGCTATGATATTATATATTTAACCACCTTTACTGATGTGTTCTCACTTCTCAGTTGACAGCAGTTAACTTGTCTCTGGTTGACAGTTCTGTGGTGGTGTAACGCGTCTGATGTGTGGATGTGCGTGCAATTTATTTTATAAAATAAACCTGGTACATGACATTTATTCATAGTGACGATAACTTTACATTGTGATCGTAAGCAAATTAATACGTTCAGTAGATAAATGATGAAAATAACTTATTTGATACACCACCACTAAGATTACACTTCTACGTCTTGCAACATGTACGAGGAAGAAGATCAATATGAGGAGGAAGAAGTCGAAGAAATTTCCTCAGAACTGTGGCAAGAAGCCTGTTGGATTGTTATCAATGCTTATTTTGATGAAAAAGGTTTGGTAAGGCAGCAACTAGACAGTTTCGATGAGTTCATACAAATGTCAGTGCAGCGCATTGTTGAGGATTCTCCTCCAATCGAGCTGCAAGCTGAGGCACAGCATTCTTCGGGTGAAATCGAAACACCACCGAAATATCACCTTAAGTTCGATCAAATATATCTCTCAAAACCTACTCATTGGGAAAAAGATGGTGCTCCATCGCCTATGATGCCTAACGAAGCGCGTCTACGCAACTTGACTTATTCCGCTCCGCTCTATGTTGATATTACTAAAACGATTGTGAAAGAGAATGAAGATCCTATTGAAACCCAACATCAAAAAACTTTCATTGGCAAAATTCCCATTATGCTACGATCCACATACTGTCTACTTAGCAATTTGACAGATCGTGATTTAACTGAGTTAAATGAATGCCCATTAGATCCTGGCGGCTATTTCATCATAAATGGGTCTGAGAAGGTTTTGATCGCTCAAGAGAAGATGGCCACCAATACAGTGTATGTTTTCAGTATGCAAGGTGGTAAATATGCTTACAAAACTGAGATTCGCTCCTGCCTTGAACACAGTTCGAGACCGACGTCAACTTTGTGGGTAAATATGATGGCAAGAGGTGGTCAAAGTATTAAAAAGTCAGCAATTGGTCAGAGAATAGTTGCAATTGTACCATACATAAAACAAGAAATACCTATTATGATTGTGTTTAGAGCTCTGGGTTTTGTTGCTGATCGAGACATTTTGGAACATATTATTTATGATTTTGATGATCCTGAGATGATGGAAATGGTAAAACCTTCATTAGATGAGGCATTTGTGATACAAGAACAAGGTGTTGCTCTCAGCTTCATAGGTGCTAGAGGAGCTCGCCCCGGTGTCACTAAAGAAAGGCGTATCAAATATGCTAGAGAAATATTACAAAAAGAAATGTTACCACATGTTGGTGTGTCTGATTTCTGTGAAACTAAAAAAGCATACTTCTTGGGTTACATGGTTCATAGACTTCTTTTAGCTGCATTGGGCCGTCGTGAACTCGATGACAGAGATCATTATGGTAACAAAAGACTTGATTTAGCTGGACCCCTATTAGCTTTTCTATTCAGGGGGCTCTTCAAAAATTTGTTGAAAGAAGTGAGGATGTATGCACAGAAATTTATTGACAAAGGCAAAGATTTTAATCTTGAGTTGGCTATAAAAACTAAAATTATAACTGATGGACTGAGATATTCCTTGGCCACAGGCAACTGGGGCGATCAAAAGAAAGCTCATCAAGCAAGAGCTGGAGTATCTCAAGTATTGAATAGATTGACTTTTGCTTCCACTTTGTCACACTTGAGACGTGTCAACTCTCCAATTGGTAGAGATGGCAAGTTGGCCAAACCACGTCAACTGCACAATACATTGTGGGGAATGATATGTCCTGCAGAAACTCCAGAAGGAGCAGCTGTAGGCTTGGTGAAAAACTTGGCCTTAATGGCCTATATTTCTGTTGGGAGTCAGCCATCTCCCATATTAGAGTTCTTGGAAGAATGGTCTATGGAAAATTTGGAAGAAATAGCACCCTCAGCAATTGCAGATGCAACAAAAATATTCGTAAATGGCTGTTGGGTGGGAATTCATAGAGATCCAGAGCAACTTATGGCTACATTGAGAAAACTTAGACGCCAAATGGACATTATTGTTTCAGAAGTCAGTATGATTCGAGATATTCGAGACAGAGAAATAAGAATCTATACTGATGCTGGCAGAATCTGTAGACCACTCTTGATTGTTGAGAATGGGGCTTTGTTATTAAAGAAAAAACATATTGATCAACTGAAAGAAAGGGATTATAATAATTATGGGTGGCAGAATTTAGTCGCTAGTGGTGTTGTTGAATACATTGATACTTTAGAAGAAGAAACTGTGATGATTGCAATGAGCCCTGATGATTTAGCCCAAGTCAAGGAATATGCCTACTGTACCACATACACCCATTGTGAAATTCATCCTGCTATGATTTTGGGGGTTTGTGCCTCCATTATACCATTCCCAGATCATAACCAGAGTCCCAGAAATACTTACCAAAGTGCTATGGGTAAACAAGCCATGGGTGTCTATATTACAAACTTCCATGTCAGAATGGACACACTTGCTCATGTGCTGTATTATCCACATAAACCATTAGTAACAACCAGATCTATGGAGTACTTACGTTTTAGAGAATTGCCTGCAGGAATTAATTCCATTGTTGCTATTTTATGTTACACTGGCTACAACCAAGAGGACAGTGTCATTTTAAATGCCTCCGCTGTAGAAAGAGGATTCTTTAGATCAGTGTTTTACCGTTCATACAAGGATTCAGAATCTAAAAGAATTGGTGATCAAGAAGAACAATTTGAGAAGCCGACAAGGCAAACCTGCCAAGGAATGAGAAATGCTCTTTATGATAAATTGGATGATGATGGTATTATTGCTCCTGGTATTAGAGTGTCAGGAGATGATGTTGTTATTGGTAAAACAATTACATTGCCAGAAAATGATGATGAACTGGAAGGAACAACAAAACGCTACAGCAAACGGGATGCTTCAACATTTTTACGCAACAGTGAAACGGGTATTGTTGATCAAGTGATGCTCACACTGAACAGTGAAGGGTACAAATTTTGCAAGATTCGTGTGAGATCAGTGCGTATTCCACAAATCGGCGATAAGTTTGCTTCCCGACATGGACAAAAAGGAACTTGTGGTATTCAGTATAGGCAAGAAGATATGCCATTCACATGTGAAGGCCTCACTCCTGATATTATTATCAATCCACATGCTATCCCATCTCGAATGACAATTGGTCACTTGATTGAATGTATTCAAGGAAAAGTCTCATCAAACAAAGGAGAAATTGGTGATGCTACACCATTTAATGATGCTGTAAATGTGCAAAAAATTTCATCTCTACTCCAAGAGTATGGATACCATTTAAGAGGTAATGAAGTGATGTACAATGGTCACACAGGAAGAAAAATCAATGCCCAGGTGTTTTTAGGTCCTACCTATTATCAACGTTTGAAGCATATGGTGGATGATAAAATTCACTCCCGAGCAAGAGGGCCTGTGCAAATATTGGTGAGACAGCCTATGGAAGGAAGAGCTCGTGATGGAGGTTTACGTTTTGGAGAAATGGAACGCGACTGTCAGATAGCTCATGGAGCTGCACAGTTTTTAAGAGAACGTCTTTTCGAAGTCTCTGATCCTTATCGTATTCATGTATGCAATTTCTGTGGATTGATCGCAATAGCAAATTTGAGAAATAACACTTTTGAATGCAAGGGCTGCAAAAATAAGACGCAAATTTCGCAAGTACGTCTACCATATGCTGCAAAATTACTATTCCAGGAACTCATGTCCATGAATATTGCTCCTAGACTTATGGTAGTAAACTAATAATACATTTAAAACCTATTTTAAATTTCACTAAGTGTTTTTTTTGTATTAGCTTAGGAAATTTAGAAATGAATATAATAAATTCTTTCAAACATTTTATTAAGACTTTTATTTTATCACAAACGACAACATTAAATGCAGCTTATAATGTAACAATCACATTACAAAATGTTGGTACACATAATATATTGTACTTAATAATTCAATAAATTAAAAAATATCAAAGTAACATAATATTGAGGTATAAGTTAATTGATATAATATTCTTTTTGACGCATAATTTAACATTTATAAAATGTAGAAAGATAACCAGATTGAGGATTTATCATAAAAGAAACATTAACAACAGTATACTAAATAAACTATTATTGTGCATGAAATCACTGTACAATGTAAATAAAATGTCCACAAGAATCTTGTAATTCATAAATTATAATGACAAAGACAATAACAATAAGTCTTGTAGTGGACGAGTCTCTTTTATCTCAATAATATTATTTAATGCAGGTTATTTAAATCAGTACATGTAGGTATGTACTATATCACTTTAATTTTATTTTGTGAACTTAACAGAAATTAGTTTACTTTTCAAATTATTTTTATAGTTCAAGTAGGTACATAAAGTTGATATTATTATTATTTTCTTTTTGCAGATTTAGCAAAAGTGCAGAATTTTGAATACTCTCTGATAATAATAAATAAAATTTCCTAACTTAAATTACTAGGAAGACGACACTACATTATAATTAGGGACTTACTAACAAAAATTTACCTTGATTCGATGTCAAAAAAGCAGTGAGTAAGAGCCAGACTTTGTACGAATAAATTACTAAGTATTTATATTTAGAGAGCGTAAACACTACACACAGCATACTAGCATATACAAATAATTTATATAAATTAAGTACTGGTAATTGATAACCATGTGCTTGTACAGTACCTGAACACATTGCCAGAATAAGGTAAAAAATACATAGATATATGTATAAAATGACTTTACCAAGCTACATCTTATTGGACACATTAGAAACAGGTAGAACAATCGAAAACTGCCGCGTCATTTTAGAAAATTTACCGTCTAATGTAAAATATGCATATCAAATGACCCAAGATATTCGCATGCTATTTTTAAAGCATCTTGGATCGCTCAAGCACCGCGGTTATTCTTACTTTACATATCTATCATTTACTGTACAACTTACGTATCTATTAAACTAGTAACTCTCCTAAATATTTTGTCTGACCAATCTGGTAATATCATTAGCTATTATACCAGTTTATTGTTATTTGCCGTCACCGTTTTGATGAAGTTTTTAAAGGCCCTTTTACACTACACTTTTTCAAGGGACCAGAATTAGTGTAGTGCAATAAGATGTGGGGAGAAAGGGTCGCAGATTAGGGACATCGGGTCGTCCCGGTCTGCCGCGCTCTGCCAACCGGGCAATGTAATAACACTTAGTGTGGTTATGGAGCTCAGTCGTCGCACGACCAGCGTAGAGAGTAGTTGTGTTTCTCCGGCTCGCGCGAGCATTTTGACGTTAGTTTAGTTTACTTTGTGCCATCTAGGTACCATACTGAGGTAGGGCCCTTAAAAAAGTGTAGTGTAATAGGCCCATTAGTCCTGAAGCCCTGGTGTAAATCAAGTAAAAATCGGACGGACAAACGTCTCCACACGGCTGATTAGACAAATAATAATAATAGCTTAAGTTCTCTGGTGTCAAGTTAACAACTCAGTGCCCTGAACTGGAAACTTATGTTGTCAACAAGGCATGTCTTCAGTTTGAATCCAAGGGTAGTTTCGTCGTGGTTCACTGCGGCGCAGGCAACGCCCTTTGTTCCTGGCCATCGTCCTCTTTGGGCCGGCTCCATTTGATCATGGTCTCCGGCGAGCGATACAGGAACACCAGTTTTGCGAACAGGTCCTCTTCCAGAGACAACTCCAGAGCTTCGCGAACCTGAAATGTTGCATTTTAGTTAAGTTCGCATTTTTTTTATTCCACTATTAGTAATAGGCCTATTACACTACATTTTTGCAAGGGACCCTTACACTTGAATCAGTGTAGTGTAATAAGATTTAGGGAGTAAGGATCCCTAATTTGGCCCTTAACAAGCGACGCTCTAATTAGCTGCCACCCTTACCACAGGGCCGTTTGAAAAGTGTGTAACAGGCCCTTTAGCCCTTGACTGCGATCTCACCTGAGGTAAGTGATGATGCAGTCTAAGATGGTAACGGGCTAACCTGTTAGGGGCATGGCAGTTATAACCCCACTCCTAATCAGTTTCTACACGACATCGTACCGGAACGCTTAATCGCTTGGCACGTACGTCTTTGCCAGTAGGGTGGTAACTCCCACCGGGCACAATTCGAGTTGAGGATGACATGAAATGAGGATGTAGTGGTGGTGGCGGTGGATGCCCCTTTGGTCTTGAGGTGTGTCCAAACATCAACGAAAGGCGCCCTTATGTTTGGACACACCTCAAGACCAAAGGGGCATCCACCACCCCCACAACTACAGCCCATTAACGTCCCACCGCTGGGCACAGGCCTCCACTCTCATAGGAGAGAGGGAATTAGAGCTTAGACCCACCACGCTGCTCCAATGGCGGGCTTTAGCGACTATTAACATTGTTAGTGATAATAGCCGGGACCGACGGCTTAACGTGCTCTCCAAGGCACGGGGGTGAATCACCGCCATCATCCGCCAAAGGGGCATCAGTACGTACCAGGTAGATGTCGAGGCACAGTTGCAGCACGCGGTCGACGTTGGGCAGGTCGTCGAACATGATCTTGGTGTAGATGCCCGAGAAGAAGCCGCGAAGCACCCGCGAGGCCAGGAACACGAACGTGGTGTACAGCCCTATTATACTGCAACACGAAGGCAACATTAGCTGTGGTACAAATATAACTTAAAAAATTAAATGAAATGTAAACAATGAAAAAATTAAAAAGAACAAGGGCTCTGACCACATCAGAGGTATCATATGAAATTTAAAAAAAAAAATTGCTGTGGACGCCCTAACAGTGCCTCGAGGAGCACGTTAAGCCGTCGGTCATGGTTATTATTACTAACATGATAATAGTCGGCAAAGCAACACGAAGGCAACAATAGCTTTGGACGCCCTAGCAGTTCCTCGGAAAGTAAGTTAAGCGGTCGGTCATGGTTATTATTACTAACATGATAATAGTCGTCAAATCAACACGAAGGCAACAATAGCTTTGGACGCCCTAGCAGTGCCTCGGAGAGCACGTTAAGCACTCGGTCATGGTTATTATTACTAACATGATAATAGTCGTCAAAGCAACAGGAAGGCAACATTAGTTGTGGACGCCCTAGCAGTTGCCTCGGAGAGTACGTTAAGCGGTCGGTCATGGTTATTATTACTAACATGATAATAGTCGTCAAAGCAACACGAAGGCAACAATAGCTTTGGAAGCCCTAGCAGTGCCTCGGAGAGCACGTTAAGCGCTCGGTCATGGTATTTTTACTAACATGATAATAGTCGTCAAAGCAACAGGAAGGCAACATTAGTTGAGGACGCCCTAGCAGTGCCTCGGAGAGTACGTTAAGCGGTCGGTCATGGTTATTATTACTAACATGATAATAGTCCTCAAAGCAACAGGAAGGCAACAATAGCTTTGGACGCCCTAGCAGTGCCTCGGAGAGCACGTTAAGCATTCGGTTATGGTTATTATTACTAACATGATAATAGTCGTCAAAGCAACAGGAAGGCAAAATTAGTTGTGGACGCCCTAGCAGTGCCTCGGAGAGTACGTTAAGCGGTCGGTCATGGTTATTATTACTAACATGATAATAGTCGTCAAAGCAACAGGAAGGCAACATTAGTTGTGGACGCCCTAGCAGTGCCTCGGAGAGTACGTTAAGCGGTCGGTCATGGTTATTATTACTAACATGATAATAGTCGCCAAAGCAACAGGAAGGCAACAATAGCTTTGGACGCCCTAGCAGGGCCTCGGAGAGCACGTTAAGCGCTCGGTCATGGTTATTATTACTAACATGATAATAGTCGTCAAAGCAACACGAAGGCAACATTAGCTTTGGACGCCCTAGCAGTGCCTCGGAGAGCACTTTAAGCCGTCGGTCTCGGTTATTATCACTAACATGGTAATGCCACCATGATGCTAAGCTCTTATTCCCTTTCTCTTATGAGACAGCGGGAGCCACTCCGGGGCTTGTTAGGGCCACTACCACCACTACAGCTCTCTCTGTAGTGGTGGTGGTGGCCCTAACAGGCAAAGGGTGCTTTTATAAATTTCTAACAGGACGATATTGCCGTGGACGTCCATGACATCACGATCACACAGGGAAGTAAAATGTATGGAGATTTTAATATTTCGATACCACGATAACGGCGTAAAGTGCACGTCCTCGTAATACATTAGACGCAAAAACGCAAAAAAAAATTTTGTCCTTACTTCTTTATAACTACGATATGGGGTTAGTCAATAATTAAATATTGAAAAACATCTTACCCGCCTCCCGATATGAAGTTGAGCGTCTCTGGGAAGAGTTTATCATTGAAAGTATACATGACGAGCATGTCACAGTTGTTCATTGGGATTGAGGCCAGAGGATCCTGTTAATATTAATTTAAAGAATTAAAAAATACGACTGCCCTGCCATATTATTTTTGGAGTTTAGCCTTTGGAATCTTATTCACATTTTTATTAAATGATATTTTTTGTGAATCACTGGATATTGAACATAGTGTTAAATATTTTTGGAATTTACTCATCATTTTCTAGATGATGGTTATATAATTAATCTTATTTTCGATTTTTTTTTTCACCTTTAGTCTTTAATAAGCGATCATGGTCACCCCATCAATTGTTTTAAAAAATTTACTAGCCTATGTCACCCGGAATAAGCTAGGAATTCTAACGATACCTCATTTATCAAAATCGGTTCAAGCGTATAGAAGTTATGGTGGAATATACGAACTCACATACATACATACATACATCCATACATACATACATGAACCCTGAAAACAATATACTCCTTTTTTCAGGCAGTCGTATAAAAATCAAAAAGGTATCAAATCAATATAGCAAATTGCATTTTAAACGAGCGAATCTGCAAGAATTACTTAAGAATTTGGTTCAAAACTTCCTCAGGAAGTACTGAGACCGACATAAAAAAATTGGCAGTCATAGGGACTGCCGATAGAAGTGAAAACGAATATTTAAAACATTTAATTATTAAAAAAATAATAAAAATATTTCAAATATAAACCTTAAAACTAAGGCATTAAAGTTAAATTACGAATGTATTATTTACACTTAAGACCTGTGGACCTCGCGTTTCCACATTTTTACCCCCTACCAAAAAGTGTTCAACGCGCCTTAAGAAGTTTTCAATTAAACAATCAATCTTTTACCCACGTTAGTTTTACTTATTAGAAGAGAAGAGATTCATATTGTGGAATATTAAAGCTAGAGTTTCTGTAGAAAAATTCTCATATCAATGGAAATCTTATATATAAAATTCTCGCGTCACAATGTTAGTTACAATACTCCGAAACGGCTTGACCGATTTTTATGAAATCTTATAATATGCATATTCAGTAGGTCTGAGAATCGGCTACTATCTATTTTTCATGCCCCTAAAACACCTCAATCCACGCGGACGGAATCACGGGCATCAGCTAGCTCACCAATGGTTGCCTGGTAGAGATTGCTCAGTAAGCAAGAAGGCCGCCTTTGCTTACATAGTTTCTAGTTAACTTTACCTTGTAGTTTTCATGTGTGCAATCAAGTATGTGTATGAGTGTGAGTGTGAGTGTGAGTGTGAGTGTGAGTGTGAGTGTGAGTGTGAGTGTGTGTGTGAGTGTGAGTGTGAGTGGTGTGTGAGATAGTGTGTGTGTGTGTGTGTGTGTGTGCGCGCGCGCGTGTGCGTGTCCGTGGGTGTGTGTGCGTGCATGCATTTTGCTGATCGAAAACTCACCCTTTCCTGGCAAGCCTCCCGTACTCGCCAGTACATGGTCCCACCCTCTCGCTCCAGGCGAAGTTGCACGTCGCGGTAGTAACGCGCGTCGTCGGGTTCTATGAATATCACAAACAAACTTTAATATTTTTTAATCAAAACACTTTTACAATAGGCATGATGACAGTAACCGTGAATCAATGAAATTATTAATTTATCTAATGAATTATATTATATATATTAAAGGATTCATGAATTATAAAAAACGTATTTATTTTTCTATTTCGAGTGAGATTTCTATTTATTTTGATAAAATAAAAGTATAAAATACATCAATCAGCCATATTGGATTAAACGCCAAGAAGCGGATGACGTCACAATTGTTTGTTTCGTGCTTTGACAATCACACTATTGTTTACTGCACACTGCACAGACTACATTGGTAAAAACAATAGTGACGTCACAAACGACGCCATGACACCGGCGAGCGTTTTGGCGTAAATTTAAAATTTAAATTTCAAATGCCAATTTTATCTACCAAACCTTATTTTTCTGCTGAAATAAGATATTTTTTCGAAATAGTGGATACTTCCGAACATAATCTGACCATTTTTCAAAATCAGTCATCATGCCTATTGCTTTTGAATCGTCGAGTGAATCTAGCGCTGGTTCGAACCAGATGTCATTGCTACCGAGGAAAGCCAACAAGAAACTCGGTGGTTAATGTCGAAACATAATCTTTTAAATCAAAACCTGCAGTCATTATAAGGATGCAAACTTCTCTGCAGTCCTGAGCATAGCTGGAAAGGGTCAAATCCATGCTCTTCTATCGTTTACATAATCTTCAACAGTATAATACGCATACTTTTCATGGACATCCATACAAATATCACACTCAGGAGATACACTTTCTTTTCTACCAATCGTTTAACGGAGGCGTCTAGACAGAGCAACGCTGTGGGGCGATGGCCAAGACAACGGAGCATATCTCCAAGCTAAATAAGCCAATAGTCCGTCTGTTTGGTATATTTTTTACAGTTTAATCGAATTGAATTAACAAGTCTCTCCTTTCCTTCCTTTCAGAATAGGAAGGTTGGCTATAGGAGAACGACGGCAGTACTTCTGTACTAACTTAAACCTATCGATTCAGTGGACCTTAGTACATTGAGCACTTACCATTCGCTCCAATTGGTGGCATTAATTGGTACGCCGGTTTGGTCGCGCCTTTATTGAAGACTTTGACGAATTTCGGAAACAGCAGGTTCACGTTGAGCCTATGTGAAATTATTTGTTTATTTATTTTTTGTTACACGCTTGATGACCAGCATGCTTTATGGAAAACAATGATGAAGATGAATGAATGAATGATGAGATGACTGATGAGATCTAGATTGAAGTGAGCGCATATAAAATGAATTTCATCTTGTCCCATTAAGTGTATTCATTCATATTATATTTTATAAAATGTAAACACAAGCTGGAAAGATGAAAGGAGGTTGTTTGTACAGCGCTTGAAATTGATTATTGTATGAAAACAAGTGAAATTAATTTAACGAATTAAAAAATACGACTGCCCTGCCATATTATTTTTGGAGTTTACCTCCATAAGAAGCGATTTGCCTTTGGAATCTAATTCACATTTTTTATTAAATTATATTTTTTTGTGAATCACTAAATATTGAACTATAGTGTTATATATATTTTTGGAATCTGCTCATCATTTTCTATATGATGATTATATAGTTAATCATTTTTCGATTTTTTTTTTCAATTTTGGTCTTTAATGCGGAACCATGGTCACCCCATCAATTTTTTTTTTAATTTTACTAGCCTATGTCACCCGGAATAAGCTAGGGATTCTAACGATACCTCATTTATCAAAATCGGTTCAGGCGTATAGAAGTTATGGTGGAATATACAAACTCACATACATACATACATACACACATACATACATACATACATACATACATACATACATACATACATACATACATACATGAACACTGAAAACAATAATATACTCCTTTTTTCAGGCAGTCGTATAAAAATATGTCAAAACGCTGTTACTAGTTTCAATTTTCACTTTGTACAATAACTTAGCAACTTACCATGCGGTAGGCGATGCGGTGTCGGTCAACATTTCCAGCAGCGTCTTTCGCTCGGGGTTTGGTTTCCCGTCGATGAACGAGTCCAAGGGGACTTCGCGGTTGTTCTCTATGGTAGGCGGGTTCTGGGCGTTGTTGCTGGGATGCGTTACCACGTACGTGAATTTTACTGCTAACGAAGCATCTGCCACAAAAGGAAATTATATGGACCATTTGAAATCTGCTAGTGCTTAATTGTGCGAGGCTTTTTATATAATTCCAGAAAGAGACTATTTCTGGAATTATAATTTTACTTTGATTTTTTTAAAACGACTGTGACCTTGACAAAATAATAGTAGAAGACTTTTAATAAAGATACTTGAACTAAAATATTTAGATATGAAGTGATGGCGTTTCTGCCCGATTCACATTTTTGCAATTCAGAAAGAAATCAGTAGAAATATTTCTCGACTTAAAATTGATGGCAATCGTCTATACATATCCCCCCACATGCCTCCACTCTCATAGGAGAGTTAGCTTAGACCCACCACGCTGCCCCAATGCAGGTTGGCCGTTATTTATAAGCCGTTAGACGAATGGATTTTTTAATGCAGAACGAAGTTGGAAAGTGATTGTAATCATGTAGTCCTGCTGTTTTAAGGAAAGATGATATTTGTTTCGTGTTATTTGTTGCCTGTGTTATAGCTATGAGTAACGAAATCACTTACTAGAGATGGCCTCCCGCTCTAGTCTCGCGAGTTCAGGCGGCGATATCATCCACTTCATGGTGGAGTTAGGGTTGATGGTGATGACAGCCACATCGTTGTGCATATAGTTGGAAAGGAACGTCTGAGCCGTGCGGTCGCGCACGTATTGGTTACTTAGCTGCGTGTAATCCGCCTCAGTGTACCTGGAATAAATCATTTTGATACTTTTTCTATAACTGCTACACAATTGTTTATAATAGGCATGATGTCTGATTTTGAGAAATGGACAGATTATGTTCGGAAGTATAAACTATTTCGAAAAAATATATTATTTCTGC
The DNA here is from genome assembly GCA_964035005.1 of Erebia palarica. NCBI lineage: Eukaryota > Metazoa > Arthropoda > Insecta > Lepidoptera > Nymphalidae > Erebia > Erebia palarica. The sequence goes on along the minus strand of OZ035985.1, from coordinate 33,461,577 downwards.
AGAAATATAGGGTTTGGTAGATAAAATTGGCATTTGAAATTTAAATTTTAAAATTCGCGCCATAACGCTCGCCGGTGTCATGGCGCCGTTTTTACCAATTGTTATTGTTTTTACCAATGTACTACGTGCAGTGTGCAGTAAACAAAAGTGTGATTGTCAAAGCTCGAAAACAAAAAATTGTGACGTCATTCGTTCTTGGTGTTTAATCCATTATGGCGGATTGCTGTATTTTATAGTTTTATTTAATCAAAATAAATAGCAATCTCATTCGAAATAGAAAAATAAATACGTTTTTTAGAATTCACGAATCCTATTTCATTAGATAAATTCATAATTTCATTGATTCTTGGTTACTGTCATCATGCCTATTGATGAATAGTCAAGTTACAAAAAAATATTGTTCTTGGATAGTTTATAAGTTGAAAAAGCTATTTTGAAAAGTTACAAGTTGAACAATTTTGATAAATTCACTTACTATATAATTTATCATCAGTAAAATACCATACATTAGATTAATACTTTTCGTGTGAAAATTAAATAAATATCTGCAAATAATACACATTTAAGTTGTGCAAACATGTAATAAAAAAAATATAAAAAAATCTCACACGTCAATATTATGTGATTGCGCTGACATCTGATAGACGGGGAGGAAGGGTCCGATTCTAATTTTTACAGTCACGTCCGTTGGCGGGTTAGGCTGCCCGACCTTGAGAAAAAAATTGTAAAAATATATGTATTTGTAAAAAAAATACAAATATAAAAAAATATTTTCTGAAAAATCGTGTTTTAATCAATAAAATAACGATAGCTAATGAATGCTTTTTTCTCGGTAACTGAGTAGAAACTAATTATTATAATATTATTTATTTACCTAGTCTAAATTAAAAACAAACCATTCTGAAAAATTAAATTAAAATTTTAGGCGTTGTGTTTATTAAAATAATCCTCAAAGTTTGGAAGCATTGGCGGCACATCTGATGCTGCAGATTTTGCACATAGGTACCTGAAGATGACTATTATATTCTATTTTTGATCTGTATTTCTGCTATTCTTCGAGTTAAATAAAGTCGAACGGTTTCGAAAGTCTTAAGAAACTTAAAAGTTCAAAAATCGATTAGATTTCAGAATTTTATAAATCACTAAAATTTTTAAGCCTCGCCTTACAAATAAAGAAAGACTTACAGAATTGCCAAATGCGAAGAAGACGAGTGGAAACCAGATGATAGCGATGACGAAGGCGAGAACTCCACCGCCCAAGAGATATTTAGACGTGGTTGACTTTTTGGCGCCACGCGGTTGAGGAAACTCGTCTTCTACGTAACGCGAGCACTGAACAAAGTATTGTTAAACTTAGAATCTATACTTTTATACTAATATTATAAATTATAAATGAGAAAGTTTGGATGGGTGGATGTTTGTTACTCAATCACGCCAGAACGGCGAAACGAATCTGGATGAAATTTGGCACAAAGATGTGAAACGAATGAAGTCATAACGCATCAGCTAGTCCTAACTAAGATCACATGAGCTTAAAACCTACACAATCCAGTAAATAGAATCCAAGTAGAAACTATTATAATACGAAATAATACATAAAATTCTATAAGAATTGGATAAGGCCTACTTTTATTAGCCAACAACGTAAAGATTATTTTACTCTTGGCCATCACAATCTTACTGATTTTGTGTGGCGATGACTAGTGGTCGATACTGAAAACTTTGAATTACTATTTTAAACAAGACTGACGTCGTACAAAAACTGTAATCTATCTCATCAGTTTCATTCATTATTGTGATCAAGGGTTTGAATTGAAATCATACCACGTCTTTTTGAGGATTACCTTGAGTAAGAAAACACTGGCGAAAATATCCTCCATTTTGAGCCAATCCATCAATGTCATCGACGTGTCCGTCCATATCCAATCCATCAATGTACGCAGCTCGAATAGGAACGGCACTGCCATGAATCTGTAGGAAATATTATAATTGGCATAAATATACTAATTATAAATGCGAAAAGGTGTTTGTTTGTTGGTTTGTCCTTCAATCACGCAGCAAAGGAGCAACGGATCGACGTGATTTTTGGCATGGGTATAGTTGAAAACTTGGAGAGTGACATAGGCTACTTTTTATCCCGGAAAATAAAGGGATAATTGTTTTAAACATCTTGAGATCATCTGCATAGAGTAGAAAATTACTATTATCGTTTATAAATAAAATGAATAAAAGAGGCCCAAGTATTGACCCTTGTGGGACTCCAGAAGTAATCATGACCAGGGTCGATTCATGGCCGCTGATGACAACTCTTTGTGTTCGATTTGTTATATACGATTTGAACCAACGCCAAAGTTTACCACGTATACCGTTATAAGCTAATTTGTCCAACAAGCGTTTATGTTCCACCCTATCAAAAGCCTTTTGGAAATCCGTATAAATACCATCTGTTTGCCTATTGTTATCTAGATTTTAAAATAACTGTGAGGTAAAAACTAAAAGATTAGTTACAGTTGATCGTTTCTGCACAAAACCATGTTGTTGTGGAATTATAATCATTATTATTAGAAATAATTATAATTTGGAATGTGGAGTAGGAGCGGATAGATGGAATCGTGTACCAGCCTCTTAAAATCCAAGATTTAGGGACCTCAGACGATCCATTCTCAACGCGGACTGTGCCGCTAGTTTTTTAGTGGGTATTCTGGAGCGAGTCCCACATAACCGCTTAGTGCGGAAAGCGAAAAAGCAATTTTCCAGCGATAAAAAAAACCTCACCAACTTTGTGTACTCACCCCCTGAAGCAGATCATATTCAGGAAGTGGTAGGACTTGCAGAGGAAGTTGCCGATGATGCGGCGCGGATACCCGCAGCGGATCTGGTAGGCCGACAGCAGTAGGTAGATACACTTCACCATTTACCACATCGGTGGCGGCAGGTATGTATTGAACGTTCTGCAACTTTATGTACTCACCCCCTGAAGCAGATCATGTTCAGGAAGTGGTAGGACTTGCAGAGGAAGTTGCCGATGATGCGGCGCGGATAACCGCAGTGGATCTGGTAGGCCGTCAGCAGTAGGTAGATACAGTTCACCATGTACCACATCGGTGGCGGCAGGTATGTGTTGAACGTTCTGCAACTTTGTGTACTCACCCCCTGAAGCAGATCATGTTGAGGAAGTGGTAGGACTTGCAGAGGAAGTTGCCGATGATGCGGCGCGGATAGCCGCAGCGGATCTGGTAGGCCGACAGCAGTAGGTAGATACACTTCACCATGTACCACATCGGTGGCGGCAGGTATGTGTTGAACGTTCTGCAACACGTGATCAGAGTACTTCTTCGTCCTTGAATCAATTTTGTTTTTTTCTGCCACTACATGTTAGCCCTTGACTGCGATCTCACCTGATAGTAAGTAATGATGCTTAGCCTGTTAGATGTACGGCAGTTATATTAAACTCATATCCCTAGTCGGTTTCTACACAGCATCATACCGGAACGCTAAATCGCTGGGCGGTACGTCTTTGCCGGTAGGGTGGTAACTACAGTCCTGAGTGGTATTTGGCTTGATTAAGCAAACTTCTCTCTCTAACTCTCTCAGTCTATCTCATATGGGCGGCAATAGCTAACTGCAAACTTAAATAAAATTACAGGACCTTTAAATTCATGACCTAAATTGCCTTTTTGGCCTGGCCTTATTTCTCATATAAATGTTATTAGTGTTTTTATCCACCACAAGTAAGCCCTTGACTGCGATCACACCAGATGGTAAGTAGAAATGCAGTCTAAGATGGTAGCGGGAAAACCTGTTAGGGCTATCTATTTATCTTGAAACAACAAGAATCTTCGACTGCATTATTGCGTTGATCTGTAAGTACCTTTCAGTGATGAATGGGAGAACGAAGAACATCCAAATGTGCACGCCAATGATAAGCATGTATTGGAATAGGATCTTTCCGAGCATGAATTTGCGCAAGTACAGCGCGCGATCAATCACTATCAGGACGAATTGCAGGATAAGCATTATCAGGAAAGGAATCGGCACTTTGTTCTCTTCCAAGTATGCTTGGACGCCTCCATCGCCTTGGTGAGTCTAGATAGTAAAAAAATAATAAGCGCTGTATAAAATTGTCTAAAAATTACGATAATGGATCCACGGAAGTGGGTAGTTGTGCGCCAAAAAATACTACCCGAATCCCGAATCTATTTACTAAAATATTGTGCGAAAAGGAAAATCTTATGGCTTGATTATTCTTTATACATTCTAGAAAAACAGGCACGTTATACAGTTTTGAATGTGCTGAATGTTTGCGTATTTTTGGCACGAATTTCCTTAAAATAATCACTTTTGTTAGTACTTGCTGTTACTGTAGTGCGATGCTGTAAGTTTTCTGAACAGAATAAAATAAAATTAGTAAATAGTTTTTGACTATGACTATTTTAAGAAATATCGACTTTCTTGGCAGAAAGATTCAACTAAAGGCAACCAAAAATATTTACTAAAAATTATAAAATCTTTTTAAGATCGAGGGTGTTGCTTACTCCAAAGGCAGCAAATCCAAATATAACGACGAGAAAGTTGAAGAAATCGCAAAGGAACATGTAGGCATAGATATCTGCAGTGACGCGAGCTCCCGGCGCCAACATTCGCTGGAAAAAGTCCTTTGTCGGTCGAAGATAGCGTTTAATCCTGTAAAGAAATTGACTTTAAGTATTAGTATTGACTTTAGTAAGCTATTCTTTTTATAGCTGCTGCAAATACTTACGAAAGTATCACAACTTGAGGATAGTGGGAGTATTTATCTTCCACCGTTGTTGTTACTGCGATAATTGGTTCTTGATCATCGTTGACCCTGTAATAATAATTAAATGTTAAACCATTTCTTCTAAATCACATTCTGGTCAGCTATTGTTAGTATTCTTTGGTCTGGTATGGGCTAGAAGTTTTATCAGGTAAGTGACAGAGCTATCTCATCTGATAAAAGTGACGATTAAATTTCAGATCGTTATGTGTTATGTGTGCTAGGTGATTGGTGCTTTTTAGCTGGTAAAAAGAAGATATGGCACTGTACCAACACAAATAAAAAGGGCTAAATCTGTAAGTAGTCCAGTCATTACCAATTTTTACCTGAAAAGTTTCTCGGGAGTATTTTTATGTAATAAATTAAACTACCGAAAATTTCCTACAGTTTATGTAGTAACCTTTTTTTTTGTAAAATCAATACTTTCATCGTACGAGGGCCGCAAACCAAAACCTAAACTCACCTTTCACAGTTCAAATAAAATTGTATTGTGGGTGTTTTACAAGATCTTTAAACTAAATTAGATTTTATAAAAAAAAAGGTTAGGTTAGGTTAGGTTGCCACATGTTCCTTAACTATTTTCATCATAAAATTAGTCTGCAAGGAGTTATTGTCAAAAAACTGTTTTTAGGCGCCATTTTTCCAATATGGCGGCGCGAGCGGCAAAGATACGACGTGACAAAGTGAAAATTCGGACTAAAGAATATGCTGACACGAATTCGTACTAGATACAAGTCTAAAACCATTGTTTAAATAAAATTCTATGGACACAAAATGGATACTTGTAATGGTCGTCATCGGCAGCATGCGAAGGTCCGGCTTGCTCTTCTTGTTCAGCGCGGTCTTCTAGTGACTCTTTCGTTTCTTCTCCTTTTATTTGCGGGACAGTTAATTCTTCGTTTTGTTCAGCGTCTTCGTGCCTGTTTGTGAACAAATTAGTTTGACTTATTGCGCACACATAATTAATTTCAGACGGATGCTTTTGCAATCTCCCTTTTTAATTTGCAGTCTTGTAAAAAGCAGAAATCTAAACCAAAACGAACTAAATACCTAATAGATTTTACAATAATGATAGTTACTAAAACTATCAATAATAATTCTAGTACCAACTCTACTAATTAGTTCTAACAAAACAAAATTAATTAATTGTATATCTTAAATTAATTAATTGTTTATCTTCAACTTAGCGTGAAACTTGTAGTTTACACGTTGATACGTCACCGTTAACCAAAATAACAATTGAATCAAAAATGAAAACGATTCTACTAAACACCATTTGAATTACGCAATGTTATTAAATTACTTATATGCATTTAAAATTACGAACAAAATGGGCAGGATAAATGAGGAGTACTAGGAGATTAGGAATATGAAAAGGGTAAGATAACCGTTCGTCATTGCTAGGTTCAGGATCTCTTCTAGAAGTGGCATCAGAAGTGGGCCCGGTAGCAGCGATGGAACGTAGGTACTGATGCGCTACTGTACGCCAAGAGTCCGACCGCGCACGACTGTCTGCCCGCATACAACATATTTAGGTGCACGTGCATTAAACGTGAAGTATGAACCGTTGATTATTATTGAATATCTTTGAAGTTACCATGAATTGAACTAGCTCAGAGGAGAGGAGGAGCCCAATTCTCACTTCCAAGACTAGTTTTGGAAGGAAGGATTGCAGGCAAGAGAGCTCCAGGTCGCCAAAGGCGCAAGTGGTTGGACGATATAAAAGGGTAGACCGGGCTATGCAAAGCTAAAAGATTCGGCTCAAAATAGAGAAGATTTTCGGATGATAACCGCCAAACTTCGTTTTAAGAAGGTACGCGGTGATGTTAAGGGACTGAAAAACAGATTCATAAAGGTTAATAAGTGTTACAGAATAAAAGTGTAACAAAATCGAAACTGTAACATTTTCGACTGTGTTTTTAATTCTGTTAATCGGAAACACTCATATTTCTGTAACAGAATTGAATCTGTACCAGAAATAAAGGGTTTTAAAGTATAACCGAAATAGCGACGTTGCCAAATTTACTGTTGACGCGTATTCAAATCTGAACCTAAGGCGAAAGCATCGATGGTTGCAATTGTTTTAAGAAAAACATGGCCATGTTATGTCAGTGTGTGTGAAGTCCAATCAAGTGAGAAGAACGCGTTGTCACACCGTGCAGTTTGTTAGGGCATGTACCTATTAGGGTTACAGATAAATACCCTTATTAACAGAAATAAAAGGTTACAGATTAATTGGGTTACAATATCGTTTCGTTTCCGCTATAAGTATTTCTGTTTTATAACAATTTCAAAAAACAGTGTTTAAACCCCTTATTTCGGTTACTGTTTCAGTCCTTAGTGATGATGAACTAGCTCAGATGATGTGGATCGCAGACCCTACTACATCAAATCGATCTGCCAATTTTAATTGAACATACAAGTCAAGGCTTGCAATTTTTAATCTATTTTTTTCTCCTATTTACAACTTTATGATTACTATTTCAATCGTCAGATATCCAGTAGATTTTCAAAATAAAGTAGCTAGTTCTGTTGTAAACCATCTTTAAATTAAACTAAAATGATCATTCATAATAATCCCTGCGGAAAAGAACCATACTAGAGTTAGTCCATACTGTCCGTACAACCATACTGTCATCAGAGAATTTGGCCACAAGTCTGTCCAAACATAAACATTTTAAAGATTATTTGGCCCTTACACACCATTTACGCCCCACAAATATTTAAGATTCATAAAAGTATAGATAACAACCGTTAATTATATATGTTCAAATGTAAATTAGAAGGGAACAAGATTTAGAAGGTCAAAGGAAAAATCCCGTTTATTTTGCATATACTCACGGGCCAGATCTTTCGTGTAGTTCGAGGAACTTGCGACCCACTTCAGTGCCACGACCGGCCACTAGTAGGTGCGTGTCGTCAGAACTTAGGGGGTATTCCATATCCTCTCGGAGTTCTATTTCCGGTGTGGACTCTTTCCACAACCCTAGAGATTTTAGCATAAACCTGAAATAGAAAGTATAGTATTCTAGTAAACTTTTACAAGTGCTTTCTTATACCTATCAACCACTGGCTCGGAAAGCCCGCACTACCCAGAAGTTTTCGCAAAGAAACTCCGCCGCTAAGGGCGAAACACACTATGGACGTGGTTTCATACTCTTGTACACCTCCGAATTCATATAAACCTATCATCACTAGGATGTTTTATTTTTGGGGGCATCCTTTAGCTAGGAAAGGAAAGTCTAACTTCTTGACATACTTTTGGTTTTGATATGTACCTATGTATGTATATTCTTTATTGTACACCACAAAAACACAAAAGAAATAGATTACAAAGATGAAAACTTAAAACGTAGGTACAATAATAATTAAAATTTTAACAATTAGAATACTCAGGCCAATGTCAACAACCTACATTAACAAAGTTAGCCAAACCTAGTGTGAATTTTATATCAAAGATATATACATTTTACCTGTGCAAAAAGATAATAAGTAGAAGAAGCAAGTCGTAGAGGGCGTAATTGAACTTCCTTTCGATTCCGATTATCCTTGGCGCCGTAAACGGCATATTGGCAGGTATCGCCTTTTGGTTCCACGGTAGAATTTCAAATTGGAACATACTTTTTATCAACACAATAACCTACAATAAAATCTAGTAAATATCAAACATCCCAGAATTTTTAAAACACTTAAAGGAGACCATAAATTTATCCGTACCTCTGTATACGCAATAAGAGTTACCCAGAATGTTTTGGTTGGCCGTGGTATGGTTAAAGTGCCCCACAGGAATACCATAAGAGGTAAAGGAATGGAAAGAATCGTAGCTGATTGGATCTAAAAAAGAGAATTATTATTAAGATTTTATTCAATTTTTTAATCAGAATAATTTATAAAGGTGTGTCCAAACATAAAGCTGCAATATTTTATTATTCGTGGTATTCGTTCGTATAAATTCGTGGATATAATCCTACCTCTACTATTAAGTTCTTACTAGCGCGCGGCAGAATTGGGTATTTGACAACTCGTCAAATCAGGATCTTTTTTTCAAACTTCAAAACGCGTGCTTAGTGTGGGTTTTTGTATGAAATATTGCATAGTGACGTCATCAAAGTTCGACGCACTTTTTTACTTTAATCGATAGTTTAAAATAGGTATTCAACATAAAGCTAATAGGGGACGAAGATATTACGAATTTTGGGAGATTCGTTATTTAATAATCACTACACAATCTGTCGACAGTTTACAAACTATCGAGATAAAAAACGTTAGGTTACAATTTAACGGTTTTTTACAATAGGCATCATGACAGTAACCAAGAATTAATGAAATTATGAATTTATCTAATGAAATAGGATTCATGGATTATAAAAAAACGTATTTATTTTTCTATTTCGAGTGAGATTGCTATTTACTTTGATAAAATAAAACTATAAAATACTGCAATCCGCCATAATGGATTAAACACCACGAAGCGAATGACGTCACAATTGTTTATTTTCGAGCTTTGACAATCGCACTATTGGTTGCTGCACACTGCACAGAGTACATTGGTAAAAACAATAGTGACGTCACAAACGGCGCCATGACACCGGCGAGCGTTTTGGCGTGAATTTTAAAATTTAAATTTCAAATGCCAATTTTATCTACCAAACCTTATTTTTTTGCTGAAATAATATATTTTTTTAAAATAGTAGTACTTCCGAACATAATCTGACCATTTTTCAAAATGAGTCATCATGCCTATTTTACGGTGACAGATACGCGTTAAGAAAAATACTTGCCTGGTTGATAAAAACCATAATGTAACACACAATATCTGTATGTGCCAGCACTGCGAACCACAACGCGTAAGCGAGGTGTAGAAGCGGCGATTTTTGTTGTTTAAACATTGAGTCGTCTTGTTCCTCCAGCATTGTCACGTCTTTGCTGTAAATAGTGAATGCATCGTTATTGAATGGGGTTTCGTACCAAAATTGTTAATATTTACAGCGGCATTATAATGTAAAACAAACATTTAAAAATGATACAAAGAATAAGGCAACTTTATTATAGAACTAGAACTAGAGTCATAACCATAATCTTGTTTTAAACAATTTGTGCGCGATTTTAAGTCATAAAAAATACAGATAGATAGAAAGGAAGAATAATAATATATAATTATGTTCATAAAATCTAAAAAAGACAATATCATTCCACGATACTTACGAAAACTCCTAGGAATTTTAAAGTGCTAATTTAATAAATAAGTCAGAGTCAATAGGAAGAAAGGCTATAAATAGCAAAGCCCATACAAAAGCGACGACAAAAATTACGATTAGAGCACGTACTGAATATTTTTTCGATAAACCACCATATTAATACGTCACATAATAAATATCCGAGTTTTGTCAAGTCTTGCTTATTAAAATGCTATGAAACTATAATTTAGTCAAAGGGGCAATAAAAATCTCAAGAAAACAGGGGATAACAAAGTATGTATCTGTCACCGTAAGATTATGAAAACCGTTAGATTGTAATCTATCTAGAGAAATTATAAACTGTCGAAAGATAACAAAATTTAACGCATTTTTTTCGGTATCCGAAAGTGTTAGCATTAATACTGTTTGTCATTATATCTCATGAAACAGAAAGTATAATATCTGTCAATTTGACTCGTTTCATGTCAATCGAATCGGCGGGTACGGGTGCCATATTGAAATCAGTTAGTATAAATACGAGTGTTATGACGATAGTAATTCAGTCTCCTGCAGGCAGACTCAGCGATTATTGAATACTTTGTAGACGCAATTTGGCTTACAGCGTAACGATAGCAATCGTGGGCAGATCAAATGAATATTGTCTTTAAGTTTAGCTAACTTTTATATAATTACATTAAATCTCTCGTGGAATCTCTACACGTATAACCATTTACTCTTGCAAGTTCCAAATGAGAGTACAAGTATATTAAGTGTATCAATGTCTCAATAATACTTCTGGATTGTCGCTTTCAAAAGAGAGAAGAAAACGTAAATACAATGAATATTTCAAAAATTGACACACAAAACATTGAACGGTTCACAATCTGTCGATAGTTTACAATCTATCGAGAAAAAAAGCGTTAGATAGAAATCTGACGGTTTTTGCAATTTTACGGTGACATCCATTAAATCAGATTAGCTAAATAGATCGTTTTAGTGGTTTGAAGCAAAATAATGTTGCTGTAGGACTGGTGGCCAGTAGAACCGAACACTCGCAAATAAAATTAAAACCTCGTAATAAAAGCGTAGGTTGGGACATCCACTTACTGGCTGGATGAGAAAGGCTGAGAACAGGGTGTGGTGGATGCCACTAGGGATGTCTTTGTCTAAGTCTGTCTGTAGTAAATGTCAAGAGGCTGATAATTATAGATATGATGCTGAAAACTATTGTCCCTTGTGTACCATAGACTTCTGCAATTTAACGTCTGCTTCTAAACATTTTAATCTCAAGAACGTAAAGGCAAAGTTCAGAAAAAGTAGATGCTCTAATCGCGTGCTCAGCACTCAACCTTTCGCTGGTTTGCAAGCTAAAGGCGCTCTCGTGTTCCGAGGTGTCATCAGACAGCGCAGGCGAGGTGGAACGCGAGTCCAGACCACGCTCCATGCTAGCCGCCAATATACGGATCTCCGGGACGCTAATCTCACTTAGCTTACGGCTGGAAAAACCCCCGGACTTTAAGAATTTTGAACCCACACGCCGAAAAATGGTTATTGGAATGCAAGATGTATCCCAGATTACTCCACTAATATAATTATGTTGGCAGATTGAACTGAACTTTTAGCCTAAATCGCCCTTTGATTGATCCTTTATCCTATTTTAATTGAATTGGGATTAAAGTGCCTCCTCTCCAAACCTTACTCGGTCAGTTGAAATATGGAAGATAAGCTTCGAAATTAATATGTATTATACCTTGCACTCATATTCTAAGCATGCTGAACCGGGATGTTTAATTTACAATTAATATGGTCAGTAGTTTGCCCCCGAGAATTCCAAGTATTCTTTCAGCTTCGCAGGTGCGAGCTTCTAATGAGTTGTGCACAAATATGGACACTATTCTCTACACTAATGGGATACACAAATCTAAAATCTTAAACAAAATTTATTATACCTAAATGATGTTAAGATCTACAAAACAACTAGTATAAAAATGTATACTATCTTTTACAGTTTTTAGGTTTAAATTTTTTATCTACTATACGACTAATTTCTACTAGCTTAGTTTAGGAGGCACAATCGATGCAAATCTTCTTTGGCGCTGACGAGTCACATGCCCAAGTTGCGAGTTAAGACATTTTATTGATGTATTTTTTTTTATCCACTACAAGTTAGCCCTTGACTGCCATCTCACCTGAAGGTAAGTGATGATGCAGTCTAAGATCGTAGCGGGCTAAACTGTTAGGGGTATGGCAGTTATATTAAACCCATGCTCCTATTTGGTTTCTACACGGCATCGCTTGGCGGCACATCTTTGCCGGTAGGATATATGCTGACTGCAAAGGTAAGTCATATGACTTCAAGAAGATTTGCTACGATTGTGAAGCAAATTTTAAGTTGCTCTAATGGTAGATACCTACCCCATATCTACAGGCGGCGCCAGTAGATTCGTGTTAGATTGCTCCACATGTTTCATTTCCCTATTACGTAGAAGAAGCGGCATGCAAAACAAAAGTACCAGTAACTAATAGCTTACAAACTAAATATTTCTAAGAATCTACGCTTGCCAGTTTCAATAAAAATAAGACTCAATACATAAAACTAACTGTTAGTATTTAGGTATCTAAATGTTAATAAAACAAAGGCTTAAATTAGCTACCGCACCCAAGGCGTTTTTCGAGTTTACCTAAGCTTAACTACCGCAATTACATTTTTAATCATAGGAATTCTACTCACTGATGCAATAACGTCTCGGGCAATGGTTCCCAAATCATTTGAGAGCCTTCTCTCAACCCAATGCCAAAACCTTCCTTCTCCTGTTGGAATTGAACAATAATTGTATTGAAATTAAAACAATAATGTTCTGAAATATATAAGTAAAAAGACTAAATAAATGCGAATTCTATGAAAGAATGATGAAATAGAAATCTATTCGCATGAAATTCAGCAATATTTTCATTGCCAACCAGAAGGACTGGTACTAAGAAAAGGCACACAAAGTTACACATATAATTTAGGAAATGGCTACACTATATGAAAGTTTTAATGTTGTATCCAAGCCACGTAGGTTTTTGAGCAATAATTGGGCAAACGTTTTTATATAAACTTGTGAAAAGGTAAACTTACCTTTAATCTCTTCTTCTCTACGGATAGCGTGCGAGATACATATCTGTAGTCTCGCGAATATTTCATGAGATGTCGCGTCAAGGATACCAGGATGCTTGCTATAAATTCGCCCGCAGTATCCAAGAAACCTTTTATTTTATCTATGAATGTCTCTGGTTCTGTGAAATAATATTTATACTAATTTAATGATATGATACCTACTTGATCCAGTAGCTATCTATCACTAACATGCGACAATCAGATTATTCTTTACAAAATTCTTTATTCTTTATTTGTGAAACATGCCTGGGGAGATATTACAGTTGCCCAATTCGTCTCCCCAGGTCACAAATACCTTAAAATTAAAAGATACACAAAAAAAAAACAAACTAAAGTAACAAACTAGACATAATAAAAATCACAAATAATAATAAAAAAATTATAATAAACTACATATAAGTTAAGGCAGAATTGTTTATGTTTAGGTAAATATCAATTTGGAAAAGATCTATTTACTATCAACTTATGTTTTAAATCTGTTTGAATTGTGCAATAATCTGAGCTTCCCCATTTTTTCTGATAACAGCGGAGGATGAGGTTGTTTAGAGACAACATAAGACATCGACATCGACAAGCGATAGACAACCGTCAAAGCAATAGTGAATTGGCATCTTCTAGGCAAGAGCGTTCCGACCAAGATCTCATGATTGCTTTGCACTAAGCATGATTGTCGTCAAACGCAAGCCTATCCCACAATTTAAAAAAAAACGTTTTTAACGTACCTGGCGGTGGTGCAAATTCGTCAATATCAGAAACGGGCCCGGGCCGATCTGGCTCCTCTATCCTAACATCCACATCTGCGGGGCGAACGCTCTCTGCTCTTGGCGATATTGTGGTCATCTGAATATCATATCACAGTATGAGATTTCATAAAAAATCTATATCTATGAAGTTTATTGTATCGACTTGTATTAATAGAAGCAATACATAAGATTCTTGCAACTAAATAGGTGTAGATTGTATACAACTAAACAATTGGCTTACTGCACAATATGGGTTCCAGCAAAAATAAGGTGCATTTCAAAACTAAAAACCCTATGGTCTTAGTAAAAATAAGTTTATACGATTATGGCGAACATAAAATAGTTAGAAAGTGATGTTAGCCTGCATCATATTGACAATTATTATTAAAAAAGACAATTTTATAAATAAATCATACCGTACTAAAATAATGAGGTAAAATATACATCCCAGAGCATAAAGTCGACAAACAAACTAAAATCATGCAACATAAATAACCATTACCCACTTAAATAAATAAATAGTGAAGTCGTAAAATATGAATATGCCACAAGGTTCGCATTCAAATCCATCACAGCTAAATTCATAAATACATATAGTTTCTTCAGAAGCTATGAAACAATAAAATACCTACATATATTTCACGAGAAACATAACAGGGAACTGTGAATATTTTAAGGTTAAAACAGCAGAAATCGCCGTTAGTTTTACTGACCAATTTCAACAGTTTACATTCACATGGATTTATTTATCTATTGTCGATAAAACATTTTTATGACCGCCTCTGTTCGTCAAACACTCACAGTTGTAAATGATGAGCTGATGAAATAAACTAGCGAAACAATAAATTTATTTGCCCAAGGACTCGACTGATATTTCCTATAAACTTATACTTTTTACTTGAATGAACAATTGATTTATGGTAACTGCAATCAAGTCAGTTCACCAGTCAGTCAAAATTTTGGGTGAGTGAACAAATAATTTTGACATGATTCGTTATTTTAGAAGAATACTATAGTCCGCGCTAAATAAGTCTGCGCGCGAATAACGGTTATACCCGGCAATGCTCAGAAACTTCTGTTTTACTTATCACATACCTTGTGCTATGATTCAACAATTCGGATTTTTTCTATGTAATAATAAATTAAATACTGTTTAGTGATTATTGCATAGAGGTTCTCCCAAAAGACGTAATATCCACATCCTCTAATAGTTTGATATCAATTTTAAACTATCATAAAGAGTGCGCCGAATTTTGAAGTCACAAGTCATCATTCATTCAACCTCCTCATAGGAAGCGCGCGTTTTGACGTTTAATAAAGAGTTGCTGATTTGAATAGTTATCAAGGGTATGTTCCGATATACACTGCGAGCACTGTTAAGTGCTCTTACTGGGGAGAAATTCGTTCCGTTATGGAGTGCCAGTAATAAATGACGTTTCTTAGGGAAATAAATGACGTCATAAATCTTCGTTCATTTACTGTCAGCGCTGACGTTTTCGAAGTAAGGTGGTCTCAATGCTGACTGCATTTCCTTTTAAACAGTAACCAGTATAGCTAACTATAAAGGAACGGCTTCGCAGTATTCTAAATTGACGTCAAACTTTACAGTGCTAGCAGTGTATATCGGAACATACCCCAAATAAGTTCAAGTATTGCCGCGCGTGAACTTATTCGGCGTAGGTGTTACATTACCTGGTGGGGATAGGAGTAGGGGTAGGAAACGGAGGAGGCGCGCGTTGGGTCGCGGGAGCGTACTGCGGGCGCGGACGCACGGCGAAGAGACACGGCGCGCCGCAGGTCCGTCTTGATAGCAGTCGACACCAGCTGCCACACACCACCACTGTCCGTACACTACGCTTCTCGATACCATATGTTATCATAATACTGCTTTTATTACTTTTTTCAGATATAGACGCACCTGCTGCTGCTGTCTTGTGATAATGCAGCACGCTTGTCTATTGACTATCTTGATTTTTGTTATAAGTGGAAGGTAACATGCGTTGACCTCTCGCGTACTTGTTTTTTTTTTATCCACCACAAGTTAGCCCTTGACTGCGATCTCACCTAATGGTAAGTGATGATGCAGTCTAAGATGGTAGCGGGCAGTGGCGTGCAGTTCATAGAGGCATAAAAGCACTGCTTACCGGAATGAAAATACGTCAATGCTCATTTTTCAGATGTTTAATCTCGAAAATAGGTATTCTGACTAACTAATGCCTACCTTAGCTTCAAAATCTATGCACGCCACTGGTAGCGGCCTAACGCGGTAGGGTGGTAACTAGCCACGGCCGAAGCCTCCCACCAGGCAAAAGGCAAATATATTATAGAAGGCAAAATGGAAGACGGAATCACATTTTATGCTTTTTTTTATTGCTGTTTTAGAAATTAGAGTTTTTCTGCCAGAATCAATAAGTAAGTAGTAAGTAAATGCTGTTTTGAAATTCAGATAAAATTCGGGTAAAAGATAAATTTAATACTGAAATCTTTATGACAACAAAAGTTAAATATGCTTTGTCTTTTAAACGTTACTGCCGTACTACTTAGGAGACGAATAGTCAAGCGTCATAAGACTAAAGATGATAAAACAGAGATATACTTAGGATACTTAGGAAATATCTGTATATGTTTCGTTGTATTGAGGTCATTTGTAAAGTGGCATCGAGAAGCGAAATGTACTTCTTCATAGCTGTGCAACTTATTTGCAAAGCTCATATTATTAGTCACCATAAGCTCCCTACATATACAAAAAATAACACGCCTGGACAACATCCAATTAATAATGTTAATTTACCAACACAAACTAACAGTACATCCATAATTTAGGTCTTTAATAAGACCGACATGCTATATTACTAAATTCTATAACTTCCTTTACACCAACGTAACTGCCATACTTAACCCATAACGTAACAAAACGCCTTATAGTTCTAGTCACGAAAGTGTACAGTAGTCAATTTAGATGTATGAGTAGGTAGTCTAGGCAATAGAGGCGTTGTATGGAGACCCCCGCATTAAATCCTCAGTCGATGAAATTTGTCTGGGTTTTAGTATTGGATGATCCAAAACCTACACAAAAATATCCAACAAAAAAAAACATCTGGAAGTTAGGTATTTATACCTAAAACTTAATATTTATGACAGAATACTTTGTCGATTTCTTTTTAAAATAATATCAGGGAGTATATTTACACTCAAAACGGAAATATCAAATGAAATAATCATGCAGAACATCGATATTTCAATCGATTTTATGATGAAATCTAAACTGTGTTTATGCGATAATATACCTTCCTGCTTTAACAATTGGGTATTGCTTAAAAAAACCTAACTGCCTTTCTGATTTTTTGGTGGATATTTATAATATACGTTTAACTTATGATACTTTAACATGCTATAAAGTTTCGTCGGCTGAGGAATTATTGTTGGGGTTAACTAGCCTAGTTATTGCCTAGACTAGATATGCAGAACATGAATGCGTAGGTATATTATGTTCCGATTTCGCAGTAATTTCCCCACTTTTGAAACTTTCGTGACACGTACTAATAAAGGTTATTTCCATAACACTGCCCATGCCTTTTAAAAAAGACTAACACCATATAAATTCCAAAATATAACTAATATAATAATATTTCTAAAGTTATTACGCTTTTTTACCTTTCCAAAGCCCATAGTTTTCGGCGCATCTTCGTCTGAACTTGATTCATCATCCTTCAAATGCACATCAGTGTCATCAAACTCATCGAACATGTAGTAGTCTCCGGAACGCACCGCTGTATAGAGAAATACCGATAAAACAAACAGGATAAAAGAAAGCATGGTCAACACCAATAAACAGAATCATGCATTTTTACAGTTTTTTTTTTAATTTTTACACCAATTTTTTAAGTACTTTAAAATTCCAAATAAAAGAGAAAGCTAATAAATTGGCCAATCTATTATTGTAATAGCTTTCTTTTCTACAATTAAATTAATTGGTTTTGTTTTAAATAATAAGCATCAATTTGTTTAGAAAGCGCGGTATACAGGCTTGTTGATGACATACCTACTCTACGGCTTATTTAAAACATGCAAGAATAGACATGGTCCAAAGGTACCAAAACAAATAATAATACGAACCTACTTTAAAACAAAAACAATAAAAAACTCTTATTATCATAGGAAAAAGTTGTGTTTGAACTTATTTGTGAAATAATAAAACAATTGTGAAAATGGTGTAATATTGCAAAAATGCATTTACAAAAAAAAATTACAACACTAAAACACAGTCGATCGCAAGCAACATCTATATTAAAAATCATGCAGAAACAAAACAGACCGAGCACATACATGCAAAGGCGCATTCTGTCTTAGATTTACAATTTACAAGTTTTTACAGGCTCCCAAACTAAATACTCCAGATACTGAAATATGATTTAAGACAGTTCCCGCCATTCGATTTGCCTAAATACGATAACCAAGAAGCTGCGAATGGGTTAGTAATAGAAACAGAAGGTCAGGCCAGCGAATATTGCTTAACGTTACCCTTCTGATGGCTGGAGGGCGGCGTATACGGTGGTCTCGCGCGTGCTACAAAGAAAGGCATAACTCAACACCATTCTCACACCACAGGGAAGCGATTAACTTTCAGCGACTCAACGCGAGGAACACAGTTAGCATTGGAGTCACCCGGACAAGGACAAAAGTTAAACGAAAGCGTACAGTTTTCTCATTAATAAAGGATTTATGGGACTCAATTATGGTCATTTTTAAGGTGATTATGACAATTCATGATTGGAAGTAGTTCCTAAACGTGCACATGTAAAAAGAATGTATAATGGTAATCTTTATTAAAACGACAATGTTACATATCCAGAGATTAAAGAATTTACACAAATAACCCGTCACCGAGAGTAATTAAAACTATACCTCTGTGTCTTTTTGTGACCGGCGCTGAATCAGTTCCTATACAGTAAAAAAATATGTTGTAAAATATTATAAAATTAAAAACATATTTATATACAATTGTATAAGAATGCTTTACAATATATACAATTGTGTAACATTGATCGTGTTTATTTTAACATGTGAGTTTCTTTTGCTAAATAATAACAGAGCAGCATTTGTTGACCCATTTCATTTATCATTGAAAAATAGTTCATGATGTATTTAAATTTTAAACGCATCAGATTAGGTTAGATACATTTTGTGAAGGATGCAATGATATTATTTAGCAAATCTAGTACACAAAATCGCCTAAAAATAGTTATGTATATGTAGTTACAGGTATGATGCGAGTTAGGTTCGGCGCGGCTCGAATGCGATATTATTGAGGTCCTCTGAAGTAAGCTCGGGCTGGCCACTGTATGCCGCCGCCTAATCGGAGGAGGGGAGAACACTGGGTAGGATTCCTCAGGGCTTTGGGCGCGAGGAATGAGTTCTGAAGAGTGTGGGGATTCGAAGGAGATTCGTCTGGGTTCGAGATACGCGTCAAGGGAGACTGTCATTAAGGCTGAAGATGGTGAAGGGGGACCGCCTTGTGAAGGTGGCGCTGTTAAAGGCGGGGCAAACGGAGCGGGAAGCGTTGGTTTAACTGGTGTGGGAGGTGCGGACGCTTCACTGAGAGGAGTGTGGAAACCTCGCGGGGAGGCTGGGGCTGAATGGGAAGGGGTCGGGGAGCCAGGCTGGGAAGGGGAGGCGGGCGTGTGGTATCCACGCCGGGATTCTTCTGAATCCCCGCGAACGAGCGGCACTTGTTCCGACTCTCCCGGTTGAGTTTCCTCTTCCTCATCTTCGTCTCTTTCTTCTTCGTCTCTTTCTTCTTCGTCGTCTATTGTTTCGTTAGCATGAGGAGTGACATTAACTTTAAACTTACTTACTGACAAACATTTATTATTAAATTTTAAGAATTCATTAAGTAGTATAATAGTATAGGTTTTGATTTTACCCACATTTCAAAACTAACAAAAATCATAAACTCAAGTGAACAGACAATCCATTTACAAAAAAAGTTTTGAAAAGGATAGCTGGTTTGGATCCAAATAAAGTTTTTCTTTGCGTTTTGTTAAAACGGCGAATAATTAACACTACTGTCAATTAAAATGCATACATCCCCTATTAGCAAAAATTTCTATATTCAAGTTAAGTATCAAATATTCACCTGCATCGTGATGCCCAGGCTCCTTGGACATAACACCTTGAATCTTCTTCTGGTTAGCCTTAATTCTCTCCATCTTGACTTTAATCTTCTCTAATATTTTGATTTCCTGCTCTTCCTGAATCGTCATTTGTTTTTGCCTTAATTCTTCTATCAAATCTGCACCTCTAATAATTGCACAAAATGTATCAGATTACACATCCAAAATATCATCCCGTAAAAAATCGGTACTTTTACTTTAGTGCAACGAGTTGGAAAAGTGGAGTCGGGCAAGGTGCCTTTCTAGATAAAAACTTAAACTAAGATTTATATTCTTTGGCATTAAGGTGGCGTTGGACAGGCCTTAGTACATGGCGGATCTAAGCGCCCCACACATACAAATTCCTACCTTATGTCAACGATCATAAAGCAGAACTTAAATTGTTATCATAAACACTGCTCTAGCCCACTGTATGCGCTGGTCTTAAGAATTTACCTGGAAGCGAGGACAGTGGTCGCTTTGCTCTCATCAATTACTCTGTAGAAGTAGTAACTGTGGAATAATCTTCTTTGCAGGATCAGAAAAGCGAAACATACTCCGTCCCAAGCTAAACCAATGTCCTCCTGCGGTACAGAGCAGATTGACTCCTGGAAAATAAATACAATTATTATAAAGAGAGGTTGATAGGAAACAAATCGAGAAGACAAAGAGTGACGGTAATAAGTGTTTAGACTGTCTCCATGGCGCGATTTTGTGTTCTTATGAGCTATCTGAAGAAATGCACTTGCACACTGTCAGATTTTGTTGTATAATCCGAAGTGATGTCATTTTTGTTTACATTAATTAATTTGTTTGTTTGTAAACTCAGTACTTGAAGCGTATGGTTCATTAACGTATTTCCACCAAATTGGGCACACAGAGGGGACTGCATCTTGCAGATATAGGATAAATTTTATCCCGGGAATATAAATGGTTTTACGTCTTTAAGCTAACAAGAAATATATGAGATAAGAACACCGACCTTATATCATTTTATCCTGGAGACAGGATAAAATTTATCCCGGGAATATAAATGGTATAGTCTACCTCTATACCTGAGCAAAGTCGCATGCAAAAGCTAACAACAAATAAACGAGATAAGAAAACCGACCTTATCATACCGCATCTTGAGAAATCGAGCGATATTGCCACCGGCGAACTTATCCACGCACCCAATACCGAGCAACTGTACGAGCCAGCACGCGTGCTCTTGCATTACTGCACTGAACATGCAGCCCGGGATCTGTAGGAGCGCCTTTATGACCACCACTGCTACATTGTAGCGAACGAGCCATGACCACCTTAGAAACACAAATATTACATTACATCGTGAGACCGGTCTCAACTCAAGTACGCGTTTTCTGGTCGAGTGTTAGACAGACGGCTATATACGAGATCAGCGCCCCGATTCTGTAACTCAGTGGCTATCGAAAAATGAAAGCCACTGACATATATATTTTGTCCATTGAAGGTTTACTATGAAAAAATGAAAGAACATTTAATAGTAAACCTTCAATGGACAAAATATATATGTCAGTGGCTTTCATTTTTCGATAGCCACTTAGTTACAGAATCGGGGGGCAGAAATGCTCTCCCGGTCGAGGTGTGTATAGTGCTTTTCTAAAAAATGAAACAAGTGACTTTTTTTTAAATATATTTTTTTGCGCTGTGAGTGCTGAACGCGTAATACGTACAAAGAACATTATAACAAGTTACAAGATATTCAGGAAGAAAGATCCCAAATTCAAACTTATGATATGTAATGAAAATACATACATTCTTTACTGGCCTAGGCCGCGAAGTTTAACTTTCGAACTCATTTACAGGGTATGGAATGTGCACATTTCATATAATTTTTTAGAAAAAGTAAATTTGTTTTTGAAGTTAACCTCCATAAGAATCGATTTTCATATATAAGACTCGGGTATGAAAATTTATGGGGAGTAAAATCAAACTTTCTCCGTTACGTTATTTGCATGTTTGTTTCCATGGTAACAAGTGTTTATGTTTCCATGGTAGACTTTTTATGTTTCCACGGTAACACTTTTTTATGTTTCCATGGTAACACTTTTCGTTCGTAATGAGTAAACTCCAGTCGTGCGTCGGAGCTGACACAATTTTTTTTTCTTTAAGAGCAACTCTTCGCTATCATGTGATCGTGCATGACAGCATGCTATTTTAATTGATATCTACGGGAGGGATGAGAGCGAAATATTTTGACCGTTTCGCAAATCTCTAAAATATGCGTGTGGTATAACGTTATTTGTTTGCAAATTAATCAATAGTTTAAAATAAATATAACACATTCAAAAAATAAAACAATTTAAACACACAATAAAATCCAAAACAATTTTGCAGTTTCTTTACGCAAATTCATTAGAATTGTGTCGAGGGTCAATGCTGTGATGTACTGTAGTATATAAACGTATATAATCTGTACCTAAACTAAATTAAAATGAAAGCTTTATATATTGCTATATCTTTCATAATGCTGTCTAATGGTACTGTAAATTTAGTTCAGTGATTGTGTATAACAGCATTAGCTTAAATTTGTATGTTTCGTGTAAAAATAGACTTACTTACCATTGCAAGATAGCCACTTTTGGCCGTAGATAAAAGTCGGTTCCTTGCCACAAGAAAATGAAGGAGCCAATAAGGTAACCCATAGAGAACAGGTTGACACGGTTTGTGCCCGTCATAAACATTATGGCCAGCGTCACCCACAGCATGCCCAAGAATACCATACGCTTTATTACGTCCAACCATGACCTAAAAGTTCATATAGTAAGCTATATAAACCATATACTTTCATATCCATAAATACAATAAAAGCGAAAACGTTTCTGTGTGTCTTTTACTTCTGCTCAACCGATCTTGAACTTTACGAATTTGAACGAACATACCTGCTACCTGGACTATATTTTTTATATGTGAACTCAAAGGATCTTGAAAGCGTAAACCTAATATATTAGATGATATATTTTGAAGTTAGCAATTAACCACAAACTTAAGATATTAGATGATATATTTTTAAATTACTTGAATTTCAGCAGAATTTTGAATTATTTATTGCCGTTTATTCCAAGTCTAAAGATATTATTGCTGATATTATGAGTAAAAGTGAATTTAAAACATTTTAAAAAATCTTCTGAAGGTTAAATCGAAGCTGGAACTGAGATTAAGCAAACTCTTCACTGAATTTGGTGTCTTTAGAAGTTATATATGTTTATTGCGGAATGACGTCATAATATTGGTCAATGGCCACTATTGACAATCGAGTAACTTTGTATATTCGCAAACATAATAAGAATTGCAATACTAAGAACATTATGAGCAGTAATCTATTTGTAGTGTACATACCCAACATATCCTAAAAAGTCTGGGACAGGATTTACGAAATTAGGGGTTTCCCAATCTTTGCCAATATCTTCACTATTAGAACCTCCCGGATAATTTTCGCCCTGAGCTTGCTCTATACGGAACACTCTCAGTTGTCGCGAAGCAAACAGTAGTAAGAAAAAGTCGAAGATTAGTTTGACAGCGTGCGGCGGTTGTTCGTTGTATGGTAGGAATAACCAGGTGCGAATGTGTTTCGTTTGCTGCGAAATTATTATTAAATCAGATAAAATCACAAGCCTTTATAGAAATAGGGCAAACGGTTAGGTTAGTTTGAGACTTTAAAATGCTGTAGTTCAACATGTGGTAAAAAATTTACGAATAAACATAAGTATCAAGCAGAGTTATCGCGCAATTATGCATTTTACAAAAACGAACCATTCAATCAAACATTCAGAAAAGGCCCCTTAAACTCTTTGGTTCATAAATAGCTGTCACTCGTCTCAGATAACTTAAATGCATCCCCAAAATTCATTATATGGAATTTTCATTTAGATTAAAGAAATAAAGCCCCTGAAAATCTTTGCTCACAGTAATCCATAGAACCAAGTAGCAACCAATTTCCTTCTTTTGGTCTTGTTGTTGTTGTTGTTGTTTGGCCACATATTGTTCCCCAAAGCTCATAAAATCACCTAGTTTTCCAATTCCTTTTTAAGGACAACGAAATCACCAATTTCCTTCATTTATAAAAGGCCACATATAAACCCCTTTGTTCATAAAATCACCTAGTTTTCCAATTCCTTTCAAAACGAAAGCAACAAGTGTAAACATTATAAACCCCTTTTGCTCCCCAAAGCTCATAAAATCACCTAGTTTTCCAATTACTTATTAAGGACAACGAAATCAATTATTGTAAACATATATTTCTTACATCTATTCTAGCAAACTTACCTGCGAGTCGCCACTCCAAGGGAAGTTAATGCACAAGTACGGCATAAAGCCAACCGCGATCATGTACTGTATCGGCACTAAGGCGGTGACGCACGCGGTAAAGGCGGGCCACAGCCGCGCCAGACAAGCCCTCCTAGCGGCCACTAGCGCTAGCAGCCAGCCGGAGTAAATCACAGCATAGAGGTCCATCCGTGAACCGATCACGCCCATTAAACAGATCAGTGATATCTGAGAAATTCAGTATGTGTTTATAGGCTTATTATTATACGGCGTAGAGGTCCATCCGTGAACCGATCACGCCCATTAAACAGATCAGTGATATCTGAGAAATTCAGTAAGTGTTTATAGGCCTATTATACGGCGTAGAGGTCCATCCGTGAACCGATCACGCCCACTAAACAGATCAGTGATATCTGAGAAATTCAGTATGTTTCCTACTAGCGTCTTGCTAAACTTTTTCAAGGGACCCTTACATCTGAGTCAGAGCGAAATATTTTGACCTCGCAAATCTCTAAAATATGCGTGTGGTATAACGTTATTTGTTTGCAAATTAATCAATAGTTTAAAATAAATATAACACATTCAAAAAATAAAACAATTTAAACACACAATAAAATCCAAAACAATTTTGCAATTTCTTTACGCAAATTCATTAGAATTGTGTCGAGGGTCAATGCTGTGATGTACTGTAGTATATAAACGTATATAATCTGTACCTAAACTAAATTAAAATGAAAGCTTTATATAAGTGCAGTGCAGTGTAATAAGATTTAGCGAGAAGGGTCCCTAATTTGATCATTGTTGCTGTGTAATAAACGACGCTCTAAGTAGCGGCCACGCCCACCCTTACATCAGGGCCCATTGAAAAGTGCAGTGTAATAGGCCTATTACTACTAGATTCTTGAGAGATTTTATGAAGAATGGTAATAAAACAACAATGTCGCCTTCCTGTATTTTTATGCGAGATACAAGACACGAAAACCCAAACAATTTCGGAATCCATATTGCTAAACCGTAGGGCTATCGAGGCTTCGAATATAAAGTCAAAGTCAAATAATATTTATTCAATTTAGGTAGGTACACTACACTTATTGACGTCCAGTTATATAAAAAAAAAATGGTGATAATCAGTAACGGTATCTTAAAACTAAAGCTACGAAGGTTCCAAAGGCGCCCTGGTCGCCCTATAACCTGTTGATACAGATTTAAGACACGTATTTAAAAATCAGACTAAAAAAGAGAAGTGTAACTGTCCTGTATCCATACTTTATTAAATAAGCTTACCTCGACGCCAAATTTGTAAAAACCGTAGTTCATCAAATACTTGATACAGTGTATCATATCTGTGTCCGCATCTTTCCGAGTAATATTTGGGAACATTAACTTTTCCGTATTACTTGGCAACAATCCCATCTCCCTGAAAAATTTCGTTGGTTGTTGAAAACTGCACAAATTCTCCAAAGCCCAAATTTACTAATACAAGTAACATGTCTTTTTTTATCCACTACAAGTTAGCCCATGACTGCGATGTCACCTGATGGTAAGCGCTGATGCAATCTAAGATGGTAACGGGCTAACTTGTTAGGGGCATGGCAGTTATATTAAACCCATACCCCTATTCGGTTTCTACACGGAATCGTACCGGAACGCTAAATCGCTTGGCGGCACAACTTTGCCGGTAGGGTGGTAACTAGCCACGGCTGAAGCCTCCCACCAGACCAGACAAGGGAAATTCGGAAATCATGACTTTCCGAACCCTGCCGGGGATCGAACCCGGGACCTCCGCACGTTAAGGCAACAGCGCTCAACGCTGCGCCATGAGGTCGTCTAAACATATTACAAAGATTCACTAATTCTGTGACATATTAAGGCCTGAATTCTTCTAGTATCAGTCACATGGGCGAATAACCTTTTAGTGCAGTAGCGTGCCAATCTACCGATAACTCAAAATCTGAACAGCACAGATTAAAGTAGAATATAGGAAAATGGGTATATTTAGATAGAAATTCAGGTCTAACTAAAAATGGCACAAATTCCCGATTACCTGATATTTTGTTGTCTGTACGTAACTAAAGAGTAGAAGGTAAATACGGCGATGAGGCTGATATATCCCTTCAGCAAAACAACCAGCGGTTTATCAGACGTTGCCTTTCGGAAACCGACCCATTCCGCGTCATTGTAGGTTGTGATATTCTCCGTACCATTTTCATTTAACTGTAAGTACAGAATTTTATTCGTAGTTTAAAACCTTTGGCGCTTGGATAGCTACCAAATTGTGATCGTTATTTTTTATTTGATTTCGCAAATTTTCTTTGGACCCAAACTATCATTAATTTCAATAAAGATATCGAATACACGACGGATTCTTGTTTCGGATTACACATCCCACGTAGACTATTATCGGTAAAACAAAAAATACAACTGCGAAAAGTTCAAAAGTTCTACAACTTCTCATAAAATTAGAGGCTGAGATATACTTACTCGGGTGCAGTTGACATCAAAATAGCTGTGTTTTATGTACTCAATCTGGTAAATCATCTTCGCCATAAAGTAAATACTGATTAGAGTCGATATGAACAGTATGCACACGCGCTGTCTACGAGCACTAATTACAAGTGCAGGTGCAATTATTATCATAATCGGAACATGCATGGCCGAAACCTGAAAAAGACATTTTGATTTATTTTTCGGATTCTGCCGTCAGAAGTGAAACTTCAGAAAAGTAGCCTACATGGGACAAATATAACTTGTATTCTATCTCATTCTCTCACAGGCTAAATCTGTTTATGAATATGTTTATCTCTTTTAAGTGTCACTTTTTCGTTTCATAGAATTTTCAAATCACAATGATTCATAAGAGGTTTCACTTCAAAAAAATAATATTCATTCATATCCAAACCTGTAACATCGGTTTTATTGTATTATGTAATATGTTAACATGTAATAATCATAA
Source organism: Erebia palarica (assembly GCA_964035005.1). NCBI lineage: Eukaryota > Metazoa > Arthropoda > Insecta > Lepidoptera > Nymphalidae > Erebia > Erebia palarica. The sequence continues at coordinate 33,434,310 of OZ035985.1, read as the reverse complement.
TTAAAATAATTAAAAAACACGACTGCCCTACCATTAACGATTTTAAAATAATAAGTTAAAAATCTAAATCTAGTTAAATTAGAATTCACATTTTTATTAAATGATATTTTTTTGGTGAATCACTGGATATTCAACTATATTGTTATATATTTTTGGAATCTACTTATCAATTTCTAGATGATGATTATATAGTTAATCTAATCTTATTTTTTTTTCAACTTTAGTCTTTAATTAGGGATCATGGTCAGCCCATCATTTTTTTTAAATTTTACTGGCCCCTGTCACCCGGAATAAGCTAGGGATTTTAACGATACCTCATTTATCGAAATCGGTTCAAGCGTATAGAAGTTATGGTGGAATATACAAACTCACATACATACATACATACATGAACCCTGAAAATAATATACTCCTTTTTTCAGGCAGTCGTATAAAATGAACTCACGTCAAACACGCAGAGCAGCAAAACCGACAAGAAGATAATCTTGACGAGATGTATGTCAAGGAAGATGAACGTTTTGTCGATCCAGGCGCCCAGGCTTCGCCGCAAAGCGCCGCACTTACTCGTCACGAATGTACGCAGCGCGGAAATGAACGATCTGCGGTCCGTTACCGTCGCCGCGTACGATCGACTGCGTGACGACTTTCTGTACACAATATTGCTTTGTAACTTCTTGTGGAACTTTCAAAACTCAATTTTTTTTTATAGAAAATATTGCTGTATTTTGTTTGAAAAGCTTCAAGGTTCCCAAAGACACTTTAAGTAAGCCTCTAAACTTTTACAGTAACAGGAAATTTATGAGTCACGGTCGACTGCGTGACGACTTTCTGTACTCAATATTGCTTTGTAACTTCTTGTGGAACTTTCAAAACCTCAATTTTTTTTGATTGAAAATGTTGCTGTATTTTGTTTGAAAAAGATTCAAGGTTCCCAAAGACACTTTAAGTAAGTCTCTAAATTTTTACAGTAACAGAAAATTTATGTGTCACGATCGACTTTCTGTACACAATATTGCTTTGCAACTTCTTGTGGAACTTTCAAAACTCAATTTTTTTTTATAGAAAATATTGCTGTATTTTGTTTCAAAAAGATTCAAGGTTCCCAGAGACACTTTAGGTAGTCTCTAAATTTTTACAGTAACAGGAAATTTATGAGTCACGAGTCATAAGTGTTTTTTTTTTGTGGAAGCTGCACGCAACCCCAAGGTTTAATTTGTCAATATTATTGTATTTCGTTTAATAAAGAGTCAAGGTCACCAAACACCAAACACACCACACATAAAATTTCTCCAAACTATTAAAGTTTTAATATTACAATTATGTGGTAAAGCAGTACTACTCTAGCGGCACGCTATGATGGCCGGTTTGACACATTACAATAGTGATGTGGAATGTCAATTTATTCTCGAACAAAAAACAATTAAGTTTTGTTTTTGTACCTGATTAAATAGGTTTAATAAAACAAAAATGTATATGTTTATTTAATTTATTTGAACGAACTGAATATTTGAACGAAAATGAATATACATACTTTATATGCACACAAGAAACATATGAATACAAAAGATACCAAAAAAGGTGCCACAAAAGGCCATAATTAATCAGATTCGTCCATACTACTATTTTCACTGTCGTCACTGCTATCATCACATACATTAATAATTATATGTTCGTTTTCTATAATATTATCTATTTTCACATCTCTTTCATAATCGTACTAATTCCGCTTTTAACATATTCATGTTTGCATCTACGCCATTTTTACGAAGCCATGCGACGATATCAGCTTTCTTTTGGGATTGGGCAGGTGGCTTGTCAATTTGCATCGAGTGGTATGGGGCGTTGTCCATAATTATAATAGATGGTTCAGGGAGGCTACACAACATTGAGGTAAACCATTCAGTAAACTTTTCTCCATTCATGTCTTCATGATAGTCTCCAGTGGTTTTTGACGCAAAAGCCATGAAAGAACCTTCGACAAACCCGTTGATGGTTCCGGCGTGACAAATTATAAGTCGCGATCCTTTTCCTACAGGAACTTTGGTAGTAGTTGTGCTAGCCAGCGATCCTATGTGACGATCGTATTAGATTCCATTTTTAAAAATTTATTGATATTTTTTTGCGATTTCAGAGGTTTGTCCACATAGTGAAAATTGTTCATATTCACAAGTACATTCACCCCTTAAATGGTGCAAACTGATTTTTCTACACTTGTATACATTTAAGAAATCAATTTAATAAATAAATTTTGAGTCCTAAACCTAAAACTACATTCGATAAAATTTATGAATCTCTGCACATCACTATCGTCAATAAAGTAATACAATTATTTCCTTCAAAGTCGTTATCAATTAATACGGAACTTCATGAGCGGACAAACGTCAAACCGGCCATCATAGCGTGCCGCTAGTTTAAAGTTGAATGTGTGAATATTTTGTCGATTTTAAGCTATGAAAAGAGTGACAAGGGAGAAGATAAGTTACAAGCGCAAAGGTAGCAAAAAAGTTGTTAGAGAAATCCATCATTTTGGATAGTCAACGCTACCCTCTCTTCAGATCCATGATATTATTGTGGACACATGTGATTTTATGTGAATACTAGCTAATGCCCGCGACTTCGTACGCGTGGATTGAGGTTTTCTGGTTCCGTTCATAAAAAGTAGCCTATGTGTTATTCCAGACTATAATCTATCTCTGTGCCAAATTTCATCCAGATCCGTTCAGCCGTTCGGGCGTGATTGAGTAACAAACATCCATCCATCCAAACTTTGGCATTTATAATATTAGTATAGATAATACAGGCAATTTTATTTTAACGCTAACCTATACATGGATCTCTTAGCAGCTGTGTTCAAAGAAGAAGTCCCCATTGACTGTTCGGCCTCGGTGTCGCTATCAGTGCGCGGCTCGGCGGACGCAGGTCGCCCTTCCAGAGGTAATGGGGGTAGCTGAAAATTACTTTAATTGGATATTTGACTACTAGTGAAATAACTCATTTTTTTGTGATTATAAAATAAGGGATCTCCCAAAAGTCGTAATATCCACTTCCTTGCTAGTTTTATTTTGACTAACCATTTTACACTCTCGATTAAAGTGAAAAAAGTGCGTCGAACTTTGATGACGCCACAACTTAAAATTTCATGCAAAACCCACACTAAGCACGCGTTTTGATGTTTGAAAAAAAGTTACTGATTTGACTGTTGTCAAATACCCAATTTTAGGATTAAACCATCAAAATTTTGCGGAAATGTTAGCTTGCGTTTTTTTATTCCACTACCAGTTAGCGATTTGCGATCTGAACTGGTGGTAACTAGGTACGTGATGATGCAGTCTAAGATGGAAGCGGGCTGACCAGTTAAGAGTGTGGTAGTTATGTCACCGTAAGATTGTAAAAACCGTTAGATTATAATCTAACTCGCGAAATTCTAAACTGTCGAAAGATTAGAATTTAACGTATTATTTTCCAGTAGATTGTAATCTGATAGGTATTTAAATCCGATATAACCTAAATCGCTTGGCGGCACGTCTTTGCCAGTAGGGTGGTGACTAGCCATGGCCGAAACCTCCCACCAGACCAAACCAGAGAAAATTCAAAAATTATAAATTCCCAAATAGACCCTGCCGGGAATCGAGCCCGGGACGTCCCACGTTAAGGCAACAGCGCTCAACACTGCGCCAGGGAGCTCGTTATAGCTACAATTTACCACCTGATGGTGATGATGCAAGGTCGATTGTTTTTTTTGTCACTGTAGGTAAATATACTGCGATTTAGTGAGATATGGAGAGCTATAAATAAATGTCAATCGATTTATATAGTTGTGTACACAATACATTCCATAATTCGGACGAAAGTAACACGCAGAAGAAACTTACATCGCCTTGTATAGTGGATGCTCCACCACTTGGTCTGCTCGATTCGCCTTCCTTAACAATACTGTTTGTCCTGCAAACAAAACATTCTTCATTTGGTCCATACTTTATTTTTATAATAATTTACGCAAAATAAATTCTTACCTGGTTTTCGGATCGGACAGCGCCATAAAGTCTTTATGGAAGTAATGCACCTGCATTATCGTGATTATAAGGAATAGTGTAGGTGTTAAAAGTTTCACGAACAAATCTGCTGGGTGATACGGTTCCAAGCCCAAATCGTGTTGTCTAAAAGAGAAAATACGTGTTTATTAGTGTGAGTAATTGTTGACAAGGACATTGAGATTATCTAAGGAGTATGAGACATTATGAGGCATAAGGAAAAAGCTGTCCTACATTATGATTCGCAAAGACATTGTCCATGTGCCCTCTTACGGACACCAGTTTGTAAATTTGCCCTTTGCAGTGATATATTGATGTTGTCAACTCGGCCCGACACAAAAATGACATTATGTTATCGACTTTAGTCTAATATAAAATATACACTGAATTACAAAAAAACAGGCCTGGCGTCTGTGTATCCTTCTCTGGCTGACTTGAGTGCCTTCTAGGTAAGGTAGGCTAACCCAACCTTTTTTTTTAACGAGGGGGAAATCTTCAGATACCCGCTCTCCTGGGGGAGAGTGCGGGTTATGTGGGATTTCTACCCACTAAAACCCCCTCGGTGGCCATCCTCTGAGCATAATAGGAATCTCTGGGAACTCTCAAAGAACATGCGCTGGAGCCTTCCTTGCGCAATGCCCATCCTATATCCAAAATATTATGACCTCATCATTGCTTTCCAGCAGGCATCGTCAAACGGGCTTATCATGCATAAAAACCCTCTTCTAGATATATCTCAATACACATAAGAAAATCATAAACAACTTACAATTTCTCATTGATCAAGAGGTAAGTTTCAATTGTTTTAGAGAAATTATCGAACTGGTATATGTATATCAGTATGAGGTTAATCATTGAGTATATGATGACTGTTATCCAGAAAATGTACATCAAACGTCGCCACCAGTACCAACTTATCTGAAAAAATATGAGAACTTTAAGTAGGTAGCTAAAATTATAGGAGCAAAACCAAGTTAGGTTATCGTGTAAAGATGTAATAAGCGAGGTACACTTACGTAGTAAGCCCCAAATTTACAAATTTATTAACATAAGCGAAACAAAACAAAGTAAATGAACAAAAGCTATTTAAAATAATCCATACTAGTATTATAAAGGCGAAAGTGTGTCTGTCTTTCCGTCTGTCTGTCTGCTACGCTTTTCCGGCACGTCTTTTCAACCGATTTTGACGAAATTTTGTACAGAGATATGTTGCATCCCGGGGAAGGACATAGGCTATTTATATTGGAAAATTTAAGAGCTCCCGCGGGAATCAAAAAATCATTTTGCATGTTCCTTCGCCATCGCCGCGGCATACGTAGCATAGATTATGTTTTCGTACTAAATAAATCGCTAAAACTACTCAAACGTGTTTATTGTAGTTTAAGTGTATCTAATGTGAGCTCTGTTATATAATTGTATAAAATACTGTTACTTTACTTTATCTATTTATTTTGGCTTGTATAAAGCTCTTACGAATGTCATATAAAATTATAATTAATTAATGTCAACTAAGATTACAAATTTACAAAAATAAAAAAAAATCAAAAAAAAATTATTAAACAATTCACAAAATATACAAAATGTCATAAAATTAATAATTTCGTAAATTAGTCTTGAGAATCAATCGTCAATTTGTGTATAAAAGATCTATTTACATAATTTTATGTAATCCAAGCTTGTCTATCATCTACATAGTCATCGATTCTATAATATGCCTTACATATTATAGAATCGATGACTTATGTTAAATTTAACAATCACAATAAAAAACTAAGAATTTTATAAACTTCGTACGATTCATTAAAACTACATTGTGGGGGCATCATTTAGTTACTAATAAGTTCTTCCAAATACCTGGAACATGAGTATGAAGGCTAGAAATAGGAACATATAGATGATGCGGAAGATGGTCATACGTTCCCCAGTTATGCCGATCACGAATAGCATAATGACCACCACATAGATCCAGTATCGTGCGCAGGCGGCCCGCATCCAGGCGCCCAGTGCGGTCAACAGTCTAGAACGACGCTCTTCTTCACGTGACGTTTCCGCCGCTATAATAGCACGTTACAGCACCAGTAAGTAAAGTTGGTAATTGGGTATTTGACTACTAGTGAAATAAATTATTTTTTAATGATTATTAAATAAAGGATCTCCCAAAAGTCGTAATATCCACGTCCCCTGCTAGCTTTATTTTGAATAACCATTTTAAACTATCAAATAAAGTAAAAAAAGTGCGTCGAACTTTGATGACGTCACAACTTAAAATTTCATACAAAATCCATACTAAGCACGCGTTTTGACGTTTGAAAAAAAGTTGCTGATTTGACTAGTTGTCAAATACCCAATTATAGTCTAGATAATAGAAAAGGCAAGACAAAGGTAAAATTCGTAATAGCTGCCAATGTTAAAATTTGGTAATAGGTGGGCGGGTGATAAATAGGGAGATGAAAACGCATTTTAGTGCGAAAAAGGTGTTGCCTTTTAAAATTGAAAAATAGTGTCTTGAATATAATTAAATTCTGCGTGGTGACTGAAAATAATGTTAAGACTGCGTTGTTAAAGAGGTAAAGAAATAATTTGGGGATTTCAAGATTAAAATAACCAGTGGGAAGCGATAGTAAGAGCGCTTTTAGTGGTGTGCCTATTTTTTGATGAATAATTACCAATTATTAAACCTGTGGTGTTGGTTGCAAAAAAAAGTTTACATTAAGAATAATGAATTACTATTGTATTCATTTTATTGAAGTTATAATCATAAAAACAATACTAAATCGTGTATTGGCAACACGAACACGTCGATTTTAGTTTAGTTTTACTCTGAAGGATACTTTCAAGTTTCAACCATGCCCTTAGGCCGCGCTCACTTTGGATTCGAATTGTATCGTACGTAAGAACACTATAGTGGTACGAATTGAGTGCGCACTCTAAATAAGTTTTTCTCCATCGAATAGCCAGTGTCCCGGTGATATCGCTTTCGTGAAGCCCTCTCTTGTGTGTGTTGAATTTCATCATATAATGAAACTTATAACATGTTTATTATTACTGTTTCACGAGTACGCATGAAGATATATACTTTTGAACATGTGTTTCCGTAAACCAAGTTAATAATTTGTCTATGTTCAACTCACGAAAGTGATAAGTTAGAAATCCCAAAAAGTTCAGATTGTTTTCGGACGTCGGACCTATAATTACGCGCGTATACGTACGACTAACTCGCTTCCAGTGTGAGCGCTTTCGTATCTACTCGAAGGATCGGGATCGTTCGTGCGTATTTTTACGTGTTCGCACGATCGCGTGAAACCGCATGCAAAGTGAGAACGGCCTAATTCTCACTGCTATTTTATATATAGCAGTGGGAATTAGGCGCTGGAGAGACGACATCGTAGATGTCGCAGGACCGACATGGACGAGGCTCGCCGCGGAGAGAGCAAAGTGGAGCATGATGGAGGAGGCCTGCACCCAAAAATGGGTACCCAAATAAATATTAGCCTAATACTTCAACACATATTCTAAGTAAATAATTTTTGACTAAATAATTAATAAACTCATTTAATTATAAATCATATGGTATTTTGTTTTTTGACTTACTCTTGTTTTTTTGACCTGAGTAATAGTAAATGAAATGTTAATAAAAAAATAATTTGTGAGTGCTATGGACTCTACTATTACTTATAACGACATATGATGTAATTAGTTTTTTTTTGTTTGGGAAATAAATGGCTTATTTATCTTCTATATATATAAAAATCAATTGCTGTTCGTTTGTCTCGCTAAAACTTGAGAACGACTAGGCCGATTTAGCCGAATTTGGTTTTGAAATGTTTGTCGTAGTCCAGGGAAGGTTTAAACGGTGATAAAATATGGAAAAATTGCGAGGTAGATAGGGCAGGACAACGTCTGCCGGGCCCACTAGTTTATTTTATATATATTGAAAATTACCCACAATATTGTCTTATTTCATAAATACTACCAGTTTTAGACTTACCACTGGCAGCAGTGGAGACAGTAACACGTAAAGGCGCGGCCATATCCGTGATGACAGCGGATTGACGGCGCTGGCGCATTTCCTGCACGCGCTGTCTGAGCGTCACCCAGAACATGAACGTGAATAGTGACTTTATGAGCAATGGTACGCAGGGCTCGCCATCCGCTCTTCCTAAACCTATTTGATGTAGATTCACCTCCTATGAAAAGAAATAATTTTGGCTTCAGTAAGTCAAAGTTGCATGGAAGCAACCGGCCTCGCATCCAGTGACCCACAAGTCAGTGTAATACTTCTAACGTATGTGTTGTGTTGTCTATGTCACCGTAAGATTGTAAAAACCGTTAGATTATAATCTAACTCACGAAATTGCAAACTGTCGAAAGATTACAATGTAAAGCATTATTTTTCGGTAGATTGTAATCTGTTAGGTAAATTAACCCGATAGAACCTAAGTGCCTAGTGCACTAGCATAAATATGTCGAACACTAACCTAACCTACAAGAAAGACACAAGAAAACGTAAATACAATTAATATTTCAAAAATTGACACTCAGAACATTTAACGGTTCACAATCTGTCGACAGTTTACAATTTCCCGAGTTAGATTATAATCTAACAGTTTTTACAATCTTACGGTGACATCTACATATTGTAACCTTTTCTTTTCTATGAAAAGAGCAACTGCTGAGTTTCTTGCCGGTTTTTCTCAGTAGCATCATCTTTCCGAACCGGTGGTAGAGTCTTAACGTTTCATAAGTGACACAAGTTGTCCTACATGAAATAAATAAATCATTTATCATTTATTTATTTTATCATTTAACCTCGTCAAATTTACTCCTCATAAAACAATAATTTGCAATATTGTGTAAACATTAATGCGAGAACTATATGAAGTTTAAGTCACTAAGATATTGTCATTTGTATAATCGATGAACGGTTTCTATGGACCAAAACTGTGTCACAAAGATTTTACAAGAGAAACAATTAATTGTCTCAATTATTATCAACCAATCAATCGATCGTTTATTTCAGTTAAGTTTGTCTCGCGGGTTTTTCAAACATCGTAAGTAATTTGGTAACACAATGGTGAAATTTCTCCAGTGGTACGGCACAAATGTTTCTCTCGTTAGACTCGCACAAGCAAAGATGTCCACAGTTTTTCAAGAGCGCACTCAACATGAAAATGTTCGTACACACAATAATACCTATGTGCTGTACACATTTTGGTGGAATTGCAACACCATAACAATCGCAAACCTCTCCCCTTAGCGCGAAAGTTGTGATTATCACATTGCTACGATCGCAAGAATTGTGATTGCCTGAATTTGCTGTAGCTATGCATTTTAGTCAACAGTGGGAGATTGACAGTCAACCAGATGCTGTAAAATTTTGAGCGTAGGCCTCCTTCTTTCAGTTAATTAAGAGGAAAAATGTAATATAGGTATCAATTCACTTCAATATCAATAGCTGGACAAATTATTCTGTAATAAACACCAGGCTAAAACCACTTACCGTGATATTTGATGGCAATTCAGCCTCAGTGAGATTCATGCCGTATATGTACTGCGCAATAAGTAGCAGCATCGCATAGATAACTAACACCGGGCTAGTCTTCAGCATGAAGGAGCGCTGGTCTTGACACAGCCATACGACATTAGCCCACATCAGAAAAACAAACGTCAGCCAAGAGTGGAACATTATACTCCATGCCATCATAGTTATCGTCGTTGCGATGTAGGATGACCTGATGAAGAAATTTGTATGAGCATGAGTTAGCCCTTGACTGCGATCTCACCTGATGGTAAGTGATGATGCAGTCTAAGGTGGTAGCGGACTAACCTGTTAGGGGCATGGCAGTTGTATTAAACCCATACCCCTATTTGATTTCTACACGCATCGTACCAGAACGCTTAATCACTTGGCGGCACGTCACCAGTCCAGACCAGGGAAAATTCAGAAATTATAAATTCCCAAATTGACCCTGCCGGGGCTCGAAACGGACCTCGTTAAGACAACAGCGCTACACACTGCGCCACGGAGGTCAAAAACATTTTAAAATATTTATATATATAATATAAGAAAAGCCCAGGTGTGCAAGTTGTTTTACCTGATTAATACTTGAAAGAAGTCTACGATAGCTGCTACTATGTCATCCAGTAACGACGGTTCTTCGTCTTCCATTATCGATTCTGGAATAAAATTTTTAACGTCAATAAGTGTACCTACAGTGTACATATATCGAATAAATGATATTGAGTATTGAGTATTGAATTAGATGGTTGAAGGTGTAAAGGTGTGGCATTAGTATACCATATCACATCTTATATTACTGTGAACGTGCAGGAGATTCCAATATTTAAAGAATACTTTTAAGTTTACTAGCCCTACTGTAGGCTTTTAATATATTTTTTTAATTGAACAGTGTGCTAACCAAAGAACCGGGCTAAAAAATGCACATCATTACAAAAATTATAAAGCTGCCTACTAGCCGAATGAATTGACTAGACAGCGCAGATTTCTCCCTCATATATTTTTTCCTCCCAAATTCTATCAGAGTTATTAAGATTATTATAATAAGGCTATTCTGCCCCCCGATTGTGTAAGGAAATCGTAATCGTTTGTCAAACGCATAATCTGACCTGTTTAAGGAGTTCATAGATGACTGCCGGTCAAAAATCATGTATGATATCCTTAAACAGTTCGAGTATTACGTTTTAAACGGTCAAATGATCACGATTTGCTCAGACAATCGGGGCGCAGATGTCTTACGATACCTGTCAGTTACACCTTTTCTCATACCTTCATCAGGAACGACGACGGAGCCGGTAGAGTCCTGATGGAGCGCTCGTGATACCGACCCTCCACGATTTGACCACCGTTTGCTTGGGCTCATATTGCGCAGTAGCTACGGAATAACGAAAATATGGATCCCTGATCTTGATCATCCATTAATGAGAACTTTCAAGATCTTTATACATTTAATTTTGAACAATTATTTGATGTTACGCATTAAAATAACTATACAAAAACCTACCTCACCTAAATCCTTACCATACCTAAATCCGTAGGTTAAACATAAATAAATAACTAAGGGCTAATTGTTCAATCGTCAGATAAAGTTTATCGGAGGAATAAATTTGACGCTTCGATAGATTTTCAATACAAAACCTGTCAAAACGCCAAATTTATTCCTCCGATAAACTTTATCTGACGATTCAAAAATTGGCCCTAAGGAATATTAATAAATTCATACGCATACTACGATAAATTTAATTTCAGGTAGCATTTGAAAGAGATAACCCTAATTATCTGAACATATACAAGCATATTGTGAGTGCAATAGCTACATACGGGTGATAAACATAGAAAGCTCCAAATGATGCAACATGAAAATAGGTAGGTACTACTGCTATATTAAATATGAGAAAAATAAAAATGCATGGAAACAGTGTCAACAGTAACAATTTAAACCAAGCAAGCTTTTAGGATGTATAATTTTTGTTTCCAAGAGTGTCATACAAATCCGGCAAAGCAAAAAATATTCACCCAAATTTTAATATCAAAAGAAATACCTACAGGATCATTCTCACTGGCGTCCCCACGAAGTGCTTTGGAATTTATGTATGAATATGCAACCTACAAAAGAACGAAAGCAGGTTGCAAAAACAAAATCATTTCATCCAACAAAATGCCAAAAGAAACTTAAACGAAATATTGTTAATTTATAAGTTAGCACAAGCAGACATGCTCTATAAAGTTTAGGTACATTTTTAATTTAAGACTAAGTAAAATACATGTTAGTGAATTTGTTATCTTCGTGAGTTATTAAAAATTGATTAGCTCCACTTAAAATTGCGTGCAAAAGTATGTAGAATTACTTTTGTGTATTTTGTACAAGGGTTTGGTGAGTATAATTACACATAAATAAAATAAAAAAATCTTCAAAAAGTCTAAAATACGTGTCCATTATAAGATTCACATAGATCTAAGAAGTCAGCTATCTACACATAAACCAGAATACATCCGTTCTAAAAGAAATATACAGTGGTTATACGGTGTGATAAATTGATTAACTACGATGCATGTAAAGATGATGAAAGATCTACAGATTCTAATAGACTATTAGGCAATTCTATATTTACATGAATCCAACTGAAAGGAAAATAAAGAAAATTGCTACATGATGAAAACATATGAAACGAAAACTCGTTGGGGCACGCTTACGCGAACTTTCTTGGTGGCACTTTTCCAGTTGTCCCGGGGAGCCTGTCGGCTGTTGCGATGGAAGGATACCCCTCGCACCAACGAACCATTCACCTTTCCCGCTTCGAGACCGGTTAATACACCTTTTTTCTTTGCCTAACCATCCCAGCAAATTTAAAAAATTGCAATATAAATTCTACTACGAGCCACTACAGCTTTGGACTGACAAAACTCTACAGCGTTAGTTCAAAAAAGACAGCCATATCCGATGACGTGATTTCAAGCAAGTAATTAGTCGGTTAATGATATATTTTTATATTTTCATTTAATTTAATCAATCATCGGTATACGCACCTTTGGTTTCAACAGTTCTCGCGTTTCAATAGCGAGAAAAAAGTAAGAGAAGAGTATAACTAGAGGGCTTGCGAGGGTAGCCCACATATGGTCATCTGTCACCTCGTATGCGAAGCTGGAGGAATCCGTCTCATTAAGTATTACCAATTTTGTGAGACCAAAGTATCTGGTAATAAATGAAGACAATCGTAAATCTATTACAAATAATATATCAATGTAAAAAAAGACTTTTTGTTCTTGATTGCCACAACGCGTTGTGGTCGAATCGCATGATAGTCACCACAATACAGACTTCCCTGGTTTGTGATAGCCTTTCAATAAGAATTCGGCCATGTAGTCTTTCTGTGTTTGCTACAACGCGTCATGGGAGTTTTTACAAGAGCCGTAACAGCAATCCCACGATCTGGATGTTTTACATTGACCACAACGTGTTGCGTGGCTAACATATTATAAAGTTACATACCGGGCAAAATCTTCATCAGGCGGATATATGTCTATAATCCAAGTGCATTGGTAAACCAGGAGCACGGCTATATGGATTCCCATGATAGACATGACGCAGCGGGTTACCACAGCGAAGGCACGTTCTAAAGGTTTACCAACGGCCCACGCCGTGGTAGCTCCCATGAACACCAGAAAATATATTCCCGATGTCACACTCGGTCGCATTATACCGGAGAACATTAACAGAAATAAAGCGATGTACTTTCCTGTAAAAGTTACATAAATAAAAAATTGGCAGCGACATTACAATTGCCATCTAATTTCAGTAAGAATTCTGAACTTACAGGTGGACGAGCCAACCAAACAGAATCTGGCGAAAATCAATTGGCATTTCAAATCTTGCAATATCGTCACAGTAGGACACATGAAAACGGAATAATACCTGCGCTAGTAAGAAGAGGAAATCGCTGATGTTTAGAGTCTTTCCTCACTATCTCATCGGTAGGAGATCCAATAAGAAGTGTGCGGACAACTAAATATACTGCTAATGATAAACCCAAGACGACCAACTGAAAAGAAATATTAAAAATATCTTATTGATTGGACACCATTGACACAATTGTTAACTGCCTCATTGGTCTAGTCACTAATGGTTAGCAATTAGCATGTTCGACTGCGGCCGAGTAGGTTCCGGGTTCGAGCCCCGGGGTCGAGCTATAATTAAGTATTGGGTTTTTCTGACTAGTAATTCTCAGTACTAGCCCGGAGTCCTGGGTTCGATTCCCGGTCGGGCATAAAAATTGTTAGGTATTGGGTTTTTCAATTAAGAAATTCTCCGTGCCAGCCCGGAGTTGGAATTTGGCGGTGTTTCACCCCCGTGCCTCGGAGAGCACGTTAAGCCGTTGGTCCCGCTCATTACTAACATGATAATGGTCGTTAAAGCCCGCCTACCCGTATTGGAGCAGTGTGGTGGGTCTAAGCACTATGTTCCTCTGTTCTATGAGAGTGGAGGGATTGTGCCCACCTGTGGGGACGTTAATGGTTTGTTGTGATTGGACACCATGAGTTTAATACTTGTATAATTTTATTATGTAGCTAACCTCTGGTGCTAAATAATGGATGGCCATTAGTGGATCTATCCCACTGTATGACACGAGGCCTAGATTGTAACCAATCTTTTGAATAATTGGGTACTCTTCGAGTAGCCTGCCATATGGTGCAAACCCTGCGAGTACACTGTGCCATATTGCATGAACCAGTAGGAGTAACGATGACACTGCGATATTGAGCCGAAGGTATTTTCCTCGGAAACCTATGAACAAAAAAAAGCGTTTAGGTACATATTTTCTCTATTTCAACATGAAGGAACAGACAAGTTATTTTTAGTTTCACGCATAAAGCGCTTATTTTATTACTACTCAATATAACGGTGAGTTTCATATAAAGTTCTTTGTGAAATAATATTTACCTCGAAATGTTTTAGAGTCCGGGACTTGTGGAAACGGTGATATTAAGTACAGCAGCAAATAAATAAGTGAAAGGCCGAATGGACGAAGTGCGATACCTGAAAGAAAACATACCAATTGTTTACAAAGAGTATAAGTGAAGTTGTGTTTCTGTAATTATTTTATCTAATCGATGCATTGAGCCGCGAAACCGTGCTTTGATAGTGGAGATAAATGATAAACGGTCATTAGTCATCACAAAACAAACAACTCTAAAAAAAAAACAGGACTGCCCTGCCAAAAAACGAACTAAAAAGTTAAAAATCTAAATTAATCTTCTTAGTTATCAATCTTATACACATTTTTATTGAATGATATTTTTTTGTGAATCACTGGATATTGAACTATATAGTATTATATATTTTTGGAATCTCCTCATCATTTTCTAGATGATGATTATATAGTTCATCTTATTTTTGTTTTTTTTTTTCAAATTTAGTCTGTAATGCGGGACCATGGTCACCTCATTACAGACTAAATTTGAAAAACTCACTGTATACATATATACATACATACATACATACTTACATATATACATACATACGTATAATAATCGCTGATTGATATATTATGATGATGCATGAATCTTATATAATATCATCATCATCATCATCATCTCAGCCTGCGGACGTCCACTGCTGAACATAGGCCTTTCCCAAAAAACGCCACCACACCCGGTCCTCAGCCTTCCTCATCCAACCACTTCCCGCCACCCTCTTAATGTCGTCGGTCCATCGAGCTGGAGGGCGCCCCACACTACGCTTACTTGTACGCGGTCTCCACTCTAAAACTTTCCGGCTCCAGCGGCCATCGCTCCTTCAACAAGCATGGCCTGCCCACTGCCACTTCAGCTTGCCAATGGTTTGGGCTATGTCAGTGACCCTGGTTCCCTTACGGATCTCTTCATTTCGGATCTTATCCTTAAGAGAAACTCCTAACATAGCCCTCTCCATGGCTCTCTGAGCGACTTTAAATTTGTGGATCAAGCCTTTTGTTAGTGTCCACGTTTCAGCGCCATAAGTGAGGACGGGAAGGACACACTGATTATAGACTTTCGTCTTCAGGCATTGAGGTATTGACGATGAGAAGACCTGACTTAATTTTCCAAATGCTGCCCAGCCCAGCCGTATTCTTCTGTTGGCTTCTTCGTCGAAATTGTTTCTACCCAGTTGAATGATCTGGCCAAGGTAGTTGTATTCAGAAACAATTTCGATACCAACATTTCCTACGTTTATGGGTATCGGGATAACATGTTGGTTGAACATAACCTTGGTTTTGTCCATGTTTATCCCGAGACCGACTCGTCTAGAAGAGCGACTTAGGCTACTCAGCATCTGCTCCAGATCTTCTGGAGTCTCCGCTAAGATTAC
Source organism: Erebia palarica (assembly GCA_964035005.1). Taxonomy (NCBI): domain Eukaryota; kingdom Metazoa; phylum Arthropoda; class Insecta; order Lepidoptera; family Nymphalidae; genus Erebia; species Erebia palarica. The sequence continues at coordinate 33,418,415 of OZ035985.1, read as the reverse complement.
CACGTCGTCGGCGAACCGTAGGTGTGAGATGTACTCGCCATTTATATTAAGGCCTCGTCCTTTCCAGTCCAGCGTTTTGAAGAGGTCCTCTAAAGCACTATTAAACAGTTTTGGGGATATTACATCCCCCTGTCTAACCCCCCTTCTCAAGTTGATAGGTTTCGTTTGCTGGGACTATACTTGGACGGTCATTGGCGCAGTATCATAAATACATCGCAGCACCTCGATATACCGCCAATCCACTTGGCATCTCTGCAGTGACTCCAGAACAGCCCAAGTTTCAATAGAGTCGAAGGCTTTCTCGTATAATATATTCATTTTATTTACGTTTTCTTGTCTGTTTCATGTAGCTTAGGTTAGGGTTCGACATAAATAATCAGGTAGGTTAGGTTCTATCGGGTTAATAAGCCTAATAGATTACAATCTACCGGAAAATAATGCGTTAAATTGTAATCTTTCGACACTTTGTGATTTCGCTAGTTAGATTATAATCTAACGGTTTTTACAATCTTACGGTGACATATACATATATAAAATTCTCGTGTCACAATGTTAGTTATCATACTCCTCCGAAACGGCTTCACCGATTTTTATATTTTATATGCATATTCAGTAAGTCTGAGAATCGTCTACTATCTATTTTTCATGCCCTTAAAACACCTCAATCCACGCGGACGGTGTCACGGGCATCAGCTAGTTATAAATGAATCTTCTAATGCGTCTACCCTTAAGAAATGTCATTTCATATAGGTATTATGCTTCCAAAAGAATCGTTTTAACTCGTCATTCATATTGTGTACATGATGCCACGTTGATATGTTCATTATTTTGTTATCAGCTATTTTGTCATCTCAGTCTGCCTGGGTGAGTCGTTATCACTTGCATTTGTTTTACTTAGGAATCATTCACTTTGTATCAACTACAAATTAGTACTACCCAGTTGACATAAAAATGGATACACATCATACTAGGTTACTCTAGGGACTAAAATACATTAGTGAACCTCTGGCTATTGTTGATAAATGATAACATATAATAGTTTACAAAGAAATATATAATGGATTACCTACGTGTATTGTTTATGTTATATGAGTATCACGCTATAATCAGGTGTTTCAAAGTAGACGGTAATAACAAGTTATTGTAGATACGCCTATCAGGTTTCATTGAAATCAGCAAAAGATATCATACTAATATTATAAATGCGAGTGTGGTTGTTTGTTGGTATGTCCTTCAATCACGCCGCAATAGAGCAACGCATGGATGGACGTGATTTTTTGCATGGGTTTAGTTCGACCTGATAGAGAGTAACTTATGCTACTCTTTATCCCGGAAAATTTTGGACTTCAAAAAATTTTTTTGGGAATATAAAAACTTTTTTACGCGGACGAAGTCGCGGGCATCATTTAGTGTACTATAAAGAAAAGATACCTATATATTATGTATAAGGAAGCGTTTATCATTAAACTTGTTTAGTAGTTGTTAGTGTAACCCTTAATTCATTTATTGAAAACAATTATCGCAAATTTTTAATGCAAAACATAGAGTCAAGTTATATTGCTAAGATAATGAGGTAAATAAATGAGCTAGCAAACGTTTAGTCGCTAGTCAATACTACATTTGGTGAAAACTATTCTCATTATAATTTATAAACTAGTGAACAAATGCCACAATAACATTTAGCTTTGGCAATTTCGCATTGATAGGTCGCCGTTGGTGCATGTGTGTCACTGTCGCCCCAATTTTAACAAACCCTTACCCTCAAACAACGTTAAATTTATAGCCGTTTCCTTCATCAAAAACCTGGCAAAATCAGCTGACCTCATTTCCCGTATACACTTTGAAGTTTTCGGTATTTGTTGTACACGCAATGTTCGTGCGTGGGACACATTGAGGAATCTCATTCAGTCGTAAAATGATTCATCATCGTCACAAACCAATGTTATGTCAGTGTTCTCTAGTAAGGTGCTAAATAAGCTAATAAAGCTATAAAAAAGATAACCTCGTTCCACCGTATGTTAAGCCCGATAAACGATAAGGTGATGTTTAATTAGTTAGCGCCTTTTTATCTTACATCGAAGAAGACAATTACACAAGAATAAGTTTACGTCGTGTACCCTTCTTAAACAAACTTCTAGTATGAATACAATGCTGGGTAATGCGTGAGGCTGTTTGATAATTCCGTGAGCACTCTTATTGTCAGATCTATAGAACATACTTTGACTAGCTCTGACTTAAGACAGAGTTAAAACGAGATAGATAAGTCCATCCCGTTTTAATTCTAAGTAAACACTGAGCAAAGTCAAACTACGCTCTTTAGATTTACCAAGATAAAAAATTATGACCTATGTCCGTCCGCGCGCCGCCCCATACCATGGATGTTTTTTTTTTAAATTTATAGTCAGCGCTTGGCTGCAATCAGACTTGCTGGCAAATGGTGATACACCATACAGCCTAAGCCTTCAACCACTCAATTTTACAATTGACAAATGACAATTCTGATTTGTACAAGAACAATCCCAATAGCTCGGGCAATTAGGCAGCTATAAAGTTTTTGCTAAACTGTCATGTTTTGATTAAAACTTTTGAGAAACATTTCCTTATCTTACGTACCTACCTAGATATTTTTCGTTTGTATGTCTACTGTCCACATTCACATATCTGTATTCTGTAAGAATTTCAACGGAAATAGGTCGAATAATGTTTACGTTATACGACAATTATACAAAATATTGATAAAAAATTAAGTAAAATATTAATTACTAGCTGATGCCCGCGACTTCGTCCGCGTTGTGAATGTTTTTGTAATTCCCGCGGGAACTGCTTAATTTTCCGGGATAAAAAGTAGCCTGTCACTCTTCAGGTCCTCAACTATACCCATGCCAAAAAACACGGCGATCGGTTGCCCCGTTGCGGCGTGATTGAAGGACAAACCAATAAACCAACAAAAACACTTTCGCATTTATTATTAATTATGAAAAAGTGTGATTCCTAATACTAAAACTAAGTAGCTCTGAAAAGAACTTTTTAAGTGAAGTATAAAAATGTGTTAAAAAAACTCGAAATATTCAATGTCGCTTGCGTCCACTGCGTAAGGAGCCGCGTGGCTACCTAGTTCATAATGGTGCACCGCCTTCTCCCGCACTGCCCCTCTCACGAAGAGTTAGTTACTCGATGCGCTGCGTGGCGGCCGCCGCCGGCATGTATTTTTATTTTAATTTCATGATATCTTTTGAATGGAATGTCCGATTTCAATAATTCAAAAAGTAATCATCAGGTATTGAGACAGTCTTGAATATTCAATTATTTATTTGGATAAAAATGTATAAATGGTATGGATAACACGGTCTGATTTTAATCCGCATTTCTATTTGTTAAATGTAAAAAAGTAGTTATAGTGACGTAACTACAATAGTTAGACACATGGTCTCGCGAAGTTTTTTGTAGATATTGATATATTCTATAATATTGTCGAACATTTTTTTGTCCTATCATTAATACTCTTCGCAGCGTATGCAATGAAAGACATTTTATGGCTAATTTTTTTACACCTTTGTTGGTTTTAATAGGAATTTCTAAAGATTTCTATAGTAATCTAGTACTAAATATAGCCTATGTTACTCAGTGATAATGTAGCTTTCTAATGAAAAAAGAATTATTAAAATCGGTCCAGTGCTTTTTGAGTTTATTCGTTACATACAAAAATACAAATCTTTCCTCTTTATAATATTATAGTGTAGAAGTGTAGATATATAAAACTTGCAAAGTTTATGTTCACACCGTAATTATTTGTGACATTATTATTGAAATATAATATGAAATATCTCCTAATATTGAATCCTCCACAGTGGTGAATATTAAAATGCGTAAGTACTCATATAGGTAATATGGACTTGTACGCATCTACAAATTAGGATTATTAGGATAGTAGTCGAAAGAAATTTTATCTAAAAGACATCAGTGGAAATATATATAGGAGACTGAAATAATACTCCAAATCTTAGGTAGATAAATTAAAAATGTAATGAGTAAAACTAAAAGATAAGTAAAATGATTTTTAGATCATCGTTGAGTTGTAGTAAAACGGCTAATTTTATTATTTACATGTTGCCAAACCCACACGTTAACGGTGTCAATCGAAACGCTGTAAGTCGTAAACGGGCCAATGCCCTGGTTGCGATATCATGGCTGTAAATCACATACTAAGGCGGACTAGACATACGAAGTGATTACTGCAAATTAGGAATACCAAACAAAGGCAATGATGATGTTTTATCTAGGATGTATACTTAATTATTTAATATGTCATACCTGAGGATAGGTAATCCGCAATATCTTTGCGAAAGCATAGTACCTACACGGCAACTTATAAGAGTTACTTACCTAAATAAATAAAAAACTAGAGATGCCATAAAGTGAGTCCACGCGCGTCGCAAAGATTTCATATAAGAGTAACACATATATCTAGACTCCAGACGTTGTTTATCATTCTGTGTCTAGTTTAAATATCAGATGCTGTCGAGCTCGGTAAATAAACGCAAATACCTTTTGGAACTGACGTGTCTATTCCAGAATCACATCATATGAAAGATTTATTAGTTTCAGTTAATAGGCCAGTTAATAGGCCTATTACACTGCACTTTTCACAGGGACCCTTAACTGGATTCAGTGTAAGATATAGGAATAAAGGGTCCCTAATTTGGTCCTTATTGCTGTGTAATAAGCGACGCTCTTATTAACGGCTCCACCCACCCTTTCTTTAGGACCCTGTAAAAAGTGCAGTTTAATAGGCCTATTATTACTCAGATCTGAATAATGCTTCAATACCAGGCACAAAATGTCGTAACTGAAATTATATATTTTCTTACAAAGGTAAATTATTATACCAAACGCAGTTATGATTTAGGAAATTACTCATCATTCGGTGTTACCTTTGTGATTTTCGATGAAGAATGATGCATGCACGGAAGATTTCCAAACCCTTCCCCTTCCGAAAGGAGACACGTGCTCACGCTCAGTAGTGAGCCGGCAATGGGTTGATAAGATGATGACGGAACATTTAGGAGGAGGAGGTGATATTACTCAGATCTGGAATCCGGACATACTTAGCTTGTTTTCTAGATACTAAATGGACTTTATCTAAATTAATTACCTACCTGTATTGTATAGGTAAGTATATTTCGATCGTATTTAGGAAATGACTTATCATTGCTGTTTACCTTAATCATTAAAGTAAGAATGTTTAAGTCTTGTGCTGAATATATTAGTTACTGTGGGAGTTTAGCAAAGCGTTAAAAATAAGCAATAATGTCACGGTTAATAACTTTAATTTAGTAACTAATTAAGATGAGTTAACATACCACCTTGGGTTAATGAAATCTTTAAACAAGAAGCTAACAGGATTGTCCCTTAAAATGCTTCTTTTAGTTACATTTTAACTGCAGAGAACAAATTGAAGCCATTTATTTACTTATTACTCATTAGTTATTATAATACAGGAAGCAGATAGGAAGCCATATCAAATTCTTCTAAAGAACTTTATACTTCTACCATACCTTTACTACTGTTTTAATCATACTTTTGCGGGTGTAAAGTCAGTCTTCATGCCCTAGGGCCGTAATCTAGTCGATCGATCGCCCAACTAGTTGACCAACCCCATACTGTAAATATGTACAACAGAGTCTAGGCTCCAGACTGGTCGACCAAACGATCGTACCATTTGACATAAAAGTTTTTAAACCAAGGAGTATGTGTACCTGCATAAACACTGGCAGCATGAAAAGCAAAAAGTTTGAAATAAAAAGTTTAATTTGTCTTTTCTTTTTATTATTTACTAGACCTATGTATCCTACTTTCTATGATTTGCAATACATATCTAACCGTTACAGTTTGTTTTACTGTTAAGGTAGAAGTATAAAGTAGAGTATACACCACCGGGATAAAGCAGTTTTTTTCTTGGGCGCTTGAATCCCTCACTGCACTCAGGACTCAATCTTAATTCCCTTTGGTCGGGAATTAACTTATAACACCCTCGCTGCGCTCGGGAGTTAAATTTGGAGTCCTTTGTTACGTTCAGGATTCAATGTAGCGCTCGTGACATAAAACAGTGCTTTATCCCCTTGGTGTATAATCTACTATTATAGGACTATATACCTAGCTGCAAAATTATTTGTGCCTGTTCGAGTGAACACAAATCTTTTAACTTTTACTATAAATTTAGTGCTTCCTGCATTTTCCTAAATTCCTACGAGACAAGAAAACACACAAGCGAGTCTTTGTCCTCGCTTGTGTGCTTTTTGGTCTCGTAGGAAATTTGCCTCTCTAGCTCTTTTTAGAACTGACTTTGTCTTACTTTAGAGATTTGTACCTATACAGCTGAATTGGAACCATTGACTCAACTATACATACAACATTATTAGGCAACACATAATGTGTGATAATTACAAAAAAATATCGTGTTAACAAGAACAGACGTATTCCACGGAATGATGAGGTCATGTATAATGTAGGTTGCCAGTTAACCAGTTGAACTACAGGCGACCTTGTGAATCAGACATCCGATAAGGCAACGTTATTCGCCGGCCGAATATTATGCTTGCCATTAGCCATGTGACTCCCTTGTGCCGAGTGCTATTTCCATCACTTAGCATACTGTCCATATTCCTCTACGTTGATTGTAAAACTAGGGTTTGCCAATCGTTTATAATTATTATTTTACATCCAAGTTGTCAGTTAGTCAGATCTATCTATCTTAGGCTTTCCCTAGAACCTGTGTTAGACTTTATAATCTATTATTAAGTATTTACTTTGTCCGGTTTCAATAAAAATTTATGAACCCATCCCATGTCCTGATTTATAACTTTAGGAAATGGTTATCTTATCGTAACTACGGTAGTAATAACGTTGCCATCATGCCATGTTTAGCTCGCAAGGATGTGTAAACTTTTAATCGCATGTTCTTTCATATGCAAGATGGATGTCAAGGTACACAAGGGCACAGCACATAAACATTGCCCTTTGCGATATTACGATCATTTAGTTAGAATAGAGTAGGAAAGATTACAGTGTATTACTTAGTAGGTACATTAGGTAAATGAACAAATACTTGCCAATTAATCCTAAATGCACAGGAAGGAAAAACGTTAAGAAAGACCTACATTACGTTAAACTGTCTTCTTTGTCCTAAAATTGCTGAACTTACGAAGATTGTTGCAGGTACGCGGACGAAGTTTTGATGTATTTGATTGTACAAATACTATCTTGTTGCCTTTCTGAAATCGCAGGCAAATTCTGTTATTATATAATTACATTCGTGACCGTGCGTGTCATATAATGTAGGATTACATCAGGGTGTGTCCGCGAATACTATCACTTAGCGTTATATACGATGAAAATAAAATAAGTACATAAAACACATTGAGTTCGAATCAACTTCGCGTGATGTGGCTTCAATTTCATTATATTAAAAGCCAACGTGTATTAATTAAACAGAACTTCTGGGCATTGAGGTATAATGTACTAACGTACTAGAGCAGTCACCCCAAAGCAAGTTGTTCCGCTACGCATTGGGGTCCAGTGGACTCCAATGCGTTAGTCAGTCTTCGTCGTTCGACCAGACTTGACGCGTGTTGTTTAAATTATTAAAGTGGTCAAAATGCCTTCATGCATCATAAAAGATTGTTCCAATCATACCAGGAAAACAAAAAAAAGTCAAGGTGTGACATTTCACCGGTAAGTAAACGAAAAACCTTTATTTTATACTCTTTACATATTATTTTTAATGTCACTACGCAAAAGACGCTTCGCGCCATTTTTACCAGCGTATATCATAGATAAGTCCTCGCAGATGTGACACGTAGGTACTTATCACTATCTTCTTGTTCTTTGTACCAACCTTATTGTCTATATTGTTTATATAGTACGCAGAAAATTATTAACTATTTTATGTGACCAAACTCACAGTTGCGTTAATTAATCAACGGTATTATTTTCAATATTATATATTGTTAATTATAAATTATATATTATTATTTAAACCTTGTTAATTTTCAACTATGTTCTACTTAAGTTGAATAATATTATTTCTTGTAAAGATTTTTTTCTTGATGCATTTAAAAAAATAACCTGTTACTTATATCCAGTGAATACTTACCCCCTTTTGAGAGTTTTTTTAAACATAATTAATTTTTTTCAGTCAAGTTCGTGTTTTTCTATTTCATAACTATTTTTTAAGGTTTCTTCAGCCTGGTCATGAAAAAAGGGAATCTTGGATTGAATTTATTCAAAATAATCGTAACGAGGAAACTTGGTTACCGACTCCACATACACGCATATGTTCATTGCACTTTAAGGAACAAGACAGATACCATACAAAATCAGGACGGGTTTATTTAAAGAAATGTGCAGTACCGTACGATTACAAAAACGTAAGTTTTCTTGTTTACCTATGCGTAAATTTTGTGTAACTCTTTGTATGTTTTAATTAATATTATTTTTATTTTTTAGCCCCCGGTACCCGGACCTTCCAAACCCAAAGAATTGGATCTATCAGATCCAATATCGCAGCCAGTCAGCGATTCTGAATCAATTTTCGATACTCCTCGCAAAATTGTTTTAAAAAAGAAACTATTAAAAGAAACAACCGTTAGAAAGAATCTTGCAAAGAAATATAAGGCATTAGAAAGTCAAAATAGATATTTAAAGAAAAAATGTCAATCCTATAAAAATATGGTTAACACATTGAAAGAAAAATTTAGTTTTGATTTTCAAACTGAAAATGATTTAGTGGCCAAAGCTGAGGTTGTAGAGTTACATAAATCTTTTTTAAAGAAAAATAAACAGAACAAGCACCAATTACTTTATACAGCACCGCTGCGTAAATTTGCGTTGACCCTGCACTATTATTCCCCAGCTGCTTACAAATATGTCAGAGAGATATATAATAAAGCTCTTCCTCATCCAAGATCAATTTCCAGATGGTATTCCACAGTTGAAGCGGAGCCTGGTTTCACGACAGAATCGTTCCGTATATTAAAAAAGAAATGTGAAATAAATGAAAAGCCTGTCGTATGCTCACTGGTATTCGATGAGATTGCTTTAAGACAGCAGAAGTTGTTTCACAATAAACACAAACTAGGTGTTGTAAATTTTGGTGCAGGTCCAGTAGAAGGAGCAGAAGAGGACACAATAGCAACACAAGCTTTGGTTTTTATGCTTGTTTCCCTTAATGAGGGCTGGAAATTACCGGTGGGGTACTTCTTAATAGCTGGTATTACTGCAGTAACCAAAGCTAATTTAGTAAACATCTGTTTAGAAAAGTGCCACGACGTTGGCGTAACAGTTGCAAGTGTCATATTTGACGGGAGCTCGGTTAAGTTTAAAGCAGCTGAGATTTTAGGATGTAATTTGTCCGATGCGAATTCTCTGAAGACCTACTTCTTACATCCGAGTACATCAAAAAAAGTTTGTATTTTTCTTGACCCATGTCATGTAATCAAAATAATAAGAAACACGTTCGAACGGAAGAGGTTACTATTTGATGAAAATGACAGACCAATAAAATGGCAACTTATGATTAATTTAAATAAACTACAGCAGAATGAAGGCCTTAGATTTGCAAATAAATTAACGCCGCGTCATATATATTTCCGAAACCAAATCATGAAGGTCAAACTCGCTACTCAGTTGCTAAGCATGAGTGTTGCAAAAGCGTTAACTCTTTGCGACGAAATTCTCAAATCTACTCAATTTTCAGATTCGTCAGGAACAGTTACTTTCATAACACTGATGAATAATTTATTTGATATAATGAACTCAAGAAAGTTTCATTTTTATGGTTACAAACGGCCAATAGGCAGCAAAAATAAATCTGAAACATTTTCATTGCTAGATGAATTGAAGTCATACATACTTCAGCTTAAATTTTACGTCAAAATACGAAGAATTTTGACACGGAGAAATCAGGCTCCCAGAATAATTTTACATATATCCAAGAAAAAAGTCCTCGAAACGATAAATAATAGAGGATTCCTTGGTGCACTCATATGTATCGAATCGTTAAAAACACTTTATAACCACTTAATTGAAGAAAAAAAAATGCTCCAGTATATATCTACCTATCGTCTAAGTCAAGATCATTTGGAGCTATTTTTCGGAATCATTAGAAAACACGGTGGTTATAATAACAATCCCAATGTTCTTCAATTTAGAGCTGCGTACAAAAAATCACTGAATCATTTGGAACTGCGATCGTCATTTACTGGAAATTGTCTGCCTTTGAATAATTTTAGTATTCTAAATGCCTCATCTGAAAACATCATCAACAGTACTTCAAACATACGTGCTGAATCCTCACACGAAATTTTAGAGAGACCACGATTGCTTGAATCTGATACAGAAGCTGAAAACAATTGCAACGTTTTAGCAAACATGTTAGATCACAATACTGTGACAGATGGATCTAAACTAATTGTAAGTTACATTTCAGGTTTTATTTCAAGAACATTAACAAAAACATAAAAATGTGAAGAATGCGTAGATAGCCTGACCACAGCGGTAAAACTCCCGCACCACAAACTTATATCTATTAAAGACATGGGTGGCTTATGTTACTCTACTGAAGATGTATATAAGATATGCCTAACTACAGAGATCGTGATACGTCGCCTAAAACGACAGAGTGGGGGAAATGGTTTGTCTGTGAAATATAATGACAATTTTATCACAACGAACACCTTGAAATGTTTTATGGAGACTGATTTATTTAATTGTCTAAATGACCATTCACTTAACCAGCCTGCCACGTTGAATCACAGAATTCACCTAATGCGGACAATAATAAATAAGTACACGAATATCCGACTAAAACATGAGTCGAAAATAGCTAACAGTTCGATAACTGAGCGGCAAAAGCTCACAAAGCTTATATTGTTTAAAGGGAAGTAAGTGTACTCAGCTAAACTAATATTATAAAGATTTGTTTGTTTGTTTATAATGGATAAACTCAAAAACTACTCAATTGATTTTAAAAATACTTTCACTTATAGAAAGCTACAATATCAGCGAGTAACATATTATGCTATATTTTAATTTTAAAAAAAAAGAGATCCTTACGAAAATTGCAATAATGTGAGCTAAGTTGGAAAAATCATCTCTTGTGAGAGCTTACGTGGCGTGCGCTACGTAAATAGTAAAATAATGTATGGTGAAATTGTTCCTCTCAAATAGTTCTATAAAAAAGTCCGCGATAGCATATATCTGTGATTTAAGGTTGACTCAACATTTTAATGATTTTCAAATTTGGTCTAAAACAAAGTTTTACTTGCGAAGGTGTTTTTACTGACATAGTATTAATCCTTATCAAAATAAATATGTTAGTCATCTGAAGTATTTAATTTTCCTTTAAACCATTTAATTTAGAATAATATCCTATGAGATATCATAGAAATAATGTAACGTATAACGTAAAAATAGCGCAACTACAGCTGGCGCTCAGATTAAATACCTGTAATCTAAGGGCTGGTGGCAGTGGCAGGTGTAGTGAGGGTGGGGCTTACTCTTACAATGTAATATTAAAATGTAAAATTTGTAAAATAATTAATTAAAATGTAAAATAAATATATTTTCAATTTATTCTTTTATTTTACTAATACGTGATAGCATATTTTTAAAATCAGGAATCAGTAGCCCAAATCATTAAAAACATACATTAGGTACCTAATGAAAGGCAATAATAATAATAATAATAATAAAGGCAATTTAGGACTTATGCCGTTAGTCTGTTTTATTTCATTACGTTTCCTTAATGCAATTTAATAGGCAGAACATAAACAATGTGTCCCGTCTGCGTAATTATGTCGCATTCTATGATTCTAAGACCTCCTCCCGCGCGCCCCGCACTACCGAACGTGGCGGACAGATTTTGTTCCGGGCGTCGATTCTAGTTCTGGGACAATCTAGCACCAGCTGAAGGACAGAGCGGTTATAGGAAAACACCTCATTTTTTGCTAATAATAAACGAGTAATTGTCGTGCAGGTTAGAATATAAAAGGCATAATATCAGCGCTTTCAATGAAGGAAAGGCTTAGCTTTCTGGTTAAATACAGGATAAGATCGAGAATTAAAGAGTTATGGATTTCTGAGCTACTTCACTCATTGTTTTACTTGTCTGTCCCTTCATCACCAAAATAATGTTCCAGACAAAGCTAGACACTTAAATATGCTCGAAGGTTAGACATCAAAAAATAACTACTAAAACTAAAATCAGCTCTACCTTTAGATTCTAACACATCGCGCATATTGGCTGAATACAATTTGCAAATTGGCTGAATGGGACCGCAGTCAAATTTTGTATTTTAGCCTAAAGTGGTCAAGAATCAGCCAATTGGAAAGGTTGGCAATCATAGAGTTGTTATTGTCAAAATTTGTGCTAAGACCGCTAAGATAAGGCAATGTGTAGATTTTTGGACTAATTGACTCAAGAATAGAGGTCAAATGAAACTTATTGGATGACATGTTTTAGCGTAGTTATTTAATCTCAGCTCGACTTCTATTAACTTTTGACACATAATGGTCAATATTGATTAATTCAAAACAGAACAGAAGAGAAGCCGTTTCGAAGAGAAGAGCTACACTTACTCGAACGTTCTTCCTACTTAGTGAGTTTAACTTTTCACGATTCTGAGTATAATTTTATCAGATGTAAAGCCTGCATCAAAATATGTTTAAGAGTATCATTAATTCATTAACTAACCTTCTCAAAGTTTAGAAACGTCGGAAAATGTGATTAGTAGCAGTAACTCCAGGCAGGTGCGGCCCATTTGTTGTGCAAACAACTTTGCTTTGGCACCAAAACTGAAAGTTTGGTTTAGTCTCACCCATTAAACCTTATAATTCACACCTTCATAGTTCACCTACATATCAGCAAAATTGATCACACAATTAAGGAACTTTCAATTATATAAGCACCTAACCATTCGTTGACTACGGCTTTTCTTTTTTATCTTCGAGGTAAACGGGTGAAGTATTTTAATGCCATTTTATAAAGAAACGCTATTTTATATAGTAATAAGTACCCGATATCCTGAATAAGTAATTGGCAAATAAAATAAGCATAAAAACATGGAATACAATAAGTCTATGCATAAAAATGAAAATAATTTTCTGTACTATTAATTTTATAAGCCATGTGGGAAAAGAGTACACAATTTGCCCTTTATAAATGTTCCAGAATGTTGAGGTATCCATGCGAAAAGTGTTAACTGCGCCAGATGTTTTGTTTGCAAGAGCGTAAACAGGTAACTCGTAAGAGCTTTTAGAATGTCAGCAGTTAGAAAATAACAAAGGCTCGAATATTTGTAGAGTTATCTTCCAAGTTGATAGATTATATTTGAAGAGGGTTTGGTGGATCGTAAATCGCATACCAATGGGTGTGCAAATTGTAAGTAGGTTTTTGCTATAACATGGTCTACGTCAACTTTACCGAAAACCTCTACGAACGGATTTTCAGAAATTCCACCCGAGCGAAGTGGGGCAGGCCGCTAGTTTGTATTAGATATTTTGCTATTGCTATAAGTTAGAACACTTCCAGATTGCTATCTGATCCCAATGATGATTAAACCTATACATAATACTTAGATGAAAATTTGTTGGTATTTTACCAACATGAAAAAAACATGAAACATGAAACATGAAAAAAACATGAACATGAAACATGAAAAAACATGAAAAGTTACTACGGTTAATAGAAGCTAATGATTGTAAGCTGGACTGAGGTTCAGTGCTCCCGCCTGATGTTAAAAAATAAAAAATGGTTCTCAGTCTTGGTCAACCTATGCTTAAGACCGGTCATAAGCATAGATTTACTTGAGAACGTGTTCTTATATATAATGTTCTTATGAATATGTATGTCTCATGATAGACAACAAACTATATTACAAAAATTTTGGTCCAACTATTTTGACTGCTAGTGAAATTCTTACTACCACTTTCTGGCTACTGTTCATAATTGGAAACATTCAATAAATCAAGCCGGTTGCGTGTTCCAAAGGGCATGCAAATTTCTTTCTAACAATATCAAAGGGCGCCCCATTGCGATGATTAGTGGGTGGCCTTTAAGGTGGCGAGGTCTAAAGGTCTGCTGGTATTGTTCTATAGTTTGATACTATACCTATTGAAATTATAGAATAACGTTTAAGTACTTAAATAATAAACTTTCGTAAAAAAATTTCATCTCAATTTAGACTTTAGAATAACAAGTAGCCTTTGAGGAACGTAAACCGAATTATCGCGATTTCTTTTGAATCGGTTAAAGAACACAGTTAGAGCAAAAATCCTCAAATCAGTCAATAACATCACACACTAAGAGAAATTTCTTGACATTCCTTCCGATTTTCTTGCACCAAATACCGTTTCCTTTCGAAAGGTACAATTTCCTGTTTACGGCAGGTAGGTATTTATTAGTTTTATAACTCTATAGGGAACCGGCAAAGGAAAAGTTTTCCCTATTAAGAGGAAACGCTTTTGGAATAAGAAAATGAGAAGGAAAGCCAGGAAAATTTATTAAATTCAGAAGAAGATAGATAAGTATGATGAACGTCCTTATATTGTAACCGCAAGGAATAAAAGAATATTCAACAGGGTTTTGCCTAGAAAAGGCTGCTTTTGCTACAGAACAAAAAATCAGCTTCATTGCTTGCCATCGATTTACAAAAAATATTGAGTTTTGTCAACCCTCGGAGTAACAGGACGCACCCAGACCGGGTGCGCCCAGAGGATACATTATTCCTTGGCCGCAATGCGACGTTAAAACGATATCAAAGCTTAAAAGCTGTAGCGGCTGCCATTTCATCACTGTAGACAAATGTTTTCCGAAAAGATTTTTATTCTAGCTTGTGGTTTAAGAAACGTTAAAAATAACCGAACCGTTAATTGTGCATTAAATGCATGGACTTATTATATTTATAACTGGATGGTTTACCACAATGTCTGGGTTAAACGTTTCGTTAAAACTCAAAACGTATTGGGTCTACATGAGTGAGTAACAATTATTAGTAATTTTGAGAAATTATTAATATAAATTAAATTATTTGTTTCTCGCTTTATAACATGGATATTTTGACGATAGTTTTTGAGATTGTAGGAGATGTACCTACGTCCTACACGGCGGGCAAATAATTTCTTTTTTAAATAAACTTCGTATTTGTTTTAAAACTCAAGTTAAGTTTGAAAATTTTTAGTATTACTCAATAGAACCTAAGGGCACCCGCACATGAATAATATTAATAACTAGAGGTCGCCCGCGTACAATTTCCGTTTCCCTACGAGATTATGAAAGTTTCCAGCTGCAAAAGGCCTATCTACAGGCTATCTTTTATCTCGGAAAATTTAGTTCCCCCCGAATCAAAAACCTTTCCAATGAGCAATGATTACCACCGAATTATGAAATCGAATTTGATCTTCTAGTTCGAAAGTAGGCAGGCATAAGTATATCAGTGCCTATGTAAAGTAGCTATTAATACTTTAGCGCCAGGTTGCATATTTTGATTTTAAATCTACAGTGACGCGGAGCAATGGCCTGCTCTGCCGGCCGGTTTCGGCGCATTACGTCACACATACGCTGTCTTCAGATTTTGGAACATTACACAATACACAGGCTTACTTAATACAGTTCAAGAATTAAGCACATTTTTTAATAAGGGTTTTTAAATAAAAGTTTACAAGGGTACAAGTCAGACCCACATGGTGTCAAGACTGTCAAGTATTCTTGTGTCTCCACTCTGAACAGTCAGGCTGACACTGCTCGAAAAATGGGACAACCAGTCTATCACAGGAAGTTCACCCTAGATTTTCATGGATATACTTACTTAAGAATAATGTCTTCTATAATTGTACAACCATTTATTTTACTTTTGTCATAAGCACGCCTATGAAGAATGTCATAATTATTGGCAGGGACAAAATAATGCAATACTCCATAGGACGCATATAGTTTTTTACAATAGTGAAGCGTCGTGCCCTTTTATCCCAGATTTCGTAAATTGTATAGTCATCTAGTAATTACATTGTACAACATTCCTTTCCAAAATAGCCAGGGAGATTCAACACTAGCTTTCTTGATAGCCCATTAAGCACCTTTGACGATGGATGGTTTCTATGACCTGATGGATTCATGTACATTTACTGTACTGTTGTATATAAATGATTTATTTTAATACATATATTAATATACTTCGTCATTTAAAACCTTGGGTACATTAATTATATAAACAATAATAAAATGTTGAGCAAAGATATGCAGAGATATATCTATGTGTCAAATGGATTAATACTTCTTCATAAAGAAAGTCGATTATTATCAAAAATCAAATCAATATAGGCATCAGAACATCATTGTATCAAGCTGCCAAAAGTAAAATAAATGGTTGGACAATATAAGGTCTAGTTCCTATAATATGCATGTAATATGTTAGATTATAATCTAACGGTTTTTACAATCTCACGGTGTCATATACAAACAGTGCTTACGGATGAGTAACACTAAACACACAGGAGTAGAACATAATATTATTATAGTTGTCTATGAATGTACATATGTACTTCTTTTCACATATTTACAATACACTTGGTTTTAATACTTTGTAAGGTAGTACTAAGGAACTTAATTAAACATGTAATTAAGTATGTTTAACTTACTGAGAAGAAGTGACGCCGGCAAGACCAAGCGTACTAATAATACCGAGAGATAGTATTTATGCATTGTCTGGAACAAAATATATCCATTACTTTCTACATATTTTTAAACATATTATGATCATCAATAAATAATTTAACATTATTCTAAACATATTTATAAACTAACCAATCTAGTCTAGGCTAGTCATAATTATTAGAATAGTTCATAATTTTATAGTTACATACTAATCCATACTAATATTATAAATGCGAAAGTGTGTCTGTTTGTCTGCTACTCTTTCCCGGCCCATCTTTTCAACCGATTTTACTGAAATTTTGTATGGAGGTGGGTTATATCTTTTTTAGCTTACATTTTATCGCGGAAAATTATAGTTCCCGCGGGAACCAAAAAACCTCAATCCACGCAGACGAAGTCGCGGGCATCAGTTAGTGTTTCATTTGTAATAAACTCCGAAAGTTTTAAAGCCATTTATAATCTATATTAATTAATAAAGATATTTTATTTAATTGTAGGTACGTACCAAACTTATATATAAACAATCAACCCACACACTTTGCGTCTTTACTAGCACTTACGCACTAAAAACACAGGCTGAATTTATAAGTTTATATTTATGATTTGTACTTCCACACTTTACGCACATTTTTACATTGAAAAATTCAAAAAACCAAAACACGACCACTTCTCATTCTTCCAAAATGACATTTGAAATTGATGACAGAATGTTGAAAATGACAGCTGTCAGCGTCAGCTACTTTCATGGGGTTATTATCGATGCTCGTTATGTGCCATTCAATCACAGCAAATCGGTCAAGTCATAGATTGAACCAAAAAATGTCTATCGTTGCATTTATTAGGCATGTTAGTATATATTTTCTGTACATGGACGTTTTTTATAATCATTCGAATAAAACATCGAGTTTTATGTGTACCGATTATTGGAAAAACGAAACGCGTGCGTTGACGCCAAAGTTTCCAAATGTTACTATTGAATTCAAACCATCATGAGTCATCGTTTTACGCGCTTTTCAGTTGAGAACATTTTTATTTTTTGTACTCCTGACTGTGCTGACTACGTTTGACTGCCATGGCGTCTTCGAAGCCTTAGGCCTCGTCGTCGTTACCATCTTCTAGGGTTTCGTCAAGAAAAGTGCAAGTGTTAGACTCTAATGAGCTACTTGTGCTTGCAAGTGCTGCGTCTTGTGTAGTGTAGGTGTTTGGCCCCAAAACCGAATCGGCACACCCCGACTCCACGCAGTCTTGTCTATCCTACCCCTAGATTGTTTTTTTTAAGCGCGAAGCCAGAAGCGAATCTTCTGGCGTAACCCATTCCAATTAAGAAATTAACCTCTTTCCCTCCCGCTCCCACTACTTCTACCCCTTCCCCCCCAAAACAAATATACTCAGGAGAGTCTACGTTTGAACACACATAAATGAATGCTTTTGATTTGATTTAATATACAGCTAGCCGTTATGGAATATGGCGTATTCTTTGATTTGGCGGCGACACATGCACATGTGGCATTAAGCGTCGATACTATTTTTATATATGTCAATGGCAATGTCAATGTATAGACCATAGAGACCTAGAGGATAATTATAGTTTTTATTTAATCTATGGCATAAAGATAGTGGTGAGCCCTCTCTATTTGATAACAATTTACCGATTTTTTAATATTATTATTTATTAATATTATTAATAACTTCCAGTATCTTTTGAGAATAAGATTTCTATTGATGTAGGTAAAAAAGTATTTTAAGATAGATGTGTTATCAAGCAAAATCATGAAATAAAAACTTTTCAGAATTCACATATACGTTAGTCACCACTCACCGCACCGCACTAAATTTATTTTTATTGCGAATTAATGGCGTAGCCAGGTGAGTTTCCTTGTTTATTATTTCTTAATTTATAGTGTTCCATAGTTTTCATTTGTTTTGTTTAGATGTTTTTCATTGAGTCAAGTATTAGATCTTCTTCAAAGTCAAAATTTTTTCTTCTAACCATTTTTATTACATGAAAAATACACTAATTTAACGAGGAATGAACACGTATCGGGTTTGTTCCGAATTTATTTGCTAGGATCATTGTCATCACTTTCACTTTTCACGCAATTTGCTATAATAGTGTTTCTAGTGTGTATCAAAAAGCCGTCGCCATGGATGAGTGAGTTGCCTGTTTTCCTAATCTCCTAGCATTGTTCGACATCGACACTCCTTCAACAAATATCATATCCGTCATGTCCGACGTCCGTATCGTATTAATATTGTATGCAATGAAGCCGTAAAGCGCTTGTAATGCAGCAACTGTCGCAATGTTATGATACCTACATTCAACGCGTACATTGTATGTTTTTGTTTGGACAGCACCATGTCGACCCTAACGAAAATGACCCGCACGGTTAAGAAACTCGAAGTACCCAGACCTTTAAAATCGACGACCAGTTCTGCACATAACCGTAACTCCGTTTTAGATGTTAAAATAAATTCTGGTAAGAAACTTACGTATTAGAAACCTAAAACCGCTTTTTCAATTCATTTAACACGGCCTTAGTGTGTGTATTGAAGTATAACTGCATTAAATTAGGTAATTATGCACCTATATTTTTTGCAGTGGTGTATAAATGTTTTGTTCTTGACTTAGATTATGAAAGCAATAAATAAACTACTTGGATAAAAAAAAACATTGAACTTTGTAATACTGCTGTGTGAAAGATGTTGAGTCACTTATACACACATATTTAAATTCATTATTTGGCACTGTATAAATTACTGTAATTTTTTTGACTCCACCTTTTGAATATGAGATATATGAGAACAGGGTATTATATCAATTTTTTAACTGCTTATCTAAGCCTATGACGATATTATGTTATTTCAGTCGATGACCTGATAGTATTGACGGAGGCAGTGGCATATCAAATGATGCAAGGGAATTTTGACCGTGCGCTTCAGAGTAATGTCTGCACTATGTACTCTAACCTTAAGCTTTATGGTGCCCAGCTTGAAGCACTATATAAGGACTTTCTTGACAGGTTTGTTATATTTTAAGAAACAAAATTATGAAAAGAGGATTAGTTCTTTCCTATCAGCAAGTAGTTAATATTGAAATGGATAGTTTCAAATCTTTATGTAAAATTGAATAGGAATGATTTCTCACTTAGAATTAACATTTTTACTTTTAAATAAGAAAAGGAATACTAAAATGCCATATTTGCTAAAGCAAACAAAGTTTATTACTTGGGAAATTTAAATCTGAACAAATCATATAATTTTTTAGATATTTTGTTGTCTTCCGCAATGGATCTCAAGACGAGCGGCTGGATAAGAAAACAAGACTTAATCTGCTTGAACTAATTGAGCTGCGTGCTAAAAACTGGCAGACCAATGACAACATGAATCAATACTATAAGCATCGTGGCACACATGCTGAGGTAATGATATCCATACTATCCATACTAATATTATAAATGTGAAAGTGTGTCTTGGCTGTTTGTCTGTCTGTCTGCTATGCTTTCATAGCCCACCTGTTCAACCAATTTTTAATGAAATTTGTATCCCAGACAAGGACATATGCTTTTTTTAATCCCGGAAAACTAAGGAGTTCCCACGGGAATCGAAAAAACTTAGTCCACACGTGGGCATCATCTAGTATATTAATATTATTTTAATTCCACAACAAGTTAGCCCTTGATGGCCATCTCACCTTATATAAGTAATTATTATTGATCGGAATAGGTAGTGCAATTTAGGGAAAACAACCTGAAGCACAGTTATCATTAGTATTGATACAAAAGCAAATCCTGAAGCAAAAATGAATACTGGATTATGATCCCGTATTTACTAGTCTGCCTGATTTCTATTTATATTTCTTTCTCATGGTGTGCCTATAAAACCTGTGAGGAAACCAAGGATAATATTTCTAAAGCAAGAACCAATAAAAAAAATTACTTACATACAATTAAAAAAAGTCTTGATATGATCAAAATAATGTATTTATTTAATAAATAAGAATCGCTGCTTGCCTCGTATTCACTAGGGGACAAACGTCCTGCAACATTCAATCGAGACAATTGTCCCTTGGCTTTAAACTTTAAACTACAAGAAGTTTAAAATGCTTATGCTAGTGATCTACCCCAGCTTTACACAAAGGTTGCTGTCTGTTTAACTAGTGCAGAAATAGTTGATACATAGAAGATCGATTGGTTCAAAAAGCAAGCTAGCTTACCGCCAGACGAAATTGCAACTACTCTAGCGGCACGCTATGATGGCCGGTTTGACGTTTGTCCGCTCATGAAGTTCCGTATTAATTGATAACGACTTTGAAGGAAATAATTGTATTACTTTATTGACGATAGTGATGTGCAGAGATTCATAAATTTTATCGAATGTAGTTTTAGGTTTAGGACTCAAAATTTATTTATTAAATTGATTTCTTAAATGTATACAAGTGTAGAAAAATCAGTAATGGAATCTTGAAAATAGTAGTATGGACGAATCTGATTAATTATGGCCTTTTGTGGCACCTTTTTTGGTATCTTTTGTATTCATATGTTTCTTGTGTGCATATAAAGTATGTATATTCATTTTCGTTCAAATATTCAGTTCGTTCAAATAAATTAAATAAACATATACATTTTTGTTTTATTAAACCTATTTAATCAGGTACAAAAACAAAACTTAATTGTTTTTTGTTCGAGAATAAATTGACATTCCACATCACTATTGTAATGTGTCAAACCGGCCATCATAGCGTGCCGCTAGTTTAAGGGCTAAAAGGCTTATTACACTGCACTTATCACAGGGACCCTTACATTTGAATTAGTGTAGTATAATATGATTTAGGGAGAAAGGGTCCCTAATTTGATCCTTATTGCAATGTAATAAGCGACGCTCTGAATTGCGGCCACGCCCATCCTTACCATGGCCCTGACGAAAGTGCAGTGTAATAGGCCTATAAATTGTAGCTGAATAAAAATATCAATGCCTGTCAGTGCTTCTATAAGGCAATATTTGTTGCCCCGGCAGCCGTTGCTAGTGCCTACGATGGAAGGGTCGGGTCGCACGGGTGCTGCTTCGCCTCCGCTGGGCGCGCCAGTGCCAGAGCCGGCCGCGTTACTGGCGCCCGGAGAGCTCATTAAGCCATCAGGAAAGTTCCCCAAGCCCACCAAGATCCCTGGCAAGAACTACTCCAAAGACGAGGTCGTCATCCGCAACGCTGACTCCGGGAAAGGTAATGCGACAGCTAATGGGTCTTAGAGCCGGATATACAATGACATTCACCGATCTGCCCACCGATTATCTAAAAGTTGACGGTCAAATCGTCAAAGTTGGGCGTCAAAGTAAAATAAACCATAACTGCATTGAATTAGAGCTCAATTTCGTGTATCCATTCTCATCCGTTTAGGCTATCGTACATACCTAATACGATGATAATGGATACACGAAGTTGAGCTCTAATTCAATGCTGTTATGGTTTATTTTAATTTGACGCCGAACTTTGACGATTTGATCGGCAATTCTTACACAATCGCACCTCTGTTTACCAGATGAAACCTACTTTTTAACAGATCCGTGAAGTTACCTATGGACTATGGTATCTTACCAACCTACCATAGTCCAGAGGTAACTTCACCTTAACAGTACACGGATCGGAACCGCTCTAGTTATGTAACAAAATATAGGTAATTTTGATAAAAAATCGCGATGGCATAGCATTGGCTATAATAAACTTATCCAAAAAAAAAGAAATTAAAATGAATTAATTTAAAAATAGCCTGAACCGGATTTTCATAGGCAACCTATTTTAGGCGTATTTATCTAGTATTAAATAAAAATAAAAAGTAGGTTTCATCTGGTTTCAACACATCAGTGAAGGTCGTGGTATATCCGCTAGATCCGGACTATAACGACGTTTTTTCATTGCCGACGCGATACCGATATATTAGCGCCGTCATATGGGGCACATACGTTAACAGCGATGATATCTTATCGGTGTCGTGTCGTTCAGTGAAAAAGCTTAGCTCCATACATTTGAGTGGCCCGATATTGGTGTCTATATCGGCGAATATATTATCCGTCAATGAACAAACGCCCTGAGGCTTCACAAATATTTTGAATTTGAAGTGAAGTAATCGCATTGAATGATGTTAGCCCCACAGTATTTGATATTTTGGATAACTAATTTTCCTAGTGGGGGTACATTTGAGCTTAACTATGTTAAGTTTTCTTACTTACCTCATTAGACATTTTAAATGTTCAAGGCCTGACTGAGTATAGTGGCGCTGAGTTGTGGCTACTTTTTATATCGACTTAGCTTCTTTAAATACAGTTGAAATTGTTATAATGTCTTTATATTGGCGAAAAAAATCAAAACTTTGATATCATGATGGTTGTTTTAGTTGCCTTGTTCTTTTGGATTAGTTCTGCAATCTGCATGGTGAACAAAATGTGTTACAAAATCTTTAAAGAAAGATTGATTAAATGAATTAAGTAGTGAAAGAAAACTGCATGTAATTATAAATCTCATCTGGGTCTCTTTTCCTTGATGCATGATTATGGTAAATGTCTTAGAACATTGTGTAAGAGATATCTGTTACCATAACTTAAAATTATTATTATATGGAGGCAAGGTTGTTTGATTAATTTTTATTTGCGAATAATAATAATTGGGGTTTTGTAAGTTGTAGATCAAGAATAATTATTAATGCATGATGATTGTATTATGAAATGTGGCTTATTATTTCAGTTTTGCAACAATTGAAGCCTACTATTTGTATATTGGTATACATACATATTTGTTAGGCTCAAACCTGAAAACATACTATTTTCTACATACCAGACCAATTCTAACTTATATTCTTGCAACAATTGTATGTAGTATTTGAGGTGCCTCATATTGAAACCTCTTTTGCGGGCCTTATGGGTAGCACTCAGTCCTGAGTTAAGTATCAACCGTAATATTACTGTAAACAGTTGTCTAATTTAATATTGTCTAACTAGATTGAATCACAGAACTTAAAACGAAGTGTCCTGTAGAAATTATATTATTGTCTGTTGTTTTAACTCGATTGGGACCAATTTTGACCTAAGAATAATTTGATAGATCACTGGTATCCAAAGTGGCGTAAAAAAACTAACGCCACGGATTTAAGAGTATGTTTATAACTAAGCGAAATGATGGGTGGGTGATGAAGTGAAAATCTTGTTCTGGTTTTTGTGGCTGGAATTGGAATAGGGATGATACCTATATAAAAAATAAATTATTTCTAACTGATTATTAAATAGAGGATCTTCAAAAAGACCTAAAATTCACATCCTACGTTAGTTTTAAGTTGGATACCCATTTTAAAATATAGATTAAAGAAAAAAAGTGCGTTGAAATTTGATTACGTCACAATTGCAAATTTCATACAACTTCCATACTAGAAGAGCGTTTTTGGGTTTGATAAAGAGTTGCTGATTTGATTGAGTTGTCATCATCCCCATTGGAGTAGGAGTTGGTCGCGTGTGTTGAGGCATTATATGAAAGTGCAGTAACTCGAAGGTGAGTCGGGGGTCTGAAGTTGTGTTGTGGTTTTGCAGTGATGGGTATCAAGGGCAGGCGGGTGCACATGATCGAGGAGCTAAGCGACACGATCATATCGTTTCAGCGAGGTATGAGCGCACGGTGCTGGCGGCGCTTGCATGGTGTGACGGACTCTTAACACTCTTGTCATGTCTGTCGTCTTTCACGCATACTTTTAGGCCTTTAAGGAAATTTCTTGGGTCTTATGAGTGATGTCTTCTTATATTTTGTACGCGGTTGTCTGATCCGACACAAGAAAAAACATCTTCCCCCGTCTCCCTAACGTTAAGGTTGTCTGGAAGAGATCGCTACTTAGCGATAAGACCGCCTTATTGTACCTACTTATAGTTGTTTTCTTGTTTGTAACATGTTGTTTTTGTGTATTCGTGGTGTACAATAAAGTATACACATAGATACATACATCTTGTATTATGTAAGGTCTCATTGCGAATTTCTTATAAGACATTACTCATAAGATACAAGTTTTTTTTATAATGCACTAAAGGCCTAACACGTCACGAAACTTACGCGTCACGAAAGTTGAAACAGTCGGTAGTAATTGCACCTATTTGAGCAGCGTTTGGCGGTAAAAGGTGCACAAATTCCTAAAATTATGCATTACTAAAGTTGAAAAAGTGTGTAAATTCCCAAATTAACACCTTTCGTCGAGCTCCTTGAGCGAGGAAAATGGAATACTGCTGTTTAACATGGATGATAATTGATAATCTTTAAAAAGACAAATGCACTATGTAAATCGTCCCCTTTTCCAAAATTGCACTTTCAACTTTCGTGCAGGGCAAATATACCAAACTAACTTACTGTCACCATTTCTATCATAAAATATATTGTTTTGACATATTAAAAAATTCCTTCAATATATTATCATCAATTAACTAATTTTACCATTAACTCTATTGGTTGTGGTTTTTATAATAATACCTGCCTGCTTACTAAAAGCATTTAGCTGTGAGCTTCCTTATAACCTAATACGAGCATGAATGATGAATAATGAGTTACAGATGATGTAAATTGTCACAATGCTCATGGTTTCAGTGAGCCCCGGGGCGAAGGAGCGCCTTGTGCAGATCACTGGACCTAACGAGGAAAATGTCAAGTGAGTATTGTTCTATACTTTTGGTCCGGTGAAAGGCTTCCCTACCACTCTACTGGCAAAGTCGTACCTAAAATTACTGAAATTAAATTATAAATTTAATTTCAGTAATTTTAGGTAGGTAATTTAAATTTTAGTATTTTAAATCAAAGTAAAATTAATTAAACTCGTGGGAACATAATATACGCGTAGGATCACTCACGTTAGCTCGTCATATAATACCTACTTCACACGTTTTTCTTAGTGCATAATGAATTTTGTGATCGGTGATGTGCCCAAAATATTGTGTCGCGTGCCATTGGTTCGCCATCCCTGGCCTAGGCTATCACAGTTTGAAAAGCAAAACTCATGGAAGAGTTGTGTTTTCTTTTAGGGTCAACTGAAAATCAGCGCTGTTAAGGTGTATCACACCCTAGCAGCATTACGCTAAGTTTGATACCCTGATACCCTTTTTGGGATTTTCTACAACACGGATTGTTAGTCTATAAGTTATTTTACTTTTTTTTTCTGTGTTGTGTGAAATCTATATATACAAAAATCAATTGCTGTTCGTTTCTCTCGCTAAAACTCGAGAACGGCTGGGCCGATTTAGCTGATTTGGGTTTTGAAATGTTTGTCGTAGTCCAGGGAAGGTTTAAACGGTGAGTAAATATGGTAAAAATTGCGAGGAAGATACTAAAAACAACAATTTCATTTTCCCATATAAACCGTTCTACCTACTTTCCTATCAAACATTTGACGTGCAATCGAGTTCTAACTTCAGGGCAGGACAACGTCCGTCGGGCCCACTACTCCTAAATAAAGATTTATTTATTTATTTATTTATTTGTAGCCACGCGAAACATCTGATCGGCGACACGATTCGGCGCAACGCGTCTCCCGTGCGGCTCGAGGGCGCCCTCGACGGCGGAGCGCTGGGCGCCTCACGCGCCTCGCTCGACTCCAACGGCTCCGACGAGCGGCCAAGAGAGGTCTGTCCATCCATCCATCCATCCATCCATCCATCCATCCATCCATCCATCCATCCATCCATCCATCCATCCAACCATCCAACCAACCATCCATCCATCCAACCAACCATCCATCCATCCATCAGCTTGCATTCGTCCACTGCTGGACATAATCCATACTTCCATACTAATGTTATAAATCTGTCTGTCTGTCTGTCTGCTACGCTTTCACTGCCAATCTGTTCAACCGATTTTGTGAAATTTGTTACAGGGATAGGTTGTATCCCGGGGAAGGACATAGGCTACCTTTTATCCCGGAAAATTCGAGAGTTCCCGCGGGAACCGAAAAAAAATATCTGTTCGACCGATTTTCATGAAATTTGGTACAGTGATAGTTTGTATCCCGGGGAAGGACAACCTCCTCCTCTCCTCTCCTCCTCTCTTTAAATCCCGGAAAAGTCAAGAGTTCCCGCGGGAATCAAAAACCTTAGTCCACGCGGACGAAGTCGCGGGCATCATCTACTAAATCCTTTATTTGCTAGATTGTTGGTATTATTAAATCGAAACACTCGTTATCTATTTTAATCATACTTTATTAACAATTTACACACAAACACTGTACAGCCATTGCTTCACATTCCAACATAGATTATTATATCCCACCATTACATTCCGCTCCCCCTCTCCACCGCTCCAATCGCCCGTCACGGTCGAGGGCGCTGTAGAGGAAATCAGACCATAGATGGACCATAGATAGATCCGCCAATTTCAGTCTAACAGTTCGGCCATCCTGCCTTTACTTCGCCCTCGAAGTTTACACCCGTCACACTTTGAACACTTAATTAATTGAACTCACGGTGATTGCTGATGCTACTCTGTCCATAGTCGTATTGATATTGGTCCCTGACTTCATAAACCTTCAAGTTCAGTTCCAGATAGCAATATTATATTTGAGGTTACAAGAGCATCAGTCTTCATCGCTTTTTTTTCATATTACAAGACATCATCTAATAAGTAAGTACGGATTTATCACCCAAGACACAGCTCATCATATTAGGTATTCTAGATAAGTTGACTCTGATGGATTTGAGTGCGGCAACATTCTGAAGCAATTTAATCGCCATATTTCACTTACAACAAAAGCTTCCCAACCATGTACATTTGTGAACTCACTTATTCAGAAGAAGCTCCCCAGCGTTACAGAATTTCGCTAGTTACCCAAACACATAATATAAGTAATAACTTTCCCTTACTCATTTTGGTTAACCCAATGCAATTCAATGACAATTAGTCTTTAGGGATCTAAATGAGGAACTAACTTTAACTTTGTCTGATCTATAACATCATACATTTTCTCACACTTAACCCAAAGTTTTAATTCGATAAGGGTAATTCGTAACAATTTCAATATTCTCACAGATATGAGAATACCATCATTTGATCAAATGATAATTAGATTCTTATAGTCTAATGGTATTATTATACACCTATAATTCATTTTCCTGAGTATGAGTATACTCATGTTCACCTTGTTACTTTCCATAATGATTATTAATACCTACTCATTCATTACACCTAATTATACTTTCCTCTTTACACATGCCATAAATGACTTATACCTAATCTGTAAGCCTCAACCAGGCTAGCTTATGTTATGATCCAAGAATGTTTATCTGACAATCGGTGACAGTTGAGTTACAGAACTCACTAAAACTCGAAGACCCGAACCACTTTCTCTATAATGAGCCATTTCGTATACTTTGCACATGCTCCATCTTATGAGCAAATATCTATGTTCCTAATTTAATTTGAAATATTGAAATTTCATATACACCTTATTCCCACCGGAAGAATAGATTAACATTATACCGTGGACCTGAATGGTATTGTTCGTTTTAACACAACACAACACAACAGGCAATTCAACTCAGATACTGATGAAGGCAGCTCTTGCCAAATTTCGACGCTTCGTAAAACCGAACTCAAATGTTGATACTATGCAATACATTATACCTTGGCATCTGCTTGGCCACTAATATCATTTTGATTTGTGCAGTAGTGATAATGTGGTGAAAACATATATTAATATAATTTAATATCATAATATAAATATAATATAATGTTATTAAAATATAAATGTGTAATAGTGTACTTGGTTGTTCAATATTTTGTTTACTTTTCACTGTTCTTCCTCAATCTAATTCTGGTAGTCATATCACTTCCATAAATGAATATCCCAAGGAACATCATAGACTCTTTACACGATAAGTAAATCTCTTTACACGATGTTTTGTTACATCGCTCAACCGATATAAATCGCGTCCCGTAACTTGACCCAAAATGGCGGTCGTTTGCGCAGGTATATTGAACTACAGGACCATGCGTAACATGCGCGGGCAGCGAATGAGAAGTCAAATGCAGGTCATATTATGGTCATGTGCTCTACCAGGCCAATAAGCACACCACTCCAAACAGCCACTGTGAAATACTTGAGACAGTCACACTTATTAAATACCAACTTCAGTTGAACCGGGTCTCAAAACCAGTCATATCATCCCTGCAGATTTCCTATTATTTCAATTTTATTCTTTGCTTTATTTCAGTTCACATTTTACTAAACATCTATACACCTGAACTAATGTATCAATGCCACACAATCTTTTATAATGTACTCAGTTATATTATTGTTGTAACCCCTCAAACACCCTATTTATACTAGACGGCTATTCTTTTATCCGCTATTTTAACTGAGTATCCATTCCGTCCACAAATGCAATTTTGACTTGTAAGGACCTTTGTCGGGTTATGCTTGCTTTAATGGAATGTATCATATTACCGTTACCCTTAACCTCTGTTCATATAAATAACATCATATAATTCAATAACTCTCAGAATAAATTGAATATTCACTCTCAATTTAAGTACAAGATTATCAATGAAACTAAATCCCATCTGAGTAGGTTAGTAAATACCTCTTCAATAAGTTACTTATTACTTATACCAGGTTATGTAGTCGACCCACTACTATCCCTTACCCTTTTAGTGTTAACTTATAAGTCTGAATACCTCATAGGTAGCTTGCATAATACTATAACCACATACCAATGTAATTCACTTTGATTTTCATATACAATTTACTTAAATGTAAGTAAATACTACCTGTAGATACCTTTATAAACCTTTAATCATTTCTCTCACTTATATAGGTATTTTATCTAACTCATTTACCTAAACACAGTACCAGGTTTAACTGAATGCAAATGGTAAACTTACCTAGTCCCCAGATAGGATTAGATAACACATAGTATACAACCTTATTTACGTTTGGTAATTTGTATGCAAGTACTTGATAAGTACCTACTATTCCATTGAATACATCTTTTTAAGTTTTCCATGCCACTTTTCCAAAGCAATTCCGATTGCAACAATGTACCTACTTAGGTACGCATCCTCGGCTCTTGATACAAATTAAGTACTTACGACCATTTCACAGGACGAGATAGTTGTTTGTCTAATAGGTACATTCTCATATGATTCTCTTCGTGTTTCTTTCATGATGAAGAATCATTAATTCAACTTTTCCTTTTGTTACACATATTGCGTCACGGCATCAAATGCACTAAGTACCTACTATTACTTTACTCTGAATTTACATCACTTCTATGATCGGGCCGATAATTAATTATTTGGCGCGTGAAAGTCCATCCCACTTCTGAATCTATTAAATCGAAACACTCGTTATCTATTTTAATCATACTTTATTAACAATTTACACACAAACACTGTACAGCCATTGCTTCACATTCCAACATAGATTATTATATCCCACCATTACATTCCGCTCCCCCTCTCCACCGCTCCAATCGCCCGTCACGGTCGAGGGCGCTGTAGAGGAAATCAGACCATAGATGGACCATAGATAGATCCGCCAATTTCAGTCTAACAGTATACAGACAGACAGAGGTAAATGAGGTGTTACAGTAAAACAAGAAACCAATCCACAATCAGTCATGAAATGGCATGCAAACATTACTTCTGGCCTAATGAAAACCTATGAATGACATTTAATATGATCTAATCAATAAAATCTATGAATTACATTTAATAATAACTACTACTGGCGTAGGCCTTTAGTACTAAACATAAAGACTATTTTGATTGAGAACATTTTGTTAATAGCTAAGCTTTGATTAATCCTTTTCTTAATCTTTGGTTTTTATACAATTTTTGTCTATTTCAGAAGTCTCCTCACAACAATTCCAGAGCTTTACTTCATAGTTTCTCAACCAATGACGCTGCGTTAGGAGAGTATAAATACACTGTCACTTTTGGAGAACATTCCATCAAGATCACTGGCAATAATTTGGATCTTGTTAAGGTATGAACCTCAACATATTCACCGCCATTGTCAGCAAAACTAGTTCCTTATCCGGGGGCAAATTAGGGGCGATTAGGTTAGTTTAAGAGTTACTAATTTCTGAATTTTCTCTGATCTAGTCTAGCTCTGGTAGAAGGCTTCGGCATACTTACTGTTATAAGTACCAGGTGAGCCATCTTGAGATGGTAATCACTTACCTTCCCGATGAGACAACCAAGGGCCAACTTTTAGTAGAATAAAAAATAATTATATGCGGCCTATTCAGTTATATTTAAAGGACATTGTTCCGTCCCCATACAAAGTTCGCCTAAGAACCAACAGTCATAAAACATTGATTACTGGGTTCAAATATATACATTTTTATACTTGAGAGCAGATTAAAACAACGGACACTTGCTAAGAAATGACTTATCAAAAATATTTTCAATTTTGAGGTTATTTCAACTTTCACAATCAATCTGCTTGAACAAATAAATACCATCTTTATCCAATTGTAATAGAGCTGTAAACAGTATGCAGATAAGACATGATTCGCCGTAGTTCATCAAAAATATTACAGATGGCGTTGGATATATTAAATTATTATACTTTCAATAGATGGTGTTGCGAGATTCAGAATACTAGTGCACTTAGCACTTTAAGCTGCTTTTATCTTGTTTCTTACGATACAGATCTAGCGCTCAAGCGGTGGTAATGCATATTATTTTAACCTGTAAGTTATTGATCGGTGGTTAATAATCGAGTGACGGAACCGTATAGCAATCAATTTTAATACCCATTTATTTATTTTGTAATTAATTTGAAGTCTCCGTTGAATTCTAATATTTGAAATAAAGGTTATAAAAATAAGCTAAGAATTACTGAATATTTTGAACACATGTTGATTCTTAGGCGAATTTGGTCAATATGCTTTACAATTGAAAACAATTTTTTAAATGTATTGTCAAAAATGTAGTGTAGGTGATAAACACAAGATGTAAAAATAACTGTGTAAGGAAAAATAAAAAGATATTTTATTTATTTATTCATTTTAGACGGCCAAACTAGTGTTGGACGAGTATTTCGATAGCGCTGGCGCGTTGGAGGCCATGGGTCTGGGATCGGGCGACTTCTTCACTCTGTCACAGCGCCCCGCGGCTGCTTTGCTGCTACGCGATGACGCTGCGCTCAACGGCGCCGACGATGAGGTGTTTGTGACCAACGCGCCCAACAGCCCCAACGACGACCAACAAGGTAATGCCAGATACGTAGGACTATAGCGTTGGTGCGTTGGAGGCCATGGGTCTGGGATCGGGCGACTTCTTCACTCTGTCACAGCGCCCCGCGGCCGCTTTGCTGCTACGCGATGACGCTGCGCTCAACGGCGCCGACGATGAGGTGTTTGTGACCAACGCGCCCAACAGCCCCAACGACGACCAACAAGGTAATGCCAGATACGTAGGACTATAGCGTTGGTGCGTTGGAGTTGCTGCTATACGATGACGCTGCGCTCAACGGCGCCGACGATGAGGTGTTTGTGACCAACGCGCCCAACAGCCCCAACGACGACCAACAAGATAATGCCAGATATGTAGTACTGTAGCCTTGGTGCGTTGGAGTTGCTGCTATACGATGACGCTGCGCTCAACGGCGCCGACGATGAGGTGTTTGTGACCAACGCGCCCAACAGCCCCAACGACGACCAACAAGGTAATGCCAGATATGTAGTACTGTAGCGTTGGTGCGTTGGAGTTGCTGCTATACGATGACGCTGCCGCTCAACGGCGCCGACGATGAGGTGTTTGTGACCAACGCGCCCAACAGCCCCAACGACGACCAACAAGATAATGCCAGATATGTAGTACTGTAGCCTTGGTGCGTTGGAGTTGCTGCTATACGATGACGCTGCGCTCAACGGCGCCGACGATGAGGTGTTTGTGACCAACGCGCCCAACAGCCCCAACGACGACCAACAAGGTAATGCCAGATACGTAGGACTATAGCGTTGGTGCGTTGGAGGCCATGGGTCTGGGATCGGGCGACTTCTTCATTCTGTGGCAGCACTCCACGGCCATAATGCCAGACACGTGAATTGATGGTGCGTTGAACCGTAAGTGGATAGATTCGTGTTCCATCACGTTGTGACAAGATTAAAATCTTTAAAGTGTCCTGCAGCCTCGACGAACTCCAGAAAGGCGTCGCCAAACAAGTGTTGGGGTTGTGTGAAAGGTAATACCTGACAAGTAGCCTGCTATTATAGCATGTTGGATCTTTTGTGACCAACGCGCCCAACAACTAAGTTATGCCAGACAATTAATACTATAATGGAGTGTAGCTTATGATGTCCTTCGCATTTAAGAATTCCTCTATTCCCAATTTTATCGATGGAAACAAACAGGTAATGAACTTAAAGTTTTAAAGACCTATTGCAGATCTTTCATTCAAATGTTCAACGTTGGTGATCCTGTCTTCCCAAGCCTTTAACTATTTAAATTAGATTCAATCGTCACTATGGTGGATAGCATATGAGACGTCTTCCTGGGCACAAAACTAATGTTTTTCATAGATAAGTTAACTTGCATGGTAAACCACGTTTGAAAAACATGATTGCCTTTCAACCATATATATTATGATCGATAAAAGCTATATATATATTATATGTATAGCTATAAACTAACATGATATTTAAATTGTATTTTTACAGCGAAATTTTTGAAGCTTTTTTGAAAAGCATGTCATATGAAACCCTATTCAAATTCTAAGAGGCATGGTTGGACATCTTCCACTTTATAAAATAATGTAACAAAATGTTACAATGTTGGTGCCATAATGAAGTTGTGAGAAGGTGTCAACATTTGAATAGAGCTACATAAGATTTTAAACTAAAAATGTGTGTGCAGAGTAAATACAGCAGTGTACGAAATTCATAAAAGGCACTCAATGTGAAATGGGATCTCTATTATTATATTATTTTAACATTTAAAATCATTTGACATAGAATGCCTCATAAAATACTGACTTAGGCCTGCAAGAAATACTTAGTTTTGATTTTTTATTTATTTCAATAATTTCAAATAGTTTTGTTTTCATGTTATGTTTAATTTTGTGCTCATTATTTCATTATTTTGAGTTTCAATATGCGTAATGCCATTTTAATTTATTTATCTATGTATTTATAATGTATTGACCATTCCGGACCACGGTCGCAGCTGTCTTCCAAATTAATACCATTTTTTGTTGGCCATTTTATAAGTTCTCATCATCCGCCTCTGAGTGTTAACTTATCACGCAACGGCTGCAAAAGAAACTATCATTTACTATGCAACTTACACATTTAATTTTTTTTCATGAATTCATAATAATTGCTAATAATTATTTATAGTATGTCAGTTTATAACGTCTTTGAGAGGTGATAGTAGATTCTAGTGAAAGGCCCGATGAATAGCGTCAGTTTGTATACTGTTTACATGGTACTGCTCATACTTTAATTCTGTACAAGAATCAGTCTTTCCAGTTATTGTTCATTTTTGGTAACCATAAACCGTCTTTGAGCGGCCATATCTAGTGAAAGGCCCATCCGCATGCGGGCAGACTTTCCCTATCGTCATCAGTAGAGAGCCCTACATTCACCAAATACTGAATCAGCCTTTCTGGCGATAGTTACCAAAAGTGCAGCTATCTCTTAGTCTATATATGTCACCGTAAGATTGTAAAAACCGTTAGATTATAATCTAACTCGCGAAATTGTAAACTGTCGAAAGATTGTGAACAGTCCAATGTTCTGAGTGTAAATTTTTAAAATATCCATTGTATTTACATTTTCTTGTCTGTTTCTTGTAGGTTAGGTTAGGGTTCGACATAAATAATCAGGTACAGACACTTAGGTTTTATCGGGTTAATATACCTAACAGATTACAATCTACCGAAAAATAATGCGTTAAATGTTTCGACAGTTTGCAATTTTGCGAGGATTATTTAAAATCTTACGGTGACATATACATCGTCATGACCAATTGTGCTACTGGCAAAAAATAATCTCGCCAATATTTTAATTTTATTTTATTTAATGTCTTTAAAAAAAATATCTAAAATTACACCACAATTTTGCAGAAAAAAGCACTAGACTAAAAAACAAGCTGGCGTTTGTAAATTGCAGCCCAGACCGTAGTTTGCGTTAGGGCTGACAAAAAAATCGACGAAGTTATTTAACTAAAATTCGCAAAATATAGCATGGTAATTTACTTATTTTAAATATATCTGTTTAGTAAGAATGACGAACAAAAAGATTTTATTTTAGATATCAATGTAACTCACGTTAGTCTAGTTAGTTTTTTACTTGAAATTTTTTTAAGTGTTAATCTGCAATCAGCGACAACTTTCAGCAGATGTGTTCATTGACGTTTCGCATGTTAAGTGTGCCCTCCATTGAGAACATCTACTCTTTGCTGTTCAGCCCCCCGATTGTGTAAGAATTGTCGATCAAATCGTCTAAGTTCGGCGTCAAAGTAAAATAAACCATAACATTATTGATTTAGAGATCAATTTCGTGTACTCATTGTTATACGTTTAGGTATGCACGATACCATAAACGTATGAGAATGGATGCACGAAATTAAGCTCTAATTCAATGCTGTTATGGTTTATTTTACTTTGACGCCGAACTTAGACGATTGGATCGGCAATCCTTACATAATCGCACCTCAGATCATACTAGATGATATTGCTCCTTTATAAAACTTTTTTAAATTTGAAAACGAGTGTAAGTTGCACACACAACACACACAGTGTGATGCACGAAGTGATAGTTTGTTGCGCGCTGTGGGCGGGGGGCGGGGGGGCGCGGGCCGTGGTCGGAGTCGGTGGTGGTTAGCGGTGCGTTGTGTGCAGGCGAGGGCGAGGCCGCGCCGCGCCGCCCGCGCTTCTCTCGCGCCGCCTCCACCGACAAGAGCGCAGGTGAGCCGACCCCACCCTTTAACTTAATAACACCTAAGGCCGGCCACATACATTCGAAATTCCGTTTCGAAATCCCGATTTGGAATATTGAATCACGCACACGCACACACACACACACACACATACACACACACACATACACACACACACTCGCACTCACTCACTCGCACACTGACTCACTCGCACACTGACTCACTCACACGCTCACTCACACGCTCACTCACACACACACACACACACACACACACACACACACACACACACACACACATTCACGCACACGAACTCACACATCTACATTTGATATAACAGATCGCTATATTGTTCTTGCATGCACATTAATGTACCTATTTAATTTCGCTTGTTGTCTGTTATAATATGAGAAGATTGTAAGGGAAAAGCACTGATGCCTATAACACGAGTTTCAAACTTATCTTAGACATCAGACGGTATCACAACAATCACAATCTGTCGACAGTTTACAATTTCGCGAGTTAGATTATAATCTAACGGTTTTTACAATCTTACGGTGACATATATTTTTTTATGGACGATAAATGATTTATTTATTATTTATTTCCGTTCGGAATAACGAGATGTTGTGGGACGCTATCCTCTCAGTTCAGATATTTTGTCAGCGAATATGGACCACGGTTTTCTCATGGCGATTGCATTGCTGGTGTATCTAGCTAAGAAGAAGAAAATACTTCGCTGTTACTGGGTGCATCGCATCCCCTTAAGACCAGATACGCTAGCCATTTTTTCCTTTTCGAATGGGAGCCTGTGCGTTCGGAATTCCGAAACGGAAATAAATTCGATCGAAAACCTACTGCGCGTGTGTGATAGACCGATAGACTTCATATGGATTTTCTGCGTTCGGAATCCCGAATGTATGTGACAGGCCTTATACAGGCGAACCGACGCTAAGCTTCTTGATCGCCCTCGATCACCACCAGTCTAGTGAAAACTTTGGGCGTAAGCTAAAACTCACGCGAGTTTACCGAGCAAGTGTCCGCTCCGGACGTGAATTGGGTATTTGACAACTATTCGAATAAATTATTTTTAGTGATTATTATATAGGAACTGCCGAAAACCTGTTAATTTTATGTTTTAAGGATCGAAGCCCTCTAGGAATTCTTCGCATATCTGTCACCCGCTGTCAATTGTTTTCATACACATACAACCACAGTTTACCCAGGCACACATAGAAAGGATTCAGCCTCTACCACGGGTGCACACAATATGCGATCAATTATCTCACTATGGCAGAGATAATATTATTATTTATTGATTGATAGATAGATGATACGTACGATTTCGTCTGCATTCGTTTTTATTTCGGCGGGAATTTCTCAATTTTTCGGGATAAAGTTAACTTATGTCCTTCCTCGGGATGTAACCTAACTCTATACCAACTCGGTTGAAAAAATAGGCCGTTCAAATACAGGTCTTTCGCATTTATAATATCATAGTATGGATAATGGAGGTGCTTCTTGATAATATACCAATTACCAACCGACTAATTCCTGCTAACTGATTTATAGCTATAAGACTGTATAGGTAGGTAGGCAGGTAGGCCTTTATCATATAAACACCTATCTATAGGTGTTTATATGATAAAGGTTGAAAGAAAAGTAAATTAAATTAATAATTAAAATAATCATGGCGCTTAGTATTAGAAGTAGTTCTGCATAAATAGTTTAAAAACGGTGTAAGACAGCACTAGGAGATTCCATTTCCATCTGGGATGTGCGATGTAGACGTAGTGGTTTTAGAAGTAGTCGGCTTCTGTCTTCCATACTTCAACTAGTAATATCTGGATGACCGAGCTTTGCTCGGTATATTCTTTTTTTTACTGCCTCGTTGGTCTAGTGGTTAGCATATTCGACTGCGACCTATGAGGTCCCGGGTTCGAGTCCCGAGTCGGGCCACAGGTATTGGGTTTTTCTTGCAAGAAATTCTCACTACTAGCCCGGAGTTAGGAAGTTGGCGGTGCTTCACCCCCGTGCCTCGGAGAGCACGTAAAGCCGTTGGTCCTGCGCCTGATCTCTCTCCGGTCGTGTCGGATTTCCGTCCCATCGGGCTATGAGAGTAAAGGAACAGAGAGTGCACCTGTGTATGCGCACACACTTTTGCACTATAATATCTCCTGCGCAGTTGGCTAATCTCTCTGGAGATTGGCCGCCGTGGCCGAAATTCGGTCGGGAGGGACATTATTCTTTTTTTTAATCGTGTTTTTTGGAAAATAAATTTAAATTATAAATTATATTTTATTTTTAAAATAAAACATTGTATTATATTTAAAAAAAGGGGAAAAATAATCAGATTCAAGACTCTGGACTCGAACCGGGGTCTTCGGGTTTTGGTACAGCCCGCTTTTCCACCTGAGCTATTATAACCTTCTAAATGGTGGCGAAATATAATGTAGCAGTTTTTCATCGCCCCTAAACCCCCTGCATTTCCTATCCTCATTATGTAAAAAAACTTCGTTGCTTAGTTGAACTCCTTTCCACTAAAGCTAAGCTATGAAAATCAATTGATTCTGGTAGGTTTTTTGTGACATATATATCCGTAACGTAGCATCGATGATTTTCCTAATGTTGCATAGAAACTATCGGCTTAGCATTACAGAAATTGTAAACGGTTTAGTTTTTGGTGTGAAACTTTTATAGCACTTTGGAATGGGAAATAAAACCGATATTTATTAGTATAAACTATAAAGTAATCATATTTTTGATATAAAATAAATAAAAATTGTCCTTGTAACATTTTGCCAAATTGGTGTTTATATATAACGAAATAGTTTTATGACAGCAAAAAAACGTATATAATAATATGAGAGCTATGAGATAGCTGCACTTTTGGTAACTATCGCCAGGAAGGCTGATTCAGTATTAGGTGGGTGTAGGGCTCTCCACTGATGATCTCTCCGATCTCCGATAGTGAAGGTCTGCCCAGAAGTCGCAGGCATCAACTAGTTTTTCATATAATCTGCATTGAGTGCGAGTTTTATGTATTTCTTAGTGGCCAGACGTAGACGGACATATTCGTCTGAAATTGACTAGTTTCGGGTGGCTCAATTTTTTTCAATTTTGTATATTCTATTTTATTTTATATTTTATTTAGGATTTTTCAATTAGTTTACTATTTACAAAATATTTGAACTTGTTGAGACACATCTCCTATATTTCTTCTGTGAGTTTATTATAAAACTAGTTTTTTGCTCTGTGCGTGAGCTGCTTTAGCAGCTCACGGGTTGTGATTAAAAAAAAAACAAAATGGCGCTGATTTTTTAAAACTTTGGTATCAGTTTCCTGTTTTGTAATCCCTGAGAACACTAAATATCGATTTTGAACGAAATCGGTCAAGTAACAAAGAATTTCAAAATGGCGCTGATTTTTTAAAATTTTGATACCAGTTTCCTGTTTTGTAATCCCAGGGAGCCCTAAATATCGATTTTAAACGAAATCGGTCAATTTACAAAGAATTTCAAAATGGCGCTGATTTTTTAAAATTTTGATACCAGTTTCCTGTTTTGTAATCCTAAGGAGCCCCAAATATCGATTTTGAACGGAATCGGTCAATTAACAAAGAATTTCAAAATGGCACTGATTTTTTAAAATTTGGTTCCAGTTTCCTGTTTTGCAATCCCAGGAAGCACTAAACATCGATTTTGAACGAAATCGGTCACTTAACAAAGAATTTCAAAATGGCGCTGCTATTTTAAACCTTTGGTATCAGTTTCCTGTTTTGTAATCCCAGGGAACCCTAAATATCAATTATGAGTGAAACCGGTCAATTAACAAAGAATTTCAAAATGGCACTGATTTTTTAAAATTTGGTTCCAGTTTCCTGTTTTGAAATCCCAGGGAGTCCTAAACATCTATTTTGAACGAAATCGGTCAATTAACAAAGATTTCGTAAATGGCGCTGATTTTTTAAAACTGGCATCAGTTTCCTGT
The DNA here is from genome assembly GCA_964035005.1 of Erebia palarica. Lineage (NCBI taxonomy): Eukaryota > Metazoa > Arthropoda > Insecta > Lepidoptera > Nymphalidae > Erebia > Erebia palarica. Next base: position 33,378,822 of record OZ035985.1, on the reverse strand, counting down.
TTTGAAATTCAAGGAAGTCCTAAATATAGATTTTGAACGAAATCGCTACAATAACAAAGAATTTCAAAATGGCGCTGAATTTTTTAAATTTTGGTACCAGTTTCCTGTTTTGCAATCCCATGGAGTCCTAAATATCGATTTTGAACGAAATCGGTCAATTAACAAAGATTTTCAAAATGGCGCTGATTTTTTAAAACTTTGGTATCAGTTTCTTGTTTTTTAATCCCACGGATCCTCAGATATCGATTTTGAACGAAATCTGTTAATTAACAAAGAATTTCAAAATGGCGCTGATTTTGTAAAATTTTGGTACCAGTTTCCTGTCTTGTAATCCCATGGAGTACTAAATATCGATTTTGAACGAAATCGATCAATTAACAAAGAATTTCAAAATGGCGCTGATTTTTTAAAACTTTGGTATCGGTTTCCTGTTTTGTAATCCCAGGGATCCTCAGATATCGATTTTGAACTAAATCTGTAAATTAACAAAGATTTTCAAAATGGCGCTGATTTTTTAAAACTTTTGTATCGGTTTCCTGTTTTGTAATCCCAGGGATCCTCAGATATCGATTTTGAACTAAATCTGTAAATTAACAAAGATTTTCAAAATGGCGCTGATTTTTTAAAATTTGGTATCAGTTTCCTGTGTTTGAATCCCAGGGATCCTCAGATAACGATTTTGAACGAAATCTGTCAATTAACAAAGAATTTCAAAATGGCGCTGATTTTTTAAAATTTTGGTAACAGTTTCCTGTTTTGTAATCCTAGGGATCGTCAGATATCGATTTTGAACGAAATCGGTTCTGTATCAAAGAATTTCAAAATGGCGCTGATTTTTTAAAATTTTGATACCAGTTTCCTGTTTTGTAATCCCAGGAAGTCCTAAATATCGATTTTTAACCAAATCGGTCAATTAACAAAGAATTTCAAAATGGTGCAGATTTTTTATAATTTTGGTATCAGTTTCCTGTTTTGTAATCCCAGGGAGCCCTAAATATCGATTTTGAACGAAATCGGTCAATTAACAAAGAATTTCAAAATGGCGCTGATTTTTTAAAACTTTGGTATCGGTTTCCTGTTTTGTAATCCCAGGGATCCTCAGATATCGATTTTGAACTAAATCTGTAAATTAACAAAGATATTCAAAATGGCGCTGATTTTTTAAAATTTGGTATCAGTTTCCTGTGTTTTAATCCCAGGGATCCTCAGATATCGATTTTGAACTAAATCTGTCAATTAACAAAGAATTTCAAAATGGCGCTGATTTTTTAAAATTTTGGTAACAGTTTCCTGTTTTGTAATCCTAGGGATCGTCAGATATCGATTTTGAACGAAATCGGTTCTGTATCAAAGAATTTCAAAATGGCGCTGATTTTTTAAAATTTTGATACCAGTTTCCTGTTTTGTAATCCCAGGAAGTCCTAAATATCGATTTTTAACCAAATCGGTCAATTAACAAAGAATTTCAAAATGGCGCAGATTTTTTATAATTTTGGTATCAGTTTCCTGTTTTGTAATCCCAGGGAGCCCTAAATATCGATTTTGAACGAAATCGGTCAATTAACAAAGAATTTCAAAATGGCGCTGATTTTTAAAAAATTTTGATACCAGTTTCCTGTTCTGTAATCACAGGGAGCCCTAAATATCGATTTTGAACGAAATCGGTCAATTAACAAAGAATTTCAAAATGGCGCTGGTTTTTTTTATTTTGGTAACAGTTTCCTGTTTTGTATCCCCAGGGAGTCCTAAATATCGATTTTGAACGAAATCGGTCAATTAACAAAGAATTTCAAAATGGCGCTGTAATTTCTTTATTTTGATAACAGTTTCCTGTTTTGTATCCCCAGGGAGTCCTAAATATCGATTTTGAACGAAATCGGTCAATTAACAAAGAATTTCAAAATGGCGCTGATTTTTTAAAATTTTGGTACCAGTTTCCTGTTTTGTAATCCCAGGAAGTCCTAAATATTGATTTTGAACGAAATCGCTACAAGAAAAAAGAATTTCAAAATGGCGCTGATTTTTTGAAACTTTGGTATCAGTTTCTTGTTTTTTAATCCCAGGGATCCTCAGATATCGAGTTTGAACGAAATCTGTTAATTAACAAAGAATTTCAAAATGGCGCTGATTTTGTAAAATTTTGGTACCAGTTTCCTGTTTTGTAATCCCAGGGAGCCCTAAATATCGATTTTGAACGAAATCGGTCAATTATGAAAGAATTTCAAAATGGCGCTGATTTTTAAAAACTTTGTTATCAGCTTCCTGTTTTGTATCCCCAGGGAGTCCTAAATATCGATTTACCCACCTATCTTCAATACCCTGGCCGTGCCCTTTACCCGTCTCCGAAATCCTCAATCATCAGCTGTCTCCATATTTTTCTTCAAGTTATATTTTCTGACTTCCATACGAAGCCAGCAGTGAAAAAAAATTTTTTCATACAAAATTTTACAGGAGGTAGTTTTTAGGGAAAATCTCGAAAACTATCCCGAATGTGGCAACACTGTTTCGATTACTCGATACTGCCCGTCGAGTTACACAATCGATACCGCCTCTAAGACGTGATCGAAATTTTCAAAAACACAAAAAGAATACAAAATTGCCGCCACCTCGTTTCACAAAAACTTTTTGCATAGTTTTATAATTTTCCTGTGAACTACACCGCTCCTGATGACGTTTCAATTTTTCATCTCGCTCGCACCCAGCCGAAATGATCGCCCCTGAAAAAAGACCATGTCGAAAATCACTTTTACTTTGATAAATTCCAGTGTTGCCAGACCTCGGCGACGAAAATACCCAAATGTCATTCGTACAAGTGAGACACGTGGTTCCTCGTACTCGAATTTTTAAAAAAATACGTATTTCGATATTTTTATTTTTGGGTAAAATCTTGAAAATTTCCCGAGAAATGGGGTATTTTTTTTCCCCCAATCCATACCTCGAGTCTGTATACACAATCTTCCCGTAGAAGTCGAAACGCTCCGACGTTGCCAACTGCGAGAAATTTGAATTTAAAAAATTGCGTCTTTTCGTAACTCAAACCGAACGGCCGCCGTGACAGCCGCCATCTTGAATTTTTAAAAACCACCCCCATACCGTCAAAATACAGGATAATTGTAGGCGGAAATAGAAAAAAAAAATATGCTCGATTACGCCGTTTCGGATCTGTGGCGCCGCGGTTCGAGGTCGAAAAATCAAAAATTTTAAAACACTACAGCTCGGCCGCCATCTTGTTTTCCCAATTTTTTCCACTTTTTCTATAGATCTTTTCCTAATTTCTTCAATCATTGCGAATTGCAACGAAATCGGTTGGAAAACAAAAGAGTTACAAGAATCACGTCGGCCGCCATCTTGTTTTTCCGAAATGTCATAATTTTTCCCTACTCGACTCCCGCACTCGAACACATCTCTCATACATCATTGTATCGTTTTCTGTCTCTTTCTAGGAGAACAATAATTATGTCAATGAGTCAGTGAGTGAGTGAGTGAGTGGTAATTTAGCTATATATAGTATAATAATAATAATATAATATAATAATAATAATAATATATATAATATATATAATAATAATAAAATAATATAATAATTATAAAGGCATACTGTTACCGACAACTGAATAACTAATTTTACAAAGTCAGGAAGCGGGTCTAAATTCTCATATTTTCTTGTATGGTCATTTTTTTCTTTCTTGAATTTATTGATGTTTTTATGCAAATACCTATAATAAATACATACTATCCGTAATCCATACTAATATTATAAACGTGAAATTATGATTGTTAGTCTGCTATGCTTTCACGACTCATCCGTTCATCCGATTTTAATGAAATTTAGTACAGGAGTAAGTTGTATCCCGGGCAAGGACATAGGTTAGGTACTAATTTTTATCCTGGAAAATTAAAGAGTTTCCGCGGGAATCAAAAATCCACGCGGACGAAATCGCGGGCATCATCTAGTTTTCAATTATGTATTGGTCGATAAAAAATTATAACAATTATTAATTTATTAGTAATTTAGCCGAATAATTATTTTATTAAAATGGCAATAAAAGAAAAATTATGTATTGATCGTGGACCGTCATAATTTCAACTTCTTTGAATTTAGTTTTGTATATGGCACGAACAGTCCTTTTCTGCAAGACGAAAACAGAATGACAGACATAATACTGAGAAAGTAACCAAAATATACCACTCTCGCAGTTTCTAAATCTGTCAAGTGGCGAATCTTTCTAAAATGCAGCAGAACTGAGTCTGTTCGATAAGTCATCTATATGATGGCCCCATTGGAGTTTAGCATCTTACGTTTTTCCGAGAAAAACATCTGTATCCACTAAATCTAATTCCTCATGATCAAGTTGTACAGTGGGTTTTACCTGTTTTATCATTATATTATTATCATTTGTAGGTAGAGTGTCCATAAGTGGATGTAAAAGGATGCTCTACGCAAAACATTCAATAAAGGTCGAGTATAGATGAATTGAATGAAGGGGCGACGCTTCATTCAATTCATCTATACTCGACCTTTATTTCGCTGCCTAAAATCGATATTTCGCCAGTTACCTCCTTCGGATGACTGTTTTAATAGAAAAAAATCTACAGAACCAAAATACCTATTCAAAGTTAGTTCAATCTGTAGTAGTGGAGTGTGTGCACAGAACAGGCAAAATAAGAATAAAATACCGTTTTGGGTTCAGTAAATAATAAAATAACCACCAATTACAAATATAATAAATTTAAATATTTTCAAAATAAATATTTTATATACAGAAATCGTCCAGTTACATTTTTTTATACGTATATTGATCGATGATTAGTTTTGTTCGATGGTAGTGGATTCATTAACGTTTGTGTACGGATACTAACAGTGACAGACGTCATTTCAGAAGCAAGGGAACGCAACCTCCCGCTTTGAGAGCCCGGAGGCGTATGGAATCTGACTGCCGAATTTCATGAATATATAACAAAATTTTGAGATGCGCGCCCGTACTAAATCTGTATGAAAATTCGTGCTGTAAAAATGAGGAATGTTTGGAACCAGATTGTAAAAAAACTTTAAGTTGTATTGAAAATATTATTTATTTAAAGTGTTCTTTGATCTTTTACGATTAATTTGAAATAACTTTTGTTTAAATCATGTCTCAAATTAAATCACAATAGTCGTAAAGCGATAACGCCTTTTTTGAGATTTCCATGAATTTCCCGATAATTTTCTGCTGTTACCATACGACTTTTTGACCACTTTTTTTAATTACGTCATACTCCATTTAACTGAGTAGCGAATGGTATTTATTTGGTAATGAAATTTTAATTTTTACTATCCTAAAAAGTGGTAAAAGAAAACCATGTTTTGAGTACATCCAGCCTTAAGACACATTTAAATTATCATCTATTAAATTAAAAAAGTGAGTTGACTTTTGATATCGTCACAATCGAGTTTTTCATACAAAATCCTATACTAAGGGATCATATACCTTTTTTAGATACTTGCAACACTGGGTAAATACGTAATGTAAGATTGCGTGCGATTTTTCAAGGTTAATTCCAAGTACACTCGTTCGGAGCTACCCCTAATTTGTATCAGCCAGTTTATACTCGGGTTTCGTTAGACAGTCCGCAAGATATAAGCTTCGCTTTGCATTTGTGCGATTGCAAAGCGAAGCTCACACGATACGTTGTGGAATATATCAGGAATGGTAAACGAGATTTTCTGGGCGATCAGGAAGTTTGGCGTCACCTGTACCATCCTCTTATGCACTTTTCTCTTCTTCACTATATCTTAGTAGGTAAGTCTCCACATCAATCGTTTTTCAACTTTCGTGAAATAGATCATCAGCTCATTTTACTTTTTTTCTCTCAGCTTTAGTCGTATTTGTTTCTGTTGTGATATAGACAAAATAGTTGTGTGTCAGTATTTTAGTTAGAAGTTATAATTTATTCTTATATATTTATTAAATTTTATGCACTTTTCGTAAAATTTAAACATACAGATAGTCCATTAGCAGGCCCAACAGTGTTATAATTTAAAAAGAAAAAAGTCAGTGCTATGTCGTAAATCCCGATTTTTGCATCCATAGACTTAAAAATGTAGTGTATTATTGCAAATAAGTTTAGCGCACGCGAATGTTCTTAATGAGTAGGATCTAATATGTAATTTTATGAGCTAACTTTTGGCATGGTTTTTACAGTATGCACTAATTGATTTTATTTATATTTTTATAATGTATCTGAGAAGTATCAAGTAACTTTTTAATACATATTTTTAGTTTTTAGGTGGCGGTCTCATAATATAAATTGGTGATGGGTCCCATCGAACCTATTTCTTCTATTAGAAGTCATTCACAGATGCTTAGAAAAATCACGTTCGGTAGAATGCGCGAGAGAAAACTATACATAAACCGACGTGTTGATATAAAGACTAGGGACTATTTGCAGGTTATATTGTGCTAGTTTGTGCCTAGAATTGTAATAGGTAGGTATTTCAACTAGTTGTGTATTATATGAAACACACTTTAATAACCCTTACGCCAGAAACACTTGCAGCATGAGACTTGACACATGGTATAATTTAAATCTTACTATTTTGACAGATTATACAAATTACTAGGCTAGTTGTACACTCCGTCACACTTATCTGTGCGTGTGGCGAACGTCGGAACTAATACAATCCCCTTTATGTTTATCCCAAAATGTTGATTTTTTAATAGACAGTGGCGCCTCCACGGTTGAGTATGTCGGAGTATACGAGTTCACGCTTCATATCATGTGGATTAGTCGGCTGTTGCCATTGTGTGTGGCGTGATTCGATCGTATAAAGTTTTATTTATGAGATACATCCAACTTAGTGCGCCTTCACGTCGACTCGAACGTGAAATTTCAATAAGTATAGAATAGTGTGCAAATTTTTGTAAAGGGTGCTGTGAAAAATGATGCGCTGGACGTTAATCGTCCAACGTGAACACACACTATTCACCGACCTTTGACAGTTCAAATCTTCTTAATTAATTTCCTTATGGCTTGAAAAAGCTGAGAGAACCGATCAGCGTATACGGACGTTGCACACTGTACCAAGAGAAAATACCAGGGAAGGGTTCTGGTGTTTACTCTTGGTAAAGCCTTGTACCGTCTGTGTCGAGACCAAGAGCCCAGCCCCCCGATTGTGTAAGGAAATCGTAATCGTTTGTCAAATGGATAATTCGACCAGTTTGAGGAGTTCATAGATGACTGCAAGTCAAAAAGCATGTATGAACTCCTTATACAGAAGGGCGATTGTGTAAAACCTGCATCAATCATCGTTACTGGATCAATTGTTGTGATTGGCTGAATTTATGGTAGTTTTGCTTCGTCAATGGATTTTGTCCAATAGTGAAGAGTGGACAAATCAGAGGTGATTGTGATCGTCACACTGTAGCTGTAATTTTAGCCGGTCGCCCTGCAGCTCGAGTAATACGTTTTAAGCTGTCAAGTCATTACGATTTGCTGCTTAGACAATTGACCTCTGGTCCCCTCCCCTGGTAATAGGGATGATGCCTAGATCAAAAAGAAATTACACGCAAAATTTCATCCTCGGTTAGTTTTAAGTTTGATAACCATTTTAAAATATAGATTAAAGAAAAAAAGTGCGTTGAAATTTGATGGCGTCACAATTGCGAATTTCATACAACTTCCATACTAGAAGTGACTTTTTAAGTTTGATAAAAAAATGCTGGTTTGATTGAGTTGTCATCATCCCTATTGGCTCTTATAGGCCTATTACACTGCACTATCACAGGGGACCCGTCCACTTGAATCAGTGGGTCCCTAATTTGATCCTTATTGCTGTGTAATAAGCGAAGCTCTAACTAGCGGCCTAGCCCAACCTTACCTCAGGGTCTTGTAAAAAGTTCAGTGTAATAGGCCTATTAACGCGACGAGAAAAAAACGTAACGAACTTCTCAATGGCCATTTTGGAATCCCGCTGTATCAATGTTTGAATGTATTGTGATGTATGTGTATGGTGTGTAGGTGCCGGGTCGCGGCAGACGTACTCGTACGAGACGCTGGTGCAGTACGCGGACTCGCCGCTGAGCAAGCTGCCGCCCGCCGGCCTCGCCGCCTTCCCGCCCGAGCTGGCGCGCAAGGTAACGCTGGCGCCCCGCCCCGCCCGCCCCGCGCCCCGCCCCGCGCCCCCCCTGCGCATGCCCCTCGCCCCCTACCCGCTGTACCCGCCGCACCGCCCCAACTACCTCGCCGCGCTGCTGTGCCGCAACTTCTACTAGCCCCCGCTCCATCCCCTCCGCCCCCGCTCCACCCCCTTCCACCCCCTCCGCTTCCCCACATTTATGGGCCTATTACACTGCACTTTTTACAGGGCTATGTGGAAAGGGTGAGCGTGGCCGCTAATTAGAGCGTCGCTTATTACACAGCAATAAGCACCAATTTAGGGACCCTTAGCAAAAGTGTAGTGTAATAGGCCTATTACACTGCACTTTTCACAGGGACCCTTACACTTGAATCAGTGTAGTGCAATACGATTTAAGGATCAAGGGTCCCTAATTAGGTCCTTATTGCTGGGTAATAAGCGACGCTCTAACTTGCGGCCGCGCCCAGCCCTACCACAGGGCCCTGTGGTAAGTGCAGTGTAATAGGCCTATAACCCCTTCTCTGCCCTTTTCCCTTTTAGATCACTGAACCAATAAGTGAATCGGAAGGATTCGGGGCTGATCATTCCGTCTCACTTACACTCTGGTATACTGTGTAAGTGAGATCGAAAGATTATGACCGCTTTGTCACATGTGTTTCATTAAGACGAATTGTCGTCCCAATCCACCGATTTATAAAATATACAGGACGATTTGTTGTTATTGAATGTTTGCTATTTTTCAGGTCGATTTATTGGCCATTTGAAACTGGTCCAGATAATTTGTTTTGATATCTTGAACGATATCAAAATATTCATATACAAAAATTATTTATACTCTACCTTTCTAAAAGTTACAAATCGTTCTATTAGCAGATATAGAAAAATCCCCAATACATCCCAATTGTTCTCCCATTTCTTGATCATTCCAGTCGCATGTCAGCAGCAAAAGTTGAACTTTTGCTGTATGTCTATGCTTTTCCTTCGCTTTTGTTATGAGTATCTTTGAGGCCACTGATCTATTGGTAAACTATGAGTTGCCCATTTTGGCGTTCAATTTGCTTAATAATAAGCAATTTCAAAATATTTACTGACTTATATTAATACCAATAAATCAAGGGCTAAAGCAGCATATTGTTCGAAGCAATTGACGCGACCTTTGTGGTTTCTTTTGATTTCGTTAAGAAACATGTTATTAATTAAAGTTTTGAATGTTTTCCGACTCTTGATTGCAGTCGCGATTAACGTCATTATTATATTTCGCGTCGATTGCATACGAATCAATCTCACCGCACGCGTTATATTATCTGTACGATTGTATATAACTTCATTTCGTATTAACAGTTGGGGCTCTAGGTAGATACTACTCTTTCGGTCCAAAAAATCCTAGATGCAAACATAGATTTCAGATAAAATATCTAAATTTGCCAGTTACTTTAATAAAATCAATAACTTAAGTATCATTAGGTTTAACGCTAAGCGAAAATTATATTGTAAGTGAAGTTTATGAGGATAAAATAAATGATCTCATAGCGTAAGTTAGTACGTAAATAATAAGACTGACGCCTAGTGCCATGCTCGAACTCGACGGGTTGTGTGACTGCATATTATCTTGAATGCGTTTATCGAACGCAATATTGTATGCCAAAGTTGATTACCATTGCTTAGATAAATATATATATGACTGATATACTCAATATTCAATTTGAAGTAGCATTCGATTTATGGAAGATTTTTTACGACTAGTATTAGAGATATAATTATATTCTATGTAGCTTATTGATTTTTACGAAAAGAGTTTTGAAATGTTTATTGTGACCTGGTTTCTGTATGACAAATTTTAATGTTCATGCTGCTTCGACAGAATGGATATTCGAGAGGGGTTCAGTACAGGTAGGCGACCGCGGTGTACGCCCGAAGATGTTATTCGGATAAAATTAAATGTTTACATTTTGTTCAATGTTTTTATGTATTGTTGCTGTTTGTCATCAAATTATCAGTGTTGGTTCTCATTGTCATTGCTGAATTTTGAATATAAAACTTGAAAATGTAACCTGTCTTTGCTTGCACTGCTGCTTTCGACCTAACTAACTATAATAATATTCTAACCATTTGCAACTTGCACTAAACTAATAACAAAAGTCGCTCTTCTCTTTAACTTGGTATACCTTTTCACAAAAAGTTTAATTAAAGTAAGTACCTGGCAGTAAAACTTACAAATGTTAATTTTTTTTTGTTATATATTTAATACCAAACTTAAATAAAAAATATTATACATTGATATGGTAAAATATAACTATAAAATAAATTCAAAATAAATCTTTATATATCTGGCTACTAACAAATAATATTGTTAATTAATTAAATTAACAATAATTAACACATCCTAATTAACGAACTTTAGAAAGAGTTAATGGGCCGGACTTCCTAAAGCTTCTTCTCTGACTATCCTTCAGTCTGGATGATAGACAACGCTCTACGAAGTCGAAGCTGCCGATTATCTCTTTCTAAAGTTCAACGCGCATTCTTTACTGCCGAGTACTATACATTATGTAGGAATCCAATTAATTTTTGCCAGTCGTTGTTCAATCACATTTGTGATAATTAAGAGTGGTCGAATTTAATAATTTTCCCCATTTCTTTATTCCAAAATCTTGGGATGCTTTAAAGAATTTAAATATGTAAGCCTAAATTATCCCAAAATGAATTATGCTTATTGCAATGTTATTTACAAATAAATGCATGCACGCACTGGCTTTTATTTAAAAGGGGCATCTCAACTCTCTTCTTGCACGCCCCATCGAAACGAAGTTTGATTGTTATTAAACAAATTAAACTACGAAATTTTGTAGACATGCTATATCTATCGTGTAAACCATAAATATAGAATCCACTCTATGTTGTAAACTGACAAAGAGAGAAAATTGTCGGTACACTCAAATCTTCGAGGAGTCAGTAGAGCGTGTACAAAATTTCTTTTACTTTAATTTATTAATACTTCAGTTTGTATGGGGAGCGCTCGAGAAAGATTCCTCGTGAACGGAATGTGGAAATGGGAAAGTTAAATATATCTTCAATAAATTAATTGTATGAAGTAAAAAACATTGAAACTAATAATGATAATGCTTAAAAAGTGTAGTTACAAGTGTAGTGAGATGAAGTAAATAGATCGAGAGTGCGACGAAGAGCGCTAACGAAGGGAAATTGGTGTCGACAGAGTTGCCTGGAGTTCGACAGCGTCACCTACCTGAAGCGCGCGCGCGCCGCCGGCGGCGTCACCATGGCCCAAGACGTGCCCGACTCGCCCGAGCCCGAGTGACGTCACACGACCCCTCGCGCCGCCCGAACCTCCCCAACTCCCCCCCCTCCCCCCCAACTCCCCCTCCATCCCCAACTCCCCCCCCCCCCCCCCCCTGAGGCACCCTGCACTCTGCAAACGGGTCAGCGAATCCCCCCACATCATCTCATTGCTACGCCACTGTGCAGCTATATGATACAGCTAATCTCACACTTGTACACTTCGAACGAACGAGAGGTTCACTGCTGTAGTGATTTTTACCGGGAGCCTTTTCTATAGCCGTCCGTGTCCTATTGACGTTTTCGATTTGCTTGTATGTAACGTGACTAATTATAGCGTACTCATTACCTACTAAAAGTATTAGCTCACCAAAATATATTTTTTATTTATTTAGCGTCGGTATTGGTTACAGCATTTTTTTAACGAGTAATTTTTGTCGTAACTTCGTTTGTGGATCTGTTTTATGAGAGTTGTGATAAAATATTTTCTATCTAATATAAATTTCAATGCACACACTTTTCTATGAAGGTGTAAAAGTACAGTTCACTATGTTTCAATGATCTCTTAGTTAACAGATGCTTAAATAATATTGCATTGCTTATTTTAACACTTCGGGAACAAATTGAAATAGAAAAGCGCAATTTGCTAAAGATTCACTTGAGTGTCTTAAATTAGTCTTCTATTGTATATATTGACTAAAAAGAAACTGTTAGTTTCAGATGTCAAAGAGTGATTCCATTTATTTTAAGAAGAATGCATGCATTTCTTTGTGTGTTTGTAAATTCATATTCAGACTTTTATCTAGTGTCTAGTCCTGTGGGGTAGGTCGATTCTCACTATATCGTAAGCTTTTGTTTTCGAGAAAGCCTGCCAATCTTGAGTTTTAATTATTAAAAAATATAATTAATTATTAAAAAATATATATAAATATATAATATTTACGAATGTTCTTTTAATTTTATTATTATTAGAGTAAATTAAAATCGCTGTGCAACTAAACCAAATAAATCTTACATTGTAAGTGTTATACGAAAACATTCATATTGTAACGATATTGTCGGGCTTTCTTTTATTAAAAGTTTAGAGTGACTCATAATTGAACCTTTGAACTTCAACTTTAAGCTCGAGTTAAGTGTTTAAACTTAAAGATTTTTTATTTATGAGATCGCTAGAGTATATCAGAGCTGTCTATAACAGAAAATATTCATTACTTTAAGACTGTTAAAACATAATACCTTGATGGTGGCATGGTAGCAGTATATCATCCAATATTATGTTAAAATTTTGTTATTTAGTTTATTTTTCCAGTTTACAAATTGTATAATATACAAAATGTTGATTGAACTTTTCTCAAATATTTTGCAAAAGAAACTTTACGTTGGAAAGTGATATTTTAATTCAATACAAATTTAAATTTATTACGTTGACATTGGGTAACATTATGAATGTGCTCAATCTATGAAAAAGGTTTATACCTAATTAAATTTAGGCATTAGCATCTGGTGCTCTTCGTAAAGTATTATCATCTTTATATTAGTTGTTTACACCTATTCTTGTTTGACGTCCAACTAAAGGCAAGGCTGTATTGTGAAAATTTATGATATATACTAAATTTTATAATAAACATGAGTTTCTTTTCTTTCCTTAAGATTTAAGTTATTGCTTTTAATGTTTAGCCCAAGTGGTATTTTCAAGTTATGTATAGAGAGTAGATAAAGGATATTTTATAAAAACTTCCATAGTGTCAAATATAAATATATTATTATTATATTTACAAAATAATTATTATTTAGATATTAGGCTGTACAACAAGGGCTACCACTACAAACTAATACAATACCGGCAAGATTCATGATAATTTATAGACAAATTGATTTACATCATCAAGTAGTAACAAAGTTAATAAGTCCCTTTTCTCATACTTGGTCACTTTAAGAGAATATTTTATTTAGTATTATGTCAGCATGTGTTCTTCAAAATCCGCATAGTGGCACTAATATTTGAACATATTTTTTTAAAAAGATTGAATCATAGAACCATATTTTACTAGACGAACGTAAGAAATTACTGGAAATTACATCAAAATCTGAGAAACCTCAATCAAAGTCAATATTAGATTTAATACTGAGTTGCGATTAAGTCACTTTAGCTTAGAAGTAAATGCATACGGCTTTAATAAAAGATATACCTAGCACCTAGAAGATAATGGATTTGAGGCAGCGACCGAACGGACAAATTATTTGATTCTATCTATTCAATACAGGGTTAATTCAATTTAAATAGTCAATGATACTGTTTTAACGATAACTTCTTATCGCATTATTATTATCAATTGTTCTTAGACTACATTACTCAAAGACACGCGCGGTCGGCGGCAAGCAATCTTCGATCGACTTCTGCCTACTAAAAAGCGCTGAATGTGTTTCCCCCTTCAGGAAACACATGCCATGATATTTGATTGATATCCTCTTAACTGGCAAGGAACCGAATATGGTTACATGTCTGTCACCGCATGACAGACATGTCACTATATTCTGTCTCCTCGTGGGGACAAATTTGATTTGGGGGACAACAAGAAATTATTTTAACAAAAAAGTACAAAAAAGGTATTTTCAACCGACTTCCAAAAAGGAGGAGGTTCTCAATACGGCGCGTATCTTTTTTTCTTAAATTAACCCTGTATAGAGTTGCCACTTGAGCTCACGAAAGACTAGATTAGGAACTACAATTTATAGCAGGATAGCAAAGTTATATCAGTGCGGACGCAGCTTATATTATTATTTATTGAGTAACTGCATAAGGAATGTCGAACTTCTTTTACATTACTGAAACACGTTCTAAATAAGACTTATAAGTTATAACATTATAAAATAAAAACAACTTTAGCTTGAATTGACTGTGGCATACGTATTTCAAACTTAATCTAAAATTGTTAGTCATTTTATTTGAGATAGGTATACAGGCTGTACAACATTTTCCTATTTTGTGACGTATTCGTATATATGTGATATTCTTATAAAATACTTATATTGCATAAGCCGCAAGCGCGAAAAGATAACAATTTGGCACTATTGCACGCTCATCAAAATTTTGCAATCAGGCTGCGTTTCCACAGAAGAGGAGCGGAACAGATGTGTAGACAAATCAGCCCCCCCGATTGTGTAAGAATTGTCGATCAAATCGTCTAAGTTCGGCGTCAAAGTAAAACAAACCATAACATTATCAATTTAGAGCTCAATTTCGCGTTCTCATTCTTATACGTTTAAGTATGTACGATACCATAAACGTATGAGAATGGATGCACGAAATTAAGCTCTAATTAGTTAAGGTTTATTTCACTTTGACGCCGAATTTTGACGATTGGATCGGGAATTCTTACATAAATAATCGGGGGGCAGGTTATTGTTAGACAACATGATAATGGGGTATTTGACAACTACACTAGCGGCACGCTATGATGGCCGGTTTGACACATTACAATAGTGATGTGGAATGTCAATTTATTCTCGAACAAAAAACAATTAAGTTTTGTTTTTGTACCTGATTAAATAGGTTTAATAAAACAAAAATGTATATGTTTATTTAATTTATTTGAACGAACTGAATATTTGAACGAAAATGAATATACATACTTTATATGCACACAAGAAACATATGAATACAAAAGATACCAAAAAAGGTGCCACAAAAGGCCATAATTAATCAGATTCGTCCATACTACTATTTTCACTGTCGTCACTGCTATCATCACATACATTAATAATTATATGTTCGTTTTCTATAATATTATCTATTTTCACATCTCTTTCATAATCTTCCCTTATTAATTTAACAGTTCTATTCACAACCTTTTCCCAGTCTCCTTTAGTCACATGTTCACAAGCTTCTTCTAATAATTTTAGCATTTTTTTTGTGGTAAATGGGGGTTCTGTATTGTGTCTTGCAGCATATCCCTTAATTTGAGCCCACACCAACTCAATCGCATTATACTCACAATGGTAAGGCGGTAACCGTATAACTCTGTGCCCATGTTCTAATGCTATTTCGTCAATGACGTATCGGATCTTGGTTGGTTTGTTTTCTTTTAAAAGACGTACTAATTCCGCTTTTAACATATTCATGTTTGCATCTACGCCATTTTTACGAAGCCATGCGACGATATCAGCTTTCTTTTGGGATTGGGCAGGTGGCTTGTCAATTTGCATCGAGTGGTATGGGGCGTTGTCCATAATTATAATAGATGGTTCAGGGAGGCTACACAACATTGAGGTAAACCATTCAGTAAACTTTTCTCCATTCATGTCTTCATGATAGTCTCCAGTGGTTTTTGACGCAAAAGCCATGAGAGAACCTTCGACAAACCCGTTGATGGTTCCGGCGTGACAAATTATAAGTCGCGATCCTTTTCCTACAGGAACTTTGGAAGTAGATGCTGCTGTGTCATCGTTCCAAGAACGGCCTACAGTATGGTTAGCATTAAGCCATGTTTCATCCAAGAACACAACATTTTGCCAATTTTTGATTTCTTTCACTTGCCGTAAAAAAGTATACCTTGCCATCGCTATATCAAATCTTTCCATCAATATTTTGCGTTTGTTACATTTTTTGTATCGAAATCCAATGGTCTTCAAAATCTTCGTTAAAGAACTTTCCCCACCGAAGAATAATCCAGCTTCCTTCAGTGAATGCACCAACTTTTTTCTTGTTGGATACTCCTTCTGTAAATAGTAGCCGTAAACATGTCTTCGGATAGCATCGGCATCAAAGCTATCGATGCCTACGACTGGTTTTGCTCGTTTTCTTTTTTGGTGTGTGAAGTTTATTTTCTTCTGTGCCAGTCTCGCCATATTTTTTTTTAGTTATCCGTCTAACAGTTCGTTGTCCAATATTAAGCGCATCAGCTACGCGTTCAACCACTGACGTTATAGGTAAAATTGGCCCTCCATTTTGAGCTTCACGATCGAAATAGTTACGAAGGCGTATTACGAACTCACGTGTCTGACTATTTAGAACAGTTCTCTGCGTACGTTCGGTCATATCGACGAAATCCACAACAAAGGGCTTGAACAGAGTCCAAATTAACGAGCAAGGGTCAACAGTAATGCAGTATCAATATTTGAAATCCAAAGCCAGGTCAAAACTATATCACAATCGCATTGCACTGACAGTTTATACTTTTCGAAGCAACGTCAATTCGAAACTGCTTTGTTTTGCATTGAGCATTGACGCGAGTTTGCCGGAGGTAGTAGTTGTGCTAGCCAGCGATCCTATGTGACGATCGTATTAGATTCCATTTTTAAAAATTTATTGATATTTTTTTGCGATTTCAGAGGTTTGTCCACATAGTGAAAATTGTTCATATTCACAAGTACATTCACCCCTTAAATGGTGCAAACTGATTTTTCTACACTTGTATACATTTAAGAAATCAATTTAATAAATAAATTTTGAGTCCTAAACCTAAAACTACATTCGATAAAATTTATGAATCTCTGCACATCACTATCGTCAATAAAGTAATACAATTATTTCCTTCAAAGTCGTTATCAATTAATACGGAACTTCATGAGAAACTACATTCGATAAAATTTATGAATCTCTGCACATCACTATCGTCAATAAAGTAATACAATTATTTCCTTCAAAGTCGTTATCAATTAATACGGAACTTCATGAGCGGACAAACGTCAAACCGGCCATCATAGCGTGCCGCTAGTTTAGTCACATCAGGAACTTTTTTTCAAACGTCAAAACGCTTGCTTAATATGGGATTTGTATGAAATATTGAATAGTGCCCGACATCAAAGTGCGACGCACTTTTTTACTTTAATCGATGGTTTAAAATAGTTATTCAACATAAAACTAACAGGGGACGTGGATATGACGATTTTTGGGAGATCATCTATTTAATAATCACTAAAAAAATATTTATTTGAATAGTTGTCAAATACCCAACTTTATCAGGTTACTTTTTATTAGTCTGATTGATCAAGCGCACACGTCTGCGCTCAGCTTCAGTCAAACACATCCTTCGCGTAATATTCCGTAATAGGCCTATTACACTGCACTTTTCACATGGACCCTTTCACTTGAATCAGTGTAGTGTAATAAGAATTAGGTAAAAAGGGTCCCTATATTGATCCTTATTGCTGTGTAATAAGCGATGCTCTAGCTTGCGGCCACACCCACCCTTACCACAGGGCCCTGTGGAAAGTGCAGTGTAATAGGCCTATAAGCTAACGGTTTAGATCCGCTCGGCGAGTTTGTCTGTGATGTTGGCGGCCCTGGAGCGAGCATGTTGCATGATGTCTACAGTGAAGTCGTCTACAGTCGTGTATCTACACTTTTGGAAGCTGAACAGGTCCGCTATGAAGCCTACTATCTCCGCTTGGAAGGTTTCGCAGACGTCCCTAAGCCGCTCCCTGGGGCCGAGGAAGCCCCACACTAACACGGGGAGCAGGTGCTCCGATATCGAGTAGAAATGCGCCATGAACCCCTCTGGGTATTTCAGATACCGCCGCTTGGCCTTTATGACCGACCACACTGCTGTCGTTAATGCCTAGAATATAATATTCAGATATTACTATAGGTTCAGGTTCTCCTCATTGTATAAGAACGCTCTTGAGTAATAAATTCCCTAACTACCTATCGTAGGAAATCAATTTCGGAACTTAAACACAGACAAGATTGTCAGTGAGGTGCAAACTATTGTATGACCAGTCAATCACCAATTAGATTGGACGGATCCCACTATTTCCATGGAAATTGTAGGGCTAGTTTTTTTTTTCAAATTAAGTATATATCCCAGTGACAACAATAAACTGCAAATGGGAAAAAATCTCGGGTACTACAGTACACATTGAGTAAAATATTATTAAATAAGGACCACAGATGGATAATTCTCTCGCGTCGTATTCCTAGATGCTGAAGATCGTGACCCCATTTCCATTAATCAAGTAATGGTAGGTGTTGGGGATAATAATCCGCATTCGACTCGACTAAGAGTATTTAAACTCTAACGTTTTTGTAACGATTATTATCAGATGTTATAGGCCTATCACACTAAACTTTCTCACTTACCCTGAATCAGTGAGGTGTAATAAAATTTAGGGAGAAAAGGTCCCTGAATAGGGACATGGGGTCGTCCCGGTCCGCCGCGCTCTGCCGACCGGGCAATGTAATAACACTGATGGGCCTATTACACTACACTTTTTCAAGGGACCCTTCCACCTGAATCAGTGTAGTGTAATAAGATTTATAGTAGGGGAGCCCAAGAGGGGATTTTTGGATTTACTCCAGCGTGGCAGATTAATATAAAGGGGGTTTCTTTGGACCCTAGAGTACCTTCATCATATATGAGCCTTGTATATTGGTGGGTCTGTTTAGGACAGCAGATCAGAATATCAGATAAATAAAATCGATCATCAGAAACACTCGAGTGCGTCAGATTAAGGTAGAGTGAGTTAAATACATGCTGAAAAGTGTAAATTCAAATAATCTGACGATTTGAGCGAGACCTAAAAGAGTTGGAAAGTTACAAACTTAAAAAACTCCCTTTAGGTCTCGCTCGAATCGTCAGAGTGCAGTGTAATAGGCCCATTAAGGTGGTTAGGGAACTCAGTCATCGCGCGACGCGACCAGGGTAGAGTAGTGTTTCTCATGTTCGCGCGAGCATTTTGATGTTAATTTAGTTTACTTGTACTCTAGGTTCTCGCTCATACCGAGTTAGGCTCCGATAGTTGTGCAAGTGTGATAGCGACGCCAAAATTATCGGCCACGCCCACTCTTGCCTAAAGGCCTTTGATAAAGTGTAGTGTAATAGGCCCATTAGTGATAATAACCGGGACCAACGGCTCAACGTGCTCTCCGAGGCACGGAGGATAGGAAAAGATTGATAATTGAGGGGTAGCTATATAGTACTCACGCTCTCCTTGAACCCGTCGGAGAGCCAGCGGTTGCGCACGACGGCGAGCACGGAGGCGGGCGGCGTGGCGAGGTCCTCGAACGCGTCCAGCAGGATGTAGTCCAGCACCGCAGACAGTAAGGGGCAGCTATACAGTACTCACGCTCTCCTTGAACCCGTCGGAGAGCCAGCGGTTGCGCACGACGGCGAGCACGGAGGCGGGCGGCGTGGCGAGGTCCTCGAACGCGTCCAGCAGGATGTAGTCCAGCACCGCAGACAGTAAGGGGCAGCTATACAGTACTCACGCTCTCCTTGAACCCGTCGGAGAGCCAGCGGTTGCGCACGACGGCGAGCACGGAGGCGGGCGGCGTGGCGAGGTCCTCGAACGCGTCCAGCAGGATGTAGTCCAGCACCGCAGACAGTAAGGGGCAGCTATACAGTACTCACGCTCTCCTTGAACCCGTCGGAGAGCCAGCGGTTGCGCACGACGGCGAGCACGGAGGCGGGCGGCGTGGCGAGGTCCTCGAACGCGTCCAGCAGGATGTAGTCCAGCACCGCAGACAGTAAGGGGCAGCTATACAGTACTCACGCTCTCCTTGAACCCGTCGGAGAGCCAGCGGTTGCGCACGACGGCGAGCACGGAGGCGGGCGGCGTGGCGAGGTCCTCGAACGCGTCCAGCAGGATGTAGTCCAGCACCGCAGACAGTAAGGGGCAGCTATACAGTACTCACGCTCTCCTTGAACCCGTCGGAGAGCCAGCGGTTGCGCACGACGGCGAGCACGGAGGCGGGCGGCGTGGCGAGGTCCTCGAACGCGTCCAGCAGGATGTAGTCCAGCACCGCAGACAGTAAGGGGCAGCTATACAGTACTCACGCTCTCCTTGAACCCGTCGGAGAGCCAGCGGTTGCGCACGACGGCGAGCACGGAGGCGGGCGGCGTGGCGAGGTCCTCGAACGCGTCCAGCAGGATGTAGTCCAGCACCGCAGACAGTAAGGGGCAGCTATACAGTACTCACGCTCTCCTTGAACCCGTCGGAGAGCCAGCGGTTGCGCACGACGGCGAGCACGGAGGCGGGCGGCGTGGCGAGGTCCTCGAACGCGTCCAGCAGGATGTAGTCCAGCACCACGTCGTAGAAAGATACCACCTGCAACAACACTTGCCGAATACTACCGCAACGCCTTACCACGGTATAACTTGACAATACTTTCTGCCAGCAACGCTAGATTATCTGAAGTGATTATGACTACCCACATACTTTACGGAATTCCGAACCAGTGGTAGATTCACTTGACGATTCAAAAGTACTTGTAAATGTTTATTTGAATAAAAAATTATTTGAATTTTGAATACAGTCCCACAAACTTATCTGACCTGGCGGCCAAAATTGGAGCTAATTTGAATGCCTGTTAAATTGTTTTTATTTTTCATAGATACTAGCGACGCTGTCACCGGCTCAGATAAATTTGTCGGAATAAAAGACAATAAGCAATTTAAAGTATAGGATGACTGCTCAAGCTATTGCATAATTTTCTGTTTCTGCTAAAATCCGTAATGTTTTCAGCAAGGAATCAATAACGCAAAGTTAGAATGCATCATCACTTCCCATCAGATGAGATCGCAGTCAAAGGCTAACTTGTAGTTGATAAAATAAAAAATAGTTTCAAAATCTCACCTTAACGCCTTTACTTTTTAATTCAGCCTCGATGGCTGACCAGTTGGCCGGATCGTTCGTCCATGATACCATTTCTTCGTATGCAACTAAAAATTCTTTTGGTTCCTGGAAAATAAAACAAAATTTTATTGCAATTTTACAATCATGAAAGAAAATTACGTACTTGGATGCATTTTCATAGATCTTTCACAAGGACACAAAGAATGCATTTGCCTCATAGAGGTAGGATCTTACTGACAAAGGTCTAAGCCATTTTTCTGTTATTTATGTGATACCTACCGAATATACCATGGCTCTCGTAGATGCAGCTGAGCTTAAATGGCATAATTTGTACTTTGATTACTCGGGATGGGGCCGCACTGTACTGTGCCTTAACTAATAATAGGACACCGGGACATGGTGGTCAAAGCCGGTTGGACCACTGACCCGCTACAGTACCAACTCGATGCGGGGAGTTCTGCAGCGAGCGATATCAACGCGAACTCACTTTGTCCGCGAACAGCAAGAGGTCGGTGAGCACTTGCCGGCCCGCGTCCACGAACCAGGCTCGCACACTCGCGTCCTGCAACGCGTGCTGGAAGCCGAGCCGCAGGCAGTGCAGCTTGCACAGGAACTCCGTGTCCGAGCCGCACTGCACCACCTCGGTGCGGAGAGTTCTGCGGCGTGCGATATAACTCACTTTGTCCGCGAATAGCAAGAGGTCGGTGAGCACTTGCCGGCCCGCGTCCACGAACCAGGCTCGCACACTCGCGTCCTGCAACGCGTGCTGGAAGCCGAGCCGCAGGCAGTGCAGCTTGCACAGGAACTCCGTGTCCGAGCCGCACTGCACCACCTCGGTGCGGAGAGTTCTGCGGCGTGCGATATAACTCACTTTGTCCGCGAATAGCAAGAGGTCGGTGAGCACTTGCCGGCCCGCGTCCACGAACCAGGCGCGCACACTCGCGTCCTGCAACGCGTGCTGGAAGCCGAGCCGCAGGCAGTGCAGCTTGCACAGGAACTCCGTGTCCGAGCCGCACTGCACCACCTCGGTGCGGAGAGTTCTGCGGCGTGCGATATAACTCACTCTGTCCGCGAACAGCAAGAGGTCGGTGAGCACTTGCCAGCCCGCGTCCACGAACCAGGCTCGCAGACTTGCGTCCTGCAACGCGTGCTGGAAGCCGAGCCGCAGGCAGTGCAGCTTGCACAGGAACTCCATGTCCGAGCCGCACTGCACCACCTCGGTGCGGAGAGTTCTGCGGCGTGCGATATAACTCACTTTGTCCGCGAATAGCAAGAGGTCGGTGAGCACTTGCCGGCCCGCGTCCACGAACCAGGCTCGCACACTCGCGTCCTGCAACGCGTGCTGGAAGCCGAGCCGCAGGCAGTGCAGCTTGCACAGGAACTCCGTGTCCGAGCCGCACTGCACCACCTCGGTGCGGAGAGTTCTGCGGCGTGCGATATAACTCACTTTGTCCGCGAACAGCAAGAGGTCGGTGAGCACTTGCCGGCCCGCGTCCACGAACCAGGCTCGCACACTTGCGTCCTGCAACGCGTGCTGGAAGCCGAGCCGCAGGCAGTGCAGCTTGCACAGGAACTCCGTGTCCGAGCCGCACTGCACTACCTCGGTGCGGAGAGTTCTGCGGCGTGCGATACAAGGGTGGCATGAAGGTGTGAACACATCATTGCTCCTTTCCGGAATTCTGATGTGTACGCATCTTCATAAAAAATAAGCATTTTCAATAGACATGCAAATCTGAGCTGACAAAATGTGATTCCACTCTGATTCCTATATTTGAGAGAACACGTTTTGAATGATATAGGCGCAATGTTTCTGGAAATCGGCATATAAACGGGATATAAGTAACAAAACTTTGAATTTTTGGTCTTACCTGTAAGGAATTCCTATTTCTAGCTGTTTGACCGCCGTTTGGTACAATTCTAAATTTTCTAATTCAGCAACAGATTCCGTTAGATCGTCAAACTCTCTGAGATCTGCTACCTGCAACAGATCAATTACGTACCCCATAAGTATATAATCCGTGAAACAAAATGATAGACAACAATTGCTTTCGAAGATCTACGATTCCTCTACTCGGTTTCAATTGTTCGATTGTGCGTCGAGAGATTGCTGATGTAACTTACTACGTTATGTCAAAAAATTCCACAGATGTCATCCCTGCTCCAGTCCACAGGACTAAAACCTCTTCCTCAGCAGCGCTAGCGGCTGCTATTCGTAATTGCTTCTTGAAAAAAGTTCTATACCCCCCTACAGCAATGAGACTAGGCACACTGTCACAGACCTGATCCTCAGCGGATGCGAAGGACTCGGCGCTGGAGTGTTGCTCCTTGCGCGTGTGTTCGGACGCGGTGTGAGAGGACAGCAGCACAGGACTAATACCTCTTCCTCAGCAACGCTAGCGGCCGCTATTCATAATTACTTCTTGAAAAAAAGTTCTACACAACCCTACAGCAATGAGACTAGGCACACTGCCACAGACCTGATCCTCAGCAGATGCGAAGGACTCGGCGCTGGAGTGTTGCTCCTTGCGCGTGTGCTCGGACGCGGTGTGAGAGGACAGCAGCCGCGTGCGGCGCCCCACCGAGCCGTCCGCCGCACCCGCACCGCCGCCGCTCTCCGACCGGAACAGCACCGACCGCTGGTCCAGGAACAGCAACTCGCAACGTTCCTGTCGCACACACCCGTGCCTTTCATTACCTTCATCACTTCAACTTGTGAAGTAGCTACTAGATGCTAGACAAATACCCTTCTAGTTCTCAATGAATGCCACCTCACACGATCCTCACTGAAGATTCATTGGTTTTCCAGTGAGCTTATAAAAGTTTATTTGATTAAAACTATAAATTAAGGTGAGAAAGGATTCCTCTGTCTTTCCTATCGAGCCCATTCCTACCAAAATCCTTGTATCGTATCATAGATCCATCGTGTTGACGCCCAGTCGTCCCACGCAACACTAAGCTGATAATTTGGTACCTGTCTCGCTTCGCCGTCATGCCATTTAATCCACTCATTGCGCATATACCTACGCAGTTTCTACTGCTCAATGCTGCTGATGGTTAGGCTTTACCAGAAATATTGGTTCTTCTACAGAAGTTAACACCTAGTGCAGATTGGTGAGAGACAAAATTTTGATAAAGACAAATCCAAATTGACTGAAATTAAAACGCCGTGTCCATTTAAGAACAAAAAATAAATTAATTTAGGATTTTCCTCAATCCTCACGTAACTTAAGACATTAAACCGGAGGTTATATTATACCTGTAACAGGTACGCGTTCTGCAGTAGATCCTGTATCTCGCGACAAAACTCCGCCTCTTCGGGCGAGGTGAGCGCAAGCGTACCGCTCACCCCGCCCCGGGCGCCCATGGAGAACGCGGCCAGCGCGTCTTCCCAGTAGTTGATACTCGTTTCCAACGCCTCCATACCTAGGATTAACAGTTTAATTAATAAAAGTGGCTCAACTCGCGTTCAGATTTGGCTCAGTGTATAATCTTTCAATTAGATATTTTTTTTTAAGATTCGGAATTATAAGGGGCTTCAATTCATATAGGTACTTCAAGCCATGTTGCGAATGTTCGTATCCGCATCCGCAAATGCGGAGCTTCCGCATAGACTTGGACATCTGCATCCGCAATAATCAATGCGGATGTTCATGCGGATGCGGATGTAATACAAGTTGCGACAAGAAAGAAATTAGGCGGGGCCGGTGAATGGCGCATGCCGTTCGCACGTGACAATGACCAATGGGAGCGAAAAAATTGGTGACAAGATTGGCGTTTGTTGTGGTGCATCATTTGTTTCTTGTAAATAAATCATGATGTGTTTGTTTGCGCTGTGGAATACTTATCGTATAGATAGATATTTTGAGTGTTATCGTCACACAGTGATCATTGCATGTAAATAATTGTTTATCGGGAATCTTTATATTAGTCTAAGCTCAGCTTAAAAATGTTAATAATTACTTTATCATTGCTTTAATTCTTCATTCATATACTATATATAATAATATATAGTATACATTTTAAACATCCCATCACTTTTAAACATCAAAGATGTGAGCCTTTAAAAATCCGCAACCGTATTCACATCCGCGGATGTGAAAAAATCGCCATCCGCAACATATCTACTTCACTTAGCCTTTCTTCATTATTAGCGTTCCGGTATGATTCAGTGTATAAACCGACTAGATTAAAAGGCATAATTATGGATTTAACCGCAGTATAACTGCCGTACCCACACAGGGGCTAACCTGCTACCATATTAGACTGCATCATCATTGATAGCAGTCAACTTGGCAAGGACTAATTTATATTAGTAGAATAAAAAATGCATGGGCCGACATAATTATATACACTCCATGAAGAAAATAACGATAACCAGTAAGGAAAATAATGCTGCCAACATATTACTTATAGTAATATTAACTAGCTGTTGCCCTTGACTTCGTCCGCGTGGAATGTTTTTTTTTAATTCTCATAGGAACTTTTTTATTTTCCGGGATAAAAAGAATCCTTTAATATTTTGAGGGTTTCATTTATTATGAGGCTGTGATAACATCAGCTTGTTTTATTGGTACCTTACCTACCTGCGTCTTCACGTCCTATCATGGTGATCACGTCCTATCATGGTGAAATTAATAAAAAAAGTTATTTTTTCAATATTTTGTAGTTTCATTTATTTATAAAATAATTTTATACCTAGTTATATCTATTACTAAAATATTAGGTACTTAATTAAAAAATAATTTGTGCAAAGTACCTACTACTTAGTATCTTTTCAGTATTGATGTTTTTGTAACCATAGCCCATACCTGCCTACTATAGGAACAAAGGAAAATATACATAGAACTTAGCTAATATACTTACATATTTACATAAACAAAATATCATGTCAAGCAAAATGTTGAAAAAGGTTACTACAATCAATTTGTTAAGTAATCAATGGTCAGTCCTTTCCTATCAGGACATAAGCTATCTATTGAGTTTTTTGTGAATTCAGCTGTTTGATAGACATTATTATGGTTTCTATCTTGCATTGGTAGACAATATTTTATGTTGATCATAGTCATTCCAAATCAGCAAAGATTCACTTGATGATTCAAAATGCAAAGTGAAAATACTTAAATTATTAAGTTTATAGTATTTTTTTTAAAGTAAGCCTACTATCGAGAGTGTAACACAATATGTCCCTTCTGTCCGTAAACTTTAATAGGCGTAAGTTAGCCTTTAAGTATCATTATCATTTATGTTCAATATGTGTAAGATTTCTGCAAAATTATTGATAGTAAAGAATTTATAAAATCAATCTTCTTAAAGAATATTAAATACTTCTTTCCTCTTTTTTTGTAATTTAATTGTCACCGTACAATTGCAAAAACTGTCAGATTGCAATCTAACGCTTTTTATCTCGATAGATTGTAAACTGTCGACACATTGTGAATGGTTCAATGGTCTGAGTGTAAATTTTTGAAATATTCATTGTATTTACGTTTTCTTGTCTCGCTCTTGCAGGTTAGGTCAGGGGTTCGACATAAATAATCGGGTTAATATACCTAACAGATTACAATCTACCGAAAAATAATGCGTTATATTGTAATCGACAGTTTACAATCTCGCTAGATAGATTACAATCTAACTCGCGAAATAGTAAACTGTCGAAAGATTGTGAACCGTTCAATGTTCTGAGTGTAAATTTTTGAAATATTTACGTTTCTTGTCTGTTTCATGTAGGTTAGGTTAGGATTCGACATAAATAACCAGGTAGGGCACTTAGGTCCTATCTGATTAATATACCTAACAGATTACAATCTACCGAAAAATAATGCGTTAAATTGTAATCTTTCGACACTTTGCGATTTCGCGAGTTAGATTATAATCTAACGATTTTTGCAATCTTACAGTGACATATACATCCCTAATCTGAAGATCCATTCAATACATCAACAGTCTGTCGAGACATTTTCAGAACATGACATGACAGATTATACATCCCGATCGATATGATCGGCAGTGGCGTGCACAGGTTTTCAAGCTAGGGTGGGCATTAGTTAGTCACAATACCTATTTACTAGCCGTTTCGACGAAATATGAGCATTGACGTATTTCCATTTGGGTAAGCGGTGCTTTTATGCCTCTATGAAGTGCACGCCACTGGTGATGGGGATGTACAACCTGTCATGTCAAGATATTTTGTGAATGTATTGGACAATAATTATAGAAATATGACATCTTTCATTGCATTCTCTTGTTCTGGTTCTGTGGATAAAGCGGTGCTTTTATGCCTCTATGAAGTGCACGCCACTGGTGATCGGGATGTACAACCTGTCATGTCAAGATATTCTGTGAATGTATTGGACAATAATTATAGAAATATGACATCTTTCATTGCATTCTCTTGTTCTGGTTCTGTGGATAAAGCGGTGCTTTTATGCCTCTATGAAGTGCACGCCACTGGTGATCGGGATGTACAACCTGTCATGTCAAGATATTCTGTGAATGTATTGGACAATAATTATAGAAATATGACATCTTTCATTGCATTCTCTTGTTCTGGTTCTGTGGATAAAGCGGTGCTTTTATGCCTCTATGAAGTGCACGCCACTGGTGATCGGGATGTACAACCTGTCATGTCAAGATATTCTGTGAATGTATTGGACAATAATTATAGAAATATGACATCTTTCATTGCATTCTCTTGTTCTGGCTCCGAGGATAAGTGATTGACAGAGTTCTTCTGCTGTGAGCTGGTGTTGATTTCCTGTAGGGTGCCCGCAATGGACGTCAAAGCGTCCGCTATTCGCTCGTCTACTGTGTTCCGCCTCTCCTCCTGGTCTCGCATGGTGTTAGCGATCACTTCGAGGGCATATGCCATGCGTTCCTCGGCTGCTATCCTGCGGTCTTCCAAATCTAAGGCCCATTGCGGTGGAGGTGGTGAGCTCGGTCTGCTAGAATTCGCTTTGGAGTTCATATATTCTGGAAACGGGATTATGTTTGTTAGAAATAAATATGGTGATTACGTGTTTGAAATGAAATGACAAATAGTAGATTATACACCAAGGGGATAAAGCACTGTTTTATGTCACGGGCGCTACATAGAATCCTGAACGTAACGAAGGACTCCAAATTTAACTCCCGAGCGCAGCGAGGGTGTTATAAGTTAATTCCCGACCAAAGGGAGGGAATTAAGATTGAGTCCTGAGTGCAGTGAGGGATTCAAGCGCCCAAGAAAAAAACTGCTTTATCCCGGTGGTGTATACTCTACTTTATACTTCTACCATAACAGTAAAACAAACTGTAACGGTTAGATATTTATTGCAAATCATAGTAAGTAGGATACATAGATCTAGTAAATAATAAAAAGAAAAGACAAATTAAACTTTTTATTTCCAACTTTTTGCTTTTCATGCTGCCAGTGTTTATGCAGAGGTACACATACTCCTTGGTTTAAAAACTTTTATGTCAAATGGTACGATCGTTTGGTCGACCAGTCTGGAGCCTAGACTCTGTTGTGCATATTTACAGTATGGGGTTGGTCAACTAGTTGGGCGATCGATCGACTAGAGTATGATTAAAACAGTAGTAAAGGTATGGTAGAAGTATAAAACTCTTTATTGTGCATCAAAGACATGAGACATACATTTAAACACATCATACTAATATTATAATTTTTTGACGACCTCCGTGGCACAGTGTGTAGCGCTGTTGTCTTAACGTGCGGAGGTCCCGGGTTCGATCCCCGGCAGGGACAATTTGGGAATTTATAATTCCTGAATTTTCCCTGGTCTGGCCTGGTGGGAAGGCTTCGGCCGTGGCTAGTTACCACCCTACCGGCAAAGACGTGCCGCCAAGCGATTTAGCGATCCGGTACGATGCCGCGTAGAAACCGAATATGGGTATGGGTTTAATATAACTGCCATGCCCCTAACAGGTTAGCCCGCTCCCATCTTAGACTGCATCATCACTTACCATCAGGTGAGATGGCAGTCAAGGGCTAACTTGTAGTGGATAAAAAAAAATGCGAAAGTGTGTTTTTTGGTTAGTTTTTCCTTAAATCACGCCGCAACGGAGGAACGGATCGACGTGATTTTTGGCATGGGTATAGTTGAGCATAGGCTAAGAAAATTAAAGAGTTCGCGGGAATAAAAAAACTTAAACCACGCGGACGAAGTCGCGGGCATCAGCTAGTTAACTTGATAAATTGGTACAATTGGCTATCGATTGGATATCGCTTTGGAGCTATCTCTACCAGGCAATCACATTTCACATTGCACTTGGAGATGTGATCCTCCAGCTTAGCTGTGCACTGATTAGTTAACTAATCAGATTTTTGAAATGATGTGATACTTTTTGTCATAATCTAATTGGTCTGCTAAACACATCACAGCTGAGCAATCATCAAATCCAGTGACAACCTCCTGGCACAGGCATAAGTTCGATCCATTTCTAAATCGGCCTCTAGTCGGGTCTCGTGGGAGGCTTCGGTTGTGCCTAGTTACGGCAATAACATACTAATTAGCATTCCGGTACGATGCCGTGTAGTAACCGATTACGGTTAAAATAACTGTCATACCCATACTCAGTTAACCATCTAGGTGAGACCATAGTTAAGGGGTAACCATAATTTTAAAAGTGCAGGCGTCCATCAATCGCTCATTTCATAGTTTAGATGTTTCGTAGATGCCTCAGGCGCCTTATGACTAGTCTCAGTCAGTCCGGGACTAATCACACCTCAATTAGCTCGAATCAGTTTTTGTTATAAGAAGTTTTTTTTCACATTTTCTATGGAGATTAAGTTAATAATTAGTCCCTAAAACTTAAGTTGCTAAAATGATAAAACAGTCCGCACCTGCAGTTAATTTCCTATTCTTCAAATCTTGTATTTCTTTCAGATGGACCTGCACAGGGAAGGTTTCCGGTTGGACACACGTAACCTCTTGCATGGGTTCCTGCCCCTCTTCATGTTCCTGGTCTGAACCCGAATCCCTTTCTTTAATATACTCCACAACAGGTATTGGTCTCACTGTTCTTGTCTGATTCAGCCGTAACACTCGCACTTCAATCTCGTCGAGGGGAAGAAATCTGTGCAGGTCTTTTGGAGTTTCCGTTTTGATCTTGTGTACATTTTCAGCTTTCTTGCTGCACCTATGTCGCCACGTGAACCAGTACTGGAAATATATATGATATTTGTCAGTTTTTTATAATATATTTCGATATGTAGATGTGACATCTGCAACTTTGTCCATCTGACTCTTTAATTTTTTGAAATAAAATGTAGCCTATGTGTTAATTATATATATAAGCCATCTCCATTCCAAATTTCAGCATCAACCTGTTTTTTTAAAATCTAGGAAGACGTAGTTTGTACTTGTTTTCAGTTTATAGAAGTCATTTGTTAGTATTCCATGTAGGATACAGTCTTATGGTTTGTCTTGACTAAAGTTTTACTTAAAGCAAAAGTAAAACATCAACCTGTTAAGGGTATGGCAGTTACATTAGACTCATATCCATTGGTTGGTTGGTATTGGTTTCCACACAGCATGTGCATCAGCAGCATACTGAAATGCTTCTTTGCCAATAGGATAGTAACTAGCCACTGCTGAAGCCTTTCACCAGACATTAAACTTAATATGTCTTATGTCTGTATTGAAACAATAACTATAAAAAGTGTATATAAGTAGTACGTGTGTTCATGTATATATGTTTGAACTATTTACGCAGCGCACACCACGGAAGCCTTCAGATGAGACGATTTTTTCTGTCTTTATTCACATTATTCTGATTTTTGTAGGGAACTCTAATTTTTTTTTAAATAAAATATAGCTTATGTTCCTTGCTGATAAAGTAGCTTCCTATAGGTGAAAGAATTTTTAAAATCAGTTGAGTAGTTTTGAGTATCCATTACAAACAAACAATCAAACAAATCTTAGTTTAATCAAATAATATTATTGTGTGGCTACAAAATGTCAAAAACATGACATAATGAAATTAGATTTATAGTTACCCTTTTCCACCCTTGGACAGGCTTCTTATCGCCTCCTTCAACAGAATTAAGTTTTCTGGTAAGTTTGATCCACTTCTCTTTCATGGCTACATTTTGCATCGGAGAGCTTAACGGGGTACCTTTGGCCATATCTATATTTTGCTCCAAGAAATCTATCATCACCTCTTGCTGTTTTTTGAGTATCTTTTTTGGAGGAGCCATCTAAAAATACAATTATCTACCCATTAACATTTGCACAGAGGAACTGCTAATGCGACAAATTATATGGAAAGAAAGTTATAACTCATATAAACTTATTATAACTTTTTTGTAAGTCAATCCTAATTTAGTGAGTGGGAGGGGGAAATTATGGGTGGAAGTAGTTCAGACTATAGAAAGAAAAAAATTAGTACTTAATTCATTTAAATATCAGAAATAATATGAATTAAGTGATTCTGAAATAATAAAAAAATATACTTATTAGCTACACGGATGGGGTTATAATAATACGACTGTATAACTACAAATTATTTAAAATAGATTTTACCAATTACCTTTACGTAAATAGGAAGACCGAATTACTACTAATTATATTAGGACACAAATCAATTGAATTGTTCTTGATGACTTAAGATTTGTTGTGTGATTAGAAATGAATAAAACTTACCGTACTTTCACCGAAAAACTTTTGTTTTAGCAAATTGATAAGATTATTTTCAACTTAAATCAAAACAAATAACGCGCGTTCATTTGACACAAGCAATTTCTTTAAAGGCAACGAAATAGTTCTATTGATGATAATTATTGTCATGTAATGGCGACCGCTGTCCGCTTCTTTCGGATTTTGATTGAGGTTATATAAAATGTCAAATCGACGCGTCGGTACTAGTAACTCCATCTTTAATCTTAGAAATGCCCAGATCCAATATAGATGGCGGTGTAAAATAAAATAAATTGATATAATTTAAAGTTGCAATCAATGGATGGAGACGTATATTAATTTACAATATAAACTTAACATGTATTTTAATGTTTTAATAATGAACATATATTTTCTTCTTTTAAATAATGTTATATATCTACCAATAAAATATTTTTTTTCAGCGCCATCTAGCATCAAGTAGCTAATATATTTTTAAGCCCCAATAGCTCAACGATACCCCGACAGACTTCGGCCTGTCGAGAAAACACCACAACACAAGCTCAACGACGTGACGACGACGTGGCAGTGGACTGAAACTGAAATCAAAAGGGTCGATGGTTCTAATCTCCCAACACATTGTTTTTAGTTTTTTTTTTACATGGTACAACATCATCTTGGGTTACAACTTGCAGCTACTATCATGTTTTCTTTTAAATTATGGAATCACATTTGGCTGGAAACAAATCTGCTGCATGCTGGCAAGAGAAATTGGAATCCAAGATTCAATCAAATTTTTTAATTCAAATAAAGTTTTAAGCCCTTATTAATAAATCGAAACCGTTCTCAAGTCACGATAATAAATCTTTTCTTAGGACTGGTCTTAAGTCTTAACAATAGATTAAGACCGAGACATAAGAGCCTGTTCTTATGTGATGTCGGCTTATTAATACGAGCCTTATACCTAACTAATTATGAAATGCTTTTGAATCGTCAAGTCAATCTATCTACTATTGGATCATCGGATAAGAATTATTTTCCCACAGGCGAGGCAACAAAACTTTTGTTATTTAATTTACTGATTAATTTATTTTGAAGCCTCATGAATATTTAAATAAAAAGTGCGACAATTATTCGCGCCACATGTTAATTTGATAGCGGAACGGAAGGTGGGGCAGTAAGTCGGTGTCCGCTTACTGCTAGCCGTAATTAATTCACCTACCCCGAATTTCCAACCACCACCTTTGTTTTTCTCCAGGAATCGCAGCGTAACAAAATCCACTTACCGGAAACTTTAATCAAGTATCACTTTCAGTGTGTTCGTCGTTATTAAAGTAAAATATACTTTACATCATAAAAATAAATAAACTGACATTATAAAATTATTACGTGTAATAGGTACATGGACGTTTTTATTACGTCCTATAACCTTACATACATATGCAACTAACAACAAAAAATAAATATGTAGTAGGTATACATATTTATTTTTATTTATTTTTATTTATTTGGGGCCAATTAATCCAAAAAGGGCGAAATTCCTGTAAAGTTTAAATATTTACATCGTCGATTAATAGTATTTAGGTACCTATGCAGAAAACGCTGGTTCTTTGCAGTGTCGTGGTCTAAATATTCTGCCCAACCAGTTGGATTTAATTCTTTGAAAGCTCTTGAATTCAGGAAACTTATCAAATTATTTCGGTTCAATTAGGAAGTTTAAAATTAACGGCGTAATAATACCCGTACGTCCGTACTCGAGCGGGGAAGACGTGCCGCGCGTCGGCACAATACAGTATGGCACTGTAGTCTGTACAATCCAATCTACGGCAACGAGACTCGCAACTCGCGACCGATCCGCACTCGCCTCTCTCGCAGTCGCCACTTCGCCAGTCTATAGGAGGCTCTGCAGTGCAGCGGTGTCCTATCAAGTACGCTCGCTACCATACTCAGCCGATTTCACTTTGATACATCGATACGCCTGTGGGATTATTTCCAACGTTCTTCATCCAGTGCTTCAACGTTTTCAGTGAATGTGAATCTCGCTCGGAAGCGAATTTTGTGACTTTTTGAGGCCTTCTCAATTCAAGCCGCGCTTTAGACGCCGGTCTTTTCCGACAACAGGTAAGAACAAAAAAAAACGTACCTATACATAAATATTAAATGGATTCTCTTTTGCGAAAATCAGATCGAATACAATGGTGTTTGATAAACCGTGCTTCGTTCATCTTGCAATGCTGAAATTCTCTTGTATCTTGAAAGGAAGCAAGTAAGTAGCTAAATGATATTTACGTCTGAGGTAGGTATATCTGCGTGTAATTTTACATACCTACGCCAAGACATTCTTGATAAAAACACGTTTACTTCGGCGATAACGTTCTTCAGTTCTTGGCAAAGCCATGCGTATTTTTTCATGACAGTTGATAATTATAGGCACTGAAATTATCATTTTCAGTTATGGAACTTCTAGTTTTATTATAATTTATAAGTTGGAAGCACGCAAACGTGAAATATTGCTGTCTGTTACTCGTAGCCTACAGTTTAAAAATACAGACCTCCTAACACGTTTCTTGTAAACCGGTTCATACACGCTGTTTAGCCGCCAAGACTTATGCAATGCACTAACCCTCAGCGATCCAGCTATGAGCTCATCCGGTCACAGAAGATACCGCTTCTTTTATATTATTTACCTAAGCCATTTTCCTCTTCTAAACTGGTTTCTTGGTTGTGCCTCTTTAGGTATAAAATAAAATCGGAACTGCCTTTCGCAAATGTTTGAAATCTTGAATGATTGAAAATTGAAATGATTTTAATGTTCCTCTTCGTGCAAAAAAAAAATTGTACATTCTATCTAGCATTGTCGTGTGCAAAAGTTTTAACTTTACCTTTATAAAAATTATATATATATATGAGTGGTAGAAAATTAAACAAAATGGATATAAGTGCATCTGCTCTCTTGATTTAGATGCCTGTGAAATCGATGAAGTGAAAATAAAGAACTAAAATATTACTACAATTCGTCGTCATCCACCATTAGACATCCACAGCAGATATAGGTCTCTTGTAGGGTCCACCATAAGCCACGGTTTTGCGTCGCCTGGATCCAGCGACTCCCTGCGACTCGCTTGATGTCGCTTGATATTGTATTACAATTTACAATTCACACCGTTTTAAATATTTACTGAATACTGATAAATAAAATATACCTGGTCACAATAAGCACAAACATACGGATTATAAGAATAATATTGTTTACTTTGTTAAAATTCCCTGAAGCGTTACCGAATCAGAATCGCCGAATGCGCAAATCGAAACATCTGCTAACAAAAAAACTTTAGGATATTGCATTGTCAGCGACAGCTGCGTTCTATCCACGTGCCTTTACAAATTATTCCCGATAATCACGTACGACTACCGCAGATCGATACCTATTCATTGGACAATATTATAGCTTTAAAATAAATTAATCGACCTTACTTCTCATGACATACATTCAGAAATATTTTTATGAATCATTTCTATAACTAATATACATTTTGTTAATTCCGTTTCCCGTTCTTCTCGTCATTCAAGCCTTTTTATGGTCTAAGGTTAATTTAATTTAAATCGTTACGCTGTCGGCGATGGATACTACTCGGCACGCAATCCAACAATCAAGATTGTGTTGTTTGATGGGAACAAAAAAGACAGTGCCAGGCTTAAAACGAAGAGGTTCGTAGGTAGAATTGGCCAGCCAAGTCACCCCGCCACCGACCACTTGGCGGCGTAGTATTGATCTGCAAACCCACATTGCACACGTCATATGGACTAGGTTTACTTCCAGAACCAACATATTATTAATATGTTGTTTACCATGTCATCAGACTTCACGTGGGTAGGCGTAGTAATGATAACTTCAACTCTTGTCCGCTTGTT
Organism: Erebia palarica; assembly: GCA_964035005.1. NCBI lineage: Eukaryota > Metazoa > Arthropoda > Insecta > Lepidoptera > Nymphalidae > Erebia > Erebia palarica. The sequence goes on along the minus strand of OZ035985.1, from coordinate 33,343,308 downwards.
TATTTCTAGGTCAGCTATTAGCTGCCGACGTGTATGATTGTTGGTACCTATATAGAAAGTCTGCAACAAGTTGCTACTCAATGTTGGTGTTTTATTTAGTAACTGGATGTTACCAAATAAGAAACTACTCGCAATTACCTACCATACATCAAAAAGCAATCAAACAGCTACCGTTGGCGGTCGGGTCGGTCACTTGACGTCTATTTCCTTTTCTTTGATTAGCTAATTCCGCCAATGTCTGTGTATGGAAGCCAATAATTAGATAACAACGCAAGTTTGTTAACCTTAATATCTAGCTATAAAAAATAATCACGTTATTCTATTACCACGTGTATTCACGTACGGGCTAAATATTTTATAATGTCACTAATTTAATAACTAACTTGGCCTACTTGGAGAGCTGCTACAGCAAGGAAAGCATTTCCGCGAGGCAATAAGCGGCCTTGTCGGTTGGAAAATTGCGCCAATTTCCAGGGAGCGCCTTCGCTTAAATTTAATTAAACTTGAACGGAAAATCCAGTCAAAATGTTCCAAATAAATAACAACAGTCGCAGGATACAATTTGTGCCATTTCTGCGAAAGACTAAAGAATGTAATTTTCTGTATTACATTATCTTCCTCCGTATTATTTTATCATTGTATTGGTTAAAATATCGCGTTGTTCTAAATCCGTTCATAATAAAGTTCTAAGGACTAACATTTGAGCAAGTCGAAAAATATTTACGCAAATATGTGGGTCTTGCAATTTCCATGAAAACAAGGCCTCGTCCCTCGGGTGGGAACAAATTGAGGAAAGCTTTTTGTAATTCACCTTATACTGTGTCCACTGGGTGTCATAACCACGGTTTTCGATTTTTTTATGACCAAAGGGCTGGTAGAAGTGCTAAAAGTGACAAATTGGGTGGGTGTAATCGCCGTAAATAATTGTGGGGGACATGTTGATGTAACAATCGGCAAGGTCGCGGCGCTAACGAAGGGATTCGGGTCTAGGGTTGTAGTTTGATAAGGGACTCTGAATGTTGAGCGATTCTGGTATTCGTATGCAGGCCGCGGCGGTGTGGCGAGCACGATCGATACGCGCCCGCGCGACGAGGTATCCGACAACTCGGGAGCTTCCCATCCACCATTATCTACAAATACGTTACCGAGTTAAATCAGACCAATAATGATGACATACATTACACAATATAAAGAATCTATTGAGGACTTTTTATTAATTAAAAAGATAGTCCGTATATTGTTTATCATGAGCCAGTGGTCACGACATTATGATATGCCAATGTTGCATAATAAGATGCCGAGCAAATGCATTGTCCATGCCACAAGCTATCAATAAGTGTATTAATATCTGTAAGTATTATTGATTAATTCTAGTCTTAAGTGATTGAACGGATGTTACGAGGGAGCAGTAAGTAAGATGATTTATGGGTTCCAACGCTCACGATGATATCATCACTGTCGTTGACCGAGAAAGAAAAAAAAAGCAGTTTACACGTTACACAAGCAAATAACTACTGAGCAAGAAACGCGTCGGCCGGTGACCGCGTGGCCCTGATCTTGGCGAAAAAAACTAATTTAATCCATTTTATATACCTTCAGCATATCCAAAGACTTGATTACATAATAATGTCCGTAAAGATTGGTTGGTACTGGTAGTCATCAGTCGGAATAAGTATTCGTACCTTTTTATATTATCATACTTATAAATAAATATACAATATACAGCAGCAAGAACCAGACCGTTCACTGTTCGTGAATCGTGACAACTCTAATACTAAGCAATTACCAATATAAAACCTTGTGATCTACGTAACATATTCCGTGAAAAAAGTCAGAAGGAGACAACGCTCAAATGCAAATTATAAACCGAAAGACTAAACAATATTAATCAAAAAGATAAAAGTAAAATCAGTTCCAATGAAAAAGAAATCGAGCGACTGTCTGTATATTAGATAGTGTTCAATATTCCCTCCTCAGCGAGGAAAATAGAGAAAACTAACTGTTTACTAATAGCTTAATGCACTTTCAATGTGGCTCTCCGATGGACGAGTAAGCAAGGGGAACTTCTAAACTAGGGAACTGCAAACGAGCACCAATTTCGCGCACTTATGTTTCATCACACATATATATATTCATTGCACGTCTCATAACTTTGCCTTTACATATTAAGTACTTTGAACCGTTTCAATTTATTTTATCCACATATTAGCCATTATAGTACTTGTTAATCGTAATTTGTATATTATCTGTTTATTTTTCAAAATATGATGAGTTTCTCGTCGACTCAAAAACTTATTTTAATCAAAAACAATCGGTGGTAAAATATTTGTATTTAGTAAACCTATGTAATATAACTCCAACACATCAATTCCATTCAAGAATGTAGTTGCTTTTGAATGTGGTCTGTATGTAGGACCTAGGTATTCCTTTGTCATATAGCCGAAAACTATTTTGAATTTTGAATACCTTGCAGGGACACAAAACTTTTAACCGTCATCGGTATGTAACGTGTTCTAAAACTAATCAGTCGAGAAATAAAATGATCACAATAGATCCCTGCGTGGGTACCTACTACCTACCTGGATGCCGTCTTTTATATTTTTTTTTATGTTGCCCGGCCATTGCTCCCCATAACAGAACGACCCTTGGCCTAACAATGATTGGATAGAGGGGAACGATATGCAGCTGCTCTTTTCTTTTGAGACACCAAATTCTTTTCTCCAAGTTGAGGTTACTAGATTGCGAAATGTTAATTAGATTTATTTAACTGCAGGACTTCCTAATTTACTGCTGTAAAAATCAAATTAGTAATTTTACGAAGCCAAACATTGAACTTGTGCAACGAAGCAGTAAGTATAATAATCTTATTAAGACCAAAATCCGTATCCGTATGATATATTATTAACATAAAAGACATCAGTGCATTTTCAAAAGACCAGTTGATGAAAGTTTAGATCAAGATTGTAGGCGCCAAGAACGACGTATAAAGAGACGTGTGATTTCCCCTGATAAAAATAAACTAATTGGAATCACATCTAGTACATATATAAAAACTGGATTAGCAGTAGCTGCGAGTATTGCTTTCGGTTCCATATCGGTGGGTGAGTTGTTTTTACTGGCTGTCAGATTTCCGCGAATTACATTCTGCAAGAGAGGTGGTTTGAGTTCATGGCCATTGGAACAATCGATTGGCGTGATTCTGCGAGCTTTTGCCTCCGTGAATATGAGACCTATTGTTTTCAGCCTTGAAACAATTTAAGACCGCATTATTCTCAGATAGAATAAAAATGAAACAATTTTGGGAAAATTACGAATCACATTATACCATCTAAAAAAAACAAAAATCTATGTTTCAAATATGACTCTTGTGGATTTGTTTAACAGCTAAACCAAGTATGTTATGTTACCTTATCACAAAGTATGTTGCAAATTGCGATCCGTGCAAGAATCAAGTCGCCTTACGCAACAAACATTTGTTATAGTATAGTTAAATTGCAACATCCATTGACGATGAAAGAAAGGTGTTAGTAAACCATCTGGACTGGATAATGTACCTACACATAACGTAGCTCGGTGAAATTAATTAAGCGCTCACACTTAACGTACAAGCGCTTCATCACGATAAATGCGAGGAAATTAAATGAACACGCGCAGACGCTTCTTGGTGTACTATTCTTATTAGAATAATTGAGTGAGTTTTGAGTATGATAGACTAGGAACAGAAACGTCGCATTTTAGTCTTTAATACTCGAATAAATTAACTGTGAAGCAGGTTTGTTAGGGTGTTCGCAATATGCGCACGCATTCGACCGAACACCTTAATTAACACAGGTGGACGTAGCAGGTGTTTAACGATCAACGCCAGAATATAAAACCACTTGTGCCTCCAAACTTCCATAGTCAGTTACGCCCCGATACAAATATTGTCGGCGCGTGCGCAACCACGTGTACACGACCGTTCAACCGTTTAACTTAGCTAATTTTTATGATAACAATTCATGTCTAACTGCTGTAGACGCCGAATGTAGCACTTACGAGTAGCAAGGGCTTGATAAACCTGTTTAATGTATAGTAATTGTAATTTTCTGATGTATCAAATCAACTGTGTATCTAAACAACCACAGCGTGTAGCCATTGTAGTTGTGATTACAATAGCTGCAGTTGTCACGAAATATGGATACAAAAGGACCCGCACCATGGCCACTCATAGTACCGGCTATAATTTAATATCCGCCCTTGAACTAATCCCATTTCCTCAATAATCTACCTAGGCTATTAAAATAGCCAAAAGACTAGTGGTTTTTGTAGGCTCAGTCAAAATAAAAGCCCTGCAATCTTAAAAACTCTATAAAAGTTCATCTACAAAAGTCATACAAAAGTAGATAATGCCCGCAACTTCGTCCTCGTTCTTAAAGTTTTTTTCCGGGATAAAGAGAAGCATATTAAGTCCTTTGCCGGGATACAACCTATATCTATGCCAAATTTCATCAAAATCTATTGAAAAGATGAGCCGTTAAAGCGTAGCATACAGGTAGACAGACACAGACGAACAGACAGACAAGCACGCTTTCGAATATTAATATGGATATATTAATATGGATATAGAGATGAAACATTGTCAGGTACTTATTCTTCGATGTGAAACTAATGAACAGTTTTAATAATGTATTCAAAGACCTTTTTGCATTGATACTACTTCTATATTGTAATAGTAGTAATAGTACTTCTATAAAGCAATATTAAGTTACATAAATGTTAATTTGAAAGCTCATCATCACTGGCTAGATAGAAGGAAAGAGACCCCGCGGACGAAGCCCGAGACGTTGGTCTGACCAAATAAAAGAAGCGGTCGACACTCCGCGGGCTGATTACATAACTCGCGACAGGCTTGCGACAGGCGTAAATCTCGCGATCGTTGCTGTCAAACGGCACTTTTGTATTACGTATCAGCGGCTACAGAGCAGACAGCAGTCGAGCTCTAGTTCACCCTCTAGCGGACAATCTATGAACTAAAAACTGCATTCGTGTACTTGTCGTAACAGCAAATTGGTATTATCTAAGCTTCCTTGACAGCAATACGACAGCGACAGCCGAGCAAAATGAAACGTCAAACAGCAACAACCTCTGCACCTGTTGCAAAGTGATTGTTGGGTAATTTTCGAGTGCGTTTACTGTGGTTTTTTAAATATGTAGGTACATAAACTCAAGCAATTTGAATAATATCTACCTAAAAAACCAACATCTTTGAATGTAAGATAGTTTCACACACGGTAGATGGCACGCGTAGAAAGGTTAAATATTTTTAAAAAAGGCAAAATATTTATAATATTAATAGAGAGTAGATAGTACATAATAGTTTAGCCATAACAATGTACTCTGTGGTTTAGCCTATGATCAGTCGAACACTTCACTCTTTAAATTCAACCACAGAGGAACATACTCAAGGAACGTACCAAAGATGACTATAAAAGGTATGGATAAAGCTGCTTATTTTGTTTTCATCTATTGCTGTCCTGTCGCGAGTGGCGCTAGTATCGATAGCAAAAGTGCATGAAAAGTGCATTCTGGAACAGGCGAGCAATAGACGTGCGATCGGCTTGCGTAATACGAATTCTAGTGACATTTTGCGACCGATCGCGTAGTGTTTGCTGTCGCATTGCTACTGCTGTCGCTACTGCAACATTTTACGTAATCAGCCTGCCGGTCTGCAGTGCTTTTCGCACGGCCTCCAATAGAGAGAGATGGCGAAACATCATAAAGGCTGTGATATCGAGGGAACCACGATCCTCAAAGTTGAGGAAGCGATGCGAGAAGAAGAAGAATATGTTAATTTAAACCTGAGCAATTAAGTGAAAGCCTGAACCTAGTGCGATATTAGGATACGAGAATGCAATGCATGCGCGAGCGCAGATTGTATCGAGCCTTTTACGCAGAGATCGGCCTAGTCTCATGTAAAAGGTATTGAGTGCACCTAGTAGTATAGTTTTCTTAGACTTCCGTTACAAATCATGCAAGGGAATAATCGTTTGGTAGGTATACGTTACCGGTAGCTTTTTTCTCAATTAATATTTGACTCATCGTCTTATAAATAAAAATTAATGGCTGCGCGTTCATAACCTATGCGTTCACCCATCCTTGATGCGATTAAGTTGGCAATTGCGTGAAATTATCTGATATAGTACGATCAATGTAAATAAAGGATGGCGCGATAAAGTATTAAGTAACGCATGCCAGACATTAGCTGTGCGTTATGGGCGTAATAAAGTAACGTTGCGAACGGCAAGATAAACTGACGACAAAAAAAAACAACGTAGAGATCAAACTCAAGCTATCTAGGCTAAGCTACAAAAAACAAGCATTTTTCATCTATACTGCTTAATATAATAAATGCGAAAGTTTGGATGAATGGATGGATGTTTGTTACTCAATCACGCCAGAACAGCTGAACGCTACTGCGGACTACGGCTACGGCTGGACTGGGTGAAATTTGGCACATAAACAATTATAGTCTGGAAATTGGAATAACACACTGGCTACTTTTATGCCGGAAAATTAAGGAGTTCCCGCGGGAACCAAAAAACCTCAATCCATGTGGAGAAAGTCACGGGCATGAGCTAGTTTTTGAATATTTTCATATAATTTAAGGCTTAGTCTTTGCACAAGAATACCTATGCTCTTCAAGGTAGTAAATTCAATAAAGCTTAATGAAATAGACCAAGGTCGGTCTATCTCCTGAAGGTTGCTGCCAAGGACTCGCCCGGGCCGCAGCGAACAAGCTTCCCTTTTCCCGTTTAATCTTTTGTTCCTCTATTTAAAGCGGCTTGACGCTTGTCTATTTTTACTGAGCTTTCTTTTAAATCTGTTACTTTTAAACCGATTATCCTAACTATTATTATAAACGCGAATGTGAGATTTTTATATGAAATTTGGTACTGACAGGTTATGTGATGTGACCCGGAGAAGAACAAAGATCTAGTAACATTATTTATAATTAATAAATCGAAATATGAAATTATAAAAAAAAATTGATGATTTTAGCTAAACTAGAATCCAGTTCTATAAAAAGATAGGTTAGTACCTAGTAGTAGTAGTAGTAGTAGTTCAACAAATATGCAATCATAATAAAGCAAGTGTTTGCAGAATGTATGGGTAATGGTGAATGGTTATTATAATGATACAATTACAACACAATTTATCCATGAAGGTACAATACAAGTTCCGGAAGCCATTGCAATTCATGGTGATCCACTTCCTGTAGAGTGTATACCCTTTTAGCGGTCTCACCGTTTGTTAACGGTAGTTCATAGTTTTTAATTACACCAATAATCATAATGACACTTTGTTACATACAAATTGTAGTTTAAATTTTTTGTTGGCGATAGCACCTGAGAGGCAGAAAGTAACAATAGTAACTCTCTTTTTCAGAAATCAAGTTTTAATGAGAGATCCAGTCCTTATTAGAAACTTAGTAACACAACAAACGAAGGTAACCGACCTGTGTTGAAAGTTTTAAACTCTAACAATAACCTAAACGAAGAAATCGTTTCCGTTAACCCGCGAAGATTAAATAACTTTATTAGCCAAAACAATGGTGAACCGTGAAACACAAAACTCAAAACAAACAACCCGAGAGGCGAGAACCTTCCATTTGAAGTGCACAAAGGAATATTACTAGACGAGTATTGAAGCGGACAATGCGTCGGTAACGGGACAACGCACTAATTGTGAAACGAGTACCAAGCTCTTCCGTTACCCGCTGCGCTGTCGAGCTATAGCACTCTCCCGGGAACTGACATGCCACTATTAAAACGTCTCGAATAACGCCAACTACTCACATAATGGCCCATGATACCACCTTTTACCAGTCCCGCTATTATTTCCTAGCCCATTTATCATAAACAGCCTCAAAGCATATTACTCGGATACTCTAAAAAGCGCTTAAGTTACTTTTTATAATTACATCATCAAACATAGCAGAATTTTCAAAGTAATTTGGCTCGTTTGCTTAAAAAAAAAGAATTTCATCCCAGTCAGAAATAAATTCTTCATCTAGTGAACATTTAAGCGGTATAGCCTTTTATAAATTGCGGCGGAGAAAACGTTTTGTAAACCCCGCTTGGCGGCTCGTTGAAGCTGACAAAAGCCCAGTTTGTGGTTAAAAAGCACGATTTTCCTCTGGAATTTAACACCGAACATAGAGCTAACGGTTTTCAATTTTGATCGAACTCCGTTATGAAGGTAATAGATTATTGTATTAGATATTGTTTGTATTAGATAATATCAAGTGTTTAATTTAAGGGCTTGATTTTTGATCTATTAGAAAGAAATTATCATCTAATGAAATTCAAAGTTAATCGTTTATGGAAGTCGGAATATAGTTCTGTAATAACAAAAGAGAATAATTGTAACAGGAGCGCAACAATAAAAGGTATGTAACTATGCTATAAACGTGTCAAGATTACAAATGTATGAACTTATGATATATTCTAACCACGATTCGGAGACATCGCACGTAAAGTTTTATATTGGTCAGTTGTTAGGAATACCGTAGTGCAATTAAATCTATGTAGTTTAAAACTACACAAAATCTGTTGGAATTGTATACTATGATAGCAATTAACCATAAACAAGCAGTCAAAATAAATTTCATTTTAGTGACAACAATATGTGGGATCAAGATAATTAAAACAGTGTTCATTCACATTTTAAGCGGAAATGTAACGCATAATTTATGTTAACTTTCGTAAGCTCATCCTTAAGATTTATACTTACACAGAGTGCGGTGGTTGTAAAGAGTAAATACAGAGAAATAACTATTCCTCGCTAGTGTAGCAACATCTTCACGAGACGTGTTGAGTTTAACAAGCTCTCGACTCGCACGTCGCTACCGCAAGAGTCGTACGCGCGCTCAGACTTGAGCAAAGTACCCTTTACTTCCACCAGACGAGCACAAACATTGTGTACCGCCGCAGCCTCAGGTGCGGAATCAAAAAGTTTACCGTAATAAGAAAAGTCTGGAAGAAAACTTTCTCAAGCAAAAAACCTTATCCATCTTAGTCACGTTTTGTATCCGCACTTTAAATTTGCGGACTGTATAATAATTAAGCTTTATGTTTTTCGTTAAGTGGATCCACATAATACATATTTAGAAGCGTTTGTTTAAATCACTTTAAGAGCAATCTATTACTTGTTTTTTTTTTCAATATTAGTAGCATTTAGAACCATTTTATTGTAGTAAAATTTATTAGCTCCAATATTTTTTCAAGTACAAAGGGAAATGATTAAACTATTTGTAAATAAAATTGATCATAAACCGCTGTTCTTGAGTTCAAGAGGCCGTTTGGTGATTGGTGATCCACGTCTACCGCAATAAACTCAGCATCTTTATTTAAATTACCGCTAATAATATCACACCGTAAAGGCTACTGTAAGAACTAAACGTATTTAGTTTAGATTTTAATATAGTTACGGTTACTGAATACAGTCGAAAAATTGCAGCTTCTTGTTGCACCTATAAAATTGCATGTATAGCTGTAAGGATATCTCTGAGAGACATATGTAATTACAATGATATTATTTCGGAATATCATATAACGAATGCACTTCGAGTGTGACTCCCGTTAGCGCATGCTCCACCAGTCAACCATTTCTTATTACGTACGTTATTATCTTATACGTAAGTTATGACACGCTCGTAATCTGTTACATTTTTCTAAGAAATATTTTTTTTTTTTTAATTTATGCGACCTAAAAATTCTGATTTAATTTTTATAAATGTCGAGGTTAACTAGAACATAAGTCGCCAAGTATTTCGTGTAGTCAATCGACGCAATAGTCCTACCTTGAATGGTAAAATAATTGCAAGGAATTAATCGCTTAGATAATTAAACACGTGTGTTCTCACCGATAATAATTTATCAACAGTAATTGCACATAAACATATATAGCGAAAAACGTATTGCAACAAAAGTTATAATTTAAGTATGTTTATCAGATCTTATGCATATATGTTTACAACTAAATTCGTTGTTGTCTATCATAATTCTAAAGGTATCTTTTATCTATGTATGTTTTTATCTGCCCATTGATTTGTAGTTGATAGAAATCAATTACAATTTACAATCTATAAATAGTGTAAAAGATTAATCATTATTCTTATATCGTTCTATATCTGTTTCGGCTTTGATGTTGTTCATAAAGTCAATGGATTGAGCACTAAATCAAAACATTTCTACATAGAGTAACCATAAGAGCTTTAATATTCTGTGCATACCATTTATTATGCCGCTAGGGTGAATGCAAAGCTTTCCAATCATGCCATTATTGTGGCATTCATTAATGAATAAATATGCGGCATTGTACGGTGTATCTTTATCGAAGTTATGTGCTAATCGTTATAATATTACTACTTAAGATTTTCTAGTACCTGTTAAGTATCATACAAATAATTGAAGACGTAAGTAAACTTATACCTACACATTCATTTGTAACTAACGTAACCGAGAGCTAAGCGTCGTTCATCTTAGTCTCATCGGCACACTGATTTGCAGTTTCAGTTTAGGTCTGCGAATATATTGAGAATTGAAGATGCGGTGGTGACCGATGAGTCACAATGAGCCTCGGTCATTGACCCGCTTTCACGACTTGAGCCGTTATCGTACAATTGCTTGTACCGCATTTTTGCAACCAGGCCCAAAATTGGTAGACGCTACATATTTCATGTGAATTCTCTTGAATAACGTTACGAGATACCTGTTCAACTCATATAATATAACCAATAACGAGTAGTAGACTGGCAGTAGTACGTAATTTGATTATCCCACTTTCAATTAAGAGACAGGGGAATCTTAGTATTGATTCATTCATGCTACGGTTGACTCACGTAAGCAGAAAGTGACGTCATTAAAACTTTTAAGAGATTGTAGTGGCTGGATGACTAGTCCTGTACCCTTTGCTGTAATAGGAATGAGTCATGAGATCAAAATAAACCGTTTGTTAAATTTTCTAAATTAATTCCCCATTTTTTCGCTTTCTAAGGCTTTATTTCACGATGGGTTTTTAACTGTTGAAGTTTTTGAAAAGTAGTCAGTTACGTAACCCTAACGTATCATTTATCAATAACCAATAGCGGCGTTCCATGGAACGATGTAAATTTTTCTATAATTTAATTTTAGTTTTATTAAATCATATTTGCAAGATTTTAGTAAGAGCAGCGCGTACCACTCAGCTAAATCATTAACAGAGACGTAGTACCTATACATATAAACTTTATCAACTAACGCAACCGCATTTGTGATTCGACGTCTCCCCTTATCCTGAATTCCAGACCTACTTAGCGTCATAGTCTTTAAAGCTTCAATATTATTACTTTATTCAATGTGTTCGTAGCAGTATTAACAGCTCTGCACCGGCTGACGGCAACTCTAACAACTTAGTAAGTTAATTAGTGAGATATTGCGGTGTTTATTAGAGCAGTTTGTTTGGGTAAAGTTAGGCGACAGTAATTATCGCTGACTTTGAAAGGGGTCTGCATAATGTGTTAGGGCCTCCAATGGCTTTCTAAAGTTATTACGCTTATATAGGACTAATGAAATTAATCAGTAATTAATAATTACTGTGGAAGTTGATTAAATATATAGGTACTTAAATATTACACAATTTGTGAATTTAGCTCTTGAAATTTTAAAGATATTAGATAACCAAATTTCAATATTACGTAACAGGATATAATAATAACAGCAGTTAAGTGTCTACGTAGAAGATAATATAGATATCAACTTATCAGATATAATCACGACAAAACCGTATGCCATAATAGTAAAATTATGGCAATAAGCACAGAATTAGAGAGCTCAGATAAAATCAAACATGCCAGTCGAACCCGGAAGTTTCAAGACTACGCATTTCCATTTTGAAACGATCCCAAGACCCGGCTTGGTAATAAATACGTAATGTACCCTGGTATCGATTGCAGGGCAAGAAGGGGTGATTTTATTACCCAGCAGGTATGACATCAGCAAAAGTTAAACTTTGCTCTTGACATAAATTCCAAAAAGAGGGGAAAGGATCCTACAAATTACCATAATGTTCTCACTACGTTGCGGACACAAAATAATATGCTCCAATATGACATTTTACTGTGTACTATTTGCTGTTAATAATATTTTTGGGTCATGCACGACTGAAATAGACACTTTTTTGCAAACAGGAGCATTGCAGAAATTACCAAAAATTTTTTTGGAGTTTTGTTTGTTGAATGATTTCTTCGGTTTCCTTAGGAAGTCAAAAAAATTTAAAGAGTTATTAATGTGTTGCTATGCGTTGCAAAATTGTATAACATGTAGAAGTAAATAATTTTCTAATTGAATTTAGTCGAGACTCGAGAATAAACTAATGAACATCTAAAAGACCCCCTTTGGACTGGTTAGGCGAAATCAGAGGGAACTACGAGTCTGAATAAATAAAATGCAATTAAAAGTGAGGGAGTAGCCACACAATCACACCCTCATCACGAGAGACTCTTTGAAATAGTGACGAAATCCTACAGTTGTTACACAATATAGGGGAGATGAGATTATACATTTTTCTTTGTACACAAAAAAGAACAATAATTTACGTTAGAAAAGATACCTAACACATTTATAATTGTGAATAAAGTGAATTCTGAAACATCATAAATTGCAGGTGATTACGATGGATTTTAATGAAATAATGGTAGAGTTTTGAGGATTGGCAGCAAATTAACATTAAATACTTCCGTTTGGTACGCAGCCTCCAAGCAAAACGGAAAACCACGTGCAGGGAGTTGCCATAGCAACACAAGAACTACGTCGTTTACCTACATCCCCTGCGTTTTCAACAATTTTCAGTACCACAATTCACACAATTTTAATGTTATTCAGTTTTCAGAAAACTTTTCTGAATTCCAATCCTTCGATTAATTAATAATTAACCATTCAAACCATGAGATTATAGCAGCCCATTTGGGATTTAGCGGTCGGAGGCTACTTTATCTTGTCCAAATGAAATCCGGTAATATAGAAGGTCGAATCGGGGAATAATACGCCACAGACAAAGGGCATTCGAGACAATATTTGGTTAGTATGAATAAGACCTAAAATACATGGCGTCTCTTCGGTTATTTGACCCCTGTCGGTGTGGGGTGTTGTGATCGGATTCCCCTATTGGAAATCCCTTTCCCTGATGTGCGCTTTCGTGGTTAACTAAGCAATTATTCAGGACAGTAATGCTAACCGCAAAATGTACATAAAACATTTGTTGCTTTAAGAGAAAAATTATTATGTACTACCAAAAGTAGCCTTATTTCATAATTGCTCACTGTGGCGTCATAGTCTGTGTCTGCTTTTATAATTATTCATTGTTTTGCAGATATAGTCTATGTCCCCACAATTGTCAAGTATCACTCTAGCTTGTCTCTGCTCTGGCTAATAATTATAATTGTTGAATGTCACTCTGGATATTAATTATTAAAGGAACTTTTCAAAGTAATGGGTTTTGATTGGACCGAGCCCTCCTTACCCATAAATGGTGACCCCGACGTGATATTGAAACGCGTTGAATAGTTCCATAATACGAACATCTGAGTGTTGGGTGCATCCCCCGTGTGCTTGCGTGCTGTTCCTGTGTGATGCCCGAGGCCTGTACCTACCATACTGCCTTGTGCGCAACTAACCGCCCGAGGCCTGTACCATACTGCCTTGTGCGCAACTAACCGCCCGAGGCCTGTACCATACTGCCTTGTGTGCAACTAACCGCCCGAGGCCTGTAGTACACTGCCTTGTTGCCGGTGCCTGTCTACAGGAGGTGATGGTTTCACCGCTTGTGTGTGTGTGTGCGCCAGGTTTGTGTTTAGAAAGTGTAGTTAGTTAGTGTGTACAGCGGGTAAAATAAATTTTAAGTGATTATATTTTTATGTTATTTTGTCAATATTAACATTTACTTACTAGTTTTTTTTTTTTCGTTGTATATTTGTATTTCTGTTCATTTAGCTTCTTAGTTTAACTTATATTCGTAATATGGCTGAGGAACAACTACACAATAGAATTAAGGAACTGCAAAAACAATTAACTGATTTACAGTCTTTACCAGCTACCGCTACAGTGAATGGCATAGCTGTTAAGCTTCCCACGTTTTGGCAGGACAAACCTGTCATTTGGTTTGCTCAGGCTGAAGCGCAGTTTGAAATAGCAGGGATCAAACAGGATTCAACTAGGTATGGCTATGTCTTATCCATGCTGGATGCGAGGATGGCTGAGGAGGTTGAGGATGTAATTGCGAATCCTCCAGCTGAAAATAAATATGATCATTTAAAGCGAGAGCTCATTGCTCGATTCTCTGCTTCAAAAGAGCAGCGAGTAAGAAAACTTTTAAGCGAAGTACAGCTGGGGGACCGTAAACCCTCTGCATTTCTCAGGCACCTGCGTTCCCTTGCAGGTTCAAACTGCAGCGATGAGGGTATTATAAGGGAACTGTGGATGAGGAGGTTGCCTCAAGAAGTGCAAAGAATTTTAATGGCACAATGCGATTTGCCACTAGAGAAAATTGCTGAAATTGCAGACGCAATCGTTGAGGCACCCTCATCATCCAGCCAGCCCAGCTCCGTTAACGCAGCTTCTTCAGCAACCACGGAGCTGCAAATGCTAAAGAAACAGATGGACGAGCTCATGAAAAGAATGGACGAGTTATGCAGTCGGCCTAGGTCGAGGTCAAAGTCGAGGTCGAGCCAACGACAGAGGTCGGGTTCCCGCTCTGGTCCGCGGATGTGCTGGTACCACAAAAGGTTTGCTAGCAAAGCAAGCCGGTGTATCAGTCCATGTTCATGGACCCCAGATTCGGGAAACGGGACAAGCAATCAGTAGTGGCGACTGCTGATTGCGATCCTGTCTCACGCCGGTTGTTTATTACAGATGCTCAGACAAATATCAAATACTTGATAGATACAGGCTCTGACCTCTGCTGTTTTCCATTAAGGATGCTTAAGGGCCCGGCCACACTGACGAACTTTGATGTGCGAGCAGCAAATGGTACCCCTATAAATACCTATGGGACCATTTGCCTGCATTTAAATCTGGGCTTGCGCAGGGACTTTAAATGGAACTTTGTTGTGGCAGATGTGGGCATGCCGATTATCGGCGCTGACTTTCTTGCTCACTATCATCTTTTACCAGATTGCCGCGTTGGCAAACTGATAGATGCTACTACAAATATTTCCACCAAAGCCACTATTGCAGAGATTGCCCAGCCCAGCGTTAAGACTGTCATTTCAGGAAGTTCACCTTATTTGGAAGTACTTAAGGAATTTCCTGATATAACACGTCCACCAGGCATGCATAGGGAAATTAAGCACAGCACTGTGCATCATATTTTGACATCCGAAGGTCCACCCGTAGCATGCCGTCCGCGTAGGCTTGCAGGCCAGAAGTTGCAGATTGCAAAGAAAGAATTTGAAGAGATGGTTAGTTGCGGCACGGCGTGCCCTTCTACTAGCCCATGGTCCTCGCCACTACACTTGGCCAAGAAAGGTCAGGATGGCTGGCGGCCGTGCGGCGACTACCGCGCTTTAAACGCTCGTACCATCCCTGACCGATACCCCGTTCGTCATATTGGGGACTTTAGTCAGGATTTGGCTGGTTCCACGGTATTTAGCACCGTGGACCTAGTCAAGGCATACCAGCAAATTCCCGTTCATCAGGATGATATTCCTAAAACTGCCATTACCACGCCATTTGGGTTATTTGAGTTCCCCTTTATGACGTTCGGGCTTCGGAATGCGGGACAAACCTTTCAAAGATTCATAGATGAGGTTGTGCGAGGTCTCTCTTTTTGTTTCCCCTACGTGGACGACATTCTGGTGTTCTCCCGAACTCCTGAGGAGCACGTTGAACACCTGCGTATACTTTTCAAACGGCTATCACAATATGGAGTAGTTATTAACCCATCAAAATGTGTGTTTGGCTCTGACGAGGTGACATTTTTAGGCCATCGTATCTCCAAGGATGGAACTCGCCCGCCAACCGAGAGAATTGAAGCCCTGCGGATTTTTCCTTTACCGAAAACGGTTGAAGGCCTCCGCCGATTCCTTGGCATGGTAAACTTTTACCGCCGATTTCTCCCGAAGGCAGCTGAGTTACAAGCACCGCTCATTAATATTTTGGCGGATTCTAAACTCAAAGGCGCAAAACCCGTTCCTTGGACACCCGAAACAGAAGTGGCATTCCAAAAATGCAAAGATCATCTGGTTAACGTCACTCTTTTGGCTCATCCTGACAACACTGCGCCACTTGGGTTGTTTACTGACGCTTCTTCGTCTCATGTCGGTGCTTGTCTCCAACAGCGTAATGGAGATGATTGGCAGCCTCTTGCGTTTTTTAGTAAGAAGCTCACGGAACGGAAAGCGGCGTGGCCCGCTTACTATCGTGAGTTGCTCGCGGTCTACGAGGCTGTCCAACATTTTCGGCATGTTTTGGAGGCTCAGCATGTCACAATTTACACTGACCATAAGCCCCTGATCTATGCTTTCACTCAGAGACGCGAAAAGCTGCCTCCACCGCAGTTAAACCAACTTACATTTATCTCCCAATTCACCACAGACATTGTGCATGTAAAGGGAGCAGATAATGTAGTAGCCGACGCTATGTCGCGCGTGGAGGCAGTCCATTTGGAGGAGGATTTTGCTGCCCTCGCTAAAGAACAAGAGACCGATCTCGATTTACAGGAGGCTATCAAAAACTCCTCCCTTACGCTGGAGAAGGTGTTTATTCCTGGCACGGAACTGGCGGTTTTATGTGATGTGTCCACGGGCAAACCGCGGCCATTTTTGACCCCTTCATTCCGTCGAGCTTATTTTCAAAAGCTCCATAACCTCAGCCACCCAGGCGCGCGAGCTTCTGCGCGATTGGTAGCTGATCGCTTTGTCTGGCCAGGTATGCAAAAAGATTGTCGGAATTGGTCTCGTTTTTGCACTGCTTGCCAGCGAACCAAAATTAGCCGACATACGTCGTCCCCTATAGGCGATTTCGCCTGTCCTTCCAAGCGATTTCGCCATATCCATATCGATATCATTGGACCTCTCCCGCCCAGCAAGGGTTATCAATATTGCCTCACTGCCGTGGACCGATTTTCTCGGTGGCCTGAGGCCTGGCCAATGGTTGGCATAACTGCGGAGGAGGTTGCCGAAACCTTTTTCCGTGAATGGATCGCTCGTTTTGGCGTCCCTCAGCTCCTGACAACAGACCAGGGTAGACAATTTGAATCTAGCTTGTTTCAATCCCTCATGCAGCTTTGCTCTGTAAAACGCGTTCGTACCACGAGTTATCACCCGTGTGCAAACGGGTTAGTAGAACGGATGCATAGAACCCTTAAGGCTGCCCTGATGTGTCACCAAGACACGTGGACAAATGCTCTTCCGGTTGTCTTACTAGGGATGCGTGCAGCTTTAAAAGAAGACATGCAGGCTTCTGCCGCCGAAATGGTGTACGGGGAACCCCTGTGCCTACCTGGCGAATTTCTAGCACCAGCACCAAGAGATGATCTCAACGATGATCCTTCCAGGTTTATTACACAGCTGAGACAGTACATGACGCGTCTTCGCCCAACGCCGGTATCAAGGCACGGGCAGAGGTCATCTTTCGTTTTCAAAGATCTTCCAACATCCACCCACGTCTGGCTGAGGGACGACACTGTTCGACCTTCACTGAGGCCACCTTATAACGGTCCGTATAAGGTGGTTCGCAGGAGTGAGAAGACCTTCACTATTTTAATAGGTCTGAAAGAAGTCACGGTGAGTGTCGACCGCCTGAAACCAGCATATATCGACACCGAAATGTCTGAGGCAAAACCAGCTGACAAAAAGGTTCCAGATGTCAGTGAGGAACAGTTTCCAGCTGCCAGCTGCCATCCATTCACGACTCGGTCTGGTAGAACTGTAAAATTTAAAACTCCATTTAACATGTGATTTTTTTTTTTTTTTTGTTTACTATTAAGTACTTATGTAGTTTTATTTAGATTTAAAATTTTGTAATGTTTTACCAATTTTTTTTTTTTCACTCCGTAGGGGGGTGATGTGGCGTCATAGTCTGTGTCTGCTTTTATAATTATTCATTGTTTTGCAGATATAGTCTATGTCCCCACAATTGTCAAGTATCACTCTAGCTTGTCTCTGCTCTGGCTAATAATTATAATTGTTGAATGTCACTCTGGATATTAATTATTAAAGGAACTTTTCAAAGTAATGGGTTTTGATTGGACCGAGCCCTCCTTACCCATACTCACTGAAATCAGACATGTAGAGACCGATCTAATTTTCTTTGATAGATAAGTCTAATGTAAGTTGTAGGTATCTGCTCTGAGTTTCCAGGCTAATTCGTTTGATAGCGTAGTAATCTCTGTAACAAACAAGCTTTCTCAGAACTACAAATTTAAAGTTTTGATTTCAATGTGCTGAAGTCAAAAATAAGTCTCTCAAAAATGAAGCTCATTTCGTAATAGCGTTTTAGTTAATTAGACATTCGGCGTATATTTCAATTACTAAACTCGAGAAGTTGTGTACAAAGCCTGATATCAGGTTTCTTAAGTGTTCATTGTAACCAGTCACAATGGGTCCGCTCCGTTGCCGTGGTGAAGGCCAACCTACCGCTGCATAACGAGTGCATTATCACATTTGCTGATACAATGAGAAGCATTCTTGAAAATTATAAGGACTTACAAGACACGATTTTAACTTGCAAAATAGCGCAATTTTTAATTTTATATAATATTTTATTTATGTAATATTTTACTAGCTCCGGACTATGTGGCTATGGCGTTTATCCAGAGACCGCTTCAATGTTAAATCGACTAATTTTGCGGTAACTGAAGAAACTGTGGTCAGTTTCCATTGCATTAGATTTGATTAACCACAAACGTAGCTTTATCATAATAAGTTGGTCTCTTGTGAGTACTCAGTTTACAAATAGAAAAAATGCAGATGGAAGTAAGATAGCTGAATTGAAAATTTAAAAAAATAAAGACCAACCTTAATAAACGTATTCGCTGACTAAAATAGTCAAGAACGCACCATGACTAAACAAGCCCTAATTGCGTGTACTGTAAAGCCAAGTACAAAATCTAATTAGACATCTGCCTTGCAGCAGTCCCTATTAAAACTAATATTGCAATTTTACATAAGAAGTTAGCTACCGAGCCTACATTTAGCCATTTATTGATTGTGATCTTATTGTCTCTTTTGATTGTTTCAGATTTAGATTTACGATTATACAACAAACCTGGAATTATTATAGCGGGCCACTTTAAAGGTAAATGTTATTTGAAATTAAATAAATAATAAAGAGATTTAAAAAAAGCACAAACAGTATTTTAAAGAAACGGTATACTCGTAATAACAAAATATATTATTGAACAGGAATCCACTTAGCGAAGCGAGACGAACGCAAAAAACGACAAAATTGAAAATTCAATGGTATTCTTTGCTGTTGTCGTCAGTCGTCACCGATCTAAAAATAGTTCGTTTCCCTACCCGCGCGAGAGCGTGTGCCCACTGTAATCCTGTCAAGTTCCAGGATGGAATAAACAACTCACAGTATGATAAGTGCATTTGATATACGGTTTCTTACGTCAACGATATGAGTATTGCGTCTGCACTTTTTTTTTTTTGATTAACTTAAGCACTCGGTCGATAAATATTATAGAGCCAATATAATAATAATAAATGATACTCGTAGCTATTAAAATTCTCAACGGAAGGATACTAATAATAACTATATAACTGATAGGTTATCAGTTACCACTTACCAATGTTGGTGAAATTAAAAAGTAAAATGTTAAATATCAGATACAACAAGCCAGAATATAGATATAGTACGACAAAGTTATCTGACCCAGGGACAGTGTCGCTTAAATCTGTTAAAAATAAAACGAAAAGTAAACAAGAATAAAAAATGGTTCCAATTTTGGCCACTGGTTTTTTTTTGTCAGATAAGGTTGTGGGACTACGTACGAAAAAGTTGATGACAGAATCTTTGAGATTCCTTAATGATGCGATACGTATCTTCAAGGAGATAATGATCATGACAGAAATATTTGGGTAGTAAAATAATAGACTTGTGCAACTGGGCCTAGTGTCGCCAGTGTGTCAGTATGACATATCATAAGTGGCTCTATTATCGACAATCAGACGGAGCGACCTTGCAGCTTGTTGTCGCAAATCGTGGGGAGCCGCAGATTGTCATCCTCCATTCCGGCATCCGCCTTACGTGCATTTTTATTATGTAATCCTACTTGTACTTCTATCTCTTTACATAAAATTTTCGTAAAATAAACAACAAGGACGTACACTACGCTGCCTGTGCATAGGTAATAATGAAAAATTTAATAATGTTGAAACTTTACATTCAAATGAGATTTTAGAATAATTAAAAAAAATACATTTATTATCTCACCGACAACGATAGAAGTGTCTCACCTTTACATGTTGTAAAGGTCATCTGGCAATAAATAAAAATCGTTGGCCCGTGAATACGCTATCTGAATATTTTTTCTGGGACGCTATCCCGATTTTTTTATTGGCTAAAGCGATATTTTAATAATTATATTATAATGTGGTTTGAATAGTCACTGAATGACCCATTCTTATAATTGTTAAGGTCTAAGAATTCTATCTAGCTTGATACAAAATGAAATAATAACTGAATTTATTATTAATAAATATTAATGCTCGGTAGGGGGCAATTCTATATTTTTCAGATGGGTAATT
Organism: Erebia palarica; assembly: GCA_964035005.1. Classification (NCBI taxonomy): domain Eukaryota; kingdom Metazoa; phylum Arthropoda; class Insecta; order Lepidoptera; family Nymphalidae; genus Erebia; species Erebia palarica. The sequence goes on along the minus strand of OZ035985.1, from coordinate 33,322,538 downwards.
GCCATTAAATACTTAGTGGTAGTTTCGATTACACTAGACCCATACTAGATGCGTAACAGAGTTTTTCACCAAGATACTCAAAAGTAGATCAGTATAAAGATAAAAGTATATTTCTTAATTTATCTTGAGGAAAAATCGATAATATGGCTTTTTTTACATTCAGGTAAATTTTAAAATCTGAAACTTTTTGTAAATGATAGAACATTTGTAACATTGTTTTCTTTGTAGCCCGTACATAATAACACCACAGCGGGTTTTTTTATCTAAAAATCAGCCCCTGATTTTATTTGGCTATTCAATTGAATAACTTATTAACCTTTTGAGCAACTAATTAAACCTACAATAATATATGGTTTAACAGCGTGTGTAATAGAGCAAGACTAGCCTCACAGATAGTAATTAGTCCAGACGCCTGATTTATCGGTTGCCTTTGAAAGCACTATTGCCATTTATCTTTATCGAATTGCGGTCTTTGACACAATATCACCATTAAGAAGTGCATTTAACTTCAAAACTACATTGAGCATATAGCTCGTCTGTCCTTTTATAATGGTAATTTAAAAGTTGTGATTTCAATGATTCTTTGAAAGTCACCACTTTCAAACCTATCATCATTTCCACGCTCGCGTTTAATATGTTACCTAATCCCTATCCTATGTAATACCTATATAATATGCGAAAAACTAAAACACAAAATTGGCACCAATTTTTTTATTACTTACGGCTGGGATTGTTATCGTAACAAACCACCTACGGTTGGGATTGTTATCGTAAGAAACGACCTAACTGTTGTTATTATATAGCCCCGTGTTCTTCAGCTAGACTGGGAATTTGTTTATTAACTTGATGAATAACGATTTATGAACAGACGACACGTAGTTACCGACCTCAAATAATCAAATAATTGATTTCCAAACGTTGACTTATTACCTACGCTTTCCAAACGGAAGCACGGTTTTAAAAGGTTCATAATAATATGTATGCAATTTTATCTGCAAATCTCCCAACACCGCCACGCATCGTGAGCGTTGGTGTTTGTGTTGTTGGCGCGACTGCAAGTGATAATGCATAATGCAGAACGCTGTTTGACCAGACATGACCTGTTGTAAAACTGTTACAGAAATACATTCGGCCATTGAATGTGAAATTTAAGTCACCGAATCCAATAAACATTTATTTATGTTCTGGTCGGATCATGAAAACTCAAAGATCAAACATACATGGTAACGCAATTAAAGATTACAATGCTCTAGAAATCATACGAGAAACTTTATTTCCTTCTCTAAATAATTGGTGATGCAAAGGTAAAGATTGCATTGGTTGGGTAAAAGTTTGCAAAGTATAATTTAGTCAGCAATCGTTAGATATAACTAACATGTAGCAAAAAAAAATAGTAACCCGGCAAAGAGTTCGTACCCATTTTGTAAGAAGAAAATTTCGAGCGCTAAAAATAGTATATCTGAACAGATAAGTATGTTGCCCCCTTGCAATTTGGAACTGGCGCCTCAATTAAACGAATGGATAGAATGCTGACATCGCTATTCAGGATACGTGCAAAACATTGCGTGATGACCGCGGGCAAGTCAATTTTCACTGATCAGTTATTACTTGTTACTATTAGGGTCTGACACATCAACTGGTGATAGATTTCTCTTATCAATGACAAGTTGTTAGTAGACCACAGGGCGAAGACAGGTAATAGAAAAACAACTATCAACAAGTTTCCCTCTGCAGGTAGTGGAATTCATCACATGGTACGGCTTTTCCGATAGTCGATACCTAGAGTAGTATTTTGTTTCATATACATGTCCGACTTTTTAGGTCATACAACTCTTGCAATGTAATGCGTATGACCGATAACTTACCTGATGAACAGTTGCAATTTGCAATTCCATACTAATATTATAAAAGCGAAAGCGTTTCTGTCTGTCTGATACGCTTTCTAGGCCCATCTGTACCACCGATTTCGATTAGTATAGGGATAGTTTGAATTCCGGGGAAGGACATAGGCTACTTTTTATCCCGGAAAATTAAAGATTTCCCGCGGTAATCAAAAACCTTTATCCACATGGACGAAGTCGTGGGTCTAGGTGTAGATTCTTAGATTTTATCGATATGCATAGCAATATCGCTATGCAAAAAATACATGTATTAACTACTCCTATTTGACGCGTTTCAATAAAAATTCTGTGAATGAAAAAGCCATTTTAATTAGTTATTATTTCGATTGATACTATGCAGACTGAAATGAACTTTGAGTCTTACAAATGCAGGGAGAAATGTGAATTGAATTTCATTGAGCAATCATTTAATAGTGCCTTCAAGTGCGTCTAGATCGCAGGTTGACGACACTACAACAGCGCGAGCAAGCCCGCATCCTTTAGTGAGACTTGCTGAGAGCCTTTGAATCATACCAGTACGACTATGACTGTTATGAATGACTCAGTGGTGGTTACCCTCGGTTTACACTTATCTATGTACTGAACATTTAGTCATGTAAACAACGAAAATTGTACGCAATTGTTTACGTTGTATTTTATCTTAATTAACTCCAATTACCTAATAGTTGTCAGTCAGCTCATGGATACAATTAATTGGGGTAGACAGCGAAATAAAAATTGGTACAACCGAATACATCGTCGTTCTAATTATAATTTATTAGTAATTTAGATACTGAAATGTGATTGTAAAATGTATTAAATTATAAATTTTTAAGCCCAATTAAGCATCGTGGTTATATTTAAACTTACTATCACCTTTGGTCTTTGGACAGGTTAGGTAGACAACTGATAAGACGAGCAAAAGGTACGTAAAATACACACAACAACAACGTATACGTACGACAAGGTATATTTCTGCCTATTGTTAAATTCCTTTTATTACATTCACGGTATAAATATCCACATAATCCACAAGGGCAATTCGTTTCCATCGTTTGAAAATTCTTATTTGAGAATTTTCCTTAAAAATTTGGCCGTAACTCGTAAGCCAAGCGTTGCAGGCTTATCAAATAAAATATGGTGAAACATGCATTGCAAAACACCACAAGTAGAGCATTAAGCATTAGTATTCTATGGGCACGGTCTGACTCCTCTTGCATGGTGTGATTCCCACGCTATCAGCTGGTTTACGCGTCAGCGCACGGGCGTTCCGCGACCGCGTCACTGCTGTTCGCCGCCCGGCGCCTGATAACCAGGGTACCCCTTGTTTTTAACCTCAGGATAAAATAAATGCTCGTATCAAAAAGTTTGGTACTTTTGCTATTGTATGTATGAGTCACAAGAACCACATATGCGTTAGACTTTCAATTGTTGTTTATTTTTATCATTGTGATTTGTGCTATTAATACTACGTCGGTAAGCGTAGAAGTGTCTGGCGCCTGATTATGAATAATTGTTGCAGACTTCAGAAAACAATTTATTATATTTGAACTGTGCACATTACTGCATGCCATGATCGATCAATTTTTGATATGGTTAATTTAAAGTTTTTGCTACATCACAATTGTGTGGAATACAACTACCTGTTCAAAAATGTAAATTAACTTTGAAAGTTATTAGTAATTTAAATGTGGAATCGTTATTTTGGAGTATTAATAAGAAGAATTGTAACATGAACACGAGTTTTAATAACGCCAGATTGCTCATTATGTTGAAATTCCCGTGAACTCGATTGTAACGCTCGTTTTAATAACATTCACGATATAATCCATCAGTAGAACTGCAACATTATTGCAGTAAAAGTAGGTATAAGCTCAGCGGCAGACGCAAACAATAATAAAGAGAACAATACAGGGAATGATTTATTGACAGTTAGCAAGCGGCGGCGCCCGGAGAGCAATTTACACTGCCGCAAAAAGTGACCGAGGCACACAGCGTATGATCACAAGTGAGAATACCGTTTGCATTCCCTAGAAGCGTTACTTGTTGATCTGTATTGCTAATGGCTTACATTCGCTTAATTCTTCACTATGCGCATTCACTCAAACTTTCAAACTTCAGTTAAAATATAATAAGAAGTTAACGGCACTACGCTGATACAGAGCAAGCCTCACGCATCATGCTTTAAAAAAAACGCCCCCAAAAGCTTTACAAAAGCGTTAACTTGAAATTATAATAAAACTAATTTTTTTTTTGAGAACAAAATATTGTGGCCCTCTTTAATTCTTCTTAGGTAATAGCATGGGGTTACGTACCCCGTGCTAAATGAGCAAAAATGCCAGCGAATAGTCCGACATTCACAAATTAAAGTACCGTTGTCGTTCTTTGTGTTATGGCAAATCAATGGACCTGCTACTATATAAGCACTACGTTAACTTAAGGAAGATTCACTTTATAGTGCCAAAGTGTAATGCTAACAAGACAAATAAGACACTGCAAAAACATAATTGACCCAACGGATCTTTCATCGGAATCTAATTTATACTTGGTTGTTTTTGTAACGGAGAAAACGGAACAAGATAATAAGCATTACAAAATCACCTGATAGTTATTTTTTGTCTTCCATAAATCATCAACTTGGTCTATTAGTATTACCAACTAAGACTTTTCACATGATACGAAACTTACTTTGACTATAATTTTAACTCGTATCTACTGAAAGAAGTTTGTTGAACGACAATAATTATCAAGTGGAGGAAGTAATCAAACTATAGAAAGCAAACTCGATAAGAAAACAAATTAGGCCACATCGATCTCGCCTCGATGCGCTAATAAAGCAATTGTCTGGTAAAGTGTGCCAGCATGAAATCAAAACCCATTTCATTAGTGCGAGATGAGAAGGCATCCGATAACGAAACCATTAGCGCCATAATTGCCAGCCTATACATCGCCTGTACGAAAAGCTTGAACAACGATAGCGATCGCTCTCAAATACCAAGAAAGATGTCACGACTCACGATCCACCGACATCGTGAGATCAAGCTGAATATTAAGCTTAATACTTAGCGCAGTTATAAATAATTCTGTTTGACATATTTTGTGGTGTGGACAATAATGAAAACATTACTATTCAATTGGCAGGTACATATTATTAAGCATCATATAGATAGTTGTCAATCGTCAAAATATTACCTTGCTGATGCAGATTGCTGTGGCCTTACCTAGGCCTTACGTGACAAGAGCACAGAGATCTCTAGAGACAATTATTGTGTTAGTGCCACTTGTCCTAGAATGTTTGCTAACAATGTCACTAGATATATTAATTCAGTTTTGAGTTTAGGCGTTCAGGTATACTACCATAAAATAATATTACAATTGAACGATGTATTCTTCTTTTTTATTGGCGCAATTATTGCCTCAATTATAAAACCATAAGTATTCGAAACCGCAAACGTAGGTACCTAATAAACTTAATTGGCGACTACGAAAGGTTGTATTTATATGTATTATATAACTGCTCAGAATTTAATTAGTTTAATGCGCTGTTCACCTTCAGTTCCTTTTCGGAGCCGTAATGGAATATGGGAGTAAAATCACAGAATAGGTTAGACGTTAAAATATTAGCGCTGTTTCCTTACAAAAGGAACAAAGATACTTTCTAGGTAGTCGCCGCCGTAAAAACTAAGCCGCTTGTAGGGTTTATTCAATTAATGATTACAATATTACAGAACAATGAAACTCAAGCTCTCTTGTCGATTTTGAATGAACTTTAGATTTTTGTTGTGACATTTTATATTTGATATTCAATGAACGATTTGGATAATGAAAGTAACATGGCGTACTGAAGCGCATGGAGACCATAATAACAGGCGACACTAATCCGGAACATTATTGATTGCTTCTACATAAAAAATGGGATTATAGTACAAGTACGAGATGGGGAAGGGTTGATTTTAATCGTGGGGATAAATTTCTATAATTCAAACCAGCCGACGACGAATATTAAGAAAAATTTACAAATGCAAACATAGAGTGAGTCTGAGTACCGAATAATACTAAGTACATTTTTTCTGGTAAAGCTTTCCTTATACCGATAAACTAATGTATTTGAAATGAATTTGTTTCTGAATTACTTATAAATAAGACTGAAAGTATTGTTTTCCGCTTATTCCAAACAGACAGGTTTACTAAGCATAAGCCTAGTATGAGCATTAGTAGCTGAACCAATTATATGTTACAGAGCACTTTATGAAGTTAGTGCTTCACATGTCAACAACGGTGTAGTTTGTACAGTGTACGTAGGGGAAAATGGAAAACTAAAACGACCTCGCGCTTAAAAAGGACAATTTATGCAATTTTTATATTGTAACATACGTATACAATAAATGTCGAAACATTTGTAACTAGCTGCATGGTGTTTATGATTAATGGAATCCAATATATTATAGACGACTTCATGGCCGAAGTTTCAAAGTGTCAGCTCGAGTGACTGGTTATTTATTAGCCACATACAAATCTGTCATTATATCTCTCTAAGTCTAAGCAGGCAGCCTTTTTGAGCGCTCATGGCTTTCTTATTGTCATCATAACAACTTTGTTTCGAAATAAATACTACAAGTTTGTCAAGAACAATAGAAGCAAAGTGGTAGTGACAGCATATTTATCTAGAAGGACGCTACGAAAATTTTCCCGTATAACTTGTTTGGTACTCCAAAACTGTCTTTATCTATTTCGCATGTATCTTTCAAATAATTAATATAATACTAGATAATGCCCGCGACTTCGTAGGCGTGGATTAAGTTTTTTCATTTCCTGCAGGAACTCCTTAATTTTCCGGGATAAAAAGTAGCCTATGTCCTTCCCCGGGATACGAACTATCCCTGTAACAAATTTCATCAAAATCGGTTGAACAGGTGGGCCGTGAAAGCGTAGCAGACAGACAGAAACACTTTCGCATTTATAATATTAGTATGGATATGGATAATATTAGTATGGATGAAACTTGCATTAAGTAGAATAATTATTATTGAATGCATTATCATCTGCAATTGGCATTGACTTGTATTGTGCTGGTAATAATAATTATTATTATTTTATTATGTAAGGGTATTATTAAAGTGACCTCACGCGCGTAAATGCGTAACGTTTACTTCAGATAGCTATCGTTATACCTACCTACTTAAAATACTGTCAACAATATTAAACACTATAGAAAAATGACATCATACTTTACAATAACAAGTGTAAATTTGAAATAAAATAAAAGAAAATTTTCTACATTCGAATATAATTCTATGAAGGCACGAACGATAACTAGCGATAACGAGATTTTTTGTATGCAACGTAAAATAAACTTAATTTAATACGATGTAGGTATGTGGTGACAATTAATTTTCAGTTTTTAATTTTATGTCATTTTAGAAATAGTATGCGCAATTATTATTATTTTGCATGATCCAGTACAAATACAATAAATCTGTGCAAATGCAAATATAAAAATCTATATCTACGAGTAGATACTCGTAGCTCCATAGATCAAGCAATTGTTCGTAACAAGTTGGGAGGACTCAAACAAGAGATTTCCTTGTTTTATTGAAAGTGGTGTTTCCCCTTGTCACGTCGCTCGAGTGCCACGAGTGGAAGACGGGAGAACAATGTGTTGGAATTTCCAGAGGAATGTGAATGAGAAAATCATTAAGATCCTTGTGATGGGGCGAAAATGTATTTGAATTTTAATATTATGCTTATTATCTTTTATGCCCTGCAGGCAGGCCTATTATAGTTGAAAACTGTAGTTATGTATTCATTGGAACATAATAAGATTACTAAATTAATCGAACATTGCTGAAGTGCCTCTTATTTTAGATAAATTTTAATTCAAACGAAAAGATAAGTGTAGTTATTCAATAAGGATAGTTAATTTTGTTTACAATATTATCTGAACAGAGAAACGTGTGAACTGAGAACTCATCACACCATTAAACTTAAAAAGGTGACCCAGGTCTCTAACAATAAACGTCTATCAAGACAGCATATCTCTCGTATTACTTCCAGCAAACGTAATTAATTTCCTACTTATCATACAGCAGGTCCACCTACGCGAATGCCTCGACACATCTAACTAATAATAATCTTTCAATGCCAAGATAACCTTTGGCTTTGAAGTAGGTAATTTTTATTTTTAACGTCCATGACCTAAAAAGGATCGCCAAATTGTACATATATTTTTTGTCACGCATACCGTAATGAAATGATTAGTTTTAATAATCAAAATTAAATTGCCCTTGTATCCTTTGTACTGGCCACGGCCATGGGTAAGTTTACGTCACTATTAGTAATAGTAAACTAATGGGCGTTAACATTTCCATATTATTTGCCATTTTCGTTGATCCAGCAAGTGCTTGGTTTTTTTAGTAACTTCTGTCATTTTCACTCTTATTCACATTTTTTATGTATTATCCTAGTCTAATCCGGTGTAGGTACTTTCATTGTACACTACGTCATATTAATATTATCAATCAATCGTCTATTATATTATCTAATTTATATATCTATCTTATTTCAAAAGTAATATATCAAATCTTGATCAAACAACAAATGGGGCTTTAGGATTTCTGTCGGAGTAACTGTGCCGTGTCAAACCCCAATTGAACTATTAAATTAAATTAAATCCATTGGCTACATTGATGAATTATTATTTATTATGATTTATGCCTATAGAGCTTTTAAAGCTTTTGTGTAGTCGGAAGCACAAACGTTCATGAAATAACTTGATTCTTATTGATGATTAGTGATTACCTACCTACCTTTAACATAGGAAAAAATCTCCTAAGCTGAGAAATAAGAATATATCAAATCCTTTGAGGTTTGCGGCAGATTCTGTAAAGAGGCGGATGATGAAAATACAAGAAAGACTTTTAAACTCTTACCACTACAACCTATTAACGTCCCAGTGCTGGGCACAGGCCTCCACTCTCATACGAGAGAGGGAATTAAAGCTTACACCCACCACGCTGCTCCAATGCGGGTTGGCGGGCTTTAACGACTATTAGCATGTTAGTGATAATAACTGGGACCGACGGCTTAACGTGCTCTCCGAGGCACGAGGGTGAAACACCGCCACAACTTCCAACTCCGGGCTGGCACTGAGAATTTCTTAATAGAAAAACCCAATATCTAACAATTTTTATGCCCGACCGGTATTCAAACCCAGGACCTCGTGATCCGCAGTCGACTTTGCTAACCGCTAGACCAACGAGGCAGTTAAATTATTAAACATTAAACTCATTGAAAATACCAATACATTTAACACTGCTCCGCTTATGTCAATTACGATTATAGTAAGCCTCAAGCAAATACTCGTAGCAACATAAAAAGTATTGTCAAGACCATACCAACAACGAAAATAGAATCACTATCAGTTGTAGGTAATAATTGAAACCGGTTTATACATTTGATATTGAATGTTAAACTTCGGACTATCTACAAAAATAATCAGAAATTTTCCACCCAAAAAAATAACTTTGGAGATTCGTCGACCGTTCTATTAACTCGAGGATGTATGCGAATCTCTGTCTTACCCTCTTGATTTACGCTAGATACAATGGCTTAGGGTAGATAAGAAGCGGAATTTGGGCGTAGACCTTTTTGTTGTAACAAAAAATAAATAACCTTTTCGAACAGCCATTCAATAAATTAAAAGCAAAGAAAATCGTAAGAAGGCTGCAGTGGATTTTTAAATCGAAAATAGGTAAAACACTTTATTTATGTTATTATAAAGATCAATGTTTGAGATGAATACTTGTAAATATGTTTTACTTGGATCAGGTAGATATAGTTAACTTTCCAAAATCTTAGTTTTAAATTAATGACCCTAATGTTTTAAGAAACATCAAATGTTCTAAGAAAGTTTATTTGCTTATTAGAGAGCGGGAACGGATCTTTTTGAAGAGTTCAAGTTATTTATGACAGGCTTACGCGGAAAAATCGTGCACATCCACGTTGTAATAAAAATATTCTTTATTAAACTTATGTTTCAACTGTCCTAACTTAACAGTATAAAAATATCGACAATTGATGCCAGTTCCTAAGCAACGCAAATCATCCTAAGATCTTCACAGTCTGTGTTGAGAAGATTATACAAGTACTTAAGTATAGTACTTATGCTAATGCTATGTCCCAATGTGAATTTTATCTAATACTTAATTATGAGCGTAACTTTCAATATTTTTTGTTTTATTTCTACCCCTACTAAATGTAAAGCTTTGATAACAGTTATTCAATGTTCTCACGAAAGCCTAGTACGTGGTGGTATGAAAGTGGATGCATTAAATCGATTCGCCTGGCGCCTCGATGTCCACCCCAGTTTATTACCTGCACCGTAGAAGACAAGCAACATAAAACAACAAAATATAAAACGTTTTCCCAGACGTGAAAAATAAAAATATCCTACTTACTATAACTTCAGTTGTTGAAAGACTTATAAGGCAACAGTATTATAGAACAGCAGAGCTCATTATAATTATTTGAGTACGAAAATAGTTATGTTACGAACGATGTATCTAGTTTCTCTAATTTTATAATAATTTAAAGAAATGTTATGTTAACTTTTTGTGATCCTGACATAATTACCTTCAACGCTACTGAGTTGCAGTGGCGTGCATAGGTTTTGAAGCTAGGATAAGCATTAGTTAGTCAGAATACTTATTTACTAGCTATTTTGATGAAAAATGAGCATTGATGTATTTACATTTGGGTAAGCAGTGCTTTTATGCCTCTATGAACTGCACACCACTGCTGAGTTGCCAATGGAGTTCTAGTTTCAACCTATAAATGTATGTTAAATCTTATTTTGTATAGAAAGCCGCACCCCACTCAAGGTAAAATGGCTTCGGTAACTTTGTCAAGAAAATTGAGTTTTCCAGCTCGATCGTGCCAGCTTGTTTACTTAACTTTACCCCACATTCACTAAGGGAGGCAATTTAAAAATCTTATAATTTATCGCCAAACTTAACTAAACTACGACGAAACAGATTTATTAAAGAAGAGCTATTTTTAACTGAATTCATCTATTAACCAACTATTTTAAAACCACTACTTACTTACTCAACCATTTTAAAACATCTTGTCTTAGGAATTTTCTTGATCCTTGAATCGAAATACCTAAGTACACAATCATAATTAATAGGTATTTGGTATGAATAAAGTATTGTAAACATCGTCTAGCACAGGGATCGATGAAGACAAATTACTATTTTGACTTATTTTTTAGGGTTCCGTAGTTACCTCAAGAGGAAAAAAAGAACCCAAGGATCACTTCGTTGTTCGTCTGCCTGTCTGTCGATCACCTTTTTCTCGGGAACCCGTCCCTGGTATCAAGTTGAAATTATTAGGCTATCATTTAACTGGTTGGCAAAATAATTACATTTTGGTTTGCAATAAAATGTGTTCTGCCAGCTAATATATAAAACTAGTTAGCTGTTTATGATTTGCAAAAATATCAAAATTAGTTGGCAATTAATGTCAAAATGGTTTGCTTTAAATTATTAAGATTAAGTGCAAACCAAGTGTTGCACCTGTTTTTAATTTATTGCAAACCGGAACATTATAGGTAAGCTAACCGTTTACCTGACCAGCTGACCAAGCTGATTTTACTGCATTTTTTTTGTCGTTAACGAAGTAAATTAATCGCAAAACACTTTATTTACTCCCAAATTAATAACAATACTTAGGTCTACGGTCCCTTGGGGCTGTAAAATTCAATCTTCTACGCAATCAAAAGATACGGCCGTTTATGCCACATATTTAGCATATTTTGACACTCGCCAATAAATCAAAACCTAGGTACTTCGTGCGCGAGACTACTTACCGGGCTACTAACACTTGACCGGTTTTTGTATATCTGTCACCGTAAGATTGTAAAAACCGTTACATTATAATCTAACTCGCGAAATTGTAAACTGTCGAAAGATTGTGAACCGTTCAATGTTCTGAGTGTCAATTTTTGAAATAATCATTGTATTTACGTTTTCTTGTCTGTTTCATGTAGGTTAGGTTGGGGTTCGACATAAATAACTAGGTAGTGCGCGGCCGGGCACTTAGGTTCTATCGCGTTAATAAACTTAACAGATTACAATCTAACGGAAAATAATGCGTTAAATTGTAATCTTTCGACAGTTTGCGATTTCGCGAGTTAGATTATAATCTAACGGTTTTTACAATCTTACGGTGACATATCTATATTTGCGTTTAATACATTTTTCTGTACCTATTTATTTTGGTACCTACTTAGTGCCAGTAGGTACAAACTAGACTGATCACTGCAGTACTTGAGATTTAAAACTTATGTAAAACACTGCAACGAAGACTTTGGCAAATATTTGATACAATCCAGATTCTATCAGGATGACATTTAGCATTCTATCCTTTTCTCACGAGTGACTGTAGTCATAAGTAAGAGGAAAAGAGATAAACCCATTTAAATTATCCTAATAGCATCTGGATGGATCTGGAACATCTTTTTTATAAAATAAAAAATAAATAATAGCCTCTGGATTGGGTTTTACATGTGACCTTTCTCTTAAATATTTATTTTTTACAGATGACAACAATGAAGAAAACAAAACATTGTTCGAGTGGATGGTGGGTGGTGTTACTGACAGCTACGTTAGCAGTGGGAGCCATAGCTGATGCTGGTGTGGGTCTCTTTAACGCTAGACTAAAACAGATCGTCACCTCTAGTACTCTCAAATGGGCGAACATGAAGAAAGAAGCCATGGAAAATTATGTCATTGGGGCAGACTCACAACAAGGTATAAATAAAATCAATGTATTTTAATAGAAAATATTATATTGTCTGTTTGTTCGTCTTAGCTGTTAAATTATATGAAATGCTTCCTGTTAAAACATTAAAATTACGATGATGATGATAGAAGAAATCGCTGTTTAGCGATAAGGCCGCCTTTTGTACCTATCCTTCTTCTTTATTCTATTTCATGTCTTATTGTCTTTGTTTTTCTTGTGTGGTGCAAATAAAGAGTTAAATAATAATAATAATGATGACTGACTCATACTTTCTCTTTTCTTTAGGTCCTATTTACTTGTGTCGAACGCGACATGAAGGCGACATGCTTCTGGGGCAACTCAGACCAGACTACACATCCTGTGCTGTATCGGGAAGTAAGAGCTATAATTCATTTCAAGTACTGGAAAATATTGAAAATGCTTCTTTAATCATATGGAGTTCCTGGTATAAATTCAACTCAAAACCTAGCGGCGGTGTTGTTGTGGATTCCTCCGTTGATTCCGTTTTCATAGGTCGAATTAGAGCAGATAAAGGCTTTTCACACAACATTGGAAGAATCATTTATGACAGTACCGTTGGCCATTTGAATACATTCGATGAAGACAATACTGAAATAGAGGAAAACAGTGGAGAGATTTTGTTGGAAATTGAACCAGTTAAGTATAAATTAGAAAATGTTGAGTTAGATTTAGTAACTCAACACGAACGACAAATGGATCCTCAAGTATATGAGGAACGCATTTTAAGAAACGATGACGATGTTGCTGCCACTGTAACGACGGAAATCGAATATAAGTATAATTATACTTTATCTTGGGGTCACGGTCACGGCATCGCAATCGGTCTGAACACTACTATTGTAATGAGCGATGGAACTGTATTTCCACAAATTGAATGGGCGAATCCATTCAGTGAGGAAAGAAAAGAACTTTATAAGCTGGAAAAATATCTGGAACCGGGAACCGCATGCAATGTTACTTTTAGAGGCAACAACACAGACCGTGATGTGCAGTACACGGCAAAGTTAGTAACCTATTATAAAGACAATGATTCGCGATCGAGACAAATGAGAGGAGAGCGAATCGAAAATACAGTAGAAGTTGAAGCTATATACGGTGAAATCTATTATACTGTAAACAATACCCTCGTGCCAACAACAACGACTACAACAACTACAACTACCACAACCACTACTACAACGACACAAGCACCAACGCAAGATCCTTCGTCATTAGAAAAAAACGAGGTTGGCATGATAATGGACAGCAATGATATATTGGTAGATAGCAGTGAAGATATGAAACAAGCACCACCTGGTAAAGAAGATATCAATCGTTCTGTAGTTGGAGGACTTGGCAGCAAACCGGAAAACGGCGCTAACAGGATTGTTTGCTTTACGTTGTTTGTGCCAACATTTGTGTTTCTGTTTCTATAAATTGTATTAAATATAGCTTACCTTGTACATAGAAGAGAATATATCATTTACTTCATAGTTGCTTCACGTTATAAGAAGTATTATTGTAACTACGCTTCCGCAGTAGTTCGTTGTCCGAGACTAAGGCCTGTATAAATACACTGACATCAGCTAGGAACAGGTTCGTAAGTGTCGGTCAATCTATGCTATAAACCGGTCTTTAGCAGAGATTGACCGATACTTAAGAACCTGATCTTAGCTGATGTCGGTTTATTAATACGGGCCTAGGATACTATTAATTCTCGATATATGTGTAAATAGAGAAAGCTTTTGATTTAACAAGACATTCCTGTTAAATATTTTCATTCCAAATGTATAAATGAAGGACCCAAAACAACCAATTGTATATATATTTTGTACATAGTTAAGAATGTGAAAGTCGCAGAGCGACAACAAAAGATCTTTTCAATACGGAAGATGCATTGGTTAGATTTGTTTACTAAAGTATAAGTAGAATAGAGCACATTTACCAATTATAAAGCACTAGTTCTGTTTTAATGATAAAGAGTTAACAGCGTTTTAATTATTACGTTTAATAATAATTGTAATCTGTTATTAACAATTAGACCGACACGCATATTCTCAACAAGATTTAAAAATGACGAAACAGTTTTAAGCTTTTAAAAACTTCTATAATAGAATACTTTATACTTCGTTCTGTAATTTGTATCATCTAATAGTTGCCTCTACCAGATTCTGCAAGTCATCTACTTAAGCTTAAGGAATATTTTAATCTATACAATTTATCATGTCCAGCCTTTTATATGTTTAAAAACTTGATCACGCGTTGGCGTATCTTCTATTATGTCATTATTTAAAAAAATATTGATGAGTATTGAGTGATCACTATATTTAATTAGATTGAGCTTCGCGCACCTTACTAAAATTATCGTCCTTTATGTTGAATATTAATTTAGCAATATTAGTATCGTATTTTTGTATTATGTTGAAGAACATATCTTTACAGTACCTCTTTTTTCTAGTTTAGTATTTACTTTTTTGTTATTTTTAGTTATAAGTGTCAAAGTTTTAAATCCAGAATGAGAGATATTACTATTATAAAAGCTTTTAGACTTAGTTGATAAATTAATTTATTTGTTTTAGGCTAGTTATGTGAGAAACAACCGCACTTAAGCTCGGAAAGCGTATTATTGAGAAATATTGAAATATTATTATAACTTTGTTATTAAGTACCAAAGTTCAATTTTCTTCAAAGTTTACCAGACATTATGTTTTCGAATGTTGAATTTCAGTAGCATCCTTTTATGTAAGTAATGTCACTAAATACACCAATTAGCAAGAAATTAGTTTATAGTAAGTATAAGTGTTATAAAATGCTTAGCTGTGTTTCGTGAATGTGAACAGAATGAATATTTTTGTATGGACACACGATGCTGGACGCACACTGATGACTTAAATGACACTTTTACCAAACCCTTCCACGTCGTCAACATAAAATATCAAGAAGTCATTGGTGCGCGTCGGGCTATTACTGTCAATATTAGTAATATTATTGATATAACGCCTCTATAAATAAGTTATTATTAATGTCCGTACATTGTAGTGTCATCAATTCCAAAATATCACTTGTCCATGTTCAATCATTATAGAATTATTCTTATACAACAAATCATTGTTATGTGATCAAATCCGAATCTCATTATTAACATATTTTGTAAAGATCAATATCCCACCTAGTGTAACATTGTCACGTAAGATTTAAGAATATAAAAAATATATTCGAAGTGTATTATTCTAAATAATGAGTTATTAAATGTGTAAATTAATCACATGCTTGAACAAAAATATAATAAAAATAACTAAGCTTGTATTTTGTCCCATTTCTTATGATAATATGTATATCGAAAGCCACGGCAAAAAAATGAAAATCTTAATTGAACCTTTATGTGAGCTTCATATGAATGATTTGATTCTTTATTTGGACATGTTGTGAGTTGCGAGCGTTTTGTCTCATGAATATAATCAGCATTTCTATCTATCTTTGAGATATATTCATTTAAACCCTTATAACGGTATGGCAAAATGTTATGTATTCACCTTCCGTAGTAATTTTTTCATGCTTTATGCATCTAGACGAGTGGCTCTTAATAAAAAATATAATTAATTCATGAATCTCAAAATAAAGATTGTTTGCGAAGCATAATTGTGATTTTCTATATAAGTTTTGTTTTCAATCATTAAATTGTAACTAAGTATATTACTGAGTTTTTAATAAATCAACCAAAACTAACATTGTCCTTAATCTAAAGTAAAAATAAAAATAGAAACAATAATAATATAGGAAAAATTTAATAGAAAAATAATATGAACACCGCACATATTAGAATAGACAGACTTAATATAATAGACATAGATTTTATCTAGGTACCGGGAGGAACCGGTAGACAATGACCTGTTCTATAACAAAAGGTGAAGATTCTTCAATGGGAATCAATCGACCCCGTTTCGAGACAACTGATTTAGAATATATCGATTATATGTGTTGAACAAACCTTTGTCTAGCTTCCAACTTGCTTAATTTAAAAAAAACCTAGAAAGTTAAGAAAGGTTAAATAATACTGAGCAGGTTATAATTACATCATGTAAATGCACTGACACTCCACTGGTCAAATCTAAAATATGACTCTGAATCAATGACAAAATTACAAAAACAATGACAAAATTTATGATAGTAAAGCTATAAGATTTTATAAAAAAAATTAAAAAAAAAAATCTTAGGACGCGTTCCTAACACCCCTTACCCGGATATTTCCCAGCGGCACAACGATGGGGGAAGGTCTACAGTCTACACTCTACAACACTTAATACAGCCTCACTCAACTTATGTAATGCGATAAAAGAACGATCCCAATATATTGCTCTTTGTTACATACTCAATGTTACGAAAAGAAATATAACACGATATAATAAAACCTTTTTACTATAAAGATAAGAATAAAATAAGTACTAAGCGAGTTTTAAGAGGAAACGCGTATTTTAAGAAGATACCGAAACAGTAACTTAGTGTGTTTTTATCAAAACAGCGAAAAAAGAGACCATTATTACCCAAAGTATAAATTGCCCGAGCTAAGTAAAGCTGATTATGGTAATATTAAGTAAGTATATATTAAAAATTATGAGCTTTAACTATCCATCCAAACTTTCACATTTATAATATTAGTATGCAACATAGACATTAAGAATTGTTTAGTAGCTGGTAATAACTAGTTATGTGCCGGGTCGTTAAAAATGTATATCCGCAGATACGGATCCGGATACGGATATTTGGTATCAAGATCCGCGGATACGGATACGGATGTCAACTTTCTTACTCAATCGGTGTCGGTGCGCGTGCCTTGAAACTTACTACGATAATTGTTTGCAATTTATAGGTGCTAAATATTTGATTTTAAGATATAAAGAATAATCTGATTGAAATTAATAGTTTTTCATTGCTATCTAATCATCTATAAATGGTATTTCATCAGTTTTTAAAATAAATAAGGTTAAAGATCCGTAAAAAATTAACGGATACGGATCTTTTTTCTCCCTCGGATATTCGCGGATACGGATATCCGGCACATCACTAGTACAGCCGTTTCAAAAAATGTCAGCGTCCATCTAAAGTTCATGGCTCTGACATTTACAGGCGAAAACTAGGGTGCGTCTGAAATGCTCCACGCTCCGCAGCCAGCCATAAAATAAATCATATTACTGGGAACTAATAGGCCTAGTATACATTCGAGGCTTTGCAACCGTAGGGATTGAGAATTGAGATATTAATAAAATTTTATTACCTACTTTCATAAGTTTGTGGATGTACGAATATAAAGTGCTCCATATTCCCTAAGGCGGTCGAAATTCGTTGACGTCAGATGATGTGAGGCCACATAGCAAGATGTTTGAACCTAAAGCCATGAATCGACCTACGACTTAGGTTATATAGCATCATGTTGTGTATTATTCAGCCTTTTTAGTATGGACTAGGCTTAGGTGCAGAGGCTTTTTAGCATTCTGCTGTCATACGTGCACTGTATACGTGCTCGCCCATCTTAGGCGACTAATTAGGCAGTGACAATATGATGCCATACAATTTCGAGCATAATATTTTATGCTTGTCTTGATCGAGAGGCATTTGGCATTCAAAGCCGAGGCATGATCAAGTATTGACCAAATATGTACCTAGTTTCCATAAACCAAAATCCAGTGTCTATTGTTTGGAGGTATAACACTTAAATGTTTTATTTAGAATTTTCATTAGTTAACAGCACGCTCAACAAATAACAATATCACGAAGCTCAAACCAATATTACGAATATTGGTTTGAGCTTTTGCAATGCTTTCAATTACTGTGCCAAACGTCCAATCCACAGAGTTCCAAAACGTACCCATATACCTACGCGGCTCATTCGCCATACTGTAGAGGACACACGGAATAGAGGTGTATGGTTATTCATATGGAACAAAACACGCGTCGAATTGAGAACCTCCTCCTTTTTTGGAAGTCGGTTAAAAATCGGACATGTTGCTGTGAGATTACAAAAATAAATACACAGTAAACAGATAAATATTTTTGGATCAATTGGGTATTCGCAATGCGACGCACCGAGACAACGAACCCGGATTGTTACAAAACATGCGCAATATCTACATAATACGTACCTATACTTTTAAGCACGAGTAGGTACGGTACCTTATGTGCCGTTCTGAGGGCCGATTTCTGTATCTTCGAGGAAAACGTTTAACCAACGAATAAATGGCGCACTAGAAGATAGGCACAATGTCTGGATTTGTTTATTTTAAATACGGGAAAACGGATGTTCCCGCGCGAACTAAATCTCCTCGTACCTGCTACCGTCCGCAGACCGCAGGATAATAAGTATTGATGAGCCTATTATATTACCTGGTCCCCTTTGAAATCAACTACTGAAGTTGATGGAACACATCAATAGAAACACCACATCACCACAAACAGCAGACGCGTCGTTGCGCGATTGGCAATAGGTATTTCCTGAGATTTGATTTAACATTAGTAGGTCTACCACTGTGACTGTTTCGGCTAAAAAATTATACCGCTGTACAAAAATACATAAGAACAGGCATTAGGTATTAAATAAAAAGTAATCAGCAGATTCCCCTGCACACGCACTAATGAGATTCGCAATAGGTAGTAAATATTGTAGTGTCTCCTGGGGTTATTTAGGATATAATATGTCGCCAGGTGTCAGCGAGCGGGGGGGAAAAGAAAAATGTTTATAGACCGTGTGATACGCGGCAAATCAGGAAATTCTTATACATATTGTCTATTTATACCTATCCATTTATCTCCCTTTTTATAGTCTGATTCTGATTTGTCTAAAAGGATTTTTATTTGGATTTTAAAAATCGTAAGTACAAATATTTTACAAAAATATATACCTAATATATAATATAGTAGATCATGTAGATTTTGTAGCCTTCGGCATACCGATACATATATTAATCTATGCCCACAGGGACGAAGCCGCGGGCGTGCGCTAGTAATCTATACTAATATCACAGAATAAGTAATAGTACGATGCTAATTGCTAATATTACCTACTATAAATGCGAAAGATTGGATGGATGGATCACACCAAAACGGCTAAACGGATCTGGATGAAATTTGTCACAGAGATAGATTATAGTCTGGAATAACACACAGGCTACATTTTATTCCAGAAAATGAAAGAGTTCCCGCGGGAACCAAAAAACCTCAATCCATGTGGAAGAAGTCGCGGGCAACAGCTAGTCATATATTTTTTACAGTAGGTAGGTAGTACTCGTACGAACCCACAAGTGTCTATTTCAAAACATGAACATTAGTGAAATAAGAATTTTAATCTCGAAGCGACGCGACGTTTCGTAAATGCGAGGATTTAAAATTTTCCAAGCCGTGAATCCGCGCCGCGCAAGGAAAGCGCTTTGTAAATAGCGGGCAATCCTTTTCACCCGAGGCACATTCAGTTCCCTTTGTAGAAACATTTTAGCTAGGGCTGGCTCAAAGCTAGGGCTGGGCTCTTTAATTATTTCCCAGCCTGCCGGGGGAGACGATTGCGGAGAAAGGGCTTGGTACTTGAAGCCCTTCTTTCGCGTTTAGCCTCATTTATTTATGTTTCATAGCAATGTGCGCTCAAATAAATTAGTAACCCTACTAAACTACGCCTGCTTTGTGAAGTAGGTAAACGATACTAATAGAACTTTGGCTGCGTTGTAAATTCGTAACATATTATGATAAAATTGATAATACTTTCATAAATTTTATCTTTTTAAGTCAGTAGGTTACAAAAAAACAAAAACAAAACAAAAAGGGGATTGGGCTCGTCCGGGATTTGAACCCGGGACCTCTCGCACCCTAAGCGAAAATCATACCCCTAGACCAACGAGCCGATGACTGCACTGCTGAAATTATAAAACAATTTTTATGAACACACTGGAGCGGATGCTGTAGTGCAAACTTAAATTAAAATGATAGCATTAAAAATATTGCTAAATCTTTCGTAGTACTTACTCCCTGCGGAAAAGGCATAAACTAGATTTAAAGCTGTCATTTTAGTTTAGTTTAGAGATTGTGTTAGACAGAATTGGCCACAGTTTCTTAAAACGATTTTCTGAACAACTTTAAAAGAATTTGTATTAGAAGAAAAACAACTGTTATATTTTAACATTCGATTATATTGTCATCATTTATTTTAATTGCTTTTATCAGCGCCATCTATCGTGCGATAGACGTCAAATGACTTGTTTCTGACACCTCAAGGAGTTATTTTATTAATATTAATTTCTACCGGGACAAGATAAGCATACCTATATTTTATCTATATATAAGATTCAAAGATAATCAATTTCAACAAATAAGTTTTACGAATGTAGGAACATTGTAAACGTATGCTCAATGCTCAGGATCTTATCATCAGTAGAAGAAAATTTTTATTAAAAAAATAATTTATTTGCTACCACTACTGTAAATAGCGATAAACTATTCTAGTGAGTACAAATTAAAGGATTCCTGTTCAAGTCTAATAGCGCGTCTTATCACAGACGACCACCGCATACTCATCTCTGTTGGACGCAACGTGCTAAGAACTTTAAAGGGGACGAATAAATAATAATTATATATCGTTTTATTCGTACGTCGTCGACTCGTCACATCTTATTTTATGCGCCCAAATCCAAAATCCGTGTAGGAAGGACCATACCTATTCTGTGGTAGGCCTTGGGACTCGGGTCGGGTTTTAATAGATGATTGTAGTAGCCAGTGACGGATTAACCCTTAATCAAATTAAGCAATTGCCTAGGGCATCACGTCTGAGGGGGCACCAGAAGAAGCACAAAAAAAATCCGTCCTTAGGGCATCACTTCTCACTCTCACGTCACCAAAAACCACACCAAAAAAAGTTTCTAGGACTAATTTGAAAATTCGCGCGTTTTAAGTTGACATAGAGTCCGACCTAGAGTCATAACCCCACGCCCGCTTGCCCACTCGCTGCCCGCTAGTGCATTCGACAATTCGAATGCCCCGGAATTGCGATCAGCCAATCACAAACCACTCCTTTCCCGCGGGCCCCAAGCCTGGCGCCTCCGCAAATCTGTTTCAATCAAATGTTTTGTTTTTTGAGTAATTGTGCCGGCCGGCTTTTATGCGTACGTAATACAATTTTTGTCGACAATTCATTCAAGTTCTGTTCATAATATTGTGTTCGCTTAGGTACGTAAAGTTTTATTTTGTTTTGTTTTGATAATGTCTTAAGTCAAAATATCTAAAGTATTTTGTTTCATTTAAGTAATTACTTTTGGTTATGTAAATTTACTCAAACCAATCGAAGCTGAAGGTTTCTGCAAGCTCCGAAATAGTTTTTTCTAGGTAGGTAAATTAGTCTGAGAGGTCAATGACACGCACGTCAAATTATACCTACTGAAAAACGACTACCGATATCTAGCGGTCGGGCGTGATTCTTTAATTTACAAGCTAATAGATATTGTTACAAGCTTTTACTACACTTCACGTCAAGTAAGTTTATAAATTTGTACGGGCGGAATATTGCGATCGATTTTTGAGCGACTTCCAGCGGTCTGATTGAGCTGAAATTATGTATGAAGGACAATGGGGCTGATTCTGTAGTGCACAATCTCTAAACTAAACTAAAATTACAGCATTATAAATATTGCCTAACCCTTTCATAATACTCCCTACGGAAAGGGACAGAACTAGATTTAAAGCTGCCATTTTAGTTTAGTTTCGAGATGTTACATTACAGAATCGGCACCAATAAATACTTAAAGGTATCAAGCTCAAAGCTGTATTCCCTCCCGCCCGGTGACAATAGGTTCTATCAGGAGTTGGTATTTATCTGATGATCTTATTTTACAAAAAACTATTGTTTTTAGGCGGTAAAGGTTTAAAGACCGATTCTAGTTGACATACGGATAGGGGGGCCCTCAGGCATGGATTGCTTAGGGCATCTAGTAGTCTTAATCCGTCACTGGTAGTAGCGACGCGTACCTAGTACCAACCCATAAACCGAAATTACCTTTACTAATTCGTTCGGTAGGTACGAGGAGCTTTCTAACAATTTCATACGTAACTGTTGGCTTTTTTGACCTAATTTAATCAGGTACTTCCTACCTATGTCACTGCTGCTAGGTGTAAACCTTGCACAGGTAAGTACGTGCGGTCATTTTTATACAGTAACTAGCGGTCGCCCGCGTACAATTTGTGATTTCCTATGAGATTTTCCCGCTGCAAAAGGCCTACTTATAGCAGCTATATAGCATAGTCCGGTTTTTTATTATTTAAGACTAATGCAAGCTTTCAACCCCTATTTCACGCCCTTTGGGGTGGATAATCGTTAAATCGCTTAAGTATGCAGTTTATTATTTCTTGAAAACTAATAACCTAAATCCTGATTTTCAAGTCTCTAACTACAAAAACATAGGACCAGCATACAAATTTTCAATCCTCATTTTACCCTCTGTGGGGTAGATTTTCGAAAAATTGCTTATGCAGTTTATTATTACTTAAAACTAATAACCTTTACGCCGATTTTCAAATATCTAACTTCAAAAACTTAGAACCCTCATGTAAGCTTCCAAACCCCATTTCACCCCCTTTGGGGTGAATTTTCGTACAATTGCTCACACAGGTTATTATTATTTATTTCGAATAACCTTAATCCCGATTTTCAAGTCTCTAACTTCAAAAACACAGGACTTTCATACAAAGTTACAACCCCCATTTCATCCTCTATGGGGTAGATTTTCCTAAAATTGCACAGTTTATTATGAGCTATATATAGTATAATTATAACTTAAAACTAATAACCTAAATCCCGATTTTCAAGCCTCAAACTTCAAAAACTTGGGAGCCCTTATTGGGGGCTTCCAACCCCCATTTCACCCCTATTGGGGTAGATTTTCGTAAAATTGCTTATACAGGTATTTATTATTTATAGCTATTAAATTAATTGCCAACTTTCTTTAACTTCCTTAACTTTTCTCTAACTTCAAAAACAAAGGACTTACAAATACAAATCTCCGACCCACATTTCAACCCCTTAGGGGTGAATTTTCTCAAAACCGTTTCTTAGCGGCCTCTATGGTGGCTTCTATGGTGTAGACACCATAGACGGAACCTATCTTCCAAATTTCAAGTCTGTATGCTTTATAGTTCCTGAGATATCGTGATAAATCAGTGACCTTTCGCTTTTATATAGGTACATAGATTACCTAGAATAATTATGATTATTAAACATGGAAAATGTTTATAGCCTCGGACACTTTCTCATTATACTGAAAAAATATTATTCTACAATTTTACGTCAAACATTACGTAGGTACTTTTTCTTTTCTCAAATTCTTATTCAAAATCAAAAGTGGTCTGTTATAATGACCCTACTTTAATTAAATAGGCAACTGATGAAATGCGTCCGTGTCATTGGGTTAAACTTGATCATAAAAGGATATCGCCTCTCTAGGGCCAAGCCCCCGCAAGCTCTAATTAATGCTAAATTATGGATTCCTTGTATGGGCACGTATCGGTATGTACTTTACAACGCATATATACTTTCAGCATAAAATATTTATACTTTGTCGTCGTTTAAAAAGTAGGTCAGTCATAAAGTCGGTGGAACGCACGGATTTGCTGTAAAATATGTCAACTATTCAGTTTATTAGGGGCATAAATTAATATAAACGGCTGAAGTTCGCGTTCGAATTCAAGTATTGATAGGGGTTCAAAAACTTAAAGAAATATCATAATCTTCATAATATATAAAATAAAAATCCAGTCAAATCTTTACAAAGTCAACTCTAACTATTACAAAAACAAAAGGAAATTGGGCTCGTCCGGGATTTGAACCCGGGACCTCTCGCACCCAAAGCGAGAATCATACCCCTAGACCAACGAGCCACATCAAAATACCGTGAATGATACAATATGACTGGCCTTGGAATAATAACTAAGGTTATATTCACATTACAATGATGCAAATCTTATAATATTGCTACGCTACTACTCACTTCATAACGAGTTTTATGTTAGTAATAAGTTAGTACATGAGATACCTACGTCTCAACTGGTCTCAGACAACCGCCGCAGTCTTTTTTCGCCGCTTTTACACATGGCGGCGCGATCGCGGCGATAAAAGACTGCGTAACTCTACGTGACTCGATTTCCAAAAGTAAAGGTATAACTAATGGTTATCACTTGCTTCGGTGAGGGGAAATATCGCGAGTAAACCTGCATCCCTGAGAGTTCTCCATAATGTTATCAAAGATGTGTGAAGTCTGCCAATCCGCACTAGAAAATGGTCTGTGCCTGTGCCTGATTTAAAAGTAGGTAATTAGAAAGGACAAAGATTAGAAATAAATTAAAAGAAGCCACTGTGGATACTTACAGCAGCTATAAGTGAGACGACCGCCAAACGTGGCCAAACTTCATTTTGAAGAGCGCACGCTATGAAGATAATGATGACAGTAGGTACCTAATCATCCGTACGTATATATATACATATACCTACAATATGGTAGTCATAATAAATGATATATAACACGCACCAAATATGAGCTAGGAAGTTCCAGGTAAGCTATGTAATCCATCATAAATCACAGGTATGGTACCTACTAGGTACCATACCTGTGTAGAAAATGATGACAATGTAATAGGAATAGCTGTAAATATTACTGCGAGAGACTAACAAAAAGTGAAGTAATTTAGTTCGTGACCCGAACATTGATGTGACCTCCAATTCAAAAGTCCCGTAACTCATCATTTCTCGTGACAGCTACAAACGTGGTTGGTTGCAGCTAGGCAAATAAAAACGTCTCTGAATGTATGCTAGGCAGGTATTTCAATTTCGGTGGGTTTTATAGACACCCTTGTAACATGCAACATTAAGTAAGTATGCAAGTAAAATTTTTGAAAATACAATTAGGGCAACTCCTCAACGATGGTACGATTTAGGTATTTCGACGGAAAGTGGCTGATAAAGAAGATTGAATTGAATAAAGTATTGATGACGCTCATAAGGCAAGATCTATGTCACACAGTAGAACCACATTCACAGGCTGACGATGATGATGAAACTTTAGGCATTATGACACTTGAAACGACTTTTCAAGAAATCCATGTTTTATAAAACTGTGAAAAACTGATATTTTATTTGCGCGCCATCTTTCATGTAACGAATAAACTATTACACGTACTTAACTACGTAGTTTCACTACTCCACAATAGATGGCGCTGCAAAATTTTTAATATAACTCCACTCTCAATTGGCTTTTATTCATTTTTTAATAGCTTCAATACGAAATTTAAAACAACAAATTATTTATTAAAAAAATTGCTTTCCATCAACAGATGGCGCTTCTACTGATGTAAAATTAACACTCACCCATTACACCAAGCTGCTGAGGTGAGAGGGGTGCAGCGTCACCACCGCCTGAACCAATGGACCCAGATGCCATCGAAAGTCTTTCACTGAATCCAAGAGGACTACTCCGTCCTCCACTACTGGCAACTGATCCCATGCCTAAAAGATTTTTTGTAGATTATACAATTATTGTCAAGTCAAAGAAACATTAATAAATTAAAAACAAAGTTTGACCTCCATTAGGACTTCTCATTCTTGAGAGTCTTTTATTAATTGCTCTCTGGATCCTGGGATTAAATATCGGCTTTGCACGGCGCCTCGCCAGATACCTTGACAGCACACCAACCACTACAGCACTTGTCCCTACAACTCCTAAACTCCAGAGGACAACCTGAAAATAGTATTCAAATTATTAACTATTATATTGAAGCTTATTATTCATTATTATATGTAAAAATCATCAATAATAATATAATCAGTGCATGAAAATAGAAATAAAAACTATTACAAATTACTACTAAAAGCTATTACAAATAAAAATATGCAATTTCGAGAAAGTTTCAGTTCAAACATTATGTTACCTTCCTATTAAATAAAATTGATGTATCTTGTTTGTTGATTGAATCCTTACTCTATAATATTATAATAAATGGATTTTATAAGATTATTACTAAAACTGATTGAACCTTTGAGATCATTATTACAGAAATGTTGAAAAAATAAAAAGAATTTGTGTTCATAGTTATGAACTATAGGAATAAATGTTAGGAAGCATAAGTATTATGCAGTGCGTGCTAATAAAATAGATTTTAAAGATCCTTTAGATAGATACATTTTAATATGAATAAGTTACCTTTTGTGAAGTTGTCAGCTGAATTCTGTATGATAACACTTGCTGGAAATGCTTCAATTTATCTATTATGGGACTGGCTTGTATCATATTCAGCATTTTATGTTATTTCTAATGTATTAATTTCCACTTAAAAATTATTTTCACTCGATTTCCACTAATACATGAATGCAGACCTAAACAACTAAGGTTATCTGTCAATACTTGAAAACTTTTATTCAGAAGTTATTAGTGTTTAGCCTAATATAGCTGCCTATTATTTACAGTTAAAGTAAAACTACATTTTCCAGTGCATGTTGAATAAATATTAGATTTAATTATTTTATACAATTAATTTTCAATTAAAATTAAATATTCCCGGTCAGGGACACGAGCATAGTGTATTACCTTAATCTATGGCATAGACTACTTCATCTACCACGAGTCACAGACAATAGCTCTCAAAGACTATCATGCCATCTTTCATGCCATCGACTTCTCTCATTCCTTCAAGACTTCAATTATATATTTACTCGCCTTTACTCGCTTCAACCTTTGTTATGACACGATTATGAAACATGGAAGCTTCCGGGGGCTAAAAATGGCGCATGGGCAGAGCCTAAGCAAGCATTAGGGCTGGGGTCTCGATACTTGAATAATCGATAGTATAAGATTATCAAAAGCATATTAAGACATATTTAGAGATTTTATAATAGTCGAAATAGGTGGATAGGATCTTTTTTCATGAATTATTATCACATAATATGAGATATAAAGGCGACTGATTTTAAAAATAATGTATAGGATTTTAAGAACAAAAAAATGCAATTGAAAAAATTATATTTAAAATTAAAATCACTTATTGATTTTTGAAGTGAAAACTTCTTTAAGCGCGTTGAGCATTTTTTGGTAGGGGGTAAAAATGTGGATACACATGATCGACACCATTCTTCTTAAGACAAAAGGTCTTAAGTATAATAATATAGTACATTCGTAATTAAACTTTAACGTCTTCGTTTTAAGGTTTATATTTGAAATATTTTTATTATTATTTTTTATTGGATTAGAAAAAAAAAATATTCGTTTTCACTTCTATTGGCAGTCCCAATGACTGCCAATTTTTTTTAATAATATTAATTTCGAGTAAAATGCACGGTCTGCCGGATACATTTTTACATTAGTGTTTAAAGCTTATATCTAGATAATTATATATAATTAATTAGTTCTATTATCTCTGAGACAGACGGCCTAGTGTATAATTAATGAAATTTTCATTGTAATTATTACTGCATATTCTGCTTCCTTTTGAAAGCTTGAATTCCGGTTTTCTTGTGGCATTTAAATATCTAAGCGTTAGTTCTTTTTTTTTAAATCTGAAACAATAATAATACATATACAATAACTAAAATGAAGAGAAACAAAACAACTTGATACCTGCCTAGGGATCGTCAAATATCGATTTTGAACGAAATCGGTTCAATAACAAAGAATTTCAAATAGCGCTGATTTTTTAATATTTTGTTACCAGTTTCCAATTTTGTGATCCTAGGGATCGTCATATATCGATTTAAAACGAAATCGGTTCAATAATAAAGAAATTCAAAATGGCGCTGATTTTTAAAAATTTTGGTACCAGTTTTCTGTTTTGTGATCCTAGGGATCGTCAGATATCGATTTTGAACGAAATCGGTTCAATAACAAAAAATATCAAAATGGCGCTGTTTATTTTAAATTTTGGTACCAGTTTCCTGTTTTGTGATCCTAGGGATCGTCAAATATCGATTTTGAACGAAATCGGTTCAATAACAAAGAATTTCCAAATGACGCTGATTTTGTAAAGTTTTGGTAACAGTTTCCTGTTTTGTGATCCTAGGGATCCTCATATATCGATTTTGAACGAAATCGGTTCAATAACAAAGAATTACAAAATGGCGCTGATTTTTTTAAAATTTTGGTACCAGTTTCCTGTTTTGTGATCACAGGGAGCACCAAATATCGATTTTGAACGAATTTAAAAAGCGATAGTTCTGGTTTTGTTGAAGCAGAGTTCAAACAGCCGTATACTACGCAATACACTCCTGGCATTTTTAAAAAGATCGGGGAAATAGACCTTTACGACCACTCGTCATAACGCGGCACTACTGACGGCACTGCGACGACTACTTAGGGGTCTCGTCGAAGCGCATGTTTGTGTGAGTGAGCTGTTTCGAACGTTTATAGGTAGTTTCAGTACTGTTTGTATCTGTTTACTGTGGTTGTGTCTTGTGATCGTGTCTAACATCACTTGGGTAGGTAGTAGGTAGGTAGGTACTTACCCTATATCATGACTGCTACTTTCTCCTGACACAATAATTAGGTACTTAGGTACTGAACTGATATGGCTGGAATTTAAATTAGAGACAGCTTTTACCCTGGATTAACATAAATAGAGACCTTTTTTATCCCGGACAAATTCACAGTTCCCGGGGGATATCTACTAAAAAACTTAAATCCATGCGGATAAAGCCGCGGAAAAACAGGTAGGTACCTAGTTAAGTACTTAAATTATAAAAACATGAACGCCACACAGTAGACATTTCATCTATAGGTAATTACTAGCTGATGCCCGCGACTTCGTCCGCGTGGATTGAATTGTTTTTAATTATACGGGATAGAAAGTAGCCTATGTGTTATTGGCTATTGCAGACTGTAATCTATTTCTGTGCAAAATTCATCTAGGTCCATTTAGCCGTAATGGCGTGATTGAGTAACAAATATCCTTTTGAGATTTTTTGGTTCCCGCGGTAACTCTTTAATTTTCCAGGATAAAACGTAGCCTGTGTTATTCCAGACTATAATCTATCTCTGTATCAAAGTTCATCCAGATCCGTTCAGCCGTTCTGGCGTGATTCTCATATACCAAGTTTCATGGCTATAGCTGTCATAAAAAAATTCAACCCCTATTTTACTACTGTAGGGGTTGAATTTTGAAAAACTGCGACACACATGAATCTTTAATTTTTATCGAAAGCCGAAATACCAAGTTTCGTTTATATAACTTGAGAATATCCTGAGAAATGAAGGACTTTCTTGCAAACTCTCATCCCCTATTTCAACCCTTCGAGGTTAGAATTTTTAAAAACTGTGAAACACGTATTTCTTCATTTTCAAACAGTAGCTCGCATACCAAGTTTCATGGATATAACTTGAGAAATGACGGACTTTCATACAAACTTTCACCCCCTATTTCCCCCCTTAGGGGTGGGATTTTGAAAAATCCTTCCTTAGTGAGCGCCTACGTCACAAAAGAAACCTACTGTCAAAATTTCAAGTTAATAACCCCAGCGGTTTAGGCTGTGCGTAAACTTAACGATTTAACGATTTTATATATATGTCACCGTAAGATTGTAAAAACCTTTAGATTATAATCTAACTCGCAAAATTCTAAACTGTCGAAAGATAAGAATTTAACGCATTATTTTCCGGTAGATTGTAATCTGATAGGTATTTAAACCCGATAAAACCTAAGGCACTACTTGATTATTTATGTCGAACCCTAACCTAACCTACAAGAAAGAGACAAGAAAACTTAAATAAAATGAATATTTCAAAAATTGAAACTCAGAACATTGAATAGTTTTCGACAGTTTAGAATTTCGCGAGTTAGATTATAATCTAACGGTCTTTACAATCTTACGGTGACATATCTACTTCAAGAATAATCGAAAAGAAAAATGTATGAAAGTCGACCTATGCACATTCGTCTTATGGTAAAAGTTGTCTTTTACACCTCTTAATTTTGATGCATAAAGGAGATATCTTAGAAATAATGTTAAGTGCACGGGAAAATGGCGCGACTGCGGCCGGTGCTCAGATTAATTAGTGCTGGCGGCAGTGTCAGGTGTATTGAGTGTATTAAAACCTGCCCACTGCCGACTGGCTATATTGAGTATAGACTAATAAGATTATTAGTGCTACACGCGAAGCCGGGGCGGAACGTTAGTATAACTATAATTGAGTAGAATCCAACATATCCTCTCCTGTACAGCCCCGGATCTAGGGGGGGGCAAGCCGGGGCCCATGCCCCGGGCGGCACCCATATACCCCGGGCGGCACCCGTACCCCGGGCGGCACCCGTACCCCGGGCGGCACCCGTACCCCGGGTGGCACCCATACCCCGAGCGGCAAATTAAAACTTGGCAGCTCAACACACACAATTCATCATTAACTTTGACCACTGAGACGACCAGTAGGTAATTTATGGACAATAAGTTATATAAAATTAAATATTTTTCGCTTTCGCGGGGCTATAAAGAGGAAAGATTTGTTTGTTTGTTTGTAATGAATATACTCAAAAACTACACGACCGATTTTAAAAATTCTTTCACTTATAGATAGCTACTTTATCAGCGAGTAACATAGGCTATCTTCTATTTACAAAAAATTGGAGATCCTTACGAAAATTGCAATAATATGAATGAAATCGGAAAAACTCCTCTCATCTGAGAGCTTTTGTGGCGTGCGCTGCGTAAATAGTAAAAGTTACACGAAAACAATGTAATGTGGAATTGTTCCCCTCAAAAGTTAAAAAAAAATCCCCGATAGCATCTTTTAAGCTATCTTTTAAGATTGCCTCACAATAACCATTTTTAAGATTTTATAATTTACAACAAAGCTTTACTTTCGAAGGTGTTTTTACTGACATTGTTTTAATCCTTATCAAAATAAAATGGTTGGTCATCTCGAGTATTTAATATTAACCAAATTCACTCTTTACACCATTTCATTCCGATGAATATCTTAGAAGATATCATAGAAATAAATTCACGCGCAAGAGAAATAGGGGCGGCCGGCCGGGCGGAGATACCACAGTGCTAATGTAAAGCCTGATGTGCTGACTGCTACCCAATGTCGACTGGCTATTATTGGGTATGAACTATTATGATGATTAGTGCTACACGTGCGCAGCCGGGGCGGAGCGCTAGATGAAATACAGATAAAGAACAATATGAAAAATATTGTTCTTTATCTGTATTAAACTACTTAAAACTACGAAATATATTAAAATCTAAATTAAAAACTACACATTAAGAGGCCGGTGATCGCCGCTCGCAATTTCTATTCAACCCGCAAATATAAATTTGCCGGTATATTGCTATCTCTATTGGGCTGCTGACACATGATCGCGTGCAAACGCGATAGCAATATGAGCATACAGAATTTGTTGTACGTTTAGTCTTGTTCCGTAAATACCAAAAATGATGAATGATAACTTGTTGTGATTTTCACTTCGTGTTGTTATGCGGTAACTTGACAATATAGGCTATGCTCCTGTTCAGTTAGTACGTAACATATCGTCGGTTTTAATATGATACAAATAAGGAGAAAACATGTCATTCATGTCGTAAAAACAAGCAAAACGCTATGCGCTTACATTTAATTTTGGGAAAATATTTTGAAAACATAATTATCCAGGGGTCTAGATAAATACTAGTTCAATCTTAATAATCGCATAATCTGGTGGAAATATTCTCGAATTACGAATCATTTTGGTATTACGTTTGTATGGGCAATTCACCCTCCGCTGGCACCTTAAGTTCAAAAGAATTTTATTGGCCGCAATTTTTTTTTAATAAAGAAATATGATGGTAATTAAAATATCTATTGAGAAGTTATCAAATAAAATTAGTATGTATGTAGACAAACTGAAGCAAACTAGAAGTTTCTATCACTAATATTAGGTCCTTACATATGAAATTGTCGTTTTGTCGTACTGGCCACTTTGATCTCAAATATCTCCTCTTTGGTTAAGAATTTCAATTTCAAATTGATACAGCTATTTCTCAAAACTCATGCTTTTGTGTTTTTAAAACCCCTATTCATTTATTTTTTCCTCTTTTGGTTTTTTCTTTGCGTAACTCAGTTTACAAAATGGAAAAGTTGAAATATCGCGTTATTTACGAGTACGAGTTCCATCGTGGTACCAGTGCTGCAGAAACGGCTCGAAGGATTAATGATGTGTATGGCGGCGGTGTCGCAAAAGAAAACACAGTGCGTTTTTGATTCCAACGTTTTCGTTCTGGAAATTTCGACCTGCAGAACAAGCCCCGTGGACGGCCGGAGGCCAAAGTTGATAATGAAGAATTGAAGGCTATTGTGGAAGCGGATCCATCGCAAACCACGTCCGAGCTAGCGGCAGGTTGCGGTGTTAGTGATAAAACTGTTTTAATCCACTTGAAGCAAATTGGGAAGGTGAAAAAGCTTGAAAGGTAGGCCTCATGAATTGAGTGCAGCAAACCGACAAACGCGCGTCGACTGCTGCGTTACATTACTCAACCCGCACAATAATGAAGGGATTTTAAATCGAATTATTACCTGTGATGAAAAGTGGATCCTGTACGATAATCGGAAACGCTAATCGCAATGATTGAACCCTGGTGAACCAGCCAAATTCTGCCTCAAGCGAAAATTTACTCAAAAAAAATTACTTGTGAGCGTTTGGTGGACTAGTGCCGGTGTCGTTCACTACAGCTTTTTTAAATCTGGCCAGACGATTACGGCGGATGTCTATTGTCAGCAACTGCAAAACATGATGGAAAAGCTAGCTGCTAAACAACGTCAATCGCTCTAGGCCACTGCTGCTTCAGGACAACGCTAGACCACACACTGCACAACAGACGGCTACCAAATTAGAGGAGCTTCAATTGGAATGTCTAAGACATCCACCGTACTCCCCGGACCTTGCTCCAACAGATTACCATTTTTTTTCTAAATTTGGGTAACTTCTTGCTAGGGAAAAAATTCAACTCCGATGGGGCAGTCCAATGCGCCTTCAAAGATTTTATTGATTCCCGTCCGAATGGTTTTTTTAGTAAAGGGATCAATGAACCTATGAGATGGCAAAAGTACATAGATAGCAATGGTACATACTTTGATTAAATAAATATATTATATTTTAAAAAAATCGACTATATGTCCCTCCCTTACAAAACGGCAATTTCATAGGTAAAGACCTATTAGAAACAAAAAAAAAATAAGAAAAGTGCTGACGCGAGCATTTCGTTCGCGCGCTGATAAACAAAAGGCAGCTGTAACTCAGCAAAAAATCAATAATTTGATATACCTACAAGGACAAAAATTGGCCGATAGAAAAAAAAATTGAATTTTAATTAAAAATAAACGAAAAACAGTTTTTAATAAAAAAATAGCAAATATAAAAAAATTGTAAACATGAGAATCAAAGGCGGGGGCGGCATTTTTCAGTTTTTGCCCCGCCTCGAAAAAATTGAAGATCCGGGGCTGCTCCTGTATTAAACCTAATCAAGGGCTTCAACAACCTTATAGGCCTATTACACTGCACTTTTATCAGGGCCCTGTATTAAGGGTGGGCCTCAGTTATTTCAGAGCATTAAGAACCATTATATAGGGACCCTGTATTCCTATATATTTATACACTAAATTATTTAACAGTAATAGTCCTTGACTAAAGTGCAGTGTAATAGGCCTATTATCTCTGCTTCTGAGTCTCTGATCCTTCACCCTATGCCTACTAATCTGTGTATCCTATATGTTACTTGGTCTCTGTAATCTGTGGTCACTGGTCAAAAGTTAAAATTGTGTGAATTTATTAAACTAATATCTTTGTTTTGTTTTTGTAAAAGTACGCCATAGTTTCAATATTTACAGCCCAAGGCTGCCTGAACAATACTTGAGAAGAAAAAGGATTTTAATCTTAAACGAAACCGTCGGGAACCATACGACGTTTAAACTAAGTGATTTTTATTTTTGTTAGTACTGCATGTATTTGCTCGCAAAATTATGGGCGAATTTAAATAAAATTTAATTAAAAGACGATATTAACTAAGTTTATATTATGGAGGCGATACACGACTCATTGCAATCGTTGGAAATCACAATTGAAGATCTCCCTGATGAAGTGTTAGAGTTTATTTTGGGATTCCTGCCACCTTACAAAGATCTTCAAAATTGTATGTATGTTTGTAAGAGATGGTGTAATTGCGCCCAAAGTAAGTTACCAATTTAAATTATGAATTATATTCACTAAAATACTAATATTATGAGTTGTATTCTGCAGGGTTTGATTGAGTATTATCTGGTATATTCCCCGTGGAATACTGCAGTGCTTTTCCCTTGCCTTTACCTAACTATTCCCTTTTAGACTCAGTTAACAAAATTGCCGGATTCTGTTAGCTCTTTGATTGTAAATATAACTTTAAAAAGGTGTTTTTAATGTTAACTATGCAAAGTCTTTACCTTTGATGTCAGGATGAGTGAAAATATTTATTGATTCTTTTTATTTCAGATGTTTTACATAAGACTTCGATAAAACTAATTAAGGCTATTGGTGATTTCAATATACTATGGAAAAATATAGCAGCGACTGATGTGGTACCAACAATTACAAAAAGGTTCTCACATTCAGCATGTATCCTTGAGAACAATATGTACATCTTTGGAGGCTGTACTACAAATGCAACATCATTCAATGACTTGTGGAGGTTTGACCTCTCAAGACGGCAATGGATAAGACCTCTTGCAACTGGCACATATCCTGTGCCTAAAGCATACACAACCATGGTGGACTATAAAGACTGTCTGATTGTTTTCGGGGGATGGACCTACCCCTCACTCTCCCAATACTATCAAAACGTTACTATGTTTAATGATATACATTTCTATTGTATCAAAACAAATAAATGGATATTAATAAATACAACGAACCCTCCACCACCAATGGCTGGACATTCTGCTTGTATTAAAGGGGATGAAATGGTTGTGTTTGGTGGTTTGATTATGTCAGCAGCACAGAACTTTCAAATACAATGCTCAAATGATATTTGGGTACTTAACTTGTCAACTTGTAATTGGAGGAAGCAACCAACAACAAAGCCTAGACCTTCACCTAGATATGCCCAATCTCTTATCAGAATAGATTCTGACAGATTAATGTTGTTAGGAGGTGTTCAAACATTGCAAAATCGTTTTGTATATAGTGATTGCTGGATACTCACTATGAAAGGTCCTACATGGACTTGGAAAGAGATAGCTGTAAAAAATAAAGAATGGGCGTCTGCCAATATATGGTGTAACCCTGCCTGCCGTGTTGGTGATAAGGTAGTGAGTCTAAGTAGAAGTAGAAATGGATGGAATAGTGCTAAACCTATGGTTACTTCTGCAGTAAGGTTATCCAGGGCCGAAGGGGCACCAGTGGCAGTTAGAGTTGAACAAAGCCTACAAAGACCATTAGACAGAGATCAGAATATTAATGGAAGACGAGGAGTTTTACCAAGACAGAGAGTTGCTGTTAATGAACCAGTTGCTGGGCCAAGTCATGAAGCAGAAAAAGAAAAAGCAAGGCCTTTCAATGAAAATGTTCACCTACAAGCTAATGCTTCTTCTAGTGGGGAATCTAGACAGTCATTGAATAGTCTTGATGCAGCTAAGAAAGAATCAGCATTGAGAAGAAATAAAAATAAGGTTTGTAATTGTTTATCTATCTCTTAATTGACTGAGCAAAGTGAAGGTCTCTGAGTCTATTTGAGCGGATCGGCACGTCAGTCCGTCCATCTGTCAGAACTTCTGAAATAATGAATAGTATAATTACTTCAAACTCACAAATAAAATCTTAATATATATAAATCACGTGTCACGTTGTTTGTCCGCGATGGACTCCTAAACTACTTAACTGATTTTAAATTAAATTTGCACACCGTGTGCAGTTTGATCCAACTTGAAAGATAGGATAGCTTACATCTTAATTTATAGCCTTAATTGACGCAGACGAAGTCGCGGGAATCATCTAGTAATAATGCGTAAATTGATGGCCTTGATGGCCTGTAGGAGCAAATGGGTTGCTCATAGAAGCAAATGGGCTCAACCTAGGCTTGTGGGGTATCTTCGATTAGCTGCTTTCAACCTCAGTGTGGGGTGAAGCACTGTAGCCCCCCAAAGACTTCTATAGTTGTACATCTCTTGGTAGGTATAAGACCTACAGTCATAGGACATGAGGTCTTTATTTGGGACAAATCACTAGTTTTATTATATTTTTTAGCTAAATTGGTCAGAAGAAAATCTTATTTTTTAATAAATTTTTATTTTTGCAGAATAAAGGGATGAAGATAGTTAGGCAGTTACAAGAAGCAAATAAATATAGGATGGCAGCCTTTGCATGTGATTCTACTGGAAGTAATGCACCACCTGAAAATGACCTAATTAATCAAAGACAAATAGCTCATCTGGAAAATAGGTTAGAGCCAATCCCTGAAAATCAACAACAGAGACCTCCAGCGGTAAAAAAGATTAAAAGGAATACTTTAGCAATGCATGTTCTGGATATATCCACAGTAGTTGATGGGAACTCAATGAACTATGTATCTTGGTTATGCCCCCGTCTTGGTGAAATGCACGGTGCACCTGAAGAACTGGTCATGTATACCTTAGTGAAAGGAAATGGAGAACTTATAATGTTTGGGGGTGTACATAATGATATAAGTATCTTAAACTATTCTGAGCAACAAAACATGTATTCAAATTCCTTACATTTCATAACACCACCAAGAGATGTCATTTGAAAAACCCTTTTGCTCCAGTAACTTGCTGTTGTGACTATACTAAAATTTGTAATTTATCCTGAAATAAAACAATATTAGAATTGCAATGGTAAAATTGCATCATTTTTATAAAGTTAAATATTAATATAGTAAAATATTTGCTTGGCTCTGAAACCAGATCTGTATACTGCATCAACAGACATAAAAAATAAAGTGATTCAAGATCATTTTTGTTTGATTGTCTCCTAATTCTACATAAAATAAAAAATTAAATAGTCTATGGTTCATCCAAAAGAGTTGTTACCTACCTCTAAAATTAGTTTTTTTTTGCTGTAAACACATTCACAATACACACATCTTGGTAAATAATAACATTTGCTGAGCTAATGAAACTTGTATTATAATAATTACAAATAACTTATTCAAACTTTATGATAAAAAAACTATTCCTTTTGAGATAGTAATCCTCCAAAAACAGCAGCGGGAATGTCTTTTTTCTGCACAGGTGCAACTTCTTCCTCTCCATCATCTTCACCACTGTTTTCAGATTCTTCCTCATCAATGTCAATTTCATCAGGATTTACCACTTTATCAGCTTCTTTAAGACCTTGAGTTTCACCTCTAACAAATAATATGTTACCTTTGCTCTGTACAGCCATTTCCGCAGCTTTGGCTTCTAACATTCTCATGCCATCTTTCATTCCAGGAGCAAGATCTGAAACTGTACCGGCCGCTTGTGCTGCTGAACTTAACATTTGCGCTGACATCATGTTCACTTGAGTGTTATATGTAGCTTGTACACTTCTCTTAATTCTAAGCATTTCACGCATTGTATCTTCATTTCCATGTCTAACTTCAAACTCTTTCCAAGTGTTCCAAAATTCTGCAGTAATTCGCGGATCACACATTTGACTACAATGTGCATAAATTGCTCGAGCTCTGTCGATTTCACCAAGGCGAGTTTCCATTTCTGCAAATCTTATACACATTTCTCTAGCCTTTCCATCTTGAAGGGTTTCAATTGCTTTTTCATATATTTGTCGTGTCTTTGGTACTCCATAAATCTCAGCTGCTTTCTTTATGTAAATATTAAACATCTCAAACATTTGTTCTGGTAAGACTGCTGTAGTTGCTCGTTCATAAACAGACATTGCATGTCTAGCTAAGCCATGTTCCTCTTCTAGTTTAGCATATAGTAGAAATATTGATTTTGCAAACTCTGGTGGACAGTGTTCTAGGCATTGTTCAAATAAATCTCGAGCCCTTTCAAGTTTTGATCCCCCATATCTTTTTAAAAACTTGGTTAGATATGTGTTCCAAATATCATATACATTAGGCCATTTGAAAAGTGCTATCCCTTTTTCATATGCTTTGAAAGCTTCTTCAAAATAGTTATGTTCTTCTAAAAATAGACCATAATTAATAATAATTTGTGGTGTGGCTATTTTTAAATCTATGATGTGGTCATAGACAGCTTTGCAGGATTTGTATGTTCCAAAACTTTCTTCTAAATCAGCATACATGGACCATACTTTTAATGACTTGTACAAACGCATTTGCACTGTCTCATTATCATCATGATAAGCTACTTTTCTGCTTGGCAGTACTGTAGCTTTTTGCATCAACTTTAAGGCCTCTTCATAGTTTTCATGTTTTATTTCCATTTCTGCCCATTCACACCATACTGAAGCTAGATCATCGACTTTAGCATAATTTACCTGCGTTGCTTTTTCGAAAATCAATCTTGCATCATCAATTTGGTCATTGCTTTCATAAAATTTAGCAAAACCTACCCATAGGGTGTAAAGCTTTCCTACAGCTAATTTAGGATCCACAGTTTGCACTGCTTCTGTATATGTATCTATAATTTCATGTGGTTTTCCTTCATACAGTTTTACTCTTTTGTGCCATTCAGCTACATTATGTGGATTCTGTCTTAAAAGGACTGAATTAAGAAGTAGCAATCTCCTTTCCATTAAATATTCAAACCTTGCTAGTCTAAGTTCTAAATCAATATCATCATCTTCAGTAGGACTAACTTTTTTTGCAACCTCTTCCATTTTTTTACTTAAGCTAAGTTCTTCAAATTGTGCATAGGCATCAAAAACCTGAGTAAAATCTCTAACAGTGGTGACAGTTTGTATAGCTTCTTCATAAATATCTCTAGCTCTTTCAAATAGACCACTCCTTACATAGTAGTCTGCTAAAGAGTTCCATAGGTGTCCTAGCTGGTCAGTATAGCGCCTCAGTCCACCTCTTATTATAGCATCAACATTAAGGGAATGAATTTTGTCTGGATTTTTAGATATTAATTCACAAAGTTCATTCCAAAGTTGATGATTTGATTTTCCATGCTTGGATTGGAAGTTTTCATTGTTGACAAGTTGAGCCAACTTCACTGCAGCTTCATCTAACTTTTCAATTGATATTAAATAATCAATATATTCTTCTGTATCTTCCGGACATAGCTTAAGATATCTTCTGAATACTCTTACTGCTGTCTCTGGGATATTGTGTTTCTTTAGAAAATTAAGATAAAGTGGCCAAATTCTATGATGTTGTGTGATAGGCAAAGCTCTCAAAGCACTATCAAATGCTTTTCGTGTAATAGTTATTCTACATTGATCTGTTAGAAATGTGCAGTAATCCATCCATATTCTGGGCATCTTGTGCATAAAAACGAGTGACCTTTCAAAACAATTATTGACATCATCATAGGCGGGATCTGTTATGCAGCGACCCCTTATTTGTGATCTTCTTATTTTAAGATAATTATACCACAGTTTAAAGGAGCCTGGTAATTCTTTAAGAGCTCTCTCATAGATCATATTAATCTCATGTTTGGGCGCTGCTTTTTTATGTTCTATGTATCTGAGCCAATGTTTTACTGAGAATGGATTTCTTAATATCTCTTCTTCGTAGGGTAAATCTTCTTCAGTCTGGAACATGTAAGAAAAATAGTAAGTACGTATGATCTATTTCAAACGCGCAAGTAAATAATATGCTATGTCTATGCAAACACATATATACTTAGCAAGTTAGAGGTTATAAATAAACCTGCGCGCTTGTAATCAAGGAACTGTCCAATTTAATATTTTTAAAGAATTGGTGCAAAACATGTACAAAACGGTAGGTTTGATAGGGTACTAAGGCTACTTACGAAAAATATATCGATTTCTTTTCCATCAAGCGTAGGCATTTTAAATGCAGTAGGAACTTTTAAACTATTTAGTTGTAATTTTCTTCTTATTTCTAGCTTCTGATATTAACTTTACTCTTTATTTTTTATTGACAACCGAGCAAGGAAAACATTCAACAACCACAGACTAATATTTTTTTTAAATGTATTTTACGGCCTTGGATACAAGTCCTGACTAATAATTATTATCACCGACCCTCAGAGAAAAAGAAGATTATTATTGCATAACTCAAGAGACCTCAAGAGACCAACAAGAAACTCACGAGTATAATCAAAGTCAAGAGACAAGTTAACCATAACTGGTTTCCCGGCTTTGGGTTCCAGATATCCACAGACTAGTTAACGGATTTATGGATGGATGG
This sequence comes from Erebia palarica, assembly GCA_964035005.1. NCBI lineage: Eukaryota > Metazoa > Arthropoda > Insecta > Lepidoptera > Nymphalidae > Erebia > Erebia palarica. The sequence goes on along the minus strand of OZ035985.1, from coordinate 33,281,552 downwards.
AAGAGATAGATTATAGTCTGGAATAACACATCGGCTCGTTTTTTTTCCGGAAAATTACCGCGGTAACCAAAAAACTTCAATTTATCAGCTAGTCTTACTTCTTACTAATATTATAAATGCGAAGTTGGGATGTATGGATGATGTTGTTAATCACGCCTAAGCTAATCTGTATGAAATTTGGGACAAAGATAGATTATAGTCTGGAATAACATGCCGGCTAGTTTTTATTCCTGAAAATTCAAGAGTTACCGCGGGAACCAAAAAGCCTCAATTCACGCGGACGTAATCGCGGGCATCAGCTAGTTCATTAGAAAATACGAATATAAAATATAAATATTCGTAATTTATGTAAACTAGTGTTTTTTCAAAATATTGTGTTTAATTATTTCTTAATTTTATTTGTTATAATTTTATATCGATTAAACAAGTATCGATAATACCAGCCCTAGCCCCCAGCTTATGCTCCGCCCATACGCCATTTTTACTTACCGGAAGCTTCAATTTAAATATGATGTTTTATATCCTCTCATATAAATATTAACAAAGATACAAGTAATTTTTTTTTTCTGGTCGGTGAGGAATACTTTTTTTATTTAACTGGGTTAACGGGTCTGGATTCTAGTCCTTCTGAGCCTGTGAGGAAAACAGAGATGAGTAACCTGAGACAAGTAACCCAGGTTTCAGCTCATAGCATAGATTTCATTTCATTCATTAGTTTAAGTTCATGTGAACCTTACAAACAATACTGTTTCATAATATAAGTTGGAATTCCTAGATAAAAAATGTTACTGAATGTGATGATATGAATAATAAAAGTAGACTGATTTTAAAACTGATTTATTTAAAAAAATTATAAAAATGCATACAGATAGTAAAAAAAATCACGATTGCAGCGCGGCGTTGTGGACTTTGACTATAAAATATATCTAAGAACTTTCTCGCAAGCTAACTATATGCATAACTTGCGAGAAAGTAAAAATCCACTGCAAAATACCGCATCTCAATCGACCCAGAACTTTTTGAGAAAAATGGTAACATTGAAGAATAGAAATCACGATTGCAGCTTAACTTGATGGACTAGGGCCCTACATATCTAAGAACCTTCTCAGAAGTTATGCATATCTGATGCAAAAAACCGCATAATTATCGGTCCAGTACCTAATTTCCAGGAAAATGGTAACAACCAAGTGCACAAACTAACGCACACCCCTTAGAGCATACACATATACCGTCTCCGTTCCGTTGTGGGTACAAAAATGATTACTCAGAAATTAAAAAATTGCGTGAAGGAGCCGATTAAATGCGAAAATCAAGAAAGAATGCCTAAAAACACAATACTTGCATTTGAAAAAAACCTGTGCATATCCGCGGGCCACTTTAGTCCGCGCAGCCAAGGAATATACTAGTACTTTATAGTAGTAAATCAGTTATTGATTTTTAATATTGACCTATCGGGGATTGGAGATCGTGTGTCTTAATCACTAGATTATCATCGCTACAATCTAAAATGAGTTTGGCAATATTAAAAGTAATCTCTTTACCCCTCAGAGTGAGAAACAGTAAGAGTTATATGAAATTATAATTTTATCGATATTCAATTTATTTGTAAACAATACAATCCCCGCACTATATATATACTCTATATAAAAACTAATGAAATAATCCAAATTTTTGGGGACAGCACAATAATTTACGTGTTATGGATTTAGTAAAGAAGAAACTAAGCTATAATTAGTCGAAATAACTTAAAATAGTAGCCACAAAAAGAAAAACTAGACGACTTTGTTACTCACCTATGAAATGAAATTCCTGGGCGTTTTACAATATTATTATTACGACACCCCACAACTGAGCACTTCACCATAGTTGATTACATAAAACTATGCAAAAACTCATGAAAATATTCAAAAACAGGTAATTATTCACGACTGACATACCGGAAGCACTGAACAGACGCCATTTATAGTTGACAAAAAATTGGCTTCAATAACTAAATTTGATGACGTCATATGACAATTCACGCAATAACATAATACACCTGTTCTAATAACGTAGCTCTTAGTAAGTAAGAAAAGTCAAATCATAGTTTTACATGTTTTATTAACAAAATGCATCGTATAGCTATAATTGAGTAACATGCAACTTATCCTCTCCTAATAAAATCAAAGACTTGTATCTGGTCTGCGGATGTTACTTGTTATCCTTTATGTTACTTGTCTCTGCTTGTTACTTGTCTCTGGGCAGAATCATGGGCAGAATTATTTTGCGATCGATTTTGTGATTTGCAAACAAAAATTGAGGTGTTGTAAAAACAAATAAAATAAATAAACTCTGACAGGGCACTTAAGTTTTTAAATACTTCTTGAGCTTCTATTGGACCAGGAGATGTGTTTCTTTAATAAACGCTATCGGTGAGACCAATGTGTTTTCATTATAATGTCAAAACAAGGAAAAAGAAAAATTACTGTCGAGTTACCGAAAACAAAAGACCTCTCGAATAGACCAAGTGTGTTTGAACGTCTCGGTACCAAGAAGTCGAGCGCGAAGAAAGCCACTACGGAACATTGCAGACAGTGGGCTCAACACGGCAGCTGCGCTTACGGTAAGAGTTGCAAGTTCGCGTCCACTCATACCTTGATAAGTCCATCCAAACAGCGCGCGGCAAACAAAGATAGTGAGAAACGTTTGTTGAAAGATGATCCTAAAAGCAGACTGCATTCTACTGTAGTTGTCAGGTCAGGCAGAAGCCCGGACGGAGAGATCGACAACTGGGACCAAAATGACTTAGAATATGCGGACACAGATGTGCTGGAGAAAAGGCGGCAGCAGTTGCAACGTGAATTAGAATTGCAACTGAAAATGGACTCTAATAAAGACGTGCGGAAAGACAAAAAGAAGACAGTTTCGAGCTCTTCTTCTTCTAGAAGTTCCAGCTCTTCCAGTGTTTCGTCGTCTTCATCAGATGGCAGCACTTCATCATCCTCATCGGGCAGGTAATGGATTTTTGTATAATTTCAGCATGGTTCAGATATCAGTACAACCATCTCATGTTTGCTGAATTATAGTGTCATCATCCTCATCATTACACTTCAGTATTGCGAACCAACACACCAGTTAGCCGGTCTTCCTCATTTAGCTATTTCTGGCAGCCCTTGTTTAATTATCTGCCCATTGTGCTGGAGAATGTTCCACTCTATGCATACTTGTATGTAGTCTCCACTTTAGGATTAGTGGCACTAATGGCCATGGCCCCTATACAATATTGTATATTATGTATAGTTTATGGTGTTTACTCATCAAGAATAGTGGTCAAATATCCCAGAGCCGTCAGACCTTACTTATTGTCAGAGTAACAAAATGTGTGTAATATAGTAGCTTTGGTCCTTATTTGCACTTCCTTCATTCACGTTTTCACTATTTGTGTACCAATTCCTATATTTGCAACTAAAGATTTCTTTATTCACGGATCAAATCTGTACATACATATCAATAAAAAGGATTCCAATAGGTATCCAACCCAATATCCTTTGTTAACGCGTCAACAAATGGACTAATAAAAAAGTAAAATAGACCTTATTACATCTGTGCCTATAGTATGTTGTTAAAATATGATATCACTGTTGTGATGGTTCGGCCTTCGACATAAGTCGCCTTCGCCACGGTTGGTGTTTTTGAGTATGTAAATAAATAGAATGAAAGCATCCTTATTACTTAATACATAAAGTATATTTTCAAATGCTGCCACATACTAGATGTTCTGTCCTTTGGTAAGAGCCACTTTGCGTGTTTTATTGTTTCATAGGTTTGAATGAGCTTTTAAAAACTGCCAAGCAAGAAAAAATTACAAAATTCTTTAAACCATTGCCTAAGCCTGAAGATTAATCAATATGGTCAAAAACTTAAAAATTTTTTGTCACCTAGGAACATCCCCTATAATCCCATACAAATTACCATTCCATATTCACGATTTCCGTATTTGCAGCACATTTACGGAACGTATACCCTGCGAATAAAGAGCTTTGACTGTATGAATACTTGCTAATTTGGGCCGATGGCCAATTTATAGTTGTCAGAAAAACATTGCTTGCTTTTTTTAAATTCTGAGTGCTGATTTTTATGTGAGTATGTTTTACAGAATATTGTTAATAATTAATAAACAATACTCCCAGACTCATGCCTTGGGCCATTATTTCCGCCAGATGCTTTAAAGCTCGCAAAAAATAACATAACTTTACTCAGTCTTCATTTTTATACACAATACTCAGGAAACTACTTCAATACTATTTGCAAGCAGCCAGATTAATCTAATTGGGCAAACATGGGCAATACGTACCAAAGCTATTATATTACACACATTTTGTTACTCAGAAAATACTTGTAAGGTCTGGCGGCTCTGGGATCTTGCTCTATAATAATTTATTGATAAGATCACCAATATTGCAATATTTGCAAATAGTTGAACTTTACATGACTTTTGTTTTGTAATTCGTTCATGTTATATATTCACTGTTATTATTTACTAGATGATGCCCGCAACTTAGTCTTCCTGGATTAAGGTTTTCTGATTCCCGTGGGACCTCTTCAATTTTCCAGGATAAAAAGTAGCCCATGTCCTTCCCCTGGATCTCTCTACCAAATATCATCAAAATCTGTTGAAGAGTCAATTTATTTTTATTCCTGCAGGAACTCTTGAATTTTCCGGGATAAAAAGCATGTCCTTTCTCAGGCTCTAGATTATCTCTGTACCAAATTTCATTTAAATTGGTTCAGTAGTTTAGGTGTGATTACGTAACACACAGACAGTTACTTTCGCATTTATAATATTAGTAAGGATTGAGTTCTTACCATGTGACTGCTATGCAGTGATACTTGTTTTCTATAATCTAGCTTTTATGTGTGTCCCTGTTATCTTTTCACTGTCTGTTTCCTTAGCCAGTAAATTATGAAATTATTATTTTAAATTCCATATTTTGTCATACTATACAACTTTAGTTTATTTATTTATTACCTTACATAAAAAGGCCTGGAACTTTGTGGTATTAAGTTTTACTAGATGATGGCTGTGACTAATAATACTGTTGTCTGTGTGGATAATATTTTTATTCCTGCAGGAACTGCCAATTTTTTGCAATAAAATGTAGCCTATGTTTTTCCCCGCAATACAACCTACATCTTTACAAAATAGGTTGAAAAGTGGGCTGTGAAATCATAGTAGACAGATACACTTTCACATTTATATAGTGGGAAATATTAAGTATGAAATATATGGAATATCTATACTATGTATTTGCACTTATTCAAAATGATTAATTGGTAAAATTGCTGTTTTTAAATTATTTAAAGTAGTATCTTGTTTAGGTGCGGTTGGTCTAATTCTCAATTTATCCAATTTGCATGTTGCAAATAATTAAAAAAATTATGAGGCTGAATGAATTGAATCACTTGTGAATTGGACTCATCTGCATATTGGACCATTCACAGTAATGAATGCATACAAGCAAATTGGATCAAATTCAAATAAGGTGTGATTTGCATCAAATAAAAATTGGACCAATAATATCTAAGCTGAGAATCTGCACCAAATGTAGGAATTTATTATACTATTAAGGCACATTAATATTATGAAATTCTAGGGATGCTAAAAGGAGAGGCAAAAAGGGAAAATTAAAAAGGAACTCTAGTTCATCATCAGAATGTGATATACCTTCCAAGAAAAAATTAATAAAAACTGATTCAATGAAAAGAGATAAAAGTGTATCAAAAAAACTCAACCTAAAGAAAGATGATAGCAGGTTGATAAAAAAACATGAGGCTAACAAAAAGAAAAATCTTTCAAAGGCAATTGGTAAGAAATCTTTGTCTCCTGGTAAAAAATCCGGTGGCACACCACCAATAACTTCGAAAAGTGTGACATCCAAAACTGCTTCAAAACATGTCAAGTCTCCGCAAAGAAAAGAAAAAAATCGAAGTGTCTCGCCTCATACCAATAAAGAAAGAGATAAAGATAGAGATAGAATGAAAGATAAAGAAAGAGAAAAAGAACGTGAGAAAGATCGTAGTCGTCGCAGTCGTTCACCAAAAAAATATCGATCGAGGTCTCCACGCCAACACGGATCGCATCCTAAAGACCCTAGAAAGAAAGACAGCTCAGAGAGAAGCAGGCCAGTGTCGCCTAAGAAACAAGTTAGAAGAGATGGTAGTACTGAGAGACACAGAAAACGATCTGTTAGCAGAGATAAAGACAGAGGACGCGATCACAAAGACAGATCATTAGAAAGAAAAAAAGATAAACATGATGATAAAGATAGACATGATAGGAAAGAAAGAGGGCGTGATAGAAATAAAGATAGCAAAAGAGATGACTCAAAACGACGCGGCCGCGATCGTGGCTTAGGTGGTGGAAGAGGTGACAAGGGTTTAGAAAAACCAAACAAACCAATGCAAAGATTGCTTCCGAGACCAGAGGAACGATTAGCTGCTTTAGCAGCTATATCTAACAAGACTTTAGAAACTGACAAAAATTCTACTACTTCTAAAGATCGTCAAGATACGCATTCCGAAAGAGGTGGTCGTAAGCAAGATCGAATTGAAAGAGACCGATCAAACAAACGAGAGAGGATGGACAGCATAGAAAGGGAACAAGGTGAATTCGATTCGGCAATGGATCGGCAATATGACCATGGTCATGACCACTACGACCGAATAGACGAACGTTACGACGGCGTTGCACGGGACAGTGAACGATCACCTGGGTACATACAGGGCAGGGATAGGCACTATGACCCTGCCTATGATATGCCTGGACCACCAAGAGGTTACCCTGAAGATGATGATCGAATGTATGGCGAAGGTATGGGTGATCCCAGAGGAATCGAAATGGGTTAGTCATCCTGATCATGCAAATAATAATTAATTGTTATTTCATTGTTCTGCTATAAACTCTATTTGATAATACTACCGTTTTTTAGGTTACGACGACAGGCGACCGCGTCGTGATCGCTCGTGGGAAGGGAGAGCAGGTTCTTTGGACCGTGAGCGCGGTTATATGCATCCCCATAAAGAATGGGACAATGAGGACTACCGTGGCCCTGGTGACTGGGGCCGAGAGCGACATTGGCCTTTACATGATCCTCAGGTATTGTGACTTACTTTATTATAATAAACTAACAAAATATGTAATGAAGTGCAAATAATCTCTTTAAATTTTTCTTTAGGTAAGCTGGTACCACCGATCCTGGTACTGGAGTGAACTTATCGATTACCGCAACAGACCCCAAAACACCTGCCTCATCCTGTCCCATATTTTCCTTGGCTGTCCATATCCTCATTTTGGTATGCGTGTGTTGGCTTTTGATTCATGTAAATATGTCAAATTGTATTTGTACGAAGCTTTATGTTGTTTATTTTAGATGAACGAATGGGGTGATAAGGAACAGGATGGCGAGGGTTGGCATCACCGCGGGCATCCTGGGCCTCACCGCGGCCGCATGCACGGTAGAGTATTTTTATAACTTTTTTTATTCCTCCTACCTAGAAATTCGGTTCACCGAGCGTGCTACTCGAGGTGATGTGCGATCGGCCGCACTGTTTCTTTTGAGTAAAAACTCAAAAAGAACAGCCCCTACACGAGATTTGTACTACAAGGAATTGTATTAGTGGTCTGGTTACACGCTCCAGCATGTATACTTCGCATGTTTGCGAAGTCTAACACTTTAATACATTGCTTTGTAAAAGGTTAAAAACCCGACTATGGAAATAGTTTTGTACAGATGTTTTTCTGTCGCTTGGTCTATTTTAAAATTGTTCTATATTTTGTCCTATTTTATTAGCAAAAAAAAAAATTTAGAGACCCCCACTTTTTTGGATGTAACATCCATCATATTGATTTGTTAGTATAAATTGTAGCTTAAGTGACCTGGACCATAATAACGAATCGATTGACACCTCATTCATCAAAATCGGCCGAGTAGTTTAGACGCTACGGTGGAACATCTATACTAATACTATACATGTTTGTTACTCTATCACGCCAGAACGGCTGAACTGATCTGAATGAAATTTGGCACAGAAATAGATTATAGTCTGAAACAGCACATAGGCTACTTTTTATCCCGGAAAATTAAAGTTTCCGCGGGAACCAAAAACCTCAATCTGCGCGGACGAAGTCGCGGGCATCAGCTAGTGCATAAATACAAACTTACATACATAGAATGCTAAAAGCATAACCCTTCCTTTTGGCTTTGCCGTTGTCGGGTAAATAAATTCGAACTTTGGTGTCGCTGTCGTTGCGATTTTTGTGACTAGAGTGTATACCTGCATGTCACAATAACTTGTGAGTATCAAATAATATAAATTGGAAATACCAGATGACTACAATCGTGGAGGTAGAATGGACCATGGCCGTAACGATGGCAACAAGAGACGCGTGCCCCGGACTGATACGGAAACCGCCAAGGAACCCGCCCCCGTCACTCAAACCGCCCCGGCCACACAGCCAGAGGAACTGGACTCTGAAGAGAAACCCCCTATCCCCGATGACTTGAGCGAAATTAGCGACGACCCTGACGACATTTTGGAGAGGGAAGATGTGAGTATTTAAAAATATATTATACTAGCTGATGCCCGCGACTTCGTCCGCGTAGTTTAAGTTTTTTTTGATACCCGCGAGAACTCCTTTTCTCCAGGTCCTCAACTATACCCATACCAAAAATCACGTCGATCCGTTCCGGCGTGATTAAAGGATAAACCAACAAGCAAGCACGCTTTCGCATTTATAATATTAATATGATGCATGCGAGTCTGATTGCAGCCAAGCGCTAGCCTATTTAAAAAAAAACTTATAGACTTATCTTAATTATTACTAATAAAGGCTTATTTTTTCAGATGATGGATCAAAACATGGATGAAAACAGTCAAACTGATCAGCCAACTGAAGAAAGCATTTCAAAGCTAGATGGTTCAGAAAAAGAATCCACTCAGGCAATTACTAAAAACTTTATGAACTTTTATTGATTTATTAATTTATTGATATTATTTACTAACAATACAGTATAAATATCATTGAATTTATAAAATAGCATTCTAACAATATCCTTGGGGTTCTAACTGTGATGGGGTAATGGTTTCTAGTTTGAAATATTCATTGCATATTGATGATTATTTGTTTGTAAGCTGACATATTTAAAAGAAGTCTCATTCTTTTAACTTTTTTTATACACTACAAGCCCTTGATTGCAATCTTACCAGTGTTAAGTGATGATGCAGTATAAGATGGTAGCGAATAACCTGTTGGGCCGGGCACTTACATTAAACTTGTATGTAACTGTAAAACTGTAATCGGTTTCTATACGGCATCGTACCGGAACGCTATCGCTCTGTTTCCTTTGAAGTCTTTGTCGGTAGGGTGCTAACTAGCCACGGCCGAAAACTCCCACCAGAAAAGTATTGAATTTAAATTTTTATCTTTCTATTAAGTATATGTACAAATGCATTAGCACCAATATATGCCTGCCACTATAATGAACTATTTTTGATCAGGATACAAGTGGTGTCTGCGAGGAGAAGGAATCTCAAGAGGGTAAGGATGAGGAAGATGCAAATTTGGACTTTGAAGAAATATCCGACGGTGAACTGGAGGAAGAAAGGACGAGAGGTATTCACCTTTTTACCTTTTGATTTCTTATATTAAATGTCACGAGGGTACGGGACTTTGAGAAAAAATTATGGCGCTCTATGATAATATATTCCAAGCTGAGAGGGCTGAATTAAGGTGTCATTCCAGATTTTCTTCTTCTTCTCTTGGTTTATGGTTCCAGATTTTCATGCCAATTTATTTTTGAAAGTGTGTGACAGCTGACATATGACTTATAAAAATCGTATTCTTGTGTGTGTGAGCTGACGTATGACTTAAAAAATCGTTTTCTTGTGTGAGGGCTGAATTAAGGTGTCATTCCAGATTTTCTTCTTCTTCTCTTGGTTTATGGTTCCAGATTTTTATGCCAATTTATTTTTGAAAGTGTGTGACAGCTGACGTATGACTGATAAAATCGTATTCTTGTGTGAGTCCTGTTTGGCGCGCTAAACAGCACTCGACTAGTTTGTGAAACGCTTGCACTTTGGACAAGTTCAAACTTGACGTGTGGCGTGCATGAAATAAAAGCATTGCTTACCCTAGTTAAAAAAGCTCAATGCTTAATTTTCATCATGCCCTGCCTAAAAATAGGTATATACTACGGAATGAGGTATATTACGGAATGAATGACAAATGTATATACTACGTAATGAATACGTTTTATTACGGAATGAATGGTAAATAGTTGTTTTAGCAGATAGTAACCCTAATAGGTACATGCCCTAACAAAGTGCACGGTGTGACAACGCGTTCTTCTCGCTTCATTGGACTTTACACATACTGACACAACATGGCCAAGTTTTTCATAAATAACAAAACATCGGTGCCTTAGGTTCAAATTTGAATACGCGTCAACAGTAAATTTGGCAACGTCGCAATTTCGGTTACACTTTAAATTTCTGGCACAGATTCGTTTCCGTTACAGAAATGTAAGTGTTTCGGGTTAACAGAATAAAAAACACATTCAATAGGGCTACAGCGTTGATTCTGTTACACCTATATTTCTGTAACCTTTATGAATCAGTTTTTCAGTCCCTGGTGGTGAATATCGTAGCTACAAGCGCGAGTTTTTTTAATTTACTACAAGTTAGCCCTTGACTGCGATCTCACCAGATGATAAGTGATGATGCAGTCTAAGATGGTAGCAGGCTCACCTGTTAGGGGCATGGCAGGTATATTAAACCCATACCCCTACTTCCGCAAATAATAATAAGTTTTTATGCGACTGCCTGAAAAAATGAGTATATTGTATTCAGGGTTCATATATGTATGCATGTATGTCAGTTTGTATATTCCACCATAACTTCTATACGTCTGAACCGATTTTGATAAATAAGGTATCCTTAGAATCCTTAGCTTATTCCGGGTGACATAGGCTGGTTAAATTTAAAAAAAAATTGATGGGGTGACCATGGTCCCGTATTAAAGACTAAATTTGAAAAAAAAAAAACGAAAATAAGATTAACTATATATAATCATCATCTAGAAAATGATTTAGTAGTATGAAGTAGTTTTTTGTATGATTCACTAAAAAATATCATTTAATAAAAATGTGAATCTATATCGTAAATCTAGTTTATTTAGATTAATTTAGATTTTTAACTTTTTAGTTCGTCTTTTGGCAGGGCAGACGTGTTTTTTAATTTTTTTTAATTATGACTTGTTAATTTTTTTTACATCTCTCATATTCAGTAAGTAGGTCCTTATTACCCCCAAATGGGGCTTGTAGGTGACCAATTAGCGCTCTAGGGTAATAATGTAGCTAGAAAAGCCCTAGGGCGGTAAGTAATTAAAAAAACTCTTCACTCTTTCAAAAAGTTCGCGTACATCAAACCATCATACTGGCAATATTATACATCATGCATTCAGCCCAATGACAAAAGAGGTCACTTCGCTATTCAGCCTTGTCTTCGTATGAGTATAATAATAGTCATCAATTTTAAATATCGAACGGCGAAGCTCAATTTCGTTCTTGAAAAAAAAATTAAAAAAAAAGATGTAAAAAGGCGGTGATAGAAAACTTTTACTTTAAAATGTTTTATTCTTGTAATGCCGGTTTTTATTCTAAACTCGCCGGCATATTTAGAGGAACATAAAAAAAAGGTCCATAATTAAAAAAATATCGTTTTATTTTAAAATCTACTTACTACACTTCTTTTGTTATTTAAAGTTTCATTTGTTTTACTTATAATGAGATCACATTAAGAACAGATTTTGCGAGCAAAGGCTATTTGTGAAAAATGGTACATTTTTGAACTTTTCATGTAACCGGGAAAAGTGAAATTTAATATTAAAATAACAATTAATTAAATTAGAAAAATGGTGATTAATATCGCGTATTTCCTCCACGTGCTCTTATTAAAGTTTCTACCCGTCTAGGCATACTGAGAATGATGTTATCGATGGTCTCCTGGGATAGTCTCCGCCATTCCTCAACTAGGGCGATTCGCAGTTCTCCCACGTTGGCAGGAGCTGGAATTCTGGACTTAACTTTTCTTCTCAGCAAGTCCCAAACGTGCTCTATTGGGTTCATATCCGGTGATCTCGCCGGCCACTCCATAACAGTGATATTCATATCATTAAGATAAGCTTGAGTTACCCGAGCGGTATGCGGAAAAGTTCAAAAATGTACCATTTTTCACAAATAGCCTTTACTCGCAAAATCTGTTCTTAATGTGATCTCATTTTAAGTAAAACAAATGAATCTTTAAATAACAAAAGAAGTGTAGTAAGTAGATTTTAAAATAAAACCATATTTTTTTAATTATGGACCTTTTTTTTATGTTCCGCTAAATATGCCGGCGAGTTTACTTACCTCACAATCGAGATGTAAGGCAGAGTAGTGAGCTCGGGTGTAAGCATCAATTGCACCCTCGAACTAAAGGCGCAGCGAGCTGCAATTGATGCCTTACAGCCCTTGGCTACGAATCTACTATTAAATTAAGACTTGTTGATTGTTTCCCAGCCGGACTGGGCGACGCGCTCGGTGTGGACTGGGCGAGCCTCGTGGCGGACGTGCACCGGCGCGAGCAGACCGCGTCCGAGGGCGGCGCGCGAGACCGCTGGCGGCCCGAGCGCGTGCTCTCGCGCATCGGCCTCTCCGTAGAGATGGCGGGCGCCGACACCGTGCAGAGCATACTGCAGCGAAACGCCAACTCGCTGCACACGGAGAAAGGCGGGGGAGATACGCCGAGTCTCGCTAACGGGAAACATGAGGATGATAAACACAAGTCGGATGTTCCGACTGATGTCAAACATTTGCATCCAGTGGCCGCTATACAGGTATTCTATTTCTTACTAGTAGATGATGATGATGTAGATGTAATTTACCACACCGTTGAACTTAACATTTTTATATCTAATTTTCAGCATAAATGGGTGAATAATTGCGCCGAAATTATGACATTTTTTGTCCATAATCTTAAAAATATTAGAATTGAATGATGCTCGTGACTTCGTCCGCGTGAATTAAGTTTTTTGTTCGTTCCCGCGGAAGCTTTTTCAATTTTTCGGGATAAAAAGTAGCCTGTCCTTGCCCAGGATATAACCTATTTCTCTACCAAATTTCATCAAATTCGGTTAAATAGATGAGCGGTGAAAGCGTAGCAGACAGACAGACACTTTCGCATTTATAATATTGGTATGGATTAGATGTCAGCTACTTCGTTTACACGGATTTCCTGTATAATAAAGCAGGAACTATGGATTTTCGAGGCTAAAATGTACTCTGGGATGCTAGCTATCTTATTCACAAATAAAATTTTATTCACATTGGATAAACAGACTATCAAAAACTATTCATTTATTAGTCTAGGCGGTTTGTTATACGGAGGCCCCGCGCATTAAATCCTCAGTCGTTGAAACTTGGCAGGGTTTTTAGTATGGTATGAACCAAGACTTATACAAAAATATCCAACAAAAAATCTATGCAAAAGTAAAACTTAATATTTATGACTGAATATTTTTTCGATTTCTTGTTAAAATAATAGTAGGTAGTATATTTACACTCAACACCAAAATATCAAACGAAATAATCATGCAGAACATCGATATTTAAACCGATTCTACTATCAAACCTAAACTGCGTTTACGCGATAATGTACCTTCCTGCTTAACTTAAAAACCCATACTTCCATTCTGATTTTTTGTTTGATATCTATATATATAAAAGAAAGTCGTGTTAGTTACACTATTTATAACTCAAGAACGGCTGAACCGATTTGGCTGAAAATTGGTGGGGAGGCAGGAGACGGACATAGGATACTTTTTATCCCGGAAAATTAAAGAGTTCCCGCGGGAACTAAAAAACCTCAATCCACGCGATTTGGCTGAAAATTGGTGGGGAGGTAGCTTAGAACCAGGAGACGGACATGGGATACTTTTTATCCCGGAAAATTAAAGAGTTCCCGCGGGAACTAAAAAACCTCAATCCACGCGATTTGGCTGAAAATTGGTGGGGAGGTAGCTTAGAACCAGGAGACGGACATGGGATACTTTTTATCCCGGAAAATTAAAGAATTCCCGCGGGAACTAAAAAACCTCAATCCACGCGGACGAAGTCGCGGGCATCAGCTAGTTTATAATATACGTTTGACTCATGGTAATTTATCATACTGTAAAGTTTCGTCGCCTGAGTAATTATTGTTGGGGCCGACTAGCTTTATTGCCTAGACTATATGTGAAATTGGAATTTGTTTTCGTAGGTGGCAATGGAGAAGCGCAAACGCCAGCGCGCCGTATTATTTGGTTCCGGATGTGAGATCACGCGCGGGCTGAGCGCGAGGCGAGATCTAGCGCTGCGCAGATACCTGTGTCACTTGCCAGTCGCCGAGCGCACCGGGCAGTCCCGCGTGGCCCCGCAGCCCTCACTGTTCCACACTGCCCGAGCCATGCTGATGCAGGCTCCGGTGTCCGGCTGACAAAGACTATAACCAAGGGCTGCTGGCGGTAAATCGAATAATAATTACAGAGGTGGCAAAACCAAGAACTTTAACTTCCAGGACAGGCATTAGAAATTGTGACATAAAAGACGACATTAATTTGAATAACGAAGCCAAGCAAGCACTCAGATTTTAAGAAAAAGATGACTGATAAAATTAATGAGTTCAAGGAGTATTCGTTTTCATAAGTTTGGGCTCTCAAAATCATATAAAACTGAATAAGTGTGAACGGAGGGGAATCCACTATTAGTCAGTGTTTGCGTTATTTTTTTCCAAGTTTACCATGATAAAATAATGAACATAGATACTTTATTATAATATGTATGAGTATTAATGCACATTTAAGATGACAGTGAAGGAATTTCCTTTTTTTATGTGGTTGAGTGCACTTTGATGTTTCAATATAACTTAAGAGTGTATATTGGTTGCATTTTACAAATATTGCAATTCAATAAAAACGGTATCCAGAAAATAAATTCATATTTGCTACAACATGGAGTGGAGTGAATGCCACTTAGTCTTTGTGAAAAAATATCAGTTTTTATGAATGTGAGACAATTAATAGTGTTACATATACAATGGTATATTTTATTGTAATTTTTATCTTCTAAGAACTCTATGCAACAAAAGCTAATAAAGTCTAATTAGAAATAAAGTATCATACTTTACTGAGTTGTTTTGTTTATAATACTATGAAGAGAAATTTAGATCAAATCATACCTATCCTATCTCTTATCATGCGTATTTCCAATCAACTTACCAATTTTTAGGGTTCTGTACCTCTAGAGGAAAAAGGAACCCTCATAGGATCACTTCATTGTTAGTCTGTCTGTATGTCAACCACTTTTTTCTCGGGAACACTTTGAGGTATCAAGTTAAAATTAATTTCAAATACTTAGGTCCACAATCCCTTGGAGCTGTAAAAAAATAAAGCTTCTAAGTCAGCGCAATTAAAACAGCCTATTAGTTATAGGGTACTTCCCTTGACCTAGAATCATGAAATTTGGCAAGAAGCAAGGTCTCTCAGTACAAGTATTAGGGTTCCATACTCATAGGGTGTCGAATTGTTAGGTGCTACCAGTTAAGAGCCATATATTATTTTTGTGCGCGAGTCCGACACGCACTTGACCGTTTTTTTGACTCGCCTTGACCTAAAAAAGTCAGGATCAATAAAAGCAACTACAATTTTAAAATATATTTTACTATCATAAACTCTTGAAAATCATAAGAAATGTTAATTAGTATCTTTATTACAGTCCAATAAAAATGACACATCTGCTCCAACTGGATATTCAACTTTCTTGTTACCACTGAAAAAAATAAGAATGGTAAGTACACAGTAATGGTAAGTAATTGCAATATAAACTTTACTGTGTTTATAAATACCCAGTATCTCTTTGGAACTGGCCTCACCCTCCCTAACAATTGGGAAACCCAGGAATAAATATTATTTTCTTGACAAAAGATTACCTAAACATTCCTGTAAAGGTGTGTCCAAACATATGCGCGGCAAGTGCGCAACACGCAACGCTGCGGAGGACACAATTCTGTGGTCGCTAGTAAGGACTTCAGGATTAAACCCAAATATAATATACTCGTATTAAGCGCCGAATTCGGCGAGTTGCAGCCGCGCATGATTGCAGCTTTACGTGGGCAGTGTGTTACAGAGCTAACTCCAATAAGCAATTCAGCGTTCCATTATGATAATATTTAATAGATGCAAATATCGATTAATTATTATAAAAATAATTAGAATAGCCTAGGTGTCCAGAGAATAAGTAATGAAGTAGTATAATTACACTCTGAAGAGAACAGCGCCAGCAACTCCTTTCAGCTTCAGGGAATCTCCATGAACATGCAAAATGCAGCCCTCCCTCAATCCAAGCACTGAGTTTGCATGAGGCATTTCCATAAACTCCTCTATTCTTTGGTCTCTTGTTTCACCCTTATGTGTGTCTGTTTCAACTTTGTCAATATAATGAGGGTTTATATTAAATGGCACGATACCAATTGCATCAAATGATTGGGGATATACTATAGGCATGTCATTTGTTGTATGAATACTTTTAGTTGCAACATTTGTTCCAGCACTGCTACCAATATAAACCAAATTACCAGTATTAACCCTTTCTCTTATTAAATCTACTAGCTTATTATCATACAAGGTTCTCAAGAGCAAGAATGTGTTTCCTCCACCAACAAATATTGCTTTTGCTGAGTGTACAGCATTGGCTGGGTCTGGGTATGTATGGAGGCCTACCACTGTGAATCCCCAGGGTGTGATGGCATCTTTTATTTTCTTTGTGTATTCATCGTAGTTCTTTTGAGCGTATGGCACAAATACTAGTTCAGAGACATTATTCCTGAAAAATATTGATTGTTTCATCAATTAAGTAGGTTGTTCTGAAAACTTATAAAATACATTAGTTAGCAAACTTACTTTTTTAAAAACGAGCAGATTTCTTGTTTAGCGAACTCCAATAATGAAAAACCATGGCAATTAGACGATGATAGGAGTAAGGCTTGACGGTCGGATTTCATTATGCTGTAATATCTAACAGTAACGTGGCAGTCGATAGAACTGGGCAGAGTGCAGTATAAACGCAGGCGAAGATAACTGTATCGGAATGGATACCACATTAAACTCGAGATAACTTTTGTTACCTATTATATCGGTAGGTACACTAGGCTAAAAGATTGGATAGTATAGAAACGTAAAGACTACCTACTACTAATGTAAAGACGTATCATTTAGATTATCTATCTGATCTATCTGATCAGTATTTAATTTAAATGATTTTAGAAAAAGATTATGTAGCAGAAAAAGTGTACCCAATTTTATGTATTTTTATTTGTTTCTTGAATTTTGAAATTCATAATATTTTGATTTTGTGAATTTGGCGTTTATGCTGTCACTGTCAATGTCAATCACCACAGATAAGCAACTTCAAATGGTTATTCCGCTTGTGGTTTAAATCTTTGTATAAATTCCTACACCCATGCTGATCAGAAAATGGGCAAGTTTCCAATGTCACTTCTGAAAGCATTTATAGACGATCGAATATGCCGAACGACGCTGCCGAAACACGTACGCGGTGCGCTCTCGGTCCATATTCGCTCGTGTAGCGCACAGTACGCTGAACTCCTCGCGTGTGCCTCCAAAATGGAGTATCTGGTAATATTTCTGACAGTAGGTACTTGCGATGTTATAAGTACTTGTGCAGAATTTAAATTCTCTAACTGATGCGAAATATTTTAAGGATTCCACCAATCTCTCTTCAGCAGTCACAGCTTGACTCATAATTGTATCAGTTTTAGTTATAATTGTGATCTCACAAGATCTAACAATTCAGCGAATAATTCTGGACTCAGTCGAAGATATACTTACCTAAGAAAATCTTCATCATCCAGATCTTTAATGAGACGCACGTACTGCTGTCTGTTTTTAAAATAAAATTTTAAATAAACTTTTATTTTTTCCTTTTTATTTGTATTGGCGATGTAGCAACAATAGTTGCTGCGATGCGATTCACGCAATTTTAGCCTGTTTCGATAGAAACAGAGGCATACCGTGAATGGTGTTCACGCGCTGCTAGCATAAAACAAAAACGATTGGATGGCCTATGGTGCGATGCGGTGGGTGTGGCGTGAAGAACGCATCCCACAGCGAAATGGCTCGGCAACACCATAATCGATCGTCTATTTATGCTTTTGTTCAGCTTGACCTAAAGTTTTATTACCCAACTGCATCAGAGGAGGGTGCTTTACATTACAAGTCGCAGTGAAGTCGGTGCTATCGAATCCCAAGGCTTTTTAGAAGCTATAAAACTGAAAAGGAATCATAAAGACATGAGAATTAGTTATTTGACCAGTGATTATGATAGATACGCCATAAAAAATTACAGACTTATCTATGCGACAACGTATGCCACGTGATCCGTTGAGCGAAAGAAGCGACGCCACGAACCGCGACGCGATGCAACGCCATAGAAAATGACTACGTCTACGTTGTGGCGTAGATACATCTGTTTCATTTTATAGGACAATCGGGTGAAAGGGCTACTGAGTGATACTGTCACCTAGGACAACGGGTTGGCTTCTTGTATATTACCGGCGTCTTGCGCAACGCTGTCGCGTCGGTGCCGTCACCGCAACGGCCCTGCGCCGTGTAATAAAATGCCGTTGAGGCTCTGCGATTTTTGTTTATATTTACATTAGTTTCCGGTCCGGCGGCGGCGCGGCCCGGTTTTATTTAAAGGAAGCCTAAAGTAAAATTAAAAATTTGTATTTCTGTTTAAAGCAATTTATTTAATTGGTATTAATACAATAATAAATTTTACTTAAATGACAACGTAGCGCACTTATAAGAATTTAAATTATCCAAGTCCTCAATATAAAGTACCCGAGGCTCCCAACATGTACGTGCAAAAAACGTTTTAATGGTTTTCAACATTTTTTTACGCCACTACAAGTTAGTCCTTGACTGCAATCTCACCTGATGGTAGACATGCAGTCTAAGATGGGGGATAGCGGGCTAACTTGTTAGGGATATGGCAGTTATATTAAACCCATACCTACCCTGATCGGTTTCTAAAAGGAACGCTAAATCGACTACATAGTTGGTATTAATATAGCATTAATAATTATTTTTAACCGACTTCCAAAGAGAGGAGGTATCTTTTTTTCCTTGGTAAGTTTAATGATTTTTAAAAACCTACCTAAAAATGATTATGTTAGGTATATGTACGATACGTTTTTTTTTATTTTCGGAGGTATATCTAAATATCTTTAATCATAATATTTATTATGATAACAAAACAAGAATCCCTTAATCGTATGAACTCTTTCAATAAACAAACTGTCTTTGATTTTAGTTTAAATTTAAAAATCTGCCTGTAGCGTCAAGTATGAAGAACCTCTCTTCATGAGGCTTGTTACAGCCAGGTCCGAGATACTGCCGCCTGAGTTCAAGGTCAGGGGGCGCAGACAGGTCACCCTGGAGAATGTAATAGGCTTGTTCTATAGTATTCTCAATTTCTGACTTCAGCTCCTGAAAATAGAAATATTTTAAATTAACCGACAGTACACGAACTGAAGATAATCGCAAACACTGGTGACATTAAAAGTAGGTAATAACTACCAGTCCAATGAATAAAGTACTTCCTTATTCATTGCTACAGTCGGATCAAACTTTATGACGTCTCGGAACTCGGAAGTTAGCCGCAAGTGTAGGTTCGCGCTGGTACAGTAGGTGCAACAGAAACCGTCCCGTTTATATCCAATATTGTATTCTGCGCATTGAAACGCACGATGTTCCGAGAAGTTATAAGTTTGAATCGGACTATATACTAACCTAATCTTAGCTAGAGTAAGAGCAAAAGGGCTTGGCCATACCGGTAACGGGTGCGTCGGGAAGTAGCGTCTTGAAACTCGCCTCATATATGTCTGGGCAGCGCGGCGTGCAGGTGGTACAGTAGCAGGCTGCGCAGATGATGGAACCTAACGGGTGCGTAGGGAAGTAGCATCGTAATACTCGCCTCATACAGGTCTGGGCAGCGGCGCGCGCGTTCTGCCAGCGCGGCGTGCAGGTGGTACAGCAGCAGGCCGCGCAGATGATGGAAGCTAACGGGTGCGTAGGGAAGTAGCATCGTAATACTCGCCTCATACAGGTCTGGGCAGCGGCGCGCGCGTTCTGCCAGCGCGGCGTGCAGGTGGTACAGCAGCAGGCCGCGCAGATGATGGAAGCTAACGGGTGCGTAGGGAAGTAGCGTCGTAATACTCGCCTCATACAGGTCTGGGCAGCGGCGCGCGCGTTCTGCCAGCGCGGCGTTCAGGTGGTACAGCAGCAGGCCGCGCAGATGATGGAAGCTAACGGTTGCGTAGGGAAGTAGCGTCGTAATACTCGCCTCATAGAGGTCTGGGCAGCGGCGCGCGCGTTCTACCAGCGCGGCGTGCAGGTGGTACAGCAGCAGGCTGCGCAGATGATGGAAGCTAACGGGTGCGTAGGGAAGTAGCGTCGTAATACTCGCCTCATACAGGTCTGGGCAGCGGCGCGCGCGTTCTGCCAGCGCGGCGTGCAGGTGGTACAGCAGCAGGCCGCGCAGATGATGGAAGCTAACGGGTGCGTAGGGGAGTAGCGTCGTAATACTCGCCTCATACAGGTCTGGGCAGCGGCGCGCGCGTTCTGCCAGCGCGGCGTGCAGGTGGTACAGCAGCAGGCCGCGCAGATGATGGAAGCTAACGGGTGCGTAGGGAAGTAGCGTCGTAATACTCGCCTCATACAGGTCTGGGCAGCGGCGCGCGCGTTCTGCCAGCGCGGCGTGCAGTTGGTACAGCAGCAGGCCGCGCAGATGATGGAAGCTAACGGTTGCGTAGGGAAGTAGCGTCGTAATACTCGCCTCATACAGGTCTGGGCAGCGGCGCGCGCGTTCTGCCAGCGCGGCGTGCAGGTGGTACAGCAGCAGGCCGCGCAGATGATGGAAGCTAACGGTTGCGTAGGGAAGTAGCGTCGTAATACTCGCCTCATACAGGTCTGGGCAGCGGCGCGCGCGTTCTGCCAGCGCGGCGTGCAGGTGGTACAGCAGCAGGCCGCGCAGATGATGGAAGCTAACGGTTGCGTAGGGAAGTAGCGTCGTAATACTCGCCTCATACAGGTCTGGGCAGCGGCGCGCGCGTTCTGCCAGCGCGGCGTGCAGGTGGTACAGCAGCAGGCCGCGCAGATGATGGAAGCTAACGGTTGCGTAGAGAAGTAGCGTCGTAATACTCGCCTCATACAGGTCTGGGCAGCGGCGCGCGCGTTCTGCCAGCGCGGCGTGCAGGTGGTACAGCAGCAGGCCGCGCAGATGATGGAAGCTAACGGTTGCGTAGGGAAGTAGCGTCGTAATACTCGCCTCATACAGGTCTGGGCAGCGGCGCACGCGTTCTGCCAGCGCGGCGTGCAGGTGGTACAGCAGCAGGCCGCGCAGATGATGGAAGCTAACGGTTGCGTAGAGAAGTAGCGTCGTAATACTCGCCTCATACAGGTCTGGGCAGCGGCGCGCGCGTTCTGCCAGCGCGGCGTGCAGGTGGTACAGCAGCAGGCCGCGCAGATGATGGAAGCTAACGGTTGCGTAGAGAAGTAGCGTCGTAATACTCGCCTCATACAGGTCTGGGCAGCGGCGCGCGCGTTCTGCCAGCGCGGCGTGCAGGTGGTACAGCAGCAGGCCGCGCAGATGATGGAAGCTAACGGTTGCGTAGGGAAGTAGCGTCGTAATACTCGCCTCATACAGGTCTGGGCAGCGGCGCACGCGTTCTGCCAGCGCGGCGTGCAGGTGGTACAGCAGCAGGCCGCGCAGATGATGGAAGCTAACGGTTGCGTAGAGAAGTAGCGTCGTAATACTCGCCTCATACAGGTCTGGGCAGCGGCGCGCGCGTTCTGCCAGCGCGGCGTGCAGGTGGTACAGCAGCAGGCCGCGCAGATGATGGAAGCTAACGGTTGCGTAGAGAAGTAGCGTCGTAATACTCGCCTCATACAGGTCTGGGCAGCGGCGCGCGCGTTCTGCCAGCGCGGCGTGCAGGTGGTACAGCAGCAGGCCGCGCAGATGATGGAAGCTAACGGTTGCGTAGGGAAGTAGCGTCGTAATACTCGCCTCATACAAGTCTGGGCAGCGGCGCGCGCGTTCTGCCAGCGCGGCGTGCAGGTGGTACAGCAGCAGGCCGCGCAGATGATGGAAGCTAACGGTTGCGTAGGGAAGTAGCGTCGTAATACTCGCCTCATACAGGTCTGGGCAGCGGCGCGCGCGTTCTGCCAGCGCGGCGTGCAGGTGGTACAGCAGCAGGCCGCGCAGATGATGGAAGCTAACGGTTGCGTAGGGAAGTAGCGTCGTAATACTCGCCTCATACAGGTCTGGGCAGCGGCGCGCGCGTTCTGCCAGCGCGGCGTGCAGGTGGTACAGCAGCAGGCCGCGCAGATGATGGAAGCTAACGGTTGCGTAGGGAAGTAGCGTCGTAATACTCGCCTCATACAGGTCTGGGCAGCGGCGCGCGCGTTCTGCCAGCGCGGCGTGCAGGTGGTACAGCAGCAGGCCGCGCAGATGATGGAAGCTAACGGTTGCGTAGAGAAGTAGCGTCGTAATACTCGCCTCATACAGGTCTGGGCAGCGGCGCGCGCGTTCTGCCAGCGCGGCGTGCAGGTGGTACAGCAGCAGGCCGCGCAGATGATGGAAGCTAACGGTTGCGTAGGGAAGTAGCGTCGTAATACTCGCCTCATACAGGTCTGGGCAGCGGCGCACGCATTCTGCCAGCGCGGCGTGCAGGTGGTACAGCAGCAGGCCGCGCAGATGATGGAAGCTAACGGTTGCGTAGAGAAGTAGCGTCGTAATACTCGCCTCATACAGGTCTGGGCAGCGGCGCGCGCGTTCTGCCAGCGCGGCGTGCAGGTGGTACAGCAGCAGGCCGCGCAGATGATGGAAGCTAACGGTTGCGTAGAGAAGTAGCGTCGTAATACTCGCCTCATACAGGTCTGGGCAGCGGCGCGCGCGTTCTGCCAGCGCGGCGTGCAGGTGGTACAGCAGCAGGCCGCGCAGATGATGGAAGCTAACGGTTGCGTAGGGAAGTAGCGTCGTAATACTCGCCTCATACAGGTCTGGGCAGCGGCGCGCGCGTTCTGCCAGCGCGGCGTGCAGGTGGTACAGCAGCAGGCCGCGCAGATGATGGAAGCTAACGGTTGCGTAGGGAAGTAGCGTCGTAATACTCGCCTCATACAGGTCTGGGCAGCGGCGCACGCATTCTGCCAGCGCGGCGTGCAGGTGGTACAGCAGCAGGCCGCGCAGATGATGGAAGCTAACGGTTGCGTAGAGAAGTAGCGTCGTAATACTCGCCTCATACAGGTCTGGGCAGCGGCGCGCGCGTTCTGCCAGCGCGGCGTGCAGGTGGTACAGCAGCAGGCCGCGCAGATGATGGAAGCTAACGGTTGCGTAGAGAAGTAGCGTCGTAATACTCGCCTCATACAGGTCTGGGCAGCGGCGCGCGCGTTCTGCCAGCGCGGCGTGCAGGTGGTACAGCAGCAGGCCGCGCAGATGATGGAAGCTAACGGGTGCGTAGGGGAGTAGCGTCGTAATACTCGCCTCATACAGGTCTGGGCAGCGGCGCGCGCGTTCTGCCAGCGCGGCGTGCAGGTGGTACAGCAGCAGGCCGCGCAGATGATGGAAGCTAACGGTTGCGTAGAGAAGTAGCGTCGTAATACTCGCCTCATACAGGTCTGGGCAGCGGCGCGCGCGTTCTGCCAGCGCGGCGTGCAGGTGGTACAGCAGCAGGCCGCGCAGGTGCGCGTCGCCCGCGCCCAGTGCCGCCACCGTGCGCAGGGTGCCGCGGCACAGCCTCTCTTTCAGCTCCAGACGACTCTCCGACAGCTCTATAATGCGAAATGAGTAGGTCAACTCTAGCTTAGAAATATTAAGAACTTTCATGGGGGTCACTGGGGAAAAGTATTTTAATAGAGATGTCACCGTAAGATCTGTCGAAAGATTGTGAACTGTTCAATGTTCCGAGTGTAAATTTTTGAAATATTCATTGTATTTACGTTTTTTTGTCTCTTTCTTGTAGGTTAGGTTAGGGTTCGACATAAATAATCATGTAGGTTTTATCGGGTTTAAATACCTAACAGATTACAATCTACCGGAAAATAATGCGTTGAATTGTAATCTTTCGACAGTTTGCAATTACGCGAGTTAGATTATAATCAAACGGTTTTTACAATCTTACGGTGACAGAAACAACACCAGTAATGTTAGACTAAATAAGAGTTGTACTTTTCATTAATTCCCAAAAGCTAGGCTAAATGATTTTTTATTGTTGGCGTCCTTATTAATACCAGTTTGCGACAAGTTTGCGACGATTTCTGATCATAACTTTTGAGAGACAAAATACTGCGAAATTTTGGCACTTTTTATCAACAGATTTCGGCCTATTAAATCTAAACGGTGCCAAGTAGGTATTTACAGAAAATTGTGGGACACGGTAGTTGCGCCGCCAAGTCTAGCATTTATTCTTACCAAAAGTAAAGAGTACTGACTACTGCTTTAATTGAGTGGAATTTGAAATAATGAAACGATTTTTTCCATATCAGCTGTAAAGTGCTATACGCTGACAGAGCATCAAATGCTTTCAGAATTAATTACCTACTTTTAAAATTTTGCTTATCCCCGAAGTACTAGTACCCCTCATTTCTGTTGAAACAAAACTCCTGAACATGAAAGTAAACCTCTATAAAACACTTGACATACTCCCTCGAGAGTTGAGTGCCTCGTTGAATACGTATATTTTTAAAATTGATAAAGTCTTCTTTCTCCGGAACAGCTTTCCGAAGAAAAAAAACTTTTTACTTATGTATAAAACTCAGATGTTACTTTTGTAAAAAATAATTATTGTATTATCATTCAAAAGCGTTGCGGCATGCGTGACTAAGAAGAATTTAGTGGTATGGATTTCGAGATTGTATTTATTATGTGAAATATGTACCTAGATAAAAATACTAATATTATCAATAATTATCATATTTATAAATTTTTGTTTGAGTACTTACTTTATTCATTTGTATACCTATTTATATATTTTGTTCTTCAATTTAAGTCAGATTAGTATATGTATTATGTAGTAGGTAGAATGATACAGTATTTAATTGTATCGTACTACCTATACCCATCTGACTATTCTAATATTATAAATACGACAGTTTGGATGAATGTTTTTTACTCAATCACGCCAAAAAGGTTGAACGGATCTGGGTGAAATTTGGCACATAGAAAGATTATAATCTGGAATAAGACTTAGTCTACTCTTTATCCCGGAAAAGATTTACTGTGGGACCCAATAAACCTCAATCCGTGTGGATGAAGTCGCGGGAATCAGCTGGTGAACAATAAGAGTAAATATTATTATAAGTCTAATATAAGTGACACACACGAAAATATGTCTGGGAAATATAGATTTCTAATTTTCCTAATCTTGGCAAACGTAGGTATAGTAAAATAGTTGGCAGTGAATTCCAAGACAGGCATTAATGAATAACGTCCCATGCATATTATCATAAATGAGATTGTAATAGACAAGGTATATTATATAATTTTATGATAATTAATAGGTACATATCGCTGTCATCAAATAAGCATACCTTATATGCTCACGTGCTTCAAGTCAAACGATTAATTAATAACAACTCGTAATTCTAATTTCTTGCACTACTAACATAATTTTCTATGTCAAATGAATTTAATGAACCGGACGAATGTGGTGTGAAGGAATTTTTGTGTACGAGTAAGTAGGTAGGTATAAAACCTGTAGAGTATTCTGTTTAACACATCAATAGGTATGCAAGCTTACAAAAGAATACATTTAAATAATTTGTTTTAACACCCACTAAACGGTAGTAAATAGATCACTTTATCGAATGGTAACATTAAATATTTTAAATGTAAAAATAAAATTTAAATGTAAAATAATGCACAATGACTATCTATGTGAACAGGTAAGTACTAACGGGAGAGGTAAGCCAATCCACCTGGACACCACGTGTGGTCTTGCGTTTTTCGCGGCGGCACCCATGTCAATGGTGATCGATCGAATAACTGATGCACGCGTCAAAATTGTCACTGATTTTATTCACTTGCCCAGTGCGGCGTGTCAGGACACACTGAACGCAAATCCGTTAATGAATTTTAAAATTTATACGTGGCCTTAAAACTGTAAACACGCAATACACACTCGCGTTAACGGTCTTTGAGTGTTTGAAATTGCGCAGTTTTCTGACGTGCCCGCGCAGCCGCAAACTGCAAATTATTGGACAGATTTATTGTGTGCTGAAATCAGGTTGAAATGCACTAAGTAGTTATCTTAATACGTTTACGTCTTGTACTATCACCTATACTCAGTGGCGTGCACAGGCTTTTAAGTTAGGGTAGGCATTAGTTAGTCAGAATACCTATTTACTGACTGTCAAAATGAAAAATGAGCAATGACGTATTTCCATTTAGGGAAGCAGTGCTTTTATACCTCTATGAACTGCACGCCACTGCCTATACTGTAAGTAAATCGAGTGTCGTTTTTACGTTCTAGATACTCATACGAGAGCATTATTGTTTTGCGATCCCGCCAGTTCCATTAAAACTTTCAACCCATTTAATGAATAGGTACCTACCTAGGTTAAATATACGGTTAACATAATATTTTTAACCGACTTTAAAAAGGGAGTAGGTTCTCAATTCGACTAAGTATATGTTTTTTTTTGTATGTATGTTAGTAGTTAATGATTAATAATAAATACATATATATCTTTTATGATACGTAGGATGGACGAAGGATTCCCGAATAACAATTTTCAGTTAAAACAGAGTAGGTAATTTAGAAACTAGCTTAAATAATAAACTTAAGTATTTTACAACAGCTGTGTTGTTTTGGAGTGTTAAAAATATATCCACTCAAATTATAACTCTGAAAAGTTTTGGGGTTAATGCGGGCCTCTAATCAAAAGTGGGCGGAGTACATTGCTCTTGTTTATTTACATGTTTGTTTTCGTCTGGAACTTTATTATCCAAGAGATTATTTGAATTTAATTTCTAAGTTTATATTTACACAGAGGATATTTTGTGCTTAAAAAATCTTTAATAGTTTTAAACTCGAACGCGGAACGCGGTCATGTGTTCAGTCTATTTAATACTAGCGATCCTCCCCGGCTTCGCACGCGTGGAACTAATAATCCTAATAGTCTATACCCAATATAGCCAGTGGGCAGCTTTTACATTTTAATATTACATTGTAAGTTAAGACTTAGTTCACATTATTGCAATTTTAATAAGCATATCGATTTTTTTTGTAAATAAAATATAGCCTATGTTATTCGCTGATAATGTAGCTTACTACAGGTGAAAGAATTTAAAAAATCGGTTGAGTAGTTTTTGAGTTTATCCATTACAAACAAACAAATCTTTCCTCTTTATAATATTAGTTTAGATAATATACTTGTCTATTCTATGGTACCTACTTACTTATGCTTTTTTTGTAGTCAAGCTAGAACTTTTTGAAGTTCATCAGATTGAGCAGAAAGCTTTGTATACTTACGCATTGCGAGTTTTTCTCACTAATCTATACTAATATTATAAAGAGGTAAAGTTTGTGAGTTTGTGACGTTGAGAATCTACTGAACCGATTTTGAAAATTCTGGTACCAGTAGAAAGCTTCATTATTTGTGAGTGTTATAGGCTATATAGGTATTATCCCGAAAAATAAGGGAGTTCCCGTGGGAATTTTAAAACTTATTTCACGTGAACGAAGTCGCGGGCAAGTTTGCTAGTAGGTATATTATAAAGAGGTAAAGTTTGTGAGTTTGTGACGTTGTGGGGGTAATTTTTGGAGCTACTGAACCGATTTTGAAAATTCTGGTACCAATAGAAAGCCACATTATTTGTGAGTGTCATAAGCTATATTATATTATCCCGAAAAATTAGGGAGTTCCCGAGGGAATTAAAAAAAAATATTTCCGAAGTCGCGGGCAAGTCTGCTATATTAAGTAGATTTTTATCTATTAGTGTCGAGAATAGATTACCTGCCTTAGTTATTCAAGTAAAGCTGAAGAAAAGATTTTCTTCCATTTTTGACATAACGTGGATCGTTATAATTTGGATTGATACCTAGGTATATTACCTACCGATGGGAACACTTTTGTCATGCAACATGATCACCATCAGTCATTTCAGTCACACGGTTTATGCTGTTCTGCAGAGACTCAAGGAAGAAAATTTAGTTAAATGGTGGCACTTGTTAGTTAAGGAATCTGTTCTAATATTATTATAAATTCGAATGGTGTGCAGAAGCTCAGAAAGATAACTATCTAACTACGAAAGTTTGCATGTGTCTGACTGTCTGTTACCTTTTCACAGCTCATCCGTTTGACTGATTTTGATCAAATTTCGTATGAGTAGGTGGGTAGAGTTACTTGCATCACGGAGATTCAAAAATATATCCAAGGAGATTCAAAAGTCTAGGTAGACTTACGCGACATAGTCTAGGTAGGGCATCATTAACCTAGTTGCATTTTGCCATTAATAGTATAAAACTACTTAGTTATAGATATTAGGTAGGTACAGCTACACAATACACATTTCTTTCGGCAGAGGTAGGTACCAACCACACGTCTTTTCCGGATATTAGGTATTTATTCACACGCCCTACCGACACATCGTGTCTTTCATGACGGAAACGATCTTTATCCAAACAGCGAGACAAAAGAACAAAATGCTTTTTGCAAGCTTTGTGTTTAAATAGCGATGATGAGAGCTCGTCAGAAACACGTTATTAGCACTTCCTGTATAAATGGACACGTTACAAAACAAAATTGTAACAAAAATTTAAATGACATGACCAGTTTCTAGGATTTCCGTTTTTACAGTAAGGTTTAAAAATTTAAACCGAAATTATTATGGATTTATTATTCCGAATAAGGTCAAGTATTTTACTTGTGTAGTGGAAGAGGTCAGGGCGGACGAATAAAATACGACTCGGTTTGACAATACAGGCGTTTATTACTGTCCAAGGGTGGAAGTTACAATAAGTACACTATTCGCTTAGACTACTCCTAACAATACTCGGGAGTACATGTACGAGGGCGTTCGGCCGTAGGCTGATGCACCGTCGTTGCTGTACTTGTGTGATAGTTTGAGGGTGTTCTGCTGTGAGCTGATGCCAATGGCGTTCACAGGGTTCGGAGCCAGGGTAGGAATTGGTAGATACCACGGTAGATACCTATTTACAGGCACGGAATGTTGAAAAACAAGCGTTGACCTTTTTTAGCTGGGGTAAGCAGTACTTTTATGCCTCTATGTCGTGCACGCCACTGGCTGATGCACCTTTGAAACTTGTCGATGTCAGTGAATTGTTACACTTGCTTATTATGCAAAACAAGCAGCGAGCGCGGGTTTGAGTATGTGTTCATTAAAACGATATTTAACAATTTTAATAACATAACAATTATACTTGATGGTGTGTCATGTAATATCTAATAAGCGCCGCGTAAGTTAACCTTGCTCATTCATTGCGCATAAGTTAATTATAATTATTAATATATGAACGCGTTTCGCTTAGTAAACATTTAGGCTAGAGAACACTGAGGAATTACCACAGCAGGTTATAAAATACCTACTAAACCCGCCAGTTAACACAACTGATATTAACAGTTGCTTCTGGTATGATGCACTTAATAGTAATAATAATGTCCTCCCGATCGAATTTCGGCCATGGCGGCATATTATCTCTCTTTACGTGCTCTCCGAGGCACGAGGGTCAAACACCGCCAACTTCCTAACTCCGGGCTAGTGCTGAGAATTTCTTGTCAGAAAAACCCAACACTTTATAGCCCGACCCGGGCCTCGAACATATTACCTCGTCGGCCGCAGTGTTCGACTGCTAACCTGATGAACACATGATGATACACTTACTAAGTTACCTTAACAAACCTAACCCAACAACCCGTTCAGACTAGTCAAATTACCAGTGGCCTTCCCATACTTTAATAATTATCAAAGCGATTAGATATTATACAAGCCCCAAAAAATATGCTTTATTATGTTGCAAATTATTTCATTAATATTCTTTAATAATGTATCTATCCAAAATAAACCGTCACCCGTCATTACACGTACTATCTATTCACGTAGGTTCCTATTACCTATATATTACCTTTAAACGCGCAATTCTTGTCATATATAATCTGAATCTCGGAAATGGCTCAAATGATTATCATGAAATTTAGAACCTATGCAGGGGGTTTCGTGGGCGATAAATCGATTCATTTTTGGGAAATGTCATTTTATCCGTCTTTTCTGGAAAAACTGCTTCAATATCACTAGAATAAGAAGGTAAATTTTGCCACCATCTATGATAGCTCAGGTGGGAAACAGGTCGGTCCCGTAATCACCGTTCGAGTCCAGATGTCCTCCGATTATTCTATCCCTTTTTTATTTAAAAATTATATATTTTATTTTTAATGTTTAGTTTTAATGTATCTTGTATAGTATTATTTTGTTTATAATTTATTAAAAAAATTAAATATAATTTATGATTTGAATAAGATTTCCAAAACCACGATTTACTAAAAAAATATACAAAAAGCTCGGTCACCCAGATATTATAAATAAAAAAAATGCAGGACACAGTTAAATGATAATATGGGACGGAAAACAGAAATAGGGATTAGAGCCAATTATATTTTTAAAATCGTGCTAGCGGATTCCAAGTGTACCTCGAAATTGTAATCAAAACAAATCACACTATCAATAAAATAGAAGTCCTAAAATATATAATATGGATGGCATTATGAAAAGGAAAATTTTGTCGAAGTTGCGACGCAAAATAACAGATTAACATAATTCTTCTGTCTCTAGCCAAATATTTATCACAAAATTATCTCTTACGATTTTTGATACGAAATTATTTAAATGGAGCACCATAACAGAAGTAGAAAATAAATATAGATGTCTGCGACTTCATCTGCGTGGATAGGTTTTTTAAATCCCGGTGGAATTGTTTGTTTGAAATGTAAGCCTGTTATTTCACAGCTGATTATATTAGGTAGATATGTGTTGTAATGACATATTTCTTATTATTAAAATAATATATGTTATATGTGGTGATACGGAGTGGTGTGCAAGTTTGACTCGCACTTGATAGGTGTTTTTTCCGGGATAAAAGGCCTATCTCCACTTCTGCGATGCAAGCTATCTCTGAACAAAGTTTTGTCAAACTTGGTTAAGCGGATGCAAAGTCGCGAAAATGGCTAGACGTAAATAGATTTATGAAAACCTTTACATAATGAAAACCGCATCTGGTCCTAGAAATCAAACACGGTGCATGTCATTATAATAGCCTCGTTAGTCACGGACTAGCATGAATATGGTTCTATTTATTGATTTAGGTATTCCGCAGGAATAAAAAACTGGTCTAACGAAGTCAGGTCTTTCTTATTATACGGTAAGATATTAGAAATGGGAATTCTCTAGTAAGATCTATGATAGACTATTAAACTGATATATTGTAGCACATAATTAGCAGGACTATATACACGGCTGGACTATAACGTCGTTCGTCCAAGAAATCCACTACTTAATTTAAATAGATAGATAAATTCTTTATTGCCACACATAACATGAGGATAACTTATTTATGAACAAAAAACATAGGTAGGTACTTAATAATTGTAATACATCGACCACATGAAATACGTGTCCGTGAACTTAGCAGAGCAAGTGCTAGCAGATCAAAAATAAAATAGAGTTCTGTTCGCATGCAGATGAGTTCTATAGTTCCTGATAGATTTTAGAGATAGTTCTGGCGAGTTTACCTAAAAAACGCCTTTTAAAAAAATGATCTGCTAACTTCCGGTAGCAGATCATTTTCTACAAAATCAAAAATTAAAGTGAGTTCTGTGCCCCTGTGGCTGAGTTCTATAGTTCCTCATACTTTTCAGCAATAGTTCTAGCTCTTTAATCCAGAAAAAAGTCAATTGAAAATAATGATCTGCTACGGGAAGTTAGCAGAGCATCTGGCAGACCATAGAATAAACATTCACAGAAAATAGAACTGTCGCTTCAGTGACAAGAACTCCACGGTTTCTGATAGAAGAATAACAGATCTATAATATCTATAACAAATCTCGCCTGGAACTCTCATCAAACTTCTAGCAGAGCATAGGAGAAGAGTGCAAAATATCATCGAAACGAGATAATCACTACGTTTTAAAAAATTCACTGAAACTAAAACTCTCGCCTAAGTGGCTAGAACTCCGCGTTTTCTGATAGGCGAATAACAGATCTATAATACCTATAACAAATCATGCCTGGAACTCACATAAAAGTTCTAGCAGAGCATAGGAGAAGAGTGCAAAACATCATCGAAACGAGATAAACACTACGTTTTAAAAAACTCACTGAAACTAGAACTCTCGCCTAAGAGGCTAGAACTCCGCGTTTTCTGATAAAAGAATAACAGATCTATTACATTCATAACAAATCTCGCCTGTAACTCTCATAAAACTTCTAGCAGAGCATAGGAGAAGAGTGCAAAACATCATCGAAACGAGATAAACACTACGTTTTAAAAAATTCACTGAAACTAGAACTCTCGCCTAAGAGGCTAGAACTCCGCGTTTTCTGATAAAAGAATAACAGATCTATTACATTCATAACAAATCTCGCCTGGAACTCTCATAAAACTTCTAGCAGAGCATAGGAGAAGAGTGCAAAACATCATCGAAACGAGATAAACACTACGTTTTAAAAAAATCACTGAAACTAGAACTCTCTCCTTAGAGGCTAGAACTCCGCATTTTCTGATAGAAAAATAACAGGTCTATAATACCCATAAAAAATCTCGCCTGGAACTCTCATAAAACTTCTAGCAGAGCATAGGAGAAGAGTGCAAAATACCACCGAAATGAGATAAACACTACGTTTTAAAAAATTCACTGAAACTAAAACTCTTGCCTAAGAGGCTAGAACTCCGCGTTTTCTGATAGGTGAATAATAGATCTATGATATCTTTAACAAATCTTGCCTGGAACTCTCATAAAACTTCTAGCAGAGCATAGGAGAAGAGTGCAAAATACCACCGAAATGAGATAAACACTACGTTTTAAAAAATTCACTGAAACTAAAACTCTCGCCTAAGAGGCTAGAACTCCGCGTTTTCTGATAGGTTAATAACAGATCTATGATATCTATAACAAATCATGCCTGGAACTCATAACAAATCATGCCTGGAACTCACATAAAACTTCTAGCAGAGCATAGGAGAAGAGTGCAAAACATCATCGAAACGAGATAAACACTACGTTTTAAAAAATTCACTGAAACTAAAAAACTCGCCTAAGAGGCTAGAACTCCGCGTTTTCTGATAGGTGAATAACAGATCTATTATATCTATAACAAATCATGCCTGGAACTCACATAAAACTTCTAGCAGAGCATTGGAGAAGAGTGCAAAACATCATCGAAACGAGATAAACACTACGTTTTAAAAAATTCACTGAAACTAGAATTCTCGCCTGAGAGGCTAGAACTCCGCGTTTTCTGATAGGTGAATAACAGATCTATGATATCTTTAACAAATCTTGCCTGGAACTCTCATAAAACTTCTAGCAGAGCATAGGAGAAGAGTGCAAAATACCACCGAAATGAGATAAACACTACGTTTTAAAAAATTCACTGAAACTAAAACTCTCGCCTAAGAGGCTAGAACTCCGCGTTTTCTGATAGGTTAATAACAGATCTATGATATCTTTAACAAATCATGCCTGGAACTCACATAAAACTTCTAGCAGAGCATAGGAGAAGAGTGCAAAACATCATCGAAACGAGATAAACACTACGTTTTAAAAAATTCACTGAAACTAAAAAACTCGCCTAAGAGGCTAGAACTCCGCGTTTTCTGATAAAAGAATAACAGATCTATTACATTCATAACAAATCTCGCCTGGAACTCTCATAAAACTTCTAGCAGAGCATAGGAGAAGAGTGCAAAACATCATCGAAACGAGATAAACAAAATCACTGAAACTAGAACTCTCTCCTTAGAGGCTAGAACTCCGCATTTTCTGATAGAAGAATAACAGATCTATAATACCCATAAAAAATCTCGCCTGGAACTCTCATAAAACTTCTAGCAGAGCATAGGAGAAGAGTGCAAAATACCACCGAAATGAGATAAACACTACGTTTTAAAAAAATCACTGAAACTAGAACTCTCGCCTAAGAGGCTAGAACTCCGCGTTTCCTGATAGGTGAATAACAGATCTATAACATCTTTAACAAATCTTGCCTGGAACTCTCATAAAACTTCTAGCAGAGCATAGAAGAAGAGTGCAAAATACCACCGAAATGAGATAAACACTACGTTTTAAAAAATTCACTGAAACTAAAACTCTCGCCTAAGAGGCTAGAACTCCGCGTTTTCTGATAGGTTAATAACAGATCTATGATATCTATAACAAATCATGCCTGGAACTCACATAAAACTTCTAGCAGAGCATAGGAGAAGAGTGCAAAACATCATCGAAACGAGATAAACACTACGTTTTAAAAAAATCACTGAAACTAGAACTCTCTCCTTAGAGGCTAGAACTCCGCATTTTCTGATAGAAGAATAACAGATCTATAATACCCATAAAAAATCTCGCCTGGAACTCTCATAAAACTTCTAGCAGAGCATAGGAGAAGAGTGCAAAATACCACCGAAATGAGATAATCAATACGTTTTAAAAAATTCACTGAAACTAGAACTCTCGCTTAAGAGGCTAGAACTCCGCGTTTTCTGATAGAAAAATAACAGGTCTATAATATCTGTAACAAATCTCGCTTGGAACTTACATAAAACTCCTAGCAGAGCATAGGAGAAGAGTGCAAAATATCATCGAAACGAGATAATCACTACGTATTAAAAAATTCACTGAAACTAGAACTCTCGCCTAAGAGGCTAGAACTCCGCGTTTTCTGATAGAAGAATAACAGATCTATTTTATACATAACAAATCTCGCCTAGAACTTTCATAAAACTTCTAGCAGAGCATAGGAGAAGAGTGCAAAACATCATCGAAACGAGATAAACACTACGTTTTAAAAAATTCACTGAAACTAAAAAACTCGCCTAAGAGGCTAGAACTCCGCGTTTTCTGATAAAAGAATAACAGATCTATTACATTCATAACAAATCTCGCCTGGAACTCTCATAAAACTTCTAGCAGAGCATAGGAGAAGAGTGCAGAACATCATCGAAACGAGATAAACACTACGTTTTAAAAAATTCACTGAAACTAGAACTCTCGCCTGAGAGGCTAGAACTCCGCGCTTTCTGATAGGTGAATAACAGATCTATTACATCCATAACAAATCTCGCCTGGAACTCTTCTCCTATGCTCTGCTAGAAATTTTATGTGAGTTCCAGGCAAGATTTGTTAAAGATGTTGTAGATCTGTTATTCTTCTATCAGAAAACGCGGAGTTCTAGCCTCTTAGGTGAGAATTCTAGTTTCAGTGAAATTTTTAAAACGTAGTGTTTATCTCGTTTCGTTGATGTTTTGCACTCTTCTCCTATGCTCTGCTAGAAGTTTTATGAGAGTTCTAGGCATGATTTGTTATAGATATTATAGATCTGTTATTCATCTATCCGAAAACGCGGAGTTCTAGCCTCTTAGGCGAGAGTTTTAGTTTCAGTGAATTTTTTAAAACGTAGTGTTTATCTCGTTTCGATGATGTTTTGCACTCTTCTCCTATGCTCTGCTAGAAGTTTTATGTGAGTTCTAGGCAAGATTTGCTATATATATTATAGATCTTTTATTCACCTATCGGAAAGCGCGGAGTTCTGGCCTCTTAGGCGAGAGTTTTAGTTTCAGTGAATTTTTTAAAACGTAGTGTTTATCTCATTTCGGTGGTATTTTGCACTCTTCTCCTATGCTCTGCTAGAAGTTTTATGAGAGTTCCAGGCAAGATTTGCTAAAGATGTTATAGATCTGTTATTCATCTATCAGAAAGCGCGGAGTTCTAGCCTCTAAGGCGAGAGTTCTAGTTTCAGTGAATTTTTTAAAACGTAGTGTTTATCTCGTTTCGATGATGTTTTGCACTCTTCTCCTATGCTCTGCTAGAACTTTTATGTGAGTTCCAGGCATGATTTGTTATAGATATGATAGATCTGTTATTCGCCTATTGGAAAGCGCGGAGTTCTAGCCTCTTAGGCGAGAGTTTTAGTTTCAGTGAATTTTTTAAAACGTAGTGTTTATCTCGTTTCGATGATGTTTTGCACTCTTCTTCTATGCTCTGCTAGAAGTTTTATGAGAGTTCCAAGCGAGATTTGTTATGAATGAAATAGATCTGTTATTCTTTTATCGGAAAGCGCGGAGTTCTAGCCTCGTAGGCGAGAGTTCTAGTTTCAGTGAATTTTTTAAAACGTAGTGTTTATCTCGTTTCGATGATGTTTTGCACTCTTCTCCTATGCTCTGCCAGAAGTTTTATTAAAGTTCCAGGCAAGATTTGTTAAAGATGTTATAGATCTGTTATTCATCTATCGGAAAGCGCGGAGTTCTGGCCTCTTAGGCGAGAGTTTTAGTTTCAGTGAATTTTTTAAAACGTAGTGTTTATCTCATTTCGGTGGTATTTTGCACTCTTCTCCTATGCTCTGCTAGAAGTTTTATGAGAGTTCCAGGCAAGATTTGCTAAAGATGTTATAGATCTGTTATTTATCTATCAGAAAGCGCGGAGTTCTAGCCTCTAAAGCGAGAGTTCTAGTTTCAGTGAATTTTTTAAAACGTAGTGTTTATCTCGTTTCGATGATGTTTTGCACTCTTCTCCTATGCTCTGCTAGAACTTTTATGTGAGTTCCAGGCATGATTTGTTATAGATATGATAGATCTGTTATTCGCCTATCGGAAAGCGCGGAGTTCTAGCCTCTTAGGCGAGAGTTTTAGTTTCAGTGAATTTTTTAAAACGTAGTGTTTATCTCGTTTCGATGATGTTTTGCACTCTTCTTCTATGCTCTGCTAGAAGTTTTATGAGAGTTCCAAGCGAGATTTGTTATGAATGAAATAGATCTGTTATTCTTTTATCGGAAAGCGCGGAGTTTTAGCCTCGTAGGCGAGAGTTCTAGTTTCAGTGAATTTTTTAAAACGTAGTGTTTATCTCGTTTCGATGATGTTTTGCACTCTTCTCCTATGCTCTGCTAGAAGTTTTATGAGAGTTCCAGGCAAGATTTGTTAAAGATGTTATAGATCTGTTATTCATCTATTAGAAAGCGCGAAGTTCTAGCCTCTAAGGCGAGAGTTCTAGTTTCAGTGAATTTTTTAAAACGTAGTGTTTATCTCGTTTCGAAGAAATATCGTTTTCTTCTTCTATGCTCTGCTAGAAGTATTATGAGAGTTCCAGGCAAGTTTCGGCCTGGATATTATAGATCTTTTATCCTTCTATCAGAAACCGCAGAGTTCTACTCACTGAAGCGACAGTTCTATTTTCTGTGAATGTTTATTCTATGGTCTGTCAGATGCTCTGCTAACTTCCCGTAGCAGATCATTATTTTCAATTGACTTTTTTCTGGATTAAAGAGCTAGAACTATTGCTGAAAAGTATGAAGAACCATAGAACTCAGCCGCAGGAACACAGAACTCACCTTAATTTTTGATTTTGTAGAAAATGATCTGCTACCGGAAGTTAGCAGATCATTTTTTCAACCGGCGTTTTTTAGGTTATCTCGCCAGAACTATCTCTAAAATCTATCAGGAACTATAGAACTCATCTGCATGCGAACAGAACTCCCTTTTATTTTTGATCTGCTAGCACTTGCTCTGCTAAGTTCACCGACATATGAAATACTTATTCGACTTTGCTTTCAGAGAAATGGGCGACGCAGCTAATACTCGTGGTTCGCCCCGAACTGAGACCTATAGCACAGCCTATAGTTTTAACTATATATAGTTAACTTTTAACATTAGACGCAAAAGAGCTAAAGAGTTATTGGAGAAACGAATAAAATTTATCAGAGCGCCATCTATTGACATAATTATGAAGTTCTGTTAAAAATACTGAATCTCATTAAAAATTAAATAATTTAGTTTCCTTAAAATACTTATTATGATATTTATCTAATTTTAGTACTTTTTGTTCATGTACAGGATAAAATTCAAATAATTGATCAAGTTTCAGGCTCAGCCTTTCAGAAAATTGAGAGTTCTGAGGTCAACTTTGGACGTTAGAAAATCTCCAATTTGAAAGTACCCACTTTGTAAGTAAGTATATATTTGGTCAACTTTAGAAAAATGAAAAAAAAAATTTTTAGACTCTGTTCCTAACTATCTTTAAAATGATACTCTATGTAACGCTATAAAAATATATTACTTCGCATTCACTTCTATGAGAGCCCCCTGAAATAAAGATTTTTATAACTTTTTAAGCCATATTCGGCTGGAGGCCATTGGTTTACACATTATATTTAAATTTGAAGTAATTACGTTCAGCAATTCAGAAGTTATAAGGCTCAAAGACGGACAAGTGCAAATTCACTCAAGTAGACTTTAAATATCTACCTACGAACCCTGATATCCTATTTACAAATGCGATTGTGTTGCATTATTGTTTTCGTCTGTTTACTTAACGGGTAAGGATCTATGTAAGAATAATTAAATTACTCACCAACTGTAGATCAAGGAGCTATTTTACATAGGACGATGACAGTGAGATAGTAATGAATTAAAATAAAAACGTCACAATTTTGCCACATTGACTTTGTTAATTGAGTTAATTTGGAAGCCCATTAAAGCACTTTTCATCTAGCTACATCTAATACCATTAAGAATGTAGTCTCCTTCGAATCCAAGTTTCATTGCTAATCTCAATTGTATATCAACAAATATGTGATTAGAGTATGGAATCAATAATGCTAATCGTTTTAAAACAGTATTTTCCATTCGCAAACTGTCTAAATAAAGTGTTCCAAGGAGGCTTCCTAAAACACTTTGAATATTGTTTATTATATCTGGGGAGATCATGATTTTGCAGCTGTCACAAAGCCAGTTTGTACGAGGATCTAGAGGTTTCATAGGTAGAATGTCTCCGATGCAATCTTTCTTCACGCATTTTAATGCTGATAGCATCGTTCCCATTTCCGTTACATCCGTACATCTTTTGCAACTGCACCAGAATTGTTTTGATTTGTAAAGCTGACATCGCCTGGCAGGGCTGCACCATAATAGGACCGTGTAACAACTCGTAATCTCTTCACCTATTTCAATGTCCTTTGCTGCGTAAACTGCCATCGTGTAATCTTTATTGAAAACGTTTCTTGTGTTAGGAACGCAATTATGATTCATGAAAGCTGATAATGGATACATGCCTCGTAAATGTATTCTTTTCTTATTAGGGCAATCGCTTATCCTGAAAGAATTTATTTTAATAACTGAATTGACTATTTTAATAAACTTTATATGGTGTTCAGGGATCAAGTATTTTGCAAGTATTATTTCTAATTCATTAAAATAGCATTCTGCATCGCTCTTTTGAAAAATGTTAAGTAAAAGTCTTTGTTCCTCTGGAAGTAATAGAAACCGTAAATAGAGTAGAACTTGGTTAAGTGCTTTGGAAATATCTTCGACATTATCTGCCTTTGTTTTTAAGGATCGAAGCCCTCTAGGAATTCTTCGCAAATCTGTCACCCGCTGTCAATTGTTTTCATACACATACAACCACAGTCTACCCAGGCACACATAGAAAGGATTCAGCCCCTACCACGGGTGCACACAATATGCGATCAATTATCTCACTATGGCAGAGATAATATTATTATTTATTGATTGATAGATAGATGATACGTACGATTTCGTCTGCATTCGTTTTTATTTCGGCGGGAATTTCTCAATTTTTCGGGATAAAGTTAACTTATGTCCTTCCTCGGGATGTAATCTTACTCTATACCAACTCGGTTGAAAAAATAGGCCGTTCAAATACAGGTCTTTCGCATTTATAATATCATAGTATGGATAATGGAGGTGCTTCTTGATAATATACCAATTACCAACCGACTAATTCCTGCTAACTGATTTATAGCTATAAGACTGTATAGGTAGGTAGGTAGGTAGGCCTTTATCATATAAACACCTATCTATAGGTGTTTATATGATAAAGGTTGAAAGAAAAGTAAATTAAATTAATAATTAAAATAATCATGGCGCTTAGTATTAGAAGTAGTTCTGCATAAATAGTTTAAAAACGGTGTAAGACAGCACTAGGAGATTCCATTTCCATCTGGGATGTGCCATGTAGACGTAGTGGTTTTAGAAGTAGTCGGCTTCTGTGTTCCATACTTCAACTAGTAATATCTGGATGACCGAGCTTTGCTCGGTATATTCTTTTTTTTACTGCCTCGTTGGTCTAGTGGTTAGCATATTCGACTGCGACCTATGAGGTCCCGGGTTCGAGTCCCGAGTCGGGCCACAGGTATTGGGTTTTTCTTGCAAGAAATTCTCACTACTAGCCCGGAGTTAGGAAGTTGGCGGTGCTTCACCCCCGTGCCTCGGAGAGCACGTAAAGCCGTCGGTCCTGCGCCTGATCTCTCTCCGGTCGTGTCGGATTTCCGTCCCATCGGGCTATGAGAGTAAAGGAACAGAGAGTGCACCTGTGTATGCGCACACACTTTTGCACTATAATATCTCCTGCGCAGTTGGCTAATCTCTCTGGAGATTGGCCGCCGTGGCCGAAATTCGGTCGGGAGGGACATTATTTTTTTTTTTAATCGTGTTTTTTGGAAAATAAATTTAAATTATAAATTATATTTTATTTTTAAAATAAAACATTGTATTATATTTAAAAAAAGGGGAAAAATAATCAGATTCAAGACTCTGGACTCGAACCGGGGTCTTCGGGTATTGGTACAGCCCGCTTTTCCACCTGAGCTATTATAACCTTCTAAATGGTGGCGAAATATAATGTAGCAGTTTTTCATCGCCCCTAAACCCCCTGCATTTCCTATCCTCATTATGTAAAAAAACTTCGTTGCTTAGTTGAACTCCTTTCCACTAAAGCTAAGCTAGGTACATTATTGTATTTTTTTTTTCTTTTTATTAACTGCCGAGTTATTGTCATATGTTCTCAGTAGAATCTTCTTTTCAAGCTGGTGGTAAAGTCCCGTTGATTCATCATAAATGACACAATTAATCCTAAAAAAACCTATTTCCATTCTTTATTTAGTTTTTGGTGTGAAACTTTTATAGCACTTTGGAATGGGAAATAAAACCGATATTTATTAGTATAAACTATAAAGTAATTATATTTTTGATATAAAATAAATAAAAATTGTCCTTGTAACATTTTGCCAAATTGGTGTTTATATATAACGAAATAGTTTTATGACAGCAAAAAACGTATATAATAATATCATGACTATGAGATAGCTGCACTTTTGGTAACTATCGCCAGGAAGGCTGATTCAGTATTAGGTGGGTGTAGGGCTCTCCACTGATGATCTCTCCGATCTCCGATAGTGAAGGTCTGCCCAGAAGTCGCAGGCATCAGCTAGTTTTTCATATAATCTGCATTGAGTGCGAGTTTTATGTATTTCTTAGTGGCCAGGTTGTTGTTTCCAAATATGATATCTGTCACTTTAGTTGATGGTAAAATGACAAATATTAAGGTTTGAAATAAACAATAGATACTCTGACAGGATTGCAAGAAGGGCTGCTACGTCATTCAGCAGGTACAAAACCAGCACTTTGATGATTTACGGACGTATTCGTCTGAAATTGACTAGTTTCGGGTGGCTCAATTTTTTTCAATTTTGTATATTCTATTTTATTTTATATTTTATTTAGGATTTTTCAATTAGTTTACTATTTACAAAATATTTGAACTTGTTGAGACACATCTCCTATATTTCTTCTGTGAGTTTATTATAAAACTAGTTTTTTGCTCTGTGCGTGAGCTGCTTTAGCAGCTCACGGGTTGTGATTAAAAAAAAAACAAAATGGCGCTGATTTTTTAAAACTTTGGTATCAGTTTCCTGTTTTGTAATCCCAGGGATCCTCAGATATCGATTCGGAAAAAAATCGGTAATTTAAAAAAGAATTTTAAAATGGCGCTGATTTTTTAAAACTTTGGTATCAGTTTCCTGTTTTGTAATCCCTGAGAACACTAAATATCGATTTTGAACGAAATCGGTCAAGTAACAAAGAATTTCAAAATGGCGCTGATTTTTTAAAATTTTGATACCAGTTTCCTGTTTTGTAATCCTAAGGAGCCCCAAATATCGATTTTGAACGGAATCGGTCAATTAACAAAGAATTTCAAAATGGCACTGATTTTTTAAAATTTGGTTCCAGTTTCCTGTTTTGCAATCCCAGGAAGCACTAAACATCGATTTTGAACGAAATCGGTCACTTAACAAAGAATTTCAAAATGGCGCTGCTATTTTAAACCTTTGGTATCAGTTTCCTGTTTTGTGATCCCAGGGAGTCCTAAATATCAATTATGAGTGAAACCGGTCAATTAACAAAGAATTTCAAAATGGCGCTGGTTTTTTTTAAATTTTGGTAACCGTTTCCTATTTTGTAATCCCAGGGATCCTCAGATATCGATTTTGAACGAAATCGATCAATTAACAAATAATTTCAAAATGGCGCTGATTTTTTAAAACTTTGGTATCGGTTTCCTGTTTTGTAATCCCAGGGATCCTCAGATATCGATTTTGAACGAAATCTGTTAATTAACAAAGAATTTCAAAATGGCGCTGATTTTGTAAAATTTTGGTACCAGTTTCCTGTCTTGTAATCCCATGGAGTACTAAATATCGATTTTTAACGAAATCGATCAATTAACAAAGAATTTCAAAATGGCGCTGATTTTTTAAAACTTTGGTATCGGTTTCCTGTTTTGTAATCCCAGGGATCCTCAGATATCGATTTGGAACTAAATCTGTAAATTAACAAAGATTTTCAAAATGGCGCTGATTTTTTAAAACTTTGGTATCGGTTTCCTGTTTTGTAATCCCAGGGATCCTCAGATATCGATTTTGAACTAAATCTGTAAATTAACAAAGATTTTCAAAATGGCGCTGATTTTTTAAAATTTGGTATCAGTTTCCTGTGTTTTAATCCCAGGGATCCTCAGATATCGATTTTGAACGAAATCTGTCAATTAACAAAGAATTTCAAAATGGCGTTGATTTTTTAAATTCTGGTACCAGTTTCCTGTTTTGTGATCCCAGGGAGCCCTAAATATCGATTTTGAACGGAATCGGTCAATTAACAAAGAATTTCAAAATGGCACTGATTTTTTAAAATTTGGTTCCAGTTTCCTGTTTTGCAATCCCAGGAAGCACTAAACATCGATTTTGAACGAAATCGGTCACTTAACAAAGAATTTCAAAATGGCGCTGCTATTTTAAACCTTTGGTATCAGTTTCCTGTTTTGTAATCCCAGGGAACCCTAAATATCAATTATGAGTGAAACCGGTCAATTAACAAAGAATTTCAAAATGGCGCTGGTTTTTTTTAAATTTTGGTAACCGTTTCCTATTTTGTAATCCCAGGGATCCTCAGATATCGATTTTGAACGAAATCGATCAATTAACAAATAATTTCAAAATGGCGCTGATTTTAAAAAAAATTTGATACCAGTTTCCTGTTCTGTAATCACAGGGAGCCCTAAATATCGATTTTGAACGGAATCGGTCAATTAACAAAGAATTTCAAAATGGCACTGATTTTTTAAAATTTGGTTCCAGTTTCCTGTTTTGCAATCCCAGGAAGCACTAAACATCGATTTTGAACGAAATCGGTCACTTAACAAAGAATTTCAAAATGGCGCTGCTATTTTAAACCTTTGGTATCAGTTTCCTGTTTTGTAATCCCAGGGAACCCTAAATATCAATTATGAGTGAAACCGGTCAATTAACAAAGAATTTCAAAATGGCGCTGGTTTTTTTTAAATTTTGGTAACCGTTTCCTATTTTGTAATCCCAGGGATCCTCAGATATCGATTTTGAACGAAATCGATCAATTAACAAATAATTTCAAAATGGCGCTGATTTTAAAAAAAATTTGATACCAGTTTCCTGTTCTGTAATCACAGGGAGCCCTAAATATCGATTTTGAACGAAATCGGTCAATTAACAAAGAATTTCAAAATGGCGCTGGTTTTTTTTTATTTTGGTAACAGTTTCCTGTTTTGTATCCCCAGGGAGTCCTAAATATCGATTTTGA
Source organism: Erebia palarica (assembly GCA_964035005.1). Classification (NCBI taxonomy): domain Eukaryota; kingdom Metazoa; phylum Arthropoda; class Insecta; order Lepidoptera; family Nymphalidae; genus Erebia; species Erebia palarica. The sequence goes on along the minus strand of OZ035985.1, from coordinate 33,237,233 downwards.
ACGAAATCGGTCAATTAACAAAGAATTTCAAAATGGCGCTGTAATTTCTTTATTTTGATAACAGTTTCCTGTTTTGTATCCCCAGGGAGTCCTAAATATCGATTTTGAACGAAATCGGTCAATTAACAAAGAATTTCAAAATGGCGCTGATTTTTTAAAATTTTGGTACCAGTTTCCTGTTTTGTAATCCCAGGAAGTCCTAAATATTGATTTTGAACGAAATCGCTACAAGAAAAAAGAATTTCAAAATGGCGCTGATTTTTTAAAATTTTGGTACCAGTTTCGTGTTTTGTGATTCCAGGGAGTCCCAAATATCGATTTTGAACGAAATCGGTCAATTAACAAAGAATTTAAAATTGGCGCCGATTTTTTAAAATTTTGGTACCAGTTTCCTGTTTTGTAATCCCAAGGAGCCCTAAATAATGATTTTTAACGAAATCGCAACAATAACAAAGAATTTCAAAATGGCGCTGATTTTTTTAAATTTTGATACCAGTTTCCTGTTTTGTAATCCCAGGGAGCCCTAAATATCGATTTTGAACGAAATCGGTCAATTTACAAAGAATTTCAAAATGGCGCTGGTTTTTTTTAAATTTTGGTAACCGTTTCCTGTTTTGTAATCCTAAGGAGCCCCAAATATCGATTTTGAACGGAATCGACCAATTAATGAAGAATTTCAAAATGGCGCTGGTTTTTAAAAATTTTTGTATCAGTTTCTTGTTTTGTAATCCCAGGGAGCCCTAAATATCGATTTTGAACGAAATCGGTCAATTTACAAAGAATTTCAAAATGGCGTTGATTTTTTTAAATTTGGGTACCAGTTTTCTGTTTTGTGATCCCAGGGAGCCCTAAATATCGATTTTGAACGAAATCGGTCAATTAACAAAGAATTTCAAAATGGCGTTGATTTTTTAAATTCTGGTACCAGTTTCCTCTTTTGTGATTCCAGGGAGTCCTAAATATCGATTTTGAACGAAATCGGTCAATCAAAATGCGCTGCTTTTTAAAATTTTGGTACCAGTTTCCTGTTTTGTAACCCCAGGGAGCCCTAAATATTGATTTTGAACGAAATCGCAACAATAACAAAGAGTTTCAAAATGGCGTTGATTTTTTAAAATTTTGGTACAAGTACCAAACTTGGAACCGTATCAAAATCTTGCATAGTTCTACACTAATTGTAGTCAATTCAATATTCGCCATATAATTTGGTATGAAAAAAATATTCCGCCATCTTGATTTTTTTTTCATTTCGCTAAATAGACCTCCTCGTCCAGATCATCTCTTCCCAAGAAACCACTCTTCTATCTTTTATACACTCCGAGACAGACACTGACGAAATTTGTATGGCGGCCATTTTGAATCCACCATTTTTTGAGTTTTTTTAAACTCACCGCCAATTGGATGCGGTTTGAGTGACATTTGTTCGAGCACCCCCCACCTATCTTCAATACCTTGGTCGTGCTCTTTACCCGTCTCCGAAATCCTCAATCATCAGCTGTCTCCATATTTTTCGTTAAGTTATATTTTCTGACTTCTATACGGAGCCATCAGTGAAAAAAAAATTTTCATGCAAAATTTTACAGGAGGAAGTTTTTGGGGAAAATCTCAAAAACTACCCCAATTGTGGCAACACTGTTTTGATATCTCGATACTGCCCGTCGAGTTACACAATCGATCCATACATGTCAACTTTCCCAAATGTTGCCAACCGCCTCTAAGACGTGATCGAAATTTTCAAAAACACAAAAAGAATACAAAATGGCCGCCACCTCGTTTCACAGAATCATTTGACATAGTTTTGTAACTTTCCCGTGAACTACAGGATACACCGCTCCTGACGACGTGTCAATTGTTCATCTCGCTCGCACCCAGCCGACATGATAGCCCCTGAAAAGAGACCATGTCGAAAATCACTTTTTCTTTGATAAATTCCAGTGTTGCCAGACCTCGGCGACGAAATTACCCAAATGTCATTCGTACAAGTGACACACGTGGTCGCTCGTACTCGAATTTTGCAAAAAATACTAATTTTTTTTTTTTTTTTTCGGGTAAATCTTGAAAATTTCCCGAGAAATGGGGTAATTTTTTTCCCCCAATCCATACCTCGAGTCTGTACACACAATCTCCCCGTAGAAGTCGAAACGCTCCGACGTTGCCAACTGCGAGAAATTTGAATTTTAAAATGGCGTTTTTTCGTAACTCGAACCGAACGGCCGCCGTGACAGCCGCCAACTTGAATTTTTAAAAACCACTCCCACTCTGTCAAAGTACAGGATAATTGTAGACGAAAAAGAAAAAATATTATGCTCGACCACGCCGTTTCGGATCTGTGGCGCGTTCGAGGTCGAAAAATCAAAAATTTTAAAACACTACAGGTCGGCCGCCATCTTGTTTTTCCAATTTTTTCCACATTTTCTATTGATCGTTTCCTAATTTCTTCATTCACTGCGAGTTGTAACGGAATCGGTTGGAAAACAAAAGAGTTGCAAGAATCACGTCGGCCGCCATTTTGTTTTTCTGAAATGGCATAATTTTTGCCTACTCCCATCCCGCTCCCGAACACATCTCCTATACACCATTGTATCTTTTTCTGTTTCTTTCTAGGAGAACAGTTACGTCAATTACTACACACTACTACTTCACTTGTAGTCTCTTCAATATTCGCCATATAATTTGGTATGAAAAAAAATATTCCGCCATCTTGAATTTTTTTTCATTTCGCCAAATAGGCCTCCTCGTCCTGATCATCTGTTGCCACGAAACCACACTTCCATCTCTCATACTCTCCGAGATAGACACAAACGAAATTTGTATGGCAGCCATCTTGAATCCACCATTTTTGAGTTTTTTTTAAACTCACTGCCAATTGGACGAGATTTCGAGTGACATTTGTTCGAGCACTCCCCACCTATCTTCAATACCCTTGCCGTGCCCTTTACCCGTCTCCGAAATCCTCAATCATCAGCTGTCTCCATATTTTTCTTCAAGTTATATTTTCTGACTTCTATACGAAGCCATCGGTGAAAAAAAATTTTTTCATACAAAATTTTACAGGAGGAAGTTTTTAGGGGAAATCTCGAAAAGTACCCCGAATGTGGCAACACTGTTTTTATTTGTCGATACTGCCCGTCGAGTTACACAATCGATCCATACATGTCAACTTTCCCAAATGTTGCCAACCGCCTCTAAGACGTGATTGAAATTTTCAAAAACACAAAAAGAATACAAAATGGCCGCCACCTCGTTTCACAAAAATTTTTTGCATAGTTTTATAATTTTCCTGTGAACTACAGGATACACCGCTCCTGATGACGTTTCAATTTTTCATCTCGCTCGCACCCAGCCGAAATGATAGCCCTTGAAAAAAGACCATGTCGAAAATCACTTTTTCTTTGATAAATTCCAGTGTTGCCAGACCTCGGCGACGAAAATACCCAAATGTCATTCGTACAATTGAGACACGTGGTTGTCCATACTCAAATTTTGCAAAAAATACGTATTTCGATTTTTTAATTTTTGGGGTAAATCATGAAATTTTCCCGAGAAATGGGGTAATTTTTTTTCCCCAATCCATACCTCGAGTCTGTACACACAATCTCCCCGTAGAAGTCGAACCGCTCCGACGTTGCCAACTGCGAGATATTTGAATTTTAAAATTGCGTTTTTTCGTAACTCATACCGAACGGCCGCCGTGACAGCCGCCATCTTGAATTTTTAAAAACCACCCCCATTCTGTCAAAATACAGGATAGTTGTAGGCGGGAATAGAAAAAAAAATTATGCTCGACCACGCCGTTTCGGATCTGTGGCGCCGCGGTTCGAGGTCGAAAAATCAAAAATTTTAAAACACTACAGCTCGGCCGCCATCTTGTTTTTCCGATTTTTTCCACTTTTTCTATAGATCGTTTCCTAATTTCTTCAATCACTGCGAGTTGTAACGAAATCGGTTGGAAAACAAAAGAGTTACAATAATCACGTCGGCCGCCATCTTGTTTTTTCGAAATGTCATAATTTTTCCCTACTCGACTCCCGCACTCGAACAGATCTCCCGTACATCATTATATCGTTTTCTGTCTCTTTCTAGGAGAACAATTATGTCAATGAGTCAGTGAGTGAGTGAGTGAGTGAGTGGTAATTTAGCTATATATAGTATAATAATAATAATAATAATAATAATATAATATAATAATAATAATAATATATTAATTATATATAATAATAATAAAATAATATAATAATTATAAAGGCATACTGTTACCGACAACTGAATAACTAATTTTACAAAGTCAGGAAGCGGGTCTAAATTCTCATATTTTCTTGTATGGTCATTTTTTTCTTGAAATTATGATTGTTAGTCTGCTATGCTTTCACGACTCATCCGTTCATCCGATTTTAATGACATTTAGTACAGGAGTAAGTTGTATCCCGGGCAAGGACATAGGTTAGGTACTAATTTTTATCCTGGAAAATTAAAGAGTTTCCGCGGGAATCAAAAATCCACGCGGACGAAATCGCGGGCATCATCTAGTTTTCAATTATGTATTGGTCGATAAAAAATTATAACAATTATTAATTTATTAGTAATTTAGCCGAATAATTATTTTATTAAAATGGCAATAAAAGAAAAATTATGTATTGATCGTGGACCGTCATAATTTCAACTTCTTTGAATTTAGTTTTGTATATGGCACGAACAGTCCTTTCTGCAAGACGAAAACAGAATGACAGACATAATACTGTGAAAGTAACCAAAATATACCACTCTCGCAGTTTCTAAATCTGTCAAGTGGCGAATCTTTCTAAAATGCAGCAGAACTGAGTCTGTTCGATAAGTCATCTATATGATGGCCCCATTGGAGTTTCTTACGTTTTTCCGAGAAAAACATCTGTATCCACTAAATCTAATTCCTCATGATCAAGTTGTACAGTGGGTTTTACCTGTTTTATCATTATATTAATATCATTTGTAGGTAGAGTGTCCATAAGTGGATGTAAAAGGATGCTCTACGCAAAACATTCAATAAAGGTCGAGTATAGATGAATTGAATGAAGGGGCGACGCTTCATTCAATTCATCTATACTCGACCTTTATTTCGCTGCCTAAAATCGATATTTCGCCAGTTACCTCCTTCGGATGACTGTTTTAATAGAAAAAAATCTACAGAACCAAAATACCTATTCAAAGTTAGTTCAATCTGTAGTAGTGGAGTGTGTGCACAGAACAGGCAAAATAAGACAAGAGAATAAAATACCGTTTTGGGTTCAGTAAATAATAAAATAACCACCAATTACAAATATAATAAATTTAAATATTTTCAAAATAAATATTTTATATACAGAAATCGTCCAGTTACATTTTTTTATACGTATATTGATCGATGATTAGTTTTGTTCGATGGTAGTGGATTCATTATCGTTTGTGTACGGATACTAACAGTGACAGACGTCATTTCAGAAGCAAGGGAACGCAACCTCCCGCTTTGAGAGCCCGGAGGCGTATGGAATCTGACTGCCGAATTTCATGAATATATAACAAAATTTTGAGATGCGCGCCCGTACTAAATCTGTATGAAAAATTCGTGCTGTAAAAATGAGGAATGTTTGGAACCAGATTGTAAAAAAACTAAGTTGTATTGAAAATATTATTTATTTAAAGTGTTCTTTGATCTTTTACGATTAATTTGAAATAACTTTTGTTTAAATCATGTCTCAAATTAAATCACAATAGTCGTAAAGTGATAACGCCTTTTTTGAGATTTCCATGAATTTCCCGATAATTTTCTGCTGTTACTATACGACTTTTTGACCACTTTTTTTAATTACGTCATACTCCATTTATCTGAGTAGCGAATGGTATTTATTTGGTAATGAAATTTTAATTTTTACTATCCTAAAAAGTGGTAGAAGAAAACCATGTTTTGAGTACATCCAGCCTTAAGTTCCAGCTGTCATGGATAAAGGCACATAATTTTGTATGATTTATAGAATTTTTGCAACTATCTGAACAAACAAACGCATAACACTTTTCACAAGGATAGCAAAAGTCACAAATTAGATAGCAATTGGCACAAAACTTTTCTGAAACACTGTCAGCTCGGGGACCTATCGCCATAGGTGTATTGATAAAAATTTGTGATCCTTTCTTGATGTACTTAGTTGCATATAAGCCTCTTCCACCACGGCCCGATTGGCCAATGGTCACAGGTAGTGTTTCTGCACTACTGCTTAAATATAATTGGAAGTCTTCGATGGTAGCTTTTTGTGCCATTTCACTACGGCCAGTGCACGCTGCAGTCACGTCAGAAGGTATTTGGAATTGTCTGACGACTTCTCGTTCCGACGTCGATATTTGCATTTGACCTGCTATGAAAATAGCTCGGGATCTATCTACCTACACATTTCATGCCGACTCGGGTGCTGCATCTGACGTAATGAAAATTGATATAGATGTATCGGTCTTACTGATTTTCTTTGCCGTCACGTGGCCTCTTCGTAACGTTAAAAAACGCCATCGACACGTTTCTAACGTAACAAGAAAACGTGATTCCCGTAGAAAACGTTTTCTCTATCGTTGCAGTCACAAAGCGACCATTTTGTCACAAATTAAATGAAATGTTTAATTTCATGTAGGACAACTTATGTCACGTATAATGATATCCATTATAAATACAAAAGTTTGACAGACAGACACTGCCTGTCTGTCTACTTTCACGGCCCATCTTTTTAATCGATCTGGATGAAATTTCCCGGATAATGAAGGAGTTCCCGCGGGAATAAAAAACTTAGTCCACATGAACGAAGTCGCGAGCATTGTCTAGTACTTATTCAGTCCGAACTCTTACACCGGTTCAGCAACACAGTCCCAGACCACCTGTTAAATCCACCAGGGAGAGTTATTACCCAGCAAATAAAATAAACTCATTAGAGGCTATTGGCCATGTTGCCATTTCCTGTACAGTTCAGCTACATCGTATGCTGACAGGTATATATAATGCAGATGATAAGCATAATTAGGTACTGCAAACTAAGTAAACTAGCCTCCAAAAAACTCGGGGTGCTCAACAGAGCGAAAAGATACTTTAAGCCTAAGCACAGGCTTCTGCTGTATAGAGCGCAAGTTCGGCCCCAAATGGAGTACTGCTCTCACCTCTGGGCTGGAGCACTCCAGTACCAGTTCCTTCCATTTGACCGGATACAAAAGCAGGCAGTTCGAGACAATCCCAAAATTACTAGCACGCTGGAGCCCCTAGAGCACCGAAGAGACGTTAGTTCTCTTTGTGTGTTCTATCGTCTCTACAATGGGGAGTGCTCTGAGGAGTAATTCAATCTAATACAACCTTCCATTTTCTCCAGTATCACCATTCGTTGCAGAAACAAATTTCATCCTCACCACCTGGATGCTTCGTCCTATTCCACCTCCCGTCATTCCAAGTCATTTCTACCACGTACCTGCAAATTGTGGAACCAACTTCCATCTTCTGTGTTCCCTCATGATTATAATATGGGGCTCTTCAAAGGGCTGATAAACAAATATCTCAAAAGCCAGCAAGGCATTGGCGGTTGCTCTGGTGCTGCAAATGTTCACGGGCGGCGGTAATCACTTACCATCAGGTGACCCGCTTGCTCAAAAAAACTCGAAAGCTGACTCTACTACCAATTCGGAAAGATAATTCTACTGAGATTACTGAGATTTATTATTATATCAAGTCTGAAAAGATTTCATACAATAAATTAAAAAAAACCAATTGAAAATCTTCCTATTGAAGTAATAATGAGACCCACCAAGACAAATACATAATACAATAAATGATTTATTTATTTCACGTAGGACAACTTGTGCTACTTATTGACCGAGCGAAGCGAAGGTCTCTGAGTCTACTTGAGTGAATTTGCACTTGTCCGTCCTAGGGTTGCCAAAAAAAAATTGTCTGTCTGTCAGAGCCTTATAACTTCTGTATTACCTACTGAACGTAATTACTTCTAAATATAATATGTAAAGAGATGGCCTCCAGCCGAATATGGTTTAAAAAGTTATAAAATTATTTATTTCAGGGGGGCTCTCATGGAAGCGAATGCGAAGTAAAATATTTTTTATAGCGTTACATAAGGTTGCGGTATATTATTTTAAAGATAATTAGGAATAGAGTCTAAAAATATATATTTTTTTAATTTTTCCCCTAAAATTGACGAAATGGAGATTTTCTAACGTCCAAAGGACATGACCAGTAATTGCCCTCCGATTCGGGACAATGCACAGGATTTCCGATTTTACAGTAAGGTTTAAAAATTCAAAACGAAATTATTATGGATTTATTATTCCAAATAAGGTCAGGGTTCAAATGACAAAAAAAAACAGTACGTTTATTGTTTAAATCTTGAGCGTCCGCTTTCCTCTTTAAGCACTACTTCATTTTGACGTTCCATTATATCCATGCCTAATAATAATCTTGTAACCCTACATAAATACCATTTAGGTACCTTAGTCATTATATTATGAATGATTTATTTTTGATCAATTAAATAGTAATGAAAAGGAAATGTATGTTTTGTTTATAATTATTTTTATTTTTTGACAAGTCTCAAACTAATAGATCGAACAAAGCATTTTGAAATACTGCGTTTAAAGGAACGCCCTTTCACATTGCATATGCCGCCATCTGTGGTCGAATAGTTGAACTGGAACGCCCTTTCATTGCATATGCTGCCATCTGTGGTCGAATAGTTGAACTTGTCAACGAAAAGTAGTGAGCAATACTTAAAAATATTTTCTAGACTCACCACAATACATAGCGCCATCTAGTGTGGGAAAGCAGTTATTGGTGAAACTTTTTTTTATTTTTTTTCTCAGTTTTCAGAGCCTTCAGACTTCTGAAACTTTTTTATCTGAAAACTATAAAATACTTATAACAATTACAATAATAAAGAAATAATACTTGAAAATATTTTTTAGACTCGCTCAACACAATAAATAGCGCCATCTAGTGTGGGAAAGCAGTCTTTTGGTGAAACTTTTTTTGTTCATTTTCGCAGTTTTCCGAGCCTTCAGACTCCTGAAACTTTTTTATCTGAAAACAGTGAAATATTACAATTACAATAATAAAGAAATCATAGCTGAACATTGATTTTTGACACCTAGGCAAGTTGCCATAGTTCCACCGGTCAAGTCCTTTGACCTCAGAACTTCCAATTTTCTGAAAGGCTGAGCCTTAAACTTGATCAATTATTTGAATTATATACAGGATACTTGAACAAAAAATACTAAAATTAGATAAATATTATAAGGAAACGAAATTATTTAATTTTTAATGAGCTTTAGTATTTTTAACAGAACTTCACAATGATGTCAATAGATGGCGCTCTGTAAAAGTTTATTCGTTTGTGCTTACAAATAATAGACGTTAGCACCATCTTACGTGGTATAAAAAATACCGCGAGGTCTCAGTTCGGGGCGAACCACTAGTCTATGATAAGTCAAGACTCTACCACTGTAAAACCTTTTTGAAAACCCGGGGCCCTATGCTCTAAGTTCTTTACAACTCAAAACTTAAACTCAAGGAATATTTATTCAAAATTGTACAAAGTAAACCTTCTCTCACGTCACGTTTAAAAAATAATAGACATGATGGTGATAATTAGCCACGGTACCTTAAAACTAAAATTACGAAGGTTCCAAACGCGCCCTGTTCTGAGAAGAGCCCACAAGGAGTTTAGTGAAGTTTAAGGACTACCATCTTTCATCTCCGAATCAGATCATCAGAACTTTTCTTACTTACATTGGACTAACAGTGTAGACAAGAAAGAAATATTATCAAATCATATTCAAATTCGCCTCGTGGGTCTAGTGGTTAGCATGTTTGACTGCGGCTGACGAGGTCCTGGGTGCGAGTCCCGGATCGGGCCTTAATAAGTATTGGGTTTTTCTGAAAAAAATCTCAGTACTAGCCCGGAGTTAGGAAGTTGGTGGTGTTACACCCTTGTGCCTCGGAGAGCACGTTAAGCCGTCGGTCCCGGTTATTATCACTAACATGATAATAAAGCCCGGCAACCCGCCTTGGAGCAGCGTGGTGGGTCTAAGATTTAATTCTCTCTCTCTTATGAGAGAACTTTAATGGGCTGTAGTGGTGGTGGTGAATCCAAATTCGATGGAGATATGGAGTCATATCTACAAAAAAACATCCAGCTCTCCTGAAGAAACCGAATTTCGGGGGAAAAATATACTAAATATGAATCCAAATAAGCTATAGCTATTTGTAAGTTTGTATAGTTGCATTCAAAACGGTTTTTAATTTCAGGATGATGCGGGCATGACGCGTGTAAATTAACCCTATTAGCCGTAGATATATGTATAATGGATGTTCTCTCCGATTAAAATTTTCGAAAAATAAGTCATTTCCTAACAGAAATCGTCTAGATAGATATAGTTTTAATATAGGTTAGTAAATTTAAAGATGTATCTAGGAGCTGGCAGTTAACGAAGATGATATTATCTGAAACTTTTCTGACATATCATATATTAGTTTGCGATAACGATATATTTATTTAAAATATTGCTATGGCCATTGTCGTATCAGTTTAAATAAAATGAAAATGGTTGTATATCTATACTAATATTATAAAGAGGTAAAGTTTGTGAGTTTGTGACGTTGTAGGGAGTAATCTCTGTAATGTAATGGATCTACTGAGCCGATTTTGAAAATTCTGGTACCAATAGAAAGCCACATTATTGATGAGTGTCATAGGCTATATATTATCTCGAAAAATTAGGGAGTTCCCGTGGGAATTTAAAAAACTTATTTCACGCGGATGAAGTCGCGGGCAAGTCTGCTAGTCATTATGATAAGTTTAAATAGTGTAAACGAAAATCTCACCATTCCACCGAAATCCTTCGGCTTCTCCTAACTCCCAAATAAGTCGGCATTGGAGATCAACAACGATCTGATTAGTCTTCGGAATATATTTCGTGATTCTGTACAGAAAATAGTTTTCTAATGCTAGTACATTTTCGAAGACTAAAGACCCGACCAAACTTCCAAGAGCACCTTGTACAGCACAAATATTACTACTTGGCACTCTGAGGCCACAATCTAGACATCGCCAAGCCGTGTTAGTCTTTAACGGTTGCAGAGGTAACATAGATCCGGGACATTCAGTGGAGAAACATTTAAGAGCTGCTAAGAGGGTACCGCGTTCGGTAGGATCAGCACAACGTTCACATTTGCAAAAAAAGTGCTTGGTTTTATAAAGATGTAGTCTTCTAGCAGGCGTACCCCACAAAATCCCTGAATAACACGCGAATATTTCGGTACCGGCTCGAATTGGTTTCACAGCTTTCACAGCCATTTGTGTATCGGAGTTAAAACTGTGCCTCGTGTTTGGAACACAGTTGTGGTTCATTAAAGATGAAACAGGGTATAAACCCCGCAAACTCATCTCCTTTTTTCCATAAGGAGTAGCTACCTGAAAAGCATTTGCATCTAATACGCATGTGACAAATGTCATATATTGTTCAACTTGCAATGGTATATCAAAATATTCCATAAGACGTCTAATTTCACTTCCATGTTGTGGTTGAACATGCGCTTGAAGCGAAGTTAGCAGATTTCTTTGCTCTTCGTTTAATAACAATGCTCGTATTACCGTTAGTGCACGGGACAATACTGTGTCATCAACGTCCTCAATAGGCACTTTGTTAGGCCAACAGGAAATTGTACTACAGTCACTGTAATGTACATCACTGTTTTGACACTGTTCTGAACATAACAACAATGCACACTTTGAACACTTAAAAAATGTATCGCTATTAATTTTCCTGCAGGTAGTGCAGCCGCGTTGTACGATAGTTCCGGATCGTGGACCGTAGACGAGCGGATGATCGACAAATAATACTTCGCCAGTTTTGATATCTTCTGTGGCTACAAGCCCGCGCCCTCCTAGCGGGGATTCGAATATTGTCCATTTCATTGAGTTTTGTAGTTCGTCATTGTAGGTGTCAAGACCAAGATGTCGGTTGACCATTAGCGACAATTGCTCTCTCGACATCATCCTGTTCCTGTCGCAACCCGACCGGTGCCGGTACTGCACTGAGCACTCGCTGCGATTATACACATCACTGAGTTTGATAACACTAACTGTGTACTGACCGAACATACATCGCCAAAACCATCCGGGTCTTCTCTTTAATTAACTGAGTCCAATAGACGTGCTCGGACCGCGTGTTTTCAGTAGCAGACATACCTGTCTTTTTTCACTCAACGCTTGCCAAATTTTTATTGCCAGGCAATCATAGACTGTATGGTGAACTCTATTATTAATCAAAGTAGTACGTGGAGATCACCCACACGAAAAAAAAACTTTGTGCCGAACTAACTAGTGACAACGATATCGGCGCGTGATTAATATATCATGCAAGAGAAAATAGGAGTAGAAAATAATAGTATTAATAAGCTCTAGCTACTTTACAAAAGGAGCTGCTATTTGAGAATAGATAGTAAAATAACCTGATGATTCAATCGTTTGTCGGTTCATCGTGTATCTTTTAAAAACACGTTCTCAATGTTATAAATGATTTTACTAATAAGCAATGAATCTTTTGTACTGATATGATTATCAGTACAAAAGATTCATTGCTTATTAGTTACAAGTCAGTGGCCTAACTTTGTTGTATTAGGTAGGTATCACATATGGTAACCATTGTTGCAGCGTCTTTATTTGGGTTCTGGAAACATAAATAGATTGACGTGGTAGGTAAATGAATCAGATTAAATAAAACTAATAACCAGTTGGTAGCTGATTTCCTAGTCTCTATAGTTACCTGTTTGTACCTGCTAGTAGGAATCTAGGGCTACTAAATTAAAAGAATTGAACTGAAAAACTAAGAAAAAAAGATGATTCCGAGAAAACTTTCAGTTTCATCTCTATATTTATTTTATTTTGACAATCAAATACTGTATTCATTGGGACTCTTTAAACTGATGGGCTAGATTTAAAAAGCCAATCTATTTTGATGACGTCGTAAGCTGTAAGGAAATTCAGACGTGAGTGATGTTATGAGATATTTTAACTAAAGTGGCACAAGTCAATTCACACCTGCTCTGCTCAATCTCGATCCTCACAGGATACATTTAAAGCAAGCTTCAGTTAGCGCTGTCGCTATAAATGCATCATACTTACATATAGTACAATGCAGTATACAAGAAATGGTTTCAATTATTTTTTGTGAAATTTTTCAGGTTTCGTTCAACTAACATACTGTTAGTAGCCTATACTTTCTCACAGTGTTTTGTTTTCTGTGTGGCACAACCTAATTTTTCTTTAGGCGTGTGATGGCGCAGGTAAAGTGGCACCGGGCATGTAACATTATCTTCGTCTATTGTCCAGAGGTCCTGTTGGTTTGTCAACCTGACCAGTCTTTGTGACCGCTTCTCCTATGTGGACGTTTACACAAAAATCAAAGTTGTCGGTTCCCTTTAATTTGGTGCGTGGTAATTTGAGAAGGTGTAAGCATTGCGATGCAATTGTTTGATTATAATGAGGATGAATGTCCGTGGTATTACTTTGACAGTTCGTACAAGACTCTTTTGGGAGCTTGCCTCATTATTTTTGGTGAGTGCTGTTTTAAGATCAAATAAGTCCGTTGTGTTAGGTATCAACTATGATGCCATCTTATACTCAGTGTATTATTGTACGCGAGAAGTGTGAAATGTGTGATAAAAATCTTTGCTGAATATAACTTTATGATCTGTTAATTTGAATTATTTCAATAACAGGCGTATTTGGGGTGCTGCTTAACGCCTGGCTTTACGTAACATTCATCCACAGTCACCTAGTAGTGTTTAAGAGCCACGTTCTGGTACTTAATCTTTGCTCAGCATCGCTTGGCAGGAATTTACTCGGATTTCCATTCGCAGGGTCATCTGCATTAGCAAAGAGGTTAGTTTGGGTATGAAGTATTTATTATTTTTCAACACATTTTGGTGGGTTTTATTCCACCCGAATATAATTGGCGTGGGTTTGTAAGGCCCACGTCAGGTCGCTGGGGTTTAACAAAGACTTTAGTGGACTGTATATTATGTGGGGGTTTTGTGTTTCGATATTCCCTATTCCGAGCAAACCGACATCACCAATTAGCAGGCAATAAGAATTTACCACCCACCTTTCGACGCCGTCGATCTGCTTAGCTCGATCGATGAAGTCAGCTGTTATCTCACAGGACACCTCGTATCGTTTCTAGCTTAAATGTCCACACATCACACACACACAAGTAATTAGGCAGCTGCCAAATAATAATCTGTTCGAATGCACTGGTGCGCGAATTAGTACACTTGAGTTAGACACACGAAAAAGTCTATCTTTCGGCGGACACTTTGCATTTCAATAGACGAATAGATGGGACAACGACACATCCTCGCAGTATGGCGCGGAACTCGACTTGTGGCGCGGCGCTAGCCTGCGCCCGCGTCAAGCGGCGAAGAAATAAATCGAAAAAGTGGGTAGTTTAAAAACTCACCACCCACGAATTGACAATATCTGATGTTTGCTCAGATTAAATACGAATATCGAACACAGATTAAATATAAGTAAATATTAGTCCAATATTTATGAACACCGCCCACCGTTAAAATGTAATTTTAACCAGGCTCAAAATTGAGTAACGAAAAACTAAATAAGAAAATTAAAAGTTAAAATTTAATTGAATTGAGAAACTAGCTAAATAATAAAATTAAAGAATCTTAAGACTAAGGAGATTATTCAATTGAATTAATTATCGTTAATAGGTAACGGAGACAACCGATGGACAGGTCGTTTCAGAAAACCTTGTAGAGTTTTAATAGTGACCGAACGAATAACACCATCTTGGGAAGGGTTTACTTCGAAAACTCGACCCAACTTCCAATGTAAGGGATGTAAATTCGGGTCATTGACGAGTACTAATGTACCGACTTGAATGTTTTCAATCGACTTCGTCCATTTATTTCGCTGCTGTAGTGTATGCAAATATTCGTTATGCCATCGCTTCCAAAAGCTTTGGATGAAATTTTGCAATAATTGCCAGCGTGACAAACGTTTTAAATTTAACTCTGTATAATCGGTTTCCGGGAGAGCATTCAGGGGCTCACCGATTAAAAAGTGGCCCGGCGTTAACGCTTCCAGATCGTTCGGGTCTGAGGAGATCGAACACAACGGGCGTGAGTTTAGGATACATTCGATTTGTGTTAAAACCGTAGCCATTTCCTCAAACGTGAGGGTTGTGTTACCGATAATGCGAACGAGATGCGACTTGATGGATTTAACTGCAGCTTCAGCCATTCCCGTAAAATGCGGCGCAGCAGGTGGATTAAAGTGCCAGGTTATTTTATACTTGAGTAATGAATGAGCGATGAAACGATCCTGGTCCTTTAATAGATTGAATAGTTCTTTTAATTCAGCACTAGCACCAATGAAATTTCGTCCATTATCGCTGAAAATGTCTGAACAGATTCCATGTCGACTTATAAAACGACGCAAAGCGGCTAAAAAGGCGTCTGTTGATAGACTAGACACGAGTTCAATATGTAATGCTCGCGTAGTGAGGCACGTGAATACACAAATATATGATTTGTCGATTTTAGGTTTACGAATAGCACCAGACTTCGTCTGAACTGATCCAGCGTAGTCTACTGCGACTTTAACGAAAGGTCTGACTTGCTGTACGCGAGCCGGAGGCAAGTCAGCCATCTTAGGTTCTAAGAACATAGCACGATGTCGATAGCATTTGATACAGCGAAAAAGTATCTTTTTGACAACTCGTCGAGCCGAAATAATCCAATAATCTCTTGCGAGCGAGGCTAACGTAGCTTGTAGACCTGAATGGAGATTAATTTCATGAGTATAGGCTACGATAAGTTTTGTAAGCTGACTCTCGGAAGGAAGTAATAATGGGTGCTTCCTCCGATAGTCTAGATTCGCGTTAGATAATCGTCCGCCCACCCTGATGAGACCCTGCTTATCAAGAAACGGGTCTAAACGTTGAATACGGGTAGACACCAACGTTCCCGACTCCAGTTTGCGCAAATCGATTTCGAACCAACATTTTTGAACAATGCCAACGAGACGTAATGCCGCTTCCTGCAATTCGACAACGGACAAAGGGCCTGTCGCACTTTTATCCTTATCTCGGCAATTTTTTGCAAAGCGTAGGCAATATGCCATGACTTTAGTTAGTATGTAAAATGACGAGAACCGATTAAGAAACGAAGGTTCTTCCATGCTTTCTACGGGTAACGCAGTTATTTTTCCAAGAGTGTCGCAGCGCATAGCTCTAATCTTGGTAAGGATAATTTCTTCAAAGGCGCAACACGAGACTTGGCTACTAGAATCTGGACAGTAACATTTTGATCTGGATGTACAGTCCTGAGGTATACGACAGCTGCGTAAGCAGTTTCTGAGCTGTCACAAAACCCATGAAGCTCGACGCAAGAATCAGTCGAGGAAGGGACATAGCGAGGAATTTGTATTGTAGACAATTTCGAAAATTCCGAAACTATTCGAAGCCACTTCTTTTTTATGTCGCTTGGAACCTCCGCGTCCCAGTCAACTCCTGCTAACCATAGTTCTTGAATGAGAACCTTGGCAGCAATAATGACTGAACTCAAGAACCCGACAGGATCGAAAATACGTGCAATTTCCGACAAAATTACTCGCTTTGTTACCTTGTCATGTAGAGGTTCTACGTGATACGAAAATACATCCTTAAGTGGCTGCCAAGCTAGACCCAGAACCTTTACTGAACTGTCTTCATCCAAGGAGACTGTTGAAGACTCAACGCCTTTCACCTCATCTGGGAGACGTTGTAGAAATGTTTCGCTGTTAGAGCACCACTTGCGAAGTTCAAATCCACCTCTTTTCAGTAAAGCAAAAAGTTGTTTTTGAAGTCGAATCGCGGACTCAACTGAATCTGAACCACTTAGAACATCATCCATGTAAGTCGAACGACGAATCACTTCAGCTGCTTCAGGATACTCAGACTCATGATCCGAAGCTAACTGTTGAAGAACACGGATAGCTAGAAACGGTGACGACGAAAGACCGTAAGTAACTGTTTTCAAGCGAAAGACTTGTGGCTCGTCAGAGGGATTGGTGCGCCACAAAATCAGTTGATAATTCTGATGTTCCGGGTCCACTAGAATTTGACGATACATTTGACGAATGTCTGCAATGAATGCGACTTTATGGAAACGAAAGCTACACAGTAATTCTCCTACGTCTTTCTGCAGCTTTGGGCCAATGAGTTGCGTGTCGTTTAGCGCTCCTAGGCTAGTCGGGCTCGACGCGTCGAACACGACTCTTAATTTAGTAGTCGAGCTGGAAGGTCTAAGGACTCCGTGATGTGGAATAAAGTAGTGAGGGTCTCGAACACCCCCTGAAACAAGTTCCATATGGCCAGACTTTAAATAATCTTCCATGAACTCGAAATACAAATTACGAAATTGCTCATCACGAGCAAAACGACGCTCCATCGAATATAAGCGTTTGAGCGCTAACGAACGCGACTCCCCCAGTGTAGGCTCAGCATCCCGAAATGGAAGTGAGACAACGAACCTGCCAGACGCTAACCGTTTGTGTGTTCGAACGAATATTTCTTCACACTGTTGATCGTCGGCAGACAGAACGGGTTTATCTGGAACCGATTCTATTTCCCAGAATTTACGAATAAGATGATCAAGACTGCTCTCTTGATCTGAAACGACAAAAGACGAAATATTTTTTTTCGAATTAGGATTACGAACGAATTTTAGATCGACTTTTCCGATGAGAAGCCAACCTAACGAACTGGAGATGGCCATTGGAGTACCAATAGGCCCACGAATGGTTTCTCCGACGAAAATTTCATCATAGATATCTCCTCCGAGAAGAACATCTACAGAGGACGGCAAATTAAAAATCGGATCCGCTAGGTGCAGATGTTTGATGTGAGACCACGATTTGGGCTCAATGAAATTCGAAGGTTTATACGAAGTAATATTTTGCAAAATCAACGCGCGAAGAGCTAATTCTGATCCCGTGCCGGTAGACGCTTTTATAACTGTTGTTACAAATCCCTTTGAACAGGTAGTTAAATCTCCGATGCCCTGAATCGGCGTGCCTAATTTGCGCCGAGTTAACCCAAGACGACTCACTAACTCTTCGGTGACAAAGGAAGCTTCAGAGCCTGGATCGACAAGAGCTCGCGCTCGAATGAATTTACCAGAGGAATCACGAATCAAAATGACAGCGGTGGACAGCAACACCGTACTTGAATTAGAGGTGGCATCTGTCGAATATAAAGACACCACATTAGTCGACTCGTTTGACGACTGATCTGATTTTGATACTGCTGATTCTTTTGAAGAACTCGAAAAATGCAACATGGTACAGTGATGAGAAGCATCACAAGCTGAGCACCGGATTTTTGCACATGCTTCATTTGGATCATGCATAGATTTTAGGCATCGGAGACAGATCCCATTTTGTTTTGCGAACACGAATCTATCATAGGGTGTTTTATTCTTAAATGCCTTACATGAATGTAATGAATGATATCCTCGATGACATAATACACACGCGCTTGATTTAACCGAATCATTTGAATTCGATTCAGTTGATCTTTTGCATTCAGGAGAAGTAACGAATGACGAGGTAGCTTGAGATTTATCTTTCTGCATAGAAGAACGAGATGAATCGAAACGTGAAGTTGGGCGCGAACTTTCCCAAGCAACAATCTCACGATTTAAAAATTCTTGGAGTTCACAAAATCTGGGAACTGAATTAGTCGGAATTGATTTATCGAACTCACGGCGCGTGTCTTGATCTAATTTTCGATATAACATGTGGTATAAGACGAAGTCCCACTCATCGATTGGAAAACCCATCGAATCTAACGCGCCGATATTTTCTAAAAATCCACTAAGAATGGTGCGTAGTCCTGAAGCAGACGGTGAATTTAAATTTGGTAGCTTATACAAAGCGTCCATATGTTGCATCGCTATTAGGCGTTCATTTTTATAATTATATTCTAAGATGTTCCATGCCTTCTTATAATTACCACTGGTGATTGGCATACCTTTCAATAATTTGCTTGCATCACCACGAACGTATGATAGCAAATATTGAAATTTAGCTACATCTGAAAGGTCTTTATTTTCGTCGATCAACGATATGAACAGATCACTAAACGAATTCCACTGTTTGTAATCGCCCGAAAATGTAGGAACTGATAGCGGTGGTAATTTCACTGGCTTCTTATCCGAATTGAAATTTTGATGAACTTCCGATTTCGAAGTCGATTCATCAAAAACGAATTTTATACTCATTATTTCTCGAATTAAATCATTAAAACTTGAACGAGTCTTACTATGTTCTGGATTCAAAACCTTTGTGCTTTCAAGTTCTAAGGTCTCGATAGATGATTGAATTTCTTCAAATTGGTCTTGTATACGAGCAAGTCCCATACAAGAAACCATAAATTTGCGATAACAATTTGTATTAGAATTTGCCTCCATTCCTAGTTGAATTATTGTATCTAATTCCTGTTCTATACAACTTCTTCTATGCATCAGACGTGTATATTCAGTTGATTCAGTCATGATTTAACGAATAAAAGAAAATATTAAAACGAAAATAAAATTTAAAAGACAAAAAAAAATTCAAATTAAATTTGCAAAACTTGGCTGAAAGCACTGCCGTGCGCCCTTTAGTACGATTAACTAAGCCAAAACTTCAAATCAAACGAAAACAAAAAAAAAATATTTTTTAAACTGAAGTCGTAAGTCGTGTCGTGGTCGTAAGGTATAAATACAAATAGTGCCGCTCGAAGTATGTAGAACCCACGTCCTAACTACTTTTTGTTTCAGGTTGAAAATGTTTGATCTTAATTGAGATAACCAATTATTACGATAGGAAGTACGAATATTAGACAGAAAATGTACAAACATAAAAAACGACGAAACTTTTATGTTTGTTCATTTGACGAATTAGATACGAAATACTAACACAAAAATGCAATGTTATCTACGAAAAATCGCAATGTTTTAATCGAAGTGAATAGTTATTTGAAACGAATTACGAAACGAATAAAATTTAAATAACTATTCAGTAAATTCGATTAATGATAAATTGGTTATTTAATTCTCTAAAGTTTTACAAACTATTTTCACTGGTATAACGAAATCGATAATTAGGTATGAATATTTTTTAATTTACGAAACGTACGCAGCACAAAATGTAGTTTGCAGCTTTTTAACGCAAGAAATAAGCGAAGTCGAATGTCCTAATTAACCTTTGAATTACGAAATCGATCGAAGTGTAGACAAGATGGCGTCCTTCAAAAATCCTCTTGTAATACTTTTGTAATGTCAAAAATAACGAAAATAGGTATCTAGCGAGATGTAACGATATAAATGTGGAATAGGAAATTAATTATCTGGTGAGAAGGGCCAAAAAATGGTGGGTTTTATTCCACCCGAATATAATTGGCGTGGGTTTGTAAGGCCCACGTCAGGTCGCTGGGGTTTAACAAAGACTTTAGTGGACTGTATATTATGTGGGGGTTTTGTGTTTCGATATTCCCTATTCCGAGCAAACCGACATCACCAATTAGCAGGCAATAAGAATTTACCACCCACCTTTCGACGCCGTCGATCTGCTTAGCTCGATCGATGAAGTCAGCTGTTATCTCACAGGACACCTCGTATCGTTTCTAGCTTAAATGTCCACACATCACACACACACAAGTAATTAGGCAGCTGCCAAATAATAATCTGTTCGAATGCACTGGTGCGCGAATTAGTACACTTGAGTTAGACACACGAAAAAGTCTATCTTTCGGCGGACACTTTGCATTTCAATAGACGAATAGATGGGACAACGACACATCCTCGCAGTATGGCGCGGAACTCGACTTGTGGCGCGGCGCTAGCCTGCGCCCGCGTCAAGCGGCGAAGAAATAAATCGAAAAAGTGGGTAGTTTAAAAACTCACCACCCACGAATTGACAATATCTGATGTTTGCTCAGATTAAATACGAATATCGAACACAGATTAAATATAAGTAAATATTAGTCCAATATTTATGAACACATTTTAAGGCCTTGCCTAGTTTTGCATCTTTTGATTGACAACCCAGTTCTTACTTACCTCAAAATGCTTTGCAAATTATTATATGTGAACAATTAATAATACCCGTTAGTCATCCAGTTTAACATTGAGAAAGACGCATTATTTGTATATTAGCCTGGTTCATTATTTGTTTATTTCAACATCTTTTTTAATTTCTGTGTAGAATTTTAATATATCTAGAAGAAAGACACTTATATAAAATAAAATACAGATGTTGATATTTTGAAAAATAAATCTTACACAAATAATGATTCTCCTTTCAGATGGCTATTTGGCCCATCATGCTGTCAACTTTTCGCTTTTTTAAATCAGTTTTTTGGTGTCTTCCAAATGATTGCTTTATTTGCTATGGTACTGGAGAGATATTTACTAGCAAAATACTATAAGCGAGGTTGGTACTTGTAGAGATTGTTTAAAAGCGTATGTTACAAGGCTAATAATGAATTATATCAACATCAGTGAGTGGTTGATGAATGACGATGATGCCTCGACGATCTAATCTAGAATCTAGATATAGGATATAATAATGAAACTAAATCTCGTTTAACGAAAACAAATAAAAGTATAATAAAATAAATCAATTTACTTACAGGCTTTCCAACACAATTTGAACGCAAACTCGAGAAATGTATTTAGACAAAAGTCAATTTATCGAATCAAGGGATCGTCAGACACAAAGCAAGCTGAATTTTTTGAAGGATATTTTTAATTGTGTTTTTTCATGTTATAAAGTTAATGATTGTTTTTCCGATTTTAGTGGTAGCGTTTTTGGTAGTTTGTAAAGTGTGAGCTGAATAATTCAATTCCTGTCAAGTGGCTAATGAGTAAAACTATTAGACATCACTTTTACAGCATACCGAACCGTGTCAAATTATTCTGTGTATACAACATGTGTCAAACAGTATCTCGCGTTCTGGATGAGCGTTTGGGACGTTCTATACAATAGTAGTAATGAGTTATCTTTAAAAAATAATGGTTCCTAACGAATGAATGTTTTTCAGAAAGAACTGTATACTTTAGGTATTATTGGACGTTGATCGGAGTTTGCTGGGTGGTAGCGGTGGTGTTCGCCACACCGCCATTGTTCGGTTACGGCATGTATTCCTGCGATACGACGGGCACTGTGTGCACTTTCATGTGGCCATCACTCAGTTCTGGTGCAAAGGGCTTGGGGTTCAGTGTGCCCTACGTCATAGTTTGCGGAGTGTTACCTATTATTGGGATGTAAGTTACTTTTGCACTCCATTTCAAATCTTGATTGATTTATTTAATGTATTTATTTATTTATTTTACTTTCAGATGTTACCTATAGTCGCGTTTTTCTTATTAAACAGATTCTAATGGCAATTTGTTCACAAATTTTGTTCCCTAGATAATGTTATGAGGATCTCTTAGGGCCTAGCCATAGTTCCAACACCACAAAACTTATGCTAGCTATAATTGATTATTCCTTCCTTTTAATGGATTATCATATTTTAAGTGTGGTAATTATTGTAAAGGTTCAATGTCACAATATTCTACTAAGGCACCCGCAGCCTTGTCAACAGGGACATGATCTCTACCGAGGCTGCAAAGTCTCGCATGTTTGCCACTTGCCTCCTTTGGTATAGGCATTAGGTACTATTGACTTGCTAATGGAGATGTATTCAACTTTTTTGAAATCCATAACATTTTATATATTTTTACCTTTAAGATTTTTCTTCATGGGCAAAGCAACTCGGCTGGAAACGATATATTACCGGGGCGAACAACAAAGGGAGGAAAAACGCTTGACAAAGGTAAACTGCCATTAAAATATATATAATAATTTATCACTGTTAGAAAACTATGTATTGATAGGTATTTCTATGTAGTGATGATGTGATGTTAGAGACTCTAAAAATCTACAAAAATGATTTATGTGAATTTCTCCCATAATGTTTTATGTAGGTAATGTTTCAAGAATCGTAGACCACTGCAATGTTTTCTTTACCAGGTACTCGTTGATGTTATTTTCTAGAGATTAAACGTTTCCTATATTATTTCCAAAAGTCCAAATATGGCAAAATAACATGTTAGGTATATATGGGTTGCACAAGTAGTTTGGTAAACGTAATTGGACCAAAAGGGGTTTGAATATTTTAGTATGGAGCCTGGCCTATTTACTAACGTCCCGTCATTTTATTTTATTTTCGAAATAATGGCCGCACAGTAAACTTAGGTAAAATCTTCTAAAACGTCAGGTTTCCGAGATATAAGCTATCAAAGCTGTGCCGGTGGCGCCAAGTAGTCTATGATGGCTAATATTTCAGAAACCTGACGCTTTTGAAGATTTGGTCTAACACAATCATCACATAATACAGATTATATATATATGAGTGGCCACTATTTCGAAAAATAATAAAAATGGCAGGACGATAGGTAGGCCAAAATACATCCCCCCAATCGACCCCTTAGTTTTAACTTTAATCTTGTGTCAACCTACTTTTATTTTTACTTGTGGTAACAGTTGTGTAACTTTAACCGCCTGACAAGACCTGATCTGACCTAGGTATGGATTAAAAAGTAAGAAGTTTCACAATTCTTTGTTCGTTAGTGCATCCATGCCGTGTGTGTGACAACGTTGGCGCTATGGATACCGACAGCGGTACTGGCGGGCTGGCAGTGGTTTCCTCTGCTGCTGTACGGCTACCGACCACATGTGCCTAAAGTACTGGCCCTCTTCGCATCTATAGCGGCTGAGGTTAATGATAACATCTACATACAATGTTACGATAACTTATTTATCTAAGACTAACAATCCATATTTTCGGTATTTATGCAGGGTCTTTTCTTTGCCTAAATATATCATAAGAACTTTTTATACGAAGACTCGATGATCCCAGTGTCTCCACAGAGAACTCGTTGCTTCCCATAACAGAGCTCATTACTGTGCTCAGGGAAGCAACATCAATTCTTTTAATTTATTTTTTATTGCGAGATTGGCTTGCGCTTGACGACAATCATGTTTAATACAAAGCAATGATGAGGTCTAGATTAGAGCGTGCTGGCTTAGAAGATGCCTATTCACTCTTTCCTTGAAGTTACTTAAGTCGTACGAGGCAGGTAATACATGCGCTGGAAGGGCATTCCACATCCTGGCGACTCGAGTCAGGAACGTAGAGCAGAACTGCTTCGTTCGGACTGGATAGTGACTGTCCAACAGACTGGACAGTGGATGTCAACCACATAAGGATGCCAACGCTGACGGTTTCCTACTGTCCTCGACTAATCCCTAATGACTATACTTAAATGAGCGACAAACGTAATTCAAAGACCGTCTTATTATTACTATTACCTACTATAAAAGAGTTATGCCTAAATTAGCAAAAATAGTATTATAATACCACATTAATTGTCTGAGTAAATTTAATTTGTGCAAAGCTCTAAGGTTTATAGAACTTTTAAATCACTTGATTTAAAATAATTTCTGTAGCTCAAGATTAAATTACCTATTTCGAAAACAGATAAAAACATTCAATTTCGTTGACATTCGTCTCGTATTTTAAGAGCTTCGCTCTTTAATATTCGTCTCTGGCGGATTATTGTCTCTGGGGCGCAGATTAATGAGGAAAATTGACGTATAATTTTCTTAAGACACCCAGTTGACTTGGACTGTTAGGTGTACTATAGTCACATAAATCGGCACAATCTTTTGATGCCAATTACTCAGTTCATTAAATCTTTGTACATATACCCTATACAAGAAAAATCTAATTCTTGTAAAGACAAGCACAAATACTTGTCATATCAACTGGTAGAGCATCTTTTGCTGGACACTGTGGTCTTGCACATTCAAATCGTGTCAACTGAATAGTCTGCCTAGTGAAGTTAACAAAAATGCTGCAATTTAAGCTTTATTATTTACGAGATGATGCCCGCGACTTCGTCCGCGTGGATCAAGATTTTTTGATTCCCGCGGGAACTCTTTAGTTTTCTGGGATCAAAAGTATCCACCAAATTTTCCTAAATCATCAAAATTAAAACCAAATTTAATTTTGATGATTTTGGATAGACACATTTTCGAATTTATAATATTAGTAAGGATTTTGTTTTCCGCAGGCAGCGACAAGTGTCCCAGTGTTGTGTTATCTTAGCAGCGACGAAAGGCTACGGGCAGCGTTACTAGGCCGTATGAGAAACCACTACGGCCTCTTACATCCTGAGCGTGCTAAGTTATATAGAAGAAGTCACTATCAGAACTAAACAAGAACAAAGGCACAGAACAAGGGAGTATCATAATAGCCTGTAAAGGGCGAGAATCAAAAGATACATCTAGTCGACTTGGAAGATGATGATCTCGTCGACCGGTGAAAGGGAACCTTTCGGTGTTATGAATTAAAGTTCAAATTATGACATGCGACAACGCAATATGATAATTTGTACCTAAGCGTAAGTTAGCAATAAATTAAAGATATTTTCTAAAGTACGTCTTTTATTTTGGTCCCATTTTGTTTTTTTTTTGATATGCCGATAGAATTGAACTTGAATCCGTTTTCAAGCTCTAGTATGAGATGACCCTAGAAAAAAGTAAGTACCAGCTAGATAAAAAATAAATAAGTGTATATAATAAGTTCACAAGGCCAAACAAGATCTTTGCTTTCGTTACAGTGTGAACCCAATGCAAAATTTTAAACAGGTTCATGATTTGCTAAATGTATTACACTTATAAATGTAGTGCACTTACTACGAGTAACTTCTATTTAAAGGTTATGTAGTTTATGTAGTATAAACAGCAGTCGTGGAAACAGAGCGTAACAAAACAAGTCGTACTTGCAACATGAAACCTGAGGAACAGAAATAAGATCCTATAAGGAATACTAGAAACTACACATTCATTAAATGTATTCAGAGTTGATGCACTCGTGCTCTTGATCGATATTATAATCAATTATTGTGCTCATGATAGATTTTACAATGGAAGACCAATCCTGCGCGTGGAGTGATGTATTCGGCGAACGAACCAGGGCGGATTTAGAGAAGGGCTTCATATTAACAGGTAAGTAATTTTTTTACAGATTACACTAATTAAATTAGATAATTTACTTAAATCTGTTAAACTTAAATAAGAAGGAAAATAATATTTATAACAGTTTTTCTCTAAAGCATTCTCATATATTTTAGGCGCAGTTTCTACATTGTTGGGAGCCTGGTTGAGTTTGGCTTTATTACTGTCGAATCTACGGGCAGACTTGGGCTACCGTAATTTTGCCTTTTTTACGGTTATCACCTGCGTTAGACGCGCCGTATCTGTTTTGTCCCATCTTCCTTTTCTTAATTACACTGAAATGTGAGCTATTAATATATACGTACATGCTATTAATATATATCTTTCTATAAAATGACATATTTTCACGTAAAAATTTATATGTACCTATATTTTATTATTTATTTCAGTTCGGACAACGAGATTGGAAACAAATCATGCGATTTTTATGGCTTTTGGGATACATTTTTTGGAGTCCTAGAAGTTGAATGTCTCACTCATGTATGCATTGAGCGATATGTTGTGGCTAAATATAATACAAAAGGCAAGAAATTTGATAATCATAATTTTTGAGCTGGTTTGATTTATTATGATTACAATGTGTAATTTTATTTTCAGGATGGCCTATACAAAAACATCACTACATTTTATATCCATGTCTATGCGTTCTTTTTGCACTACTTTATTCTTTGCCTCCTCTTATTGGTTTGGGAAAATATGGATTGGATTTCTCGTGCCAATCATGTACCTTGAACATGATTTTACCTCCAACTTGGCACAAATATGTTGTTTTAACCATATTTTTGCTTCGAAGCGTTAAATCTACAGGATTCATGTTAGTATTTACTAGATATCATTTATTTCAAGCACTTAACCTATATTAAAATTACGTACATCAAATATATTTGTTGGAGTATACTAATTGTTTATTTTTCAGTTTCTTTTCAAGTAAAGGTGAAGGTGAGGTGAGTTGAGACAAAAAATCATTGTAGATGTGGTGTTTCTTTTTCTTTGTTACCTTGTTAAATTAATGCTGGCTTGTCTATACTATCACATTATAAATGCGAAAGTTTAGATGGATGGATGGATGTTTGTTACTCAACACTCAAATCTCAGACGCTTAGCACGGTTTTCGCCCGGCTAGGAGTACGACTAGCAATCTCCTTAGCTACATGTCTAGCGTTCTGCCAGCAATTGACAGGGGAGGCCAGACTGATGCAGTATACTTCGACTTCTGATAAGCTTTCGATTTAGTGGACAACGATGTATCGCTTAAAAAGTTTGCAGCAGTCGGGTTCACCCCACATTTACTACACCTTTTTTAAAGTTACGTGAGAGATAGGCAGCAATATGTGGAATACAGAGGGCATAAGTCTGAGCCGTATTTCACGAGGTCTGGTGTAAGTCAAGGCAGTAATTTTGATCCCTTGCAGTTTATTGTGATGCTAAATGATTTACCTTATTATAGTCCACGACGATAAATGTTTGTTGTTTGCGGATGACCTTAAGCTCTCTCTAGCAATAGATGACGAGACTGACTGTAGGAGCCTGCAGAAGGACATCGACAGAGTCGTAAGATGGAGTGAGGACAACCTCTTGTAGTTTAATACCTCAAAGTGTGCAGTGATAACGTTCTCTCGTTCACATGCTCCAAATAGTTATAATTATAAGATAAACGGGATACCGATGTCCAGAGTTGCAGAGGTCAGGCACTTGGGGGTTAGCTTGAACACCGAGCTAACGTTCGTGGTCATATCGTTAAATGCTGTAAAAAAGCTTATAGGAATTTTAGGTTGTATGCTCACGGCTTCACAGCTTCAGTCATCTGGTCTCCACACGAAACTAAATATAGTCTTATGTTGGAACGAGTACAGAACAAGTTTGTTAGATACTTGTATATGAGGATATATGGTGTGTATCCATTTTATTCATTGATATACCTAACATTATTCGTTTTAGGAATGGTTGGGTACAACGAGCTGAAGGATAGGAGGGAGGTTACGCTCGTTACGTATATTTTTAAGATAATTAGGGGGAAGGTACACAATGCAGACATACTGGCGCAGGTGAGGCCGTGTGCCCCGGAGAGGTACATTGAGCGGAGACGCCGGCCACTGCTGCTGGCGCTACCGTGCGGGCGCACCAATGTCCTCAAAAAGGCGCCGCTAAGGCACGCGCTTCGCACCTTTAATCTTATAGCCGGAACTATAGATGTATTTTGTTGCTCTCTGAGTGAATTCATAATAGCAATCTGGACGATCAGTTATGTCCTGAGTAAATGATATTTTTTCTTGTTTTTTATATTTTTTAATAGGATTTAAGGTTTTTAGGAATTTGTACTTTATTAATTTAATGTTTATTTAAGTTATTTAAATTAATGACCCTTTAACGTATTACTTCCACTAAATAATTGTAATTAATTTTTATTTTTAATTAAGGTAGAATATTGTTACTTCATTATCACATTAGAGAATCTCTGTAAAGATAATGGAAGAAGAATAAATAAAAATAAATACCCGTCAGAAGGCTGAACGGATCTGGATGAAATTAAGCACCGAGATATATTATTATCTTAGTCTGGAATAACACATAGGCTACTTTTTATCCCGCGGGAACTAAAAACCTCAACCCTAGCGCACGAAGTCGCGGACATCAGTTTGCGAATTGAAAACGTATGGTTAATTTTATAATTTTGTTTTTAGGGTATTCATGTTAATTTGGGCTCGCAATTTAGAAGCAAAATACAATGATTCAGTGGAACTAGCAAAGGAAATGCGGTTTACCCAAGTAAGTAGATGTCTCAATTGGACGTTAGAGTGTGTACATAGTTGTTTTGATTGAAACTTTTAATAGATAGGTTTAATTTTTTCAGAGTGTCATCATCATAACTATCGTGAATTTGATATGTTGGATGCCTATTGCTTTCATACGGGGATGGGTGGTGCTTTCGTATTTGCTCTTCGTTAACGCACAAGTAACACCATGTGCCTCTGCTATACAATGGGCGATATGGGTTCACTGGGTAGGTATTCGATGAAAATAATAATTTATGAACATGATTGTTAAGCGTATTAATATAAATTATTTGAGTTAATATTCTTAGATTCATGGATATACGTGTATCCTGGCATATACTGGACGCTACATTGGAAAGAGTTTGGGGAGAATTATTCTTAAAATATAATGTGTTTTTCAATTAAGAAGTTTCATATAGAAGTTTTTTAAATTAATGGACGTATAACGTATTAGTTCCACTAATTGCCGTGGAAT
Organism: Erebia palarica; assembly: GCA_964035005.1. Taxonomy (NCBI): domain Eukaryota; kingdom Metazoa; phylum Arthropoda; class Insecta; order Lepidoptera; family Nymphalidae; genus Erebia; species Erebia palarica. Next base: position 33,207,828 of record OZ035985.1, on the reverse strand, counting down.
TTCTTTCGTGTAAATCACCCTTGCTATACCCCTATACCCCTCCTCTCACATTGAAATCACTTAAAACTTTTTTAATTAATATTTCCAGTCGGAATTGCTTTCAGTCTTGTTCAATTTGGATATTCTATTTTTTCTAGGCCTCACCTGCTATCACCGCAATAACAATGTTTTTAGCCGATGACAGAGCTCACAAGAAAATGATAAATGTTTCCAAATCTGTGGAAGATACTAAAAAGAAAGAATAAATTTTTGTCTGATGATCAGGCCAGATGGATGATATTTAATTGGGATGATGATATGATAGGGAATAGGGATTTCACGTTATTTTTATACAAGTACAGACGTAAAATTTAAAACTGCATACCTACAATCTGATGTGACTATAAACCAATTATACGGAATATTTTAATTTATAGGGAAAATATAATTATAAAATATAGGCATATAATATATAATACAATTATAGGCACCGCACAAGTCGTTTAAAAAAAAAAAACTAAATAGTCGATTGTTGCGGTAACTTTAATCAAGTCATATTATTTACATTGTTAGTAATTTCACTTATTGCGATTATAGATTAATTGTTTATACAATTTTTCTGTAAAAAATTATGCGTCTTTAAAGGCAGTCTGATGTGGTTTTTACAGTTTGAAATCATGTACAATATACAATATTTACATTTTTTGATCAAAATGAAAATAAAGGGTTTCGACAAGATTATGGCACTTACAATATTGAAGAATTAATAATTAATTGATGAAAGAAACGACAAAAAATATATTACAAGGGTTTGACATGCTTTATCAAAATATTATAAGAAATATTCATGAGAAACATAATAATTAATAATGTATTGAAAGAATGAGATATTACAATCTAACCACATTTGGTCCACAATAAGGCATTGAATGATTGTATATAAAACAGTAAGTAATATTCATATTCGTAAAGTAGTGTAATAATCGTTCAGCATAGTTAACTGAATGTATAAAAGTGCATAGAATCCTAATATACTATGTTACAAGGATAGCAGGTAGATACATATTTTTTTTCGTACACTTAACATAACAGTAAAACATTGTAACATTATATATATTTTTAAATCTAAAATATAATAAATCATATTAAGACATATACAGGTGTTTACTTAATAGTACCAATAACAACATGCTCGTAGACTAATATAACAAAATACAGTTCATTTTATGTACTCATTGTTAATAACTAAATATAAAACTTGTTTAGATCAGGTAATTTGTTGAAGTTCTTTAAAATTGCCATTCACGCGTATATCTGCACTGGCTTAATAATATTAAAAATTATCACACTCACTTTTCGTACAATCTTTGGAATGAGCTTAAATTTCGCTATTAAAAAATACGTCACTAGTATCTATGCTATTAATATTTACATATTCGTTATTATCTGCACTGTTAGCATTACTATTTTTATTGTTTTCTTCTACAATTGTTGTTGTATATACCCTGTTGCTGTAGGTGTCCTCCGTTGAGCCCATGGAGGAAGGGGTCGAGGGACTATTGAGCACGATAACTGGACAGTCGTGCCAAGGCCCTCGTTTCGCTTCCTGCTAAATTTGCTCTAGCATAGTTTCCCTGTTATTCATTCTCCTCTGCAACATGGGGATGAAGAAAAGTATTAGCCCGCTAAGGGATATCGTCCCACCCGCAACGTAGAAACCCGGTGCATAGGAGTGTAGTGTGTCATATAACCAACCTGATGAAGAAAAATAGTATTGTAATGGATAAGTTAAACAAAATGTGAGCGACATTTGTACTTTGATACATTAATAAACCAATATAAGCCAGTCACTTTAATAAAATTTAAATATTTAGGTAAATAATTGTATAAAACTTAGTAATCTCCAACTGCAGTCACAAGATTTACAAACAAATAAAGATCTTAATTATTATGATAAGATTATGATGGAGGAAAACAGAAACTGTGAAACACAAACCTGCAAAAGGTGGTCCAATCAATGAAGCTATGCCTTGGAACAATAATAACAGTCCAAATGCATTTGTCAATCTTTCTATACCAAGGAGGTCAACTAGAACTACAGAGGTTAGACCAACGTAAGCGCCAATAGTGAAACCGAACGTTGTAGCATATAAAGCCAGACCCCAGAATTCCCAGCAAACCATTGCCATTGCTGTACCTGAAAGGATGATAATGTGAAATTGTAATCGTTGCCCAACATTATTATTTAGCTTTAAGGATTTTTTTTACTTACTGATTCCGGCAATAGTAAGGCACACATTATAGGCTAATAAACGGTCAACCCAGGGCTTGTCACTGATGTACCCCAGAACTATCCTGCCAACTAAGTTAGATGCACCAATTATAGAAATTAAATATGGTGAATTCTCAATGCCTTGTTTCTCGCTCATAGGCACGGTATAAACATACGGTATATAAAATCCTATACTAGTTAAAAAGTTTGACACTGAAAAAAGTATAAATATAGGATCGACTAGAAGAGATACATCGAGCATTTCAGCGAGTGCCGCCTTTGATTCTTCAGAACAAGGTAACCAACCACATCTTTGTTCTCGTTCTTTTTTCTTAATTGATAACTGAACTCTTTCGGGTGAAGTGCTTCTAAACTTCGCTAAACTAGTCATACTTCCTTGGTACAGCACATCTGGCCTTTGCATTATACCACTTCCATGACGCGAATGCGAAATACTCTTTTGCTCATGTGGTTTATAGAGGGCAGGCTGGGATAATGTCAGTCTTGCTATGTCATCTTCTATTTTTCCATTTGCTCTCGTTATTTGTTCAGTACTCTGAGATCTTTTTAAAGGTGATTTATTTGGTTTTGGTAGCATTGGTTCAGAGACTGGTGTTCTGGGACGTTCTGGTACTGGTTTAAACATTAGCCCCAACGGAATGCAGTTGAGGATGAAGGCTCCAATAAGAGCCATTGCTCCTCGCCATCCATAGTTGGAAATGAGGGCTGATGTGATTGGTGCAAATAAGAATGTACCCAGACCAGATCCGCATACTGCAATACCTAAAACAGAAACCACAGTTATAAAATAATCAAAAATGGTAGAATCTGGAATGTGTTAATGTTATTTTATTTATTTGGGATTCAGTAATGAGATTATAAAGGACTTAATGACTCACGGCGTGTATTTTTTGTAAATATAATTAGTACCTTATAGTTTTTTTTTTAAATTCAGGTATAATTTGTCACTGGTTAGATTCTTAAAGTTTTACCAGTCACTATCAAAACACAAACCTGTAGCTAGACTTCTGTACCGGTCGAACCAAACGGTGACGCTGACGATAGCCGGAAGATAAATCATACCGAAGCCAACACCGGCGCCGATGCCGATAGTGAAGATGAGAGTTGTAACATCGTTCGCAAGAGCTGAAAGAACCACGCACACCGCAGATATCACCGCACCAGCCACGGTTACTGATCGGCACCCCCATCGATTCACAAAAGAACTTGATACTGGACCTGCAAACACACATTTTAATATATATTTTTTTAATATTCATTAAATTTTTGCTACTTGGTCGATTTTCACTTTTTGGGCGTATCGTAAGTTCAAGAAAGAAATGTATGTGTGAAATCTAATTAAAACAGCTCTAAAGCTGATTCTGTGGCAGAACCTACCGCTGCGAAATAAAATTTAAAGCTCACAATAAACACTTTTCAGATTTTATTTTGTAGGCTGCTTTTATTTTAATTAAGGTTTATCTCGAAAAACAGTTCGTGTGCTGAAGTCGCAAAGAGCTCATAAAATATTCATATTTCATGAAAAAACATTGTGCTTGTATGTTTTTAAATTATGTCCATGACCATCATTATAATACTAAAAATGATAATAAACAAAATTTTATAACTTTTGTGCAATTTTCGCAATCAGTGTTAACAAAACGAATAGATCCTGTTACGCAGATTTTAGTTTTGTTACTGAATAAATATTATTTCGTTTTATCCAGGTTCTTTCAGAAAACTATTTGAAAGTTTTAACATATTATATAAACCCCTCGCATAGTGTTAGTTACCACACTCATATCACTCAATTGTAGGTAATAGGTATGGGTAACCGGCTTTTTTTTTTCGTTTTGGCCTTTACTGGAGCACTTCGGTTTGGTTTTTAATTCTAACGTTTGATAAATCGTCTAATCACTAGTAAAATAATTAAAGCTAAGAGTCAAATTAGTACTTTTGTTAGATGCGGAGGGATCTGGGAGCCCACCACATTCTTAACCAGATATTACCCGTATCATTTTATGATTAGTGAAAATTTCAAGTTTGTCAGTAAAGTCATACGATCAGAAGTGAAGAGCATAATCAGAGCACAAAATAATAAGAATACCAAGTTACCTGAACTAAGCGTGACTCCGACAAGGATGGATACGATCCACGCAGTCTTGCCTTTGCCCTCGTTGAAATAGGTCAGGAACTCCGCGTAGAATACACCGAACGAATAGGTCATGCCGTCGGCTGGAACAAGCAAATTTATCACGTTAAACGGCCAATTCATTTTCTCAAAAAGTATTTTTTGCAATTTGAAATGGTTTTCCGTTATCACGTAATGTATCTTTTTCTTGATTTTCAGTTGAATTTCAAGCCGCCTAGCGCTTGGGCATCCAACGGTTCGAAATATTCTGGCTTATTAAAATTTAGAAATATTTATAGGATACTAGATGATGCCCGCGATTTCGTCCGCCTGGTTTGATGTTTTTTGATTCCCGCCCGAACTTTTCAATTTTTCGGGATAAAAAGTAGCCGATGTCCTTTCCCGGGTTGTAAGCAGAAAGACACACTTTTGCATTTATAATATTAGTATGGATATTGTATGGGAATAAAAAGAGTATTAGCATGCAAAATGCATATACTAATATTATTAATTCGAAAGTGTGTCTGTCTGTCTGCTATGCTTTCACGGCCCAACTGTTCAACCGATTTTGATGAAATTTGGTATAGGGAATATATATTTGTATCCCGGGGAAGGACATAGGCTTATCATCCATTTTATCCCGGAAAATCAAAAAGTTCCCACGGGAATCGAAAAACCTTTATCCACGCGGAAGAAGTCGTGGGCATTATCCAGTAGTACATAATTTGGCTAAAATATTACTTAAAGGTAACGTAAAAAACAATTCACGGGATAGTAAACGTAAGGAACAGATGGTATATCTGTTCCTGTTAGTGGCTTTATAGATACATAGAATACCTACAAAGAGATAAGGCACCAAAAACACAATGCCACAAACGATATAACAACAAAATTGAATCTGGCTTGATGTGCTCTTATCGAGTGATAGCAATGTAAAGTAGGTTAACATGATAGACACTACACGACACTATAATCGACAGCATATATATACCACGTGCTAGGGAACAAAAGCTTGGACTATTTCAGTCATAAAGAGACTGAAGACCTATTCAATTTGAAACAAAGAATAGAGAAAAGCTAGTGGTCAATTCTCGCTTATTAAGGGCCCTTATGCCTCTGTCATACTTTTCCCGGTACTCTTAAAGAAACCGGGATCACAGCTCATGGTATTAAATTAAAGGTCATTTATTCATCTCTCGTTGGACCATATAAAATGCACACTCCAATACAATTTTTTCTGCATAAATACGTTGTTTAGAACGCAAGAATCGCTTAAAATGACGAAAAATGGGGGTTGTTGAGGAATCCTCATCTATGCATCCGCTGCATATTTTAATTTGTAATTTATTAAAAAATTATGGCATATATAGTCCTCTAAACAATATCACATTGTGCATCCAAATAAAGTACGTAGTCATTTATGGGTCACACCAAAATTTCTTCATACATTTTTCTAAGGAAAATAGTCAGAGCTCCTGGTTTTAGCCTCAGACCTCAGATTGCGCTAAAACGCCCCCGTAGACGGGCGGGGTTTAGCGTAATCTCCATCCATACTAATATTTTAAATGCGAGTCTAAAAGTGTGTCTGTCTGTCTGTCTGCTACGCTTTCACGACTTGGTATATTTAAAACCAAAATAAAAATATTGTACGAAACCATAATTTAATCTAAATTTTATTTGGAAAAGTTACTTACAATTTAATTTCAGACAATTTTTGACCGACTTCAAAAAGTAGGAGATCCTGAATTCGACTTGTTTTTTGCTTTTCGAGCTCCATCATGAGTTCACCCGTGAAGTTACATGTGTAACTACTTATTTCAAATATCAGCTAAATCGGTTGAACTCTTCAAAAATTCCTTTCACATTCATTATAATTATTATTAGTAAGACTAGCTGATGCCGGTAACTTCGTCCGCGTGGTTTTAGTTTTTTAATTCCTTAAAATTCAGTTGCAAAATTTGACCTAAGCAAATACATACATTGTAATTTATATAAAAGCTTGTAATAAGACTGATGATGAAAATAGCATGAATAGGTATCTAATTCAAGATTCTCTCTTTAAGTTTCTCTGCGCAATAATTTAAAGATATATTTTGGGTATAAATAGCAATGTTACAAACCGAGTGCCATAAACACTTAATATGAACTACAATCAAAATCTAATATTAGATTGATCTTTCACGTGGCGAATTTAAATAGATCGCGAACCGATACAATTCGGGAATGTATTTTTATAAATAATAATCCCATCAAAAACATACATGTAAAATGAGAGCCAAGTTCAAAATTGTGATATATATGCCTTGGTTGTTGACTGCAGCGACAAAAAAAGTGAGATCTAAATGGGTGCCAAGTTCAATGGTCAGTCCTGAAATTTATTTATAACAACATATAATATTTTATAACAACTTAAAATATCATTTCTTCTTATAACTTAGTATAAAATGTTGAAGACTAAGGCTTTGGCTTGGCTAGTTTTCATATACGAATTATAGCCTTCACAAGTTGTAAAGCTGTAAGTTCTTATTTTCTTCTTCCGAAAATTTGGCTAGCTGGTAGAAACTGTACTTTTAGGTACCTACTTAATAATAATTCGTATATGGAAACTAGCCAAGCCAAAGCCTTAGTCTTCAACATTTTATACTAAGTTATAAGAAGAAATGATATTTTAAGTTGTTATAAAATATTATATGTTGTTATAAATAAATTTCAGGACTGACCATTGAACTTGGCACCCATTTAGATCTCACTTTTTTTGTCGCTGCAGTCAACAACCAAGGCATATATATCACAATTTTGAACTTGGCTCTCATTTTACATGTATGTTTTTGATGGGATATCATTACTTTTTGTACAGAAATATTTGAACTCAATCTCAAACTCAAAACATATTTATTCAAAATATGTACCTACAAAGTACACCTTCTGAACGTCATGCTTACAGAGCATAAGAGGTGATGGTGATAATTAACTACGCTATCTTAAAACTAAAGCTACGAGGGTTCCAAACGTGCCCTGGTCTGAGAAGAGCCCGCAATAAACTCCGCTTTTTTTATTATCACCATCTCACAAATATTTGAAATTATATATATGTACTTATAATATAACATTACATAATCTGCCGCTGTAACAATTCATACCCATGCCTTGCTATCATTCAAATAATCCTTTACACTGTAATAGGACTTTTCTATTAGTTTAGTTTACGTTTTACATTAGTAGGTACTTATTATTCGGTTTAAGGTCAGTGTGTCACCCACCAGTAATTCTATTGTACGACTCATTGTACAAGATAAAAGACGAGAATTCTCAAGGAAAATATATAGTGTACCTAGAGTTACACTGACATTGACAGATTACATCTATGGTCAGACTACCTCTACAGCACATTTCTACATCTCATCAATTATGATTGCAAAAGTTCAAAATCAAAAGTTATTATTATTATTATTGTATTCTTTATTGCACATAAGAAATAAATAGAAATATATAATTACAAAAAGAGAAGCTTAATCGTAGTGAAGCGTGCAAAGGCGGTCTTATCGCTAAAGCGATCTCTCCCAGACAACCTTTGGTGATTGGATTGGAGAAATCATGGGTTGCGTGGCAAGCAATTTAGTTTTCCTAGAATAAGATAGACTACATAAACACTACATACTAATAATACACATATAAATATCTACTATAAATAACTATTTATACATAACATATAATATACTACATTCTACTCCATTACATAGATAGATAGTAGTTTTTCAGACAACGTTTGAAGATATGTAGGGATTTTGCCTGACGTATGTCAGCGGGGAGACAATTCCACAACCTGACACAATTCCTCGTGAAAGAGTTATCATAAAATTTCGTGCGGCTGGACGGCATCTTTAGCTTATTGTCTGTGCAGGAACGAAGAAAGAACTGGCTATCCTTACCGAGGTAGCTAAAACGTTCTTTCAAGTAAGCCGGTGTTTGGGGGTAGAACAGGATACGGTATAGAAGGGTCAATGCATGCATGTCCCTGCGCCTTCTGATTGGCAACCACCCAAGCTTAGCACGGTACTCAGAAATATGTTCGTATTTCCGCAGGCCAAAAATGAAGCGGATTACCATATTTTGAAGTCTCTCAAGCTTATCGAGAAGTTCTTGCGACAGATCTGGATAACAAGAGTCAGCGTAGTCTAACACTGGCAACAAGAGTGTATTGGCTAACGTAATCTTGGTACTGATCGGCAAGAAATTCTTCCACCGCCTTAGGTACCCGATAGTGGCGAAGATTCTTCGCCCCACCTCTCCTACCTGCGGTCTCCAGCAAAAGGAATTGTCAATAATTAGGCCAAGATTTTTAACTTTATTACTGAGTGGCAATGCTATCCCATCAAAATAAACATCAGGTAGGTTATCTAGTTTACAGAGTATTTTGGGATTGCCAACGACGATAACTTGTGATTTATTAGGGTTCACTGAAAGACCATAGGATTTACACCATTCGCAAATTTTGGCCAAATCGGAATTAAGGGTGCTAATTGTAGTAGATATACGGTCAGCATCGGAGGTGTAAATTTGTACATCATCGGCGTAAAAATGAAAGGAAGAGGAAATAACCGTAGCGACAGTATTAATAAAAATAGAAAAGAGGAGAAGGGAAAGGACACCACCCTATGGTACTCCTGCAGCGAGAGATAAGGGCGAAGAACAGTTGCCATCAGTTTTAACACAGTTTAAAAGTTTTTAGTGAAACATTGAAAACAAGCACGGTAAACAGTCGATATCACTAAATCCACTCTATACAATGAATACAAATCACAATGACTGACAGCTTGAACTGACGACTTCAAATACGTTTCTTCTTTTCTGTCAATGACGTTTCGTTGCACAAAATGCATGAATACGAAGGTAAGGTTTTAATGCAACTATATTATTATTCATTATTATTTACATTAAAATAATAATTATGTGTCATTTTCAATAGTTAAGGAGTTACTACCACCGCTTAAAGCAGTATTGTTTCAAAATAACGGTTGAATGTCACGTACTTTGACGTCCTTAAAATACGTGATTATAACACTACAACATAAACGTCAACAGTATTAAAATAATACGGCTTTAAGCAATGGTAGTATGCCCCGTGTCAGAGTTTTGATCTATACCTAGGTAGATCATAAAAATGTCGATTTTTGTACGTTTATATCTAAATAACCATTTGAGGTGTGCTTATGAAATTTGGAGCACATATGTATCTCATGGGTCTCAATATATGCGCCAAATTTGACATGTTTATGTGAAATAGTTTTTGAGTTATGAGGGGGTCAAAAGTGGCTCCAAATGGTTCGTGTAATATTACACACGGTGCTGCTCGCCAGTTTTTTTGAACTTTGGCTGGACACGCTTCCGCGTGTCTTGATTATATGGATTGTTTGTTATCTTATCAACTGTCATTTTCACTAGGTATGTACCTATTAAAATTGCCCTCAAATTTGTCTGCCTACAAATGAACGATGAAACTGCTATTGTTTTAATGTTTTATTTCTTAGATAAAATTATGTTAACTTGCATTTTAATAAAAATATGCTCTAATTAGCAAAACAAGTTCTCATACAAGTCCGTGTTCTTAAATCAAAATTATTTTATTGCCACCAGGGTTATAATCTTTCGAGTTAACAGTTGGTCAGTTTGACTGATCTATACTTAGGGTCTTGTTAAGTGATTAATCTTCTTCCAATGTAATTTTCAATTCATAGATTAGTAAATATTTTTATCTGGAAGCGCTCGTGAGCCATAGCTTAGTAACCTTTTTTTATGATACAGAAGCTAAAACCGGCTTATAGTTATTATCTTTTACTGATAAAATCACTCAATACATAATATACTGTAGATTGATAAAATATATCACCCGATTGTTCTCATGTCTCATCACGACATGAGAGATAAGCCTAAAAACTGTCGCAATCTGATAAAAAACATGTTTATCTCATATTTGATCTATTCGATATGTACCTAATAAAAATAGGGGGTATGAACATAATTTTTTTATCATTGTCAATTTTAGACTACAATCTCAAAATTAGATCTTTATCATGTATTCTCTATATCTGCTATCATATTAGGTATTCAAGAAACCAAGTTTGATTTTTGGAGTTTCCCTCCTTAACAAATTGATTTCCTTAAATAAGCCCGGTATGAAAATTTATGGGAAGTAAAATCAAACTTTCTCCGTTACGTTATTGACTTTATGTTTCCATGGTAACACTTGTTTATGTTTCCATGCCCAGACAAAAAATTAAGATCATTAAATTATCTATAAAAGGGTTCTAATATTTTTTTTTCTAACAATCACCATTCCTAAGATAGCACACATGGGATCGATGGGGACTTTTGGTACTTTATTTCTACTGGTGTACCCAAGGTCTCTAGCAAAATTCAGCTCTGTCGGAGTTTTTGTTATTTGATCACTATTTTTATGTCTAATGTGACTGGAGTACTATGTGGGGTCGGCACAATATGTTTTCCTCTTCCACTCACTTCTGTTATCCGTCAACCTTTTATTCACTCCTTTCGTACGCATATCTTCTTTCACACTATCCATCCATATTTTATTTGGCCTCCCTCTGCTCTTTTTTCCTGCCACATCCATATCTATAATTCTTCTCGTAATATGCGTTTCTTCAGTCCGCATTACATTTCCATACCATGCCAGCCTACTCCTTATCTTTTCTGCCACTGGCGCTACTTTCAAACTTCCCCTTATATATTCATTCCTAATCTTATCCATTCTAGTCACACCACATATCCATCCTTTTTACCGCCCAAGATTCTGAACCATATAATGCGACAGGTGTAACGACTGTTTTATAGATGTTCTCTTTTAGTTTAAGGGGCATTCGTGGGTCGCATATAACACCTGAGACCTGTCGCCATTTCATCCATCCCGCATTCATTCTATTGTTCACGTCTCTGTCAATATTACCATCGTTTTGAACGAGCGAACCGAGATACCGGAAATCGGGGCAGATTGGTAGGGATACACCATCTAAGGCAATTTCATAAAAACGAAAAGGGCTACCGAAGTCACAGAACAGATGTTCTGTCTTCGTTCGGCTGATATTCAGGCCAACACTCTCCACTCTATCTTGCCATTTTCCCAGTCTGCTGTGGACCTCGGACGCCTCTTCCCCGATAAGTACAACGTCGTCAGCGAACATCATGCACCAGATGTCTGATGTTAGAGCATCCATTACCAGGAGAAACAGGTAAGCGCTTAAAGCAGATCCCTGGTGCAAGCCCACTTCCATATTGAACCTGTCTGTAAGGCCAGCTTCTGACCGCTGTGAATTATAAATTTTGACGACCTCCGTGGCGCAGTGTGTAGCGTTGTTGTCTGGTCCCGGGTTCGGAGGTTTTATTCTGTTTTATCATGGTTTCAAATCTTTAAAAGCATCCTTCTTTTTTGAGTCACATTTTATATTTTATTAATTTGTTGAAATAAATCATTTTTACGGTAGCGTAATTGTTTGCTTAAAATCTCAATTTGAATGTTTCTGTAACAAGTGCACACGATAGCGAACTGTAATAAAGTTCTCAAATGAAGAACACAGAATCATTACTAGGCCATTATAGTCGCCAGGAAGAAAATAAATCATGTCTTAATAGATTGTTGAAGAATGTGGCGTAGCAGATACAAGGTAGGAATGCATGATAAATTACGATTAATTGAATAAAGTACCAGCAATTAAAGTTATAACCAATAGTAATAATAGTAGGAAGGTCTCAGAAATTCCCTGCATGAATAAAATAAATGTGTTCATAATGTTTCAAAAAATACAACACAAAAACTAAGTATAATACGTATGTTTATCCAATTATTTCTATATAGTTATCTTTGCGTTTGCCTTTGACAAGAATTTAAATTAGTTTTATAGGTAGTAATCTGCATGTAATCTACCAGCCCACCAACTCTGAAAGCATATAAATGTTAATATCTATAATTTGCATGTAATTGTACCGGAGAGAATCGCACAAAATATTCAACCATTGCTGGAATGGTTGGTGCTCACTTAAATAAGAGCCGACCCACAATAGACAACCGACCCTCCATAATTTTTATACGTACCTACTACTACTCATGAACTCTTCATTAGAAAGAACCCACCACCACTACAGTCCATTAACGTCCCACTGCTAGGCACAAGCCTCCACTCTCATAGGAGAGGGGGAATTAGAGCTTAGACACCACGCTGCCCCAATGCGGGTTGGCGGGCTAGAAAGAACCGTGAACCTGGTAAAAAAAACGTTTACTACTAGAATACTTCGATATTACGATGATTTATCCTGATAGAAACTCTGAATGATAAACAAATGAATCCTCTTGTATTAATTTGCAAGAACAGATAGAGGGTTTTATTATAAAGGTCCAAAACCAGGATTATTTAGTTGATAATGAAACTAGCTTACTAAACCAGACTTATTAAGTCATGAACACATGCGCTATAGCTAAATCCATAGCTATTTCCTGCTTTCAAAAGCAGTTTAAGACTTCTAGGCATTAAGGCCGCTTTGTCCGCAGTCTCTTTTGGCGTTTTTCCTACAATTACAGTAGCCAGGCTCGAGAGCTAACGCTTAAACGGAGCTTAAAATCATATCATCCGCTTCAATTTCTCGGGGAAACTTCTAAATTGTCTCTAATGAACCACAGTGAGTAATCTCTGCTGATTTTCAACATCATAAACGCCCGCGATTTCGTCCGCGTGGATCGTTTTTTTTTTATTTCCCTCGGAACTCTTCCATTTTCCGGGATAAAGAGGATAAGTAGCTTATGGCCTTCCACGGGATGTAACCTGTCTCCGTATCAAATTTCATGAAAATCGGTTGAGTAGTTGGGCCGTGAAAGCGTAGTAGACAGACAGACACACTTTCGCATTCATAATATTAGTATGGATGATATGTAACGTTTACATTGATTGTATCGGTGAAAATAATGATTATGCCATATAACGAACTGAAATTGTGTTCTAAAAGTCGTCAAACTAGTAGGCATCTCGTCAGTTATTTTAAAGTCAATAATGATTTTAACCATTAGGTAACTCACAAAAACCTGTCATCTTTCTAGTACGTAGTATACGTATAGATCATTGGTTTAGATAACATGATGGGGCCATTTATCATGATATCCCGATATTAATAAAGAGTCTACGTCAAATAGATTATACAAAATTGGTTTTACGCAATTCTTCCATGACTCTACCAACCAGGAAGTTAATAAGTTCATATAAAAATTTACACGCTTTCTTCCTCTTATAAACCATTTGACTTATCTTTTGTGTTCAATACATTAAATGGATACTTAAATTAAAGGAAAATCGCAAAATTTTACGGTAGTGCGTAGGTGTTTATTTCAGAATCTCTTCCATCACCTTTTAATGGCAAAATAAGATGAATTTAAAGATCCTATCTAAATGATTTTACCAGTCAATATATATTCTGTGAATAAGGCTTTCAAAGGCTTCGCGTGTTTAAAGAATTCATCTAATAAAAACGTCGGTTCAGTTTTACATATAAATGCTATTATCGTAATTACGAAGCACGTGACGCCGGTTTGACCTACTTTCCACGTGGCAAGCAGATCTGACGTTGTCATGGAATTCATCCCTGGGCTTTAATATACCAGCTTTCCGTCTACTATACCTAATACAAGACCGCAGTATAAATTAAGCCCTTCCTTTTTATGGAAAAAGAGTATAAAGAATAAACTTTTAAAAACGTGGTTAGGACTTTAATTACATCAGCGTATTTTTTGGGTAAACACTAAATTACGTGTCTGAGGGCTAAGTAAATAAATTATTTACAGTGGCGAGCAGATCTTAAATGCTTTCAAGCACTGCTTACTGTGCATATATCTCAATGCTCATTCTTCATTATGACCTTCCAGAAAATATGTACCTGCCGGTCTAATGCCTACCTTGACGTCAAACTATGTGCACGCATGTTGCTTATATGTATACGAGCTCGTAAAGATATTGCTTTATTAAGTGGTTGCGTCATTGCTGGGATCCTAATTTGAGATATAAAGAGAGCACCTCTTTAAAAGGATATTGACCATTATCATAACGGCATCTTAGTATTCCTGAATAACATATAAGTTGGCAGACAGAAAGTCAGTCTGGAAAGTGGCTCTGCTACAAAAGTACGAATGGCTAAATTTAATCTAATCTTAATACTTTCGTAAGTATTTTTAGATGATATCGGTGTTTTGACACTTATAGGTATTGTGTAGAAAGACAACAGTAATAATTGTTACTATTAAAAAATTGACTCTTGCACACTCAGAAAAGAAAACAGCACTGATTTATTCATAGTGTTGAATTCTTCACTCATATTAACCTATTTAATAAGACCTACCTATATATAAGGGGTACCATGGATAAATCTTTTAAGTTTTTCCTCTGTCCAAGAAAAATCTTTAAGGATAGGCTATGAAAACGGTAGGTTTATAAGACCATTTTCAGGATATACTCTATTATGAAACGATTCCCGCTTTGATCCGGCTAATACTCCACTGAATTTGTTCCAATTCCATCCTTATCCATGTTAGTCATTTTAAACTCGTGACCTCGAGTTCTAATTGATTAACTCATTAATAAACAATACTTAAGTACACAGAAACAAAATATTTATCAAAATATGCAGAATCATACTTATATTAAAACTAGCTAACGCCCGCGACATCATCCGCGTGGTTTGAGATTTTTCGGTTTCCGCGGGAACTCTTTAATTTTGCGGGATAGCCTATGTGTTACTCCAGACTATAATCTATCTCTGTGCCAAATTTCATTCAGATCCGTTCAGCCGTTGGGGCGTGATTGAGTAAAAAACATCCATCCATCTATCCAAACTTTCACATTTATAATATTAGTATAGATACGAGCCTACGTGGAATTGTTTGGATAAACCAGTGCCATAGTTTATTTACAAAACTCGGTTTAATTTGCTAGTAATTTGGTTTTATCGGCTTATGAAGATTGATGAGCTCGTTACAAATCCATAAAGAATATGATAACCAGTAATATAACCAAGTCTTGCGACTTTTTAGGCAGCTTAAATTCTTTTATCATACAACAGTTTGGTACACCTAAAGTTTTAAATCTATGTTCAAGTACATAGCAGAAGTTTTGTCAAATGCAGTTTGGGCCTAGTGCAATGAGTATACCAGTCCGAAATACGAACAACCCGAAAATTAACTTTTTGCATACCATCGCATAAGACAAAGTATTATACGCAGTCTTTCACAGTGCAAGCTGTTATTATGGAATGCTCTCCCATTAAACATGCGACAATCAAAGTCACTGGAAATATTAAAAAAATCTGTTAAGAATTTCTATTTATCACCATAATACAGACGACTAGTTTTAAGTTTTATTTAGTACAATATTACTTAAACTAAAAATACACAATATATATGAGTTTATTTTCATATATTTATTATAAGTATTATATTATTTGTGTAACTGTTTATGTATTAGTATGTAGGTATTTGTTTGTATGTTTATATTAATACACCACCCGCGATTTAATCTCCTAACTTCTCCTATTCCTAAGGTTGCCTGGCAGAGATCGCTACTAAGCGATAAGGCCGCCTTTTTGTATTCTACTTCG
Source organism: Erebia palarica (assembly GCA_964035005.1). NCBI lineage: Eukaryota > Metazoa > Arthropoda > Insecta > Lepidoptera > Nymphalidae > Erebia > Erebia palarica. The sequence continues at coordinate 33,191,803 of OZ035985.1, read as the reverse complement.
TTCTTTGTTTTCTATGTATTTTTTGTGTCCTTTATATGTGTGTTGTGGTATACAAAATAAAGAGTAATAATAATATATGTTTCCCGCAACGTAGGTATTCTGCGTGGATGAATGTTATTATTTTTGTTCCATATGATACCAAAAATTATGGAATCGGCTTCCATCTTCAAAATAACCCTTATAAAAATAACCCTTCCGTAGTGGATCTCTACCAGTCTGTGAAAGTCCTGCCTAAATCGTTAAAAATGTTTTGAAAGTAGGCGGTAGGACGACATAGACAAACAGACAGACAAAAATAATTACTGGGTCTTCTATTTTAGATTGCGTGTGCGTACAAAGCCATACTGAGGTACATATTACTTACATTATTTCGAAATCACAGATAGAAACTTAACTTTTCAATGATTTATTAAGTAGAGAAAGATTAGATCGTTACAAACTATTTAATTCAAAGACAATTTATATCTACTCGAACTAATCTAACCCGAATATGATCATAATGATTGAATTTATATAAAAACTAGCTGATGCCCTTGACTTCGCCCGCGTGGATTGAGGTTTTGGTTCCCGCGGGAATTCTTTAATTTTCCGGGATAAAAAGTAGCCTATGTGCTATTCCAGACTATAATCCATCTCTATGCCAAATTTCATCCAGATCCGTTCAGCCGTTCTGGCGTGATTGAGTAAACAAACATCCATCCATCCATCCAAACTTTCGCATTTATAATATTATATACCTATATTATTAATTTAAATGTCACCGTAAGATTGCAAAAACCGTTAGATTGTAATCTAAAAGCGAAATTGTAAACTGACGACAGATTGTGAACCGTTCAATGTTTTGAGTGTCAAGTTTTGAAATATTCATTGTATTTACGTTTTCTTGTCTCTTTCTTGTAGGTTAGGTTAGGGTTCGATATAAATAATCAGGTAGCGTAATAATCACTTCGGTTTTATCGTTATAGGTTAGGTATACTAACAGATTACAGTCTACCGAAAAATTTCGCTAGTTAGATTACAATCTTACGGTGACGTATATATTATAGCATAGTTGTTGGGTTAATTCTGGAAACCAATGAACAGCATTGCACGTGTGTTCAACGTGTTCAAATATTGTATTTAGTGAATACTGAAAACAAACACGGTGGGAACACGTGCAGCACAATCAGTTTTATAGGATTTGAATATTTTTCTCTTTTCTCATTAACATAGAGTCTAAACTCTGTCGCTCGCAGATATTTTGTACGAAAATTCATTTGTAGATTTATAATGAAATACCTACTCGTATCTACGAGTAAGTGACGTAGGTAATTAATCTAATCATAATAAAATATAAAATGTAGTGTAGAAGAGAGTAGAATTATGCGTACAATTTAACTAGCAGTTTAGGTCGACGATATCCATACTAATATTATAATTGCGACAGTGTGTCAGTCTGTCTATATGTCTGCTACGCTTTAACGGCCCATCTTTTCAACCGATTTTGGCGAAATTTGGTGCAGACATAAGTTGTGTCCCGGTGAAGGAAATCTGCTATTTTATCCCGGAACTTTAAGAAGTCCCCGCAGGAATCGAAAAAACTTAAACCACGCGGACGAAGTCGCGGGCATTATCTAATTATACATATCAATAGGTTATTATGTTACGCATATTATAATGTATTCGCCTTTTGTTTTGTAAAAGAGGATTAGTACCTAACAAGAACATGTTTGTTTTATCCAGTACAAGTTAGCCCTTGACTGCGATCTCACCTGAAGGTAAGTAATGATGCAGTCTAACATGGTAGCGGGATAACCTGTTAGGGGGCTGGCAGTTATATTTAACCCATACCCATTATTCGGTTTCTACACGGCATCGTACCGGAACGCTAAATCGCTTGGCGGTACGTCTTTTCCGGTAGGGTGGTAACTAGCCACGGCCGAAGCCTCCCACCAGGCCAGACCAGGGAAAATTCAGAAATTATAAATTCCCAAATTGGGTCAATTTGCCGCTATTTAAGACAACAGTGCTCAACCTTGTGCCAGGGAGGTCGTCAAAAGGTCGTTTACTATTGTTTTGCTATAAAAATAAGGTATAGTTTTAATAGTCACCCGTTAGTTTTGCAAAACAAGAACAACTGCCTCGTTGGTCTAGTGGTTATCATGTTCGACTGCGGCCGACGAGGTCCTGGGTTCGAGTCCCGGGTCGGGCCATAATTAAGTTTTCTGATTGGAAATTCTCAGTACTAGCCCGGAGTTAGGCAGTTGGCGGTGTTTCACCCCCATGCTTCGGAGAGCACGTTAAGCCGTCGTTAAAGTCCGCCAACCCGCATTGGAGCAGCGTGGTGGGTCTAAGCTCTAATTCCCTTTCTCCTATGAGAGTGGAGGCCTGTGCCCAGCAGTGGGACGTTAATAGGCTGTAGTGGTGGTGGTGGTATTACCTACTGTGAGTAAAGTTTTGTTCGTAAACGTAATAAAATGTCTTTATAAATGATTAATTAAATAACTTCTGTATAGATTTTTCTTGATTAGCAGAACAAATCACTAAGCTATTTTTCGATTTGTCTGTTCGTTATTGCAATCAAATTTTCATGAAATACCTACCTTGATAACGAAAACGAACACGCGACGATAAAAGTAATATTACGAAAATTATACTATATTATTAAGTAATAGGATTACAGAGCTACTACGCTTTAACTTTTACCTAAACTATTGTGACAGACGTCTAGATAGCATCTACTAGAACTTAACTTGTGTAAGCGATTAGTTTAATCACTGTGCCAATCGATTTCCTCTGTAAGGAAAATATTTCCGTTGGAGGTACAACACTTTGTTAATTGGATTGGTATGTTAAATGAATATTGTAGGAATGATTTCCTACGATATTCAAAAAGCTTGACAAGCTTATAGAATATCGATTACTATCGATGATGCGACGTCGTCCGCTTGAATTTTAAATCTTAAACTCTACATGTAGATACGTTAAAATAGGTTGAAAACGTTGGTTGAAAAGATGGGCCGTGAAAGCGTAGCGGAAAGATCGATACCTTTTCGCATTTATAATAATATAGTATGGATTAAGTAGGCACTATTAAGTACTATGTGTGTTGATGACAGGATATTTGCAGGCACTCATCGCAACACAGCGTATATAGACTAAAGAGAAAGCAAAAAAAACATGCAACTTAGCGACAGTTTTAGATTTTTATTTAGTTACCTAAATTTTCACCAAAGCTTCAGACAGTGAAAATCTACAATATGATGCCATCACATGATCCTACATGATAAATGATGTGTCGTGTAATAACAATTTCGTATTAAATGTTGTGCTCATTGTTTTGTTCCTATCTCATGGCATTTGTTAAGTTCATTATTAATTATAAAAAGTTTATGTTGATCTGCGACAATAATAAACTAAAATGTATAATGCTAAGGTTGGAAACGCCCTTCCAGCGTCCGTGTTTCCTGCCTTGAGTTTCAATTCATGTATGACTCGAGTACCTTCAAGGCAAGAATGAATTGGCATTTTCTAGGCAAGCGCGCTCTAACCTACACCTTATCATTGCTTTTCATAAGCATGATTGTAAAAGGAGGAGGTTCTCAATTCGGCGCGTATTTTTACGCATGTAAGTTTTTAAAATCTAAGTATTAAGAAAGTCGCGTAAAAAAAAACTCAATAAATACAGAATCAGTGTGGGCTAACCTCTAAACTATGTATAAAATGGTTACACCTAAACAAAGCAGGATTAATAATTCAAAACAAAAAAATATCGTACTTAAATTATAAATTGTAATACGTTCCAAGTATTTATTTCAATGATTATGAACGGTTAAATTTTCTGATTCATTTAAAGAACTTTTCACGAGCTAATGTAAACCACCAGCAGAGTGGACGACGCCAGTTGGATACCGCTGCACTGTTTATTTAACTTTTAAGATATCAATTATGATATTGAAGCGGTGATTGAACCTAATAATGTATAAACATTACGGTTACCTATACTGCAGGTACACACGTTATTAGCACTTATTTGCCGTAAATTGAGGAAGACCAGACTTACCACATTGACACTAATCCGATTATCGTCGTAAATTCACAGAGAAACAGGACGCGATGTTATCAAATCATAGAATAAGGTCGCGGAATTGGAAGCAGAGAACTAAGTTTGCGTGTTTCGAGCAGTGAACAATGAACATGCAACTATTTTGAAAATTAAAATGAAAATATTTCTTACTTAAATGAGAGTACCTCATTGGTATAATGTTATCACGTCTTGTCACATTGATATTCATGTAAAAAAATTTATAACCCTGGGCCTCTATATAATAAAAGTAACAATCGGATAAGTTTGTAAGAAAGGGACATAATTTATAAATTTTACGAAATTTTTTAATTGAACTTGTCGTGGAATTAAACAAATAAGTAAGAAGGTATGATACTTTTTTATAAATTTGTCGGATTGTAACTTTTATTAAAAAGGCGCATTTTCTTAGTATTTTCATATTACTTCTAAGTAGTATTAACTTCAAACACCCGATAACCATTTTAATCATACTTTATTAGCAAGTTAAACACAAACACTGTACAGCCATCTTTTACATTACATCCTAGATTCATATGTACCACCACTACATCCCGCTCTCTCTCTCTCCACCGCTCCAATCGCCCGTCACGGTCGAGGGCGCTGTAGGGGAAATCATAAATGGACCCTATGGTCCATCTATGATCCGTCAATTTCAGTCTAACAGTAGGTAGGTACGATTAAATTTAGCAGTTGATTTTTGCATTTCACAATTTCAACCCATTATACCTATCAGCTTATTATACTGAGCACGAGTCTTCTCTCAGAATGAGAATGGTTCACATAATTTTCATATTTTATAAAACAACATATTTTTTATCCACTACAAGTTAGCCCTTGACTGCGATCTCACCTGATGGTAAGTGATGATGCAGTCTAAGATGGTAGCGGGCTAACCTGTTAGGGGCATGGCAGTTATATTAAACCCATACCCCTTACTATTCGAAAACTTACGTCTTTAAAAGGTTTAATTTCGAAAACTTGCGTCTTTAAAAAAATATTCATAGCAGAACAAGATCGCTTTTGCAAATATGTATTGGTTTATTTTGCTGTACTACAATATTTTAATAGTTATTATTCGCGCTGATTTCCTTATCGTATTTATTTATTACTTCGGAACGGACATTATAAGCGCTGATATAACAATATGTTGACAAGTTGAACAAATACATTGTGTTTAGTCAGAAGACTTCAGTGTTTACGTATTTTATAGAGAAAATACTTATGTGAGAACTCATCTATAGATATGTATTTGAAATCTCTATTATAAAAATAGTTAGGCTTTAGCACTGAACAATGAAAGTTTTCAGTTCACTACTTTTTATTTTGCTTATTATACAAGGAAATTATTAAGGAAGTCTATTAGTTTTACGAAAACCTGACAGCTAGGCTAGTGACTAGTAGTACACTTTTAATATACTATTATATAATATACTAGCGAATGCCCGCGACTTCGTCTGCGTGGTTTGAGGTTTTTTGGTTCACGCGGGAACTCTTTAATTTTCCGGGATAGCCTATGTGCTATTCCAAACTATAATCTATCTCTGTGCCAAATTTTAGCCAGATCCGTACAGCTGTTGGGGCGTGATTGAGTAACAAACATCCATACATCCATCCAAACTTTCGCATACCTAGATCGTACGTATAGAATATATCTGGATCCTTTAAGTTCTTTATGTGGTTTAATATTTTGCTGAATGATACGAAATTGCTCAAAGCACTCTAGACTTGATTATCAAAAAGCTATTGGGTAAGTTCGATAAGTTTTACTAAGGTTCAAATACAGTTAGTTACATATTTGAGTAAATATATATTCTATGCATATATATTGACTGCCTCGTTGGTCTAGTGGTTGGTATGTCCGACAGCTGCCGACGAGGTCCCGGGCTCAAGTCCCGAGTCGGGCCATAATTAAGTATTGGGGTTTTTAACTAGGAATTCTCAATACTAGTCCGGAGTTATAAAATTGGTGGTGGTTAACCCCCGTGCCTCGGAGAGCACGTTAACGAACATGATAATAGTCGTAAAGCCTGCCAACCCGCATTGCAGCAGCGTGGTGGGTCTAAGCTCTAATTCCCTCTCTCCTATGAGCGGGAGGCCTGTGCCCAGCAGTGGGACGTTAATGGCCTGTAGTGGTGGATGCATATGTAATACGCGTATTTCCATATATGCACGTCTACGGTCGGTATTGAATAAACCTGATTTCAGAACAAGATTCGGATAATATGCTTTGTAAGAAATACAAGATTACCCGACCCGACTTTATATTAGTTATATAGTGTGGGTTGCTTATTTTGTTTCACAGAAGTACTTAAAATCTGTACATTATGGTTTTATATAATTATTTAGTTATATAAATGCTATAAAATTACTTCACATTGACCTAAGAACTAAAGTCAAGACTCCTGCGGCTATGAATTATATAGGAATGTCATAATAACAACGCAATTAAATAGAAGCCGCATATAAACAAGGGCAAACAAGTGCAAAGTCAGAAGACATTTATACTAATATTATAAATGCGAAAGTTTGGATGGATGTATGGATGTATGGAATACTCAATCACGCCCCAACTGCTGAACGGATCTAGCTGAAATTTGGCACAGAGATACATTATAGTCTGGAATAGTATGCTACTTTTTATCCCGGAAAATTAAAGAGTTCCCGCGGGAACCACAAAACCTCGATCCACGCGTACGAAGTCGCGGCCATCAGCTAGTACATACATATATTTATGCAAACAGGGCTGCCAACATCCTGGAACTCCCGGATATCACACCCCGGTTCATAATGCTTAGGCTCTGTCGGTAGTCGGTACCTATACCTAGGGATGACATTACATTATAGTAACTAAGTGATGCCCGCGACTTCGTCCGCGTGGTTTTTTGTATGGGAAACTAAAGGGAAAATGTTTTTTCTTTTATTTTATTTTTTCATCAATTTTCGAATGTTTTTAATAGTTTATATACGGGACGGAGACAAATACAACAAATGAACGAACCCGACTTTTTTTAAATTTATTAAGATTAATAACGGTTATGCGCTAACTCAGTTATGATTCCTCAGTGCCTGAAGACCAAAGTCTTCGAACAGTGCGTGTTGCCAGTGATGACATACGGTTGCGAGACTTGGTCGTTAACTATGGGCCTCATAAGAAAGCTCAGGGTCACTCAGCGGGCGATGGAGAGAGCAATGCTCGGGGTTTCTTTGCGCGATCAAATCAGAAATGAGTTGATCCGCAGAAGAACTAAAGTAACCGACATTGCTCGACGTGTTGCGAAGCTGAAGTGGCAATGGGCGGGGCACATAGTTAGAAGAACCGATAGACGTTGGGGTCCCAAAGTGCTGGAGTGGCGACCACGCACGGGAAAGCGCAGCGTTGGCAGACCCCCTACTCGCTGGACAGACGACATTAGGAGAGTCGCAGGGAGCCGCTGGTTCCAGGCGGCGCAAGACCGAGGCGTGTGGAAATCCTTGCAGGAGGCCTATGTCCAGCAGTGGACGTCTATCGGTTGAGGATGATGATGATGATGCGCTAACTTATTGAACTGATAAACTACTGGACTAAGGCCTTTTGGGGAGCGGATAATTTCACGTTTAGATATTATGTATAATTATGATAAATTAATTTGATATTTTGTATTTCATAAAATATGTTGCGTGAAATAGGTTTGGAAAGTGTCCAGTTTGTTTGGTTTTAAAATATAATATTTCGGTAAACACGTAGGCAAATTTCCAATTAATTTATTTATACATGTACTAGATGATGCCCGCGATTTCGTCCGCCTGGATTGATGAATTTGGCTCCCTATGGCCTTCCCCGGGATGTACCCTATCTTTGTAGCAAATTTCATCAAAATCGGTTGAGTAGTCGGGTCGTGAAAGCGTAGCAGACATACAGACACACACTTTCGCATTTATAATATTAAGTAATAAAGTAATAATTAGTATATTAGTAAGTAGGTATATTAGTAAACAGTTAATTAGTAATTAGTAATATTAGTAATCAGTAAATATTAGTAAATTACTAAATTAGTAAAATTAGTAATAGTTATTAGTAATTTGTGTGGCTAGTATGGAAGTACGGATTTATGAAACTTGGAATTTATCCGAATCAAAATAAGACTATTGGTACCAAAGCTTTCCTTTATGTGTTTCCATCGTGATAATAATGACCGTCTCAGTGCCAACTGCCACTCCTGAAAGTCATTAGCAATGAACTGATTGCAGAAGGCAACAAATGGTTTTCGCCATTAGCAATATTTACCATGAGATTTATTAGCTGATTTTGTAATTGTATACTTTTAGTAGGGGAGGCCAAGTGGGGATTTTTGGATTTACTCCAGCGCGGCAGATTATTATAAAGGGGGATTCTTTGGACCCTGTAGAGTACTTTCACCATATATGAGCCCTGTATATTGGTGGGTCTGTCTAGGACAGCAGATCAAATAATTAGATAAATAAAATCGATCATAAGAAATACTCGAGCACGTCAGATTAAGGTAGAGTGAGTTAATTACATGCTGAAAAGTGTACGTTCAAATAATCTGACGATTTGAGCGAGACCCAAAGGAGTTTTTAAAGTTTGTAACTTTCCAACTCCTTTGGGTCTCGCTCAAATCGTCAGATTATTTGAACGTACACTTTTCAGCATGTAATTAACTCACTCTACCTTAATCTGACGCGCTCGAGTATTTCTTATGATCGATTTTATTTACCTAATTATTTGATCTGCTGTCCTAGACAGACCCACCAATATACAGGGCTCATATATGGTGAAGGTACTCTACAGGGTCCAAAGAATCCCCCCTTTATATTAATCTGCCGCGCTGGAGTAAATCCAAAAATCCCCTCTTGGGCTCCTCTACTATTTTGACACTTTTAAACCTTTTACACGCTTTCTGCACGAATATAAAGCACCAATTCAAATACACGCATAGAAGCACGGTGCATAGGTGGTGTGCGAACTGAGAACCTTGGATCATGTTACGCAGACAAAGAATTTAATCAAGGAGTAACTATTTCAACCTGTACTTCTCCTTCTAGCCTATGAATAGTTAGTTTAATTAGCTTATACCTTTTATGGTTTAATTTTTATCCTATGAGGTTCGATAATAAATAAATAATGCTCTACCCACCGAATTTCGGTAAAGATGGCCAATCTCCTTGTATAGATATAGCCAGAAGGCAGAAATATTCTCGGCAAATTATGATTTATCTGGTTAACTAGCAGGTCAATACACATTAACCTAATAACCTCGTGATTATAATTATTTTTATCGTTAATTAATACCAATGCTAAGATTGCTAAATGTTGCTATTAATGCATTAATTTTTTATAAAGTAATATTCTGAAGAGTACTGCTTTCCGTTATTAAAAATATGTAGTTAGAAAGATCAAATTGTAGGTAGGTAGTAGGTACTTTTAGAACCAAACAATTTTGAAGTTTAATTTCTGCGAGACACAATATGCCGTATACGGCTGATTAAACTTAATATAATATTTCGTTTCAAACAGGAACTGCCAGTTAAAATTGGAGAATTATTTTAACAAGCTTATGAGTGACTCAGGACCTTGAAATCAAACTAGTGGACCTAACTCAATAATTTGGGATGGCAGGACGAGTTTATGTATAAATTTATTTTAAATAACATAAAATATACCACCCAACTGCCTCGTTGGTCTAGTGGTTGGCATGTTCGACTGCGGCCGATGAGGTCCCGGGTTCGAGTCCCGGGTCAGGCCATAATTATTAAGTGTTGGGATTTTCTGACTAGAAATTCTCAGTACTAGCCCGGAGTTAGGAAGTTGGCTGTGTTTCACCCCCATGCTTCGGAGAGCACGTTAAGCCGTCGGTCCCGGTTATTATCACTAAGATGATAATAGTCGTTAAAGTCCAACAACCCACAATGGAGCGGCGTTGTGGGTCTAAGCTCTAATTCCCTCTCTCCTATGAGAGTGGAGGCCTGTGCCCAGCAGTGGGACACGCCAAAGAACGAGACTTACCTATATCGTTTTGAAACTGTGTCGAGGTGGAAGTTCTGTAGGACCAAAAATATGATTGATGGAACCGTTTGCTACTGGAATGGAGACCACGTACCAGAAAACAAAACGTAGGAAACAACCATCTCATTGGTCCGAAGCAATCACAAAGCTTGCGGAGAAAACTTGGCGGAGGCTTGTCTAGTATCGGAAAGTGCACTGAGGGGGCCTATAACTAACAACGGATGCGGAAAAGAAGACGTCGCAAATTTTGATAGTTTCGATTGATTAAATTAGACCGTGTTATTAGTTATGATTGCTCCGAAAGGAACTTATGTGCAACCCTAGGTATAATATAATATTATAGAACTATACATAATATATTTGCAGATAGTGCTGGTTGCAAAGTGCGTGGAATATCTCGAGGTCGGAAGGTCAGCGCCTTTGTATAAATAATTCAGTGATTAACTGGACTGGAGTACTGGACGAACGAAAGGATATATTTGTTTATTTATCCAAGTAGTTTTCGTATTTACGCTAAGAAGACATAATACTTTGTGTTTGTAATTCGTCTGAAAGTCATAAGAGTTTTCAAGTTGTATCTACTCACACTTTGTAATTACTTTGTACATGTACCTTATTCAGAAAAACTGGTCAAGCGCAACTCAGGCAAGACCCTCGGTGGGTTCTGTAGTTTGGACAGTGACTAATTATTGTATAAATGTTTAAGAAATGGTTGGGAGTCTGAAAAGAAAATCACTTTTAATCAGGACCGCAAAATTAATTATCTTTGATATGGTTCATTGCTGATCTCTAATAACTGTATGAGTAGACACTTTGTTAAATTATCTTGTAGTTGTACGTTTGTAATACGTATTGTAGTTTAAGTTTGTACCCGTTGTATGTAAGCGTCAAAATTACTATTAACCGATACAATTTATTCAAAATCATTCAATCAAATATTTTCGCAGCTAAAAGTGGTTTTGACCAACTTCCTTACTCAAAATTACTTTTGACTGCTTTTGCAGTTAAAAGTGACCGGTTATGAGTTTTGACCATAACATACATAAGTTACTTCTGTCAACCCTAATTACTTCAGATTTTTCTTTTCACAAACTTTGAATAAGGGAGGGCGGCTTTAATTTTTTCCGACTTTTCATCATAAATCAAAAACTGTTGGTTGATACTTAAGGGTTGTGCTACCTGAAATTTGATGAAATAATCTGAATTTGAATTTAAAAATAAATTAAAAGAAAGGAGTTACAACATACAAATAAAACCCTTTTATATTAAGAGACTTGATCATAATATGTTGTCTACCCAAGTATAAATTTTCAACCCACCGACCGATCACATATGCATAACTGCTATAGCAATATTTTTGAATTAGGTATTTAATGCACAATAAGGTTGGTCAAGCAATATTTATAACTATTCTAGTAGTTACTGAAATTATCGAGTGTGACAAATAATCAGACGGACATAGTCGCATCACAAGGGTTATTTTTTATCCACCTTTTGGGTACGGAACCCTAGAAAAGCGAAGAATAGGGACTCAAGTACTCACTGACTATATGAATCATGAAGGATGCGAAGACCACCATCCAACCCCACCCTCCGTCTGGGGGGGGCGGCAGGCTTTCTGAGCCCTCCCTTGAAGTCTCGACGACCTGCGAGCTGCTCCCATTCCTTGTGCTTTTCACCGCTCCGTGCGACATCCTTATTATTTAAAATAATTATCTCTTGGCACTTAAGTCTTAAGGCAGTCAGATTTATTAAGTAGTTCTGATATGATTGCTTGATAAATATTTGTCTGTCTGAACTATTGGTAACTATTATGTAGGTAAATAGAGGCACTTTCTTTGCATATTACTATTTAATATAGTGAAAAAAGGAAGCAACGTTGCGGAGGGAGAATTATAACGACTCGTATAAATATTTTCTTTGCATGATCTATGGAACTAGATCATGGTATTTACACCTATCTGCGGTTTAGTATCACCCGTTTGTTTCTTAACCGTTTGTTGCTTAGGAAGATCATCTTTGATGTGTATCTGAAACAATGAAAATGTAATTTTAAATTGTTATTCTTGTTATCCTTTGGGCCAACAAAGTATTTATTTGTTGAAACTGTTTTTCATAACGATTTATAAGCTTTCTCTCTAGAGGCTGTTATTTAGTTGAGTATACCTAATGTAAGCGCCTACTCTACTTATGCTCCAAGAGCCCCAAAATATAAAAATATTATGTTTCACAAATAATAGGGCCTAATGCTAATATCTTTTTACGCATGAATAGAAATGCCATCCTACGCTATCGGTAATATCGAGGAGATCGATATCAATATAATGTTATTCAAACGATTTCTTTACATCGAATTTTATTCATAGGAATTATGTGAATAATATAACTGACTCGGGTGATTTGTTGAGATTCCTTTTCAGAAGTTATAACAAGTTTTATTGACGCGGAATTACAGTAAAACGTTTAATAAAGGTAACATACACATTTCACACATATAGTGTAACACACACAAAAAATACCTATTGTTCGCCTTTTTTATTTATTTAAAAATATGTTATCCTATTTCAATTACAAGTAAGATGATTCCCGCGAGTCGCGACTAATTCCGCGTGGATTAAGATTTTTTTGATTTCCGCGGGAATTCTTTCATTTTCCGGGATAAAAAGTAGCTTATATCCCCGGGATACTATCTACCCCTGTACCAAATTACATCAAAATCGCTTTCACAAAATATCTGACCGTGAAAGCGTAGCAAATGGACAGACAGACACACTTTCGTATTTATAGTATTAAGTATGGATTATTAGTAAAGCATTGTCATTTCTTGCTATCACTGCATTCTATTTACTGTGTAAATATAATTTATTGGAACAAGTGTTTCTGTATTGAAACACATGACCGTTGTAGAACTAGGCTATTGGGACGGATGAGTTCCAGGCAATTATGATTTTTGTCTGTGTGTCTTCGTATCAGACCCGGGCAAACAAACAAATCGATCAATTGTTTGCACAATACTGATAGCAACTATTGAACCTATTTCATTCATGTAATCATTGTTATGTTTGTTTTATAATTATACCTATATGAAAGGCGAGTATCGCGTTGCTGTAGTTTCGACCGACACGCGTCCATTAATCTTCATCAAGGACTTGCACAGAACACAGTTTTTTTGCTCTTCGGAGCTCTTCCAAAATTCCAACACAAAATAGTCGAATAATTATATAATGACTTTTCTTTCAATTAATAATGTGTATTATATTTAGTCGTAGCACTAAAAAGATCACTTGTTTGTTCCCGCACGTGTCTTGTCTCGATTTCCGACTCCTATCCCGTCTAAGTACTCGTTTAAAGGGCTGGCAAGGATTTTCGCAATTTTAATATTTAGATTTGTCTTGGCGTAAAGGTAAGGTAAAGGTGTTTTATAATTATAGCTATAGGAAAGGCGAGTATCTCGTTGCTGTCGTTTCGACTTGCACAGAGCACAGTTATTTTATTATAAGGAGTCTATTTTTAACGTTGTCTATATAGTCTATTTATTGTCATTCGAAGCTTTTGCAAAATCCCAATATAAAGCTTGTAGTCGAAAAATATTATAATTAATATAAATTATTTTTTTCAATTTAAAATAATAACTTTAGTCATAGCGCTGAAAAAGGTCACTTGTTTCTTCCCGACTTTCGACTTCAATCCCGTCTACTCGTAAAAAGGCTGGCTTGGATTTTAACAAATTTTAGTATTTAAATAAGTCTTGGCGTAAAGGTAGGGTAAAGGTAGTTAGTATTCAACGTCAATGAGAGCAGAGTGGCTTTCCAATTTGTGACGGCTCACGACCCTGCGGAAAATGGTTCGTGGAGTAATTTTATTTGTAAGACGAATAGGATTTTTTGTATGCAAATGATTTACAGCTTTAGCAGTGTATAGATTTATATATATAATCTTATATATTATGTATGTAAATAAAATTCACCTTATTTTTGTTCTTCCTGTATTAATCACAGTGAAAATAATAATTGCAAAAGTGTTAACTTCAAATACTATAACCAACTTAATATTACAATTTATGTTATTCTTTGTAAATACTCTAAAGTTTTTAATTTTTCTTTGAGCCTTAAAAAAAATTAGCTTTAAAACGCTAATTTATTTCTAACTTTTGCTTGCGGCTTCACTCGCGTTAAGTTAGATCTTCATACAAATTTCTCCATAAGAGGTCAATTTTGTCAAAAAGCGGTAAAATCTTTTAAAATCCCTTTTTTAGCAGATGCCTACGTGATAACTATCCGTTTCAGTGGTTTGAGCTGTGCGTTGATAGATCAGTCAGTCAGTCATCTTTTCCTTTTCTTGATTTAGAAAGAGGGCTTTAGAAAATTGCAGTCAGAGTCTAACATCTAGTCTAACATAGATTATGTGCTATTAATTGGTATAGATTACTTTTTAGAATAGGTAGAATGTCTCAAACTTCAATAAAACTTTTAAAGGATCTTATTCGTATTCACATAACATATCATAGGACCTAATTCTTCTCACTCTCGAAGATCTTGAATAATGCTGTCTACTATGCCTCGGTAGAGGATCTGCGTAGAAGGCCCTAAAGATTAAGGTAAGCCAGTTAAGCTAGCTGTCATGTTAGGTTTTCGCGTTCCGATCATTTGTATTAAGTAGGCATTCAGTAGGCCAGAGAGAATAAAGACGATTTATAATCCGCGCTAGTGACCTTTAGACAGACACGCTTTTGCTTGAATGCAAAAGCGTGTGTGTCTAAAGGTCTGTCTGTTAATTTTTCCCGACTCAATAACTAGCTGTATACTATGTAAAACTTTTGTAAACAGCAGGAAGGTATTTTTGTATAGGTAGGTACTTACTAGCTTCGTCTAGCGTGGATTGAGGTTTTTTATTGTTATTCCAGACTATAATCTATCCCTGTGCCAAATTTCATCCAGATCCATTTCGCCATTCTGGCGTCATTAAGTAACAAACATCCATCCATACATACATCCATCCTTCCAATCTTTCGCAAATTTATAATATTAGTAGATAAGTAATTGACGACTACCGCCAGATGTTAAGGTTAAGTCCGCGTAGCAATGTTTACTTGAATCCTGAAATCTTTTTCTCACGTTTCAGCTATCTTACAATCTGTAAGATGCAGGTGGCGCAAGTCAAAGAACTGCGTGAGCAGCAAATGCCAGTGCGATGGAAACTTGCTTGAAGAAAAACATTGTAAAGAAATCTGCATCCGTCAAGTCTGTGCATTTGGCCACCGTGGTGAACAATGGCCTACACCCTTGCCTTATACATATAAAACATGATGGTGATAATTAGTTACGCTATCTTAAAACTAAAGCTACGAGGGTTCCAAACGCGCCCTGATCTCAGAACAACCCACAACAAATTCTGCCGGGTAAATAAATAAATTCTATGTCCTCAATATAGACAACTATCTGATGCCCGCGACTTCGTCCGCGTGGTTAAAGCTTTTTGATTCCTGCGGGAGCTCCTTAATTTTCCGGGATAAAACGTAGCCTATGTCACTCTCCAAGTCCTCGACTACACCCATGCCAAAACCCATCCCATGTCGCTCCGTTGATTCCGTGATTGAAGGACAAACCAGCAAACCAACAAACCAATAAACCAACAAACCAACAAACAAACACACTTTCGCATTTATAATATTAGTATGATTAGTATGAAATGAAGTATGATATAGCAGATTTACATAAGACTCAACTTGACCGCGGTTATCAGAAAAATACGTATGTTTCACATACATTATGTACGATAAGGGGTCGATATATGTGTAGCCAATTACATCAGAGTTTACTCATATTTGCATGTGTTAGATGCCATCAGTACCTATTATTAAATCTATAAATAGATATACGTTGTGATAATGTATTAGTAAATATTAGTGGCAATGTTAATTTATTTGTGTTTTGTGAGTAAAGGAATGAAAGAAGTGAGAACCACAGATTTATGCTTAAGTCTGTGGCGTAAATTATGGACGTAGGTTGTCTATGTTCACATCGTACGTTTTCAGTCTTAATCTATGATTCAATAAATCGATTCATTACTTTTCCAACCGCCACAGTGTAAACAAGTTTGAAATAAATACCTCATTTAATTTAATTTTAACCATGTTTCTATTACATGATAATGTCAATAGAGGTTAAAATCTGCGATAATAATTAGAAGTTTACTTTTAATAGGTCATAATAGAGTGTTATTGTATTTTATGTTTGTTATCTTAGTATTTTATAATATCAAGTATTATTGTTTGCTAATATTATTTTGTTTATGTTACCTATCACACAATTCTAGTCGAACAAAATCCGTGATAACACCCGCGTGAATTTCGGTTTTTTTCAATTCCCAATCGGAACTCTTCGATTTATCAGGATAAAAAGTAAAATCCTACGTCTATCTTCTACATCCGTACCGATTTTGTCAAAATC
This sequence comes from Erebia palarica, assembly GCA_964035005.1. Lineage (NCBI taxonomy): Eukaryota > Metazoa > Arthropoda > Insecta > Lepidoptera > Nymphalidae > Erebia > Erebia palarica. Next base: position 33,175,284 of record OZ035985.1, on the reverse strand, counting down.
GGTTCAATCGTTGAGTTGTGAAATAATAACAGACAGATAGACAGTCAGGCAGGCAGACACGCTTTCGCATTTAAAATACTAGCGTGGATTATAAATTCTCTAACTATTCGTAAGTCATCTCAATATACTTCAAGCCTAATTCGACATCTACGAGTAGCATACCTTAATCCTAATTCCACACGGGATCCTCTGCCTCTTATTAAACATCTTCGAGTTTGAGAATAATTATCTGTTGTGCTTACCTGTGACGTTTAAGTATGTGACGATTAAGATGCTGACTTTTATTATAAGATGAGACATTAAAATAAGTAATATTTTACAATTATTTTCGACTAAATTGTGTATAAAGTTGTCACACTTCTCGAAGTGTGCAAGTGCGCGTGATCGTCGGAATAGGATCAAGGGTAAAAAAATTGAAAGGTTTTATCATACGACTGCCTGAAAAAAGGAGTATATTGTTTTCAGGGTTCATGTATGTAAGTATGTATGTATGTATGTATGTATGTATGTATGTATGTATGTATGTATGTATGTATGTATGTATGTATGTATGTATGTATGTATGTATGTATGTATGTATGTATGTATGTATGTATGTATGTATGTATGTATGTATGTATATTCCACCATAACATCTATACGCCTGAACCGATTTTGATAAATGAAGTATCGTTAGAATCCCTAGCTTATTGGTCCCGCATTAAAAACTAAATTTGAAAAAAATAATCGAAAATAAGATTAACTATACAATCATCATCAAGAAAATGATGAGTAGATTCCAAAAATATATAACACTATAGTTCAATATCCAATGATTCACAAAAAAATATTATTTAATAAAAATGTGAATAAGATTCTTATTTAACTAAATTAATTTAGATTTTTTTTGTTCGTTTTTTGGCAGGGCGGTCGTGTTTTTATTTTTTTAAATTATGACTTGTACAATGTGCAGTCAGCATTTTTAATAGTCACCTATTAAGTACATTACTTTAAACTGATAAATTCAGTTCATGTCAATATTTTCGAGTGTTTTTGGCGTTGTTATGGGAATACTTTATCGGATAGACGCGGCCACTCTGAGATAACGTGAAAAAGTATAGCAGTTTGATGATAAAATACCTAATCAATACATGGTAGTACAGAAAGCCTTTTCTTGTTTAAGTTTACCTGTGTTGTAATATACGTATGTACGTATATAAAGAGATACATACAGTATGTTCAAAAAAATAACATTATGTAAGCTAGGCATCTCCATATAATATATCCTAATCTTCTATCTAGGTACATAAATCTATTAACTAGGTATTATTATGAGTAACTGACACGTATTGCTACTATTTTATCCATTTATTACCTACCTTAGTCCTAGATGTAGTAACTTTGTACATAGGTATTACAGATTCGTAAGTATGTAATACATTTACAGTGTACTACAAGGTATTAATTAAGATGTGGATATAGATTATAGATTATTATAATTAAAATGTATGTAGTACACAATACAGAGAAAATACAATGGAAAAACTAGTAGCTGAATCATCACTCCACGTGTAAACAAAGGAATTCTGTTACTGTCTAACTGCACATATATATACAATAAATATAATTTTATTAATAATTTAATTTAGTATGAACAGTTGGAGAAGCATTAGGCTCATTACAATGTACATACCTGAACTGATAAAATTGATACCATGGTTTACACAACGCAGTGTTATCGTGGAATTAATTAATAAACATATTATTTAATAAACGATAAATGGCTGAAGAGTTTCTTCGCGAAAGAGCAGTCAGTACCTAACCTACAGATGGAATTCTAATTGAGCTGTGACGCCGGAGGATATTATAAAGTTGTAAATTGTTACTATTTCAATAAAATAATAACGTTTTGATAGCCACTCAGAGAAACATTTCTGTCTTCAAACCTAGATGCTAAAATAAATTAAATTAAGTTGTTTTATGAATGTACTGTTTTATGAATGCACGTTGTATATTAGTACGCCAGCCGGGAGCTCGGCAACACTTGTTAAAAAGAGTTCCCCACGTGCTGACTAAATGATTGGGCCGAGATGACCGTCTCCAAATAATTCGTGTACTGACCGTGACTCAGCGAACAGCAATCAAACATTCTGGGTCGCGAATCAAAATCAACATAATGCTCAAACAATGCCATTATGTATCGTTTGTGTGTTACACATTGATGTAGAATTTTAGTACCTATACATCAAAAAACCGTATTGTTGTATCCGTAATTGACACCTATTTGTTCGTGCATTGACTGCTGGTATGAGTGGCGTGCATTAAATTGAAAAAAGTTCGCTTTTGACGTTAACTTACAACTTGTTTTAATATTTTTGATACTTACTGATAAAAAAATATAATTAAATACAATTAATTATTTATAGCAGCAAAACATATTAAAAATGCTTGTGAATTATTGTTATTTTTACAGAAATTTATCAAGATGGTTATGAACTTATACTTTTACTTAAAATTTACAAACAAAAGACAATAATTTATGTTTAGTAATGTGGCGCCAAAAATAATTTTGGCGTTGCATTCGCTTTTTCATACATGCAACTATCAACCGCTAAGAAATGCTGAAAATTTTAAAATACACATACCTATGATGATTGGTTTATAATAGAGGGTCCTTAAAAATGTATTTTCTCTCAGCAGGTTCACTTTTAAATATTTTAATAAAACTGAACTGGAACGAACACTTTTACGATGTCGTGTGTGCGATTATTAATATACAATATGCCAACCGCGCGTTCACTCAAGAGCGCTGCCACCTTCTCACTGACAATGACAACAAAAATAGCAGATAACTGAGAAAATATGCGCTGGATGGTTGAAAGATGTCATAAAGTAAGGGCACACGAGCTACATTCAGCGAAAATTATCGAAGAAAGGTAGAAATAAATAAGTGCTTTCCACCAAATATCTCTCGTGGAAGGAACGGAATACATCAATTTTCAAAATATGTGCCCTCAGAATATATCGAGTTCATTGGCTCTCATGTCAGCTGTCATACATAATTCGTTTGTTCCTGATTATGAGCATGTGTTCATTGTAGTTTTGATGTTTACATCAAAATGCAATGCAAGTTTTAAGATTTCCAATAAGTAAAGCTTTGTTATCGAAGAAAGACTATTGTTTACTGCAAACAGGAAAGCGCTTATTCACAAAGGCATCAAATGCTTAAATTTAGAGGCTGCATCGTTTTGATACGATCGTGAAAAAGTACAATATGACGTCTTACAATAATTATTTGGAGGGATTCTTCTAAACGCATTTTTTTAAAAAAGTTCTTATTTTGACGAGCTTCATTTTAGAAACGTCAAATTTATTTTAAGACCAAGGTAGAGAAGTTGCGATAGATTATTTATATTAGAATCTATTCATGCAATTCACTGTAGTCACAAAATTTAAGAAATTAGGAATGAGGCCAAGTACCTACGTAAGCCGATCGTTAATAATTGCGAGCTAAAAATTCAGGTTATAAAAGTCAAGTTTCTGTATTTTATTAACCTAAGATATAGTCTGTAATGTTCTTATTATTTATGCAAGGGTATATTAAAGGCGACTCAACACGTATCCAGATTAAACACAGAACAAAGGATAGAAAGGAAACAAAACGATAAAATCGATGACGAGCAAAGTCTGTAGTGAAAATAGGTATGTATGCCCCTTCCATATGTGGAATTCATAAAAGTAATATGCTTAATGTTTAAAGTTTTTATATATTGGTGGGTCACATCAATATTATTTTAATTAGGTATATAAATGGTATTGTACCATATTCCAGCAAATAAAACCTTATAATGTACAAAGTTGTTCCTTGATGTACTTACAGATACGATTAGCATGATCATAATAATATTCTAGTTCAAATATTATTCGTTATCGATTCGATATGATTAAAGATGATTTATGGTTAGCAGGAAAAATAAAACTCGATACACGATAGAACTGTCGTGATTTTTATGTAGGTAGATATTGGTTCAATCCAGATAGCGTCTTCTTGAGTGTCGCTAGGCTAGTAAGTATCATTTTAACGGACTTCAAATAAAGGAGGAGGTTATCAATTCGACTGTATGTTTTTGTATGTTTGTCACGCGATTACTCCGCCAATTATGAATCAATTTTGATGATTCTTTTTTTGTTTTGATAGATCCCTTCAGTTAGTCCCATTAGTTAGATAGTCCCATTTAAATTTGGTGAAGATTTGATGAATATCTTTGGATTTCGAATGGAACTCTTCAATGGATAAGCATAATTGTGATGATTCTTTTTTTGTTTGATAGATGATACTTCAGAGGGACCACCCATATAAATTGGGTGAAGATCTGATGAATATCTTCGGGCATGGCGAACGGAACTCCTCAATGGATAAGAGTACATTGCTGAGATCAGTGTAATAACTTAGTAAATAGTAGGTTTTTGCTCGCGATCAGTGTAATAGCTTAGTATACAGTAGGTTTTTAACCAGACATAGCATATTAATATAATACGTAACTCAGATCATATCTTCGGACATGGAGAACTGAACTCCTCAATGGATAAGAGTAAATTGCTCGCGATCAGTGTAATAGCTTAGTAAACAGTAGGTTTTTTTTCCAGACATCCATGCTATTATAATAAATGCGAAAGTGTGTCCTGTCGGTCTGTCGGCTGCTACGCTTTCACGGCCCATCTGCGCAACCGATTTTGATTAAATTTGGTACAGAGATAGGTTGTATCCCGGGAAAAGACATGCTACTTTTTTATCCCGGAAAATTCAAAGATGCCCGCGGGAATAAAAAAAATATCTGTTCAACCGATTTTAATGAAATTTAGTAAAGGGATAGGTTGTATCCCGGGGAACGGCTTAGACCACTTTTTATCCCAGAAAATTCAAGAGTTCCCGCGGGAATCAAAAACCTTATTCCAGGAAGACGAAGTCGCGGGCATCATCTAGTAGCCGTGACCAATAAAAATTGTAAAAAAAAAAAATAACAGTCGGTGCCAATGAGGTGGCAATGTGGGGAGTTGGAGACCCAAAACAGTATGCAGAATAAACGATTCGTGCGGCTAATAATTGGCACCGACTCCAAGAAATACGGACAGATTAGTTAGTAGTAGTAGCGCCATAATCCTTTGATTATGGCGCTAATACTACTAACTAATCCTTCCTAACTAATTGATGGATGTAATTCATAGAAAGCGTTGATTCCCCATTTTTTTACCATATGCAACACTAGCAAAACGTTCAAACTCTTACGTGTGTGAAATTATAACGAACGTATGTTACGATAACCAATGGTTTCAACCGGCCCTTGATCAATTGAATTTATTAACACCTGCTGATATAGGTATTAAATCTACTTACTAATATGTTCTATTTTACTTTTGATTGTTGTCATTTTTTCATGTTATTTTATGGAAATCATTTTTTTCTAGCTATGCCTAATCGGGTTTTATATTGTACGGTGTACCTATCTTAACTTTGATTTGATTGTGGATTGGAACTTTTTTTAGAAAATATTAAATATTTTTCATCGTGCAAAAATTCAAAGTGCAAATATTTAATTTAATTTAATTTTTAACTTTGTCGAATTTTAACATTTGAAAGCACCTAATAGATGAGATGCGAAAAGCTTACAAGAGTCTGTACCGAAATTGGATGCATATAGGAACGATGACTTGAATATAGCATGCAAGGATGCTATACGTTCTTTAAATAAATTTTATTATTAGGTATCGGCGAGAGTGTATTGTGAATAATACATAATACGTACCCTGCATGGCAAGGCATCGACCCAGATAACCTAAAGAAGTAAGGTCAGATTCTGTAATAAAATTTCCGTTCATGGTATTTATCTGCTGCACAATACGTATTTTATGTAATAAAATATGAAAATTTGCGTATCTAGGTATATTTAATCGTAATGTATTTGTTTTCTTAAGTGTATCATGTGTATTGTTGTTATTTATTACCAAATTACCAAATATCTGAATCATCATACAACAGCATACCTACTAAGTTATACTTAAATTGTTCTTTTTTGAGTGATTTTTAATGACCAGTTGACTTAGCAGTCTTTTCTGGAATAAATAAAACAAAACATATATAAAACAAAACTTTGAACAAATTCCGTAAAAATCGGCTACTTAACAGGCCGTGAAAGCGCAGCAGACAGACAAACAGCCAGATATACTTTCACAATTATAAATAGTATGACTTCTTCTGTGAGGTCATGCTGGATGATCTGCTGAGCTTAATGCACAACTTGGCTAGAGTTGGTTTTACTATTAACTAGCTGACCCTGCGACTTCATCCGCGTAGATTGAGGTTTTTTGGTTCCCGTGGGAACTCTTTTATTTTCCGGGATAAAAAGTAGCACATGTGTTATTCCAGACTATAATCTATTGCTGTGCCATATTTCATCCAGATCCGTTCTGCCGTTCTGGTGTGATTGAGTAAAAAACTTCCATTAGAGGTTTTTTGGTTCCCGTGGGAAATCTTTAGTTTTCCGCGATAAAAAGTAGCCTATATGTATGTCATTTCAGACTATAATCTATCTCCGTGCCAAATTTCACCCTGATCCGTTCAACCGTTCTGGTGTGATTGAGTAAAAACCATCCATTTGAGACTATTTGGTTCCTGCGGGAACTCTTTAATTTTCAAGGATACAAAGAAGCCTATATGTCATTCCAGACTCCAATCTATCTCCTTGCTAAATTTCATCCAGATCCGTTCAGCCGTTCTGGCGTGAAAGAGTAACAAACCTCCATACATCCAGTCATACTCACAAACTTTTGCGTTTATAATATTAGTAAGGATATGGACTAAAGCAAAAAGAGGAGTTCTCTAGCACATGGTCAAAACCCATTGGCTTTTTCTGTGAAATTTCTCGGTATATAATCATGGTCTTTTTATAATTCTGACTCCAAGTGACGAACAAGAAAATGATTAGGGGGTAAGAAGATAGAGGGTAAAAATGTGGAATACGCGAGATCGACATTCTTCATAAGACAAAAGGTCTTAAGTAGTACATTCGTAATTAAACTTTAATACCTTTGTTAAAAGGTTTATATTTGAAATATATATATATTTTTTTATTACAAAAAAAATTAAGTATTCGTTTGCACTTCTATCGGCAGTCCCTATGGCTGCCAATTTTTTTTTATTTTAACGTTTAAACTAAAATGAATAAGGGCCCCGGACGGGTTCGAAACTAGTCTGGCATTTTTCCGTCAAAACACATAAGTTTAACCGGTAGTTATTTGTACTTACAACTTATTACAAATATTATATCCAACAAAATAAGGAGCTTAAAATTTCCGCTACTCTTCAGCTCTGTGCTTCTGGTAGTAACTTAGCCGAACAATAACCGGTCGATGCCATCAACCAATTTAAATATAATAATTATTTGTGTATGAATATATATAATATTTATTTGTGCATGAATTTTTTTCTTTGATCAAAATTTTAAAAGATTTTCAAAACAAAATTTGATCCGTATAACGTACAGAATATGCTACCCTTATCTAAGAGTCTTTAAGTATTTTGAAACTTACCCTATATAATTAACGAAAGGTGTAGGTACTGAAGTCTATCTAGTTTTAAGTAGTTAATTAATTAATCAAATAAATCAAATATAAATATTATAAATGCGAAAGTTTAGATGTATGGATGGATGTTTATTACTCAATCACGCCCGAACGGCTGAACGGATCTGGATGAAATTTGGCACAGAGATAGATTATAGTCTGAAATAACACATAGGCTACTTTTTATCCCGGAAAATTAAAGAGTTCCCGCGGGAATCAAAAAACCTCAATTCACGCGGACGAAGTTGCGGGCATTAGCTAGTATAAAATAATTAAGACTTCCATTACTTAAAACTAGTTGACTTGCTTATCGGCCGTTTATGGTATTAAATTGTTCTTAAATAAGCCTAAAAGGCCATCCGGTTATTCTAGGTAAGGGTGCCAAGGTTTACTTTATAGGATAATTCGTTTACCTGCTACGTTGTGCGAGTGCAATGTGTAAATACATAAGGATAATATTGCAAAAATTGCAAAATGCATAACTATAACTTACGGTTACGGCATTCTCTCTTACTTATTAATTTACATCCTTACTTATTAATTTACATCATACAATAAGATGTCAGGTTTAAATATCCGTAGGAATAATGTTCAGTTCATCGTCGATGTGTACGAGTCATTTATTTAGTTGCGAACGACTTTATACTGTAGGGCTGTCGGTTGGGCTGTGGTTTTATTTAAAGTTTGATAACAAGCCATTGATACCATTTTATCAATTTTGTGTAGAACCAACCCAATCTAACTTGACTCATGGCTCATGAGTTGATACAGTAAATATTAGAATCGTTTGAGTGTTCTTATGCTCTGGGGCCAACGCCTAAAGCAATACTTAAGCAATATGACTCAAAATGACATCTACCTTGACGTTCCTGAAATGAACTGAACTACATGGATTTAAGCTGTGGCAGTATGACTCCTGATCAAGTAATTAAAGTGCTTCTTAAAATAGAGAAAATACTTAATAATAATAAATATTAATAATATTTAGATGTTTGATTTTATAAAACTTTGAATGAATTGTTAACTTGACGGGTCTAGTAAAGTTTTTGGCATGATAATGATTCGGATAGTAATTGGCGGGGCGTTGTCCTGGTGAACGCATTTTTGCATACTGACTGCTTTTCCTGTCGTGTATCTACCGTTGTAAAAATATAAAGAGTTTGTTACAACCCTATCCCGTCCACAAGCGCGACAGTAATAGTGTTATGTGCGGCTTATTGGCCCACTTCGATCACTGTGGTACTTACGCGCAATTTGTTTTGCAGATTTTCAACAATTTCAAAATTACTTACATCCATACTAATATTATAAATGCGAAAGTGTTTCTGTCTCTCTGCCTGTCTGCTACGCTTTCACGGCCCATCTTTTCAACCGATTTTGATGAAATTTGGTATAGCGATAGTTTGTACCCAGGGAAAGAACATAGGCTACCTTTTATCACGGAAAATTAAAGAGATCCCGCTGAAATCAAAAAATCTTAATCCACGCAGATGAAGTCGCAGGCATCATCTAGTAATTCTTTAAACGTTTAGAATTATTACATTTTATATTTAACTTATTCTTAATGTTAATGTTTTTATTTTCATAAACAATAAAGCATGTATTTTAAAGCATTTATAGACCCACAAACTTATCTGACCCGGTGGTCAAAATTGGAACTAATCTTTATGCACCTGTTTACTTTTTGTTTTTATTTTATTTTCGATATGATATTTATGTCACCGTAAGATCGTCAAAACCGTTAGATTATAATCTAACTCGTGAAATCGCAAAGTGTGGAAAGATTACAATTTAAGGCAATATTTTCCGGTAGATTGTAATCTGTTAGATTTATTAACCCGATAGAACCAAATCCGTTCAGCTGTTGGGACGTGATTGAGTAACAAACTATAACATATAAATAATATTAGTTAGATTTCTGAAAGTTTGTTAAAAGTTTCTGAGAATACGAAGGTATTTGCTAGGTAGTGTGTAATAGAAATAATATTCGCTCTCCCAACCCCGGATTGATCAAACGATTAATTAAGGGTATGATTTCGTCTAAATAGAATCTAAACCAAGATTTACCGATTAAATGAAAATAACCGGAATCGTAAGCTTATGTGCTCCTTGAGGTATAGAGGTATGGTAAAAGCAAAAATTGGACCTCCAAAGTTAGCCTAATTTATTATAAAAATCTGAGCAGTGGTGAGTGGTGGTCTTATAATGGGAGGTCCCGAAATCAATAATTGCCGTACCCCTAAACAGGTTAGCCCGCTACCATCTTAGACTGCTTGATCACTTACCATCAGGTGAGATCGCAGTCAAGGGCTAACTAGTAGTGGAATACAAAAAGTTGTCCAAAATACCCTAAAGTAAGAAATAAGCTTTACCGTCTTATTCCTATAGTTTTACTAGCTAATGGTCGCGACTTCGTCTGCGTGGTTTGAGGTTTTTTGGTTCCCGCGGAAACTCTTTAATTTTGCTAAACCTATGTGCTATTCCCGACTATAATCTATCACTGTGCCAAATTTCAGCCAGATCCGTTCAGCCGTTGGGGCGTGATTGAGTAGATCCATACATCCGTCCAAACTTTCGTATTATTAATTATAATAAGTAATAAGTAGTAAGTATTAGTAAGAGTAAGAAGTAAGATTTATTATTATTATATATTATTTACTACAAATGGCTGCTATTTGAATTAATTAATATTATTTCCATGCGAGTTTCATGTTGAAAACCCTACGCTAGCTGTTAGCGCCACGCCACAGTAAGTAAATACGATTACGAGCGCTTGATTGACTAAAACCTAATCATAGCGTGTTGGGACTTTGTTACTTTATCCGATGTTAACAATATCTTCGATGAATTTCCAAGACTTATTGAGTGTGTATGAGACTATAACATAATCTAATCCTTATCTTATTAAATTTAAGGATTGATTTTAAGCTCGTAGACCGGTGACAAATAAGCTGATTATGAATGAGTGAGTCAGTGAGTGAGTGGTAATTGAGCTATATATAGTATAATATGATTTTTAATGCAAACTTATTGCAAAAGCCTATTTATTGGTTTTAGAGCCAGAGCACCCCTCTGAAATTAAATGATATTGAACTTTAGATCCTGTTAAAATAACAGTATGCCGAGTGAGAGATATTTTACGTATTCTATCGTGACAACGTTAACTACCATTTATATGGAATTGATCGACATAGGTACGCTTGAAGATTCCATACCAATCGTAGTTGACGTTTTCGCGATCGAATGGGAAGGAAATCTTTCACTAGGCATACCTACAGATTTTGTATAAAAGATATTATTGGTATTTTGAATGTAAAACTTAGGATTATTTCGAGTCTGAAGTTGTAACATAGAACTCAATCGCGCTGGCCAGCCGTTATCCCGATTGCTCAGCCAAGCACCACAGTTAAGCAATTATGCGCGCTCTATTGGCTGTGCTCACAGAATGGAGTTCATTCATTTTTTCATTCACTACAACCCATTAACGTTCCACTGCTGGGCACAGGCCTCCACTCTCATAGGAGAGAGGGAATTAGAGCTTAGACCCACCACGCTGCTCCGATGCGGGTTGGCGGGCTTTAACGACTATTATCATGTTAGTGATAATAACCGGGACCGACGGCTTAACGTGTTCTCCGAGGCACGGGGGTGAAACACCGCCAACTTCCTAACTCCGGGCTAGTACTGGTAATTTGTAATCCGAAAAACCCGATACTTAATTATGGCCCGACCCGGGACTCGAATCCGAGACCTCGTCGGCCGCAGTCAAACACGTTAACCACTAGACCAACGAGGCAGTTCAGATATTTTAAACACGTAAACTGTAAATTGTTTAGCAGTAGATGTAGTAGTATTTTAAAATTGTAACCAATTTGGCTCTTCATAAAGTGCACATATTAAATTGGGTTAAACTAGGCCTTTTTATACACGGAAAAAAAGAAAACGAGCTTCTTTAGCCCTATACGATAGATGCAAGTTCTTATGGAGAATCACATTGTATAGGCACCTATTATATAACGATTCTCCTCTGAGAATGAGAACAGTTTGGCCATAATTCGCAAACTTTGTCTATTTGACTAGGTAGTGCATGGATGGACGAGCAAGGCAGTTGAGCGTGTGTGGTTTTTGGTAGCGCATCGACTCATGCTATGATAACAAATTGTAAGAGTATCCATACTTCCATAATATCCATACTTAAATTATAAATGCAAAAGCGTGTCTGTCTATCGGTCTCTTTCCCGGTCCATCTTTTCCACCGATTTTGACGAAATTTGATATCTTCAGAGGTGATTCCATACCGAGGAAGGACATAAGGAGATCCCGCAGAATCAAAAATATAAATGGACGCAAACGAAGTTGCGGGCATAATCTAGTAATTAATAAAAAGTCCACAGGTTGTGAGCCTAATCCAATACCAAGTTCATCTGCAGAGAAGCAATGAAGAACGCTCGATTGATTGATTTGTCTTTCCCTCCACATACTGAAATTTGTGTTACAGATTTTATACACGTCTACTAGGTTTTTCTGAGGAAATAGTAAAATAGGATATTTTTATAGTGAGTAGAGTCAAATAACAATTAATAACTAGGTACATTCGGTTAGTTTTTAGGTACCAAGAGTATGATTTACGAGAAAACTAGATGATGCCTGCGACTTCGTCGGCGAGGATTGAGTTTTTAATTCACAGGGGAACTCCCAAATTTTCCGGGATAAAAATTAGCCATTGTCTTACCTCGGGATGCAATCTATCTCTATACCAAATCGGTTGAAAAGTTGGGCCGTGAAAGCGTAGCAGACAGACAGTCAGACACACTTTCGCATTTACAATATTAGTATGGACAGTATGGAATACTAGATAATCCATACGATTGGCAAAAATAGAATTTAAACACACAAGGGTAAATATTAAAGAAAAATGGTTGATCAAAAACAAAACTATTAGTTACTTACTAATTATTATTTGCAACCAAATACGAAACAATAAATATGAGGTAGAAACTAGGCATAAATAATGATAATAATTAATGTTTGATTATTTAGAAGAGGCTAGGTAGGTAAAGGTATGTTTGATTATTTAATTATTTGTAATAAAATGTAATAATATTTTAAGTTTTGCGATGGTGATATTGATTTTACGTTTTGCGACGGTTTCTATCTACGTATACTCTGCCTATAACTAATGAACTAAAATCAAATTAAGAAATCGTTCCGATCCATTTAAAAGATCCTAAGATAGCATTTTTATTGCCAGTGAGTGAAGAAATTAACTTTTACTGCAAGCTATAAAAACACTGTAATTGGAAATCCCGCATCAGCAGCGCTAACAGGTGTTCATGATTTCAAAAATGACATGATAGTTTTCAAAAATATTCCTTAGAAAATTTATGAAGTTTCCGCATATTTTCTGCATAACTTACCGAATCTTTCAGTCAATCACTTGATTTGAATAAAATTAATCACGTTTATCCGAACACGAATAATAATAAAATCAATATACGTCTTTGTTTAGTTTCATGTCCTATTTTATTAATTTTTGACCATTAAAAATGATGTTGAATATCTTAAACCACTGATTCCCTTTCATCAGTTTAATATGATATGTACATTCTAGTAATATAGTAAGTGTTTATATTGTCGATATAATATATCTAGGCCGAATAGGTTATGTTTAGTGCTAAAAAATGCCGCGCGCGGCGCTGTGGCGACCGGCGGAGGGCAACTGACTGCGCGAAGGCGGGCGACTGAAAGCGGCTGAACTCGCAAATTGAACCTTACGAACGCTGCATGCCGCAAATTGTCTGTCCCAAATTCAGACAGCAATTCCTTAGAGTGGAAACGAGATAGCAAATAATTCAAGCGTGAACATCTATTTCTGTTATCAACTTCATGTTTTATTTATCGCTCGTATTTAAAAAAGTAGTGAAATTTTTTTTTAGACCCTTTTTGCTTTTTGGTAATTAAATCACCACAGGGAATAATTAAAAAAAAATGCTGTTCGCATTTTTTATCAACGAACGATTAAAAGAACTTGCTTTAATATTGAAAACACTAGAGTTATGACTCCAGGTAAGGTATAGGTATATTAGGTACAGTTTTCTTTCAGTCCGTCTTAGCGATTTTAGTGCAAGTGGTTGCAATAAAAATGTTTTATGCGGTAATTAAAATGACGGTCGTGCACTTGCTCCTTCAGACAAACGACGTAGAATGCCATTTAAAAGACATGGGCGAAGTTGCGAAAACTAATTGGACTCATGTTTTGAAAGCTGTGGAAGACCGTATCGTGGGAGGGACGAAGACGAACCTTACTGAGTTCCCGTTCTTGGTACAGTTTTACAACCGGGGCGGCTTGTGTGGTGGCACCATTCTGACGAGTAAAACAATTTTGACAGCAGCACATTGCTTTGCAGAAAACACAAATTTGGAGGAAATGAAAATATTCTCACGTAATCTGAATAAAATTTACATTAAGGTTACATTACGTTATTAGGCTAGACATCGTAATGTTTTATATTGTGATAGGTTTAACAATGATAATTTTAAAGGTTTATTAACATAATATAAAGCAATCTAAAATTGAATGCATTTACTTGAAGTTTAGATGGTGCAAAAGTTTTAAAAATCTCTAGCTAATAACACTAAAAAAGTGATAATGTGAAATGTGTAATACGTGTATTGGCTTACCCCTTCAGTTAAGAAGTCACACAAAATAATATCCCTCTAGCTTTTCACCAATCAAGGTCGTAATATTAAGTCGCGGGTCTAAAAGCGCAAAGTTTTGTGAGAAGTTTCAATGGTTTCCAGAACCCCGTTTCACCTTTGATATTAACGCACGCATTCATGACGTATGGCATTACGTTGTACACGAGCGCTATAACATGGAATACTTTTTTGCGAATGATATTGCCGTTATTATAATACACGACAAGTTCGTCTTCGGTCCGCAAGTTCAAAAGGCGACACTTGTTGATTCTGATGCCTGGATGAATGAAAGCGAAGATTTTATTGCGAGTGGTTGGGGAGAGATTGAAGTAAGTTTTTTTTAATAATATTCACGGTTTATAAATTTTTATTTTATTATTATTTATTCGGGTTAACAAACAGTAGCATGCAGTGCAATTAAATTTTGTCTTTTTCTGTATGTGGATTGGTCGAATATACTCGTAAACACTGGTCGCGTACAATGCTGGAGGCGACAAACTGAAAAATTGGTGCAAGATTTATGAAAACGTTTGTTACGGACATTATATTGAACTAAGGATCCACATCAAACTTTACAACGTATTTTTGTTATTAAAAAAAAAATTAAGTTGCAAAATTTGTACCTAATGGATTATGCGAAAATAAGATAATTAGGAAACTCTTGATGGTCAGGCGAGTCATTGCTCACAGACTTTTTCATGGCAAAACAGCGCATCGCAATATTTTGTCTGATTCTTCGCGTAAAATATTTTAGTATGGTGAAGGTATGAAAATAAGAAGCTTACGGAAGGTTCATCTGCACTATATAAGCAAAGAGAAGTGTGAAGCAGAAAATGAATTGGAGATTAGTCCTGACATGTTTTGTTTGCACGGAGATGGTAATCGGGACACTTGCCGTGGAGACTCTGGTGGAGGAATACTGTGGAAAGGGTGAGACATATCTACACCTACACAAAGTAGGGTAGAACAAATATATGATACACGTAGTCTTATGATTTTGATGTAAACATGTAGGTATGTCGATAACCTGTTGTCCTAGGGTGAGCGACAAAAGCGAATCGATGCTGCACGACATATAAAATGACAAACTTATCTACTTAGCTACCGTTTGACACTATTGCGTCGCGTCGTATCGTGTCGCGTTTGTCGTGCACGTACGACAGCCTTAGACTTTGATAAGAGACGTAGTCATCAATCATGCAATAGGTAAATAAAGCAATAATTTCTTGAAAAATGAAGAATATCCTGGTACTGCGCATTTTTAATTTTGGAAGCTAGCGATTTTAAAACATTTTAAACATACTAAATTTACATACGTTATATTACGAAGATTATAACGTATGAAAATAATAATGTGTAAATAATAATACTTCATAATTTCAATAAAAACAATTTATATTTTCAGTGCTATAGTTGGAATAATTTCCCACGGTCGAGGCTGTGCTCAACTGCCGGGAATGTACGTCAAGGTTAATTATTTCCATTCTTGGATACGAAATACCGTTACAGAACTCCATAAAGCATTTTGTGATTTCCATTAAAATAAAGCCTTTTCACACTCCGCTTTTTTATTGTATATTTATGAATTAATAGATTATGTTTTCTTATCAGAGTCAAAGTAATGATTAAAGATTAGCGTAAATTAATTACGACCAAGTAATCAATAAGACAAATTTCATAGGCAGTAAAACAGCAATTAATACGAATGGCTCGGGGTCGGGGTTTTTTATTTGAGTGAAAGTGACATGAAACTGTAGTAACTCCTAAGTAACTTATGTACATAGGTACAGGTTAAAATGTTAAGTGTAAACGTTCCATTAAAGATATATTTTATTTTAATTATATACATGTTAAGTTCTATGGAAAGAATATTTTGTACGAAATCACAACATGAATTGGTACTCAGCACATTGGAGGGTAAAATTGTAGGCGGACATCCGGTTAAAATAGAGAGTTTTCCTTCTGCTGCCTTGTTCTTTAATGATGGTTCAATATGTTCTGGAGTGATCTTGAATAGCTTGAGTTTACTTACTGCCGCGCATTGTTTTCAATTAAATATAGTTAAGGATAAAATGGAGATTGCGATAGGTAAGTTTTTTGTAAGATGCCATTATGTATAAACTCTTTTTGGAGTTTACCTCCTTTAGAGTCGATTTGCATATATAAGCCCGGGGTATGAAAATTTATGGGGTGTAAAATCAAATTTTCTCCGGTACATTATTGACTTTATATTTCCATGGTAGGTAACATTTATATATGTTTCCATGACTACTGACTATTTAATGTATTTTGATGAATATAAATTACATAATTAATATAAATAAATGTATCAAGCATGCTTTCGGTAATATAAAAAATGCGTTCAATTACTAATCTATACATTGTATAATTGTTCATAAAGAGTAAACTCCGGTCGTGCGTCGGAGCTGACACGCACAATTTCTTGTGCGTGTCAGCTCCGACCTCCGAGGTATTACATTTAGTGTGTACCTGTGGGTATTACATTTTAAATATCTTATTGGTATTAGAACTGCGAAAGTGTGTTCGTTTGTTGGTCTGTCCTTCAATCACGCCGCAACAGATCAACGGATTGATTTTTGCACGGGTATTGTTGATCGCCTGGAGAGTGATATAGGCTACTTTTTATCCCGGATATTCAGTGAGTTCCTTCGGGATTCTTAAAACTTAAATACATGCGGCCGAATTCTTGGGCATCATTATATTCTAGTAGGTCAATACAATAAGCTTTACATAAATGCATGCATAAGTTTTGAAAAAGATATATAATTAAAACAATATTAAGATGATATAGGTAGTAGATACGTTCATGATTACGAGGCCGAACTATTCGAGGTGCTCAGTATAGCAATACATGAGGATTACAGCAAGATTATGCCGTTTGCGAACGATATTGCTTTGATATTTCTGAAGGAGCCGATAAAGTTTGATGAGAAAAAGCAAAGAGCTGTACTGGTTAATAATGAAGACTGGATGAAATGTGATAGCAATTATAAGGATAGGAAGAAATGTAAGCATAAAGATAATGTGATTGCAGCTGGCTGGGGTTGGATAAAGGTGAATTCTTGCAGTAGGTATATTTAACTTAAACAAATTACATATTATTACTACAAATAGTAAAACAATATAATATTACCATGATAGACATTATATTCCCAAACACAATGACCATGTGCAATGCAATTTTTTATGCAGGCTATCTCAGGCTGTATATCCTTCCGGCATGGCAATGAGTAAGTTAGGAAAACATAATTTTCGATCGATCGTAGTATTTCGCAATATGAAGAGAATGAACAAAAAGAAAACCAAAAATTATTACATCCTTCGAAATAGATATTTGGAATTCGCTATTTCCTGCTTTCCAGTACGGGGGATCACTATCGGAGCTTGGTTTGCTTCAAACAACTTTGCGGTACGTTCCCAGACAAGAGTGCGAGAAGTTGCACGGCATGAGAATGTCTAAGGACATGTTTTGTTTGTATGGAGACGCTACTCGAGATACCTGCAAGGGAGATTCAGGGGGTGGGGTTCTTTGGAAAGGGTAAGCATCTTTACACGATACTTGTTATACATCTATAGCCTGCAAATTTTTGTTTGTTTATTCGTTAGTAACGATTGCAAGTACCTACAGCTATTGTGTTTACGTTATAAAAATGACATTTAAGTTTACTCTTGGATGCATAAACTTATTTAATACAGACAGAACAACTAATCTTTGATTATTAAATTCTCTTTGATTCCATAAATAACTTTCACTTTCCATAAAAAGCGTAATTTTAGTGTAATAACAATTAGTACGTAGTGTACGTAGTACAACTTTTTACGAGTAGAATCTGTATAGTTCGCTTTATACTTAGCCATTTGTAACATGATAACATGATAGTTAACATATTTTATTATTCTTTATTTTATATACCAGACAGACTTGATGATTTCCAGTTACATATTCCGCATTATTTCAGGTCTGTTATCGGGATTGTTTCCCACGGGAACGGCTGCGCTAGAAAAGACAAACCAAGTGTGTATACTAATGTGTATTACCACCGTGAATGGATTGAAAGGCAGATTAGGAACTTTACTGCAAATTACTGCAACTTAAAGGCACTGGAAGATTAAAACGATAACTAACAACTTACATTCAAAAACTTACCATGTGGGTGGTGGCGGTGATGTACAGCATAAGAAATAAATAATGTCGACATATTATGGAATTAAGACTCAACATATTCGTGGGAGTTACACCCTAGAAGCTTTGAGTTGTCTTTTATCACACAATACTTTGTAAGAAGTTTAATAGTGTTCAACTTGATCCATCTATAAAGCAACAAAATCCCAATATTATGTTTTGTACAGTATCTAGGTGGTACTATAGGAATAAGTTAATTTTTAGAAGCTACAGTAAGCTTTTTTTGAACTTTCTAAAGCTTATGCTTAAATGAAAGGAAATATATATTCAGGTTCGAGTACCTTAAAATCCGCACCCAACTCGTGTCTACTGGATTCGACAATAATTTACGGTAGTTTTATTAATGCTAATCTAGCACCTTCTGTAGCAGACTGTTGTTATATGAAAGGACCATAGCAATAATGCTATAACGTAACCAATGTGTTACCAAAAATCATAGGTACCTTTCGAAGTAGGAGACATTTGTAAGGATTGCAATATTATACTGTTCTTTGCTATTTGCTCCCCATGACAAAATTCCTACTAGAATATCTTCAAATGTGGCGCCTCCACCATTATCACTGAGACGCCCTTCCTTAAATAAAAATATTAAAACACCATATACCTAATAATATTATGATATTATACTGGTAATACTTATCACTAATAATTCTAAAAAATAAAACTAATGTAAAAAAATATGTCTTGAAAATAGAAGTGACTACTGTGTTACTGGAGTGACCTTGGATGCAAAGCTTCAATGGGGCACCCATATATTAACTTTTGCTGGCAAACTCAAGGTAGGTATCAAGTCACGTGTGTACGATTCACCTCTGACTCCCAACTCCTCAACCCTGATGCTGCTGGGTACTGCACTCCTAAGCCGTGGGGATTAAGAGTACACTAAAAAATTAAAAATAAAAATTTTGTTCTAAAAAGCCGACTTCCAAAGCCACTGTAAAGTAATAAATAATGTTGATTTCTACACACTATTTTGAAGTCGGGCGAGTAAAACAAAGATACGCAAAGTAGACGCGTCAGGCGAAAATTCCTGACTGATTTTGGAAAGAATTTTTATAGTACCTATTTAATGTCTTACGGAATTTTTGAGTGGGGTAAAGCGGTAGATATTCAAAACAAATTGCATTACAAAAAAAAGGCAATACTTACGTGCAATTTATAATTTAAAATCACGTGATAAAAGAGCATGGATTTGACTCGCTCTAGCAATGCTTAGGACTGCGTTACTTATGTATTTGCATCAATGTATATTGATGTAATTGTCAATTATTTTTTCAAAAGAGCAACCACCGAGTTTCTTTCTGGTTCTTCTCGGTAGGAATGGTATTCCGAACCAGTGGTAGATTAACTCAACGATTAAAAAGCATATAAGTTTATTTGAATAAAAAAATATGAATAGAAGCAGGCGTTACTTTGCGGAAGTCCATGATAGTGAACGAACTAGAAGTTTCTAGACATCCGCTACAGTAGACAAATCTGTGTGGTACAGTGCGTGTCTTTCATCTGCAGCATGCGACACCCACCACCCAGCAATTCGCACAGGCACAACACCAAACCACACAAATCCTCCAAATCACTCTCAACGTACGTTTCACTCCGACACCGGAGCATCTTCAGGAGATGTTGACTCGACAATGCACGATTGCATCTCCTGAAGATGCTCCGGTGTCGGAGTGAAACGTACGTTGAGAGTGATTTGGAGGATTTGTGTGGTTTGGTGTTTTGCCTGTGCGAATTGCTGGGTGGTGGGTGTCGCATGCTGCAGGTGAAAGACACGCACTGTACCACACAGATTTGTCTACTGTAGCGGATTATAGCGAATTAAACTTCTAGTTCATTCACCAAAAAAATATGAGTTTGAGTTTGAATAAAGTTAACAAGGAATTTTCTTCTTCATGAAATAAGATGAAGATTGGGTTAAATACTGTCTTATTAATGAATTTTCTTAAGCGCCTTTAAAGTGACCAAACAAAAATTGATATAGATTTTAACAGTGCAAAAGCTATTAGACTTTAATCATTTAACATTGCTTTTTTGAATTATATTTAGTAGGTAATTGAATAAATAATTTTGCTAATTTTGAATACCTAATAACAATTTAAGAGATTTGGTAGGGTACGTTGATAAACTTACACTCCTATATTTGACACAGAAGTTAGATGGTGTTATAAGGCTGCTATGTGAGTTTTCGCATTCCGATTTACTGATTACAATCATTTCTGAATGTAGAAGTAAATTCAAATATTTCATTGGTAAATCCTGAAAGAATACCAAGTCCAATTACTTAGTTCAGCCTTTTAGGGTCTTTTAGGTCCACTTGCCAAGCCGTTAAATGGTCGGATCAAAGTTTTAAAAATATTATTGTGTTAATGTTCATGTTAACCCTGAAATAATCGTTTCGAAAAGTCATAGAATCACAAAAGAAATAATAAAAGCATTTTTGTGCAAAACGGTCAACACATCTGGATTTGCTTTTATTGATCAGCCGGAAAATGTTGAGCAAAAGTTTTTACGTCAAGGTTGTGAGCGCCATCTTTATGAACTTTTAAGAATTAGTTTCAAATGGGTACTGTGTGGGTAGGCCGGGTACATTCAGGTTTGTTATTGCAGATATCTCTGGAACACTGTCTTGCGATGACTGAATGTAGTTAATTGGGGTTGTGTAGTTCCTTCCGAACCACCTGATACGGTCAAGTCTACACAGATGGCGCTATAACTTTGACCTGTAAACAGTATCAGCTTTTGAGGTCCGTGTCACGAAAGAAGTCCCGCAGCAAGAAGTGTAACTAATGCATACACATTGTTTCGTGAAACGGGCTATAGCTTTGGTTTAATTGCAATATTTTCATACATTAATTTAAATGTTTTAAAATAACTGTAAGTAGGTATACAAACTGTGCCTCCCCAGCCAGAGACTTTTATCGGGGTGCCTTCTCGTAAAGCAACTTCTGATTCAACAATTCTAGCTTTCATTATATTTCCATTGAAGTGTACATGATCCTAAAAATTAAAGGTCAAAATAATTTTATTCTATAACATTTTTAAAAGAAATCACATTCGGTGATTCGGTGATGTATAGACTTCCCACAAATGTATCTGGCCCGGTGACCAAATTTGAAACAAATTTTTATCCCTGTTTAGTTGTTGTTTTTTTTATTATTAATATGTACTAGCGCTGCCATAGATTTATATATGTCATCGTAAAATTTTAAAAACCGTTAGATTATAATCTAACTAGCGATATTGTAAACTGTCGAAAGATTACAATTTAACGCATTAATTTTCGGTAGATTGTAATTTGTTGATTGTGAACCGTTCAATGTTTTGAGTGTAAATTTTTGAAATATTCATTGTATTTACGTTTTCTTGTCTCTTTCTTGTAGGTTAGATTAGGGTTCGACATAAATAATCAGGGCACTTAGGTTCTATCGAATTAATATACCTAACAGATTACAATCTACCGAAAAATAATGCGTTAATTTGTAATCTTCCGACAGTTTACAATCTCGCTAGATAGATTACAATCTAACGGATTTTACAATTTTACGGTGCATATACCTACTCTGTGAGCGCCGCTGTGATAGGGTCAGATAAGTTTGTGGCACTATAGATTTAACTAACTACATAATATTTTTGTCGTCCTATAATTAAAGTTCCAAGGGTTCCAATTCTGAGGGTTATAGCTAGAGCTTATGATTTATTTATAGCTATCAGTTATTTTAGGTCCCACCTTGAGAATTAGCAATGCAATATCATTATCCAAATTGCTTAAGTTTTGGAAGTATTCGTGAACTTTGTACTCCAAAACAGAAATTATTTGCCTGGAATAAAAAATAAGTAAAAATAAAAATTGCCATTAAATTGAAATGATTTGCTAATATTTGAATGGTTACTCCTTCACTTCACAATGACTGAACCGGCTTGACTGAATTTTGGTGTGGAGACAGCTTAGCTTATAACCTGCTTTAATACATGGACTACATTTTAACCAGGGAAATGAAATAGTTTCCGTGGGAATCAAACCAACTTAATCGACGCGGACGAATTCGTCGCATCATCTAGTAAAAATAATGATAGAGTCGTAAGAATTATTGACTACTCTATTTGAATTCGATAAGCACTATATTTAGTTATCCGCTTGGATGAAGTGTTTGTTTCATCCAAGTTTATCCGTGAAATTCTGCTAAACATATTCTTCTACATCACTCGGTATCTCGAGTCTCAGTAAATTACCCGCTTCCAACCATAGAATTCGATCCGACCTTCACCACAATAGGCTCTCCCTTGTTCTTGATGAAGCAGGTCGCCGCAGTGACGACAGTCCTGCTTCCAGTCAGGCTGCCCGAGCAATACTTTGAGCCGTACACTATCAACACGTGATGGGGTAATTTCTTAATATCAGTAACAGGGTTCGTGTTATAATTCCTGATGGGGTTGACCGCTGCTTCGCGTTCTGGTAAATACGTGTATGGTACCGCAGGCGATAATGTACAGAGTAACAATACCGCGAACGTTAGCATGTTCAATATTTGTTAAAGTTACTATGTGATGTTTACTTTGGTCTATAGGTATATTTAGTTATTTAAGTATATCATAAAGCTTTAATTAAATAGGTGATCTATTTCAAGATATCATTTTTAAAAAGTGATAATCGGGTGGCTGGTCGTTTTTATTATTCGACTGCCTGAAAAAAGGAGTTAAAGTTGTTCATTGTTTTCAGGGTTCATGTATGTATGTGAGTTTGTATATTCCACCATAACTTCTATACGATCCGATTTTGATAAATGAGGTATAGTTAGAATCCCTAGCTTATTCCAGGTGACATAGGCTAGTAAAATATTAAAAAAATTGATGGGGTGACCATGGTCCCGCATTAAAGGCTAAAGTTGAAAAAAAATAACTATATTATATATAAATATAATTAACTAAATAATCATCATCTAGAAAATAATGAGTAGATTCCAAAAATATATAACACTATAGTTCAATATCCAGCAATCCACAAAAAAATATCATTTAATAAAAATGTGTATAAATTTTAATTTTACTAGATTAATTTAGATTTTTAACTTTTTAGTTCGTTTTTGGCAGGGCAGTCGTGTTTCTTAATTTTTTAAATGAGCTTGTAGAGAAATCTAATTATATACTAGTTTTACGTTACTACTAAGTACAGTATGATTTGACAGCTTTATAGATTAATTATTTAGGTTGATTGGTGTAAAAATTATGCTCTTGTTACAGCTTAGAGACATAAAAATAAATTAGGATAAAGATTATCAGATTAATAAACACGATATTTTCATGGCCAAATTTTACCACCAATAAACTTGTATTCAGTAATATACAAAGAAAATGTAAACAGAGAAAACAGCGAAGATGCAATAAAGAGTTCGCGTATCGCGTATTAAATTTTCGATTATACCTCGTCAGCCGTACAACTGATACGGAGTTATTGCTTTTTTAGTAAGGAGAAAAATATTTACCGTTTTTATTTACCCTTTCACACCCGATGTACAAAATAACAGCTCTTAAGACGTGGATTGTAAGGTATTTATTTTCGTATCAGGCGGTTAAGCAACTGCAAATAAGTTTGGCGTACATTACAAGTCGTATAAATGCGGGGAATTGCGCTATATCGTAAAGGTGGCAAGCGGTGACCACACGTTACACTGCCAATCAAAGGCCAAGTATGTATTACAATTCTTTAATGCTTCTACAAGTTAGCCTCTAACTGTGATCTCATCAGGTGAGTAAGTGATGATGCAGTCTAAGATGGTAGAGATACCTACCAGCTGGTAGGCGTATGGCAGTTAAATAAAATCGGTTTCTAAGCGGCATCGTACCTACCTACTGGCGGCACGTCTTTGTCGGTAAGTTGCCGGCAAGGTGGTAACCAGCCGTGGCTACAGCAAAAAATATAAAATCCCAGAATTGCCCGCGGAGGCAATCGAGCCTGTGACCTACACTTATGTCTACTGCGCCAGGGAAGTCACCAAAAAATTCAATGTTACGATAACTCGTACTAATCGTATATTTCACTGCAACTTTTATAACTATCGTGCAGCGTGCTGCACCTTAAATACGTCATTTCATCCCCACTTTTAGTGACCCCGAGAAAACATCTGGTGCAAACATGGATTTTTTGAACACGTTTTCTATTGGTAAACAAACTTATATAATATAGTAATATTTTTATCATCAAGTTAAAGTTAACTCTCTAATAATTATTGCATTACATAGGGAAATGAGGAGTTCGTTTTCCTAATAAAAAGTTAACTTTAAAAGTTACATTAGAGGCTTGGAGTCCCACGGAAAACGCGACGGGTAGACCTATGATGAGATATAAGGTAGATTTTTATGAAGACGAATATGTTTTTAATATTGCGAGCATACCTTAACTGCCTTGTCACCATACTTACCGTCTACAATATCTCCGAGCTAACATTCGTGTCACGTCCACGCAGGAAGTCAGAGGAATAGATTTACTTTGGCACTTTAATATGAAAGGAGCGGCATGTAATCACCCGAGGGTGTATTCACTTTAGCGGAAATTATACCTACTATAGATATACGTAGTTCTGCATTAGCCTTGGAGCCGGCTTGACTTGGTACAATATCGTACGTACTACTAACGATTGCGTTAGCTTTCTAAACTATCAAAGACTTGAGTTAATTCATATTTTTACGGGAAAGACGTAATCAGTCCAGTCCGCGAATAAAAAAATTGAATAGCACCGCGTTTTAAAATCTGTAGTCGGTAGTACCTAATGATTAACAACTAATTTCAGTTATACGTCACATAGCCACGTTATAGCCACAGCCAACGCCGTGGCCAGACCAGAGAAAGTGGACGAATTGACCCTGCCGGGGTTAAACCCAAGACCTCCGATGATAAGACCATCACACAGCACTGACCACTGCGCCAGGGAGGTCGCAAAAGGGAGGTCAGGGAGGGCGTTAAGTGTCTCTGGGATTTTGCTCCATCTGTATCAGGAAAGTTTCGCTCTTCCCGGTCACGTATTTGCTGACGTATTTACCAGGAGTTTTGCTATTACCTGCGAGTATCTTTTCCCCATATTTCTGTCTGTTCACGTAGATTCTAACATACGTTCTTAAAAGGATAAGCACGATGAACTTCTGTAAATAATGTTTGTAACTTCTGTTCCTTTATGGTATTACTTGTAGCTGAAGGTCGTGTCTGCATTTCAATGAGTCTGTTTAATACATATAATATTATAGTCCTCGAGATCGCGGTTCTACAATGTGGAGGGCCAGTGAGTGGATCTAGTTAATGGTTTGTGTTTTTATAAAAATATGAAAAACTTGTTGCCAAAGAAAAATGAAATTAATTACATTATTCGTTGACTATAACCATCAAAATAAAATGAGTACCTACTACTAAAAAATTACATCAATGGTTATAACATACTATAGCAAAATTACTAAGAAGAAAATATTATTTATTTGTTTGTAAATAACTTGGCTTTTTAGTTATGAGATCTATTCTAGACTTAATACCGCCAAGTAATTAACATATAAATTTTGCTCGTCCCATGATCAGACGTAGACGAAGTCTGGCCTTTTTTCCTAGGATATAAAGTAGCTACTGTCACCCTTCGACTTTCCGTACTCGACAGTATGTACATCATAATACATCCAAAAAATACACTTTCGTATTCAAAATATTAGCTTTTACTTCATTGATGTAGAATTTTAGTACCTATTACTATTTCGATGTTACCTAGATATAACAACTCCATTCAGTCTACCATCTCATTCTAAGATGTTATCGTTACAAGAAAAATAATTACCGCAATCGTAAATGTAATGTAATGAAATTAGCATAATATGGCTTACGAAAATATGTGCACTAATGAACTAGTCTCATTAAATAGAAAACGTTTGTAATGTGTCTAGTAAGATGGTATGTCTGTGGTTAATTACCACTCTAGCAGCAAAGCCATACCGTCACTTGACTGGAGTATAGTTGCAAGACATGCGGTCAACTTACGGTTACCGTCTAACTTTGTCCGTCAATAAACGCAAAGTGGGCTGGTTTCAAACGATTTGTTACCTTTAGTTGGTCCAAAATTAACAAATCATTTTAACATTAAATCTTTATGATGTAAGTATGATGAATACTGATATGTGCGATCTTCTTTACTTTTTATACGGCTGCCTGAAAAAAGGATTATATTGTTTTTAGGGTTCATGTATGTATGTATGTATGTACGTATGTATGTGAGTTTGTATATTCCACCATAACTTCTATACGCCTGAACCGATTTTGATAAATGAGGTATTGTTAGAATCCCTAGCTTATTTAGGGTGACATAGACTAGTAAAATTAAAAAAAAAATTATGGGGTGACCATGGTCCCGCATTAAAGACTTAAGTTGAAAAAAAATATTCGAAAATAAGATTAACTATATAATCATTATCTAGAAAATGATGAGTAGATTCCAAAAATATATAACACTATAGTTCAATATCCAGTGATTCACATAAAAATATCGTTTAATAAAAATGTGAATAAGATTCTAATTAACTAGATTAATTTAGATTTTTAACTTTTTAGTATTAGTAGTTTTAGTTTTTGGCAGGATAGTCGTGTTTAAATTTTTTTAAATTATGACTTGTTATTGGTGGCTACAGTTTAACAGTAACTTTAGGTGGTTGTCGTGCAACTGGACCTTAGTGTTCCTATACTATGCAGCGGCTACGTTAATTGGGGATATAGGTCTGTGCAAGGGATTACCATACTCTGTTAGCTAAAGGTTAGTGCTTTCTATCTGAGACTGTATCATTACTTACACGTAGCAGAAGTCATTCTGTTGGTATAATCAAGTATGGTACCTACGAAGTGTGTGCGAAAACTCACTAGGGAGGAATATTTTTTTGTCTTGCGAACAAAAAGTCCACGCCAAGAGACGCAAAGAACGCGCACAGGAAGCGACAGGACAAAACGTTGTTCGCCTCCGATACAGACGTTTCGCACGGAGTTTTAATCAGGTATATTACTTTATGTTAACCGGTATCTAGCGTGTTGTCTATAGGTACAATAGGTACAATTATTGCTAATATTGGATAGAAGCAGGTAACGAATTTGCGGAAGTCCATCATAATGAAGCGACCAGAAATTTAATACTTCACAGTGCACGATTGTGAAGTCAAATCACGATTGCATAAAGTGCATTGTGGAGGCAACATCTCCTGAAGATGCTCCGGTATCGGAGCGAAACGTACGTTGAGGGTAGTTTTTGAGGAATTTCTGTGGTTGGTGAGAACCACTGTACCACATAGATTTTCTTGTTATCGCGGATTATAGCGAATTAAATATCTGGTTCCTTCATTAAATCAATTGCGCTAGCTTGTAGCCGGTAACTGATAGTTACTGATAATAACTGATAGTGATAACCTAATAGTGACTTGAGTGTCTGATGCTGAGATCTATAGAGCGTACTTTGACTTAGCTCGGACTTTACTTAGAGTTAAAACGAGATGGACTTATGTGAGTAACATAAATCTGTCTCGTTTTAACCTTATCTTAAGTCTAAGCAAAGTCAAAGTTCACTCTATAGATCTCACATTGCAGTCTGGCCTTTTTATTTCCTGCGTGCCTAAGAGAGATCTGTTCCAGTTATTATCACTAACATCAGATAATAATAATTAATCGTTAAATTTAGGAGAGGAAATTACGTAGCCATAGTGGAGCCGTATGCGGAAAAATCTGATAGTCCCAGGAAAACCCAATGAGGAACGCAGAGAGAAAGGGTATTTTTTAGAATTTGAGTGTTATTAAGGCCGCTCTATAAATCATTGTCATACAGCTGAGTCACCGCAGTCAGCCAGTTGCACTAAGGGCAAAAACACACAACGAACAGGATAAGACAGGACGGCTCCGCGAAATGTTCGGGTCGTAGGGGAAACATGATTTGTCCTATCGCGGTATTCTGTAGCTTCATCTATTCGTGTGTTTCCGCCCCACACGTGACCCTCATCCCCGTCAATATGACGCGACAGTTCCACTACAATACACCCAGCAATCACAATTCACAAAGAGAATATGACGTATGAACCTGGTTTCATTTGCAAGCCTTTGCCATTGTACTATATTTGGCTCTAAAATTACAAAGTTTATACTATCAGGCATTTCATTCTGATATATAATAAATACCTAAGTATTAGCAATTGATGATGCAGTCTAAAATGGAAGCGGGCTAACCTGGAAGCTTACTATATAACCTCGTATATCTCTTCTTGGTGTCTACGAAGTATCGTATCAGAACACTTATGCAGAGATCTATAGAGCTTGCTTTGACTTGGCTCAGACTTTACTTAGAGCTAAAATGAGATGGACTTATGCGAGTAACATAAATCTGTCTCGTTTTAACCATATCTTAAGTCTAAGCAAAGTCAAAGTCTGCTCTATAGATCTCACATTTAGTCGCTTGGTTGTAAGGTCGCTATAAGCCATGACTAAGCCAATGAAACCTACGGCTGAAATGACTACGGCTGAAACCTTGGCGAAAATCCCACTCGTGCATGAGAGCAGGGACTGGTCATATAGTTTAAACCTAAAAAAATATTACTTACAATTAACGTGTTATTTGTTAATTAAATGTATCCATACTAATATTATAAATGCGAAAGTGTGACTGTTTTTCTGCCTGCTACGCTGTAACGGCCCGTCCATTCAATCGATTTTGATGAAATTTGGAATAGCGGCATCATCTAGTGTTACTAATATTTCAATAAGTTTAAATTAAAAAGATTTTTAATTAAATACAATAAAAAATATACTAAATAGTGCCGAATAATTGGTTGAATGCTTCCAGGGACACTAGGTCTTTGAAAATGAAATCGTTCCGTTCAATGGGATGATTCGAGAAATTCATCTCATATCATTCTGTTTTTTAAGAGAAAAAGGCTACTCAAAGAATTCCTGGAGCGCGAAAGGAAAAAAATATTTGATTTTACTCAAAGAATTTTCATAATAATTTTTACAAACATTTGTAAGGGAAAAGTTTCTTCCTTTTAATTAAATAACATTACATCAAAGAAATGAGTTCATTTTGTTGTTCAAATTGGAAAGAGCCTTCGTTCATTATGACGTTACATATTATAGCCTGTTCAAATACAATTCTATATACTATTATTCACTACAAGGCTCAAAATATTAATACATCACGGTCTTATTCAAGACAACCCTGACCGTTAACAAAAAAAAGTGGAATAAAAGTGGGTTATCCTGTACGCTATAGTGTTATTGTCGAATAATATTTGTTTATATAACGGCAACGGCGGCGAAGTCGTAGCCGATAGCGCGGTGCGGCAGTCACGCGAGCGCCGCTGACTTCTACGGTGGTCGCTACGTCGTCGTTACGTCTACGTGCTGCTACGGCTACGTAATGTGGTGTTTTCTACTTTTGACACTGTTCGTTACGGTCCAAGGACGCGCGGTAAGAATGACTTTCTTTTTCTTTTCTCTCATATTGTAAGAACAACGTCTTAATTGAAAATACTCCATTTATCTTCTCAAGAACGCTGTACACCTATTGTAGCTATTTAAAAGTTTGAGAGGTATTCTAAAAAGTGGTCTAATTCTCCATAAAATAACATTGTTAATTTATGTTATTTTTTGATCTTCTTGTGATTAGATTTTTAGTATGCATAGTATCAAAATATTATATTTTGATAAAAAAATTTACTTTGAGACCATAAAGCATTTTCTTAGCAGTAAAACGAGAAAATAGTGTGAGGCCTTAAAAATCACGTTTGCAAAATAAATTTTGCCTTTCCTAAAGTGCTTAAGCATTAATTCTTCGTACCCGCCCCGAGCGGAGATAACTTTCTGGCGTCTTCAGAAAGATCCACGCTGTAGATGTAATTTATCACTCCGTTGAACTTAACATTTTTATATCTAATTTTCAGCATAAATGGGTGAATAATTGCGCCGAAATTATGACATTTTTTTTCCATAATCTTAAAAATATTAGGACCGAATGATGCTCGTGACTTCGTCCGCGTGGTTTAAGCTTTTTTGATTCCCGCGGGAACTCTTTAATTTTCCGGGATAAAAAGTAGCCTATGTCCTTCCCCGGGATGTATACTACCTCTATACCGAATTTCAGCGAGCTCGGTTGAACAGATGGGCCGCGAAAGCGTAGTAGACAGACAGACAGACACACTTTCGCATTTATAATATTGTGCATGGAAGTATAGATGTGAATTATGTTTGTTGTTTTGTCCTTCAATCACTCCGCAATTGAGCTCATCTATCTGATCAACGCGATTATTGTATGGATATAGCTGTTTTGAATTCCTGGAGATAAATACACTCGCGACCAGATCTTTATATATATTATCCACTTACTCCGGAAAATTAAGCTTAACAGGAAATTTTTAAAATAATAATTGTATACGAAGTCGTATACGAATTGACGCAGCTTGTATAGTAACAACATCTAAGGGGACTCGCAAACAATATTAATTCATTATTAAGTGTATTCTGTAGTTAAACAATTCAAAATTTAGGAGAGCTGATTTGTTAAACTAATAAAGATGGAGAGTAACTTGGATGTTCGCTTGAGTAACAAAACTCGAAAGTAAATAATTTCGAAGAAGATCTCTAGGGTCTAATTTCACTAATTCTCTAAAGGTTCATATAAATGAATAAAATTTTTAATGAACGGTTTGATTGTGTTGTAATCGAAATATAACTCAAATTTTTTATTTTTTTTTGATGAGTTGCAAGTTTATCAAGGTTCTTATGCCTAATTATTTTCTTATTTCCAATCAAAGATTGGAACTAACGATTCATATTTAGCCGAGACATCATATTTATTAACCTTCAAAATCTAATTCTATACATTTTGATTGATTCATTCTAATCATCAAAGTTTATTTAATTAACTAGATAATTAACTGCGACTTCCTTTAGTCTACGTGGAATTAGGTTTTAAAAATAGTCCGTGAGAACTCTTTGGTTTTCCAATTTCGACGGACAGGTAGACAAACAGACACAATTTCTCATCATACTTAATATTATAAAAGCGAACGGGTGTTTGTTTTTTAGTTTATTGGTTTGTTGCCTTCAATCACGCCGCAACAGAGCAACGGATCGACGTGATTTTTTGCATGGGTATAGTTGAGGACGGTGAGCGACATGGACATACTTTATCCCGGAAAATTGAGATTTCCCGTGGGTAGAAAAAAACAGATATTAATACATATTATGTACTTAAGATACCGACTTAATTATTGCCGTCATATGCTAGTGTTGCTTAGGTTTGTTATTATTTTTCTTGACTAGCTTATATTACATATTATGTTATCGTTTAGTTTATCAAAACGACGTTCGTATTTATTTTGGTCTGTACCACTCCTCAGGGGCCCTCAGCTCAGCTGTCCCCTCGGTGGTAAACTTCGACTTCCGCGTATTTAGTGCCATTATCGTGAATCTTACTTTAGGAAAATGGTATTATGACAGGACTTGCGTTGGTTATAAACATTAAGCAGATTTCCTGTTCCGTGGTTATAGACTGTTTGAGCGTGGGGGTTTTCACCGGGGAAAAAGGCAGACTAGAGCCCTAATATACAAACTTTGTCTTTGATGCTTTATCAGCGAAGGCTGCGAATAGCAATAAGTTCGTCACACCCTACTAATTTTAAAATTCAAAACTTACGTTTCTTCAATATTTACGTTCATAAAGTGGTCAGTGCCTTCCAACTTTGAATACCTAAATGATTTTTGGCTTTGATTATAATGTGATATTAATATTATAGTATAAATCATAATATATGTATCACACAAAGATTGATTATGTACCTACTTTAATTGGCAAATCAAACTATGAGGAGATGCTTGATGCTCAAGGGAATAAATTGTTAATTATGTTATTGATGCGTATTGATGTCGCGGGACTCAGTTCTGTGCAAACTTTTTGGTATATCGCATCATAAAAGTACTTCCGAATCCGTAGATGTGAAAAAAACCCACGAAAAGTACATGTTTTCTGTCACTGAAGTAATATTTGAGTAACTTCAAAGTTCTAAGAGCTTGAATAGGTAGCTTCTATAAGTATTTAACGTGGTCGTACCTGGTCCTCATTAGGTACTTTACTTCTATCAAGCGCAAGCCTATCTTGCTGAAAATTAACAAAAATACAACTGACTGCAATGAAAACGTTGCATGCGCCAAATTTCATGCACACAGAAACGCTGAAATACACCAAATAAATGACAAATTCATTCCGAAAAAAAGATTGTAAAGATATTTACAATCGTGCAATTTTGAGTCAACATCTCCTGAAGATGAAAAGTATGTTAGGAATAATTTGATAGATTTGTGTGGTGCGGTGAATATCGCAAGCGAATTAAAGTTCTAGTTCTTTCATTGTCATGGATTTCGCAAAGTGACGCCTATCTAATATTTGATGTGCCAACAGTTTGTGAAAACTAGTGACTCATGGTTATTATTTTTCCAGCTCCGCCCTAATCGACTAATGAGCTGACCCATCATAAAGCATATCAAAGAGCTGACTCTAATATTGATTTATAAGTATAGTTGAGCGATGGTTTGATAAAGAAGTCGATAACTTATGAGTGAAAATCAATTTGGGCTGTAAGGAGTCAGTCACATAGATAAAGTCAAATTAAATTTTTTAATTTTATGTAGTACTAGCGGACGCCCGCGTCCTCGTTCGCGTGACATAAGTTTTTTAATTCGCACAGGCACTCCTTAATGTTCCGGGATAAAAGCCTATGTCACTCTCCTGGTACTCAACTATACCCATGCAAAAATCACGTCGTTCCGCGGCTTGATTGAAGAACAAACTCTCTTTTTGACGTTTTTAGAGAAAAAAATCTTCTAATACTGTGAAATCCGTATTTCATCATTTTAAATCGGAAGCCAAAATACCAAGTTTCATGGCTATAGGCTATAGCTTGAAAATGGACGTACTTTCATACAAACTTTCAACCCCTATTATATTTTGGGGGTGAAACTTTTAAAAATTATGACACGTCTTTTTTGTTTTTTGACCGATAGCCAAAATACAAAGTTTCGTAGATTTAACATGAAAAATATCGTGTAAAATAAAGGATTTTCATACAAACTTTCATCCCCTATTTCAGCCCTTTGGGGGTAGAATTTTCAAAAATGGCGAAACACGTAATACTTTATTTGAAACCCGTAGCTCAAATACCAAGTTTCATGGATATAACTTGAAAATTGACGGCCTTTCATGCAAACTTTCAGCACCTATTTTACCCATTTGGGGGTGGAATTCCAAAAATCCCTTTCTTAGCGGATACCTACTCTTCACAAAGAACACATTCCAAATTTCATGTCTCTAGGACCAGCGGCTTAGGCTGTGCGTTGATATATCAGTCAGTCAGTCAGGACTTTGAATTTTATATATTTAGATAACTTGTATTGCTCATGATAAGTAAGGACTTTACAACTGGTTCGGAAAGGAGATTTTACAGCTAAGAGACGGCAAGAATCTCAACAGATGCTCTTTTTTTGGAAAGCAAAATGTTAATTCAACTATGTTATACAATGCATATACGTAATGTACACAACCAGTTATTATACTGTCTTGAGCGCTCAATATATACTATGTGCACTTAATATTACCGTTCGAAGCATAACCAGTAGTGTGGTTGTGTAAAAAAATTGTAATCATTTACTGTTCATAGATGCTTGCAAATTCAAAAGTGTGTAAGGTAGCCATTCGACAAACGTATAGTCGAGCGAGCTCCGAGGAATCTGGGTTCTGAAGAAACGACGGCTGTACGCCACCCCCGATCGTCGCTCCATATCTAGCTCGCTCCCAGCACTAGTTTCGAGCGCGCAGACTATAAACATTGTAAGCTCACAATTAATGATCACGATTTTCTTACCCAATTAGGCCTCTTATAATTAAGTATTGTTTCTGTATATTTCAAAGTGTTGTTTATTAAAAATAAGACGTGTTGAACGAAAGTTCTCTACGCTCGGATACAGAACCTGAAAATGCATTTACATTAAGCTGCATTATTTCATCGGAAGTTGTTCACGGTGCTTTTACTTCTTTTCTGTTTTAATAATTTCTTCCGATTTTTCTTTCGTTTGCGCTTTCCGTACAAGCTAATCATGAAAACTAATTATTTTTAATCTCTCGATAAAGCAAATACAGGTAATTAGCTCATGCTAATGCATTCAAATTATAGCATTAAATCTCCCTAATGCACCTAATTACAAGTCATAAAAATCAAGTATCGCATAATATAATTAAAAAAAAAAAGTGTGATGAAAGCAAAT
Source organism: Erebia palarica (assembly GCA_964035005.1). NCBI lineage: Eukaryota > Metazoa > Arthropoda > Insecta > Lepidoptera > Nymphalidae > Erebia > Erebia palarica. The sequence continues at coordinate 33,140,473 of OZ035985.1, read as the reverse complement.
GTGAAATACTAGTACATGTGATAAATGACTATGATTAGTATGTAATAATTAGTAGTGTGTAATAAATAAATAAAAAATAACAAAATAATCTATACTAATATTATAAATGCGAAAGTTTAGATGAATGGATGGATGGATGGATGTTTGTTACTCAACGGATCTGGATGGCATTTAGCACAGAGAAAGATTATAGTCTGGAATAAAACGTAGGCTACTTTTTATCCCGGAAAATTAAATAATTCCCGCGGGAACCAAAATACCTCAATCCACGCGGACGAAGTCACGGGCATCAGCTAGTAAATAATAAACCATACTAATATTATAAATGCGAAAGTAGCTCTGTATGTCTGTGTGTTACGCAATCACGCCTAAACTACTGAACCGATTTAAATGAAATTTGGTACAGAGATAGTCTAGAGCCTGAGAAAGGACATGGCTACTTTTTAATGTAAAGAAAGGGTTGTAAGGGGTTCAAATAGGGGAGGAAAGTTTGTATGGAGATTACGTAATTTTTAATGCTAAAAGCTTGAAACTTTTAGGCTTTAGATTAGATATAAATAAATATGACATTCAAAGTTTGTAAAAATTTTACTCTAAAGGTAAAAATAGGGATGAAAGTTTTTGTGTGATGACGTCGGCTAAAAAACTTTGTAAAATAATTAGCCTAAAAAATTAAAAATGCTGCCGAAAGTCACTATTCCACGCGGACAAAGTCGCGGGCACAGCTAGCAAGTATATATACCTAATATGTGTGTGTGTGAGAAATATACCTGCTTGTTCGCTATGGTCGGGTTCGCAATTTGTATTTCATATTTTCCACAATGGTGAATGCAGAATGCAGAGTAAGTTTGTTAAAAAGAACAAAAAAACTTTCGTTCGGAACATTTTAATTTTAAATCGCTTCATACTTTTTTCCAGAAAGGCGTTGAATCTGGAAATGTTGAAAGTTGATTTAAGTAAGTTGAATGATATAAATTTTCGGTCATAATGGCACTCTTTAAATTGTGCTTATTAAATACTTTGCTGAATTTTCCACTGTAGGGTCCCTTCTTACTTAAACTAACAAAATGTAGCGTAATTATACAAATAATATAAAAAAGTATCGGATTGCGGAGGACTTCCAGAGACCATTTGGTTGGTAGTTCATATAGTTTCAATAGAAACAATGTCATAAATTGAAAAAAAAGGTCGAACCTGAATTAGTGAATTCACAGTTTATCGATTTCCAGTCGTTTGTTAAAAGTTTGAGTTTATTTTGTATATGCAGAATTGGCTTGCGTTTGACGAAAATCATTCTCAATGCAATGCAAAGCAATAATGAAGAGTAGGTTGGAGCGCGCTTACCTAGAAACTCTTGCCTTACAAGTACATAAGTTATACGTGACAGGAAATACGTGCGGTGGAAGGACATTCCACACCCAGTTGTTTGTGCCGGAAACAGAGCAAAACCATTTCGTTCGAGCAGATTGGACGTCAAACACCTAAGGATGCCAAATGCTGCTGGTTGTGGTAGAACGGAGAAGAAGGAACAAGGTTGTGAAGATCCTGAGCACACTCAATAAACTGAATTCGATAAAATACGAATAAGCAGGCTAGATTGCTTCGGGTACATTTGACCAAGAAGGCAGCTTTGTCTGTGTATCTTCTTTAATATAAACACGGGTAGCTACTGTCGAAATAAAAAGTAAAAGACTAGGATCACTACGCTGATCTTGTGCAGATTGGCAGACCTTACACGCCTTCGAAACTATCATCTCAATACTCTCAGGAATGCAGGTTTTCTGTCGGTGTTTCCGTTCGTGCCTGGGGATCAGAGCTCTGACCGGCTGAGAGGCCCAATTTGTAAACACTACTTAAGCTATCACCGCTCACCGTGTGTCTTCTATTAATTTACCTAATTAAGTTCAATATTTGCAAGTTAAAGGTCTAAATACCGCTAAAACTTCTACTAAAGTCAGATCTTCAGCGTCGCTCATTAAAACATAGGTTATTGAACTTCTTACGCTTAGAAATGCAATTATAGAGCCGCCTTTATCCTGGGGCTAAGTCTAACGTGTGTATGTAGAGCGAAAAATAAACAGTTATACATTTTAATAAAGTTTCCTCTTTGACGAATGCAGCTTTTTATGTTTGTGGAACTATAATATAGTTTGAACATTGTAATCATCGTTGCTGAGGCTTGTGACCCCTTCTACTATCAATATGTATACCTTTTTTTTGTTAACGGGGGAGGAAATCTTCGTGCGATACCCGATCTCAGGGAGAGAACGGGTTATGTGGGATTTCTACCCATGAAAACCCTCTCGGTGGCCATCCTCTGAGCATAATGAGAAGCTTCGGGAACTCTCGGAGCACTTGCGCCGGTGCCTTCCTTGGGCAATGCCCATTGGGCTCATCCTGGGTTATGTAATCCCCTGATTGCATGCATTAATCGTGTTGGTACGGCAGCTTCTCTCTCACATGAAGGCTGCCGTCTTCCTAGGGTCGCATATACATGGAGAATGACGCCCAATTTCAGCCGCTCGCTCCGAGGTACCTTAGCCTAGGACTATTGGATATTTCAATCAGGGCGTCGGTCAGTGTCTTTCTGTTGTCTCCGAGCAAGATTGGTACGTTCTCGATCCCGTCCAGCTGTCAATTTTTTGAGCATGACAACGTCATAAAAAGAGACCACAGCCCTCCATGACAATATGTATTCCTAATGGTTAGGGTTTTTTCACTTTTATAAGACTTTGGTTACTAATATTGCGAATTCTAAAGAAGCAAAACCGCAGATTCTCTAAATTTTTCTAACTTTTACAATTAATGCATACATAACATAATGTAGTTCATCAGAAAGAGCGTTGGCACGTTCCGAGACAAATGTTCTAGCTTTGTACCGAACTTTGCAGCTTATGCATAAAATTAGGGAAGTCTTGCGAACTCTTCCCTCTGTTACGAGTTTCCTAAGAGAAATACTTTTTCACTTTGTAGTATGCAAGTTGTATTTAGTAATTCTATACAGGTTTTAGTTTTTTTGTAGGTATGTATACCTACTAGTGAATTTGATCCAGACTAATTTTATAAATGCGAAAGTGTCTGACTACAATGTTTTCACAGCCCATCTGTTCAACATATTTTGATGAATCTTAATACTAAGGTTAGGTTGTTGTTTAGTTCGAGTTCTCACAGAATTTTCAAAGCAACACGAACGAAATCGTGGGCATCATCTAGTTTACATTATATAGTACTCGTAAAAACAGGCTGGAAAAAATAACAGGCCACGAAAGTACTATAAATATTAAAGATATGAAACGCTTAAACGAAACATTCCTTTGCAAATATAATTAGTAATAGTTTTTTCTTAATTTATCTATTCTTTATTCAATTCTTTGTATGCTAATTACTACTAGCATTCCTTGAATTTTTTAAATAAGAATTTCTGCATTCATCCGATTTTTAAAAAGCTTTAAAAAGATACCTGAGCGGAGAATCGAGAACTAACTAAAAATGTAAAAAGTAATCAATCCACTATTTTAATTAACCAATCGATAGGATCAATGCTAAGGATAAAACCTTTCAAACAAACGTTGTACCTTAAAATAAAAGAAGAGATGTACTTCGTTGCTAAGCAACGGATGAATAACTAGTGGTGATGATGATGGCCCACATCAACTATGTCTTTTCTCAGGTAAACATCAGCAACACATGGGTGCTGCCAGAGGAGGGCTTCCCGGTGTTCTACCGCTATTTCAGGGACCGCATCTCGTGGTACGAGGCTGACGCTGTCTGCCAGTTCCATCATGCGAATCTGGTCACCGGTGAGTCAATACAAGCTAATTTTATTTAACTGCAGTAAATAGTTTATGGTACATAGAAATATATGGACTAAATTTTGTCCATGGAAAATTGTCCTAGGGTGCGAAAAAAGTCAGGTAGAGAAAAGACTACGGGCACAAAGCCTGGCAACTCAAGCCTAAAAGCTAAAAAATACAATGTAAATTTTTTTATGATATTATTACACTCACAAGGCACCCTTGTTATGTGTAATCGAGTCGACCCAGCGAGACCTCCATTACTGTTGATGTCGACCCGACCCCGATACCGGCCACCACAGATAAATAAATGTACCAACGATAAAATAATATAAATATACGAGCACGACAACCCAAAATTACGTTCATAAACAAAATGCGTTACAGCCCATACGTGATGTACCACGAAACGTATTTTTAGGGTTCCGTACCTCAAAAGGAAAAACGGAACCCTCATAGGATCACTTTGTTGTCAGTCTGTCTGTCTGTCAAGACCCTTCTTCTAAGGAACGCATGGAGGTATCAAGCTGAAATTCATATCAAATATTCAGGTCTACTGTCCCTTGGAACTGTGACAAAATCGAACTTCTAAGCCAACGCAATCAAAAGATACAGCCATTTATGCTGCAAATTTTCGACACCTATCATCAAAACCAACAGGGTACTTTCCGTGAACTCAGAATCTTGAATTTGGTACGAAGCATCGTCTTATAGCACAGATAAAGGAAAAATTGCAAAAAGCATAAATTTTTAGTTACATCATATAATAAAAATATTTTTAATAATTTTAAACTTACTACGGGTTTGTATGGAATCCTCGGTGCGCGAGTCCGACTCACACTTGGCCGGTTTTTTGGTAAATCTCCATTACAGTTAATGGCGCGTGAAATAGAATAAGGTGCATAGAACGCCTGCTCAACAAAAACGCATCTCGTATAAATTTCCTTTGACATGTTCTGAATTCATTCTTTAGTTTATAACACAAGGAGCTCAAAACTCTATTTTCTCTATATTTGTTCTATCCTTGACATTTATTTTGGCCAACGAAATTAGTTTCAAGGACAGTAAAAGAGTTGTGAGAGTCAAACTGGTCTGGTCTTTTCACCCCAAAAGCTTCACACTCGCACATATTATAGTTACGTTTAATCAGACCTAAGCGAAGGCCATTAGCCCAACCGCAAATGAGTTGTGCGGGCCCTCTGTAATTACGATTGGACAACGAGCCTGTTCACAGATTGCTAATTTTGTCGCTATCGTCCTTTGGAGCAGACGGCCAGCTATCAACTTGTTTTAATTGCAGCAAAGGGAGAGTTTACATTATTAGGGGACATGACGTATTCCATAATTAGGACAGAGAATTATGGTCTTATAATAGACAGAGCACAGGCTCCAATAGTCGCAAACTGTAGGGCTTCTGTAACTATATTTTATTTCGGGTAAGACGTATATGGAACTAAGAAATGATAATTACATCTAGTAACCTCTAAGACCAAAAGTTTGTCTTCTGCCAGTCTCTTGTAGAATTTGTAATATATTTGATTGTCTATCATATATTTTCAAACAAAAATAAATATAGGTACTTACATAACTTCTTTCCTTGTTATTTCAAATTCATTGACCGTATATAACAAAAGGTATAAGCCATACCTATACGTAATTGGGTATCTACTTTTCCTTATTATTTTATGTGGTATATTCGAGAAAATAACACGACCGGCATACGGACATAAGGGTTCCTTGTTGACTACTGAACCCTAAAAAGTGTGTCTGTCTGCCGGAGACGGCTATTGCCATATATACGAGTACCTACCGGAAAATCAAAGTGTTCCCAAATACCTTGAATTCACGCGAAATAATTAATGAGCATAGTCTAGTTTCAGATATTTCGATAGGTATTTTACAAAAAAGTAAGAAAACTGGTGTATATAGAAGCATGAGTATAGGTACTGTCTACTTTTACTTCGATTTTAGCTGATTGGCCTATTTTACATTAAGTAGCGCTACGTAGGAGGGTCAAATGCATTATCTGTCAATGTGTATATGTACCCTACTTATGTATTTCCGGATATAGGCCCGAACCCATTTCGTTCTTTAATTAAATCCGTCTTTCCTCAGAGCCTTTCTTTCCAGTCTATGACGTCACATCGTATCGTATGGGGTGAACGTCCCAAAATCTTTGAATATTTTTGTTATTTAGTTGATTTCCATTAAAATAAGTTTATCGATATTGAAACGGCTAGGCTTGTCTATTTTGCTTACTTCCACAGTGTTATCTCGTACGGCGTTTTATTGTGTGGCAGAGCAGTTGATATCCCATCAATTTTTATATTGTAGAAAAGAGCCATCCGTTCTATTTATAAACTCGTATCACGCGAATCATTTTAAGAGATTGATTTTCTTACGGTGCCTTCACAATACATATACAATCATATAGTATTTGTTAGGCAGAACATAATCTTTATAAGCAAATAGGTGATACTTAAAATTGATGTACTAGAAACCGCCATAAGGTAGTAACAACGACAGTCGAGTGTACGCATTTATAACGTGGTTCCCTAAGAGTTTCAGGATTTGCCATTACATAAATTTGAAGACTGTTATACAGCATTTGTTAAGTCGCGCTTATTATACTATCGATGATTTTGTTAATTACAAAGTTGCATGGAAGCAACCGGCCTCGCATTCAGTGACCCACAAGTCAGTCATACTTGTAACGTAACGTAACTTGTCATATTGTTTACTTACTTATTGTAACCTTTTTCTTTAAAAAAAAAAGAGCAACTGCTGAGTTTCTTGCCGGCTCTACTCAGTAGAAGAGGTCCTTCCTACCTTCCGAACCGGTGGTAGAGTCTTAATGTACCTATCATAAGTGACACAAGTTGCCCTACGTGAAATAAATAAATAATTTATCATTTATCAAATTTATCCTTTCTTTGACATGGTCTTTGATATTGACATGGTCTCATCATGTTTCGTCCTACCTATCTACAATCTATGATGTACTTGTAAGTATGGAAAAGTAAAATAAAACATCGCTAGTAAAGTATTTCTGTAGTCAATGTTTAGAAAACGTTTTGATGGCAATTAAAAGCTTACAAATACCAAGATTTAAACAGCAAAGTAGATTGGAGTGGAAATTTAATGCTTATTTACAACTAGATGCCCGCGGCTTCATCCGCGTGGATTAAGGTTTTTTGATTCCCGCGGGAACTCTTTAATTTTCCGGGTTAAAAAGTAGCCTATGTCCTTCCCCCGGATATAATTACAAACTATCCCTAAACCAAATTTCATCAAAATCTGTTGAAGAGATATTTTTTTAGATTCCCGCGGGAAGCCTGAATTTTTCGGGACAAAAAGTAGCCTATGTCCTTCCCCAGGATACAACTTATCGCTGTGCCAAATTTCATTAAAATCGGTTGAATGGTTGGGCCGTGAAAGAGTAGCAGACAGACTGATAGACACTTTCGCATTTATAATAATAAGTTTGGATACTTTAGATATTTTATTGAAAACCTTCCCAGCTGCTTTTTGGTATTGTTGAAACGAATAGCCAAGCCCAGTACCAAATTTTTCTTGTAGTGACAAATAAATAAGTAACAACTAAGCTCATTGTAAGAAATAGTATCCCAATGACAGTGCTTTTCGGCAAAAGACAGCTCTGCCAAGATAATGGATTTCGAGCGAACACCTAATCACTATTCTAGACCGGGTTGATAGATACATCGAACCTTCAAGTATCTGTACTATTACTAGGTAAGTATATACATACATAAATACATAAATGGCTCGTCGGGCTAGGAGATTGATTGGCGAAGATTCACCTCATCTGGCGAAACTTCAAACTCTGGATCACCGCCGTAAGGTAGCTGGTCTATCGGTATTCTATAGGATATATTTCGGTGAGTGTGCTCAGGAGCTTTTCGATCTTGTACCTCCTTCACCTTTCTACCACCGTACCACAAGAGTGCGAGTTTCCACCCCTATAACGTCAACGTTCCATCAAAAATGAAGCGCTTTGCGTCTTCATTCCTTATTCACATGGCTAGGGTCTGGAACACTACCAAAAAACTGTTTCCCACCAATTACAATCAAAAATAAAAAATAAAAATACCTGTTACAATTTTACAAAACAGTGTATTTTTTCTAAGAGTGTTCATCTACCCATTGATTGTGAGAAACCTTATCTATGTGACAAAAATATAGCTTATTTCTGGTCACATAGATAAGAGTGAGAGTAGGGCAAGTCCTAGCTTGCTTGCTTGAAAAAAAAATTCGATGCATTTAGAATTAGCAATAAACGGAGATAAGTGCCTTTGTGCAACGCTAGGCCTTATCAAAATAGACCTAATAAGTAAAATAATATAAAATATACTGGTGAACATTACAACAGAAAGATTGAGTATAATATGAGAAAATTGTCGCTCTAGAAACATAATAACTCTCTGCTCATTCCTATTACCATTGGGTGATTGATGAAGACATGGTACGGAACCGCTATTGGTGAAATCCGATACGAAATTGATCAATTTATATTGTATCTGCAAGAGAGAACAGCCCCAAAATAAATGTAATTTACATGCAAAATATTAATATTGTGTTTACTTCGTTAAGCCTTAATTTCGCTGGTCTCTGAAAGGTTTCTGGAAAATAAACACACAAGTTAGCAGTTTCCTTCGTAAATTGATATTGTAAGAAAAAAGGTACGAAAATATAAAAGGTGGGATTTAATAACCATAGCTTAAATATGGCTCAGGAGCTTTACGATTTTGTACCTCCTTTACCTTACTGCCTCCGAGTAGGTACCTCAAGACTCCATGCGAGTTTCCACCCCTACGTCGTCGACGTTCCATCCGCAGGTACGAAGTGCTTTGCGTCTTCATTCCTCATTCGCATGGCTAGGGTCTGGAACATTACTAAAAACTGTGTTTCCCACCAATTACAATCCGAGTATCTTTAAATCAAGAGTGAATAGGCATCTTCTAGGCAAGCGCGTCCCATCTTAGGCCGCATCATCAATTCCCATCAGGTGTGATTGTGGTCAAGCGTAAGCCTATAATGATTAAAAAAATGGCAGTCATAGGGAGTGCCGATAGAAGTGAAAACGAATATATAAATAACAACACAGCACTCTTAAAACAATTAAAATATAAACCTTAAAAGTTTAATTACGAATGTACTTTATTATTTATACTTAAGACCTTTTACTTAATTTGTCTAAGAAGAATGGTGTGGCGAGGTGTCATTCACGGTTACACATCACTTTTAAATATAAACCTTAAAACAAAGGCATTAAAGTTTAATTACGAATGTACTACTTAAGACCTTTTGTCTTAAGAAAAACGGTGTCGGTCTCGCGTTTCCACATTTTTACCCCCTACCAAAAAGTGCTCAACGCGCCTAAAGAAGTTTTTACTTCAAAAATTATATATGAATTAACAAATACTCAAATAATATTCAGTAATATTTGTGTTACTCTATTTGTATTTGTCTACTCATTTGTACGAAAAAGGATACTTTTTAAGGAAGTTATTATTATACGGCGAATAGATAAACACACAATTTTTCAAGAGAGATTTCATTCATGTTCATCGTACAACAAACATAAATTTTATTAAGAATTTGGTCTAAAAAAAGAGTCTATAAAAATTCTAACAACCTCCTACTAATATAATAAATGTTAAAGTTTGGATGGATGGATGTATATGTTATGGACCAAGTGATAAAATGGGCAGTATAAATAATGCCCGGTCATTATGAAAAATGCCCAATATGAGAGTGCAATTTGATAATAATTATTCAAATAATCAAATTGACCGGGCATTATACATATTGCCCATCACTTTTTAGGCAGAGTAATACAAACATATTTAATTACTATTTTTTTATTGTTATTGTCATATAACTAAATATTAAACAACTTAAATAATCAGACTCATTATTTGGATTAATTACCAAGGACTTCTACCTTAAAAATCCACTAGTTTTGCATTTAAAACTTAAGGAAAGACATATTAAAAATATAACATAAAATATTATTAAATTTAAAACAAAAAAAAAATCACAGCATATCTTTGTTTTAAAGAAATGACTTATTATTATAAAACATAAAATAAACTAAAGCCTAAGCAATCAGACTCATTATTTGGCATAATTAGCATCTTCTCTTAATAAAAGTCAAATGAAAATATAAGTAAAATAGAACAAAATTGGAAACAATAATTATACAATATGTAGCAAGTAACAGTTTTATTTATTAGAACAACTGCCACTGTGATGGCATTTTGAGGTACACAACTTTTTGGCTTTGCGACAACTACATTTATCAGACTTGCAACCACCTTTACAACTACATCTACTATAACCTTGCCCTCCGCATTTAGAGGACATTCTACAACACTCTCTCAGCGAAATCTCTGTCTCTGGAACATCTTCAGGCGAAATAAACCTTTCCTTGCAGACAGTAAATTGGTTTCTTGAATATAGTTGATTTAAAACACCTTGTTTTGTTCCCAGTTTATAGAGGTTATTGACTGTTAATTCAATAACTGTAGCAAGCATATTTCTTCCATCGCTACGAGCGCGATCAACATCGGGAACTCGGACTCTTACAGTGTCACCAATTGCAGCCATGGGATATTTAGCGCTTGATACATCCAACATTTTATTTGCTTGTTTCTGCAAATTCGTTAAAGCTAGTTTCCTAACTGCCATAACATTTTCTTTTTTGCGCTCTAGGTTTTCGTTTTCATTTGTGGGTATTGGGTTTGAATCTGTAACTGAAGTTTTTTCAGACTCCTCAATTACGGTAGACTCGTCCACTTGGTTAGTTTCGATGGGCTCGAGTTGATCAGTTTCGGCGGACTCTACTTGATCATTTTCGGCGGCGATGCTCTCAGTAGATAATAGTTTCTCCAAATCTTCTTCTGAATTAATATCAAGCAGAGCCTCGTGTGGTATAGACGAACTTTTAAGCCCTACTTTCAACTTCGTTCCAAACATGGCTTCATACGGAGTACAGTTAATACCTGTGTGATGGGCTCTATTTTTCATTAATTGTACAAAACGTAATCCTTCCGACCATTTCTTAGTGTTGTTATCCTCCAACCACGTACTCAGCATATTCTCTATGTCCTGGTTTGCTCTCTCTACTGACCCTTGGCTTTGGGAGTGTCTTGGTTTACCATGTACAATTTTTAATTCAGGCCACATGTCACAAGCTTCCTGAACAATTTTATTAGCAAACTCTCTGCCATTATCGCTTTGAAGAATGCTTGGTGCACCGAATATTGTAAAAATATCAAGTAGTACATATGCAACTTCTTCAGCAGTTTTGGTCTTGAGCGGACGGAGTTGCACAAATTTTGTGAGATGATCTTGGTATACAAGTATAAATTTATACTGATTATCTCCTTGTGACTGCATGTCAATAAGGTCGACTTGACATCTTGCATTCATTTCGCCGCTAAGAATAGGTTTAACAACTAATCCTTTTTTTGGAACGCTGCGTTTCTTTTCACAGCTCTCACAAAGGTTTAAATAAATGATAATCATTTCCCTCGTAATATTTTTATACCGAAAATTTATCTCCTTCTCCATCCGGTTTCTACCACCATGCCCTACACTCAGATGGGTATCATGCAAAATCTGAAATATCTCGTTGTTTTTCACGTAGTACCTAATCATATTGTCTTTGACTGGGTCTTTGACTGGAACAATCAATTTCTCTGTTTCTCCAACAGCCATGACGTCAAATCTTCGCAAACGCTGATAATCTTCGGGTTTTTTATGCGACTTCTTTGATTTTGCAGATTTAACTTTTTCAATCATCTCAGTATAGCTTTCGTTGGTGAAAAACTGAGTATTTTGTCCTTTAAGTGACATTAATTCACTCAATCTTTCGTCAAATTGACGATTCATTTCGTTTAATTTCGAAATATCCATGATTAATTATTAAAATAAACACTAACAGCTATTTCACTATAGTTCGCTAACACGCTCGCGTTATAACCGTAAAGTAAAACCCATTCGCGTCCGCCCGTATTCGCTTACAATGCAAAACTAAACATAACAACAGCGCTTGAAGTCCGCCGCACGAGCCTAACGCTGAATGGCGGTCTCTGATTGGTCAAAGCGTGTCACGTCATGCGTACTTCCTTCCCCGCCCTCGCACCGCATTAAATATAGCTTTATTATCAAATTGCCCGATTGTCATGTATCAATATAATAATGACCGTGCAATGTGATAAATAATGAAGTTAAGATAGTAATTAATCACTTAGCCCGATAAAGCATAGACATTATTCATAATGCTCGTGCATTATAAATAATGCCCGAATTAATCACCTGGTCCATAACATATATATGGATGGATGGATGTTTGTTACTCAATCACGCCAGAGCAGCTGAACCGATTTGGATGAAATTTTATATTTATAATTTTTTAATATTGTCTGGTCTAGTGGGAAGATTCGGCCGTGGTACTATTGGCATTTAATTATTAATCTATTGGCAAAGACGTGCCCCCTAGCGATTGAGTTTCGGTACGACGTCAAGTAGAACCACCGATTAGGGGGTATGGGTTTAATATAACTGCTATACCCTTGACAGGTTAACCAGCTACCATCTAAGACTGCAGCACAAGTAATTATACCACCAGGTGAGATCGTAGTCAAGGGCTAATTTGTAGAGGATAAAAACTAATTTTTGCCACGAGTTCTTTCTTAAGGAATGATGAAGATTACGACTAGGTAGAAAGTAAAATAGTAGGTAAAGATCGGATAGGTATTACAGGATCTAAGCAGTAAAAAGGCAGCCGACCCTAAACCGTTTATCAAGAAAATTTATCGTCCACGAAAAGATTTTACTTTATCTCTACGAAAAATATCGACGTTTCTTAACTCGTAGACGTGTAAAATGGAACTCCTTGATTTTCCGGGATATAAAGTATCGTATGACTCTTCTCCGGAATTAAACCTTTATATACAATGTTATTTGTATGTTATTGTCGTCATGTATGTACCAAAATCGGTTGCATAGATGCGTCATGAACGCGTAGCAGACACACAGGCAAATACACTATCGCTGTTATAATATTAGCATGGATGGTACTTATATTTTTTCTGACAGAATTAGAGTTTCAATATTCCCTCAAATATGGTGGCCAAACTGAAAAGCTTAAATTAGTGTATAGCGTTATATTAGTGTATAGTCCGTCAAAGGAACAAATTTTTATGCCTGTTTATTTTTTAATAGTATATACTAGCGACATTGTCACCGGATCAGGGGGGTTAGCACAAAACAGTATTACTTCAAAATGACAGTTTTATGCCACGTTCCTTGCCATTCCTGAAATAAGGATTATAATTATACTACACGAACGTAAACGATATTAAAACAATTCGGCTTTAAGCGATGATAGTATGCCCCCAGATAAATTTGATGAACTGTACTAACGTGTTCCGCCGTAGGAAAATTAAAAAGTGTTACATCCAATGATGTTCTATTCTTAAATAAAAACGAGGGTTCTATCGTAAATACTTGGTAACGATTTTCGTTCATTCATTTTAGTACATTATAATATGTAATTGTGACGGCTCTGCGACCTTTATTACCCTTGATAGACCGTACCCGATAGGGTCCATTACAAATAAATGTGCTCGTAGATAAGATAAGGTGAGTACCTAAACTTTATCTCTCTACATTAGATTTAGAGGTACATAAAGAAACTCTTACTTTTTTTGGCTTTTTGGAGCATTTAAATGCTTGAAGGGCCCAATCAATTACCAAAATTCTTACCGATTCTGAATTTGACCTACACTTCTTACTTTCTTCATTCTAATGCTTAAATAGGCACCTATTTTTAGACTACATATAAATATCAGGTCTTTTTAAGAGTGTTCTCTGCCGTTTGGTGAATCTGCCTATAACCTTAGCTGTTATAGACTGTACATCGGAAATATTGCCAAACTATGACAGAAATCTGTAGGCAAGTGCGAGTACAACTGCATAAAGTTTCACCTCAATTGAATGATCGATGCGCAAACGTTAACTATATAATGTTACAAGAACAGTAAAAAAAAATATTATAATAAAGAAGATAATGTGACATGTTTTAAATACCTATCTATATTAGCAAAAGTCTCACGAAGTTTTCAGGTGATCGGAGGGCTTCAAGTTATTTCGGACAGCATTTACATTAAGTTTGCCTATTCAATCCAATCAACTCGCACGAAGCGTTTTTATTCAACGTTTATACGAACCGCTAAAATAATAAATGCCCTTGGCAAGTTGGCATCCGTGTCTCTACAAGAACCTTAGAACCAGGTTTTCTGACACGTATCTAACTTGAGTATTTTCTAGGCAAAAATAAAAATTCTTCTTCTAGGCAATATCATTAATATTATAAATGCGAGATGTGTCAAAACAATGCTTAAATACCTTTGTTTCATCCAAGTTAAATGCATATCAAATATAGGGGAACCTTGAATTGTACCTGTTTGCTGTGTGAAAAGTGTATCTGTTACGGTTTAACGGCCCATCTTTTTAACTGAGTTTGATGAAATGGAATTTGGAATGACTTAGAATAGACATAGCTTGCATCCCGGGGAAGGACATAGGCTACTGTATCCCAGAAATGATAGACCGCGGGAATTAAACAACTTAATTCACGCGGACGAAGTCGCAGGCATCATCTAGTACCTACCTAGTATAAGCATGATTGCATTAAGCGCCCTATCATAACCTGCTATAAAAAATCAGCAGGCTAACATTCCGAGCACATGCAGTGGTAGGTTTAGTACATAAAAAGTATTTATGATAAGTTTTTGTTTATGTGTGTTTGTTCGTATATGGAATATTAAATCTCAAACGAACAATAAGTTCCGTGAAATTAATTTATGTACTCTGTCCAAGTATTACTTGGAAACAAAATAACGTTGGGAGCGTCGTTCTTGATGCCTTGTCCCGAACTTCTTCAACGATCTTATCAAACAAACCCTTTGTGCCATGAAAGCCTCCATCACAAAAATTAAAACTTTGATTAGACTGAAATGCCATCATCAATTTATTCCACGATTTGCAACTTGGCTTTATAAGTTACTAACGAAGCAACATGACATTGGCGATGTAAATTGTGCTGTGCTGGCACAAACAAAAGTCACTCATCAAAGAACAACAACAGCAGATACTAGATTACACCCGTGACCCGTTAGGTTTCTAAAATCCCGTGGAACTCTCTGATTTACACCTATGTTACTATCAAGTTCCTCAACTATACCCATGCAATGCAAAATGACGTCAATCCGTTGCTCTGTTGCGATGTATTGGAGGGCAAGCCTACTAAAATACATTCACATTGATAATATTAGTAGGGACGTCAGGATAACTTAAATGTTTTTTTTATTCACATAAACTATTACAATTAGTGCTTTTGAATCTTCGAGTGAATCTACCACTAGGCTAGAATATGGCGCCCGCGACTTCATCCGCTTGGGTTTTTTTATTGTTTTTGATTGTCGTTAGTATGTAAAGCAAACAGGTAATTACATTAGAGCCAATATTATAGTCATAGCGTCGTCGTCGTCATCACCCGATAGACATCCGCTTTTATCCCAGCGACTCAGTTGATCCCTCACCGCTGCGGTTTCCGCTGCAAAGTCGCCATTCTAGCACGTTGGGACCCCAATGTCTATCGGTTCTTTGAACTACGTGCAGCACACGTCAACAATCATCCATTCATGCCACTTCAGTTTTGTAACTCGTTTAGCTATGCAGGGTATAGTTATAATAATAGTCAAATCCTTTATGCCATTATCTATGGAATGCTGAACAGAATAAAGAACTGAACTCAATATTTTTATCTGGAACTGCAGATACTAGATTAAAATTGAAATGGAGTAATTTAAATACCCCGTATCTGCATTGCGGTACAGAGCACTTACTAAACGTTTTCATATTAAAATTAAAAGCTTTTTATGCAAGTAAAGTGAATGGACGCATCATACGGAATAGGATTTAAAAACAAAATGGAGATGTGAGAACAGAAAAAGTTCAAGCCTCTTAATATTATATCTGGACTATCTAAGTAGTTATTTTTACTAATTTCTGAATGGAAATCAAATAATTGAATACTAATAAATTTTGTAACTATCATCGATTATTACTCCTCGATAGACGACGAGCTAGCTTAGTAATAAATTAAAGAGTAATTTTCAAGTAAGAGGAATCGTATGTCACGCGAAACTGAATTTCTGAGCTCGTTCGTGAAAGGGTATGGTAATCAAAACGTAATCAAGAAAAAACGGTCTCATTTAATAAAAAAAGTGATCCAATATGTACTTTTATTAATTTTGTACCCGTAGGACCTTTATTAGATTCCAAAGCTTTATCTTAGATACGGGATGTTTTTCTAAAAAAGCTTCATGTCCCTTTATAAAGGTTTATGAAGATTTGCGTATTTACATTCTTGAGGACCTTTTTCTATTTTGAACGACTTTATTTTCAGAATAATCTGGTTTTACAAGTATTTATTTGAATATAAAATATGATCCAATTGACTACAATATACATTGTCATGCCTTGCCTAAGTATTTACTCGTAGTTTCCATCTTTACTCCCGTACTTCCCTTACTCTGCCAACGGGTTAAACATTATAAAATTATCGTTAATCACTGTACGAGCTAACTTCACAATTTGATATCTTTTTTAATATAATCGCAACCGGAAAGATCCATTTCACCAAGTAAGTCGTAAAACTACAAGTTCTTAAGTCGAGTTTACCACTTAGTAAAAGTTCTGAGTAAAGTTCAGCGCGTATTGTAAGTTCTCCGCACATCTCACGTATCGACACGGAAACACGATCTTCACCTTGTGGATAACTTTAAAGTAGGTATAGTAGTAACCAGCTTTCACCTGATGTGATATTTTAAACCTAAATTATGAGCCAATTTATGAGGATAAATAAATTTATTGATGCCGGTAACACATCTTCCTCTGGTACTGCAAATGTACGGCGGTAATCACTTCACTTCACGTCGCACAGCCTGCTCACATGCTTGCTGTTCATGTAAAAGTGCTAAATGGCTTTTATTTAAATATTCGTCGATATTATAATAAGACTATCTTGGAAATGTTACTTTTTTATTTAAGTATGTTCAACCGCGATTACTTATATGTAGAAACAACCACTTGGGTAAACAAGTTAGTTAAACTAGACGTAAGCCTCTTTAAAGTTGAGTCAACGAGCTTTACTTTTAAATTGATATTAATCAAATTAGGATTATTATCAATCCCAGAAAAACCTTATAATGTGAAATTATATGGCCAACTCTGACTATCAAAAATATTGGCCAATTAAAATACTGAGATAAAAATTATGACCAAGTTATAGATAGGCATTTCTTTTTTCTGGTTTAATCTTTTCTTGGTCGAAGTGTATTTTAATTGAGAAATGCTATTTCATAAGCGACAATAGGGACGACCGGTGCATACCTAGCAAGCGCAAAATATAAAAGTTGCGGGAACTCTATGTGTGGTTTTTCCATGGTATAATATATGTTGCTTTTAGTACTAAACTGTTTTGTAAGTTTAATATAATTTAATTACGTGAATAGATTATGTTTGAACAACATCATTAATAAATAATTACGAGCCGAGTAAATATAGTTTTAAATAGATTCGACCACCCTCATATTTTAATACGTAAATATATTGCCATATATATTACAAAATGGATATCTGTTCAGGACATATCCATAATATGCCTCGGTGGTAAGCATGTTCGACTGTGGCTGACGAGGTCCCGGGTTCGGATGCCGGGTCGGGCCATAATTTAGTACTTACCTATTGGGGTTTGCTGACAAGAAATTCTCAGTACTAGCCCGATGTTAAGAAGTTGGCGGTGATTCACCCCCGTGCCTCGGAGAGCACGTAAAGCCGTCGGTCCTGCGTCTGATCTCTCTCCGGTCGTGTCGGATTTTCCGTCCCATCGGGCTATGAGAGTAAAGGAACACCTGTGTTTGCGCACACACTTGTGCACTATAATATCTCCCGCGCAGATGGCTAATCTCTCTGGAGATTGGCCGCCGTGGCCGAAATTCGGTCGGGAGGACATTATTATATCTATAATATATATCCTGAACAGATATCCGTATTGTACTGGTAGATGGTTTATTAATTACTAAATACCACTAATCACCGAAAGCTTTCAATGAAATGAAAAGGGACGACATCGGTAGATTACTATCAGATAGTACTGGTAGGCTTGGCAGGCCCTAATTAATGTGCTATTGGTATTATATGTGTCAATGTACACAATATATATTGTTTACTATAGCTAGCTAGCTAGCTAGATTTATTAATATAGTTATTCAATTATGATTTTGAAGTGAAACTTCTTTAGAATTGTTGTGTTTTTAAAATTCAGCGAAACGAAAAAGAGACAAATACATACAGGATTTAGCCTGCGAGAGAACGAGATAGCATACAAGTTATATTTATCTCACTTTCTCGTAGGCTACTTTTCTAAAGTTTCACTTCTATCGTGTGTGAATTGCACACACACACTTTTTTTGTTTCAATCACACATCTACCTACATCAAAAGAAGCGGAGTTGTATAATATGTAAAAGTAAAGGTGCAAGTAAATCCGCTTGTAGTGTATATAGCCTTTCGGCTTTGGACAATAGCACGTACACATTACACACCCATGTTAAACGTCTCAGGTATGACCTGAGGGCTAGCACGATAGAACACAGACAGTTAACGTTCGTTGTAAAGCTGTCTAGGCTGGGTTAACGTTTACCTACCTACTACACATAAAAACTCTTGTAATGCCTGAAGCTTAATACTAAACTTTTCATCCCACTAAAAGAAGCAGCAGGTATTTTACAGCCTTCTGTGTGCAGTGTTGCTGAAATGTTTCGGACGTAAAGTGAATACTTTTGTAGGAGGTGTGAGTGGTACAACGGTCGTCCTCAATGCGAAACCCCTATTATGCCTAAGGTAAATATTTTGTTGCTTTTAAAGTTTGAAGACGACAACTTAAGCATGATGTAACGTTACTCTATGTTCTACTAGCTGATGCTCGCGACTTCGTCCGCGTTGATCGAGGTTTTTGATTCCCGCGGGAACTATTTAATTTTCCGGGACATAAATTAGCCTACGTGGTATTCCAAACCACAATCCAACCACCACACCATCTTTCCCTGTGCCTAATTTCATCCAGATCCGTTCATCCGTTCTAGAGTTATAAGTGTTCGAACAAACCCGACTTTGTTTTATGTATTAAGATTTTCTGGTGTTTTTTTTTATTTATTACGTGATAGGCTTGGCCTTGACGACCATCATGCTTAGTGCAAAGCAATAATGAGGTCTAGGTTGGAAGGCGCTTACCTAGAAGATGCCTATTCACTCTTGTCTTGAAGGTACTTAAGTTATAAGTGGCAGGAAACACATGCGCTGGGAGGGTGTTCCACACCCTAGCGGTCCGTATCAGAAACGTCGAGCAAAAACGCTTCGTGCGAGCAAATTAGACGTCAACCACGTAAGGGTGCCAACGCTCACGGTTTCTCGCTGTTCTGTGGTAGAACGGAGAAGGAGGAACAAGGTTGTGAAGTTTCAGAGCACACTCCCCATGGTATATCCGATAAAAAACCGATAAGCAGGCGACATTGCGTCAGTGTTGTAGACTCAGCAATTTCACCTGCGTAAGTGATTGATCGCCAATTATTCTTCGGGCACGGCGATCTATCGAGTCTAATGTGTCGAGTTGGTACTTGGCGGATCCATCCCAAAGATGGCAGCAATACTCCATGCCAGAACGAACTTGTGCCAGAAGGGTAAGACGCTGTTCTGGCGTGAAGTACCGCTTCACTTTGTTCAGGATACCAAGTTTTTTGGCAGCTGTTTGGCCTTTGACTCGATACATTTCCCGAAATTGAGGTTGGGAGAGATGTCAATTTCCAAGAGCTCAATGTGATCACTAAATCGGTACGGATATACCACGGAAAGATGGAGCCAAGGTGAAGGGGCTCCTCTTTGCGGTAAATAAATACGCTTGTGTTTTCTAAGTAAAACTCAAGTTAAAATAATAGTTGTGTTCTTAGTTTACACATTCTACATTATAAGTTCTACATTTAGCATTAAAATAAAATGTTATCAGGAGATAGGGAACATAATAACGGTGATATGGCGGTGATGCCAACTGCTTGCTGGGCGTGTTGAGCGCTGTTGACCTAACGTGCGGAGGTCTCGGGTTCGATCCTCGGCAGGGTCAATTTGTGAATTTATAATTTCTGAATTTTCCCTAGTCTGGCCAGGTGGGAGGCTTCGGCCGTGGCTTGTTACCACTCTACCGGCAAAGACGTGCTGCCAAGCGATCTAGCGTTCCGGTACGATGCCGTGTAGAAACCGAAAAGGGGTATGGGTTTAATTTTAGCCCGCTACCATCTTAGACTGCATCATCACTTACCATCAGATGAGATCGCAATCAAGAGCTAGCTTGTAGTGGATAAAAAAAAGGTTTGTCTATTTCAATGGTAAATTAAGCTTATTTTTTCTTGAGCATCAAGGACTTCCAGCAAAGTAATGTCTGCTTTAATCCAAATGTTAGTCTGTGTTCACGGCACCTCTAATCCGATTATGACGGGTAGTTACATAGAGACCTTGCATACTGATGAAGGATGTTAACTTACCTACTTTTCATTTCGGAAGAACATTGGGCTTATGGGAATTAAAAATTAAATCCAGCCAGACGATAATATATTGAGAGCAATAGCTGTAGTAAGGTGTAAATTAAAGCTCTTTGTAGCTACGCTTTGCGCTACAAAGACTAGACGAAAGACTGAAACAAAGCTTAACGAACAAAGCAGTGTCACATACTTCCTGCGTTCCTCAGGGAGGAGGTATTTAAACTTGTCTTGTGAATAACTCCTGAGGAAAGAACAATACTAGGTACTAATTGCAGGACTAAAACGCTCGTTAAGCGACAGTCTATGTAACTTGAGTACTGTCACGTTACAGACAAAATGAACAAATCACAGACGAGATAGAATTCTTAGATAGAAAGAAAAAAATATTTTGACGATGATTGTACATCACCAACATCTCGCATTTGTTTTGTAGAGCGAGCGCCCAAATCTTACATCCAAATTTAATGGGCGATATTTTCCATCCGAATAAAATATTATTGTTTTAATGCCTCAATTGCAATCAAAAAGTATGAGTTCAATATTTCAATGGGAATCTTTGCCCAGAATTTTACATTAGGTACTCGCTATTTCATGAGAAGCAAAACAGAAGATTCTTTTTGGTGACAAGTTGTGGAACTACCGATAATGTAGTCTCTCGGTATCTGGGTAGGAGAAGGTTAGTTTAGTATTGAAACCCATTCCTTTATGGTTTTTTACGCAGCATTATTAAGCTGCAAAATTTTACATTAACCCGTTGTCCTAGGTGAGCGTTGAAAGCGACGCGACGCAACACGACGCTATACGATTCCATAGAAAATGACAAACTTATCTATGCGACACCACCACCAGGTCACGCGGAGGGTCAGTTACCGTTTATTCCTATCGCGTCGCATCGTATCGCATCACATTACCGTATTTTCGTTCACCTAAAACAACGGGTTACATTGCCAATTTATCCATGAAAATTCGCCTCAATAAGTTGATAATTTGGATTTTCCTCTAATAAAATAGTGAAATATTCAACCTTTAAGTATAGATTGTATTTTCAGTCAAGTGGGACTTCAACCACTGCAAGAAACGCTACGTCCGAGATTTTTTGGCTTGTTATCTGAAGTATTGTTAAAATATTCTAGATACTTAGAGCTTTTGTAGCTTTTGTTAACCAAGTAAGATATGAATCTTCGACTTCGAAGACAAATATCTTCTTCTCGGTGAAAATAAATATATACTAAATATTTTACTTTACAACTAGGTGCGGTTAAACCTACATATATATGTATCTTTATCATCTGCTGAAAATGTACTGAAATAATAAAATGTATGACGTAATCAGTTATGAAAAACACTGATATTTTTTAAAGCAATTTTAGAAGGTATAAGCTGTGTTAGGTTAGCGATTGTTAAAATAAGTCTGTCATTAATGTAAAAGTTAAATGTATACTTACATTAGTATTATTGCGAGTGTGTTTATTTGTTGGTTTGTCCTTCAATCACGCCGCAACTGAGCAACGAAGCGTCGGTAGACAAATATAGATAACTTGTAGATATAATTTTACTCGTCGTGCGCATGCTAGCCCTACTGGAGAGTGGCATAGGCTTATCCCGGAAAATAAACGAGTTCTCGCGGGAAAAAATAACTCAAAACACGCGGACGAAGTCGCGGGCATAAGCTAATCATAAATAAGTATTTTAAAATGCAAGTAGGTACGTAAGTATTATAATAAATTCCATCATATTTATAGTTGTACTATTGTTATTTCATTCTATTTTTGTTTAGTTTTACAAAATATTATTTTCTTTTCAACCGACTTCCATGAAAGGAGGTTCTGAATTATATATATATAATACAAATTTATTAATGTGAGGCGAATTTAGGTTTTGTTTTGCGGCTCTCGTACGATGAAACTACATAAAAAAGGTTACTACATAAACTGTAGGAAATTTTCTCTAGTTTAATTTAATACATAACTACTTTCATCGTAAAATTAGTCCGAAAGGAATTATTATCAAAAAACGGTTTTTGGGCGCCATTTTTCCAATATGGCGGCGCGAGCGGCAAAGATACGAGGTGGCAAAGTGAAAATTCGGAAAGAGCACGTCGAAGTCTATAAAATACACCTATTTACGAAACTTTCCAGGTAAAACTACCAAATTACCGTATTAGTACTGTGAGAATTTTAATGGAACCTTTTTTACTAAATAAAAAGAGCGCAAAAAAAATAAACATCATGTAGAATTTTGGGTGAAATCATACCTGGTAAAAATAATTAGCTTGCATTATAAAATTCTATGGAAAGAAATGAATTAATTTTAATAAAGTATCATAAAATAAAATTTCCATGAACAATAACCTAAAATCGCAATAATTGGATAATTTCTGTGATATTCTGAGATTATATCGGGAATAATAGCATTGTTGGCCGTAACGAGAACATTTAAGAAAGCAATTTGCTATTGTTCACAAAAATGGGGCGTCTGCTGGAGCTAGAGTCAAGAAAAGCACTTTTATACCTACCAAGTTAAATTATCAGTGCAAGATAAAACAAAGAAATTATATTTATCACGAAATTCTTAGTCGCGAGCATTGTATTGTTTTAAAAAGTAACGAAGATTCATGTAGATACCAATTTATTACGTTAGTAACCTCAATCAATATCTATTTATTCAATTAATTAGATACATTTTACACTTATTGGCGCCCAATTACTCAGAAAATATAATGGTGATAATCAGTTACGGTATCTTAAAACTAAATCTACGAGGCTTCCAAACGCGCCCTGGTCTGAGAAGAGCCCACCACAAACTTGGCCGGGCTTTTTTTAAATTAATACAAAACTGGCAGGTCTAAACTCTACAAGTAATGCTATACTTTTTTGCTGGGAATATTTAACAATATGAACAAA
This sequence comes from Erebia palarica, assembly GCA_964035005.1. Classification (NCBI taxonomy): domain Eukaryota; kingdom Metazoa; phylum Arthropoda; class Insecta; order Lepidoptera; family Nymphalidae; genus Erebia; species Erebia palarica. Next base: position 33,117,089 of record OZ035985.1, on the reverse strand, counting down.
TGCAGCACCACTGTCAAATTATACTGGTCAATGAGAGTACCATTAGTACCAGAGTAATGGTCATTGTTAGCACCTGAGTTGAATGCAGAGCCGTACCTGTTGTGCTAGTGCTGTGACCTTATTACTGCCAGTTATATCGATGAATTACAAAAACATGCAGTGGTTGTATTATTTTAAAAACATTTAAAATATTGATTGAAAAACAATAATAAAGTTCAAAAATTTCTTCATTTCTTAAGCAAAGAAAATAAAATCATTCGTACAAGTAGGAACGATTGTTTTAGGATAAAAGTCTTCTATAGTTCTGTGTATTACACTACGATTAAAATCATCTTTTTTTACGAAGAATGAGGAGGTAAGGACCTCTTCGTTCATCGTAAGCTTCTTTAGCTTCTTTTTGTATCACAGATAATGTTCTTTTTGATACTCCGGTATAACGACTCGGTCTGCCGTTGTAGGCATGGTCAAAAATATATTTTGCCTTTCTTCTGTACACATATCCAAAGCTTTTTTCGCCATTTCGCGTACTTGGCGATGAATAAAAACACGTTTTTTTGTTACTGAGCCTCTTAAATCAGTCATTTAAAAAAAACACTGAAAGCAACTTGATTATTAAGCGTCTAATGCTGGGTGTCCACAAAAATGTAGAAGTAAAAAGGATAGGCTACACCAGAAGACTCACTTCGTCGCCCCGTCATTCAGCTTCACCTCGCTTCATTCAGGACCTCCTTCGCGAGCTTCTGGGTTCACACTTTACAAAAACACTTTAAGGGTAGGGCAAACAAGACTACTTTGAGTTAGGTTATACTGATTCGGTTTTGGGACAGTCCACAATCACCACCGCCATCAGCTCAACCTATTTTCTCAATTCTAACGAATGCTAGGCCGTTAGACAAAAATTCCCGGACTCCGTATTATCCGTATCCGTTTACTTCGTATTATCTAGGAAATGTCAACTTAAATAATCTAGGTAGTATGAGCAAGAAAACAATTATTCCAACTCTAACGGATTTCATACGCGGATAATGTTGACATCGCAGCGTTAATGTGGACATAAACAGTTTTAACAACTTTAACATATAAATCACTCCGTATACGTATGTACTCTTATATCGTACGATACATGAAAAAGACAGCACTTGACAACACTATCCGCGGGGGTGAGGGCGGACGGGGGAGGGAGACGCTCCCGCCCGTCACCTCAGGCACCGACTGCATTCAACTCGGGTGCGTACTTTACCTAGAATGAACTCCCCTTTATTTCAACGTTCAACGATTATTTAAACAGGAAAACCGGATTCTCCTCGAAGCTTGTTGTAAGATTATCGAACAAACCCTTTGGAATATAAACCAGCTTCATCCTGTAAAGGAAAACTTAAATTAGGCTCAAAATGCCGCTGCCAGGAGATTTATTTCCCGATCTGGAATTCCACAAGTTCGCAAAGTTATGTACCGAGGAAATTTTCTCGACGAGGCTAAATTATGGGTGTGGTAAATTGATTGCAGAAGATTTTAAATGAGCCTAATCTATACGGAGTACTAGATCGATTTGACACTGATTCTGTTGTGTACCTACTACCTGCGTAATTTTTTGGACATAAAATACTTAAAACTTACATTTGTGTTATACTAAGGTGTTTCATAAGCATCTTAGTATAGCCCAAAATGCCGCGGACGTGGAGAAACTTACACTCTGAAAGCTTAAATTAAATGCAAGAGTAGGAAAGACAAAAAAAATAACTTACTGTTTTGTTTTGTAAGATCATATAAAAACTGGTTTCAATGTTATCGTACATAATGCATTACCAAAAAATTTCCACGCCCTCTCGAGCTAGTAGATTACCAATATTACCATTCATCAAATTAAGAGCTTCATACATTATTTCCACATTGCGGTAAAGTTTATCTGTCTATGCCCTATAAAGCTTTTGATAGTGGTATGGTGTCTTGTCACCTTGTCGAGGTGACAGGACACCATACCACTATATACTGTGTTTAATGTTATTATTCTTTATTACCCACGACGATTTTTATTCCACTACAAGTTAGCACATGACTGCGATCTCACCTGGTGGTGAGTGCTGATGCAGATGGTAGCGGGCTAGCCTGTTAGGGGTGCGGCAGATAATATAATAAACCTGTACTCCTAATCGGCAAAGTACCGGAACGATATCGCTTGACAGTATACATCTTTGCCGGTATAGGGTGGTAACTAGCCACGGCCGAAGCCTCCCACTTGACAGAATTAGGACTTTAGTGCTATCTTCACGAAGTTATTCTAGTCAGTTCAGTTTATATTTCGTCGTTTTGCCTACATTTCGTTTTATAAACGATCAAATTGAGTCTGAACGGGCCATGGTTGAATTAAAAACAAACAGCAATAACCTGTAGTCGTATAAATGCATGTCGTATGGAGATCGTATGTGTTTAGTTGGTTTGTGCGTATACGATAAACATTTTAACGTCAAAATTAAAAAATTTTGAACGTGAAACGTAAAGTGAATGAAAGCATGATACCGCATGGCTTTTAAAAGGTTGATTGGAGTGGTCGAAGCTTGGAAATGTTCCTGCTATTTAATTTTTTCGTTTTGTATTTATTCCTACTTTCTATAACTACATGGAATGAATTCGATTTCGATCCATGCTCTATGTTCTGCTGGATTTAATAAACATTTTCAGTAGAAATCCACATTTCCATTTACAATGACATTCGTTTTAAAAAGCTCGCAAAATCCATATGATACGGAATATTTGGAACCACATGATGCCTGCGACTTTGAGTTTTTCAAAAAATCCCGTGGGAACTCTTTGTATCCTTTGACAAACAGGCAGACGCGTTTTCATTTCTTCTAATTATTCGCCTTCTATTTTCTATTTATTTATTTATTTTATTTATTTATCTTCGTTTATTCTATAAACGATTTCCTGTAATTATTAATAGAAGTCGAACTACCATTTTTTTTCACAGACTTTATAATAAGAGAGGTTCTCATTTTTTTTCGGTTTTATGACTCAGTACTCCTTTATTTACAACCCGATTTGGAGAATTATTTTTTACTAATTAAATTTCTTTGAAACGATATACTTTCACATAGGTCTCATACAAATTTTTGAATCCAACACCTCAATCCTCATGCACTACATGAGGATTGAGGTGTTGGATTCAAAAATTTACTGTCCGCATAAGTTATTAAGATTAGAGGTTAATAATGAACTCATTTTTAAAGTAACAAGCAGAAACTGAAAATGAAATCAAGATTATTTTCCAGTGGCTGTGGAAGTCGGTTTTTACTTTTTTAAAGGAATTTTTACTAAGAATCTACTATTTATGACAAGTATACCATTACAAAGATGTCTGCTAATTTTGATGAAAAGATATAATTTTGTTTTTTTATCAGATTTGAGACAAAGTTCCGTTGCCCCCATTGCTTACATTATTCAAGCATCTTTCATTCAGGTTTATCCAACTTTTGTGAAAATTGCTGCTTCAACTTTGAATATCAACTTTTCGAATCTATTTTGTCTCGACATCCGACCTCTTTACAACATTTACTTGTATACAGTTGGTAATTACACAAAAAATGGAGAACTCCACAATTTTCTTGGGGTTGACCTTGGATAATAAACTTCAGTGGGGTGTTCATCATATAGAGACACTAGCGGGAAAACTTAGCTCGGCTGCTTTTGCTGTCAGCAAAATTAGACAGTTTACCGATACTTAGCTTGCCTACTTTGTTTACTTCAATACTCAATATTCAATAGCATTTATTCTATATAGGTACACTGTAGGTACACTTATTGGCGTTAAAAGTTACTTACTTATAAAACATGATGGTGATAATTGGTTACGGTATCTTAAAACTAAAGCTACGAGGGCTTCCACAGTGTCATGTCGTACGGCATTTTATTGTCTCAGTAGAATCAGCTTTCTGAACCGGTGGTAGTCTTAACGTATCTTAAGTGACCCAAGTTGTCCTAATGAAATAAATAAATCATAACCTCCTCAAATCGCACTTTTCCATTTAAGTAAGATTGTGGGCACTGGATTTCTCCAAATACCTGACTTTCACTTTATTTTTTGCGTCAAAGATTCATTCCTCGCACTTTCTTTGATGTTTTATTCTTTCTGCAAATGGCGATAAAATATATTTTCTTGGAGTGAGTCGTTTCTACGGAATAAATAGGTATAAGAAAATGGTTCAAGATTCTCACGATAACATAAGTTGAATGAACTTTTAGAATTTTAAATAGATGATAAACGCTCGGTATAAGTCTAAAAACTTTTCATGTGACTAATTTGCTTCTATTCATTTGATGAAGGTACGCGTATGAATCTAACTAGTAACAACACGGAAATGGTAGCAGGGTAACAGCTACTCTCGGACATTACTCTAACGAGTTTCTTGCTGGTTCTTCTCGGTAGGAACGGCATTCCGAATCAGAGGTAGATTTATTCGAATATTCCTAAGCACTTGTAAAAAATCTTATTTGAATAAAAACCTTTTGAATTTTGGATTTTGACATAGGTTTCATCGGTAATATGGAAAGGATTTTTGAACAATATAGACTTGATTTTCCATTTAAAACAAGTAATAAGAATGATTCAGGCGGAGCTACACCAACTAATATGAAATCATTATTATAGTCCAAAGGTTTCATCTCTCCAAGTTCTACGAAGTTTCATACAAAGGATGGCCAGCCATTATTTATTAACCACCAACTTACCGCCGAACAACCGCGGACCCCTTTGTGGGGAAGATTAATAGACAAGTCCTATCGAATTGCCAAATATCCATCATTGACAAAGATATCGTTTATGATATATAAATTCAGGCATATTATCTGAAGTTCGATACATATTAAAAAATACTAAGACACGTAATATTCTGCGTAGACTTCAATACCATACCAGGTATTTTTGCCTTAACCTACGGGTCATGTGTACGGTACTCGTTATCCTATTTTAATATTGAATAGCCAACAACGTGCCTCCTTCCTATTGCTGTGCAATTTTTTAAGCCTTTTATCCAGCTTTTCAAATTCGGCTTCGCATTTATTTTTCCGACCGACCACCAAATCAATGCATTGACTGCGAGTGAATACAGAAATACGGTTTGATCCTGCTGAAAGCCTTTTCAATTTGTGCAGACTCCCGTCAACATTTTAGGAATTTTAACGAAACCACTATTTCGCGTATAAATGTGGTCACCGATATCTGCCGATATTATGGTTTTGTTTTATTTTTATGATAAAATTTCCTTTTAAATATGCTACAATATGTCTGTCTATGCTTCTACACCTGTCGAAGTCAGGCCGGAAAGCTGTGCAGTGTGACTGAAGGTTTTCGCATTTATTTTAAGGGTTTTGAATAAATCTCTCGATAAAGTCTACGCATGTCATTACTTCCAAAGTTGGATAGGCATTACTGAATATATTTTGGCCACTTACACTTGTAGGTTACTTTTTAAACCCCGTTAATGCTTAGATTTGCCCACATTATTTAATGTGTATGTTTTTATTTCTCAAAATCTATTAAGATTACGACCAAAGAGATAAAATTAAGGAGCCATACTTGTGAGGTAGATGCAGTTAATACGCACCTTTATGGAATTCCTTGAATTATATTACAACGTACTATTGTTTGTCCGCTAACGTGTCCGTGTCGGAAAAAAGTTCCAAATAAATTTAGATTTAAAAAAAACCTATTTCGTGATTATATATTTTACTAGAATAGTCGTGCGCACTCAGAGGGACGTCCTGCCGAACAGTTTTTGATGGCACACCCTCCTTCCTATATTAATAACATCCGCACAATCCAATATTAATTTTTCTACGTCCGCTTTATTCTTTTATCGATGAACGTCCAGTTTATTAGGGTGTTAGATGAAGGTGCGGCTTTATTAGCGTTCTATAAATCTTAGTGGAAGAGACCATAGTAAAAAATAATTATTCCCATCGCTATACTAAGTAGCAAGCATCTCATAAAATTATAGGAGAAGTCTCTCACACACCCTATAACTAACTGATCAACACCCAGACAAAATAATTTGACATAATTATAGAAAGCTGAAATTTTTCACTAAATTTCCCGGATTTTTCGAAATTCCCAAAGGAGTGAAGTCGCGGGTGGTCGTTAGTTATAAAATAGTATGAATCTGAAAGTTTGTTTGTATATATATTTCTTAATTCTTTACGTCTCGAATGGTTACATAACGAAGTTTGACAATTACCTAGGGATACTAACACAAACAACAAACACAAGTACAAACGTCAAGAGAAGATAAGTGTTGTGCGTAATTTTTTAAAAATGCGTGTCTTGTTCTATGACACTTAATAGCTATTTCATATAGAGGTAAACAGTTCATGATTAAAATGTATCAAGTCAGCCAATAGCTTAATAATGTTGTTATTTCGCTTTGTTACGATGACGGCGATCGCCCACGAGGTGTGCCAACTGCCAGTATCGATCGCCATGGTTATTTTTGTTAGAGACACTTCGTTTCTAATATACCTAGTTATGCTTATAGACTAGACAATAGTTCCAGGCTATAAACATAACTCTTAACTAATTAATCATAGATTCCAATTACTTTTAAGCCCTTTTACCCTAATTAACTTTATCTAAAGTATCATCTCATATAATATTTGGTCGTAAATGTTTATTATTTCAAAGAAAATGGAATACGAACTCGAGTTTATTCAAAGCTCCCATACGAGAAATACCCTGTACTATTAACTATTCCGGGGTAATACTTAGAAATACCTAGAAATGCTGCGCGTCTAGCCGTATTATGTTTGAAGACTAGTTCTAACTGTAAACCCAAAGACCTCATTTCACATAGACGGGCTCTGTCAAACAAAGAATTTGAACTTATTTTACTAATGCCATCTAGTCTGAAAAGGGGGACAACGCTATGGCGGGGACAAAGACAAACTTATACAGGTGAGGGGCACGCCCTACAAGTCGGACGCCTAATTTTTTTTTATGAAAGGGCCAATCTAGTACCTTTTCAATTAATTTAATTTTATTTATTCATTGTATTCATGTGCATACAATATAATATTGAATTTATTATAATGACATGAGGCCCCGTCAGGGCATTGGAATTTGTATATTAAAGTATTATAGCTAACAATTGAACAATTATAAATTAACAATTTCAATAAGTCTGTAACACATCACATTACATTAACTCAATTTATCTACTAATCTAATCACAATAAGAGTAAAAGTAAAATTAATCTACATTAATACAGAATTAAATATAAATTTTTAATGCGGATAAAAGTCAAATTTTAATAGATATGTCACGGGTCATGTCATGTCAGATAAGTAGTGAAATTAATAATTTAATTAATATAATATTTTATGTAGTCAAATGAGATTATAATTTACTTAATTTAATAAACACAATCAATTCTTAGTCTAAGGAAAAGAGCTGTCATGCAATTGAGGTCTTATAATTATTTCATGTATAATTTAAGTATATAATTATTTCATAAATATTATATTTAAATACACTCATGATTAATTTTGGAACAATTCCTTTACTTCGAAAAACATTGTTTTGTTAGCCACCTACATATATATCGATGTGTGAAAGAGCTTGGGAATTATTATAGGTATACAGAACTGGTTGTTGTGCATGCTATGCTACGCTATGCTTGTAAAGCTGAGTACACAATAAACGAAGCCAAATGTTGGGACATATGCAGGAAAGAATACTGAAGATATCTTTCACTCAAAGGAATATTTTTTTTAAATAAGAATTCATTAATTTATTCGTTGCATTCAAATTTATTTAAAAAGCTTATACCTGAGCTGGATATCGTATCTGGTATACAAAAAATAAACAGTTACTATTTTATTGAACCTATGATAAGGATAACATCTCTCGAACAAACATTGTATCTTACAATTAAAATATTGGCATGCATAAAAATAAAAATCTAAATGCTACATTTACCTACCACCACCACCACCACCATCACTACAGCCTATTAACGTCCCACTGCTGGGCACAGGCCTCCACTCTCATAGGACAAATACCGATCACCACCACCACCACTACACCCTATTAACGTCCCACTGCTGGCCACAAGCCTCCACTCTAATAAGAGAAAGGGAATTAGAGCTTAGACTCACCACGCTGCTCCAATGCGGGTTGGCGGGCTTTAACGATTGTTATCATGTTAAGGATAATAACCGGGACCGACGGCTTAATGTGCACTCCGAGGCACGGGGGTGTAACACCGCCAACGCCCTAACTCCGGGCTAGTACTGTGAATTTCTAATCAGAAAACTTAATTATGGCCCGACCCGACTCGAACCCAGGACCTCGTCGGCCGCAGTCGAGCATGATAACCACTAGACCAACGAGGCAGTTACCAACTAATTGGTAAATATTGATTCAAGAGAATCAAGGGGCATTTAAAGGTTCCACGGGCTCCTACAGTAACGTTGTACCTTTATAAAGCGTAAGCCTAAACGCCCCGTCAAGTTATTATTAAATGGCACCATAACTCATCAGAAAAGACAGGATCGGTTGGAATTATTACAGTACAACAATTCCATAACTCGTATCGGGTTCTACCTTTATAATCACTAAGCAGTAATTTACTGTAATTCAGAGGGTTTCAGAATAAGTTTAAGTAAGGTATTGACTATTGTGCTGAATCCGGGCGGGATTCACTACTTTGAGCTTTAGTAAGATTAAGCAAGCGATGTTTTCAAATAAATTTAACATCTTTTGCAAACTACTGTATCAAGACTTTCGTTAATCTGATTTCTACACGAAAAAACGCATTTAAAATATGTTAAATTATATAATACACAATATACATACTTAGCTAAATGTAAATGTATCTAAATTTTAACAACATCCGGATGAAAAGTTTTGTAATTAAATCGAGCACATAAAAATAAAAAATAATTCGGCTAAGTGCGAGCCGGACTCGCACATGATCGGTTCCGTTCAAGATAACACAATGTACTTTTTTTAACAAGTTTATTATTATTGTGTACCTTTATTTTTAATTAAATTTATTTTTTACTAGTTGATGCCCGCGACTTCGTCCCCGTGGTAAAATTTTTTTTGATTCCCGCGATTACAAAGTAGCCTATGTCACTCTCCAGGTCCTCAAATATACCCATTACAAAAATCACGTCAATCCGTTGCTATGTTGCAGCGTGATTAAAGGACAAACACACACTTTCGCATTTATAATATTAGTATGATGAGTTGTTATAGCAGCAATAGAAATACGCAGTACACACCCTGTGAAATTTTCAACACTCTGACTATAACTGTTCATGAGATACAATACAGCCCGCTGATACAGAGATAGACAGACAGACGAACAGAGGTTTAGTAATAGCTAGGGTCCCGGTGACACCTTTTGGGTACGGAACCTTAAAAAGTGACCAAAAATATTGAGATAATGTAAACATTTCGAGAGTTTTGTGGGAAAAATATGTCTGTGTTAATTTATTCATTTCAAAAAGTTTCAAAGCGTGTATTTTCTCTTTATTGCATAAAAGAACTGTTTCAATAGTCGGCCATTTTAGAAAGCAGGTCCATTATTTAATTAGGCTATGAAATTGTGGGGATGTAAAACAATTTACTCGCGAATGGCTCCCTTAATTACTGCTTACAAAAATTTACGCGCAATTTTATGCGAATCATATATCCATTACTCCGCCGTGTTTTACTGCTATCTTAAATCATAATCATGACACCTACCCTGGATGGATGAATGTCGGATTCCTCTAAAGCTAAAAATGTTACTCCAATATGTGCCGGGTTCAGTGCATTCAGGTCAACAACGACGTTACGAGATTTTATGAATCCAATTTTGTCAGCTACCCAATGTCATGAAGTGTAGCGAAGCGTGGTTGTATTAAATATTCTTTGTGAAAACTTTCCCCCATAATAATCAAATGAAAAATCAAAACATTCATACTATCAGCCTAATCAAGGATCTGCTAACTCCTTTCTCATCACATTTTCTTGTTTTACTTAAAGGTCTGCCTTCCCTACAACATGCAATAAGTATTTAGGGTACCTAATTCATTGATTCCATACATAGAATTAGCACCAACACAAATTAAATCGTATCGTCACCGACCAAAAATGTAGGGTGCCAAACCCAGGACCGACAGCGCATTCACGTACTAAATTTGAGTTGTTGATACGTCCTAGTGGGAGTAGTGGGTACACCTGTAGTCTCGTGTACGTGTACCTACCTAGTGCTGTTTCCGTGCCTGATACGTTCGTAGCCTGGTCCGGTATAGTGGGTCGAGCGCTAAATTCGTAGATTGGTTGGCGCTTGGCTGCGATCTCACCTGATGGTAAGAAAACTTGTTATAGAATATATTATTATGTACACATGTCTTACGTTTGTGATGCCATTACATATAATGTGAATTTGGATATAGCAGCAGCTCGTAGCAGCAATATCTGCTATAGCTACCAATCTAAAAAGCTATTCGCACCTTACTTTTTTACGCAGTAACGAAATTTAACACTGTTTGTATGCTGCATAAGTGATTTCCTTTTGTTTGTCCGGACGACCTCGTCCGATATCTCGTTAGGCCCCGTCACCCAGACACTCGACACCGGAACGCAAACAACGTCCCCTTAATTGCTGTCAAACGGACAAGTGACCTGACCTGACCTGGTATTTTATTAATTTATTTACACACGAGGGGCCGTAAATAATGTATATTTTTGGAACACGTAAAGTTATTAAGTAATGCCTCCAGCACGCCTCGGGGCGATAAGTAAATAGCATTACCAATAAGGAAGGGTATACGTATTTGTGAAAGGTTATCATAAGCCTGGAAATTTTATAGCTCATAGAAATTTATAAGTAGGTACAAATTCAATATCCATAAGCTTTGTAGAGAAATGCCCGAATCGGTTCAGATTTTATGGAATCATTGAGAAAAGGCTGTGTACATCCACTATATCCAGAAGGAATCACCCCTGATCGTTTTTGGGATAAGAAAATTCCGTGAAATTAACACAGAGTGTGTATATAGCGCCCAGCAGTTTCAGCTTGATGCCATAACGAAGAGACAGACAAGGCAGAAAATCTTTTGCGCTCTGTATCGAAATTAAATCTTCCTGATATTACTTTTTGTTTTAGTACAGGTATCGACCTGTAGCATTTTTATTATAAGTACCTATAGATAATATTCTCTGTGGAAATAATTAGCCGGCGGCGCACGTACTCTAATTCAGATAGGACTGTGCTTATACGTGGGTCTTTGTAATGTGGACCGTCATGAACGCGGCGGGTAGTTTGACTCGGTGCTAAAATCGGAGATAGCTTTTCACCGTCTGGTAAAATCTGTCTCTGTCACATTAAACGGCTATCTACTTTCACCTATACTGAGTTAATTTAAAAATAATAAACCTTCTGGATGTAATACTGCACAACTTTTGTTGTACGACTTTTTAAAATTCTGAGAAAAATCTAAACTTATTTAAAGCTACTTTATCTAGCGTTAGGTACTCTATGGCTACGCACATACTGTCGGCGCGCGGTGGACCGGTTATCGCTAGACTAGTCTAGCCTCAAACAATCTAGAGTGAAAATCGGGGCTAAGAATTTTTTCAGTCAATTTATTTATTTTTATTTGTAAATCAAAAGTATTATGTAGAGAAGGTTATTAGTATTTGCCCTTATGATGTTATTAGTATTTTTATATTTCTACCCTGTATATATTTACGTACATAGTTTACGGCATCGGCGAAACGAGCATCGCAAAGCAACCGCGGCAAAGCCTCTCATTCGATTATTCTTTAACACCCTCATTAACAGGATGGAATTACTTTGCCCCGCGATAAAATATTAATGGATTTTACTTTTCCTGGATGACATAAAAATAAGCCGGCAGTAAAAGTGTTTAATGATAAGTGAAACATAAAAAGCATTACGTATAAAAACAACAAAAGTATTTAAATTCTGAACGTCTGAAATGAACGTCTTTAAAAATAAACGTTAACAGGATCGATGCTTAGTATTTTTGATCCTGATCGAATTCAAACTAAAGCCAACATTGGTGACATGATGGCCAACATTTAAATTAAATCGATCGAAGATTAAAATTGTCAAGATCAATCGTTACCATTTTTCAATATTGATTAAGATAGGTACTCAACCTATCTTAAGAGGGGCCAACTTAATCGTGTCAATATAATCGCGTCAATTGCGGAGTAGTGAAAGGCTCAGGGGCCGCCCTTCAACGCTTTGACAAATTACTAGATGAACCTTTAACCTTCTGAAGTGAGGTGTGTGGGCACATACCTTCATAATAAAAATGAAATATTGGGTTCGTAAAGCGTAATCGTAAAATCGAAATAGCTTTGGCTTAGGTAGGTACGCCTTTAGCACATCGACGCATTTAACCGCAGTATGTATAGTTCACGCGCGAGTAAATGAATTTGAATGCAGAGTAAATGTATGGTGACTCGCGCGCGAACTGTAAATAAATGATTATACATATTATACATGGTGTAAATGCATTCCGCGTACCGTACTAGGTTGTTAGCTACTTGCCGCATATGAAGGCGGAAGTTTCTAGATGCTTAATAGCACTAAAAAGATGTTAAAATATCAACGACCAACTTTAATGAAGTTTTAGTAGTAAGAAGCGCGTGTCTAATTTTAGGTAAAATTTTTTGTCGAGTTGTAAGTCATGTATTTTCACCACATGATCTGCTGCGGTCTTTTCATATAAATCCCCATGAGAGCGAAGCCGCGAGTGTTCGCTAGTATTTCATACTATGAATTATTAGCTAGAGCAACATCTTTAGTGAAGAAACTAGAAGTTTAATTCGCTATGATCCGCCACAGAAGGCAAATAAATCTATCTGGTACAGTGCGTATCTTGAACTTGATACCCTCGATATTCATCACACCACATAAACCCTCAAAAATACCTTCAACGTACGTTTCACTCCGATACCGGAGCATCTTCAGGAGATGTTGACTCTACAATGCACGATTGTGATTCACAATCAAACGGAGTTAAACGTACGTTGAGGGTATTTAATAAGGGTTTATGTGGTGTGGTGAATATCGAAGGCATCAAGTTTAAGATACGCACTGTACCACATAGATTTGCCTTCTGTGGCGGATTATAGCAAAATAAACTTCTAGTTTCTTCACTGTCATGGACTTCCGCAAAGTAACGCCTGCTTCTATCCAAACATTTTTAGTGTTAAAATACACTATTTAGAGGTCTTGCTTGGGCTAGTCTCTACACTCCCGTATATACATTCATTCATATACATCATAACCACATTATGTGTTTTTTGTGTATTTTGTTAATTGTAAGCTAGGACATTGTTTTTTTTTATTTGTTGTCACTCTAATTCTGTAGCCCGGAGAGACTCATTGGGCAAACTGTAAGGTCTGTTCGGGTATGTTATCTAAATAAAATAAAAATAAAAATAAAATAACACTAATACTCTAAGTCTATTGCACTACCAATGAGTAGGTAGGTTACACTACATAGAAATAGGCATAGCGCCAACAAAGTTTACAAACTATTACGTATTATACTAGGATTCAGCTCCTTAATTTTGTGGCATGTCACATAATATTTAATGGGTTATCTCTTCAAGGATATATTACATACGAGGCTGGGTGTTTATATAAACTGATGAATTTAATCCTCGCAATCTACATAGCAGCCTTACTATTGGCTTAATGAACGGTTCAACGCTCCCAATTTTGCGCTTAACATATTTTGGGTGGTATTTTGTGACTTAATTTAACATTATACAGTCTCACGCACCAGTTGTGCTTTAAAGCGAGATAATTGGAATAGACTATAAGTGAACCTTGGAAGTTGGAACACGAAGTTTAATTCGCCATACCTCTGTATCTATATCTGATAAGTATCTACATTCTACCCGTCTCCCGCTTCTAAACATGCAAGTAACCGAGCACCCTGTGTAACTAAGCAAGCAATACGCGCAACACAACACCACACTTTGTCTTTCACTTTGTCTTTGATGTTGAGTCCAAAATCGTGTCGTAATTTTGCCGAAAAGTTTATTATGCCTTGGTAATCATGGACTTTCGTAAAGATATGCTTTTATTCAGGATACACGAGTAGTTCACTCCGAACTCAGATCTCGGATCCTGTCATTTCAGTCTGTTTGATACCTTGTTAATTGTAGTCCGAGACACCAACAGCACAGATTTTGACGACCTCCCTGGCGCAGTGGTGAGCGCTGTGGTCTTATAAGTGGAGGTCCCGGTTTCGATCCACGGCAGGGTAAGTTTGGGATTTTATAATTTTTGAATGTTCCGGTCTGGCCTGGTGGGTGGTTTCGATCGTGGCTAGTTACCATCCTACCGGCAAAGACGTACCGCCAAGCGATTGAGCGTTCTGGTATGATGCCGTGTAGAAACTGGTTGGAAGTATGGGTTTATGACGCAGCTCAGCACGGCGATGACTCACGCACGAACAATGGATAATCCAGAACATTCGACATCGCGCCATCGTGCCGTGTGCAAAACCCCGCCGCCGCGCACCTCTCCCGCCACTGCCTATATAAGGCATCCGGCCTGCGTTCACTCACAGTTCGCCAGCGACCGCTGTCACAGCACGTCGGCTTGGGGGTACCGGGCAGATGAGTGGCAGTGGTAACTGGTGAACGCAGGCGAGATCGGTCGCTCCGCCGGTTCGGCCACGGACGACCCATCTTTCCGTCTCCCCTTCCCCTTCGCCCCCTCTCGTCGCGGACACCCTCTGTGTCCGCGTACCGCGTGCGTCAGCCGGTGACGCCCCGCGCCCCGCAGGTCCCCTCAGGACCTCGGACCGTGTAGTTAAGGTATAGGAAGATCGCTTAGACTTAAGTACTTTCTGTGAAACCGTGAATAAAGGTTTGTTAAGTGTGTGTTTCTATAAATCGCGTTTAATTTGTGAGGGCCTCCCTACCTAGACACACGGAGCTACGCGGCCAGCCATATCCTGGACCCTTAGCTCCGTTACATTGGCGCCCAACGTAAAAAACCCATTCCGGGTTCGCGTCGCGAAAATCCGTCCGTCCGTCCGTCCGTCCGTCCGTTCGCGTCGCGTCCTTTAAAATTTCCGTCCGTCCGTACTAGGTTAGGGAAACTCATACCTCACAACACCCGCACGTTATATTTTATTCTAACGAACGGATACAAGTTCTTTCAAAAAGTCGGCTTGGGGGTACCGGGCAGACTGAAAGGACGAATATCCGACCGGGAGCGGAAAAACTATAGAAAAAAAAGGATAAGATCAAAACAAACGGATACAAGCTCTTTCACAGTCGGCTTGGGGGTATCCGGGTCGATTAAAAAGGGCGAATATCCGACAAAAAAAAGAAGTAGAACACATATACACACATAAACACAACAACCTTCATAAGGGGAAAAACAAGGGGAACCGTGTAACAAGTTAAATATAATCCGTACCGTACCGACCGCGATTAACAAATCATAAATAACTAGAGGAAACCGTAAAATTGGAAATAAATACCGTTTAACCCGTAAATAAATAATTAACAATCAGTTTCGGAAAAACAAGGGGAACCGTGTAACAAGTTAAATATAATCCGTACCGTGCCGACCGCGATTAACAAATCATAAATAACTAGAGGAAACCGTAAAATTGGAAATAAATACCGTATAACCCGTAAATAAATAATTAACAATCAGTTTCGGATAAGTAAAGAAAAATGCCTACGTCCTGGATATATACACTAAGTAAGCAAAAATTAATTGAGGAGCTCGAAAATAGGAAAATAGAAGTTTCACCGGGAAGCACTGTCGAGGAGTTACGCAAACAGCTATCTCTTATAGTAAAAACTGAAGACGAATTGAGCCAAGACGGCAGCATGAGTAGCGAACAAGACATAAAAGAATTCGATAAAGCCATATTCCGCTGGAAAATTCTATTTGACACCACCGGGGATGCCGTGGAATTCCTGGAAAGGATAGAGGAGTTAGCAGACACGTTGAATGTCAACAAGAACACAATCATACACGTGATACCGAGATGCCTCACCGGAACAGCATCACTGTGGTACAGAAATTACAGACATGAATGGAAGACATGGGAAGATTTCACGGAGAATTTCAAGCTGTTCTATTATCCGAGAAATTATGAGAAAAATCTACTAGAATCCATTATAAACAGACGTCAATACGCCAGGGAAAACTTCGTGTCATACCTAACTGAAATCCAAACATTAATGAGGAGATACAAAAAATTAACGAAAGAAGAACAGTTAGATAGAATATACGATAATATGAGATATAACTACCAATACTATATAAAAAGGAAGGATTTTAATACGGTACCAGAACTCATACAACTGGCAGGCGATTACGAAAAAATAAACAGGGACCGAAACAAAGATACGTCCCACAAACCGACTGTCCAATCTAAAGAGAGCCATAAAGAAAAATCATGGCGAAAACCGGAAAATTGGAAGAACGAAGAACACAAAACAGACAGAAAACCAATAACTCCGCAATACGACCCGGAATCCTGCTGTTGGAAATGTGGCAAAAGGAAACACACATCTCGGGAATGTCGAAATAAACAAGTCGTTTTCTGCAGCCAATGCGGACTGCTAGGAAAACTAACAAAAAATTGCTGTAACGAGAGAAAGACACCTGGAAAAACAAAACAAGCATACACAACGAAGGCACAGACAGAAAAAGATAATAGAATCTTCGCCAAGGTAAAAATATACGGAAAAACGTTCAAAGCATTAATAGACACAGGTTCAACGAACACTTACATCAATAAAAACATAATGGACCAAATAAAAGAACACAACGAGAAGATAATACGTAAAGAGACCACGATCAAACTAGCAGACGGTTCTAGAGTACAAACGGACACAGCGATAAATCTCGAATTAGAAATAAATGGGAAATCACTAACACACCAAGTCATCTACCTACCATCCACAACCATAATGATAATGGGGATGGACCTGTTAGCAAGACTAGGAATCACAGTCGGATGGAAAGAGACAGCATGCGAGCAGACATGCACCGAAAGACGAGAAGACACGACAGGCAACGAAGAAATCCTCTCGGCAGAACAGAAAACAACGTTAAAAAAATATCCTAGAAGACGAATTCAAAAAAGCTGAGGAATGTCCGAAAGGAAACACATGGGTAAAACACGTAATAAAACTAAAACATACAGAACCCATAAAACAAAAATATTATCCTAGAAACCCGAAAATGCAAGAAAAAATAAATGAACACGTGAACAAAATGTTAGCAGACGGCATCATCGAAAAGTCAAACAGTCCATACAGTTCACCGATTGTAATGGCCAAAAAAGACAATGGAGAGTACAGATTCTGCATAGACTTCAGGAAGATCAATGAAATCACAGAAAAAGACGCATATCCGATACCACAAATAGACGACACACTGGAAAAGCTAAGTAAAGGAAAATATTTTTCGAAGTTCGATCTCAAAAACGGGTACTGGAACGTCAAACTGGACGACGCAAGCAAACCGATAACAGCATTTACGGTACCAGGCAGAGGACTATTCCAGTTCAAAGTTATGCCATTCGGACTACATTCAAGCGGAGCAACATTCCAAAGACTACTAGACAGGGTAATAGGTCCGGAATTAGAGCCAAATGCATACGTATACTTGGACGATATAATAGTCTGCAGTAAAACTTTCGACGAACATATAAAACATTTAAAAGAAATATTTAGAAGGATCAGGGAAGCTGGCCTCAGAATAAACAAAGAGAAATGCGAATTCTGTCAACACCAAGTGGAATACCTAGGTCACGTAGTAACAAAAGAAGGTCTAAAGATGGATGAAGGGAAAATCCAAGCGATAAAACAACTCAAAGCACCAGAGAACATAAAAGACGTAAGGCGATTCATAGGAATGACATCGTGGTACAGGAAATTCATCCCAAATTACGCGGAACTAACGACACCGCTAGTTAAATTACTAAAGAAAGACGCAAAATTCAACTGGGGAGAAGCCGAACAACAACAATTCGATAAAATAAAGAAATTATTGACACAGGATCCAATCCTGACCAGAGCCGACTTCACAAAACCATTCGTACTCCAGACAGACGCAAGCGATACAGGTTTAGGAGCCGTCCTTATACAAGAAGATGACGGAAAACAGAAAGTAGTAATGTACGCAAGCCGAACGCTACAACCACCGGAAACAAGGTATACAACTACAGAGAAAGAATGCTTGGCAGTGGTATGGGGAATAAGAAAAATGAGACCATTCTTAGAAGGATACCATTTCACAATAATCACGGATCACCAAGCCCTAAAGTGGTTGAACACACTGAAGAACCCTTCAGGCAGACTGGCGAGATGGGCGTTGGAACTACAACAGTACAGCTTCGACGTAATATATAGGCCAGGAAAACAAAACGTCATAGCAGATGAACTATCAAGAAATCCGCTATACACCACTACAATAGAAGAAAGCGACTGGTACTCAAAAAAATACAGTAACGTAAGTAAGAACCCCGAATTGGATACCGACTATTGTATACGAGATGGGAGACTATACAGAAAAGTAGTCAACCCAAGATACGGAGGAAAACTAGATCCATCGACCGAATGGAAATTATGCGTCAAAAAAGAAGACAAGGACAAAATATTATGGCAAAACCATAATGAACCCAATGCGGGACATTTAGGAATTTCAAAAACGTTTAACAAAATCGCGATGCGGTATTATTGGCCAGGGATATTCAGAGACGTATCAAAATACGTGAGCCGGTGTGAAACATGTCAAAAACATAAGCCATCACAGGAAAAAAAACCAGGCCTCATGCACATAAATAATGCGGAAGAACCATGGCAAGTGGTAACAACGGACCTCATAGGCCCATTGCCTCGGTCATCAAAAGGATTTCAGTGGATCATCGTGTTTCACGACAAATTCACGAAGTGGTCGGAAATAAAACCACTAAGAACCGCGACCGCAAATACCATCACGAACGCTCTAAAAGAGTTAATTATGAGATACGGGGGAATGAAAACTTTACTGAGCGACAACGCAAAAATTTTCGTAAGTAAACAGTTCAGAGAAACTTTAAGAAGATACGGCATAGAACAAAAGCTAACCGCACCATACACTCCACAGTGTAACCCAACCGAACGGGTAAATAGAACGATCGAAACAATGATAGCAACATTCATCGAGAAAAACCATAAAAAATGGGACGAGTACCTAAGCGAATTCAACTTCGCACTAAACACGTCCGTCCAAGAATCCACGAAACACTCCCCAGCATTCTTACTATTCGGCAGAGAACTAAGGAACGTCCACGACGAAAACCAATTCCCCACACCGGCATTAAAAGAAAAACAAAAACTGAAAGAAATATATGAAATAGTCAAAAACCAACAAAATCAAGCTTCAAACCTACAAAAAAAGTATTTTGATAGGGCAAGACGTAACTGGACACCGAGAATTAACGATGACGTATTAAAAAGAGAGTACCCATTATCCAACGCCAGTAAACAATTTTGCGCAAAATTAGCACCTAAATTCTCAGGCCCATATACCATAATGGAAAAAAAGTCGCCCGTAATATTCCTGCTGAAAGCAAAACAGGGAGGCAAGATATGCACTGCGCACATAAAAGATATAAAAAGATTCAATACGTAAACAACCAACGACATATTCCTCTTTTTCGAAAACTACCCACAAAGAAAATTATAGGGAGGCTATAAATAGAACGGAAAAACGGGACAATGTACAGAACGACACCATGCCTCAGGAAGCGCGGATTCAGGTCACGGACATCCAAGAGGTGAAAAGTAGGTTCACATACCAGCCGGGAAGGAAGGTATAGGATATGATTGCCAAAACAGGTTAGCCCTCTACCATCTTAGACTGCATCATCACTTCCCATCAAGTGAGATTGCAGTCAAGGGCTGACTTGCAGTGGCGTAAAAAAATATTAATTTCAAATTTTTCAGTGTTAGTGTTATCTCTGTTTTTATATAAAACCAACGGGTAGGATTCTAAGTTAGAAATTTGATTTTGGGTGTAAAGTGGAAAGGTTATATTCTTCAAGTGTATCTGTTATTACTTCATTAATTTAACCCAGTTTGACGACCGCAGCTGTATAACAACCAATTTCACCACAGTATGCTCCCCCGGCGTATTTTACGGCTAATTCAAGATTCTGAAGAAGATCAAATTAGATTCAGGAGCATAAATTTAATTCACGGTGGTTTTCTAAGCTCTATTAAACAGTATATCAACTTTAGAATTCTCCTACTTAAGTTTTAGCCTCGCTTAGCCTTTAAGTTCGCCTCAGCACTAAGGCGAACTTAAAGTAGATACTTGATTCGTGTAAAGGAAAACCATACTTTGCACCCACGTTACTCCTGGCCAACGAGGCAGTAACATGTTAGCATGTTTGACTGCGGCTGACGAGGTCCCGGGTTCGAATCCCGGGTCGGGCCATAATAAGTGTTGGGGTTTTCTGACTAGAAATTCTCAGTACTAGCCCGGAGTTAGGAAGTTGGCGGTGTTCCACCGTCGTGCCTCGAAGAGCACGTTAAGCCGTCGGTCCTGGTTATTATCACTAACATGATAATAGTCCTCAAAGCCCGCCAACCCGCATTGGAGCAGCGTGGTGGGTCTCAGCTCTAATTCCTTCGCTCCTATGGAAGTGGAGGCCTGTACCCAGCTGTGGGACGTTAATGGGCTGTAGTTGTGGAGGTGTTAAATTTTTGTATTGGGTAAAATGTACGTCTATAATATAGAATAGTAGATTATACACCAAGGGGATAAAGCACTGTTTTATGTCATGGGCGCTACATTGAATCCTGAACGTAACGAAGGACTCCAAATTTAACTCCCGAGCGCAGCGAGGGTGTTATAAGTTAATTCCCGACCAAAGGTAGGGAATTAAGATTGAGTCCTGAGTGCAGTGAGGGATTCAAGCGCCCAAGAAAAAAACTGCTTTATCCCGGTAGTGTATACTCTACTTTATACTTCTACCATAACAGTAAAACAAACTGTAACGGTTAGATATTTATTGCAAATCATAGTAAGTGGGATACATAGGTCTAGTAAATAATAAAAAGAAAAGACAAATTAAACTTTTTATTTCAAACTTTTTGCTTTTCATGCTGCCAGTGTTTATGCAGGTACACATACTCCTTGGTTTAAAAACTTTTATGTCAAATGGTACGATCGTTTGGTCGACCAGTCTGGAGCCTAGACTCTGTTGTGTATATTTACAGTATGGGGTTGGTCAACTAGTTGGGCGATCGATCGACTAGATTACGGCCCTAGGGCATGAAGACTGACTTTAGACCCGCAAAAGTATGATTAAAACAGTAGTAAAGGTATGGTAGAAGTATAAAATAGATTTTAATGTCTAAAGTCTATACACATTTTGACGCCGTTTTTATTAGAAGGCCAATTTGGTTTGATCTATTCGATCAGTATTACAAAATCTCATACAATATTTTAAAAATGTTATATATTGGCCTATACGTACAATTTATGCACAGTACTTATTCATATTCAAAACTTCTTTACCTAAAAAATATCTTGATTAAACAAGCCACGAATGCAACCTACAGAAAGCCAGGTATAGATAGAGTAAACATACAGTGTTTGTCTGAAAGAAGTTCGGATTGGCTTTAAGCGTTGTGCAAAGCCTTGCTCGGAGCTTTATCCGGCTTCTCTGTCGATACGTCGACTTACTCGATGCCAATAATACTCAATGGCTTTCCGTCGCATAGACTCATCTGCGGAAAGCCTTGTGGATGGCTGGGGATTACATTAAATCCTATTTATTCACGGCTTTAGACAATCACACTTAGAGGATCAGACTTTCTTTGATAATGTGGAAGCATGTTTTAGCCTGACAGTATGAATGCGACTGTAAATAAATAAATAAATCTTTACTGACCAACAGTTTAGAACAAATTAATCAGTAGTATTTATTCAGCGGGGAAACGGAGCCAGTGTTCTTGGCACATTGACTTAATGCAGTGGCATAGATGATATTTTTAATGTTTAGTTTTTAATTTAGATTTTAATTTGTTAAGAGTCATTATTTTTATACGACTGCCTGAGAAAAGGAGTATATTGTTTTCAGGGTTCATGTATGTACATATGTATGTATGTATGTATGTATCTATGTATGTATGTATGGATGTATGTATGTATGTATGTATGTATGTGAGTTTGTATATTCCACCATAACTTCTATACGCCTGAACTGATTTTAATAAATGAGGTATCATTAGAATCCCTAGCTTATTCCGGGTGACACAGGCTAGTAAATTTTTTTAAAAAAAATTATGTGGTGACCATGATCCCGCATTAAAGACCAAAATCGAAAAAAAATAATCGAAAATAAGATTAACTATATAATCATCATCTAGAAAATGATGAGTAGAATCCAGAAATATATAACACTATAGTTCAATATTTAGTGATTCACAAAAAATATCATTTATAAAAAATGTGAATAAGATTCCAAAGGCTATATATGCAAATCACTTCTTATGGAAGTAAACTCCAAAAATAATATGGCAGGGCAGTCGCATTTTTTAATTCGTTAAATTAATTTCACTTGTTATCTAATTAAATTTACATCAGTAGTACAAAAAAATAATTACATGCAGTACCTATACACTGTCAACTGTGTACATACTTAAAAGTAAATGTGGTCAACGGCCACCTCCTTAGCTTATGCCACAGCATCCGCGAGCTCCGAGGAATCGGGGTCTGAAGAAACCACGGCTGTACGCCACCCCCATCGTCGCTCCATATCCAACTCTCTCCCAGCACTAGTTTCGAGCATGACGCGTGTAATTTTGCGATAGCAGTATTGTTTTGCACTTTAAACAACTCTAGGTCATAACTTTAACATTCCATAGGATTCCCCAGAGCTCGCGCTTATATATACCTACCTGACATACCGCAACGCATACTGTAGATGTTACCGTAAGTGTAATTACCTAATTGGAAATTACTAAGTACTAATTATTATCAAGCTATGAATAATGTAACCAGTTTAATGACTAGACGATACCCGCGACTTTGTCCGCGTGGATAAAGGTTTTTTATTTCCGCGGGACTTTTAATTTTCTGGGATAAATAGTTTACGTCCTTCCCCGGGACATAACCTACCCCAGTACCAAATTTCATCAAAATGGATTGATCACTTAACGCTTGTTCGCTCGCTATAATTATTTAAAAAAACACAATTTTGAAAGCAAGGTAAAAAAAGTATCTCAACAGACATACTAATATAGACATACCAATAATAACGTCTCACTGCTGGGCACAGGCCTCCACTCTCATAGGAGAAAGGTAATTAGAGCTTAGACCCACCACGCTGCTCCAATGCGGGTTGGCGGGCTTTAAAACGACCATTACCTTGTTGGTGATAATAACCGGGACCGACAGCTTAACGTGCTCTCCGAGGCACGGGGGTGATACACCGCCAACTTCCTAACTCCGGGCTAGTACTGAGAATTTATAGTCAGAAAAACCCAATACTTAATTATGGCCCGATATGGACTCGAACCCGGTACCTCGTCAGCCGCTGTCGAACATTCCAACCGCTAGACTAAAGAGGCAGTTTGAACAAATATAATATAAAGTAAAGTAATTTATTTTCTCGGATTGTTGCCGGGTATCGCAAAGTCAACAAGCGTGGTAAGTGGCTCGAGTAGTTCCATGAATATATTTATTTGCTTCTTCTCTTCATATTGAAGTAAAATATAGAGTCCATATAGTGGAGTAACTCAGCTGTTTTGCTGTAATTTTAGTGAGATTTGCTGTCGGCGCTGCCATATTGATTTCAGTAAGTTCTTACTGAAACCATAGTCTGAAACAAGCTGAATCATTGTAGACTAGCTGATGCCCGCGACTTTGACCGCGTGGTTTAAGTTTTTTTGATTCTCGCGGGAACTCCTTAATTTTCCGGTATAAAACGTAGTCTATGTCACTCTCCAGGTCCTCGACTATACCCATGCCAAAAATCACGTCAGGCGCGATTGAAGGACAAACCAGCAAACCAATAAACAAACACAATTTTGCATTTATAATAATAATATGATTGTTTTGTCATACGAGTAAATTAGACATATGTATCTATACTAATATCGAAAGTTTGGATGGATGTATGGATGTTTGTTACTCAATCACGGCCCAACGGCTCAACGGATCTGGCTGAAATTTGGCACAGAGATAGATAATCATATATGAATATGTCTGGAATAGCTCATAGGCTACTCTTTAACCCGGAAAATTAAAGAGTTCCCGCGGGAACCAAAAAACCTCAAATCACGCAGACAAAGTCGCTAGTATTGTATATCTCTCGCGATCAAAAAGTCAAAGTAGCAAATTGTCTGAGTGAAAATGGCGTATAATTATATAGAATGCGTATAATGAGCAGATCGACAGTTTTAATGTGTACACTCATGAGCATACATAACAACACCGTTCATTATGAAAACAAACACGAAAAGTTTTCTCTATTTACATTATACAAACCTGGTTAACGCCTTCGCATACCCACTCTACTTATACGAGTAAATAGTTATACTGACTTAAATTGGCAAAGTTGTATTCAGATTTGAACACATACAAAGCTTATCGTATGTACGAGCATACTTATCAGTTATGGAACTAATAACATTGTATACGTACGACTAAGTACCTAGTAACAACAACAAGTACCTATCTAAAACTTTACTCGCATGAATTGTGGTATACGTTCCCGTTTTATCTAAGTAAGTTGGTATTTAATAATATGCTGCATTCAGATGGAAACTACTAAGGAATAAATTTGTATCTGGAATTATTTTGGCCAATTGCAGAATGTTGTCCGAAGAAGCCTTTATATTAAAACGCATTAGAAATTAGAGCAATAGGGATGACGCCTATGTCGAAAATAATTTATTTCTTACTGATTATTAAAAACTCTACAAGTCATTATTTAAAAAAATAAAAAACACGACTGCCCTGCCAAAAACGGACTAAAAGTTACAAATCTAAATTAATCTAGTTAAATAATGAGAATCTTATTCACATTTTTATTAAATTATATTTTTTTGTGAATCACTGGATATTGAACTATAGTGTTATATATTTTTGGAATCTACTCATCATTTTCTAGATGATGATTATATAGTTAATCTTATTTTCGATTTTTTTTTCAACTTTAGTCTTTAAAGCGGGATCATGGTCACCCCATCAGTTTTTTTTTAAATTTTTCTAGCCTATGTCACCCGCAATAAGCTAGGGATTCTAACGATACCTCATTTATCAAAATCGGTTCAGGTGTATAGAAGTTATGGTGGAATATACAAACTCACAAACATACATAAGTACATGCATACTTGAACCCTGAAAACAATATACTCCGTTTTTCAGGCAGTCGTGTAACAAAAATTCGCATTCTTCATTGGGAAAGTCTTTCAAAAGATCTAAAATTCACATCCTCGGTTAGTTTTAAGTTGGTTAACCATGCGTTGAAGATGACGTCACAACTTGTAATTCATACAAACTTCCATACAAGAAGTGCGTTTATACTGTTATCATCATCCCTATTGCGATCTCATCGTATTCACATTCTTCAATTCTAGCCCAACCAATATTACGAACTGCAATAGTTATTGTTAATATACATCACTTCTACTGTGCTAGCCCACTAGTTTGCTGTCCGTATCATCCATCTATCTATCTCACAGAATTTATTATTAATATATAAACTTATAAAAAAAATTACGCGTATTTTTTTATTATATTTATTTTTCTCTGCCTTCTGTGGACGAAGGTAAAGAAAAATACACATTCATACAAAATGAAAATGAAAATGCGGTACACTGTAAACATACGAGTTTACCCAAAGGCATTGATATATAAGTAGTTTTGCTGGTCGCCAGTCCCACGGGTGTCGAATTGTCGATGTCTGGCGTATTGCCAACGGAAATTATTGGACCCGGCATGAATTCACACTGGAATGTAGGTAT
This sequence comes from Erebia palarica, assembly GCA_964035005.1. Lineage (NCBI taxonomy): Eukaryota > Metazoa > Arthropoda > Insecta > Lepidoptera > Nymphalidae > Erebia > Erebia palarica. Next base: position 33,091,050 of record OZ035985.1, on the reverse strand, counting down.
TTATTAGATGCTATTTAGCCATTCCATCGTTGCATGATAAGAGAATATGGATTATAATAAAACTAGGTAATGCCCGCGACGTGGATTAACGTTTTTGATTCCGGCGGCAATCTTCAAATTTCTGCAAAATCGGTTGAACTGATGGGCGGTGAAAGCGAGGCAGACAGACAGACACTCTTTCGCTTTTATAAATACATATACATAATATACCTAAACTCGTATCTAAGTACAGCTGTTATGGAAGCCCTTGTGCATATTTCTAGAGAAAATAAGATTGTTTTGTAATCATCATTAATATCGACAGATGCTTCTAAATCAATGGCTATCACAAAATGAAAGCCACTGACATATATTTTTTACTAGATGATGCCCGCGACTTCGTCTGCGTGGACTAAGGTTTTTTGAGTCCCGTGGAAACTCTTGACTTTTCCGGGATAATTAGCATATGTCCTTCCCCGGGATACAAACTATCTTTATACCGAATTTCATGAAAATCGGTTTAACAGATAATTTTATTCGGTTCCCGCGGGGAATCTTGAATTTTCCGGGATAAAAGGTAGCCTATGTCCTTCCCCGGTATACAACCTATCCCTGTACCAAATTTCATCAAAATCGGTTGAACAGATGGGCCGTGAAAGCGTAGCAGACAGACAGACACACTTTCCCATTTATAATATTAGTATGGAAGTATGGATAGTATGGATGCATTGAAGGTTTTCTATGAAAGGTGTCCAACACGTTTAATCGCAGTCACGGGCTAGTTTGATACCAAAACAAAGATAAAATAGGACTTTAATTGACTCATGACTTAGTCCCTAAAGGTTAAACAACACTATAGCAGTGTGACACGGCGCGGAATACGAAAAATAAGCTTTCTATGGATCAATATTTAATGACCCTAACCCGGTGAGCGATAGAAGCGACGCGACGCGATACGACGCAATAGATAAAATGATAAATAATAAATGATAAATGATTTAAATAATGATAAATGGTTTATTTATTTCATGTAGGACAACTTGTGTCACTTATGAAACGTTAAGACTCTACCACCTGCTCGTATTCTACTGAGAAGAGTCGGCAAGAAACTCAGACAGACTCAGACAGAAAATGACAGACGTATCTACGGGGCAACGTAGGCCATGTGAAGGGTCAGCTACTGTTTGATACTGTCGCGTCGCGTTGCATCGCGTTGTGTTGCCTCGTTTGTCGCTCACCTAGGACACCGGGTTTACTCACTAAGCACCGCGTCGTTGTAGTGTGGTTAGGGTCATATTAATCTATAGAAATTATATTTTTTGTGTCACGCTGCCCCGTGTGCCGCGCCAGTACATTGTAGATACTATTATACACAATCAGAATCAGAAATGATTACCATTTGGCGTGCAATACTTAACCTAAATGAATAGTATCTAGTTGTTTATTGTAAAAATATATGTCAAGTCTTTAAATAAAATAACCAAAAAAAATAATTGTTTCATACATTTAGATTAACAGTCAAAGAAACATTCCAATATAATTATTACAATCAAACCCAGCAACCCAGCTAACAGTCATTGAAAAAATTCATCTAGACTGTAGTAAGCATTGCTTATTAACCAATTCTATAAGACTCTCTTGAATTTAGAAAGGGGAAGCTCTTTGATGTTATCAGGCAAATTATTATAAACTCGTATGGCCATAATGCATGCACTTTTCCAGAAAATATTACAATTAATTATAGGCAAATGGAGTCCATCTTTTTGTCTACTTGGTCTGGTGCGCAATTCCGATTTCTTTGTAAAAGTATTTTTATTGTTTTTCACCAGAAGGCATAGTTCGAGTATGTAAATTCCGGTGAGAGAAAGAGTGAGAAACCTTTTTCCTATAAATACCTATTCAATTTTAATAGTGCGGTTTAAGTTTAAGCCCTTTAGAATTTGAAACACGGCCCTTTCACGTATAGCATTCGTATGTATAATAATATTTACTTATGTTAAGTTATATCTCTCTCTTATATTGTATCAGAGGGCAACAGAGAGCAACAAAACGGTTAAATTCCTCGGAAGACGGAGTTATGTAAAGTACAAGCATTACCTTTATCACGTTACATTCCCTGAGGCTTAAGTTTCCTTCAAGGTAATCTCGTGTAAAGAGATTTCAGAATGTTTGAGGAAATTGAAATGCAAGGATCAAGTTCTCATTGTTAGAAGAAGGTTGCTTTCTTCTATACGTACCTATACTTTTTTATTTGATATCAAAATTCTTGATACTTAATGTTAAAAGACAATGAAATAGTCTACTACGTTGTGACGTATCAACAGACCAACCGGATTAAGCACTAAATAAAAGATTTAAAGAAAGATTTAAAGTTGTATTATTACATTATCACGTTTGAAATGTGATTTGTAGTCTCAACTCCTCTTTAGTCCACTCTTACACATAACAACTGAAAGGGCGCCTTCAGTTAACATGCACCCTAAGATGAAAGCGAACTGACGAATGATAGGACAAACTTCTACGTTCATGGTCATATTCCTTCCAAGTTAGCCTTTTTTACAAGCTTTTATTTAACTTGCAATGTATGTAGGTAACTATGTTTGTTCGGGTAGAATCTTGTGACACTTTAATTCTCGGTCAGAAATCTATGCTATCCTATCCTATAATAATATATCTATTGATAAATGTGAAAACGTGTCAGTCTGTCTGTCTTCCACGTTGTAACGGCTCATTCTTTCAACCGATTTTGATGAAGAGATGGGTTGCATCCTGGGGAAGGACATACGCTATATTTTATCCCGGAAAATTAAAAGGTCTATCATCTAGTAATTAATATATCCGCATAGTCAACGAGGTATCGTTATAATTTAAAATGAACGCACGTATAATGAAACGTTTTGAATCCTCCCAGCTTAATTAGCCAGGTACGTGGCCACAGACATATAACAGCTAATTTCACTACGCTTTGTGAAATCATTTTCAACTCAACAATTTGCGGTGGTTTCAAGAGCTGTGAATAACCCTACGAGTTATTATGGTTCCTTTCATACATTGTGGACCAAGTAACGGTTTGCTCTTAATAAACTGTGAACAATGTGTATTAAAGCGGCAATCGTAATATAGATTATGATATTTTTTTATTTTGGACATTGGTAGAAGTAGGAATAGGTACCAATACCCTGAATTCCACATCATTCAGTTAGATAACAGGTGAAAAAAACTCTTTCAATGCTTCTATAAAAAATCATTAAGAAAATGTTATTTATTTGTTTTTACGACTCAATTGCTGAACTCTGAATGAACCACCGACTGAAAGATAGCTGGTATCCTGTATCTAGACTAAGGATAATCCCGGCCAATCTAAGAGTTTCCACGGAATTTTTAAAAACTAAATCCAGTTACGGGCATTTTGCAGGCCTAAATTATCAAAACTTAATGTAAATTTTCCCGTTAAAACATTTTTTATAAGTTTACAAACTTTTCCGCTCCAATCTCAATAAACTGATCCTGAAAATCATAAGTTTTAACGATTTTTACGCTTCATTGAGTGAGAAAAATTGCCAAATGTTTCGTTATTTCCCTTCATATTTTGATAACTTTTATACATTTTTACTTTTATGTCTAAGAAATAATTTCCACGGCCATTTTATCGATGTTTACTTGAAAAATCTACGTCACTCAGGTGTTTTTTTGATAGTGTGAAAATCACAAATACTTTAATTTACGATTTTCTAATGCGAAAGTTTGGATGGATGGATGTTTGTTATTATCTTCCTTGATGAAATTTGCCACAGAGACACATTATAATCTGGAATAACACATAGGCTACTTTTTATCCCGGAAAATTAAAAGTTTCCGCGGAAACCAAAAACCTCAATCCATGCGGAAGAAGTCGCGGGCATCAGCTAATTGTTCCCACAATATTCAGCATAATTTATGAGTTCAAAATATCCCAAAACAAAAATATAGCTATATGCAAACGGACAGTTCACTAGGGAATTTTCATGCGGCGGCGTGAAAACGGATCCAATTTAAATTTTTAATTTGACACACAAGCCTTGGACTATTTAAATGACTAAAACACGCACGGCAGTATTATGGGCCATGTTTTGTTTACTTCCGTTTGTTCATGTATCCTTTTTAAGGTACTAGCACTTTTTTAACTCATAAAATCGAACCCATATTATCTATTGGAAGTATCCCGTTATACTTTTTAACCTTTAGGAGGACCTTATAGGCTTTTACTACAGAATGCTATCACTACGTACTCGTTTGAGGCTATGAACTTAAAGGAAGATAAAAACTTAAGATAGATAATTGAAATAAGTATATTCCTCAGAAGGTAAAACCTTTTTACTGGACATCGTTGTAATTATTATATAGGTTTAGGAATATCTAACACATGTGATAATCTATTGCAAACTAGCTGGTGCCCGTGACTTTGTCCGCATGGAATAAGTACTTTAATCCCCACGGGAACTCCTTCATAAAAAAATCCGGGATATAAAGTAGCATTTGTAACTCTCCAGGTCCTCTACCCATGGAAAAATCACGTCAATCCGTTACCGTTGCGTGATTGAAGCACAAACCAACAAACAAACACACTTTCGCATTTATAATATTATGTATGATCTATCATAGGTACTAAAATTCTACATCCATGGATCTATCACAATAGAAAATGTATCATAGAGATCCATTAACGTCAAAGATCGCGTACCATTTTAATGTTTTAACAACATAGTAATCGGTTTGTAGCAAAATTGGATTCATAAAATCTCATAACCATAACGTCGTTGACCTAAATGCACCGAAATCCGCTCTATGTATAGGGGACAATATTGTTTGGTTCGCCGAAATCCATCTCGGTCGATTTAGGGCATCAATAAAGTAATATTATTGCTATGAAACACGGATATATTGCTCTGCGCAGTTGTGCGTATAGAATTGACAACGATTAAATATATTCGCATCAAATCGCAATAAATTGTGTTCAGATATATTACGTGGGGCAATAATCATAGTTTTATTTGCAATAACTAAATTAACAGTAATTATTATCTTTGTAATTTTTTTTTAACTTCTAGGTAATTACTTCATACCTTTAATACTTTCTCGACCGGCGTACCTAAAGGTTGTTTTTTACTTTTTATCGAGAAATTTTGTTAATGGAAAATTATGGACTTTAATATCGCGCAAATAAAATAGGAGCCTACACTTAAAGGTTTAATAAAGGCAGTTATTTTGAAGATACAGGCCCACACTTTTAACATAGATCACAAAGTTTTATTCTAAAAGGTATCCACTATTAAGTAATCTGTGGTTTTATTCATTTGGGGTTCAGTATTTTGACGACCTCCATGGCGCAGTGTTGAGCACTGTTGTCTTAACTCTTAACGTGCGGAGGTACTGGGCTCGATTCCCGGTAAGGTCAATTTGAGAATTCATAACTTTCCCTATTCTGGCCTGATGGGTGGCTCCGGCCGTGGCTAGTTACCGACCGGCAAAGACGTTCCGCCAAGCGATTTAGAATTTCGGTACGATGCCATGTAGAAACCGATTAAGGTACCTATGTTGTAATATAATGTTATGGGTTTAATATAACTGCCATGCCCCTAACAGGCTAGCCCGCTTCCATTTAGCATCTAGTGAAATCGCAGCCAAGGGCTTACTTGTAGCACCTAGATTAAGAAAAATAAAAGTATTCAACTAAGAATTTAATCATCAACTCTCTGGGCACCTGGTGCATCTTTTGGTTATTATTCTCTTATTTCCGTAGGTAGTTAGTTATTCTTGCTCAACAATAAGGTAGGACTCGATTCGTGTCGCTGAATTAATGTTCTGTAATAACTTCTAAGGGAACTTAATGCCTAAGCTGATGAGTTATGGAGCCATTTAATAATAACTTGATGGAGCTTTTCTTTCTAAGTAGCTGTGACAAATTGAAGAAGTGGTTTTCTCGTTTAAATGTCGTTATGAGTTACTTTTGCACATAAATGTTATTTTCCTGGGTTTATATATATTTGAATATATATTTTTTACTAGCTGATGCCCGCGACTTCGTACGCGTGGATTGAGATTTTTTGTTCCCGTGGGAACTATTTAATTTTCTGAAACGCTCTAAATTGCTCGGCTTGGGGCTATTAGAAATATTGTAGGTAATTGTTTATTGTTCAAAGTTATTAGGTTCTGATATGCACGAGTCACGACGATCAGAGAAATCTTAACTTCAAAACTTCAGCTGTGTTCAAATTGATGATTGCGTTCTTTGTTAGTTTTATCTATTCTTATATTATGGATTGATGGATGGATGGATGGATGTTTGGTACTCAATCATGCCAGAACGGCTGAACGTATCTTGATGAAATTTTACACAGAGATATCTGAGTAGAGATAGAGAGTCTGGAATAACACATAGGCTATTTCTTTTCCCGAAAAATTGAAGAGTTCTCGCGGGTATACCTAAATAACCTTAATCCACGCGGCCAAAGTCGCGGGCATCAGCTAGTAACTTAATAAATGAATTCACGTTCACACGTCTCTCGTCCTCTGTAGCGTATCTCAAATTCATCAACATTATATTTTATATATTTACTAGAAAGAAAATACATTTTCTCTCATCAAATAACATTTAGCTTGGAACAATATTTGTAAAGGCAGGATTTAAGTTAACAAAGAGTAAGAGAATGTTTATATGCCAACAAATAAAACAAGCGATTTTCTATCACAGTTTTGAAAATAAATCGGAATAGATTAAGATCCCTTTCAGTCCTGATGCTTACTAAGGAACATCCTGTGTATTATTCAGGACAAATTCCAACTATTAACTGTCTAATATTATTTTATAACTAGTAATATTTAGCGATCGCGATAGCTTATGATTCTGAGGTATCTACTTCCATATATTTTTTAACTTTCAAGTTATGAAGTCATGACAAATTAAAAAAAACATAAATTAGCAGAACACTCAAGTAGATACGTTACTTATGCCAAATTTTAAATAGCTGCAAGATTGAGTGCTCCCGCCGACATTCCATTTAGCCTATGAATAGTACTATATGGTCTTATGCCACAGAATACCACTTATACTAAGTACGTTGCTTATGCTCCAATTCTTTTGACTAGCATAAAGGATTTTAAGGCCCTGTGATAGCGTAAAATCGGCAAAAAGGAGTTTTTCAAAGCAGTGAACCAAACGGTGACATTTAATGTAAAAATAATTTGCTGCTTTCAAGACCTTTCAGCAGCCATTGACGCATCACAAAACACAATTTTAAAAAATCTCTGCATTGAAATTTCTTTTAAACGTACCTCTTAGTTTACTTTTTAAAGCAATTTTTCTCCTTATTGAAACCAATAATTTGCTCTAGAAGTTCAAGATAGAATTCATATTTCTAAATCAAACACATTGTCAGATTAATTTGTATTAAAAAGTAAATATTTATATTTTTACAAATGATTTCTTGCATTTTTTGCGACATGCGCTTGCTCGATTTCAACCCCGCGCGCCTGTGTTTTCATCTTGTGAGCTCAGAGTGCCTTAATTTAGAAAATACTAGCTGATGCCGGCGACTTCCACCGTGTGGATTGAGGTTCTTTGGTTCCCTCGGGAACTCTTTAATTTTCCGCGTTAAAAAAGAAGCCTATGTGTTATTCCAGACTATAATTTATCTCTGTGCCAAATTTCATCCAGATCCGTTTAGCCGTGATTGAGTAACAATCATCCATCGATCCATCCATCCATCGCATTAATAAATTTAGTAGTATAGATAGGACTTAAAGTTTATTAGAGGTTCTGAATACACCAATTCAATTTTAAGACATTAAATTTTAATTTGAAATGTAAACAAAACTTAGATAGGTATTTACATGGTATTTAATCCAAACAAAAGAACAAGATACTGAAGTCTTATTGAATTATCTACCTATAGTAAACTTATTCATATTATATCTAAATTACACTTGTTGGTAAAGTTCGAACTGAACATAATGCTGCAAAGTTACGGAATTCAAGATCAGAGAGTAAATCTCCCGGCGGCGGCATTTCGAGACTGATTTAAGTTTCCATTTACGGGAATGAGGCGTTTTATGTTACAAAGGGTTTGTTCCGCAGGGCCTTTGAGGGAAGCCCGCAACAAGGCAACAACGATGACGAGCCAATAATTGCCTTGTTTATGAATAATACTTGTGTTATGAATAAGATAACTATTTTTTAGAAGAAAGACTCTAAAACCGTGCAGTCTTCAGCATTTTAGGGACAGATAGTCACCAAAACACAATGAACAATACAAAAACATAAGAACGCATTGATTAATTATAATACCAAATGGCCAAGAACCTGGCCAAGAATAAGCTTTTGACTGCGATATTATTTGAAAGTTGTAAGTTATAACCACTAAATGATGATGATGAGCATGAGATGTTGACTAAACTATTACCTATAGTAGGTAATATTATAAAATCAATCAAATATCAAATAAATATTATAAATGCGAAAGTTTGGATGGGTGTTTGTTACTCAATCACGCCCAGACGCATAGATTATAGTCCGGAATAATCCACAGGCTAAGTTCCCGCGGGAACCAAAAAACCTCAATCCATCCGGACGAAGTCGCGGGTATTAAATAAATGTGGTCTTCGGCTATGTTCGTATTTGAGTCAACAAAGCATTTGAAATCCATAAACATTGTTCCTCTAGTGTGGTTCAAATTTAAAAAAAAAACACGTCATTTAAAGACGCAGGTTGAGCTGATTTCTTTGGACACGAATAACGCACGCAGACGAAGTCGCGGGCATTCACTAGTAATACATAAGATTATTAAGTACTAGTTAATTATTTTGTAGGATTAGTATTAGTATTACGATAACAAAGAGAATATTTGCTACGCATTGCCATGTCTGACACTTCAAAGTCTTATTATTATGTTTAAGTTAGTTTAGTTAAATTTACCTATTCGTAACTTAAGCTACTCATTCTGAATCAGCATTGCGGCCTAGTAGGTATATTTCAATCATACTGCGGCACAGGCTGAAGAGGTGGGTCCATTGACCACACAGTTTTAAATAAAGTAGAATACTTATGTAACATTTAAGTTAATTTGTTAAAATTTTGTCAGTTATTGTGTTGGTCTATAAAGATTCGTTTATTTATTTATTTATATCAAGTCAGTGTTTTTTTTAAATAATAGTAAGTAACGCACTTTAGCGCACGTAATTACGACGAACCGGAAAATCGCGAGGATACACTACAATAACCATAATAAATTCTAGACACAGATTTACAGTAATAAAAACTACCCACATGAGTTATTCCCAGCGAGTTCTCTACGAGAGATGATAAATTGCTTTTATTATAAGCAAAAAGTCTTTCCTTTCATTCGTTTTGTACGCTATTTATTTTTATGTGTACTTTTTCCTTTGTTATGTGTCTGAGAAGATTTGAGATTCTTTTCACTTTTATTTTAACTTTAAAGATTTTGCTATTGAAACTAAGCAAACTAAAAAGCCCTTACCGTATTCCGTAGCATAAAGATAGGAATTTTGGAATTCAAATCATTTTTATGAGTAGTTAAGGTATACGCTTTTATAACATGGTTCCCAAAGAGTTTCTGGATTTGCCATGACATAAATTTAAAGACTGTATTGAACAGTATTGGTTAAGTCGAGGTTAACACTATCGATGATTTTATTGATGACTAGAGGTCGCCCGCGACTTCGTCCGCGTACAATTTCTGATTTCCTATTATGAAATTTTCCCGCTGCAAAAAGCTTATCTATAGAGGCTTTATATAGCTCATGCAGGTTTTTATTATTTAAAATTTATAACCTAATTGTCTATAATAAAAAATCATAGAACTGTTATGTAATCATCTCACCCTCAGTGGACCCCTTTTGGGATGGATTTGCGTAAAATTGCGTATACAGATTATTATTATTTAAAACTAATAACCTAAATCCCAATTTTCAAGTCTCTAACTACAAAAACATGGGGCTTTCATATAAACTTCCAATCCCTATTTTACCCCTTTAGGGGCAAAATTTTCAAATATCACTTCTTAGCTGACATCTCCAATTTATAAACTACATACTTGCCAAATTTTAGCTCTATAGTTTTTGAGATCTCGTGATGAATCAGTGAGTGACATTCGCTTTTTTTTATATTATAGATAAAGTTGCATAGAAACAACCGTCCTCGCATCCAGTGCCCCACAAGTCAGATACTTGTAACGTATGTGTTGTAATGTCTACTTATTGTAAACCTTTTTTTTTATGAAAAAAGCAACTGCTGAGTTTCTTGCCGGCTCTTCTCAGTAGAATCACCTTTCCGAACCGGTGGTAGAGTGTTAACGTTTCATAAGTGACATTAGTTGTTCTACCTACGTGAAATAAATAAATCATTTATCATTAAAATTATTGATAATCATGTTGTACGACGTCTGCCATATCACCGGTCATATTTCTTCCGCATACTCACCTATAGCTCCTTAATCCTAGTTGGAACTGTAAATGTTAACACACTAAAACTAGTAATCCAAACTTGTTTTCTATGATTCTTTTAAAATTATTTTAGTAAAAAGTTTTTAAACTGAACTATTTAGAATTTTCTGAACAATAATAACAGAATAAAATTTAACGCTAGCCGTAGTTAATAAACTTCTTCATCATGAATATTTGCGCTTTAATTAAGTAAAGCGGTAAATACGTTATGTTATGTTAATAGCAGCCTCATTGTATTTTCTGTATGTAAGCTCGTAAAATAAACATTAATAACACGTAAAATATAAAATATGTCTCACGTATTACACGTACGAACGAAATCTTTATATTGATGAGATTAAGGAGCACAAATAAAAATGATTCCATTCAAAACTTATTGGTGCAGTAAATATTAACTCTTTTTACTAAAGACAAGGCTACAGATACATCAGTCTTGATTGTTCAGTCTGCAGAGTCGTAGTGATAATTTAACTTGATTTCCTGATCAGATAACAAGAGCATTTAACTAGCATAATTTTTTGCTCAGAGCACAAAGGGATTTTTCTTGATTATCGCGAAAAATCCATATGGAATCCAAGGATTTTTCCACGCACTCTTAATTTATCCATTACTCAGCTAGAATTTTGCAGTTAAGATATGATTAATTATTCACAAGACGAGACGTTCTCCGTTAATATAGAAGGCGCTTGCTCCATTTAATAGGCCCAATTTGTACTCTGACATAGGGGCATGTCTTGACTCAAATCAAGTAAAGATTTCTTCAGATTTGGAATGTCTGCCGAGATAATAATACGATCATTTGGTTGTTTTTAAAATTAACACTATTGATATAATCATTGAATAGGTAGGATGAAAGATGGTCTCTTCGCTCTACAATTTTACATTAATCTGTCTTGAGATTCAAAGACTCAAGTTATCGTACTTCACAGCGATGCACAAAACTATTTCTAATAAGGGAGGCTATAGCTACCACAATAACCTACGGAGCAGACTTAATTTGAATAATTTAATATGGTCCTATTATATCGTTACCTAACTCCATTACTATTGTGTAGATGAAATTTTAGCCCAGGGAACCAAAAACTAATCTTAGACATGAATGCTTGCTTCAAGACACAGACTTGACAAGCTTAAAACTACGCAGCACATGTAGCTATCTTAATACATGAAAGGCACGTACCCTACTTAATTGATCCTATTCGACACGGGGGTGACATCACGTCTTGGAATTTAATGCAAATTTCCCCCGAGCGATCATCGAGAGTTGTAGTTTCCTACTATTACCCACATGAATTGGCTGTCACTCAGCTTTATTGAATGGGAGCGGTTCAAGCTTCATGTTAAAACATAGCTCAAAGATTCACAAAGGTAGAATTTAGTTATACCATCTTGTGTCTAGAAGTCTTTATTAGGCAGAAACTGAAACAAGGTTGGCGAAATATCTTGCGAAATAATATAGAATATACCTGTAGAACAAAAACAAAAAGCGGTCTACGACTAAAGGTAACAAACGTTAAAGATTGGTAGTTTACTAAATTATACATATTTGTTGCATAGTCTGATTCAGGCATTGGGTAGTTTGCCTATATTTTTTTTTATCCACTACAAGTTAGCCCTTGACTACGATCTCACCTGAAGGTAAGTAATGATACAGTCTAAGATGGTAGCGGGCTGACCTGTTAGGGGCATGGCAGTTATATTAAACCCATACCACTATTCGGTTTCTACACGGCATTGTACCGGAACGCTAAATCGCTTGGCGGCACGTCTTTTGCTGGTAGGGTGGTAACTAGCCACGGCCGAAGCCTCCCACCAGGCCAGACCAGGGAAAATTCAGAAATTATAAATTCTCAAATTGACCCTGCCGGGGATCGAACCCGGGACCTCCGCACGTTAAGACTACACACTGCGCCACGAAGGTCGTCAAAATATCACAATGAAAATATGGTTTTTCAGAAAATTATAAACGAATAAACTACAGAAATAAATAAAACAATGCGACGATGTGGACAGTAACCCCCCGCGTTATTACGGTGCCGGAATGTAGTTTACTAGTTTTTCCAGTCCCATAGGATGCGATATGGCTCACTGCCAACTGACACTTTTTGTAAACTTGCAAATAAAGCATGCACATTCATGAAGCAATATTATAAATCATCAATATATATTCTGTATTTATGACTTTAAGAGTTTTAAACAACAACAACAATGAATAATATTTCCATTACAGTGTTTGAAGAGAAATGTATTGAGAATAATTAATGTGTGCTGTTTTACAGCATATTAAAATGTATAGTCGGTAGGTAGTTGTATTATTTATTGTACACAACTACATACACATGCTATACAGGTGTACATTGTAGAACCTGAGAAATGGTAACCTAAGAAATTAAATGAAAGCTCTTTAGACCGGTAATAACACTATTACCAGCTCGTATCATAAAAACTGTCATTCATTTCCTTGATATTATAGAAAAAGTATCTAGATGACTATGATTTTTATAGTTTATCATACAATATTTTGTATAGTTCTTTACAGCTTTAACTTAAAGCTTTAAAACTGATTTATAGAAAACAAGTCATAATTAAAAAAATTAAAAAACACGACTGCCTTGCAAAAAAACTACCTATCTAAAAAGTTAAAAATCAAAATTAATCTAGCTAAATTAGAATCTTATTCACATTTTTATAAAATGATATTTTTTTGTGAATCACTGGATATTGAACAATAGTGTTATATAGTTTTGGAATCTACTCATCATTTTCTCGATTATGATTATATAGTTAATCTTACTTTCGAATATTTTTTTTCAACTTTAGTCTTTAATGCGGGACCATGGTCACCCCATCAATTTTTTTTTAATTTTACTAGCCTATGTCACCCGGAATAAGCTAGGGATTCTAACGATACCTCATTTATCAAAATCGGTTCAGGCGTATACAAGTTATGGTGGAATATACAAACTCACTTACATACATACATGAACCCTGAAAACAATATACTTCTTTTTAGAGGCAGTCGTATAAAAAGGAAAGTTAATATTTTATTTCATTTAATACGGATTTATTTATTAAGTATTAGCTCATTAAACGCTTTTCTCAATTACATAACTCAAAACTTGTAAGAAAAGAAAGTACCTTTTTCATATGTGTAATATGCAGCATGTCGAGAAAGATTAGTCTACCTTCAAGTAGAATCGCGTTTGTTCGGAGGCAAAGCCAGTACAATATGTTATCACAGCCTCACTTAATCCTCCTTTGTTATGAGTGTAAGAGGATTTATCGGGATTCTTTTTATAGTGTGCACACAATGATTTTATTTCGCTACAAGTAATAGGCATTGCGTAAGGTTTCGGACAGTCACATATTATTTAACAGTATACTCTTATTATCACTATTCTTTTTTGAACTATTGTTTACTACCAGCGGATACTCCTGATTTCCGCTATATGAATTTAGGTTTATTTACAGCCCAAGGAAAATATTTGTTTGCCAGGATCACAAGATTTTCGTACGTGAATTTCATCTGTTAACAACTAAGCAATACACTTTAGCAATCGTAATATTAGTATGGAATTTAAGAATGACGGGATCACAGTATTAAATTAGTCTAGCTCTGGAATCAAGTCCAATACTGAATTCAGTTTTAAATTTTGATTTCAGTATCCAGTCTAGGAACAGATACTATATATGAAGACAACAGAACTTCCATTCCATTCCAGCTCTTAAATCAGTTCATTGAATTATTTCGTTAGAATAATAATAAAACAACTTGGGACTTCGCTATAAAGGCCGGTTCCTGTTTTAAGTACTAAGAACAAATGTCTAAAAAAGGACTATGCTGACATTCGGTATGTAAAGATGTTTAGTGATGATTGTTCTCTCGTAATAACCACTCCAGATGTAATATTACATAACGAAGAGAAGGATATACGAGTACGGAACGTCGTGGCAATTTAAATTTCCTGAGGGATTCCTTGAATTTAGTTTACAAGTTAGTTCAACATTTGAATTGCGACGATTTATTACAATATTAACGACCAGGTTACTTACCAGAATACTTTGGCAAAGTAAAGCACTGGATGGTTCAAGGTTTTGCCGCTAGAAAGGAAATTGAGCCCAGATCTTCTTAAGGACCACAGATGGTCCTATTTTATTAAGAGGTACTTAGCTCAATTTCCGGCATCACACATTTGGGCCTTTTTAATTTGAAATTGGCTTCAAAAAAGGTCTGAAGCTAAAGTACTAAACGTCCAACTAATTTCATCAAATGCTCAGGTTAACAGGAAAATAATAACTTATTGTCGAAAAAAGATGCATGATTATAAGTAGTAGTAAAAAATAATTTATACAAATAAATAAATAATATAAAGCTTCATTTATACCAGAAGATGATTATAGAGGCACATATAAAAACTAAACACTAAGTGACTAAACCAAAATAGCAGCAGCCAGCGCTCATTCAAAAGGTATATAGAAATAGAGGTACAGTGCTGCATGTTCTTTGCTTACAAATAGCACAAAATATACATAGCACCATGTACAATTCTGTGGTAGTACTCGGATCTCCTGGGGCTACGAGTAAATCTCGGTTGGTTTGATGCTTTATAATGTAATACAAACTACATTTTCGTATTTCCTAAATCCACGTAATACGTAAATACGCAAATAAATTTAAGCAAAGATGAGGTTTGTATAAATACGTGGCATCCACGCCTTGGGTTTGGCAAAGAAATTAATGTATAATGCTTCAAAATCTTTACGATTTCGTTTTATTTAGCTACTTAAGGCATTAAATATTAATGAATTCGTGTAGCAGTGTATGAAATGTTCTTATTTATTTTAAATATTTTTAATAAAATAGGTATTTTGTGTGTATATCCTATAGTCCATCTTATTATTAATTATTGACCGAGCGAAGCGAAGGTCTCTGAGTCGAATTGAGTGAATTTGCACTTGTCCGTCCGTCCGTCCGTCTGTCAGAGCCTTATAACTTCTTAATTACTGAACGTAATTACTTCAAATTTAAATATAATATGTAAACCGATGCCCTCCAGCCGAATATGGCTTAATAAGTTATAAAAATCTTTATTTCAGGGGGGCTCTCATAGAAGCGAATGCGAAGTACTTATGGTTGCGGTATATCATTTTAAAGATAATTAAGAATGGAGTCCAAAAATATATTTTTTTAAATTTTTCCCTTAAAATTGACGAAATGGGGGGCTTTCAAATTGGAGATTTTTAACGTCCAAAGTTTCAGAACTCTCAATTTTCTGAAAAGCTGAGCCTGAAACTTGGTCAATTATTTGAATTATATCCTGTACTTGAACAACAAATACTAGAATTAGATAAAAATTTTATGGAAACGAAATTATTTAATTTTTATTGAGCTTCAGTATTTTTAACAGAACTTCAAAATTATGTCAATAGATGGCACTCTGTAAAAGTTTATTCGTTTCTCCAATAACTGCTAATAGCTCTTTTGTGTCTATATGTTAAAAGTCAACTATTACAATATATAGTCAAAACTAACTTATGGATACCGCGCGGTGTCCGTTCGGGGCGAACCACTAGTTAGACCCGATAGATCGCCGTGTCAGAAAAATTATTGGTGATTAATCACTTATAATACTCAGGCAAAGATGCGAAGCTTGCAGCATGTTGCCTGCCTATCCGTATTCTATCGGATATACTTTGGAGAGTGTGCTCAGAAACTTAACAACCTCGTTCCTCCTTCACCATTTTTCCACCCAACTTTTACCAAAAAACCGTGAGCGTTGGCATCCTTACGTTGTCGATATTCAATAAAGTCGTACGAAACGTTTTTGTTCCACATTTCTAATACGAACCGCTAGGATTTGGTTTTTTCCCTTCCAGTAAAGTACGTTTCCTGCAAAGCATAGCTTGAGTACCTACCTTCAAAGCAAGACTGAATATTCATTTTCCACCTCATTTTTGCTTTTAATAAGCATGATTGTTGTAAATCATTTATCTTGCAATTAATAAAAATTAAAATTTGAATCATGATCTAAGATGTATACTTTAAAAATCCATACATCATAAGTACAACTATAAGATTTAGATTTTGAAATAAATAATTTATGCGAAAGCGTGTTTGTTTTTCAGTTATCTTTTCACTAACCATTTGTTGTTGAAGGAATATGGTACAGAGGTAGCTTAAATCTAGGAGAACTACAAGTGTCCCATTGTCCGATGTCCGACGTTCGTCCATTGTCCGACGATCCTTCCGATTTTTGTCCCGCAAAATCAAAGAGTTTCCAGGGGACTTCTAGAAAATCTACAATACAAATCCATCCTACTTCCTAATTAAAATTGTGAAAGTTTGTGAGTTTATATGTCTGAATGTTTGTTACTCCTTCACGCCACAGTGATTGAACTTTGTTGCCTGAAATTTGGAATGAAGATAGCTTATAATCTAAAGTAAGTTACGTTAAGTAACACATACCTACTTACGCTACATATTTTGATCCCGGAAAATGATAGAGCAACAAAAATCTTAATCGACGCGAACTAAGTCGCGGAAACTAGTGTATAGTAAATATATACATATCACAAAATATTGATTTTGTGTTTCGCTATTTGTCAGTCCTGCTAAGCGATGCCAATACCTGGCAAAGCGCCAATGGATGCTTAAGTTGTTGGCTTAAAAACATGGGTCTGGCATATATATAATATTGATAATATTATAAGGCCGCGGTTACACTTGTAAGTTTTACTCACACGAGTCGCTTATATTAATAAAAACTTTAAAAAAAGTTCACTCTCAGTGAGTCAGTTAAATATTATTATTTTCTGATACATCTTTATACGGTCATTTCAATTCGGATAAGCAAAAGCTTACGATGACAAAGTAGACAAGGGAATTACATTATGTTAATCCCAATTTCCTTTGAGCTCAATGAGCGTCGTTTTCCTATTATTGTTAATTTAGCCACCTAATGGAACTGTCAATCAGCTCCAAGCTTGAATGAAGGTTCTAAATGGCTTATTATTTACAGCGTACCTAATAATAATATGAAAGGATTGTTTCGAGTGCTAAAATTCTTAAAAAGTAGGCACTTACAGCAAAAATATAGCTACTAGCTTACTAGGGGCTAGTAAGCTAGGTTTACAAGGCGGCGCTTATAGACGTGCTTAATAGGTAGGTATGTAAAACACTTAATAATGTAAAATACACACGTAATTAATAATGTAATACATACTTAGTAATGTTAAATACTTATAGGGCGAAAACACACTACAGACATGACAAATCGTCCACGCGAAATGCCCGAAATCTTATGCGAAATACGTTTCGTCGTGTCGGTGTAGTCCGTATAAAACCTTTTCGTCCGCCAGACATTTTGTTTATGCCCGTAGTGCGTTTCTCCCTTAAACGAATCCCGCATAATATACGTAAAGTTGTGAATACCTATATCAAAAAGTTTCAAGACTAACAGAAAAATGGATTGCAAGTTACGACTTTGATTTATTCTAAGTTCTTAGAGATTGCTTAATATGTAATAGATAATTTGAAAATACACGTCTCTATGCATGGCTCATCGATATAAAAGTTAAACTTTTCTTACAAAATGATATACTGTGAGAACTTTCTGGCGTACTGCAGTAAAACGCCCAACAATCTAACAATCTTATGTTATTTTGCAACGAATAAACCACTTTCTATTTTGTTTAAGCTTACTGCAATCTCTTGCCAAAGAGTAAGGTATCCTTAGTTTCCTTCGCGTTACGTAACAATATGTGAGATGGATAAATTTTAGCCTTAATACTTATTTATG
This sequence comes from Erebia palarica, assembly GCA_964035005.1. Taxonomy (NCBI): domain Eukaryota; kingdom Metazoa; phylum Arthropoda; class Insecta; order Lepidoptera; family Nymphalidae; genus Erebia; species Erebia palarica. Next base: position 33,072,775 of record OZ035985.1, on the reverse strand, counting down.
AATCCGAAAGAGTGCATTACTCTAATAACAAAAAAAATTGTCACGTAGCGTGCGTATTAAATAATTAATTTATCGTAAGCAATAAAGGGTGCACCTACAGAATTAAAAAAATCAAGAAAAATCGCTAGCCAAGTTAATATCTATAATATAAATTTCTACCACCAATCTGAAATTATGTAAACGTAGTCTTAATCAAAGCAATCTTGTAACTGGGCCATTGGAGGAATATTTTAGCATATTTTGTACATAAATCACTGAGTGTTTAATGGTAAACTTTGTTTCAGTGGATACGACGGCTCAGTACGATGCTGTTCGTGCGTATCTTAAAGAGTTGGACATATCAAGCGCCGTGTGGGTTGGTCTTATACGCAGCAATCCTGATGGTGACTTCACTTGGACGTATGTATTTTCACCTTATCTTTATTTTATGTAAATCTTATGCGTTATCGACGACCTTACCATTATTTAAGCATTGGAATAATTGTATTACATTAAAATAATAATCACTGTTTGATTAATTGATTACAAGAAGAAAAAAAGAGATTGAAACAATATTATTATTGAAAATTGCTAAGTAATTACTGCAGCTGAGCAGAGGTATTTATCCCTTGTTGACTTTTAGACGCCGAGGTCATCAACAGCCCTCTTTGACTCATTTCATGTCTTCTACCCACCTAGTCTGCCATCGCTTCAAATTTCCAAAAATTTCGCTTCAAAAAAATTATAGATTTTCCAAATGCACATTCAGTTGTTAATCCTTACCCTTGTAACGTTAATCCTTGTATTGTTTTTGATACTCAGAGATTACCGCGGTTTGAGTGGCGATGGGTACTGGAGCTCAGCACCGGATGCCCGATCTGCGCCACTGTGCGCCGCAGCCGACCCAGCCGCGGACTACCGGTGGGAGGCCCGAGCCTGTGGTGGACCTTCCGTCGCTTCGTTCATCTGTGAATTACCAGGTTATTTCAGCTTATTTTTTTTCAATACTTCAAATTATACTCCACTGATGGCTCTATCGTTAATTGCATCCAAATTAATATCTATCTCAGTTATCACAAATTTAGATCAATTTAGTCATGAGTACCCTTTACAGGCGGATCTATGTCCTCACGCAAGCATACGTCGCTACTTACTACCTAGTATTTTGTGCTTAAGGTCCAGAGTTTTTCTCGTGAGAAAATACTAATACTTATAATATACTTGTGATTTTTAAGATTTTAGATTAATTAACTACAACGATTAACAGCAACCATGCAGTCTAAGAGGAAAGTGGTTGCTAATCAATTTCTGCGTGGCATTGTACTAAACCAGACCTAAGTCAATTTCTTGCAGCTTCTGCTGTGAATTGAACACACTAATACGACAAAAACTTATATTTACAAGAATCTTCGTTTTCAGTACCACAATGGGCCCTTGGTAATGAAGGGTGCATGGTACGAGCCCTACCAGCATTGACGGTGTTATATTTACCTGAGAGCGCCGCTGTACAACTCACTGCAGATTGTGGCTTAGCTGGAGTAAAGAGACTTCAATGCACTGGAAACGTGGTATGATATTTTCAGCTACTTTTAATGAGACAAAATTAATAAGGGATAATGAAGGTGTTTTTAACTCATTTCGTGTTGCAGAAACGGGAAGATCTTCTTCGAGAGCTTTCTTGTACTGAAGAAGACCAAACAACCTCATCACCAATTGTAACGACAGCGCTGATGTCATGGCAGACTGTAACAGATTCAACGTTTTCCGATCAAGACACCAGTAATGAAGTAAATACAGAAGAAAATACTACTACTGAACATGAAGATGACATCAATCAATCAACTTCTGTTAAATTATTACCTACCATACAAAATGCTCTTCTAAGTACTACTACAGACCAGTTACTGTTGACACAAACACCATTTATAAATAAACTTTACAAAGTCCCATTAGAGAAAAATATCAACTTGGATATAGTAAATAATAACTTACTTAATGGTATTCCAAAGATTCCTAACAGTGAGGACTTCTATGAAACTTCACAGAAATCAGAAGATGAAAAACAGATGCAGCATAAAAAATTACACGCTGAACTAGCACGTCTCGGAAATTTAGAAACAGTATTTAGTCAGCCCACAGATCATTTTGTGCCACCTCTCGTGATGGCTAAAGCTAAAATCAGTGATGATATGACTGCATTATCAATCGAGGAGAAATTAGCTCAACAACTTTCTGAACATCAATTTACAGATCACAATAGTATGCATAGGGATACTGGAATTTTTAAACAATCCCCAAGCACTGAAACGTCAAATAAATATGTAACCACTGAAAACGGAATCAATAATCTATCGTTTTCAACTAAAATAAATGACAACCAATATTCCGGTTACACAAAATATATTTTACCAAAGAAATATACTAAACATGATGACATTAAAAGAAAAATATTAAAGAATATTAAATTATTTAAAAATTTAAAATCATCTGAAGATATAAATTTGAATAATTCAAATTCAGAAGTAGTTGATGCAACTACTGTTAAATCTTTTACACAAAAATTTCATACCAGTAAAACTAATCATCAAGTGGAAGAGGACACGACTCTTGAGCTAACTGTAATCATAAAGGAACCTAGATCTTACGATGAAGATAGTAAAACACAAAAACAATATCCTCAAACTATATTAAGAAATAAAACATTAAATAATTTATCACCTGTTGAAGGTTTAGTAGCATCTCCAACAACCGAACATAAAGTAAATGATGAAGTTATTAAAATAGAAATTATTAACAATAATAATAAACATCCTAATATTGATGTGTCAGTGTTTGAATTGACAACAAAAGTGCCCGGTTCCGAAAATAAAGTTACCAAGAATTATGATTCAGAACAACACTATAAAGATGCTACAGTCGTCAGTAATTTACCTTCAACTTCAGGAAATGCCCAAACTTCAGATGTTACTGTTAATGATTTGATAACTGCCTCTATTCGGTCTACCATTCAAAATATTACCTTATCAGATTCTTTAACTACTACAACAGAAGCAACATTAATAACGGTTATAGCAGATTTGAATGCAGAGATTGAAAATAATTCAACAATGAACAATAATAAGGGCAAAAGTTATATCACTGAAGATCCTACAGTAGTGTATAACGCATCAATAACAGAAAATAACGAAGAAATTAACGAAACACACATTACTGATGATGCGGAAAGAAACATAACTGACACAACACCTGAAATTGAAGACTTCCAATCGCCATTACTTTCCGCAGCCAATGAACCTTTACACAAACCTATTAGATCAAGGCGACCACAGTCATTACAGAATAGAGTCAATAAATTTAATCCATTTCGTATATTAGGTTAACTGCACATTTAACAAAGCAATGCCATTTGCGACTGCCACGAAATTAACTCTACTACTAAACACAATGACTGAACCAAACCATAACATCTGGTCTAACTAGAAAGTGTGTATTTTACAATCGCAAGTATTACTATGGCACAGTGCACTTAGCTGATTATCATATTGTACAACTAGCGTTTTCATAGAGTTTTAATCATAGACACATCATTTCCATAGCAATATTTTTATGTAAATTTTGCACTTCACATAATAATTATTTGTTAAAATTCTGATATTCTTAATCATCGATAATCTTAATCTAGCTATATCTTAAAATATAAAGTAGTCAATTCTTATATATTCATATAGCATAGCTATGAGTACTGTTAATATTTTTTAAGTTATAGGCAAGTTGATGACGTTTTAAACAATATTATTTACTACACAAATAAGTACACTTTGAATAATATTTATATTCAAAATTTCCTATCAATAGGAATGAAAATTCATGAATCATATCATTTTAGAATAAGGATCTTAAATGTTTTATATTTAGTTGTAAGAAGTACATTTAAATAAATATTTTGCACAAATAATGAATGTCGAAAGGAAATAACCACAGCCCATATGTCTAGCCGTATTAGTTAAAGAGATATGTCTGGCACCTCCCGTTCTCGCAACATTCATCACGGAAGACAAATTATTAAGACGAAGATAAATTCTCACTGGTTAACGGATATGTGGGTTGTTTAACGATGGATATTCGGTTGAAGAATAATTTTATTTGTCATAACTAAACTAGGATATAAGAGTTTTATAAATAAAGGTTTAGACAAAATATCCTGAGTATTGTTTTATTTAAGAAATGACTCTAGAAACCCTAACTTTTTGTACTAGCATTTCCATATTTTCTGAATATATAAAATCTAAGATTAAACAGCTGATAAAAAGCTCATTCTCATAAAAATTGCAACTTGTAAAATATTCGCTCTAGCCAATATTTGCGAAACACTTCAAATCCGAAGCGCTCGACTTTCGGCGTTGTCTCAACTGCTTCTATTCAATTTGTTTTTGGTAAAATTCTCTTTAGAAATATTTTTACTAGATTTTGTTTGATTTTCAATTCTTTAACGAACAACCTTCCAATAATAGGCGCTTTTATGGAAATCTACTATGGTTGTAATTATGCCACCCAGTTTAAATATTATGAAGCCATTTAAAACAGAAAGAGAGACTATTGTGTTTAATCAAATACCAAACCTTACTACCATTTGTAACAACAAAATCTGCAAATAGACCTTAATATATTTTGCTACATTAATTATTGCGTTATTTTCTAGTGGATACTGTACACAATTTTGTTCTGATTATCATATTTTCCATTTTTGAAGTTTACTGTACAACTGCTGCAGTTGTGAAACTTTATCAAATTTAGTGCAACGAACAATGGGAAGAAATATTGATTAAGTAACTTCATGCTCGTATACATAAAAAAAATCGTCGCCTTCTCATAAAATCTTTCATTATGTGTTTACTAAGAATAGTATCACAGAACTATTACCCTATCAGTATATTTTATAGCACTCTTAAATACTAGCTGATGCCAGCGACTTCATCTGCGTGGATTGAGGTTTGTGATTCCCGCGGGGACTCTTTAATTTTCGTAGATAAAAAGTAGCCTTAGATGTATTAATCAAACCTATAATCTATCTCTGATGTATGTCCATACATCCATCCATCCATTCAAACATTCGCATTTATAATAATTAATTGTATAGATAGATAGATAGTAATATAGTATAAGTATATAGTATAGATTATAACATGTACTACTGAGTAGTAATTAAGTAACTGAATTACTTCCTATTTTAGATTGATCAGAAAATTAAAGCCACTCGCTTCCTTTCTAGTTTGATCGTCCAATGGCCCGACTAATAGTAATAGTTATAAATATAAAAGGAAATAAAGAAAATATTCACATACCTAAGGCTTGCAAAATAATATTAGTAGCTTTCGAAAGGTTTCAAATTAATATTTCTAATTAATCAATTATTAATTAACTTATTATTATTTCCAATAATAACTTATTGTTGGTTTTTGTTAATTAATTAAGAATAAATGTGATGCCATATTATATTTAATTATGTACCTAAATACTTGTTTTGGAATGTTTGCAATAACAGTCGATTCGCTATTCCTCTGTTTCAAGCTAGAGCGGTGTTTTTCACAATCTTACTATGATTGTTATAAATGAGTTATTTAAACTTTAAAAACAAACGGCTTCGATGTTATTCCAGAAAACTTTCAACTCTGTAACATTCACTGTTGTCAATATTTGCGAAACACTTCAGCTCCGCTCGCCAAAGTTTTCCTTTTAAGCTGCAAATCCAATTTCAATTTTCTTACGGTTAAACTCCCTTTGAAATACTCTGTAAGCCCAATTTTTTGGGTACTTAAATAGAGTATAAAAATTATAAAATTAAATGCAATGTAAAATCAGACGACTCTACCCGAGATTCAACCAAAAAGAAGAGAAGCAGCAAGGAGAGGATATGTTTTGATAATACGTAATCAGTTATAATTATTCCCACATTGGTTTGGTGGAAACCATATAAGCGGGGAGGAGAGGATCGTATGCATCGCAGCACAGGAGAGCGGTGTGCGACGATTAGACGAGGACGCGCAGCGGAGATGTGAACTGTATGTGGCTGCGACCATGCTTCTGAACTCCGCTAAACAACCGATATATGGCTAAACTGTTTACCTTCACCCGGTAACTGCATTGCCACGCTCTATCCAGCTCACGTCTCCTCTCCGCATCGGTGGAAATAACCTGCCCGCTACCAACCGTCTCTGCTTTGTGGAGGGTGTATTATGTGAATGACGAATACTTTTATGTGAAAATTTCATAAATTGGAATAAAGGTAAGTACATCAAAAACCTCTAACGCTAAGGGAGGTAAAAAATTTGATGTGAATAAAATTAGGTGGCTGTTTGCCACACCTTTTGAAGTGGACCAAAAAATGTTATACTTATTGGTTGATGTGTTGTACAATAGACCCTTATGTATATTCAAATATTATATGGGTCTATTTTATCAATGAAATTGAAAAATATTAATTCTCAACCGATGAATAGGTCATGACGATAGCTTGCATCTGCAGATAGATGGAGATGGACATTATTAAGATACTTTACATCCAGAAAAATCAAAGATTTTCACTGGGATTTTCTAGAAACATTTACCTAATGTACGCGGATCAAGACTCAGATGTATTCGCGTCGCAGATGAAAACAATAATAAAGTCAGTTAGACTTTATTATTGTTTTCATATGCGAATCATCTGAATCTTCACACCGTTTTAAAATAAACAATGTAGGTACTTAACAATTAATGGCGTAGACAAGTACATACTTAGAACCTGGTCACATTCAATACAACAAGAAAAATTTTGAAGCGTCCGACGTTTTAATGTGCTTCCACTCATCAAATCAAATAATACTAATAATATAATAAATATTATAAATGCGAATGTTTGGATGTATGTATGGATGTTTGGCTGAACGGCTCTGGATGACATTTGGCACAGAAATAGATTATAGTCTGGAATAACATATAGGCTACTTTTTATCCTGGAAAATTAAGGTGTTCCCGCGGGAAACAAACCTCAATCCACGCGAACGTAATCGCGGGCATCAGCTAATACCTAGGTATATATAGTGAAGTGTTATTGTTTTACTTAACACCAGAGTTTATAACATATAATGTTCATAGGACGTTATAAATATTTTATTGGCACAACAAACACCTTAACAGTTTTGATAAATCTTATCACATACCTTGGTCCTCATCTCAACCTAACTGCACCTGGGATCTTATTATGACAAATGTAACGGTTAATGGTATTTGAAAATTAATCCGGTAATTGGGGCCGCGATTAAACCAGTTTAATATATTAATTTGAAATCCCGAAGCTACACGGTTGGCTGATATTGAAAGTATTATAGCGAACTATAACAAAATCTCCCGTAAATGGGTTTTAGTTTTATTGATTAGGCCGACTTGTACACAACACTGCCTGATCTGATTAAGGTAAATTTTGTGATGCTGTCAGTTTTTAATAGGTGTATTCCCAGCTAGACATGAAAAGGATAGATGGGCCTTAAGATTCATTATTGTAGCTAAAGGTAATCGCATATGGCTGCAAACTACTGGTGTGCAAGGATCTGTTCGGGATAATCAAGGAGAGGTAATATCGCTATGCATTCTTTATCAGCAAAAATTCGTCTGACAGACTCGGCTGCATCGGGAAGTCGGAAGTTTCAGTACTAGAAAAAAAACACATATTTATCCCTTTTGCGGTTAAGACCTCAGGCTGTTGGTGCACGGAGGCAAAAAAAGTTTATTGCAGAAGTTGGGCGTCGCCATAGGGGCTATGATCCCAGCTCTGGGGTGTATTTGGTACAGAGACTGTCTTTTTGATAATTATTTCACTATTTAAAAAAATGTAATGTTAGTTTTAATTTAAATTTTATGTGTAGTTTTAATTTATGCTATGTACCTAGATAATTAATTACAATAAATATATTTTATCTAAATCATTTTAAGTGTCTCTGGTAATTGATAAAAAAAACTTTTTGTACTTCGTACCGGTTACAACGAAAGTACAAAATATTAATCAAGGCTGAAGCCGAAGTTCGTAAATTTAGTTCAGCCCGAGCAAAGGTTCTTTACTTTGCATTTTACGTTCACCTATGTACGATCAAATATTTACTGCGAGGTTTGCCGCGCTTCGGGATATAAAACACAATACGTTATGCAATTTTATTTCATCGAAGTTTTAATGTAAGTATCGAAAATCTACCTTTAGCATCTGGTTAAATTTATTGCAAAAAAAAATATCCATATGTTTTGAATACGAAAGAGTGTCTGTCTGTCTGCTAAGCGTTCAGGGTCCCGATCATCTGCCCCGATTTTGACAAAATGTACCAAACATAGAGTTTGTATGTCAAACAACGTAATGGATCGGGCTGGAATTTGGCGTACAGATAGCTATTATGATGTAGCGCTTAGAAAAGATTTTTGAATATTCAACCAATAAGGGGGTTTGAAATTTGTGTGAAAAGCGAACCTAACGTGAGCAAAGACGCGGGCAAAATCTAGTTAATTAATAGCTAAATACTTCAAATAGCTACTCTATTTGAGTAGATATGTTGAGTAGGCTCTACTAATAATTTTAAGTACATAGTGAGAGAGTGTTAGTAATTCAGACCATTATGAATGCTAATTACGCTCTTCACCGAATTGCCATACCCTAATTCTAAAGCACTTAAAGCGGGTAACAATTCTCATTATGCTATTAGCCGAATTCACCTGCTGCCCACCCGAGACAAGCTGGCCCGTGTCAGACATTTGAGTTTACGGAAAGGGATAACAGGATGTCTGATTGCACTTTTCTTACAGTCTTATCAGCTATCAAACGCTGTCGTCAACGTTCCACCCACATGCACGAAGCGCTTTGCGTCTTCATTCCTTATTCGCACGGCTAGGATCTGGCACACTCTACCAAAAACTGTCTTTCCCACCAATTACAATCCGGGTATCTTTAAATCAAGAGTGAATAGGCATCTTCTAGGCAAGCAAGTTTCATCTTAGGCCGCATCATCACTTCCCATGTGTGATTGTGGTCAAGCGTAAGCCTATAATGAATAACAAAAAAGAATTAAATCATTTACTAGTAGCCATTAATGTAGAATTTTAGTATCATTCTATTTCGATGCTAGTAGCTCAATGCTTAAGATCTCACACATGACTCCTTGTGACCCAAATTTAGCAAGTTGACAACATTTTGACCCCATAATTTTGTTACATGATCAAAATTTTTACCTTTTCCGTTACACAAATAAAAAAATCGTAATACACACTTCTTGAGTGTAGGATTTTATACAATTGACGAATTCAATTGTATGAAAGCAATCGACTGTGCGTACAGCGTCTATATATTTAAGAAGGTATCCAATAATTATTACTGACATTAAGCACCTGCATTAATGTAATATTTTGCTTATTGATAAGAGCAAAAGCTTCTTGCAAGCTCGTTTTAATAGTTTTAATAATCGTGGAATCAAAACAAGACGTATCATAAAATACACCAGATAGGAAACAAATATCGCCACAATTAATTACGACTGAAAATTGCCGATCGGCAGCACTATGCTTCTTTTTAAACGTATGAATACGCTTCCATAGCACGCTACAGCAAAACTCTTGGAATATATTATATTCCTTATGATTTATTCGCCCGCTGTCTCGATAGAATGCAATGAAATGAGCTAATTTTTATTGAGAATTATATGGATTATTGCATATGGATAATTCATCGCGTGTCTGTTTTTATGAAAATAGGAAAACCATAGACAAACTGATTTTTTTTTGATTAATGTATCCTGTTTGTATGGAGCGCAATCGGGTTTGTTTTGCCTTTCCTCTGTTATTTATCTGCCAGCCAATGTATTAATACATCATTTTATTTGTTTTTTATTCCAAATAAAAATATATTTCAAAAGGTTTCATAAAATTTATGAGTGGATAATAAAGGAGATCGCACATAAGGGTAAGAGACGACCCGCAAAAAATGCCAGAGTCTTAAAAGCCACATCCTACCCAATGCTTGCGTTAAGTACTAATTCTTTAACCTGTAGCGTGCATATTTAATTCTTATTTTTCTATCCTGTGTGCCGCTACCGAGGATTTGAGTAATCCTTTTGCTAAACACTGGTCTAACCTGCATCGGTGATACAACAACACTTTCACTTGATTGTTTTTTTTTAATTAATTTAATTTTTTTGCCCGATTTATATACATTTATTTTTAAATAATATTGAATATTATTTATTTTTGACTTAATTTTTTGTCTCACATTTAACGTTATTGTTCTGTTTCTATTGTCATTCTTTGTCATCATAATTGTTACTATGGGTTGTAATTATTGCCTGAAATAAAAGTTATTTATTTATATTGATCAGCACTAACATCTGGTGACGTTATTGTCATCAGTAATTCTGCGATCCGCCCTGGTTCGTCCTGATAGAGCCGACTGTCGTGTGTCACACGCATCAAGGCTCAATTTCGATACAGGCGGCAAGCGGCAACAACTGGCGGCAACGACTACTGGTTACTAAACATTTTCTATAACTTTTCTATAAAAGGTTATATTCCGATTAGGTAAGGCGACACAGCCAATGCACTTATACTAATGGTCGTATACTATTGGAATCTGCGTAAAAAGTGCCCCTTGCGGTTCTCGCGCCTCCTGGCCTCGCGGATCTTTTCTTGGTATGCGATCATCATTAGCTCTCATCATTCACTTAGGCGCGTATGAAATGATTCGCTTCACTTGGTGAATTAATAAAGCACGGTTCCTCGAGCTTATTCCCATTCCCATCGCAATCAAAGTGAATGAACTCACCATTAATATCTTTTCTGTATTTATTTTGTACATTTGATTTATCGGTAGCGCTTACCTGTTTTTATTAGGAATTGAGGAAAGGTTGCTTGCGGCAATATGCGCTGTTTGTTTTCATTAAATAAGTTACATTTAACTTTGAACTTTCGTATAATATTTGATTCGAGGATTTCGAAGGACTTTTCGATTTTTTTCTGCTCAATCGACTGATATTGAAATTTTGAACAAAAATTTAATTCAAATTATAAATTAGTTAAAAAATGAAATAATAAAATTTAAAATTAATATATAATAAAGAATATTGACTCTACGTAGCCGTTATATATCTGTAACAAATATAGGTTGTTAATATTGATATTATCCAATACTTGACTGGATGGCTTCATTTTCTCGGTACATTGACCAGTTCCGTTCATTCATCCAGAATATTGTGCGCATGTAGACGCTTCTATGCAATTATTTACAGTTCACTGCAAAACTGATTTATACCCTTATTTATAAAATCAATATGTGATGTTCATATTCCTCAGGCATCCCTCTGGTAATATTCTACTGCAGACCTAATCTTCGTTTTTTTACTGAACACTTATTTTAAATATTCGTAAAGATCATAATATAACTGAGACGTATGTGCCCCAATTACGCATTATTATTTCACTAAAGAGACTTGTCACTAACGAATTGTAGAGCTTTCTCACTAACTAATTTTACTTTGGTACTACGAAAACAGAGGAAGATATAGACAGTCGTTTTGTTTTACGAGTAGGAAAGCAAAATCCCTTATGATAAGATTTCAAGGGTATAGATGCTATACAAGAGACTTTCTAATCAAGTTCACTAAAGACAGGTACTATCTGATAATAATCTGTCGTCTAAACGACAAAGCACAGGCGGCAGGTGCAGCTGACAGGGTATTTCTTAGATGTATTTGTCGTGTTCAGACTACAGCTTCCATGCTTTTCCAACATTTTATTTCTATATCAAAAGCTCACATCAACATTTTATTTCTATATCAAAAGGATTTCATATCGCAGACTGTAGTTAAAACTTTTGCCAGCGTTAGTTCTAGTACTTTTCTTTTGTTTTGTTGAAGAATAAATTAATCGCGATTTTAAGTTTACTGTTTATATTTAGTTCAAATGAATTGCAAGTTTCAAGTGAAATATTTTCTTAAAGATTGCCAAGATGTATTGCCATTCGTTAGACGTAACACACGCCTAAATCGACAAATAAATGAATTAAATTTAATGTAAAAAGAGTAGGTACGGCTTTGATGTAGAATTATAGTACTTATACTCTATTTCAATGAGGTACGGACTTAATACAATGGAAAGTCATTTGCTTTTCTATTGGATTTGCCTCATAACATTATTAGAGAGAGTTAATAGACATCGTACTACGTCGTAGACTTATCGTATTGATGTCTTCAGGCTACGTGTGTAATTCCTCCACATTATTACGGAAGCACTCAGTTTGTACGGAAATGAACTAAGTTTCTGCTTCTACTCGTTTGTTTTTGCACTTAAGCTATTTCCTTTAATTGCTAAGTATTTCGAGCTTAAGTGTTAGTGTTGTAATCCTGTAATTAAGACCTCTATACAAGAAGAACCTTCTTAAATCAAAGAATGCATTGAAATCAAATATGCATCAAACGCACCTTATGTAGTAGATATTATGTTACCATAACTAAAACAGACTGGTGTTAGTGTCGGTGACATTTTAATTTTCAGAGACAAAGCTTGTTTGAGATTGGGGGACGGATGTAGGTACAACTGTCTTTGTCAGTTCAACCGACCAACTACGTGATTGGAACCTTGATTAGTTTAACTTTGTATATATAGTTTGATTTGCAATTATAACATTACTAGCGACCGTCCGTGGCTTCGTGAATTTTGATTCCGGCTTTTTATCTTGTCTTCATTCTAAAAGGAACCTCTGTGCCTGTGCGAAATTTCAGGCTCAAATCAATCTAGGCCCAAAGGTTTAGGCTGGGCGTTGATGAGTCATTTGGTGAGCGAGTCAACTTTTTTCTTTATATGTATGTATGTTGAAATCAACATACCTTAATAGGGATTATGAGCTTTTGTTACAGTTGGGTATCTTGTTGTATTTGTGTTGTGTTTTGTATCAGTTGGCTTGGAATCTCTGTGGAGACTTTTCGCAATAGCTGAATTTCGCTGAGGACGCCATGTACTATTTTTTAAATCTGGTCTGTCCAGGTCCCAAATATGTAACTATACTAAAAAATACTGCTACAAGTAAAAATATTTAATTTTCCTTTACTAAAATTAACGCCGACGTAAAAGTCCATTAACCTGGCCGTTAAAAGTTGTAAAACAGAATATTTCACGTTGTACACGAAGTATGGCAGCTCTAAGCTAATGAGACATGTGAGGTCGTTAGTGCCAAGTGCAGGTGAGCCTTTTGTTTATGATCTTAATAAGCTGACCTACTTAAACATGCGAGTTTCAAAGCAACGTGCGGGCTCTTATTTTTAATGTCCCTATTAGGTGGGTAAGCCTGAGGAGCTTTACCAACATTAAACCTATTATTTTCTTGCATAAAATGAGTTTAAAGCTCTACTTTACTTAATAGGAATTGCTGATTGGGCAATAGTTGGAATACATCTAGAAATTCTCATTTTTCACATTGAATGCTATATAATGATTAGTATAGATTATATTATGTAAAGGTAATCTATACCTGATTAAAGTCGTAACAACGTTAGAACCATTTAAATAAGTTGGTATGATATAACGTGCTGCACTATCCATTATCAGAAATCCAGCTAGTATTCTACCTTCTCCAAGAAAATCTACCCACATTTGTCTCCCACGAAGCATAAAATATAGAGCACTAGCAGCTGATGCCCGTGATAGATTATTGGAAAATAAAAGAACTCTATTTTGTGATCATGAGGAATAATTAAATATTTCAGTGGGTAAACACTGAATTTTGTATTAGGTAAACATTATTTGATATTAAAGTGTGGTAACACTTGTATTCTCACTTGATATGTTGGTAATGATCCTTAGGTTATATTTGTGAAACTAAATATTTAAATTTATTCATAAAAGAAAGTGTAGACATTATTGAAATAAATAATAACTAATTTAGCAACACAAAGTGTTGATAGTTAAGCTTCAATTAAATAATGTAATTTAGAAATAGGTCAATTGACTATCATAGCGTTTTAAGAGATATTGTAAAATAGTTACTTAATTAAATTATAATTCTGTTTTAAATGTGGAGAACTATTTGATAATTATTATTGTGATAAATGATTAATCATTACTGTATTTTGAGTAATGATTTACTGTAATTAAGAATTTATGTATATCAATTGATACTTCCTTTTGATTCTTAGATTAACAGTTTGTTATAAACACAATGCTGTTACGTTGTCAAACTTGGAATAGGAAAGAGGTGTGGGTATATGGGGGGAATCTTAACCTATAAAACCCACTGTTCTTATGAGATAAGGGAGTTTTTTTCTACGAGCCACATAGTGTAAAGATAAGTATTCTTGCTGTAACTCTTTATATTTAATTGTTGTATTTATTGGTATATGTGTGAAAATATATTCTCAATTGTGTAAATATTTTGTATTCATTTTGAACTGATGCTTTGAATCTTTCAATAATATAAAAAGTGTTAAATTTTGTATTTCGTTTAATTTCTTTTCCGTTACTAGTTTTGCTTTGAAATAGGTGAATTACTTACTCTTGAATATCATACCATAATGCTAAAATTTCTAGTATAGAGTTTTATTTCTTTTGCCTAAAAAGTTGTGCTTTTAATTAGGAAGGGACTCTATAAAATCAGTTCCCTACCTACTTACATTTTTATTTAAAAACGTTAAGGTATACAAAACCAAGTACATAGTATTACAATTTCTGCATGGTAACAGATAGCTACTTGTTAAATTCAAGCTCTACCCTCAATATAATTTAATACCCGCGACTTGGTCCGCGTGGATTGAGGTTTTGCGGTTCCTGCGGGAACTCTTTAATTATGTGTTGTTCCAGAGTATAATCTATCCCTGTGCCAAATTTGATCCAGATCCATTCAGCTGTTATGGCGTGAATGGTTGAGTAATAAACACTCATCCACCATCCATACATCCATCCATCCAAACTTTCGCATTTATAATATTAGTATCGATATTAACATATTATTTTGATTAACCTAATCTACACTAACATAATGCTAATGTTATAAAATAAATCATACATAAAACCCTTTGTCTAACTAACAATGTGGTTACATCCAAAATTTTATTACTTTCGGAAGCTTTTCGTAATTCCTCATCAAAACGCTCTGAAAGTTCTGCAAAGTAACAAACGCGGTCCATGGTCATATAACTTTATTAGTTACACGCTTACACCAGTCATAATGGCGAAGGCGGACATCATTTGCACATATGCTAATTTATTTTGAAAGTAGGTTTACCTACGAAATAGTTTATTTTTTACATTAATGTCTGAATGAACTTTAACCCTTTGATTATTACAGTAGTGTCAATCGTATGTATTCTAAGAATAACAACAATACATTATAAAGGCAAACCTTAGTACATAGATGTTGGATTAAGAATAAGCACACCTACAAAGCATTTATGATAAAATACAAAATATAAGTGTTCTTCAATTTTTTGGGTTCCGTACCTTAAAAAAAACGGCACCCTTATAGGATCACTGTGTTGTCTGTCCATCTGTCTGTCTAGACCCTTTCTCTCAGGAACACAAGGAGGTATCAAGCTGAAATTCATATCAAATACTCAGGTCTACTGTCCCTTGGAGCTGTGAAAAAATAAAACTTCTAAGCCAACGTAATCAAAAGATACAGCCGTTTATGCTGCAAATTATCGACATTCGCAAGGGAATCAAAACCTACAGGGTACATCTGGTGAACTCAGAATCTTGAAATTTGGTACGAAGCAACGTCTTATTTATCTGTCCTAGATAAAGGAAAAATTACAAACGCATAAATTTTTTGTTACATCATATAATAACACTATTTTTTATAATTTTAAACTTACTACAGGTTTGTACGGAACCCTTGGTGCACGAGTCCGACTCGCACTTGGCCGGTTTTTTCTGTAGTCACTTTATTATTAGTATAGTAAGTAGGTACTATTAATATCACGATAATACAAAAGTATATGATTCATAAACCTGTGAAAATTACAATTTTTAACCGACTTCCGAAAAAGGAGGAGGTTCTTAATTCAGCGTGTATTTTTTTTAATGTTACAAATTACATATTATAGGCAAAGTTGACGCGTCAGGCTCGTCCGACTTCAAACATAGTGTGTAAAAATCAAAATTATTTTTTACTTTACAGTGGCTTTGGAAGTCGATTTTTTGGAAAGAATTTTTATAACAAATTCGAATATGCTTCCTTTAAAAACAGCTTAAACGATAGCTATTTTGTGTTAAAAATGTACTTTTATTTGTATTATATACAACTCAGCGATTTTCAGCCCTTAACAATGTTTAAATGAGAATGTTTAACCTTTATTAACCGACTTCCAAAAAAGGAGGAGGTTCTCAATTCGGCGCGATTTTTTTTAAATTCATGTCTGTGCATATCTCCATGGTTTTTAATTATAAATGTGGAAAAAGCGTGGAAGTAGAGCTTTCGCGCAGGCAACGAACCGTTAATTAGTGTGCTGGTTGGTTCACGCTCCAAAAACCATTGCTACGTGTATAAATGCACCTACTCTTGCTCCAGTTGCAATAGTGCACACTCGATTATACAGAATGCTACAAAGAGTGTAGAGTCTTTGAGTATTGCCTCATAAAGAAACTTGAAATTTAATTAGCTATAATCCGCCACAGTAGATAAACCTATGTGGTACAATGTGTATCTTGCAATATTCACCACACTACATAAATCCTCACTCCAATCCATCTCCTCACCGTACGTTTCACTCCGACACCGGAGCATCTTCAGGAGATGTTGACTCGACAATGCACGATTGTAAAGTCAACAATCCTAACAAGTATGTTTACAATCGTGCATTGTCGAGTATCGCTTGGCGGCACGTCTTTGCCGGTAGGGAGGTAACTAGCCACGGCCGAAGCCTCCCACCAGGCCAGTCCAGGGAAAATTCAGAAATTATAAATTCCCAAATTGACCCTGCCGGCGATCGAACCCGGGACCTCCGCACGTTAAGACAACAGCGCTCAACACTGGGCCACGGAGGTTGTCAAATCTCTTTATCCCCATCTTCATCTTCATGGTCTACCATGAAGGTACTTACATAAGTTATACCTATCATATTATGTAGACCAACACTGACGGTGGTAGGACAGTCCGGTTGGAATCAAAAACATAAAGTAAAAAGAAAAATCTTGAACAAAACGTAAAAGGTCTACAATACATAATTAAGATTTTGCATGTATCTATATCTATATCTATCTATACTATAATATTATAAATGCGAAAGTTTGGATGGATGGATGTTTCTTACTCAATCACGCCGAAACGGCTGAACGGATCTGGATGAAATTTGAAAGAGATAGATTATAGTCTGGAATAGCACAAGCTACTTTTTATTCCGGAAAATTAGAGAGTTCCCGCGGGTATCACCGGGAACTGTAAAACCTCCATCCACCGGACAAAGTCGCGGGCATCAGCTAGTCTTTTATATACTACGTAGACGCCTCTTCAATAAATAAGGATTATAAAAAATTCTAAACTTTACGCGGGTGAAGTCGACAGCTTTAGTTAGTCAATAGCTAAATTTTTGTCTGATCATATAAATTTAGGTATTCAAAGTGATCAAACAAGTTTCCTTAAAGTGGTTTGGTCTCGGCTGTTAATTTGTAAAGTCGTCTGTGATAGTGCCAAACACATGATTAGGGTAGACGAGGGTTAAATGTCAAACATACTTTTACTTACTATACTATACTAATACTTTTAGACCTTAGATCCGAGTAATCTTGAACTGTTTCAAACGTTTACTGAATATTTAATCTAATGCCTGGGTTTAATTTGAACTACCTAAGGTGATGAACCGTTCATTTCGCAAAATAAAATAAGATTAATAAGTTAAATATTATTTTATTTAGCAACTATTTTTGCTTGTTTGTATTTGTATTCGCATTCCGTGATAGTTATTTATTATAGTAAAGAACTTATTATGGAAAGAGTAGATAATGCCCGTTGCAATAAAGTTACTCGTGAATAAGTGTATCAAGGTATACGCAGTGACTTTATGATATCCTTAGGTGCTTACTATAAATATTCCATTATTGTTTACGGGTTTGTTGACAGACAAGTGAAAGTTTACGGAAAGATAATATATCTGTCCTTGGTACAGTGATCCATGAAAATGAAATGAAATGAAAATATACTTTATTGATACATCCATCCCGGCAACGGACAATGAAAATTTTCACGTGAAATTAAAAAAAATCTAAATCCATGCCGATAATGTCGCAGGCATAACCCCCTAAATAATCTGTAACCAAAGAGGCATGGCGTTTTTTGTACAAGAAAATCTGTACATTATTAATTATAAATTGGTATATCCCTCGCAAAAAACATCAGCCCTTATTATCTTATCTGCCCTACCTATTCCTTTTTTAAGTTTTTTTTATTGCATGATAGGCTTGCGCTTGACGACATTCATGCTTAGTGCAAAGCAATAATGGGGTCTAAGTAGGTTGCAACGCGCTTGCCTAGAAGATGCCTATTCACTCTTGCATTGAAGGTATACTTAAGGTATGTGTGGCAGGAAACATGTACCACAATATAATACTAACGACGGCGTGTTCGTTAAGAAGTTATGCTGATTAATGTCGATGCATGAGTCAATATTTGTGACTGGGAACAAACAAGGCGAGGCAGTAAACATTCACCCTGAAACGTCGCAAGGCTGAAGTGAATTATAGCGTAGAACGTTCATGAACCGCGTCGAGTCTGAAAATATTACATGAATGCTGTTTTTCTAGACCGGTGTGGAACCATACAGATAGTACAGTAGTAAATTTTGATAAATTTAAAGTAAATAAATTAATTTATATTTCTAGCAACAATAAATAATACAAAAAAGTGACTTTTGAGAAGCGGTCAGCGAAACTCTAATCAAAGGTTAAGGAACATAACCGACGATTGAACAAACATTTCGAAAATAAGATTATCTTATATAAACATCATCTAGAAAATGATGAGTAGATTCCAAAAAATATATAACACTATAGTTCAATATCCAGTGATTCACAAAATAATATCATTTAATAAAAATGTGAATAAGATTCTAATTTAACTAGATTAATTTAGATTTTTAACTTTTTAGTTCGTTTTTTGACAGGGCAGTCGTGTTTTTCATTTTTATTAATTTTGACTTGTTCGCTTGATTGTATTAAAGCAGTCCATTTTGGTATCAGCAAACATTCCCGAAAGCATTATAATATTGTACGCAAAGCGCAAAAGTATTGCATAAACGCAAATACGCTCAACCATAATATTTACATGTATATATAACACACGCCCTAGTAGACAGATCATAACCGGGTCAGCAAACATTTCTGAAAGCATTATTATATAGCACGCAAAGCGCATAAGCAGTGCATAAACGCAAATACGCTCAACCATAATATTTGCATGCATATACAACACACGCCCTAGTAGACAGATCATAACCAGGTGAGAGGGTGGGTGCTGAGGCTAACGCGGTGTGACAGAGTGTGGGCTAAGTGCTCGCTAAATTGCTCACTGCGAAACAAGTGGAACGACGACATACATCCGTCTGCTACCTCCATATCATGCATGCATTTACACGTCTTGGTTTATTGTGTCACTCTGTTTTCTTAAGTCTGCACGTATTAATCACGATAAAGATAAAAATAAAGTTTTGGTTTATATTTAAATCTGTTTTTTTCTTCAGCACGTACCTAATAATCTGTAGTATTACTCTGGTAAAGATATTAAAAGTAAAGTTTTTTTTTTAAGGATTTAAATATTCCTTTATGGCTAGTCCTTTTCTAGTTTTTATGAAATAACTAGCTGATGTCCGCGTGGTTTGAGTTTTTTTGATTCCCTCGGGAACTCCTTAATTTTCCGGGATAAAAAGTAGCCTATGTCACTCTCCAGGTCCTAACTATACCCAGGCCAAAAATCACGTCGATCCTTTGCTCCGTTGTGGCGTGATTGAAGAACAAACCAATAAACCAACAAACACACAATTTCGGATTTATAATATTAGTATGAAAATACCATTATCTCGGTGTTTGTGTTAAGACAGTGTACATGGTGTAGATCTACCTATTAAAATTGTGAAATAAATGTGGTACTAGTGTGAATTTAAATAAATTCCTGAAGACAATTTCTTTCGCTGCTTATGATTATCATATAATTGTATGTTTAGTTAGATACTTATAATTATTGGTACCTACTTATATTATTTAAAAAAATAACAGGTCTCAATATTACCTACTCACCCAAAACTAGAGTAAGTACACAATTTGATTTTGCATAGGCGCCTGTAAAGAAAATTTAAATAAGTTTGATTGATGGACATTTTCAATAGTAGGTATTTATTTTTAATTTGAGCTTCGTGAAAGTATGAGCACAGAGGAAGTTCACACACATCGTAATACTAGGAGATCATAACCGGGTGAAAGTGGAGGGCGCTATCCTACCGTAACAGTCTGCAGGCAAGTCCTCGTTAAATTGCTCGCAACGACACCAGTGGAAAATACCCATACATTTGATGTATGCAATACATACATCCTTCCAAAACTAATCATACCTCAATTAATTATAATAAACCTCATATTAAGTAAACAAGTAGGTATTATAATATGTCTGCTTAATTTTCTTTACATATTTTTCCATGTTATGTTTATCGTCAATTACACAAATTGTATTTAATTAGGTACATGTAATGTAGGTTTCTTTATTTATATTTTACAGAAAAAATATTATAAAGTAAATACTCGTATATGATTATAAGAAAATATTAATAATCGAATATTAACATATTTAATACATGTTTCACTGAAAATAGAAATTATCCCATAGGTTGGTAGACAACATCATATACACAGACTAATATGTACAGTTTTTTTACATCACGGTATGTATATAATTTTATTCTCATGGGAAATCAGGATGAATTGGCAAGCTACCTAAAGTTGCTTAAAGAAAATCTAAGCTTACCTCCATATTATAGGCCATACTGATATTATGAAAGTGTGTCTGTTTCTTTGTTACCTTTTTGGCTCAGACGCTCAGTCGATTTGCTAGGCACAAGATATGCAACTTTAAAGACACTTATTTTATCAAAAAGGCTAATTATTAAGCCACGGAAAATTGAATACGATAAAAATTCCATGCGATAGAAGTCGCAGGCAACATTGTGTGACAAATCACACTTTGGTTATGATTTCAAAGTGATAAGTATAATGCGATCAAATTGCAAAGCTAGTTGAACTGCGAACCCCGTAATTGAACCACTTAGCTGAGAACGAAGAGCGATCTCGGTAAATTCCCGAACGAAGTCCAACGTCATATTCCACCGCTTCGAGAAAACCGTATTCAATTTATGTAAAATGTGACTGTGATTTCATTTCTATTAAAATAATATGCGATTTTATCCAATTTCAAAATGACAAGCCAAGTAATGAGGCACCTGTCCCAACCAACCATACAATTTACAATGAGTTTGCAAATTTAAAATCTATTTATTCTTTTAAACCATACCCGCTGGATGATACAAAAACTTGTATTATCTTTTGCCTAAAATTGATAAATGAGCGTCATTTTCCGCCACTATAGAGCAGCTGAAACTGATAGCATTTTTTCAGAGCTTGGTTGCCAGGTACACACGACTTCAAGTGTTCATATTATTATGAGAAGGTATCCATATCTCGTTGCGTATGACCAGACCTTATTATAATATTTACTCATACTATAATTTGATAGATTACTAGTACGCTCACGTCGCGTCCTCTAGACATCGCAAGCTGAATTAATTAGCCAGTTCCATCAGTATGAGCGAGGCGTCCTAATTGCCCACCCACTGGCGTTTCAGCAGAAGCTATAAGTAGGTACACGTTAATGCAAAGCTCATGATTTCAATACAGTAGAGCTAATGATACCTACGTAAAACGTATGCCTTTTATGACAGTGCGGTCAATCGCCGCAAATCTTCTTGGGCTCAAGCCACATGAGAAAATATTGCTCGAGCGAATCATCACGTGTATAGGGTTGTCATGTAGTGCAAAATGTAGAACAAGTCCTATTTTAACTACAATTATACATCAATGTATTTTAATCAAAAAATTATTTTCCGTGAATTTATTCGGTAGATCATATCTACCGAATGTTCTTCCTTTTCTCAAATGTCGTCGTGAAACCGTCTATCCTACTTTTTTGCGAACGTGCACTAATCTGCTTTCCATTTCCAAACTTTAATGTCAAATTAAATGACATTTAATCCTCTTTAATTTAAAGTACTTTGTTATCCACGCAAATAAATTTCATTTCATTTGAAATGAAATTATTTATCTAGGTCTTTACTAGTAATAAAATACATTAATATATTAAAAGTTTTATCTCAAATTATTATAATTATTAAAATAACTTGATGAGTGACTAGCAACGTTGAATTTTTCTGAATTTCATTGGTGTAAAACGAATTTTAGGTATGGAGCCAATTCAGGAAAAATTTCATGATCTCCATCTAATAATGTCATCATAAAAGAGGAGTCACTTAAAAAACTTACCTACTCGGCTTATTCACAAAGAAATACATCGCGGAAAATTCAAGTTTCATCAATCATAAAACTTGTAATCGCTCCATCTTTGTGAAGTTAAGGAAGTTTGAAGTATCGCCTACTCGTACGAGCGAGCTGGAATAACCGCAGAAGTGTTTCGAACTTTCCGCTCAACATTCCGTAGTATTATACTTACCCACTTTTAACATAACTGTCTACTGAATAGAACGCGAGTTTTAGTACAGATAATGAAAATGAAGTGGTTAGGCCACATAAAAGATCATTGGGTTAGGCATAAAGTAGACCTATCTTGCGGTTACAAAATTTTGTAATTTGCTTAATTACCCGTACAAACATAAAAAGTAGGTAAGTATTTTATATTACCTGCCTTTGTTTCTCCACGCCAATGATTTTTACACACATAGATTCAATGCTTTGCCACTAGGCTCTACACCATTTAATAGAAATAACAAATACAAAATGAACTATAATCTAAATCTTAGAAATTTCATTTATTTAGTGATCTGCAACTGTTTAAAAGTACTGGCGCTTGATTCCTCTGCCCTGCCTTGCAAGATCGACAGCTTTCGGGAGAATGCCCCGGGACGTTCTAAGCATCGAATAGTCGAACGAATCTACCACTGGTTCGGGAATGCCGTTCCTACCGAGAAGATTGTAAGTAGGTATTGATATTGTACTGTTGTTGTTTATGATTGTGTTTTAGCTGGAATTATAGGTTTCAGTGTATAACGCATATAGCTAAAGTCTTGATGACCCTAATTACGGTCGTTTCATTATGTCTTTTTTTTCACAACAACTTAACCCTTGACTGCGATCTCACCTGATAGTAAGAGATGATACAGTCTAAGATGGTAGCGGGCTAACCTGTTAGGGGCATGGCAGTTATGTTAAACCCATACCCCTACTCGGTTTCTACACGGCATCGTACCGGAGTGCTAAATCACTTGGCGACACGTCTTTGCCGGTAGGGTGGTACTAGCCACGGCTGAAGCCTCCCACGGCAAGACCAATATATTATAAATTCCCAAATTGAACCTGCCGGGGATCGAACCCGGTACCTCCACACGTTAAGACAACAGCGCTCAACACTGCGTCACGGAGGTCGTCAAATCTGTCTGTCTGATATAACAAAAAAGTCTGATTATATTTAGTTAGGTTGGATAAACGACGATTTGTATAAGTAATGAGTTAAATTAATTAACTAATTTGCAATACTTAAGTTATAAAATACTAAAATATAAACATTTTGCGAATAAAACCACCTACTTCCCCGTCCCAAGACATTCCAGTATGTACTTATCAAACACAAATCACTTTACTTCACTTGCGGTGGAGCCGCCACGGATTCCAGGCCCCTTCTACGCGACTCGGATTAATTCCTTGCCTGTAATAGATTCCCTTATTTATGTTAGACTTCTTCCGAGTCAAAACCACTTAGGTACACAATTAATGATAACAGCAAGCTATCAGTCGTATTGTCTAAGGTAACTAAGATTGTTAAACTAACCCTCAGTGTAGCCATTAGGTCCTATATTTAAATCTATATCTACACTTCTTTTACTATATTTGGATGGATGAATGTATGGATGGATGGATGTTTGTTACTCAATCACACCAGAACGGCTGAAGGGATCTGGATGAAATTTGGCACAGATATAGGTTATATTCTGGAATAACACATAATCAACTTTTTATTCCGGAAAATTTAAGAATTGGACCGCCAACAAATCTCAATCCACGCGAACGAAATCGCGGGCATCATCTAGTATTGCATGTTTGTGCTCGAAATACGCGAAACTTGCTAGATTGATTGAATAATTTCTCATAATTTTGTAAGAGGTTAAATATAACGACCATAAAAATACTTTATGACCCCATAGCTTCTTACCTAAATAAAATATTTGAAGGCCAAATGTAATAAATGTTCACCAAATCTTGTTTTAAAATAGATACTTATTTGCCACAACATAAAGAACCAAAGATTCGTGGAATATCATTCATTCACTTCGGTTCTACTGGGTATTATAGGGACCTAACCTAAGTTACAAGTTAAAATGTGGTTAAAATTTTGGTGGTCATTTACTAATAATTTAGAGTAAACAATGATTATTGTGAAGTCGTGATCCCGAGATAGATTGTCTTTATTTATTGACACACGTTAGGTAAAAACTTGCCAAGCATAAAATATGCGTAAAAAATATCATAAACTTGCTCAGATAGCCTAGATATCAATATAGAAATATTATTTATAAGGCGTGACATTCAGTATCTCGTTTACTTCAAACTTTACGACGCACCTCCTGTGAGGAGCATCAAATATTAACTGCGAGTATGCCACGCATAAAGTAGTAAAAATGATCACTCAATGTACCTATTTACTAAAAGGCACGTAGGATAACTTTCATCATTTTAAGTGGTAGAGTGTGGATAAGTATAAGTCCGTAGATAATTTTATTTGGATGAAAGTATGTTTTAATTCTTGAACATTTTTGTTGAAAACATTATTTTTCCAATTCTTTATAATACTTTCGCGTCAGTCCTTTTTACTTCTGGTATGTTGTACCAAGAGTCTGCTGCACATACGTCGTAGTAATATTATAGTATAAAGTAGCAGTAAGTATATGGGTGCAGATGTTGATATACCTACTTAAGGACGAATACTTACTTTTCACTCTATTATTTTCCAATGTGCGTACCAATTTGTTTTTATAATTTTCAATTAAATGCTATAATAATGAGGTGACATTCATCAACATGCATTCTGTAGTGCCACATTGAATTTTACCCCAGAATTTATCGAGTTAAGAAACTCGCCCATCATTTTCGTTGGTAAGTATGCCTCAATTGAGTTGGCGATTTAACCCATCAGCGTTGATATTCATATTTTACGCATGGATATAGCCTAGGAAAAGTACCGATACTCGTCAGATTCTGAACTTCACTGACTTTGCAGCTTTGTCAGTTTGCTGTTAGTGAACTTAAAGGAAAACAAATTACATTACAAGATAGCTGATTTATCAGTATTTTTTTAAATATAAATTTAGAACTAATTAATTATTATAATGATTCTAAATCTTTAAAAAAATACAAAAATGAGTGATTTGTACCAGTATCCGTCAGATTTGTCCCGATTATCATCAATATGTCCCAGAACTCGTCAATTTTTGGCAATAATTTAAACTCTATTGTCTTAGACATAAAGTTTATTTTAATTTCATTTTCAAGTTATTATGTTTTTAATAAAGCCGCTTCAGCTGAAATAATGCCTGGTTATATGCTCAAAGGTGAAATCTCAATTAAACGCGTCTAATATCAGTGTAAATAATACAACAATTAATGAACTTTTTACTGCACAAATTAAGGTCATTGACATTATTATAAGTCAGCCTTTAAAATAAAGATAAACTTACTATCTGTCTATAGATAGTAACGGAGGTGTAGCAGAGATGCTATACGACCACTCTGTCAAGAGTGTAACGACGAAGAAGAAGATGCTATACCTAAGTACTTGTTACATTACAATACTGCCACTTATTACATGAAGAAAGAGGATTGATTCCCTCAGTTTTTTATTACTTTTCCATCAACCTGAACGCTCAACAATCTTTTCTTCACAATTTAAAGCCTCTTTCTACAAGTATAATATACAAGCTTGTGCCCGCGACTTCGTCCGCGTAGATTGAGGTTTTTTGGTAAAAAAGTAGGCTGTGTACTATTCTAGACTGTAATATATCTCTGTGCCGAATTTCATCCTGATCCTTTCACCCGTTCTGGTGGGATTTAGAAACAAACACCCATCTATCCAAACTTACGCATACATAATACTAGATAATGCCCGCGACTTCGTCCGCGTGGATTGATGTTTTGTTGATACGGGAACTCTTCAATTTTTCGGGATAAATAGTAGCCTACGTCGGGATACAACCTATCCCTGTACCAAATTTCATCAAAATCGGTTGAGTAGTTGGGCCGTGAAAGCGTAGCAGACGGACAGACAGACACACTTTCGCATTTATAATATTAGTATAGATAGTATAGATTCTTACCAAGCGGACTACCACCTATGAAAAACCACTACGACATATATTTTCGGCTTCTTTGGCTGTTCTTTGCTGTTATCGTGATTTATTCGGTTGCTTAGCTTCAGCCTGCAAGATAAATCGTTCTTTGTTTATAATATTACTCAAACAACTTGCCTTCCTTTTGATTTTATGAATGTGCTCATCAAGTTCGATTTCCGGACATTTTCCGTTGAGCATCTGTCTCAATCTTTTAGAGCCTTTTGCATTTGTACAGTTTTCGTCGAAATAACAAAATATAAAAATATTCGTCGAATATAACAATATTATGTGAGCTTCATTAAAAGGTTACGGACATAATGTCCGTAACCTTTATAAACAATGTAAACAGAATATGTGCCCTCTTTTGATCAAACCGCTGTATAACAAGTATCATAGATCCACAATCCGAAATGTAAAATGCTTAAAATACCCGCGTGGGCTCAGGGACAGTATTGAAAATGACATATAGGGCTGATTTTTTGTTTATCTTATTCCTCCATTTTTTTAAAGCAATAAAAGGGGTTCTGTCGTCAATTCGTGACCAAAACAAGCGCGTAATTTGCTTGGGGGAGTGGATAGTACTAACAATGTCGTGGTGGTTGGGCAAGATAGTGACCTTCTCTCTCTTCTCTCCCCTAGCCCCTAGCTCCCCTAAACTCATTCATTCATTTACAAATTAATTAACTTGCTAGGAATCATAATATTTTTTTTATAAAATGGATGCCGCTCAGGAGGAAGTAAAAGAAGTAGAAGAAAGATTTATCCTCGCTTTGTATGGGACTAAACAAACCGATAACAGTCTTGCCTAGTTATGGTACCTTCATTTTAATAAATAAGTTGATCTTAAAAGCAACACAGTCATACTGTCCAAGTTACCACCCTTTTCAGCTGCAGCCAGTCATCATTCAATGCGTACTTTTCATCAAGTGCAACAATGGCGAGGAAATGTGTAGAGTCTAGAAAACTAGGTCTGGAAAGAAAATTGCAACATTTTTCGCCCAGCTCTAGCATCGAGCTGATCTCTTCAATGATTATCAGAAAGCCCCTCGTGTATGACTCAATTGGTTAGTTTTAAAGATTCCAAGGGCGTTTTAAAACAAATTTAAGGCTTATTTTACTGAGTTGCGATTTTTAGTCAAATCAAATGCACCATAGCTTGTATAACTCCTATTATATTATATGTCAGACCTTATTTGTAGGTAAATTATTAAGAAACAATGTTTATTTTGACAGTTTTGTCCTAACTTGTATAGTTTTCTTGAAAATCTAGGAAATCTGCAAAATAGGACACTTTGACACTTTTCAAGGCGGGAGAGGGGGAGTTGTGTTTTTAATGTACTCACTCATAGGTAAATATAATACAACAGTACTTAAAACAATTATAAATTTTGCCGTTTTGCTCATACATTGAAATCTAGAAATATTGTCAAGTTACAGAATAACAACACGAAATATATCAAGTTTTCATTTGTAACGTAACGATACCTAAACCTAACCTAAACCTAACCTAAACCTAACCCAAACCTAACTTAAACCTAACCTAAACCTAACCTAAACTTAACCTAAACCTAACCTAAACCTAACCTAAACCTAACCTAAATCGAACCTAAGCCTAACCTAAGCCTAACCTAAGCCTAACCTAAGCCTAACCTAAGCCTAACCTAAACCTAACCTAAACCTTTTTTTTTTTTTTTACGCTGGGAAATGCGTTTAGGCATCCCCCCCGGAACAGTACAGGTGAACTGTACTCTTTCCGGGGGGGTATGTGGGACTCACTGTCAAAGCAGAATACCCACTAAAACCCAGCGGACCCGTCTTCCTTACGAAGACGGTTCCTTCGTAGTGAAGCGGAACAGGGTCACAAAAATGTATTCTACTGTATCTCCTCAACGGTCAAGGCACTATGTTTCCTCGCCTCTACGGGGTTACTTTAAAGCAAGGGCAGGTGCGCATATCGACGCCTCCTGGCCCCATGGCGTCTTCGGCGCATCGGTTGAGCGTCGGGTGCCTCCTCTCTCTCCCACTCAGACGCCTCCTTCAGTGAGAGCACGTGCTCACAAAAGGACACCATTGCGTTCCAGCACGTCTCGCTTCCGATCATACGATTTATTACGCTCGGAAGCGAGAGGTCCCCGCCGAAAATGCACGACAATATGTGCCTCTGCGGCTCCCAGGCTGCGCATTCCACAAGGGTGTGCTGCGCCGTGTCGGCTGATGCACCACATTCGTGACAGGCCTTTTGTCGTGTGTGTGTGTCGCTTTTACGTTCAATTTTATAGTATGGCCCAATAACCGTCAAAATTGTATCAATTTCGACGACTTCTAGGTCAAGTAGCAATTTCAAAGTACCAATAGATGTCACACGGCTTAAATCAAAATAATAATAGGAATAACACAGTTTTATAGATTACTTCGATATAAAATTAACTTGACTGTTGTATAAAATAATCACATTTACCAAACTCGCCAAAAGATCTTCCAAAACTAATCTTGAATACTGGCATTTACTACGACAATTCAGCGCTATAACATCACAAAAAACACAAATATTCGGCAACGCAAACTTTCGGTTTTTTCTCCAAAGCGATTAGAGTTTTGACTAAATGTTGAGATACTAATAATCCAAAATATTACCAAATATATATTGCCATAAAAAGTTTTTATCTAGTTTTTGGTAGAAATAAATAGTCGGCCTTTATTTACAATCTGACGGGTATCGGGACACTGTCGACATTACCAGCGCTTACGTTAGGTACTGGTACAATTTTGTTACAAAATTAACGTAAAAAATAAATAGGTACTTATCATCACAGAATAGGTATTGGTATCACGCCGCAAGCTATTTGACTTTAATTATAATTTGACCTGTATCTTTGTAGAGAGATCCTAAACAAACTAAGTACGAGTACATTACTAGATATTATAGTTAAAGCGATACCTAGTTAGAAAAACAGAAAAATTAGTTAGAAAATGAATAAAGTTTTCAGACATGACTAATAAATTAATAACCTTGCCCTCCAACTTACAACAGCATTGATCAATACGATTTAGAATACTAGTAAGGTTTCTACCCATACTGGCCCGAAATTGGTAGGCTATTATTATTATTATTAGTATTAGTGGCGATTTCTCTAAGATTGCGTAGCTTGCGCCGCGATACCGACAGTAACCAAGAATCAATGAAATTATGAATTTATCTAATGAAATAGGATTCGTGGATTATAAAAAATGTAAGTATTTATTTTTCTATTTCGAGTGAGATTGCTATTTAATTTGATAAAATAAAACTATAATCCGCCATCCGCCATAATGGATTAAACACCAAGAAGCGAATGCCATCACAATTGTTTGCTTTCGAGCTTTGACAATCACACTATTACTTTACTATACACACTGCACACTGCATTGGTAAAAACAATAGTGACGTCACAAACGGCGCCATGACACCGGCGAACGTTTTGGCGTGAATTTTAAAATTTAAATCTCAAATGCCCATTATATATACCAAACCTTATTTTTATGCTGAAATAAAATATTTTTTCGAAGTATTCGGTAGATACTTCAGAACATAATCTGACCATTTTTCAAAATCAGTCATCATGCCTATTATACTAGATCTATTTACCTAATAACATGAAATACCAAATACCATTCACAAAACATACAAGTTTAAATCAATGAAATGATTGCGTTAATCGATAATTATTTAAATTCACGCGCGCTCAATGAACGCGTCGCATCTTGGTCGGGAGTTCGGGACGTGCTGCCCGTGCAACGCAAGCCTTTGGCCCGCCCACTACGGGCCGAAGGCTTGCGTTTTAAATTCCGAATAGCGTGTGCCGTGTAGTAATATTTTCAAAACGTTATGTTTATTTTTAGTTTAATAGTTAATTTAATTATATTTTGAGTGTTTCGATAAAAAGTAAGTGTTTTACTAATGTAAATAGCATTTTTATTAATATAATAAATGCGAAGGTTTGGATGGATGGATGGATCAATCACGCCAAAACGGCTGAACGGATCTGAATGGAATTTGGCACAGAGAATACAGTCTGGAATAACACGTAGGCTACTTTTTATCCTGGAAAATTAAGAGTTCCGGCGGGAACAAAAAAAACCTTAATCCACGCGTACGAAGTCGCGGATATTAAGTATAGATTTAGGTAAATGTATTTTATTGAGAAAATACCAGCTAGCCCAAACCTAAGATCGACCACCACGAATCGCCATTGGCTATAACTACCTATTTCAGAGCTATAATTTATTAATACATGTGTAAGCAATGAATAACTGTAAAACCTTTAAGTTCTAGGTGGCAAACAGTGATAGCACCATTTTATCAGACTTCAGAGCTGCATATAAAATAACGCGAATGTCCCGAAACAGAGCGCGCTTACTTTATAGCAGAAACAGAGGGCCTAGACAAACGGCATTCGATTCGCACCGATTCCATTTCTTCTATCGCTAATAATAATAATAATATCGCTTATAACGCTTTACCGTAAGTGAACTTCGTCTGCTAGACAAAGTTACCTGCGATTAACGAACGCCTATTCCATTCGGCTGTTCGATAAAAAGTAACTTTTGTCTATGGTCTTTCGTTATGAAACGTCAAATTCGTGCGCCAAACTTTGAATAGTGTATTGTTTGTGTTTGAGTGGTGTTTCTATTGTGCGAGCGTTCCTCGGGGAATTAGGAGAACTATAAACACTCTTTTGCTATTGACCACAGTTCGTTGTCGCAGCAAGAATACCATAACTACAGCCAATCACGACTATTGAGACTGTAACAATGGTTGATGCAGGCTATACCTACATAATTATCCATTATTATATCCAGGGTTATCCATTATGTGATATTTCACTTCAAAACTACCACGACGGTAGAACAAGTGTCAACAGACAAAAGTGCAAGTTTAGTAGCAAATAGTTGACTTTCAAATTCCAGTCTGCCGTTTCACAAAACCCTAAATCACGAATGCATGAATTCATGATAATTCTCGATCGAGTTTCACCAAACTGCATACTGTGGCCACTCAAACTGCGAATTTCGTTCTGGAATTCCTCGAGTCGACCACTTCCGCCGATGTGTAGGTGAGTGGACCAATTACTGGATTTGCAGACGAAGATTAAACGAACTTTGATCGAGTTGCGGTAGCATTCGGCCGGTTGAACCGTCAAGCTTTCAAAAGTTACTGAAACCTAGCAGTTGCAGATTTCGTTGCGAGTAGTTAATAAGTTTTATATATTTTATGTCGTCAAATCTTTAGGTAAGTAAATTATATTATCATTTGTTACCCAGGAAATAATGATTTTACTGACGATGGTCAGAGTATGCCTTCTGTCTGTTGGATCTGTATGTATGTTTGCTCATCACATTACATGTCTGCTCTGAGCTCTAACTGATGGACAGAGTTGGGGACCTGAAATTAGTTACGTGAAACCCACATGGAAAGCCATTAGAGACTCGACATGACTCCCTGTGATGTTAAGATCACAGATGAAATTTTTTGAAAGGTCTTTGGCATTCGGAGCCAGTGGTAGATTCACTCGACGATTCAAAAGCACTTTTAAGAAGTTTATTTTAATTGCGAACCGGAGCAGTCTATATTAATATTATCAGTTACAAGTAAGATCGCAGTGGTTTATGAGTCAAACATCAGAAAACCCCAAATAATAAAAGAAGATCCCTGCTATGTAACATTTAAATTCTTATTTCACATAAATAATTCTTTATCTCGAGCTGACTCGCGTCGGAGATTTAGCTGTAGTTTCCTGGGGATTTATTGGGGTTTCGAAGATAGCACGTGAGAGCTTCAAGGGTTTGAAAGTATATATTTACCACATTTATTTCTTTTTGTCAACTGGAACGTGTGACAAAAAAAATATTCGTACACGGCGGGAACCGCAAACAGTTTATTTGATTGATTTACGTTATTTTTAAAAAAAACTCATTTCATTGACAGAGATATGTTACCGTACGAGATATTTCATGTACCGTTAAGTATCTATCACTGTAGAATAAATCCAACTTGGCTACTCGCATTACTAGATGATGCCCACGACATCGCTCGTCTGGATTATTTAAGTTTTCAAAATCTTGTAGAAGCTATGTCCTTTCCCGGGATGCAACTTAACTCTATACCTACAAAATTTGTTAAAATTGGTTGAACAGATGAACCGCTATAACATAGCAGAAAGACAAACACATTTTTGCATTAATAATATTAGTATGGATAGTATGGATTCTTGCCAAAAATAGCAGTGATATAATTTCACGAATAGAGTTACTTTTATGATTATTAAATAAACCTGTAGGAATTTCCTCTTTTGGGTGAAAATAAAGTTTAACTAACAATAGAAATAACAGGGGATGTTCTTTTTAGCTTTGTTTTTTTATTGTGTTTCAAAGAAATGCAGAGTGGTCTGCACGAATTAATGCAAGAAGAAAATTTAAAGAGCGCCCACTGAAAGTTTATTGAATTAAAGTATCTTACTATTATTATATTATCTTCTGTTTTATTTACCAAACCAAACATTTATGATTGGATTTTGTGACTTAAGATCGTGTTTGCTAAACTAATAAGTATTAGTTTAGCAGACGAGTGGTGTACTAATTGCCGTCTGGAATATTTTTACCAAAAGCAACCATGATCCATCCGTTAGAAAATTTCGTCAGTTAGAATCGCCTAGGGGAAAAATTGCCCGGTAAGCATATATATCGATTTCTACTCTTTTAGACATAGATCATAAAATATTAGTGCACAACACCTTACTGTTTGAAATCTTAATTATATTATTAGTTAGGTATTGATGGCAATAGACGTATCACCACAACAGCCAGACGTATCATAACTCTTCTTCTTCTTACTGTGCCGTAAGAAGGTTAATAATCATTAGGGCGATTTCAACTTTTGAGACCGCTGCTCTAAACAATGACTTAATGTGTGCTCTTCCCGAACCACTGGCGCAAGTTTTTAAGCCACGATATCCTTCTGCGGCCAAACCTCATCCTGCCAGCCACTTTTCCTTGCATAATCAATTGAAGGAGTTCATACTTCCTGGTGTACCGCATCACGGGTCCAAAATATTCCAGCTTGCTTTTCTTAATAGTCGCGTGTATCTCTGTACCTTTCTGCATTCTCTGTAGCATAGTGCTGGAAAGTGTACACTGCACGTATCCATTTCCGATATAAGCTTAAGCGTAAACACGCTACTGATTAAAAAATTGTGTGTGTCAGCTCCGACGCACGACTGGAGTTTACTCTTTACGAACGATTATAAAATATAAAGACTAGTAAATGAGGGTAAATGAACGCATTTTTTATATTACTGAAAGCATACTTGATATATTTATTCATATTAATTATATAATTTATGTTCATAAAATACATTACATACTCATGGAAACATAAAGTCAATAACGTAACGGAGAAATTTTGATCTACTCCCCATAAATTTTCATATCCCGGGCTTATATATGAAAATCGATTCTGAAGTAGGTAAACTCCAAAATTGACTGGCTGGCTGATAAAAAATGCGATAAAAGTCAATCAGTCAATCATTTATTTAATTTATGTACACTGTAGGTACACACATATTGACGTCCATTACTTATTACATATAAAACATGATGGTGATAATTAGTTACGGTATCTTAAAACTAAAGCTTCGAGGGTTCCAAACGCGCCCTGGTCTGAGAAGAGCCCACAACAAACTCACCCGATTTTTTTTGTTTTTTATCACCATCTCACAAATCATCTTGACTAACTATCAGTGCCATTAGAGCAAATTATTGCCAAGCTTCCTTGTCGTTTAAGTATTCCTTTACATGGTAATAAGATTTTAAATGAGTTAACGTTTTACATTAACTTTGAACTTATTCAGAAACATCTTCAACATATCTTCTGGGAGGTTATTGTAGAAGCGGACACTGTTTCCAAAAAATGAATTGCTACTTTTACTAAGCCTAGAAGCAGGCATTTCAAGTTTATTTTCATTTCCAGAATTGTCATTATGACAATCACATTTATTCTTGAATTTATCAGTGTGTTTATGTCACATATACAAAATTTTCAAATAGATATAATTTGGTTGTGCACTTGTAGCATTATACGCTACCTTATAGTTTTTTATTATGATAAAATATCCGGACACGATAATTTAATCTGTTACACCAAAAATCATATCAAAAAGTATCCGAACGCGTCGATTGACAGCAAAGAGCCGCTGTGAAATTGCAACAGCGACCCTCTCACTTACACTCACTTGGGAGATGATATAGGCATCTCACTCCCCTCTTGATAAATGCGAAGTTCGCGGCTTTTAAAAAAACCGATAATCGATCGAGATTTTTCACTCTCTCTCTAGCTCGGACCGTGAAGGAGGAGACACGCGTGACCAGTTCGAGCATCACGGCATGTGATCTTTTTTTCTATCGCCGCCATGGCGGTTAGTGATTTTATTATATCCCTTTAATGGGAGGCCATCCGGCCATCTCTTAATATTTAGCTGACCTTTTTTTAACAATGGGTTTCAGCCTCCATTTTTGCTAATTATATTTCTGTATTTTTTACTCCCAATTCTCCCCCCCGCGGGCTATACTCTCCCCTTTAGTGGTCATCCGTTGTTCTTTGCTATATTCAATTGTAAAGCATAATTAAGGTAATACCTAAGAAGTGAAACCAGTGATAAAGCCTAACACAAATAGGCAGTGAATTGTGAACGTGGTGTACAATGGGTCGTAAACTAGCTTTATTCCTAGGTTAGAACCATTGCTGAAGAACACTCATTAAATTCCAATGTTATTACTAATGACTCTTTGATTATGATACTCCCCTACTGTGTTCCTACCCATTGCTGACTGCGAGAACGCGCCTATAGCTCGGTACGGTCTTGATCCAGAAGTCCGACTCTAGACCGGCTGGTCGATCCGAGGAATTTGTGGCGTAAGTATGGGTTATCGGTAAGCTCTGCAAGATACCTAGATTACGCCCGCCTTTTTTTTTCTCTTTATTTCAGTCCCACTCCGCCTGGCCAGCGAGCCCCACGGAGTCACTGCTCATAGCACGTTAACATAGCTGTCTCCCTCGCACTGGCGTTTCAAACCAGTGGTTACTCTTTTACCCATCTCTCTCTTTTCCACCTTACAATTTATTTTCACGTTACAATTTATGTTTCACGTCTCAATAAGTTCCAACGTTACACACTGTCATAATATTGATTTCTTTAAATTTATCTCTTAGTGACTCTCTTGGTCCCATATTATATATGGCTCGAATAGCCCTCTTCTGCAGCACAAAAACAGAATTAATATCAACAGCATTACCCCATAATAATATACCATATGATGACATAATGTTGTAAAAGTAAGCAAAATAAACTAATCTCGCCGTTTCTATATCTGTTAATTGGCGAATCTTTTTAACCGCGTATGCAGCAGAATTAAGCCTGTTCAATAAGTCATTTATGAGATGGCCCCATTACAGTTTTTAAATATGGAGGAGAAAAGACTTTTTAAATATGGAGCTGCATAGACCTACGCGTCATTGTCCTGTCCTGTCCGTACTGTGTACTTAATTACCCTAAATTTGCCGCGGCTAACCACGATCACGGTTCTGTACTACAGAATAAATCAATACTTCAATCTTTCCGAAATCCACGGAGACGGAGCGGTTACAAGTTTAAAGATTGATGAAACTTGGAGTTTGTATTTTTTGTGAATGATCCGACCAAATGGAAAACTTTTCAAAACAACTTTCTCTTCGAGGCTTGTACAAGATTTTGTTAGTTTTATTAACCTGAAATTTTTTCAAGTACTGTTAGATAGCGTTCCGTACAAAAATTGTAAAATTTAACCCTTTTTTTTGTGAATGATCCGACCAAATGGAAAACTTTTCAAAACAACTTCCTCTTCGAGGCTTGTACAATATTTTGTAAGTTTTATTAGCCTGAAATTTTTTCAAGTTCTGGTAGATAGAGTTCCGTACCAAAATTGTAAAATTTAACCCATATAGTGCGACGTCTGCTCATCGTGGCCACGCTATACCATATTATGCGCAATGTCTTCAATCAATCAATCCATCAATCGTTTATCTTGTACAATTAAGATGACAATCTATATAGAACAAACATTTTGCGTCATTGCTGACGTGCAATTTTAATGTTGGCAATAATTAATACAATATATTATGAATCCATAAATTATTCAATAAATCACAGCAACCTGAAATAGGTACCTGACTTATAATATAATAATATTGATGTCCATTCATGAATAGTTCTCTTAGACAGCATTGAATCCACAAATACCTTTAATATTCATATAAAACGCCTCGCGATGTTTACCTACTTATTTTAACTAATGGCGACTGGGAATTGGGAACAGTAAAATATAATGCAAACCAATATTGCAAATTAAACAATCCACAAATATAATTTATTTAAAATGAATGCAAAAATATCTGAAATGGGAGTATCGTACAATGGGACTACTAGGTAGCTACCATGAGAAAAGCCTTTATTTACACATTCTTAAGTCGACTTTAAAAAAATCCTCTTAATTTTTGACTAATAATGAAAAATGTATACAGAACCCTCGGTGAGCGAATATTTAATTCGCATTGGCCCACTTTTTTATTTTGTTTTGCATGGTAAGGCTTCTTCAACCCCTGAAAACAGATAGCTACCTACGGTAGTGAGTTAAGTTTATCCTGCTAATTAGCATAATTTTAACTCCACATTTTTACTCCACAGTAAATCTCATGAATTTGGGAAATGTTAATGATATTAAACGGGGCAGAATAATTAATCAACGAGGTCTTGGAAGTTCATAATTTTATCAAACTTACATTAGGTAGAATAAAGATTATTATTAATAATAAATATTAAAGAATATTAAATTCGACTGCTAGCAACACCAGACTGAATTAAGCAATGCCTTACAAATCTTAAAATATTAAAATTAAGCAAATCACGCAGATCGTTTTGAAATAAGTGATAAAAAATTTAATCAACTAAGAAACCGATTCATGATTCGAAGATGTTTAAAAAAAGAAATGAACTCTTTTTTTTGCATTCTAACATTGTACTTTTAAGGTAAAAATAAGGTAAGGATGAATTAGATAGGCAATAGATTAACGAAGCCTAACCTGACAGCCTCCCTCCTGAAGCTTTGCATACCTATAGTATTGGGAAGGACGGCCAGTGAAGGGAGGAGGTTTTTAGGCCGTAGGGCACCGAGAAAGGTGACGACTTCACCACCAAATTTGGCTGGCATCCATGAGGATTTCCTCCTCCCCAGGAAAAAAAGATAAAAATAATATACCTAATATTTCGAACCAAAGTTCCTTATAATTATTATGTGCTCTAAGTTAGGATGAGATTCTAAGTAGATACTTGGCCTCCAGTTGTTAAAAAAATTTTATTAAAATTTCTGCTTGTCTGTTCAAGTCGATTTTATAACTAATCAATTGGTAAGTATAACACGCAAGCTCCATATAACCTTCGTTAAAACTGAGGTGTAGGTACTTGCTTACTTGTAATAAGGTATATTTTTTACTTCATTAGAGATGTTCTCGATCCTGAGCAATTTAGTAAGTTAGGCACACATTTGAAATGGAACAGCTCTTTTGAGCCTCAGGTACATGAGTGCTGAGTAGGTGCCTTAGGCTTACATTAGATGCTTACAGAGGTGATCGGTCAGTCACACATTTGGAATGGCCCTTTTGAGCCTTAAGTACATGAGTGCTGAGTATAGGTAATGCCTAGTCCTTGTATAAGATGCTTGACCGATAGCTAACGATTTAGTTACTGCGATGCAAAGTTCAAATTTGTGTACTTAATTTTAAAAAATGTTTTGCGCAAGCAACTTATGTCAATTTCCGATACACTTATAGAAACTGGTGGAGGCAACTCTGTTAATTGAACAAACAACATTTTAAGACAAACGTGGAGTTAATTCTGTTAGTTCCGAATTTCACCACACGCACAGATTATCCTGCCGGAGTGCAAGTAGGCATAATTTCTCTTTTCTCAAATCTTCTTAGAAATTCTGAAATATAAAGCAGTTTCTGAGTCTGTCGCGATATAATAATAATAATAATAAATAATAATAAATCGTTTATTTTCAGGCAATAGACCCATAAAATAAAAAAAATGGTCTCTATTACGAAAATTCCAACTTTCAACTAAGATTTTATCCGGTATACTTT
Organism: Erebia palarica; assembly: GCA_964035005.1. NCBI lineage: Eukaryota > Metazoa > Arthropoda > Insecta > Lepidoptera > Nymphalidae > Erebia > Erebia palarica. The sequence goes on along the minus strand of OZ035985.1, from coordinate 33,033,946 downwards.
TAGAATACAAATTAAATAAAAAGCCAATGCAGTAATAATTCAGTCCTTTAATAATAAAATCAAGAAAACAACTTATGAAACAATATTTCTAGTAGGTACATTTAACATAAAATATTAATCTATTTTCTCCGTAAATCGCCTCCGGAAAGCGTCAGATGTTCGTACTTTTGTAGCCTTCGCCTTGTTTGTCCCCCTCACAAATATTGACTCAAGCAACGACTTATGCCCCGCAATCAACATCTTAACGAAGTCTCCGTGACAAACATGCTTATACAAACGACTGCTTATGTACCTACAGCTTAGCTTGTAATTTTATTATTATCAAGTATAGAAAGCTCTCTTTGCCGATGGGTAGAGCCGGTGAGGGTGACGCCAGGCGTGACAGATAGAAACACTCGGTACACACGGGAAGATGGTTTATTCACAAGATGAGTAGTTTAGTACAGAGAGCAAAACAAGTTAAGAAGTGAACACGTGTGAATTTACAAGTTAGAGTTTCGCAAAAAGGACTACTAGGGTTTACTTTCAGTTAAGTCTTATTGGTTTAGCTCTCACTTTCAGTCCAAAGAGTCCTATGGGTTCCACTTTCACTAAATGTAGGGTGGTAACTTTGGTGGTGGTGGTAATTTGAGACCGGGATGAAAGCGCACGGTCACTACTCAAGTTGAGTACTGCGCAGCTCTGAAGTGGTAGACCGAGGAGTAGCGCACGGTCACCATTCAGGGTCGAATACTGTTGTCTAGGAAGAAGGAAAAAGGGAAGCGCACAGTTCCTGACGAGTACTCGACTGCGTGCTTCTGAAGGGATGCCGCTTTTATATTACAAAAAATCCAACTTCATGGAATTGAGTTTCCGGGTTGTTTTTCGGACAAAGCGTGTGGCTGCCATGCGCGTACCGAGACGATGGCAGGAATTTAGAAAGTGCGCGGGCTATTGTCTTCGGATGGTCCGCGCACCCTTGCATTTATTTAATGTGTTGCGCTACACAAGCTATAAGGTTTAATAACTTTTACTTTTTATACTGAGACTAGCCTCCTGTGGGGCTCGGACCACGGCTTAGTATGACGTTGGGACGAATGGGAGGTCGGTTGGACTAGATTAGTCCGCACGCCCCCGAGGCCGTGGGTTAAGACTACGTCCAGGTGACGTAAGAACACATTTACTCGAACAACGGCCGTATTTATAGCTATTTTCCTCAAGTGGACGATTTTTAATAGCAGCGTTGGAGGGTACCGCTATTCCGCTAATTAAAGATAAAATAAAAGTCACATCTCGCATTGGACATGAGCACCTCGTACATAAGAAGAGTTTCCAGCAAAGCTAAAAAGCCGTTTAGCACTGCGTAACATCCGCCGGAACGATGTTTTATCCGGATGCACTAGTGTGCGTGCTTCTTACAAAAGTACATGACTTTTTGTGCATAGTGTGTTTTCGCTCATCAATCCTATAGTATTTCGTATCCATCAGTAGACTCAGGTACGAAAATATGATATAAAGTAAACTTGTTTTTGTCTAACAATGGCCCCATTACAGTAATTGGTTCCCTAAAAATAGGGCAGCGAAACATAATTCTCATACATTTTACTATGAACCCACATGTTACTTGGTCAGTTTTTAAGAGTTATTTTTACTAAGACTTCATATTATTATAGGTTCAGCTCAGGAATTGCTCCCAAAATTTCTGTTCTATTAAATCTACCTACAATGGGGAACATCTGTGTGTTCAAATATTACCTACATTGCAGTAATTCCATTAAGAATACAAAAAATACGATGCCACTTGGTCGTGTGACGTCGTAACCTGTGTTTATTTTTGACAAATCTTCGTGCAGTTGATTTTCATTATCCGACCGATTTGATTATCATCGTCAACCGACAGACGTCCACTGTTGGACATCCAAGGATTCCCACACGCCGTTTTGCGCGTCGAAGCGCCTCAGTAGTCCAAAGTATAAAAACTCAGTTTTTTCTTGAGAGTAAGTAGGTAAATTTTACTCGTTAATTTTGATACTTTTCTCTGCCTAAAATAGATGACCTTCATTATCCGCTATCAAGGCAATCTTGTTCAACTATTTATTAGAGCCTTTTGCTGCTTTGGGAATAATATAGTTATGCAATTAATAAAATAATTACCATCATGAGCCTTTTGGGATACCTAAGCTGAAAGTTTCCAGTTCAACCAACCACACTTTAATAAATATCATATTATTTAGAAACTTGTTCAGGAATTTCTAAGCATTCCTTCTACACTGTAAACACTGCAGTCATGTGTTACAAATATATTATTGTAATAGCTGTAGCCTTACTGGAGATAGGTTGAATTTCCAATCACTCTAATTATGAAGGTACCTATCTATTTGATTACGTATATCATGTTCACTTCGAAAAAAATATGTGGTTAGAAATGGTTGTTGTGTTTCACCAAATCAGGCTTTTAGCAGAACCATCGTCTATCATAGTAAAAAAAATAGTAATAACTTTCTTCCAACAAAGTCCTTGCCACGTCGACCAATCATTACAGAAATCAGCCATATCTGCGTGGAAGATAGCCCGATGTGATAGAAAATCCAACATGATCGGAGAGAGGTCAGGCGCAGGACCAACGGTTTTACGCCCTCTCCGAGGCAAGGGGATGAAACACCGTTCCTAACTCCGGGCTAGTACTGGGAGTTTCTTGTCAAAAGTCGCCAAAATATTCATAATAATTATGGCACGACCGTGGAATCGAACCCGGGCCCTAATCATCCGCAGTCAAACATACTAACCACCGGACCAAGGAGGACCAGTATACCCTAATCAGTATGCGCCTCCGTCATCGACATCCTAACAAATTTCCCGAACCGCCTGCGGGACTCAAGATAAAATCTTTACAAATTAGGCTGTTATAGGCTCGAAGACATAGTAAGTGTGGTGCAGCATAATTCCATATTATTATCACTTTCACTGATACTGCATAGAAGGTATAAACACAAGTTAGATAAACTTACCCTCACTACATAATATGAAGTTAAGTAAGACTGTCGGATCCATTTGCAAAGGTATGGACTATGGAGTATGGACTTTTGAAAACAATTTTCTCAAAAATCGTGCACGGTGAACGGTGTTTCTTTTTATGTTGTAGGATATTACTAAGTAACCCAGGTCATGACCTGAAATCGAACTTAAGAAGTTGCGAACGAATGATAATAGCCATGATTAACATCTAAGCTAAGTTGAATCTTTGCTATAGATATAATGTTATAAATGCGAAAGTTTGGATGGATGGATGGTTTTATGTTTGTTACTCAATCACGCCAGAACGGCTGAACGAATCTGGATGAAATTTGGCACAGAGATAGTTTATAGTTTGGATTAACACATAGGCTACTTTTTATCCCGGAAAATCAAAGAGTTCCTGCGGAACCCAAAAAAACGCAATCGGACAAAGTTGCGGGCATCAGCTAGTAATCTGAATAATCACAGTCGAGCCAATTCTAAAAGTGATAAGAGAATTACCTATAAACGGTCATTGGACAATCCATAACATCTACCAACCCATTTTTCAGATTAATTATGTGTACCTGGATGAATAACGTACCGTTGGATTTATAACGTCTGTTGTGTTATCATACATAGTATTATAAATGCGATAGTGTGTTTGTTTGTTGGTTTGTCCTTCAATCACGCCGCAACGGAGCAACGGATCGACGTGACTTTTGGCATGGGTATAGCTGAGGACCTGGAGAGTGCCATCGGCTGCTTTTATCCCGGAAAATTAAAGAGTTTCCCACAGGCATCAAAGAACTTAAACCACGCGTACGAAGTTGCGGGCATCACATATATAAACTTGCGCACTTTAACATCCTTTATCAGATTTTGTTACAAGATATCCTTCCAATTATTTCCACGTCTACGTGCTCTATGGCTAATAAACATATTATATAAAGGTACGCTTACCGTGTTGAAACCACTCGTAATGACTGTTCTATCGGCGGCTCTAACTAATAAATATGACCGCGTGAAGAGATGTTTCCAGCTAAAAGCTCCTGAGGGACGTTATTACTAGCACTTAGCATAATGAACTTCAGTTTAAACTCCTCAAAGGAACCTTATAGAACGGGAGATAGGTAGAGTTGCGAATGAAATTGATAATTCATACTGGTTTGTTCACATCATAATTTGTTATAGTAGGGGAGCCCAAGAGGGGATTTTTGGATTTACTCCAGCGCGGCAGATAAATATAAAGGGGGATTCTTTGGACCCTGTAGAGTACGTAATCTGACCATTTGAGCAAGACCTAAAGGAGTTGGAGTTTTATTAAGTTTATAACTATTTTTTTACAAACCTATCGTGACCCACTTGAGAAGGTATAAGAGAACATTATTTCCCTCGTCACATTTTTTGACATGAAATTATTACAGTATTCGCGTTGTATTAAATTCCCAACATGACAAGCAAGCAGATTGCAGCACTCCTTTGAATTTTATTCAACCTTAAAGATCGTGTGAAATTGGCTACATAAAGTATATTATTTATGGAGCCGATTTCACACGATCTTTTAGTCCTCTTAGGTTTGAAATAAAATTAAGGATATTCTAAACTCGTTGGTACACTAAAAAGAGTTTTGTTAGTAGCACATATTAATAGCAGCTGTATCTATTTTGCCTTGTCCCCTTAAATACAGCTTTAAATACTAGTTAGCGGAATAGCTGTAGCGCAATTTGTATTAAGTCGTTTAACACTGGAAAAACTCGAAGCAGTAAACTGCAATTTAAACTGTCCCCTCGCAAAAACAAACGAGTGTCACATGCTTGTTTTCGAAACTTTGCCAATTTTCTGTGAAAACAAAGTCTCTGTAGCTTCAGCAGTTCCTGTAATATTTACCTACCTGATTGCAATCCTGAAGCCAATAGTGTAGCCTGTCATCGTCGAAATGTTAACGATAAACGTCACAGCTGGACTGGGGAGTTCTTAACACTCCACGCTCTTTTGTCGCTTGTTTCTAGCACGTTTTTTTTATCTGCTTCGTTCTACTCTGTGTTCTACCCACAATGCGCTTTCCGGTGCGGAACCACGACTACTAAATTTAAGGAAACATTACATTTAATATTGAGAAAGCCCTGTTTTTTGGAATAAGTAGGGCTTGCGACTCGTGCTAAAGCTATTTGGGTAACTCTGATTATTATAGGGATTCCCTCATTTGATCACGTAAAAGATCTCCAGGCATAGCTCGTTTCAAAATGAAAGGGGCTGAAAACATTAACATTAATAATATTGAACAAGGTCGAGATGGGTAGGTTAAATTAGCGTACTACACCACAGATTATAATATATTAGTTACGATGAACTTGATCAAAATAGATATTCTCAATCAATTATCAATATAGAATTGATAGATAGACATTGATGCTAAAATTTCACTAAGTAGGTATGTAGTTATTATAATACTGATAGAGGACGGTCTGAGATGATAAAATATGTTGGAACAGTAGCTCGTTACTTAGATACATAAAAACGAAATGGAGAGATAACAAATGAATTGCGAGCATCTTGCTTTAGACGACGAAGTACGACGACAAATGATTTGAATAATGGGCACTCGCTTTTTACGTTTGATTAATTTCCTCGCAATTACATAATGTAATACAATTGGCTATTTGACAGTTTTCGGAAACATACTTAAAAATGTACGTGGGTTCATTTTAAACCTCTTACAATTATCTTTTTCTCAAAAAGAGCGTTATTTATTAGAAAAAAATACATTTTTATTACACCTTTTTAATTTTAAATACGCGCGAAAACATCTGGTCACGTGACATTTGCTAGCTATGACGTCATAGCTCAAAATAAAACAAAGCAAACTAAAACGCTCCAAGTCTTAAGCGATTTTAAGTGTAAAGTTTAAAGCTTTTTAGTGCAATTGTGAAAATTACAAGCTACAAGACGTGTGTAGAAGTACTATAAATAATAATTTATTAATATCCTGACAAGTTGTATAAACACATTTCTACAATATTATGTAATAAACCTCGAAAGCAGTGGTTACAGTTAATCTGCCGAGACCCAGAATTTAAATCGGATAAATCTGCAAAATTACTTTGTGAGTCTTCACTTTGATGTTAGTATTAGGAAGAAATCAACTTAGACTCTGATCTAGCAAAAATTAATTAAACTTAACCGAACATTTTCTTCATTAAACATGACATAAAATTAAAATAAATTATATTTCTAACACTTACAGCAGCACTTTCTTAGGTCTTAAACACGAGACCTAAGTATATATACCTTGTTTAATTCTGTACTTACATGGAAGTTTTATTACATTACCAAACTCGGCAGAGCAAAAGTTAGGATTACACGCAAATAAATTAGCAACCCTTAAATATTTGACTTTAGGCAGGCAATCAGCCTTTGTATAGCGTATCACTATATTTAAATATATACCACACTATGGCTCTATGTCGCGTAGTATCCGAGTTATTGTGTATTCTGTGGTTATCTAATCATGTAGTCTATGGTTATTGTGCCAGTCGGTTGCCTCTATTTATTTTTTAAATTTAGATTAGAACATGGCCAGCTGTAGAGGGGTGCGTGATATTATTGTTATGCCTAACTATTAGAGAGATTATAAAAGTGATACCACATTGTAAATTCATACTAATTTCATAAATATTGATTATCGAGAGTAACTTGTAAAAAACCTACTTACTAGCTATTAAGAATAATGTCAGAATAAACAGTTTAAAAGTGAGATAATGGGTATAATTATGATGTATGGCAATCTATACTTATATTATAAATGCGAAAGTTTGGATGGATGGATGGATGTTTGTTATTCAATGCCGCCAGAACGGCTGAACAGATCTAATTGAAGTTTGTCACAGAGATAGATTATAGTCTAGAATAGTACAAAGGCGACTTTTTATCCCGGAAATTAAAGAGTTCCCGTGGGAACCAAAAAAACCATCAACCACGAAGTCACGGGCATCAGTTGGCATTAAATATTAGAATTCATTTATTCTGAATAGGGATCATGACAACTCAATCCAATCAGCAACTCTTTATCAAACTGAAAAACGCACTTCTAGTATGGAAGTTGTATGAAATTCATAGTGGCGTCATCAAATTTCAAAGCACTTTTTTTCTTTAATCTATATTTTAAAATGGTTATCAAACTTAAAACTAACAGAGAATGTGAATTTAAGGTCTTTTGGAAGACCCTCTATTTAATTATCAGTTAGAAATAATTTATTTTTGATATAGGCATCATCCCTATTGAATCACAGGCTTTTTTCTTTTCACTCGCCGTATACTAACTCACTAGGTCAGTGTATTTTAAATTACTGGTTTTTGTGCACATTGAAATCGCACTAATGATCCCGCGCCTCATTACACTCGAGCTTTTAACTTCATTTACTTTCCAATATGGAAAAAGCCTGGGAACTGTGAAATAATGGTGTGACCTGGTTTAGATCTCATTTTCTTCTCTCTCTACGTAGGTTTCTTCGTTGAGGATCATGATGACAACATATCAGTTGATTGCGATTGTTAAGCAACGTTGACCCAAGTCGGTAACTGGATGGTTGGTCGATCGAAAGTGGAGGTTCAAACTTGGCGTTTTCGTTTCCTCCGCTCCTCGGAGAGCACGTTAAGCCAACGGTCGCAGTTATTATCACTAATATCTGGTAATCGTAACAAACCTAAGAGTTTAAACACTCTTAGTTGAGTAGTATGCGGAAGGACGTGGGAACCCACCGCATTATAATCCCAAGAAAACTCCTACCATTAAGTGAGTAATGAAATAGGGTCACGACCCTCAGTAATGCGGAATACGACAAAGAGAAATACTTTTAAGTTAAATTTTAGTACCTGTCGTTTTCGTAAAAGTTCATCACAAAATTTTACATTAGATTAGACAGTATTGTCAGTCTTAGATTAACAAGTAGCGATCCTACAAAAATAACCGGAATAGGCAGGTAATACGTATGATAGGTTGAAAAATACCACTGCTTATTTCCCAAAGTAGGTCAGCTTTTGAAATTCATCTTTTGTGAACTCCGGCACGACACTAACGATCCCTAATTCATCACACGGCTCATTATACTTGCGTTTTAAGATAAACATTATTTACAGTACATTTCCCTTAAAGTGGCAAAATGTGAAAGTTTCGATGTTTGTACAGTAAATTACTCCTTCACGCTGCAATAGCTTGGCTGAAGTTTCAAATGCAGATAGCTTATAATGAAGGAACAGCAATACAAGAACAGAAATAGCTTATAACCTCAATTAACACATCAGACTACATTTTATCTCGGAAAATTAAAGAACTCCCGCGGGAACCAAAACCCTTGATCCACGCATCGCGGGTGTCATCTAGTTAAAACTATAAAAAGACTTAAACAACCTTTGGGTGATAAAAATATTAAGTACCGCGTACAAAGCCGTGCAGTGAATGACCACCATTCAAAACAACAGCTGTTTCGATGTAGCCATCTTTAATGAGGTATTTTATAGTAAGTACCCACCAAGTTATTACTATGGTAAAACGAAGAATTCTGTTTCTTACATGTTATAAGTTCATGACATACTAAAAACATCTCGTTACCTCATTTCCAAAAATAGTTTTTTTTTATTGTGAATAGGCCATGATTCATATTTATCAGTTTTTTATCAGATATGTTTTGAAAAACGTTGGATCATATATGAGTACGTGAAAATCAAACTCTAAGCAATCACCTGCGAGTGTTATTTTCATCATGCTACACTAGTAGCATAAACTATTACTTTCCAATGAAATAATAAAGAGATGTTGAAATATTAAACTCAAACTAGAATTATAAGTAATTCAAAATCGGTACCTACAAAGTACACCTTCTGAACGTCACGTTTATAAGTCGTGATGTAAGATGTGCATGTAAATATTGTGAGACCAGAAATCAATACAAGAAATTTAATAAATATTGTTTCCATTAATAAATTATTAAATTGAATTAATAAATAAACTTATTCTCAATAATTAATTTAAAAATTGATGTTGACAATTTCCAGTCAATTCCTAGGTCCTACCAACTCTTAGGAGGTCGCGCTAGCGTAGCTTAGCTGTCTAAACGCTGCTATGTTGGGCATGCTCATAACCGCCAAGTAATTTTTTTTGTCTACTACAAGTTAACCCTTGACTGCGATCTCACCTGATGGTAAATGATGATGGTAGCAGGCTAACCTGTTAGGGGCATGGCAGTTATATTAAACCCATACCTCTATTTGGTTTCTACACGGCATCGTACCGGAACGCTTAATCGCTTGGCGGCACGTCTTTGCCGGTAGGGTGGTAACTAGCCACGGCCGAAGCCTCCCACCAGGCCAGACCAGAGAAAATTCAGAAAGTATAAATTGACAAATTGATCCTGCCGGGGATCGAACCCGAGACCTCCGCACGTTAAGACAACAGCGCTGCACACTGCGCCACGGAGGTCGTCAAACCACTAATTATTTAGGTATCCAATCACGATTTACGGAAACTATCGTTTGTCGGTTCATTTGTAAAAGCATATCTTCACGGTCTATCGGCACGTCAGTGCTATTGCCCAGTGTCCCAAGCTCGTGACGAGAAGATTAGAACGTCACACGCAGTACTTGGTAACTGTTTGTTCCATTTGTAAAGGAATTTCGTCTTAATAGTTATAATCGGAACGGCCGAAACCTGTGTAAGGAAGAAGCGGAACGGAAATGAAATTAAAATGGAAACGGGCCGGAACGGAATGTCACAAAATAATGGATCGGAAGCGGAGCGCGAGCGGTACCGGAGCGCGAACGTAGCGGAAACGGAACGGAAATGTATTCTAACCATTTAAAATTCTCCCCCCACCGTATCCAAATCGATGTAAGCTTAATGCCAAGTGTATCGTACTATCCATACTGATGTAATAAGTGCGTCTGGCTGTTTCCTTTTCACGGCTCAACGTCTGAACCGATCTTGACAAATTTTTTCACAGAGATAGCTTGACATAGGATGCATGGGTGCTTTTTATCCCATAAAATCATAGAGCTTCAACGGGATTTCTAAAAGCTTATATCCACGTGGAAAAAGTCGCGGGCATCATCCAGTTAAGAATAAGACATAACATATATTACAAACTAATGCCCGCGACTTCGTCCGCGTGGTTTAAGTTTTTTTATTCCCGCGGTAATTTCTTTACTTTCCAGAATAAAAAATAGCCTATGTCCCTCTCAAGGACCTCAACTATCACGTTGATACGTTGCTCCGTGCGGCGTAATTTAAGGACAAACCAACAAACAAACACACTTTCGCATTTATAATATTAGTATGATAATAGATATGATATAAGTAGACAGAAATAATTAAGTATTTCCAAATAGATAAGTAGGAACATTTACAAAGCAATCTTAAAAGCTTTAGGTTACCCTACTCGTCGCCCTAGTACTTTGAAGACAGTTGAAAGACACTTTAATGATGGGAACTTGGGAAGCCGCACTCCAGAGGCACTTTGTCGCCTCAGCTCTTTCCGACAGGTGTCACAATGATTGCCGCCTCTACTAAAGCCGTAAAAGACAAGTGTTTTCGTACAATGAACTATACATATCTCTGTGAACAATTTTTTATCTGCTTTCAGCTTCTTGAATGTATTTTTTTGCATAGTCATTTGGTTACTAAAGTAAAATAGAGTCGTGAGAATGAGACTAACATTTTTTTTTATTTTAGTACAAGTTACCCCTTAACTGTGATCTCACATGGTAGTATTCTGCATTATCTGAATCATCACTCATAAGGACTGATGACTGATGATTAAAAGAAGAAAAAGTCGACATAATTGTGGGCTGTGGTTTTCTTAAACAATTCCTCTTAAATTTACTTTTACTCTGCTTCGGTATCCAAACACGGAAAAACGCAAGCGCGTTTTGCTCTTGTCATTATACATATGCCGTTTCACATAAGGACTTTTTTATATATTACGTAAAGGACTGAATAATTTTAGTAATGGACTGAAGTTACTTACTAACTAGGCAATCCGTGTGGATTTAGATTTTTGAAGACTATTTGTTTTGCCGAGATTCATCTTCTGTTCCTCTTCGGGATGTATGCAAGCTATCTCGGTACCTGTATTGATTATATATTTTAAATACATACATTTTAGCTAGTTTCCACAGCACGTGATATCTGTGAATAGTACAATTTAGTAAACTATGCAGTTACGCTGGGTAACCTAGACAAACGATATATACAACATGTCGAAATGTTGCCAAACTTAAAGATTTTCATTAGAGTTAAATTCTAGGTGAAACATGTTTGAAGACTGAAAAGAACATATCTAAATATAAAAATTATGAGATAAAAGTGAACTAGCATAATATGAATTGCAAAGAAAGGAAATTAATTAGGTGTCAGGATACCGAAAGAGAGAGACCATTAAGTTTCATCCACTGATGGTTGGTGCATTCTAAGCTTACCTACCAACTAAATATGTAGTTGGTTTTAAATGCTCAAAGATTCTAATACAGTTTTAATTTTAGTTTAAAGTAAAATATTATTATTTATGACGCGTTTTACTTAGTTAAGAAGTAGGTATGTGAATTAAAAATAAGTATCAATACCTAATAATACTCTGTTTTTATCTTCTTACATATTAATTATATTATAAATGCGAAAGTTTTGATGGATGTATGAATGTAAGGATATATGGATGAATGGACGTTTGTTACTCATTCACGTTACGGCAAAACGGATCTGGCTGAAATTTGGCACAGAGATAGATTATAGTCTGGAATAGCACATAGGCTACTTTTTATCCCGGAAAATTAAAGACTTCCCGCGGGAACCAAATAACCTCAAACCACGCAGGCATCGCGGGCATTCGCTAGTCTTTACATAGAGCCATAAGGTTTTCACAATTTCAATATCAGCACAAATATCAACTGGTACCTATACAATATAAAAAGGATTGCTTATTAAAATTCATAAGTATTATTATCTCTGAATGAATCGTAATGAGCGAACATATATTAAAGTTTCATTTTAAATTATGTAGAATCACGTAAATTAATAGCCGTATACCGATACGAAAATAAAACAATCCATCGGACAGCACAAACGCTTTATAAATAAATGGCAAACCCGCTCTGATGCCGGCGATTTTATTTGGGTAATCCCATAAAGAGCTTATATCGCGATTTGCATAGATTGTTTTATAAAATACCGGATTACCTATTGTTCTCGGTCCCCTGATTATCCCGCTATAGGTATGAAGTATGCTTTGACAATATATTGACGCTATTCTTATAGTCCTATAAAGTCTTGGATAATTATTGTTCTTAAAGCAGACAGTTCCTGACTTTCGTACTAATTTCCTCCTTCCAAAACTGTTTCGTTTCAAAACGGTAAACGGTAAACTTGTCCCAATTTCGGTAGGAATTGTGCAATTTTCCCACTCAGTAATCGGTAAAGGTAAAGACGAAAGGAATTTTTTTACGAGCAAATCAGAAGGCAGTTTAATACGCGAACTTTCACGTGTCTACATACATTTACGACGCTCAACCCTGTACTGTAGTACCATTTCTTTACTTAACGAAACATAGACATTGGAATTATACTGTAACGTTGAAAATATAAATTGTAACGTTGACAATAAATTGTAAGGTGAAAAAATAGAGAGATGGGTAAAAGAGTAACCACTGGTTCGAAACGCCAGTGCGAGGGAGACAGCTATGTTAACGTGCTATGAGCAGTGGCTCCGTGGGGCTCGCTGGCCAGGCGGAGTGGGACTGAAATAGAGAAAAAAAGAAAAGAGGGCGGGCGTAATCTAGGTATCTTGCAGAGCTTACCGATAACCCATACTTACGCCGCAAATTCCTCGGATCGATCAGCCGGTCTAGAGTCGGACTTCTGGATCAAGACCGTACCGAGCTATAGGCGCGTTCTCGCAGTCAGCAATGGGTAGGAACACAGTAGGGGAGTATCATAATCAAAGAGTCATTAGTAATAACATTGGAATTTAATGAGTGTTCTTCAGAAATGGTTCTAACCTAGGAATAAAGCTAGTTTTAAAAATTATACCGTCTTAACGTTCATTGTCCAGAATGATGGTACCAAATTCGCGGGGACACGCTCTTCGTGACGCGTGCGCCCCAGGCACTAATCTCGTCGGAAGACGATGCAGTCGTAATGGCCGGCGCCCCCTTGCGCGCGACCCATTGTACACCACGTTCACAATTCACTGCCTATTTGTGTTAGGCTTTATCACTGGCTTCACTTCTTAGGTATTACCTTAATTATGCTTTACAATTGAATATAGCAAAGAACAACGGATGACCACTAAAGGGGAGAGTATAGCCCGCGGGGGGGAGAATTGGGAGCAAAAAATACAAAAATATAATTAGCAAAAATGGAGGCTGGGACCCATTGTTAAAAAAAGGTCGGCTAAATATTAAAAGATGGCCGGATGGCCTCCCATTAAAGGGATATAACAAAATCACTAACTGCCATGGCGGCGATAGAAAAAAGGGATCACATGTCGTGATGCTCGGACTGGTCACGCGTGTCACCTCCTTCACGATCCGAGCCAGAGAGACGTGAAAAATCTCGATCGATTATCGGTTTTTTTTTAAAAGCCGCGAACTTCGCATTTATCAAGACGGGAGTGAGATGCCTATATCATCTCCCAAGTGAGTGTAAGTGAGAGGGTCGCTGTTGCAATTTCACAGCGACTCTTTGCTGTCAATCGGCGCGTTCGGATACTTTTTGGTATGATTTTTGGTGTAACAGATTAAATTATCCTGTTCGGATATTTTATCATAATAAAAAAAACTATAAGGTAGCGTATAATGCTACAATACCCCCTTTTTCAGGAAAGAGACAACCCAGTTGTCTCCACAGCCGTGGCAACCCGGAAAAAAAAATCTTATATTTAAACTTAAATTATTTCTAAACTTGTAGATGATAAATGTTGGTGTGTTATAGTATATGTTAGAATTGTTTTGTTAGTGTATTACATCTAAGTTAACCTAATTCGCTTCCGGATTGTGTACTAAAATGTTTTGGCCTTAATTTTGAAACTCATTTATTCTATACTTGCATACGTCACGCTTTCGACCTGCTCTTAGCCTATACCAGCTGGTTTGAGTTATTTGTTTAATGTTAATTAAGTGTTAGTGTTTACTAGGCTAATGTTGCTTAATATCTAACAATTAAATAAACTATCCTACTATTAATCCTAATTTTTTGTTTTATTTATCTAGTAATCTAGTTATAGTTATCTAGTGTCTAACTATAACCTGTGTTTACACTATGTTGGTTGGCCATTGTTCATTGAAATGGAACCTTAGTGTTGTGTTATGGTTGAGTCGTGGTATGTTGTGAGGTAAAACATTTGTTTTCTAGGAAAAAAAATTTTACCTTTGAGATGCTCCTATGCTAGTTGATAAAGATGCGATCCTATAATGTGATCAGCTCTTTGACTATTCCCATGTTCATTTAGGATATCCTTCCAAATAGGTAAGGAATAAAGTAAAGTTTTAAACCGTTATGTCTAGAAAACACTGTCTCTTGGACTATAAATCAAATCTATAAAAAATTTCCTCCCAAGTAGGTGGGGGAAAAGAAAAGAAAATTAGCTATTTTCTTTGCATTCAAAAAAATTACTGACTTTTAAACTAAAAGATCAGATTGTGAACTGATATTGTCTTGCTAACTGTAGTAGAAAACAATACTTAAATAAGGCTGCTTTACCCAACACATGGTTAAGGTATCTGTTGTGCCTTTTTCAAAAATAAGATTTATAAATGACCTAGGGTCTGCTGTTTGTGCTATGATTAGCTACTAAACTGTTAGACCAAAATAGGTATATTAAAAGTTATCCTGTGGATAGTTCTTACCCATTGGGTTAGGTAATAAATTAAAAAATACTAGTGACTTTTGATATCAATATATAAGTTTTTTGATTACTGAGTGGCTCTTGTGCTATGAGTCCATTCAGAGTAGAGAATATCCCTAACTCATTGTTTGGGAAAGATAAAATATTCAACATATTTGAGCTAGATAAGCTCGTATGCTATACATCCACTCCTAGATATGAGCATTAATCTATAAATTATACATATATATCGGGGCTATGCATGTAGTCCCTTGGCTTCGCAACTTAGTGCACAGTATATCGTCCTACGGTCCTGCATGCATAGTGTTTGCTTAGACTATATATTGTAGTCTGGACCTTGGTAGGTAATGTTGCTTCAATAGCTTAGTAATAAGATAAGAAAATGTAAATATTTCCTATTTGGTGAGAAAACAAAACAAACAACTTGTCAAAAACTGTTATGCTGTATTGAACTATGTATTATTGCTTACTTTATGTGTATTTATGTTTGGTTTCAACATCTAAGAAGTAAAAACGAGAAAAAAAATTGTCATAAATTTGAGCTGTCTCCTTTATATTGGGTGTGATGTTCTTATTTGGACATTCATTTTTAATTATTATAAAATCAGCAACTTAAATAGTTGGTTTGAAATAGAAGTAAATAACTTAGATTTCTATTATCTATAGTGTAGGTATTATGTAATAACTTTATATATTGTAGCAATCTATTGTAGAATGGTTTTACTTTTGAATTTAAGTTTTTATGTAGGTAACTTCATATCATAGTATGTGCTGATATGTGTATAGTTTATTCTATATCAAGATATCTATTTTTGCCTGTTATTATAGTTTGCATAATAGTATGTACTAGTGTTATAAATTGATCTAACCTTTATGATTGTTAGTCTATATATTAAGTGAATAGTGGAGTGTTCGGTATGATTCACCTATAATAGTGAGTAGATAAAGCATGTTGTATATTGAATTTAGATATAGGCTGTTTGTGATTATACTATGTTAGTTTATTGTTGAAGTGAAAATACTGCTATATGATATAATGAAATTATGTAAAACATTGATAAGTTATATTTAGTGAAGTTATGAAAATTTAATAATGTCTTTTATATGATATTTTCCTTTATATTTAGTATCTATATCTTCTAGAATATAAACTAAGTCTGAGATTTTCTCGATGACTTTAGTTTTTATGAATCTTGGAGCTAATTTTGCGGAAAAGAAGTTTGCTGCTTCCAAGACTGGCTGGTAAGCTGTAGGATCTAGAATGGAAGTACGGGCTGCTCCGAGTGTGGAGTACGTCAACTGGGTTGTGGATAAATTTGGCTGTGGACCCCTGGGGTTGGTATTTACATAATTGTCTTGCATGTCGATGAAGACCGATGAAACAGCTCCTACATCCGGTTTGGGTACCGGTGATATGACGGACTCTAAATTTACGGGAGAGCTACCCTTTGTGGTTACTTCCGGATTCATGTTTATTCCTGTCTGTCTGTTCTTGCTTTACAGGTTGTTACTTAGGCTACCCACTTAAAGTATAAGTTGTTTATATCTATAATTAACCTAAGCATTATGTGAGTTCCACGCTTTGTTTGGATTCCCCATTTACTTGCTATACACCAAAGGAAAATAATGGTTGGAGTGAACAATTTCTGATGGTGAATAGTAATTAAATCTAATTACTTACTTGAAAAATGCGTATCCGCTCCTGTCGTTCGAACAATTTTGACAGGTTTGCTGTAGAATCACATGAACAGTTGAAGTTAATGATTATAAAACAATTTATGTGTACACAAACAGTTGTCAGAGTTGTCCGGTGAAACTTATAGTTTTTTGTTTATAACCAAGTGATATTTTGAACTTAGGTATGTGAATTTCAACAAAACAAATTTTATTTAAACGATTTAAAGTTAGAAATACTGTTAAATATTATCAATAATCTAAGACAAACTCTGTATAATAACAATAAATTGACAGTTTTGATGATTGACGTTTGACGTGTAAATAATCTAACAGACTGACAACAATTCTGAAATGTCAAAGACAATTAAGCTGTGGAATGTGACATAACAAATAATTTATTTCCCCTTTGTACCGAATACTGAGTGCGAGTGCGTCACCTATGCTATTTTTTCGGGCGCCATATTGTAACGTTGAAAATATAAATTGTAACGTTGACAATAAATTGTAAGGTGAAAAAATAGAGAGATGGGTAAAAGAGTAACCACTGGTTCGAAACGCCAGTGCGAGGGAGACAGCTATGTTAACGTGCTATGAGCAGTGGCTCCGTGGGGCTCGCTGGCCAGGCGGAGTGGGACTGAAATAGAGAAAAAAAGAAAAGAGGGCGGGCGTAATCTAGGTATCTTGCAGAGCTTACCGATAACCCATACTTACGCCGCAAATTCCTCGGATCGATCAGCCGGTCTAGAGTCGGACTTCTGGATCAAGACCGTACCGAGCTATAGGCGCGTTCTCGCAGTCAGCAATGGGTAGGAACACAGTAGGGGAGTATCATAATCAAAGAGTCATTAGTAATAACATTGGAATTTAATGAGTGTTCTTCAGAAATGGTTCTAACCTAGGAATAAAGCTAGTTTTAAAAATTATACCGTCTTAACGTTCATTGTCCAGAATGATGGTACCAAATTCGCGGGGACACGCTCTTCGTGACGCGTGCGCCCCAGGCACTAATCTCGTCGGAAGACGATGCAGTCGTAATGGCCGGCGCCCCCTTGCGCGCGACCCATTGTACACCACGTTCACAATTCACTGCCTATTTGTGTTAGGCTTTATCACTGGCTTCACTTCTTAGGTATTACCTTAATTATGCTTTACAATTGAATATAGCAAAGAACAACGGATGACCACTAAAGGGGAGAGTATAGCCCGCGGGGGGGAGAATTGGGAGCAAAAAATACAAAAATATAATTAGCAAAAATGGAGGCTGGGACCCATTGTTAAAAAAAGGTCGGCTAAATATTAAAAGATGGCCGGATGGCCTCCCATTAAAGGGATATAACAAAATCACTAACTGCCATGGCGGCGATAGAAAAAAGGGATCACATGTCGTGATGCTCGGACTGGTCACGCGTGTCACCTCCTTCACGATCCGAGCCAGAGAGACGTGAAAAATCTCGATCGATTATCGGTTTTTTTTTAAAAGCCGCGAACTTCGCATTTATCAAGACGGGAGTGAGATGCCTATATCATCTCCCAAGTGAGTGTAAGTGAGAGGGTCGCTGTTGCAATTTCACAGCGACTCTTTGCTGTCAATCGGCGCGTTCGGATACTTTTTGGTATGATTTTTGGTGTAACAGATTAAATTATCCTGTTCGGATATTTTATCATAATAAAAAAAACTATAAGGTAGCGTATAATGCTACAATACGTCTTACTGAATGCCACGAAAAAATAAAGAGTTTGTTTATTTTAATAACTAGGTAGTAATATATGACAGGTAATGGCCCTGTCGGAGATACGTTTATACTGTGGTTATATAACAGTTCCTAATAGTAGTATTCTTGCCAGACGTATAGAGAGAGAGATGTATAGTGTCAGAGGACTCAACCAGCAACCATTCCTACATCCACGCCGCACAGTAGGTTTGAATGGCAGCTTGACACATCTCCCTTTAAATAGTCCGTCAAACTTATCTGACCCAGTGACAGAGTAGCTAGTATATATTGAAAACATAGATGTAGGATTGGTCTCGCTAGCGGAGCGAGACCAATTACATCTATGATTGAAAATTAAATAAAAACAAAAATTTAACAAGCATTAAAAATTGTTAAAATTTTGGCCACCAGCAGATAAGTTTGACAGACTGTACTTCATGTTTCGGCAACTTTTAGGAACAGAATGCAACGTTTCTCCGAAAAGTTTTATCATTAGTTTCAATCTTTTTCTTTCAACAGAGCAATATTCTTATTCAACCCCGTAACGTGTGCTTTTAAGGAACTGAGCATAAGCACTGTCATAATTATTATCTATACTTAATATTATAAAGCGGTAAAGTTTGCGAGTTTGTGACGTTGCAGGGGGTAATCTCTGCATTTACTGAACCGATTTTGAAATTTCGGGTACCAATAGAAAGCCTCATTATTTTTGTCATAGGCTATATATTATCCCGAAAAATAAGGGAGTTCCCGTGGAAATTTAAAAAACTTATTTCACGCGAACGAAGTCGCGGGCAAGTCTGCTAGTTCAGGTATAAAATGCCAATCAAAATGTTCATTAAAATGGAGTAGGACGGGACTGCAACCTTTTCAAGTGAATTTGCGCAGTAGATATCGATACAGCGAGCGAAGTGGTTTATTGAATTCGCGCTCAAGAGCATTGCGACAGAAATCACTCAGCCAATATATGTTGAAAAATGTTGTTTCATAACGGGAGTTTTTATTGTCTGTTGTTAGGCCACAGTTTTGTTGCCGATGTACCTATGCTAGTACGGACAAAGAACTCTTCACTGTTGTGACGAACTAGCTGAATCACCCCAGATTTGCTTGGACGGAATTTCCGTAATACTTCTATTTTTAGATTAAGCTGTTTAAACAGCCGTGCGTTGATATACCTTCTTATAATTTTGAATTCTGAAACGTGAAGGCTTAAGTATGAGTAACTCGATCGTTTTAAATATTAATTCAAGAAGAGGAGTGTTACTAATTTTTAGATAATATTAATTACATAAAACTCACTACACCCCTTTCTCCTATGTTCTGATAGAACATAGAAGAACTCTTTCTTCTGCCCATTTAACGAATTGAAAGCACGGAATATTAGCTTATACTAAACTTATTATTAGTCTATACAGTCAAAAAATATGTTTCACAATCATATTCGTAAGTCATGAGCCATTATTCACAAAGTATAGACCGCTACAATCTTTGACTGCATAATCACTTACCATCAGGTGAGATCGCAGTCAAGGGCTAACTTGTAGTGGATAAAAAAAGTACAAATATTCTAATATAAATACAAAATAACTATCTACATCTCTTAAATCCGCCAGATTTGTAAGAGTATCAGTCTATGTGATAATGTTGTTAAAACATGCGCCCGACGGATAACATAACAGTTTAGAAAGGGGTTTGTTTTTGTGAAGATACAAAAAGAAACAAAGCACTGTGACGTTATCATTTCTCACAGCTCACGAGGGTCTGTTAGGAAAGTGACAACCTTGGGTTATATCCAACCTGAAGCAAAAACGCGTACAGGATTTTAACAATCCTTTTTTCTTACAATGTTTGTACTGTGTGTTTGTTTCATGTGAAATCTGACGAGTAGGTCCGAGCTGGAGGACGGAACTCCTAATTGGTTACAGCAAATGCAATCAGAATAATAGCTTAAAAATTAGATTTTTAACCATATTTTAAGCTCACAGATGCGATTCCGGGGCGGGTAAGTTAGTGTTGAAAACACATGCAAACGTCAAAATACTCGGATGACACCCGCATTAATTTTTTTTTCTTTTTTGTTCGACATATGCCTAAAATGGCAAATTACGACTCTTGCTCGTCCAACTGATTAATTTACGGCAACGTTGTAGATGTAACGTTAATTTTGGAAAGTTGCTCTCCTTCGGTTCCTGATGGGTGTCTGTTAATGCGTTTATTGGAACGAGAGTTCCTTATGGGATAATGCGTAGGGGTACCCTAGCCTGCAAAAAATGCGTGAAGTAAGATTTCTATGTAAAATAATGTAGTATATTAGTTCAATATATATATGCAACCTTTTTCGGTCGCAATGTTGCTGGCACACTACACACACACCACATTAAAAACTATATTGTCACACATAATATAATATTAGTATGTATTCTAATTGGGGTCGCGGCGGATCAATTTGTTATAAAGTTAAATTATTGTGCACTATCTGGACTCCGGAACGGTGATCACCATACAGAAAAAAACCATACAGCGGGCGGATGAGTTTAGGCCGTATTATATATTTATTTTATTATATGAATACAGAGGAAATCCGGTTCCATACCAGCCTAACGGCAGACAGCAGGCCAGTGGAACTATTATTACTATTATTAATAATTTACAATATTTATATTTAAGGCCTTTTGTCTTCATAAACAACGCGAGCATGTTGGCGACATGCTTGCGTTGTTTTTCTTTTTACCTCGACTAGAACTTGAAATTAAATTTAAAAAGGAACTTCGTTCCGATTAGTTTCCCACGACACCACATGTTTTATTTTTATTTTGAGTTAATGCGTTTATTTTTAAAGTCATAAACTGTAAGACGGGAACCCCAAGTACAAAGTACAAATAATCAAATAAATAAGGAACTTTCGTTCCAAAATCATTTTCTAGTATCAGCGTTAATTCTACGCTATCTCTGCAATTTGTTCTGTAATCAATCCTTAGATTTCATTATGTCAATCTTTGTTTCTTTTTCAAAATAAACTCTTTAAAAAAGGTGGCAGGGGACACCCGGGTTTGAACCGGGGACCTCTCGATCTGCAGTCGAATGCTCTACCACTGAGCTATATCCCCACACACGTGCCATATGGAAAAGAGCCTTTGAATTTTTAATGCGACATTACCATTATAGGTACTACTTGAGTCGATTGATGTAATCCGCTCACGATAAGTGTGCCAACGACTGGCCACGTACTTAGTGATGGACCTATATATTTTTTATTCCACTACAAGTTAGCCCTTGACTGCGATCTCACCTGATGGTAAGTGATGATGCAGTCTAAGATGGTAGCGGGCTAACTTGCTAGGAGTATCGTAGTAATATTACACTAGTAGTAGGCATTTACTCCATTCTTCAATGGTATCGCTGTCTTTATCATGAATCAAATAAACCTGAAAACGTGTTTGCTATATTATAACTACTACTAACTACAACTAATAACTGCGTTTGTTTATTATTGTTTTTTTTTGCTATGACAAGTAGAAGTTGTTGGGATATTTTAATTTATAAGAAAAATATCAGTAAAGAGAAAAACTTGGACGTCCTGTTTGAGATATATATTTGAAGTAAGTGAAAGTCATCAAACGTAAAAAAACAATAGATTTAAAAAAAAGAATAAGAATATATTTAAATATAAACAATTTAGTTTACGGCCAGTTCCAACATCCCCCTTTAAACTAAATTGTCTTACAAAAAAAATATTAACATAACGTATTAAGACACAGGAACAAAAAAAAAACCTAACTAAGACCTAAACTACCTATAATTCTACTAGTTGCGATAGGCCCAAGTGGTTTGGTAAGAATATCTGCGGGTGTATCACAACTTTTCATATAGTCTAAAATAATTGTATTATTACTAACTTTTTCTCGTATAAAATGAAAACGAGTGTCAATATGCTTCGTCCTGCTATGGTGCACAGGATTGTGAGCTAAGTTTAGAGCACTCTGACTATCTGACAATATCTTAATTGTATATATCTTACCAGTAATATCCTCTATAAATTTACGTAAGTAACAGGCTTCTTTAGTTGCTGCAGTAAGAGCCATGTACTCAGCTTCAGTGGATGACAGAGCAACAGTTGGTTGTTTCTTTGATTCCCAAGACACTGGTCCACCAGCTAACTTAAAGACATAGCCCGTGTAAGACTTTCTGTTAATTGGACAATTTGCCCAATCAGCATCTGCATACCCTGTTAACGGCTTTCCAGTTTTCCTGTATATTAAGGAATACTCTAGTGTACCCTTTAGGTATTGAAGAATCCTTTTTGCTGCTTTCCAATGTTCCGTTGAAAAACACGTATTAAATTGGCTTAAGTAGCTCGTTGCAAATGCTATATCAGGACGTGTATTGACTGCCAAGAACATAAGGCATCCTATTAGATTTCTGTAAGGCAGCAGCAATGACTCACCACTAAAGTTTCGTTCTAATTTGCTGTGAGCTAAAGGAGTACTAGCCGACTTACATTCACTCATATTAAATTCGTCCAATATGGACAATATATAATTCGATTGACTAATTTTTATGTAATCTTGATTTCTATCTATTTGTAAACCTAAATATGACTTCAAATTGCCAAGATCTTTCAAACTAAAATATTTTGACAAATCATTTTTAACAATGTCAAACGTCACGTCAGAATTATAAAAGACAATTATGTCATCCACGTAGACACCCAGAATAACAAGTTCATCACCAAAAAGTTTTGTATATACACAAGGCTCAGAAGAAGTTCCTATAAAACCTATTTTTGAAAGGACTTCATTCAATTTTTTGTTCCAAGCACGAGGTGCCTGTTTGAGACCATATAGAGATTTTCGAAGTCTGCAAACCCTGTCTTCTTGGCCTTTCACTGAAAAACCAAGAGGTTGTTCCATAAATACTTCTTCTTCCAAATCTCCATAAAGAAATGCTGTGTCAACATCCAGATGTCTCATTTTGAGATCTTCTTCTGCTGCCAATGCAAACAAAGTACGCAGGGAAGAATGACGAATCACAGGCGCAAACGTCTCATGATAATCTATATCTCTTGTTTGATGAAAACCTTTGACCACTAGCCTTGCCTTATACTTGATTATATTACCATAAGCATCCTTCTTATGCTTATAAACCCATTTACAGGGAATAACTTTTTTATTTGATCTGTCTACTAACTCCCAGGTATTTAACTTCATTAGTGAATTGTATTCATCAGTCATTGCTAAAACCCATTTTTTACCATCTTCTGAATGTATAGCTTCAGAATAGTTTGTTGGTTCACCTGAATCAACATCAGTAGAGGCCTGATAAGTTAAATATTCAGGTGGCTTTCTATTTCTAGATGGGTATCTGGGTTCATTACTTACTTGCGTTTGTTCAGTACAAGAAGACTCTTTATCCATGTTCACAGGAACAGATGATTCTCCTTCTGGACTACAACAATCAACACAATCATAAAATTTATCATCACCAGTTTCAATATGTTCTTCGAATAGTAATACTGACTCCATATTTTGAACTATAGGCTCTGATGCATTTTCCTTTAAAGGTGTAAAACAATTCTCAAAAAAACTTGCATCTCTTGACTTAATAATGCGTCTTGGATTTGCAGGATCCCGAAAAACATAAGTATTAGGATCTTCTGAGTAACCTACGAAAATTGCTTCCTCTGCTTTTAAATCTAGTTTCCTTCTTTGACATGAAGGTACATGAACTAGAGCTCTACATCCAAATACCCTTAAGTGACTTAGATCACTTTTCCGACCACTCCACTTATCATAAGGTATTTTGCCATTCAAAGTTCGATGAGGGGACCTATTTTTCAAATAAACTGCGACTTGGAAAGCATCTTGCCAGTATGATTTAGGTAGTGAGCTTTCGGCCAACATTGATCTCGCCTTCTCTGTTATTGTACGATTAGTACGTTCAGCAACTCCATTTTGCTGTGGGCTATAAGGCGTTGTTACTTGGTGCTCAATTCCATTCGAAGAAAGATAATCAGAAAACTCTTTATTTACATATTCTTTTCCTCCATCGGTTCTAAGAGCCTTTATTTGAAAACCTACTTGTTTTTCAACTAGAGCTCGAAATAATAAAAATTTATTCTTTACCTCAGTTTTAGAAGATATAAAATAAGCAAAAATCTTGCGAGTATAATCATCTACAAAAGTTAAAACATAAACGTTTCCTTGAAAAGATGTCGTGGACATTGGTCCGCATAAATCACTATGGATTAGTTCTAAAGGTGATGACGCCTTATTATACGCTACATTTTTAAACGGTTTTCTAGCTTGTTTACCTTTTACACAAGCGATGCAACTATTTTTATCAACCTTAGTAAAATCTACTCCTACCTGATGATTCTTCAATTGATTCATGCCTATGCGACATAAGTGTCCTAACCGTTTATGCCAGAGCTGATACTTGCTCAGACAGTCAGAGTGCACCTCGTACGCAATATTTTCACTATTTATCTTAGGTGGAATATTAACAGTACCATCAACTATGTACAGTCCACCACAGGGCGAAGCATGAAGAACAGAATCACCTGAAACACAAAAGGTATCATTTTTATAAAAACTACATCCGCTTTTGTCAAAAACACATACAAAACCTTTATCAATAACTTTCTGTACTGATAGTAAATTAGCCTTTAAATCTGGTACTAGGGCAACATCACTTATTGTTTTTACTACATCACCAGGTGTCTTAATAGAAATATTTCCTATTCCACAACATTTAACGCTCTCACCATTTGCAACAGTTATATTTCCAGTATTTATTGACCTAAAGTCCCGAAACCAATCTTCTCTGAAAGTCATATGTTTTGTAGCCCCAGAATCTACGTACCAAACATCCTTATTGGAACAGTTAGCAGTAAGTGCTGTGACCGAAGCTGTGACCTCATTTGCTACATTTATTATGCCTTTATTACGTCGTTGAGGGCAATCCGGGCGTTTATGCCCTGGCACGTTACATTCATAGCAAATAATCATTTTATTTAATTTGGATTTCATTCCTTTGGCCTGGAAAACTGCATTTGTTGGTGTGATGTCATTTTTAGACATTTCATTTAATAGTTTTGTCTTAACCAAATCGGAAGTGATTTCTATATTGCAGTTTTCCAGTGCCATGATCAATGGCTCATATTTAGTTGTTAGCCCTCCCAGTAATATAGCTGCAATTGATTTATCTTCGATAACTTTTCCTATGTCAGCTAGGTCTTGTGACGTAGACAGAACTGCATCTATATATTGTTCAATATTTTCAAAGTCTGAAAGACTTAATCTATAAAGCTTTCGCTCCAAGGCTAGCCTTCGGCCCAAACCTTTATCTTCAAAAGCTGCCTTCAGGGCCTCCCAGGCTTCGGCTGCAGTTTTTGCACGTCTAACATGTGTAATTGCTACACCGTCTAGTGTTAAGCATATCTTTGCCAGAGCCTTAGCGTCATTCCTTACCTTAATAGATGCAGTGGTCGTATCTCCTTCTGGATATCCATCAATAGGAAACCATAGGTCCTCATGTTGCAAATAATTTCGCATTTTAAATTTCCAAGTAGGATATCCTTCTCTATTTTTGAGACTAAAAGGAGGAACTGACGACGAATGTAACATCTTATTACCACTTATATCTCCGCTTGCTTGCGACATTTTTGAAGGAAAAAAAAAAAATTATATCAAAAGAAAATGAATTTTCTTATTCGCAACAAATAAAGCAACAATGGACAATTAACACCACTTTTCACTTATATTTTTCCCAAGAGCTTCGTGCTGATAACGTGTTGGGATATTTTAATTTATAAGAAAAATATCAGTAAAGAGAAAAACTTGGACGTCCTGTTTGAGATATATATTTGAAGTAAGTGAAAGTCATCAAACGTAAAAAAACAATAGATTTAAAAAAAAGAATAAGAATATATTTAAATATAAACAATTTAGTTTACGGCCAGTTCCAACAGAAGTAATAGATTATATAATCTATTCTGACATATTATGCCATCTACTTTGACGTTATCATCTTTATTAGTGCAACGGCAACTTGTGGGGCCACGCCTGCGTAGCACATGCGTAGCACTGCCTACTCCCACGTAGCAACGAAAATCTTCACAAGAAACATATTTCAGTGTTAAAATATTCATTATAACGTATCGTTTTTGGTGTGGCAAAGGTAATAAAGAGTTGGGCACATGGATCCGGGGCAATAAATCGCGTTAGTCCTGTGATTCATGGCTACACCGGGAATATACGATTATGGCGGCCACACAATACACCCTTTCACTGTTGAGTAGAAATGGGAAAATACAGATATTTACTAACTGAAACTATAACTAAACTATAGTTAACTACCTCGTTGGTAGTTGCTGGGTTAGGTGAGGTGAGATTTTGACCTTTACATTTCGTCCATCACTTCGGATTTCACACTAAGCCGTCGGTCTTTGTTATTATCACTAGCATCTGATGATAATCGTCAAAAATGTAAGACAATCTAAAAGTTGAATAATTAACACTCTTATTCGAGTCGTATGCAAAAGGCCCTGGGCAACCATCGCATAATTAATCTAAGATTTAGCAAGAAAATCTCTACGAATATTCGTAGGAATTTTTTGTGTATCGTAGGGATACTAATAATGTAGTGATGTGATTAATAGAAAGGGTCACGACTCACGACCCTCAGCTATGATTAAAATAAAGAGGAGATGAGAGGGAACCTATTTCCCTTCCCAGAGCCAAAACCTCCAGTAAACCTATCCCGTTTATCAGTGTCCATTGTAATTTAGTTGTACTTAGGTATACAAGGAAAAGTTTGCAACAAATAACTTACGGTGTTCACACTTTAGTGTCTATCCCCAAGATTCATCATTCAGTAATTACGAAATCATCTCAATTCAGAACTTCAGTAACCAATTGGTTAGCCAACAAACAATTAGGAGTTTGTTGAATGTTGGACACTTTCTGTTGTGTACAACTAAATTACATAGCTACTAAGATATAAAATAGGCCTACTGAGGTTCTCTGTTAGGTGTGGGAACTGGTAATTATTTGCTGTAAGGTGCTATTAAGTATTCTGAGGCCTCTTTATAGTGGCGTCCAAAAGATATGGAGATAGAATAGGCATTAATTAAGTTGATGATTGAAGCTGGTTTGTTGACTGGCAACTTGGCAAGGAATAAATTCAATTCAATTCAAATGTGTCTAGGGTAAGCAGTGCTGATATGTCGCTATGGTTTGTACGACACCAACAAGTTTAAATACAACAGAAAACCGCAATTTCGTAAAATTGTTTCTAGTCTATGAGCTCATGACCCGGATGACAGGAATAAAAAAAACCATAGAAATAAGAATTATAAATCGGATTAAGCTGTAGTTAGATAGTTCAGCGCCATCCAAACTCATGATAATAGTACCTATTACCTCCATGCTATACCTGTAATCATTAGAAGTTAGGACCTATAGTTACGACTTATAGTTTGCAAGCATTAAGTTTCTTGAACTGTACTTACCTAAACTTAATTTCTTTTGTATCGGAGATTGAATACGATAGATATTAGTCACAAAATGTAAATCTTTCGTAAGTCTTTCATGAAGAAATTGTAAAAGTTTCATAGAATAAACTTTTTAGTTTTTCGGTAGAAATCCATCAACTCCAACGTACCTTAGTCATGACCCATATATTTTCACTTACACACTATTATCTCCAAGAATGACTTTTTAACCAATGTAAAAAAATATATAATTAAAACTCACATAGAGTTGGCTTGCTAACCACTATATCAACGAGAAAGTTCTGGAAATATATTCAGTGCATTTTTGAGGGTATTTAATCTGAAAGTAAGATGTAAAGGCGTGACTCCTCACGAATTGCGGTCACGTTCCTCGCTGGGGACGTCGCATCGTTCAGCACTCGTTGAATGACTCCGCAAATGTTCGTTTTTCTCTAAAAGTTCCTAGTTTAGTCTAAGTTTCATGACCCTTCCTACAAGTTCCTAGGTGAGCCCTTGCAATCGGTGGCATATCTATTATGTTCCTTATTACTCAATTTCTAAAGGAGAAATACTACAATTAAGTTTTCTTTTAAATAAAATGAATCAAAGACAAGTACGAATTAAAAGAATTACTATTAGATACGCCTACAATTTATAGTTCATAATTTCCTCGGAATTTAATAAGGAAATTGGAGAATGAAAAATAGGTTCGTCATAATCATCAGCTTTTTCAGGATTGGTGCAGTAATAAGGCTTACAATCAATAAGTTTAGTAGCAATCTTTTCAATTAATAATAATAATAATACTGTACGTCTACATTACGTAAAAACTACTATTTGCGTAGGCAGATTATTATAATTTTATTTTACCTAGCAAAGACCCTTGGTATTGTTCTGAGTCCACACAAAGCAGCCCAATTTCAATAAGCCCTCTAACAAATCTTGTCTCTCAAAATACAGTAAAGATAATTCAAAGTAGACAAGGACCGTAATATCACTAGGCAGAATCTATAGGACTTTAGGATTCCAAAATTGGAATGAACGACGGTTTTCTAAATGTAATATTATAAAGAGGAAAGTTTTTGTTTGTGTGTTTGTTTGTAATGGATAAACTAAAAACCTACTCAACCTTTTTAAAAAATTCTTTCACCAATAGAAAGCAGCGAGTAACATAGACTATATTTTATTTTCAAAAAATTAGGGATCCTTACGAAAATTGCAATAATGTGAACTAAGTCGGAAAAAAACGTCTCTTCTGAGAGCTTAAGTGGCCTGCGCTGCGTAAATAGTTAAAGTTACACGAAAACAATGTTTGGTGGAATTGTTCCTCTCAAAAAGTCTAAAAAAACACACAATAATCATTTTTATGATTTTCAAATTTGGTCTAAACCAATGCTTTACTTGCGAAGGTGGTTTTACCGACATAGTATTAATCCTTATCAAACTAAATATGTTAGTCAACTCAAGTATTTAATTAGGATAAAAATTGTCCTTTACACCACTTAATTTAGATGAATATCTTATGAGATATTATAGAAATAATGTAACGTGCAAGGGAAAATGGCGCGACTGCGGCGGACGCTCAGATTAAATAGTGCTGACGGCAGTGGCAGGTGTATTGAGTATATTAAAACCTGCCCACTGCCCATTATATATAGTTATATATAGCTGGCTATATTGAGTATAGACTATCAGTATTATTAGTGCTATTCGTGCGAAGCCGGGGCGGATCGCTAGTTAATTAATAATTTGTAATGTTTATTAGTGCTTAAGACATTGGACTCCTATTTGGGGGGCTCTTATTTGGGGGCCCGAGGTTCGATCCCCAGGCAACTCTAGCTATTCAGACTTATACTTACCACAGAATACGTAATAGTACGCGTTATACATAAACAATTAATTAGAATTGCGTCTCGAGGCAGTATATTCGATGGTAAGATCTTCTATCCGAATCCAAATTTACCTCACACCTGCAGGGCGATTAGAGAAAAATTTTGATTGGAATTACTGTTAGTTTAGCGAGAACTTATCGACACAATCATACAAATTCCTGAGAATTTAATTATTCATGTACGGAACAATTTGTATTACTGATGAACCTGACTGAACAATTTTTTTTAATTTATTCAGATTCTTCATTGTTCTCGCACAAGGGGTCGGATTGAGGTTGTGGCCACTGTAATATTCAACCTTCACCCGGGATGCTTTATTTAACCGTCGCGCCGCTTCAATATTCATCACATTACCGGCACCACTCTTTGTTCTTGAATAATATACACAATTCCAGTTGATATTCCAGAGACGGCAGCGGACCGAGGTCGTAGTTCGAACATTTTATGAACTTTTACCTTTAGATGTGAAAGTTATTTTAAATCATTTTTCGACTCCGCTATTTTTCTAGGAGTTCGAATGCTTGAAGTTGTTTTCAAAACTTCAAAGACTTCTTTGTTCTATTTGTTTTTTAATAATCAGGCATTGTGATAATTTGAATCAAAAATGAAATGTTTATTTCATGTAGGATAACTTGTGCCACTTATGATAATTACGTCAGGACACAACGGAGTTCCGTCAACTCGTGAGTAATTTTCTTACTAGTCTAGGCAATAAAGCTAGTTGACCCCAACAATAATTCCTCAGCCGTCGAAACTTTATAGCATGTTAGAGTATCATGAGTTAAACTTATATTATAAATATCCACCAAAAGTTCAGAAAGGAAGTAAGGTTTTTTTATGTTATACCCAATTGTTAAAACAGGAAGGTACATTATTGCGACGCAGTTTAGATTTCATCATAAAATCGGTTTAAATACCGATGTTCTGCATGATTATTTCATTTGATATTTCGGTTTAGAGTGTAAATATACTACCTGCTATTATTTTAATAGGAAATAGAGAAAATATTCAGTCATAAATATTAAGTTTTAGGTATATATAATATATATAATAACCTAACTTCCGGATGTGTTTTTTTTGTTGGATATTTTTGTGTAAGTTTTGGATCATCGAGGACTGAGGATTTAATGCGGGGGTCTACATACAACGAACCGTCCCATTGCCTAGACTAAACTGTCTTTATATTGACATACTAGCTGTGCCCACGACTTCGTCTGCGTGGAATAGTGACTTTTGGCAGCATTTTTAATTTTTTAAGCTAATTATTTTGCTACACGTGAGCATGTCACATAGAGTTGCCCATGGGAAAAACATTTTTTTTCTAAAAAACACCTGCAACTTTAAGCGTCTGTTCAGGCTGCTCTCAGGGGAAACTGCACTCTTTTAAAGCTGAAATGGCAAATCAGTCGGAATTATTGGAATATGGGGAATCAAAACATTTTCTCCTTTTGCCATTGCAGTCATGATTATAGCTTTTATAATGTGTCCCAGATGTGTAATTTGTAGCCGTGTACCATCAAGGGCAAAGCACACAGGTAGCGGGCGCGCCCGCGTACAGTGTGTTTTGCCCTTTACATAGCCTTGGCGCGTGCAGATTTCTCATTAATAGGACTGG
This sequence comes from Erebia palarica, assembly GCA_964035005.1. Classification (NCBI taxonomy): domain Eukaryota; kingdom Metazoa; phylum Arthropoda; class Insecta; order Lepidoptera; family Nymphalidae; genus Erebia; species Erebia palarica. The sequence goes on along the minus strand of OZ035985.1, from coordinate 33,002,693 downwards.
AACACCAACTTTCAGCCTCAAGTTATGGGAAGGCACTCCTGACAATTCTAGTTGTTAGATAGTTGAGGGTATGATGTGACTTGTTCAGTGTGCACAACATTGTCTACTGAGAGCAGTGGCGTGCACAGCTTTTGAAGCTAGGGTAGGCATTAGTTAATCAACATACCGATTTACTAGCTGTTTTGATGAAAAATGAGCATTGACGTATTTTCATTTGGGTAAGCAGTGCTGTTATGCCTCTATGAACTGCACGCCACTGACTGAGAGGTAATCAACAACATCCCCCTCCACGTGTGCGCAGCCCTCATTGTGTATGGCTCGCGGCGCTTGGCAAGCATCTTTCTTGCTTTAATTTCAATTTCACATTTTGCAATGACTCCGTAATTCTCTGTATTTTCTTCTATACTTTTATTTTCTGGGCCGTAAGCTTTTTTGCCAACGTCATCACACAAATAGCTTCTGCCTCTATTTTTACCCCTTTTAGTGTAAAATTTTTAGAAACTTTGAATGTTGTATTTATTTATGTCTAATCAAAAGCTAAAAAAATAATTTTCAAGCTTCTAGCTTTAGAAATGACGTAATTTCCATACAAACTTTCATCCCCTATTTCAACCCCTTACAGCCCCTTATTTGCATTAAAAAGTAGCCTGTCCTTTCTAGACTATCTCTGTACCAAATTTCATTTAGATCAGTTCAGTAGTTTTGACGTGATTGCATAACACACAGACAGACAGAGTTACTTTCGCAATTATATATATTATACATTGAGTATGGACTACTATACCTACTTATGTGACACTAAATGCATCAAAACACTCAAAATTTAGGCTTAAACAGCGGATTAGCATAAAGAATTTCAGGTTGTTACTGAACTGGGTGTAAAGTATTTGTACAGGAATGATAAAAGGCACAAACAGATCTAACAAGCTCGAATTCTTTTATGGGTGAACGTTAAAGTAGCGGATCACAAAGAGGAGTGCGCGCGATTACACCCGACACCATCCCGTAGCGTTTCTGTCGCAACGTAAGCTGCAATTCTATTGAAAATTGAATGGGAATTCACGAAAAATCTTGCTTTGGCAACCTTGATCAAGTTGCATTATAGATTTTTTAATTTTATTATCAAAATAAAAATCGATACAATTTTGGTGGGTAGGTAGCACTGCGAAAAACCACGTAGGTTTAAATTGCGTGCTCTTCCGTCAACTTATAGCTAGCAAATTAGTATATAAATACATGACAAAAACTAAAACAAAACTACCTACAATTGGCTTATGAAATACGATATTAACTTAAATTTTAAATTATTCTTCCTCAATTTAATTCTAAAACTACTATCGAGACTATGTATTAAGCGATGGATCATGTATGCGTTAGTGCGCTCACCATATTTGTTCTTAGCTGACACGGTTATTAACTTTTGTTGAGATACTTTACGAGTATGAATTTTATGTGAAATTATATTTTGTATATTAAGTTGTAGAATTGTTCTTTTAGAAGCTGATATTTGACCTTATCATGAATATTGATTACCTTGCAGTGTTTAAATATAAAATTTTCGTTTATTTTGGCTTGAATTTTAATATTTAAAGGCAAAGGATAAACACCAGAGTTCATATTATTGTCCTCCGTCCCTGTGTAGAGAATCTATCAGCGGCTGACTGATGTAACTAAGTAGATAACAAAAGCTTGGACGTGAACAGTTGGTATATATAAAGTCATAAAAGTCATTTTTACCCTAGTAAAAATCGCTGTGCACATGTTTTCGTCACTGTATGAAAACATGAAGTGTATACCATACTTAGCCTATCTTAAATACTATGTAGTATGTACCAGCTATAGAGCTCCAATTGCCGCTAGACTCTGATTGGTAAGTGAACGATGACAAGTATCCTTGAACCACCAATGTCTTCCGGAATTAATGCTTAGTGCAAGTTGAAGTTTTTAAATACGTAAGTAGCTTTACCAGTTTTCATTCGATATCTACGATACGCGTGAATCACGATTCTATCAGATGTGTGCAACCCCCCACTAGGATAGCCCGGATAGGTAGCCCATTTTCTGCTGCCAGGATTTACATGTTCAAAAGCCTAAGTAAAATTATGTTATGGAAATTGTCTACCTACGTATGGTTACTTCCGTCTCGCTGAACGGTGACGGGCATCGGCAAAGCCTGATCGATTGTACGCTCCAATAACCCTGGTATAGGATCAGAAGCATTCTATATTTAAGCATCTTAAAAATAAATGTAAACTGTATTATCATGGTGCATTTTCTGAATAGCATCACCACAAAATCCTACTGAGTAACAGTAGGATTTTGTGGTCCAGATAAAACTCCTTTATTTTCCGTTACATAAAGAAGCCCTTCCCGTAATGCAAATGCAATCTATCTCTATGCCAAATTTAGTCAAAATCGGTTAAACAGATGGGACGTGAATACGTAGCATTTGTCTGCTAAGTGAAAACGTAGCAGACAAACACACTTTCGTATTTAAAATATGAAGTATGGATACTTTCAGCCCACTTGTTATTTGGCAGGAGAATTGAGAGATTCACATCAGTTATGCAGCTTTCCTTTTATCATGCGACCCTTTCGTTTCCAAGGACAACGATGCCGTCATAAATCGGCCCCTATGTGACGGCTTCAAAAAAAGAGCCTCTTTTATCCAAAATACGCCATCTTGTTTTAATAGACAACGTTTCAGTTCAGTATTCATTCGACAAGCGCTATAGCTAGAAAATTAGGGCTTAAGGGACCATAACACTTTTATTAATGACCCATTATTGTTCAAACAAATGGACGCTCATTAATTCTTCTTAATCCGAGCGAAAAACTGCGGGTACTGGGATAAACAACGAGGGTCGCGGGTCAACACTGATCTGTTAAATTCGCCTGACTCGCATAAATCTGTTACAATAACCGTAAAACTGTCCACCTGCACATCTCACTAATCCCCTAGACATGTATCCGTCCGTGATCGAATTGAAAAGCTTCTAGATTTATTATTTTATCGCTACAATACCTTTCAGGAAAGATTTACTTCATTTGTCGCGTTGCTGGATTATATTTTCTTCTGTGTATTGTTGTACCAAACCGTTATCATTTAGATCCAACAAAACTGCCACAAAATAAAATTAATACAAAAATAAAGTGTGTGTGCACACACGGCAGAAATGAAACTTCAGAAAAGTTGCCTACGAAAGAATGAGATAAATATAACTTGTATTCTATCTCATTCTCTCGCAGTCTAAATTTAATTATGAATATATTTGTCTCTTTTTGGTGTCACTTTTTCGTTTCATCGAAATTTAATTTCTATTCAAATCACAACGATTCTAAAGAAGTTTCATTTTGAAATCTTTTTGAATAATTGGGACAATAAACAGTTTTGACTCTACGAATTAATTAAAGAAAGTGAAAAAAAAAATTAAAAAAATTAAATTAAATTAAAAATTACTAATTAATTAATTAAATAATTGAAGAATCGCTTCACAATCGTGCATTGTCGAGTCAACATCTCCTGAGGATGCTCCGGTGTCGGAGTGAAACGTACGTTGAGAGTGATTTGGAGGATTTGTGTGGTGTGGTGTTGTGCCTGTGCGAATTGCTGGGTGGTGGGTGTCGCATGTTGCAGGTGAAAGACACGCACTGTACCACACAGATTTGTCTACTGTAGCGGATTATAGCGAATTAAACTTCTAGTTCATTCACTATCATGGACTTCCGCAAAGTAACGCCTGCTTCTATTCAATAATTAAAGAAAGTTATATACAAAATGTGGATTTTCCACACAAAGAACGTTCTTAACCCATTAAATAATAATATTATTAAATAACAATAATATAATTGAATAACTATTTTATAATTTAAAATCTAGAACGTCTAATAAAATAGCCTTTTACAAAATGCAAAATTACAAACAGATGAAGCAATTTTAAAGCCGATTCAAACTGCTAAAAGGGTTGAAAAATTCCAGCGAAACATGTGGAATTTTTATCTCAGCCAATAAATATTTTGAGGAGATACAAGTACGTAGGTACCTACCTACCTACCCTTATACTACCCTTCGATTCCCGCCTAGTTACGACCTAGGTCACCTGCCCTGGCACGCTACTCGGATCGGATGACGAATTGAGCACGTCTCGGTATGTACTCAGACTAGATTATACAAAGGGAGACCGTACTTAGGCTTACTTATTGAGAGAACTCGACATCGTCCTCGATGTTGATATAGTTCTCGTAGAATAGCATTGTGTTAGACTACTGAATGTTGTAATTCTCTCAAATTTAAATTTCCAGGGACAATACTTAATTTAAGCTACAGAATAGGAATAAGCTTATAAAAATTAACAATTTATTAATCTACTAGAAAACTAAATTTAACCTACATGCGGTGTCTCTCTAGGTCCTACATTTACATCATGATTCTAAGTCAACCATTATGCTCAATATACAGTTTTCCGAATCGTCAACTATTTTATTGTTTTAATTCCGTGGTCGATATTCTAAACTTAGTTTAAAATGTTCCAAGCAATATCCGAACTTTTTGGAATAAAACGAAAACCTTTATAAACTTTAGGAAACCGAGCATAACAAACAACAACTACGTGGTGGGATTTTCAAAAGTTTTTTAGGAGCAAATTTCATATTTTCAAAGCTTATGTACCTACAGCTTGTATAGCTAGTGGTAGATAAGACGAAAATACACATGAAGATTTAAAAAGTGTGGAAATTACTATTAAACTAGCGTATAACAATAACTACAGCTACCAGCCAAGCGAAACAAAAATAATTAAACGTTTAAAATGTTTGGTGATACAGCAACAGCTAATAACAGCTACTAAAGCGAAACAATAATAATAATTATACTTACGTTAAAATGTTTTGTAATTATATTCATGGCAATTTTATTTTGGTACTGATGGTTTCAGGACCATGAAAATAAAGCCATCTGCTCAGATGATGCTCGCGAATTCTTCTGCGCTGATTCGTGTTTCTTATAGGTATCTTGTGGGAACTCCTGATTTTCCTGACTAAGCCCTGAGTAGCCAAATCTCCATACCCCGTAAAAATTTGTTTAGTAGTTAGGCAGTGAATCAGTAGCAGATAGACAGATATAGGTAGACGAATGGACAGTCCAGAATGAAACACTTCATTTATTATACTTATTATTTATTTATACGTATGGATTGACCCACGTTTGAGAACATTTCTAATGCCGAACAGGCACAGCCATTCGTGTCGTGACTTGGTAGCTGGTACTGAATGGGCTGAGTACGTTTACCTCGAAACGGAAATGAGATTTCCTGACTGATATAATAGCTTTCCCCGGATTACTCTTAGCTCGTTTCGAAGTAAGATTTTCCTTAAGGAATTTACTCTTTAAAACAGTGGCTTTTATCGAATACTGTATTTTGATGACAATCATTTTCGACAATATTTTGAATCCAATGGTGGTAAAGTCTAGCACGTAAGTACCCCTCATAGACTTAGAATAAATTGGCATTTACGGTATGTACTTACTATATAAAGCTTAGGCAACAGGCACAGATGTGTGACTGAAGCATCCGGAGTCTTCTACTACCTTTTTCGGGATATCTTGAATTATTTATGCTAAGCACGTAAAAGCTGCGCACTACGTGAGTGGTTGAACGTACTAATATGTTTCTACTTTCTACTCTATTTTTCCACAGGTTAAAATTAAAAAGGGTCAACCCACGTTTATTGCTGGCGTCAATTCCCGGTAAAGTATCTCAAAGCAGCTTAAGTGAGTCGTATAACTTTTCCTTTCAAAGAATAAAATAGAACCTCACGTAAAAGCATAACAGGCTAACTTTTACACTTTAACTTTCCAGATGGGTTTCACTTTTTTGGACTTTAGAATTGTTGAGAAATGTACTTTTAAGCTTTCTTTGTTGTTGATACAGATACTTTTATATAATATTTGGATCAAAATTGTAAGTATACTTATATTTTTCTGTAGGACATAAACATCCAACCAAACAATTGCATATCTGTACTCGAGATTATCATCTTTTATTAATTGTAAGTGGTATTGAAAGAAAGATTGCTATTTAAGATCTATTTCAACTATGACAAAACTTTAAGAAGACAAAAGTTGTAACGAAAAAATATCGAAAAGAATAATAGATAGATAGATAGGCACTCAAACTTAGGCTCGCGAAGAAATAGCGAGTTCCAGCGAAAATTGCTTTATAAACGTCAAGTGTTGTTACTGCAGCGATATGAAACGAAATGGAAGGGTGCAGCGGGCGTTGGGAAATTGCAATATCCGGGCCGTCTAACTTAACACCAATATCAACTCACTGGATAAAGCTAGTGATATCCGTATGCGTATCCGTTACTTTTTTGACGAATCTTTTTACCGATCTTTTACCTTATTAATTTTCAATACAAAGATGAAATTCTATATATAGGTGATTAAACAGCAATAAAAAACCATTAAATTCCATTCTGATCATTTTGTTTATTTCTTAAAATCAAATATTTGGCACCTTTATATTGGAAAAATTTATCGTAGTGAGTTTCAAGATCACGCGCACCGACACCGATTGAGTAATAAGTTAAAGTCCGTATCCGTATCCGCGGATCTTGACACCAAACATCCGTGTCCGGTTCAGTATTCGCGGATATACATATTTCTAGACAAAACACAGTTTTGTGTAAGGGTCAAATTCGAAGACAATACGATCCCAAACATACCATAATTCAAGGAAGAAGATCGAATGCTCGCGAATTCGTCCGCGTGGATAAAGATTTTTGGTTCCCACGGGAAATTTTGAATTTTCCGGGATAAAAAGTAACCTATGTCCTTCCCCAGGATACAACTTATCCCTGTACCTTTCATCAAAATCGGTTGAACAGATGGGCCATGAAAGCGTAGCAGTCAGACAGATAGACAAATGGACAAACAGACAGACAGACACACTTTCGCATTTAAAATATTAGTATGGATATGGATACAAATTATAATATTAGATTTAAAAATTAAGAATATTTTTATTCTTCATCTTTTCCGCTTATATCAGCTTATGATTCTAAATACCTAGTTAGTATTCTGTGATTCTACCTTGTTGAATATCCTAATTGTGACCTGACTGTGAATAATACTTATTCTCAAGTTTGACGTGCTCTAACAATTGAATAACTATATAACGTAATGTGCACAGGCATAGCGTCTACCAACTTTACTGCAAATTGCTTCGTTCGAATGCTGCTGCAGAGCTGAGAATATTTTGTTTGTACTCGTAGTGTATCCAGTAACTCGATATCACAGAGATTAGGCCTAGCGGGAGATTGGATCTCACGAGCCGGCTCAACTAAACTTCATTAGTCAAGTTTGTATAACGTAGGTACATTGAATAACGACATTACTCTTATATGGACGCATGGACGAATATATTTTGTTTCCATATTGATTGGCTGGATACAAAAGCTGTTTACATAGTAATTGCCGATTGCGTATGCGACATAAAATATGGTTTGTTTTATTTACATTGGTGATGTGTTTTTGTCAATACTGAATTGAATTTTGTTTGTACGACAAATGCTAACTATATTCTGTCCAGCCATCTATTTTACTTTTGACATAAGCACGTCTATGAAGTTTTATAATAATTGACAGGCAACCATCGCCAAAAAAATTGTAATAGACCATAGACGCATATAGTTTTTTTACAATGGTGAAGCGACGTGCCCTTTAGTCCGATATTTCGTAACTCGTATACTCATCTAATAATTATAAGTACGACTTTCCTTTTCAAAATATTCAAGGAATTGCAACACTAGCTTTCTTGATAGTCCTTTTAAGCACCTTACATTTATGTACATTTACTGTACTGTTGTATATAGGTACATAAATCATTTATTTTAATACATACCTTAGTATAATTATTGTCATTTAAACGCTTGGGTATGTTTATAAAACAATAAAAAATATTGAGCAAAGCTAAATATCAATGTGTCAAATCGATTCAAACTTCTTCATAAAGAAAGTCGATTTTTATCAAAAATCAAATCAGTAACGAATTAGAACATCATTAAATCGAGCTGCCAAAAGTAAAATAAATGATTGGACAGAAAATAACATAATAAAAGCCAACCAAAAACAATTTATGATGATATTTGTATTTTATCATAACATAAAATATTAATTATTCTTATATTCTGTATACGACCGATGCAGCGGAAAATATGTAAGTTGACAATATATTCGAAAAGTTTTATTTATTTATTTATTTTAGTAGCATTGTTTAACATGAATTAGATTTTACAGTAAGTATAAATAATGCGGTGTAGATATATACATATAGCTGCGATATTCACAAAATAAAGTAAGGCGATAACTTATAAGGGGTACCTAACTAGTTTATGTCGTAAACTTTTCTGTAGTTTCCATCTGACTTAAAAGTGAGTAGCTGCCTATTTTACGTTTTATCTGCAAAACCATTTTGTTACAGAAGATTATTTTGTAGGTACCTCGAAAAAAAGCACCAATAATATATCTTTCTACGAGTATTTCAAGTGCTAATTTTATAAATAAACTTCCGTACCATTTATCAATATAATTTTATCAGACAAATCAAGCAACCTTACCATTCGTAAACGTGATTCTATAATTCTATAATGTCTAGTACCCGTCAAAAATATCAACGGGCATGCGGACGTGAGCTACTTGGCAGCAGACGGAGTTTATGCTATGCTCCAAGCATTCATCCTTGTCTGGTATAACTCTATCCCAAGGGCAGGCTCTATCCCACGCTGAGCGCAGTTCATCCATAGACCACCTGAAATTTAATATTTTGAGAAATAATTTATATTATTTTCTTTGATTTTATGAATACCATTTCCATTTTAATGTTAGTTTTTGCATATATGTTTGTCTATAAAACTTTCTGTCTGGGGGTTCATTGAAAATTGCACCTAAAAATATTTTTGGAAAAATTTGATTTTTGTATTTACATGCCTCAGTAGCACGCATATCTCTGCCATTAGAATTTCTCGAATATAATATTAGGTCCTTACATATGAAATTGCCGTTTTGTCGTACTCGCCACTTTGATCTCAAATATCTCCTCTTTGGTTAGGAATTTCAATTTTCAAATTTATACAGCTATGCTCATGCTTTTGTGTTTTGAAAACCCCTATTCATTTGTTTTTTCCTCTTTTGGTTTTTTCTTTGCGTCACTCAGTTTACAAAATGAAAAACTTGAAATATCGCGTTATTTACGAGTACGAGTTCCATCGTGGTACCAGTGCTGCAGAAACGGCTCGAAGGATTAATGATGTGTATGGCGGCGGTGTCGCAAAAGAAAACACAGTGCGTTTTTGATTCCAACGTTTTCGTTCTGGAAATTTCAACCTGCAGAATAAGCCCCGTGGACGGCCGGAGACCAAAGTTGATAATGAAGAATTGAAGGCTATTGTGGAAGCGGATCCATCGCAAACCACGTTCGAGCTAGCTGCAGGTGTCGGTGTTAGTGATAAAACTGTTTTAATCCACTTGAAGCAAATTGGGAAGGTGAAAAAGCTTGAAAGGTGGGTACCTCATGAATTGAGTGCAGCAAACCGACAAACGCGCGTCGACTGCTGCGTTAAATTACTCAACCGGCACAATAATGAAGTGATTTTAAATCGAATTATTACCTGTGATAAAAAGTGGATCCTGTTCGATAATCGGAAATACTAATCGCAATGACGGTACCCTGGCGAACCAGCCAAATCCTGCCCCAAGCGAAAATTTACTCAAAAAAAATTACTTGTGAGCGTTTGGTGGACTAGTGCCGGTGTCGTTCACTATAGCTTTCTTAAATCTGGCCAGACGATTACGGCGGATGTCTATTGTTAGCAACTGCAAACTATGATGGAAAAGCTAGCTGCTAAACAACCGAGGCTCGTCAATCGCTCTAGGCCACTGCTGCTTCAGGACAACGCTAGACAACACACTGCACAATAAACGGCTACCAAATTAGAAGAGCTTCAATTGGAATGTCTAAGACATCCACCGTACTCCCCGGACTTTGCTCCAACAGATTACCAGATTTTTTTTCGAAATTTGGATAACTTCTTGCAAGGGAAAAAATTCAACTCCGATGTGGCAGTCCAAAGCGCCTTCAAAGATTTTATTGATTCCCGTCCGAATGGTTTTTTTAGTAAAGGGATCAACGAACTACCTATGAGATGGCAAAAGTACATAGATAGCAATGGTACATACTTTGATTATATAAATATATTATATTTTAAAAAAATCGACTTCATGTCCCTCCCTTACAAAACGGCAATTTAAAGTAAAGACCTATTCGAATATTTTTTGACTTATCAGAATATGCGCGCACAAAAATACACTTGAAATATATGAAGAAGAGATATAAATATGAAACGTAATACTTGGACATTTTACTTACTTTTATCAGGGGAACGAATCGTAACCAATTCCTACCGTTTATATATTAGGTAGTGAAGGATTTTCCTGTAAAAAATCTCGTACTTATAATAAAAAACGGTAACTGTAAAATTTATTACGGTAACGTAAACGAGGCAATTATGTACGTATATTATTATTATTATGTTGTAATAATATACGTACATAATTGCGTAATTTCGATTATAATCTTGTATCAAAATACTTTGATCGATATTATGTAGCGTCAAATACCGTAGGTATTATTGCTCATTTTTGGCTGTCTTATCCTCATATCACTCTGAAACTTTACTCAACTGATTATAATAATATAATTTGACTTTAAAGCTCTGATATAACATTTTTAAAATCAGATCTTTAGAAAGTAACAATATTAGGTCAACAGTGGTTTTGTTGCCCTTGATGTAAGAGTGGTTTCGAGTAACTCTAAGTAAGCCAACAACTCACGAAACTATTATTGGTTTTGGAAAATTGGCTCTGGTTTTTGAAGTGAAAACTTCTTTAGCCGCTTTGAGCACTTTTTGGTAGGGGGTAAACTTGTGGATTCGCGTGACCGACATGCTCGCGAACAGCGACATGCTCGCAAACAGCGAGAACAGCTCACGTTGTTACGAAGGTCTTAAATGTAAATATACTACATTCGAAATTAAACTTCTAAGACCTTAGTTTTAAGGTTTATTTCATAATGAATATTTTTGTACATAATTTAAAAATGACTTTATTTTGGATTGAAAGGTTATTCTACATTGCTAATATACATTTTTTCTACATTTTCCAGTCAGAAACTCATATGTTTAATGTGAAGTAAAATTGAATGAATTTAGTTTTCACTTCTATCGGCAGTCCCTATGACTGCCAATTTTTTTTTAAATCTTCATTTTCAAATTATATTTTTAGTCGGATAAAATGAGAGACAACATGTATATTCTTAAATATTAATTTTTTATTGAAAATTATTATTAAATGTTTTGTTTTATTATTTAATTAATATACTTATAAGTTGAAGAGAAGAATTATAAAATTTATTTTAAACTTCAGAAAAACACCTTTTAGTAGCTTTTTTGTTATATATCTTTTGGGGAGAATCTCTTTTTAAAGAACAACAGTAATCTGCCATCATGTGTCGGCCCCATCTACCCAGATACCTTTCTTCCATCCAGACGACTGTGGAGAAAGTGCAACTTTATGCTCATATTTGTTCCTAAAATTTTAAAGCTTTCCAAAAGCTTTTGCACCATATAATTTTGACGACGTCCTTGTCACAGTGCTAAGCGCTATTGTCTTAACGTCGGAGATCCCGGGTTCAATTCAGGGTCAATTTGGGAATTTATAATTTCTGAATTTTCTCTGGTATGGTCTGTTGAAAGGCTTCGGCCATGGCTCGTTACCTCCCTACCGTCAAAGACGTACCGCCAAGCGATTTAGCGATTCAGTACGATGCCGTGTAGAAATCGACTAGGAGTATGGGTTTATTATAACTGCCATACCCCTAACAGGTTAGCCCTCTACCATCTTGGACTGCATCGTCACTTAACATCAGGTGATATCGCAGTCAAGGGCTAACTTGTAGTGGAATAGAATTTTAAAAATGACCATAATATCCATGCGCAGAAACCGAATTTCAACAAGATATCAAACACTTCATAATAATTCATGTTCTAAAAAGCCAACTTAAAATGTGAATTATTAAAAATATAAAATAAGCCAAAATCATAAAAACCAGAGCCAATTCAGTACTTTCATGAATATATTCGAAAACTGTGAACTTGAAAACATAGAAATTCGCAGAGATATCCAGGGCAACAAGAAAAAAAAAATTTTGTTGAGCTGTGTTATAATAATATATTACTGGACTGATTAGAAAATGTGTCTTTTCACCAGAGATGTGCGAGGTTGCTAAGCACCACCGCTCCTATTATTTGGTTTAACACACATCAGTAGCTTAGCAACCTAGGAAATCATTCTGAGGTGGAAAGGCGCCCTCAACCTATTTTTATATACGTTTGTGAAGAAGTTCAAAATCGATTCAGAAAACTTGGACACAGCTACTCGTATATGGAGTAACATCGACAAAACCACCACCACCACCTATTCCGGAGGAAACTTAACCCAGAGTACCTATAGGCTTAGTCAAAAGTAGAAAGATAATCATAAGAATAAAACTTAAAGAGGCGATCATAAGTACTGTTCAAATGTAGAGAGTTAAATTAAGGGCGTTGATCCTAACACTTGTCTTTTATTAAAGAAGAGAGGATTCACATTTCCCTAACTGGATGATAAATGGACCTCTCGTTTAATTAATTCTATGAAGGATTTCGTTTGCTTTGACATGGCTTTGACCTTAATTTAGAATTTGATTACTACGTCCGTTTTGTTTCACTGCCAAAAGGCCTTTCTTGATTTCGCTATTAGACTTTTTTTATGAATTTTCACACTTAGTAGGTAGGTAGGATGTTTCTCGCGAGAACTCTTTACTTTTCCGGGAAAAAATAGAGCCTATTGTCGCGAAGTACATACATACTGTCGCGAAATACTTAAGTATAAAGTAAGGATAATGACAACATTAGTCTATGGTAGAATTACATATCTTTTGTCTATGACGTACTGGAAATTAGTCGCTAGGTCTTTAGTTTTTGCCTTAATAGCTTCTTTTCAAAATGGTGGTTAGAGAGGGTGGTGGCACGCTGTTCTCGCTCTCTGGAAGTGTGGTGGAAGCCGAGATCCCCGCGTTACACGGAGATGGTGAAATCAAAGCTAAGTACCTAGGCCTCTTTTAAGTGTATAGATATGAGATATGAGAGCGCTCTCTTAAGTATTAATTAGGTGTGCCGTGGAAGGGTAAACGTTGTGTCCGATGGTCATGTGAACGCCTGTAGTGTAGTGTTATAAAGAGTGATAGTAAAGTGAAGGAAGCAGGGATAGATAGACGCAAGAGCGTATGGTAAAGCCTGTCCCTGCTTGTTCCAATGGGAACAGGACCATAATCAGAGAGAAAGGTGGAAGTAAAGCATCTCATCCACAACCTTCTACAGGATTCCATTGGAAACTGAGACGATTCTGGGCCATCGTACAATGAAATCTTTACACATCCACGGCTAGGGATATTGTAATGATAATCCGCTAGGTTTTAGGGCATCACAATGGTGATCTCATAGTTAATTTAACCGTGCAGGTCACCAAGACATCGAAGGAGGCAGGGAGAGATCGGTAAGAGAATGCAGGGAGAGAAAATGGGAATAGAGCAGTACGACGGGCACCCTATGGCTAATGTGCAGGAATGACTCCAATGTGATAGTGTATTCAATAGGCGACATTGTGTTCCACTAAAACATTCCGTTACATCTATATTTTAGATTATGTAAATGAGCATATGCCTTAAATGGGCCTAAGGAGTTAGAGCAGATAGTGGAATAGAAAGGGCTTGCCGACACCTATGATTTAATTCAGGGTAGGCATAAGCTATCTCCATTCCAAATTGTAATACCTATGTCAAGCCTAGCGTGGAGGAGAAACAAACATCCAAACGTTCACATTTGTAATATGACACTATTTTTTTTAAATCAAAATAATTCAAAGTTGACGTTTTCTCATACGAGATTTTATCATAAAGTTAGATTTAACGTAGGCCTATTACACTGCACTTTGCACAGGGCCCTGTAGTAAGGGAGGGCGTGGCCGCTAGTTAGAGCTTATTACAAGGACCGATTTAGGGACCCATAGTCCCTAATTCATAATACACTGCACTGATTCAAGTGTAAGGATCCCTGTGAAAATTGCAGTGTAATAGGCCTATAGCGAGATCTATAATAAAGAGATAGCAGCACAGAATAGGTAAATAGTACGTTGTAAGCAGGAAAGAAGATCTAATAGGCCTATTACACTGCACTTTTCACAGGGACCCTTACACTAGAATCAGTTTAGTGTAATAAGGTTTAGGGTGTAAGGGTCCCTAAATTGATCCTTATTGCTGTGTAATAAGCGACGCTCTAATTAGCGGCCAAGCCCACCCTTACCACAGGGCCCTGTAGAAAGTGCAGTGTAATAGGCCTAATAGATCTTTAATATAAGTACCTACAAAGCAAAGCCACTTGCAGGCAAATCGAACTTTTCGCAGTTATGTGCGTTTATCGTGAGGAATCCGGCACAATATGCCTGAGAGTTCTTCATAGTGTTCTCAAAGGATTGTGAAGTCGTGCCAAATGGTTTGTGCTATTCTCCACACTTGACCAGCTTGGTGAATGGAATGGACAAACTCTATTCCTTCTCACTCGATAAGGAGACTCGTGTCGAGCATTCTATGCGAGGCAGGCGATGTTTTTTTTGTTGAGATAAAGCGTTTTTGCTAAGATTTTTTATTGAGGAGCTACATACCATAAAAGGTGCATACTTTTGTACATGATCATAATATTATTATTAATGTGGCCAATACTATTATTTATACGACTTCTGTAAGCTAAACAATATTGACAGACTTTAAGCTAGATCTGCCCTTTTCCGCAGGGAGTATTAAAGGGAAGACATCAACAAAATTTGACGTGTCATTTTAGTGTACTCAGAACAGAATTATTAGCCACCATAGTGACTATAATACTATTATACAGTACAGCTAAACTTAAAATCGAATATAGTTTTAAGTTCTAGGTAAGTATCCCCTACATCTAAATTATTTATTTCTTCGAGTTCTAAAAAATATATTGGGCTCGTCCGGGATTTGAACCCGGGACCTCTCGCACCCTAAGCGAAAATCATACCCCTAGACCAACGAGCCAACTAATTTCGTTAACGAAAAAAATATATGCACATCTTTAAATTCTGTTTTTTCTTTATGTTACTTACACTTTATCTGAATCTGCCTCATGATGACTGCTGATGATGATAATAATGTTTTTTGTTTAAAACACGAAAGATGATATATATTTACTTCATATTTTATATTATTTGTATAAATATCATAAATATACTTACTTTATTGAATAAAATGTAAGATATTTTTATATAGGTAATGTCAAGTACTAGATTATGCTAGCGACTTCGTCCACATGAATTAAAGTAGTTATCTAAGTACTTAAAGTTATTTTAAAATATTATTTTCTGGGATTTAAGGTAGCTGGGATAGTAGGTGTAGGAGATAAATGTCACTCTCAAGTCTCAAGGTCTTTATCTAAGTTTGTATCTATGCAATGAATCTCGTCGATCCGTTTCGTCATGATTGTAGGACAAACCGACACATAAACACACTTTCACATGCACAATAATATACTAAGTTGTTAGCTCTTTATCACTTTCATTACTTTAAAACAGAAAACCGAATCAAAAAGAGGGCTCGTCCGGGATTTGAACCCGGGACCTCTCGCACCCAAAGCGAGAATCATACCCCTAGACCAACGAGCCGCCTGAATTATGTATTAAATTACGATTCAGATTACATTCACTTTACAAAGTCGTTAACCTTCTAACATACTACATGACTTCATATTGTTATCACCAGAGGAAACACTAAAAATAGAAACTCTATAATAAGCAGATTCCTTTTTCTGTACTAAGAATCATGCAGTTTCCAGTCTGCGTGTAAGATACTTAAATTATTATTTTGGCGCTATCACGTCTAAGTATGTACTAATCATAGGCTTAGAATATTTACTTTTGGTACCTATAGCAATAGCTGTTATTAATAAATGCTTCAAGGCAGTTTTGTACCGAACTCAAAAGGGTTGTTCGTTATGAGCACCTACTACCCTACCTATATTAGTATGGGCCATAGGTATTACTTAGTTAATTGCATAGTTAGGTAGGCTAATTCGGTATAATAGGTTAGGTTGGAAATTTCTACACCTAAGTACTTATTTCCTTCCTCGCTTAGAACTTAGAAACTTATTTAACAATGTGTACACTCGACATAATAGTGCATTTAATGTTGAAGTTAGCTAAAGGCAAAGTGAAGACAATTTTGATTATTACATAGCAAAGCAGAAGTAGTATTTAGGTCCGTACCTATACATAAGTTATAATTCACATTTACAGTAACTCATGCTCGCGACTTCGTCCATATGGAATAAGTTTTTTGATTCCCACGGCAACTTTTAATTTGCCGTGATGAAATGCAGCTTATGTAATTCTCCAGGTCCTCAACTAGGTATACCCATGCACAAAATCACGTCGATCCGTTGCTCTATTGCGGTGTGATTGAAGGACAAACAAACACACTCTGACCCGCGCCCATTCCCCGTGTGTTTTGCGCTTTATACTTTCTTGTCCCGAGACAGTATAAAGTCGTACGTATTATGTAGTTGACCGTTCTACTCTGCGAGAGATCCCACAGCCAAACTGACCCGACACTATACCGAAGATATCCCGGATGTCAGCCTTTACGAGATTAGTATGGCTTTTAAACAGCTTAAGAACAACAAGGCGCCAGGTGAGGTCGGAATCACGGCAGAACTCCTGAAAGCAGGTGGAGAACCGTTGCTTAAAGTCTTTCAGCGTTTGTTCAATTCCGTCATCCATCAAGGCACACGCCTGAGTCATGGCACAGGAGCGTGGTGGTTTTGTTTTTCAAAAAGGGTGATAAATACCCTGCTGAAGATTATAGACCCATCTCGCTATTGAGTCATGTCTATAAGTTGTTTTCAAGAGTCATAACGAATCGTCTCGCTCGTAGGTCTAACGACTTCCAACCTCCCGAACAAGCCGGATTCCGAAAAGGCTTCAGCACCATAGACCACATCCAAACGCTGCGGCAGGTTAAACAGAAGACTGAGAGACCACTATGCTTAGCGTTTATGGACTGTGAGAAAGCCTTTGATTCGGTGGAAACTTGGGCGGTATTGAGGTATCTGCAGAGATGCCGGATTGATTATCGGTATGTCCAAGTGCTGAAGTGTTTGTACGAAAGCGCCAGCATGTTAGTTCGTATACAGGATCAGACTACGAGGTCGATCCGACTGCAGCGGGGAGTACGACAGGGGGATGTTATCTCCCCGAAGCTATTTACCGCTGTGTTGGAAGACGTCTTTAAGTTTCTGGATTGGAACGGACTTGGTATCAACATAAACGGCGAATACATCAGTCACCTTCGGTTCTCCGATGACATAGTCATCATGGCAGAGACTCTGGAAGACCTCAATATAATGCTCAATGACCTCAGCAGAGTTTCTCAACAGGTGGGCCTAAAAGGTTCCGCTCCACCCAGTGATCGTTGAGAGCTCTGCACTCGAGATTGTAGACGAGTACGTATACCTAGGACACACAGTACCGCTGGGTAGGTAGAATTTCGAGTAGGAGCTGCCAACTCGGCTGGGCTGCGTTCGGGAAGCTTCTAGATGTCTTCTTGTCCAAAATCCGTCAATGTCTGAAGACCAAAGTCTTCGAACAGTGCGTGTTGCGAGTGATGCGACTTACGGATCCGAGACATGGTCGCTGGCTGTGTCTGATAAGAAGGCTCAGGGTCACTCAGTGGGCGATGGAGAGGGCTATGCTGGGAGTGTCCCTACGTGATCAAATCAGAAATGAAGAGATCCGTAGGAGAACCAGCGTCACCGATATAGCCCGAAGAGTTGCGAAGCTGAAGTGGCAATGGGCGGGGCACATAGTTCGGAGAACCGATGGACGTTGGGGTCCCAAAGTGCTGGAATGGCGACCCCGCACTAGAAGGCGTAGCGTCGACAGACCCCCCACACGGTGGACGGACGACATCAAGAGAGTCGCAGGGAGTCGCTGAATCCAGGCGGCGCAAGACCGTGGCTTGTGGAGGACCTTACAAGAGACCTATGTCCAGCAGTGAACGTCCATCGCTTGACGACGACGACGACTGTCTTGTCTTGTCTAGAGACTGCGTTCAATTTGAACTGCGTTACAGGCAGCAAGTGTGCGGTGTAACTTGGGAATTGTGGGATTCAATTTACGAGCTTGTCAGTGTTGTAGGTTTATTGCAGAAGCCTGTAGATTTTTTACTGATTAAGCTTCATTGAGGAGACAGGCGATACGTTGAGATGATGATGAGATAAAGTAGTCAATCTTAGAATAAAGTTTTCCCTTGAAAAGACGTTGCTGGCTATTAATTATACCTACTTATCCTTAAAAAGCCGGCATACAACCGTAGCACCATCGTAGCACGTCTACGCTGCTGGTACAAAATCTAAATGGGGTAATTACGTCCTTATACTTCTACAAATAGATAATAAATTATCTATGGTATGAGTGTGACACCAGACGACCGTAATTTTCGCTGTATTCTGTAATCGATTCATATTTCAATTTTAGCTTGTCTAGCTCCACACTTAAGTTTTTCAAGTTATAATAAATAAACTAGAAATAAATAATAATTACTTAATCGTATACCCGTGAGGAGTGTAATATACCTTCAATGAGGTTTGCAAATTGCCTATTATAAATTGCTAATTTAACCTGCATTTAGATAGCTAAAACCGTAGGTACATACTTAGTACATAGGCATATTCTACATCACATTTTCCTTCACAAAAAGTCTTGAGGTGCTTATTCTTTTAATTAAAAGTTTCGAAAGCCCTAATTAGTCAGATCCGGGCATTGAAATAAGAAACTCGCACAAACAAGTGCAGACGCCTATTTCTATAACGAATTTCATTAACTGTAGGGAGCATTGCCTAAAAAGTAGGTATACTTAAAGCACAAGACGGCTCAAAGAAAAAGAGAGCTCTTAAAAAAATAAGACCCGAATCTCCGAGACAATTAGCAGAGCCTACGCTAGCAATTACTGTCCTCTCGAGAGGGTATATAGAGAGATAAGAGCTTTAAGCATAATTTACAAAAAAACGGGAACACTGGCTCGCTTAGTATATTATAATTAGTGCACTGGGAACCATACCCAGCATTAATTCCTAAACCAAACCACCATAGGGTTCCTACAACTCAATTTGACTTATGGATTAAATATTAGGTACCTACATAATAAGTTAATAAATCAAATAAATATATCATTAATTTTCCAAAATAATTACAATGGCATTTATAGGTTCAGTGTCTGATGCCTACCATAAGTTTATAGTGTCTTCAGTGCAGTTCCCCTTACAATCTTCTCATACTATATAAGACAAGAAAATAAATAAGTAGTTAAATATATTATATTCTGAGTTATTTTGTTCTTTGCGAAATGCGCGACGTTTTTTAAAATATTTTGTTACTAAAATTGAAACTTTTACGTACTTAATATTTTTAATGAAAAAATTGACTTGGATTTATGTACCTATAACAGACTTATAAATATAATATAGTCTTATTATAAATTTTCTTTTGCCTTTATGAAGTAATATAAATTTGCAAAGTAATACTCGTAGCATATTCGTAGCACGGCATAGCGCACGTACATAGAAATTGTAAACCATTTCATCTCATCGACGATGGGCCACTTTTCTCCAAACGGAAATGAGATTTCCCGTCCCATATAAAAGCACATAGATAATAGCTTTTTGTGAATTATTTTTCAATTTAAAATAATATTAAATCTTTTTTTTATTCCACTAAGTACATATTATTGTTATCCCTTGTGAACTCACCTGGTGGTAAGTAATAATGTAGTCTAAGTAGGTAGCGGGCTAACTTGTTAGGGTTAGGCAGTTAAATTAAACCCATACCCCTAATCTGTTCTACCGTATATGCCGTTAGGGTGGTAGGGTGGGTAATCTAGCCTCGGCCGAAGCCCCCCATCAGCTGAAATTATGAATTTCCAAAAAGACCCTGACGGGGATCAGCCCCGGGACCACCAACAGCGCTCACCACTGCTGACTGCACCAGGGAGATCGCCATTCGTCATCGTATTATTTTTCTTTTATTGTAACAAAGAGTTTGATTATTATTGGAAAGAAGATTTTAGCGATTAATAATGTGAAATGGTGTTAATAATTAACTAACAGAATAACCGACAAGGGAATAAGAAATAAAAAATAAAGAAGAATAAGGAAGGAAGAATAGGTTCTTCCCAGACGGGCGCGTTTGGAAACCTTAGTTTTAAGTTGACGTCATTGTTTAGGTTGGTAAATCGATGGTTGACGTTAATAAAATTGATCAAAAACCAATACTTTGAACCAAAAACTATTTAGGTAACTATCTACTAAGTACATAGTTAAACACACATAGGTATTACTGATTTTTTAATTGGTAGGAACAGTCATTAGCTACAAAGGTAGATAAAAATACTTGGGAACTTTGAGGGTCGTCACTTTTCAATTCTTATATATGTATATTGCAAAACATTATAATTTGATTTAATTTTACATACTTATTCATCAAAATAAAATGTGAGAAGGTACAGGCTACTAATTTAACTGTAGTTTCCAATGAACATAACGTGAACAGTAGAAAAGCGACGTGAAATATAATATTCTGTTCTACCATGATAAGAATATTATATTTTCATGGTTCGTAAACCTAAAATTTCATTACGAGCTACAGCCAGCGCATATTTTAGAATTCGGTCCGCGTTTTACCGTGGAAATACAATCAAGCGTGAACTTTTAATTCTGGAGAGAACCGAAATTTACATTTTAGGGAGGCAAAACTCTTTATCTTCACGGGTAAAATGCAAATATGTTTATGTAGAGGAATCGTGATAATGATTTTTTTTCCTAAATAAGTAATTCAATCTAACCATCGCGTTGTATAAAAATACCTAGCCCACCAACCTTTTATTGGGACGGAGTCAGGGGTGAGAAGTTTTTAATTAAGTAATACCTACTTTGTAGGATTTGGTAATATGGCGTGCACCTGCCGATCTAATATTTTTGAATTCTGAAAAAGAGGGCGCTTCAGCGCGACGGTGTGGTTAGCACCACTCCGTAATTTAAATGGTTTTTAAATCAAAACCGTATATTTTATTGGACAATCATAGAAATTAATAAAAGGTGTACATGACTCAAGTTTGTTTAAATGTTACCACAGCCCAAAATAGTGAATTATTCTGTAAAAAAAGTGGCTTTCCTAAGACGCGGGCGGCAGCGTATTTCTTCAACCATTTTCTTTGCATATAATACAAACATACCGACCGATATATGGAATCCTTGAGTGTTATATGTGCTTAAAACACCTAATTCGGTTAACAAATGCTATTTTAATTGGAAATTAAGAAAATAAAATAAAAATTATAACAAAAGTGACGGTGGCCACAAAATATTTAGTGTCAACACAGGCTACCTACCCTGGCGTCGACTCATCGCTCTCAGGAATATAATTAGGTACCTAAAGTTAGCCGCAGATTGGAAATACGGAGATTCAGTGTTCAGGTTTTAGTGATTAGACTTTAAAAGTATCATAGAATTTTTATGTCAAGTGAATATGTTTACTTGCCTACATTCATAATTATAATCATTAAGTGTTGAATATAAGAAAAACAAATACTTCAGTGTCCATAAATACACATAACTATACTATATTAAAATTATTATAAACACATTACGGGAGCAGCAAATACTAAATAACTTCAAAATGGAAGATATTTCACACTTGTTGCTAGAAATAAAAAATCAAATTGAAATACAGAAATAAACCTTTTTGAGATGAAAGAAGCATTAACAAGTCTTATAGATGAAAAGATTTCAGTGATTGTGGAGAAATATGTAAAAATCGAAGAAAAATTAAATTATCTACAACAAACGATTAATTATTTAGTTAATTAATTAAAAGGAAAAACATAATTTTCTTTGGTGTCGAAGAGGAAGAACGCAATTATCAGGATTTAACACAAAATTAATCATTTAAACTAGAACCATGAGCTTAAATTTTGATACTAACTGTTTAGAATATGTAGGAAGAATGGGGAAAAAAATAAAAACAAACTAAGACCGGTGATAGTTCTTTATCTACAGTTGGGAAGAAAATTGAAGTTTTGAAAAGGAAAAAGGCACTTAAAGATAGTAAGAATTATTTACAGGAAGACTTTACAAAAGACGTTCTAGAATAAAGGAAAGAATTGAGGAAAAATTTAGATGAACAGAGAAAACAAGGTAAAAATGCATTTCTAAAGTATGACAAAATTATTTTAAAATCCGATGCACAATTGCCCAATAATCCTGACGCGAAAACTTCTACACGAAACTTGCCACCACCCACAGATATGGGAAGAAAAAATTTAGATTTAAAACAAAATTGTTCAAGGAAAAACAAATATAAGAGTTCATCCATCTCACAAAAATCCTAACTTTCAGCAAAGTCGATAACCCCTCCGCCCCCCAATCCGGTTGGTCACCGTGAGGGTGCTAGACTAAAACCCTCCTGTTGATATTTGTAATGCATACGAGGAAGAAAATTGGTGATAATAACTTTAATAAACAAAAACGCATTGGAGTAGGCCTTTGCCTAACGGCGGACTGAAAAATAAAGATGATAAATGATGATGAATTTAATGCTATTTTTAACAGAAACAAAATATTTTATCTCATAAATCATTGTATTATTATTATTATACAGCATGCATGCATGATTGAAAACGTATTAATGAAATATGAAACAATTACCTAATAAATAAATACCTACTGCTTGTAAGAACTTTAATACCGTCGTTAATAACTACTTATATAAACTCGATGGCATATTTAGCGGAACATAAAAAAAAGGTCCATAATTAAAAAAATATGGTTTTATTTTAAAATCTACTTACTACACTTCTTTTGTTATTTAAAGATTCATTTGTTTTACTTAAAATGAGATCACATTAAGAACAGATTTTGTGAGTAGAGGCTATTTGTGAAAAATGGTACATTTTTGAACTTTTCATGTAACCGGGAAAAGTGAAATTTAATATTAAAATAACAATTAATTAAATTAGAAAAATGGTGATTAATATCGCGTATTTCCTCCACGTGCTCTTATTAAAGTTTCTACCCGTCTAGGCATACTGAGAATGATGTTATCGATGGTCTCCTGGGATAGTCTCCGCCATTCCTCAACTACGGCGATTCGCAGTTCTCCCACGTTGGCAGGAGCTGGAATTCTGGAATTAACTTTTCTTTTCATCAAGTCCCAAACGTGCTCTATTGGGTTCATATCCGGTGATCTCGCCGGCCACTCCATAACAGTGATATTCATACCATTAAGATAAGCTTGAGTTACCCGAGCGGTATGCGGCTGAGCATTACCCTGCATAAAAACAAAATGAAAGAATAGAAGCAGTGCGGGGTGTAACCGTAAGTGAGCGTACGGTACGAAGAAGGCTCGAAGAAGCTGGTTTGGGTTCATTTGTGCCCGCCAAGGCTCCAAGGCTCGAGGTAAATCATCGTAGAAACAGGTTAACTTTTGCTCAGGAACATCGACTTTGGAACGCGGACCAATGGTGTAAGGTATTGTTTAGTGATGAGTGCAGAATTCTCTTAAATCAAATTGACGGCAGGCAAAGAATATACAGACGCAAAGGAGAACGATACATTCAGACAAATTTTGAAACTACAGTTGCATACGGTGGTGGATCAATAATGGTTTGGGCGGGCATTTGTTTGGGAGTTCGCACAGACTTGGTAGTGATTGACAGAGGGAGTCTGACTGCAGACCGCTATATCAGAGAAGTTTTAGAAGAAAATGTCGTACCGTTTGCCCCATATATCGGTGAAGATTTTGTTTTTATGCAGGATAATGCTCGGCCGCATACCGCTCGGGTAACTCAAGCTTATCTTAATGATATGAATATCACTGTTATGGAGTGGCCGGCGAGATCACCGGATATGAACCCAATAGAGCACGTTTGGGACTTGATGAAAAGAAAAGTTAAGTCCAGAATTCCAGCTCCTGCCAACGTGGGAGAACTGCGAATCGCCGTAGTTAAGGAATGGCGGAGACTATCCCAGGAGACCATCGATAACATCATTCTTAGTATGCCTAGACGGGTAGAAACTTAAATAAGAGCACGTGGAGAAAATACGCGATATTAATCACCATTTTTCTAATTTAATTAATTGTTATTTTAATATTAAATTTCACTTTTCCCGGTTACATGAAAAGTTCAAAAATGTACCATTTTTCACAAATAGCCTTTACTCACAAAATCTGTTCTTAATGTGATCTCATTTTAAGTAAAACAAATGAATCTTTAAATAACAAAAGAAGTGTAGTAAGTAGATTTTAAAATAAAACCATATTTTTTTAATTATGGACCTTTTTTTATGTTCCGCTAAATATGCCGGCGAGTTTATTATTAGAATTAAACTCCATGTCTCTATTTACTTAATGTACTACTAAACATAACAAGTACCTACCTTATTTGTATGCATAGGTAGGTAGTATCAAATGAATTCATTTATTAGTAGTTATGTAGTGGAATGTTGATATAATGTTTAAACGTCATAAAGTAGTCTTAAATCCACAAAATACTTACTAAGCAAGTAAATTCTGTTTGGAATTGTAAGTACTATTACGAAAAGAATCTGTATTTAAAGCAACATGGAAATAATTACAAAATTATATTGAAATAATTTAAATAGAAAAAAAATATTTAATGAAGTAGGTACCTATCTGTGTAGATAATTATTTATTGCTATTGAATTATTGTGAATGCAGTGAAATAGCTATTAGTTGAAGTTAACAGGTTATTAAATATCTATTGTTTTTCAATTAAGAAAATGTTAAAAGTATACCTACTTATTATATTATATAAGAACTTTTAAAGGAATCGCAATTATTGATAAATTTAAGCACATAGATAGGTATATAATTGATTGTGTGTTTTAATATTGTAGTTTAATATTTTGCCAAAAATGATAGCAAATGATTTTGTAAAATGAAATAAATATGGTTTTAATTTAGTTTAGCTTTCATAAAAATATTATAATGGTTTTTTAATATAAATGTATTAAAAAACCATTATAATAAGTTTATAGTACATACATACATTTTTAAGAAGGATATAATATATGCATGATCTTGAAAAAGTTTTTGCTGAAATGTAACAATACTGTAATTTATACTTACCTACTTACTTGTTTTCTAAATTTACCTACGTCCTACATGTTTAGCTAAGTTAAATTTTAAAATGTACCTAACTATAGGCTTATTTATTATTATTTATTTATTTATTTTATTGGTAAGTTTCAGTAACAGCCATTGTGGAAATGGTCTAAGTTTTAGTAACAGCCTAAGAATATTTAGCCGGATTCGTTTTAATTTACTTCAACCATTAAACATTCCCACTTCACCTCGTTTCCTATGCCACTTTCTGGTCGTACAACGACCCCAGCCGGAGGCATCTTTAGTTTACCTTTTGAAAAACCGCAGCGGAATAAAAGCTCTGGAGATGTAGAGCGGGCATTGACCGTTTAATTTGCACTAGGAATAGGGTTGTCTCGCGTATGGCGACAACAGCTCTACTTACCTACTAGATCTTAATATTGAAACAATTAATGTATGTAAGTTTATAGTAGAAATTGTTGTCATCGTAAAGGCTGCAACGGTCTGTAGACTGAGGCACAATCCAAGAACTAAAAAGTTAAAAATCTAAATTAATCTAGTTAAATTAGAATCTTGTAATCACGTTTTTATTAAATGACTAGCGAATGAATGGGATTGAGGTTTTTGTTTCCCGCGAGAACTCTTTAATTTTCCGGGATAAAAAGTAGCCTATGTGCTATTCCATACATCCATCCAAACTTTCGCATTTATAATATTAGTAAGATATGATATTTATTTGTGAATCACTGGATTTTTAACTATAGTATTATATATTTTTGGAATCTACTCATCATTTACTAGATGATGATTATATGTATAGTTAATCTTATTTTGGTTTTTTTTCAAATTATACTTTAATGCGGGACCATGATCACCCCATAATTTTTTTTAAAATTTTACTAGCCTATGTCATCCGGAATAAGGTAGGGATTCTAACGATACCTCATTTATCAAAATCGGTTCAGGTGTATAGAAGTTATGGTGGAATATACAAACTCACATACATACATACATGAACCCTGAAAACAATTTACTCCTTTTTTCAGGCAGTCGTATAAAAATTACGTATTTATGTAGATTGTGCCCACTGCCCACCCCACTTAGGACGCCTCGTCGATTTTTAATGTAAAATACCTACGTTACTTGCTTGCAAAATAGGTGGGTAACTAAAAAACCGTAAAAAGTATAGTAAGTATGGATATTTTCTTCAAAATGTGTAGGTGGTACGTATGTAATTGTATATGTCACCGTAAGATTGTAAAAACCGTAAGATTATAATCTAACTCACGAAATTCTAAACTGTCGAAAGATTAGAATTTAACGCATTATTTTCCGGTAGATTGTAATCTGATAGGTATTTAAACCCGATAAAACCTAAGGGCACTACTTGATTATTTATGTCGAACCCTAACCTAACCTACAAGAAAGAGACAAGAAAACGTAAATAAAATGAATATTTCAAAAACTGACACTCAGAACATTGAACAGTTTACAATCTTTCGACAGTTTAGAATTTCGCGAGTTAGATTATAATCTAACGGTTTTTACAATCTTACGGTGACATAATATACCTTCTCTAGGGTAGGTAAGTAGGCACAACTTACATAGTTACCGGAATGGAAGCAACCACATACACAACCTAAAAATGTGGCGTCCTTAAAATAATATGGGACACGAGACATGGGCCACCGGCCAGTCCGCGTGAAAAATTCATTTCACCTGGCAGACATGTTTTATTTAAGTCCGTGCACTGCGGTGTATTTAAATATTTAGAATCGGTCAGACTTAGATAAGTCTATGTATATTTACTTAGATTAAGAATAATATATTTGTGACTAAGTATAATTTATTCATCATCACCATCCCATACCGATTCCCAGCCCATTACCTACTGTACTCAAACTGTACTTGAGCACGAGTCTCTAAGAGGCACAAGGGTGAAACACCGCGTAGGTAGTTACTTCCTAAATCTAATCCTAAAAAACCCAATACCTAATAATTAATAAATGATTATGTATGGCCCGTCCGGGAAATTGAAACCAAAGCCTCGATCCGCACTCGAACATGCTAACAACTGAAACATTGAATACGAGCACCTACGCATTAACCACAGCTTATCATTAATCACTTCATTATTCATTTTAACACTAAATTTCATTATAACTTTAAATGGAAATCGATCAAGTGGATTAATGGATGTAAATTGATCAAAGGATGTGAATTAAGCTAAGGCTCAAAAACCTACAATTCACACAAAAAAGGCAAGAGTCCAGAGACGTTAAAAAGTATATTAAGTAAGTAAGTAAGCAATGTTGAAAATGACTCTATGACAACCACTGACAACTGACTTTGATTTGTTTACATCGATTTGTCAAATGTCAATGATGTCAATGTTGTTTCATCATTCATGTTCATGTTCAATGTTAAGTACTTCGTAACAAGAATTGACGCGCGGAGCCACTAAACAAAGAAGAAGAAGAAGAACAAGAATTGAATTGAATGTTACTTGTCTCTGTTCATGTTTGTTGTTTGATGTGAACATGTGAACCGTGTGAACTTCTGAAGTCCTTTCTCTGACTACCTGCGCTGAAATTCTAGATTAATAAACTCAAAGGAGGTTTCTTTTATTTTTCGCTAATTGATTAGCGCCTGTAGTTTTTTGTTGTTATTATGTGGTGCTGGGTGAGAAAAGATTTTTAATATGAACATAATTTAACCTATAGATATTGTAATTTAAATAACATTTGCTCATTTATAGGGTGCTAACTCACACGGCCAGTTAGGTATTAATCTGACCAGTGATCAAGTGGAAAAGCCCATTGAAGTGACAGCATTATATGAGAGTACCACCAAGCAAATTGCTTGTGGTGGTGGTCACACATTGCTATTGGATGCTGAAGGAAGACTTTTTTCATGTGGATGGAATTCCAGAAAGCAATTAGGTTACGAAACAGAATCGCACACATTTCAACGAGTTTGGTCCCTAAGTGGAATAAACTTCACTAATATAGCATGCGGTTGGGATTTCAGTTGTGGTGTTACAGATGATCATTTTTTATTCGTTTGGGGCTCAAATAGTCACGGCCAGCTGGGTTTACCAAAAAATCACTTTCCAGATGAAGTGAATCCAACTAGACTACATGTTAACGCATGCTCGGTGTCTATGGGGTTAAGGCATACAGCAATTGTAAATTCCAAGGGTGAAGTATGGACAACTGGATGTGGCAGGCATGGCCAACTAGGCTTGGGTCATGACGTCTTGCGTAGTGACAGATTTAAAAAAGTACCATCATTAACCAATATATCACACATAGCATGTGGACAGAACCATACAGTAGTGTGGTCTAATGAAGAGAAGGCACTGTATGTGTGGGGTGATAACAGGTATCAGCAGTTACTATTGGCATCTGATAAGTATAGACACATTTACAAGCCAGAAAAAATTGATATAGGTGTGAAACAAAATGTACGAAAACTAATCAGTGGCTGGACTCACATACTGCTGTGGCTTAAGGATGGTGCACTACTGACTTGGGGAAAAAATAACTGTGGTCAATTGGGGAACGTAAATTACCATTCAGGAAAGATTTTTCATGTCACTTTACCAGGTAGACTGTGCACAAGCTCTTTTATACAGAACAAGCTGATGCCTGCATCTTTGTCCACGACACATTACAAACATACATCCATCCATCCATCCGAACTTTTGAATTTATAATATTAGTATAGATGCATACATTGACAGCATAATTATAATGATTTTAATTTGATTATTTTAGATAACAGGAGAGTAGAAGACATTGCTATAGGATCTGAGCACACATTATGTTTAGCTGATGACAATACACTGTGGGCTTGGGGCTGGAATGAGCATGCTAACACTGGCACAGAAGTAAAGGAAAATAATGTATTTCTTCCAACTAGAGTATTAATCGAAAATACAACAAACATTATAAAAATCTTTTCTGGTGGTGCACATAACTTTATTATTGCTGATACTAAACAGAAACAAACCAATGTTCGAGTAGCAAGTGAAGAGTAAAGTTGAATTATTTTATTTTAGTTTTATGTTGCTATCTTAAAAACCAGTGAGGTTTTGAAAGACTGAAGGTTAAATGAGTGTTTCATTGATTAGTCTATTTTCTATTTAAGCATTTGACTAAAAATCAATGCATTAAGGTCCCCTTCACAAATAGAATATCATCTCTCCCAGTGTAAATTAGTTTTAGATACTGTTAGAACAATATCAGTAAAACAAATTACACTGACTATCAATCATCAATAATATATAAAGTTGTAGTCCCACAAACTTACCTGACCCAGTGACAACATTACTACAATAGTAAACAGGCATAAAAATTAGTTCAAATTTTGTGTCACCGGGCCAGATTAGTTGGTATAGTTAGTATAGATTAAAAGAATAATTTTGGAGCTATCAGAAAATCTTACTAACAAGATATTATGTTTCTGATCAACTTTCTGTCTTATGGCAAATTAAAATCATGAAAAAGCATTACATATTATTTAATTATAAGTATTTCATTTTACTTTTTTTAAATTAATTACTGACTAGCTACCAAGTGGCATAAATTCTCAACACAGCTCCTTAATCAAAACTAGGTAGGTATAATGTATAGCACAGTACTTGGCATGATGTTGATATTGTGTAATAAGTTGCAATGCAACACAGGATAATGGTAACAATAGAAAATTGAAAACTGCTGTGACATTTATTTAAAAAAATATTTATACAACAATACTGGTTCAAATACATTTTATTTGATTAATACAGGTTATTATTTCAATTTAAAATTCAAAACGCTGAAATAAGCTATCTCTATGTACCTAAAACACATTAGATTTGCCATTCCATAAATAATTTTAAATGCAAGCTGCAGCTATTGCTTTTAACTTGATACGAAATAAATTATGTTCAGAAACCTATTACACAATTTAATGAAATTTTCAATTATACATTAGTAGACAGCAGTTTAATATTAATTAAACTAACTATCACTTAATGTAAAATATTATATTTAAAATTAGTTACTTATAAGTATAACAATAATCTTGGACATGTTTATTATTTATTTGTCAATTATTTTCCACAATACAACTGTTATAATCTAAATTATTATTATTAAGAGGAAAGATTTGTTTGTTTGTTTGTTGATAAACTCAAAAACTGCTCAACTGATTTTAAAAATTCTTTCACCTATAGAAAGCTACATTATCAGCGAGTAACATCTTACGAAAATTGAAATAATGTGAAGTCGGAAAATGTCGTCTCTTCTGAGAGCTTACGTGGCGTGCGCGGCGTAAACAAATAAATTTAAAAGAAAACAATGTATGATGGAATTGTTCCTCTCAAAAAGTCCTACAAAAAAGTCAGCGGTAGCACATATCTATCTTACAAGGTTGACTCACAATAACCATTTTTATGATTTTCAAATTTGATCAAAAACCAATGTTCTACTTGCGAAGGTGTTTTTACCGACATAGTATTAATCCTTATCAAAATAAATATATTAGTCTTCTCAAGTATTTAATTAAGATAAAAATTGTCCTTTACACCATTTAATTTAGGTGATTATCTTATGAGATATCATAGAAATAATGTAACGAGCAAGGGAAAAAGGCGCGACTTCGGCCGGCGCTCAGATAATATATAATAATGACCTACAATCTGAGGGCTAGCGAGGTGTGATGAGGACGAGGCATACTCTTACAATGTAATATTAAACTGTAAAATCTGCCCACTGCCCACTGGCTATGTTGGGTATAGACTATAGACTATTAGGATTATTAGTGATACCCATGTGAAGCCAGGGCAGATCGCTAGAATACAATACAATTTAAACTATACTTAAAGATTGTACTACCTCTTACTGAAAATAAATTTTTATAATTAAATATCTCCAAAATTTAAGGCCAATATAATATAATAATTACTACTTAAAAGGACAATTTAGGTCTTTATAAATGCAACCTCAGGTGGCTAATTTGGTTTCCGTGTTAATATTGCTACCTCTTTCTCTCCCCTTTTTGTGTCTTGCGCTTTTCTTTTTTTTCTTCTTTTAATGCCTTTTGCTTCTCTCTGAAAAAAAACAAATGATGTACAGCAGGTGCCTTTGTAATTTTCAACATAAATAAACATGTTTAAACAAAATAAAGTATTCTATATTCTTTTTAAATCACTTTACTGAAAAATTATGGTTAAATTGCAGAAATATAAACATAATGAATGCTGTGCAAACACATAGATACAATTACAAATGCATAAATATTAATAAACACCTACTAATAAAAAATCTAAAAGATAAATAAATAATCACCTGTCTTCCTTGTCTCTCTCTTTCTTGCGCTGAGCCTCAAGTCGTGCCTGCTCTCGACGTTCTCTGGCAGCTGCAGCAACATCTAGAGCATTTGTATTTTTCACTAAATCCTGACAATCTGGCACCTCTTCTTTCTCTTGATCTTCCTGAAGATTTAAAAAAACTAAATTGAAATATTTTTCTACGCTCTGATAAATTTTATTTATTTTATTACTGTCCATAACAATTGAATTAGCACATCATTTTTAAATCATGTAACAAATTTAATAGATTTAGTTGTACTTTTGAAGTGAATACTTCTTTAGGTGCGTTGAGCACTTTTAGAGGGTAAAAATGTGGAATATGCGAGATCGACACCATTCTTGTTAAGACAAAAGGTCTTAAGTATAATATAAATATAGTACATTAGTAATTAAACTTTAATCCCTTAGTTTTAAGGTTTTGAAATATTATTATCATTATTATTTTTTAATAATTAAGTATATTTATTATAATAATATGACAATCCTTACCTCATTATCAGAGAGCTGGCTATACTGAGACAATATCGCTTCACGTATTTTCTTCTCTTCATCAGTATACTTCCGTCGAGTTGTAGTTGCTAATGATTGAGATTCTAACAATTTTGTCAACTGAATATCCACATCTTTAGGTTTAGATATTTCTTCTTTTGGCTTACAGAGCTCCCACTTATCTATAATTTCGTTAACGTGAACTGATATATCTCTTTCCTGTAAGTAATTAGAGATTTTATTTTATCCAGAAAATAAAATATTCTAACCACTAACTATAAACTATCAATGCAAATAACATACCACAATCTCAGATAGTATGCCTTCTAAAGCATCTTTTTTCTCATCTATTGATTCTTCGCTTTCCAAAATACCGGATATGTAAGATCCAAATACGCCTTCGTCAGTTTTCAATGATTTTAATTTATCAATCAACCACGGCTCGAACTCGCTCACCGCAGCCGCCATGTTTATCCTATATGCACAGAGTACATACACATATACGGGCCTATATGTTACCCATAGAAATAGTATGTATATTCATCATGGAGGTAACAAATATTCATATTCAATATACATACTATTTCTATGATGTTACTTATGTATCTCTGGCCATGTTGACAAACAATGTTACCAACTCTCGAAAATATTTATCCCTAAAACCTAAGTCAAAAAGCCCCATACTTTATTTTAACGTAATTTCAAAAATATGATTCTGAATGATTCAAATTTTTCCTAATTATAAAAATCTTAATTTTGAAATTACGGCTTTCTTTTCGGATTAACGAAAATCGAAATTAAATCAAACTAGTAATAATCTACTGTACTTTATCGTATTTTCGTAGTTAAGTGATATGATATTATATGTACTCTGTGAAGATATGCCACAGATATGCTTTCAGTAAGCATAGACAACGTAACCACGGACCACGATAGATCTAAGCAATAAAAAAAAGGTAAAAAATGTATGAAGCCAAAAAAAGACAAATGTCAGAGATGTGTCGGAGACAAGATAAAATCAGCGTATGTTCCGATATACACTGAGAGCACTGTTCAGTGGGGAGAAATTCGTTCCGTTGTGGAACTGTATACTATATATACAGTATACTGCCACAATATCCTAGGGAAATATATGACGTCATAAATCGTCGCCATTTTTGTACTGCGAGCACTGACGTTTTCAAAGTAAGGTGCTCTCAGTGCTGACTGCGTTCCGTTTTAAACACTAACTAGTATAGCTAACTTTAAAGGAACAGCACCGCAGTATACTAAATTGACGTCACGCCTTACAGTGCTTGCTGTGTATATCGGGACATACCCTCAATGTACTCTGTGAGAAAATGAAAATCGACCATCCCCCTACCAACAAGTGCTCAACGCGCCTATAGAAGTTTTACACTTTTCTATATAAATTAATAATATTCTAGATCTATGACTGAAAGCCAAAATCCAAGAAGATGGTCGATTTTTGACCTCACAGAGTACATCGAGGGTATTTATATATATATTTTTTTTTGTTTATAAAAAAAGTGTAAGGTTTATATATTTTTTTGGTTATTTAAAAATATAAACCCTAACACTAAGGCATTCAAGTTTTATTTCGAATGTGGTATATTTATATTTAAGACGTTTTGTCTTAACAAGGCGAGCATGTCGCTGTTCGCGAACATGTCGGTCACGCGTATCCACATTTTTACCCCCTACCAAAAAGTGCACAACGCGGCTAAAAAAGTTTTCACTTCAAAAATGCATTTTCACTTCTATCGGCAGTCCATAATGATGACCAACGTGACGACCACACACGTTTTGAAACACGACTACTCGCTATAGTTACTCGCATCTATATAGAATCGAACTCGAGTCAACTCGGTTTCGGGCTATAATTTCATGACAGATTACTTTGGTCAGAGCCCAACTTTCGTGTCAAGACTTCACAGTTCACGAAGTCGCTCTCGGAGTCAGGTCACGCTATAACTCGGGACTCGCGATGGTCGCCCTAATATTACTCATTAATTAATACAGCAAGAATACCTAAATTCAGCCAATCACGATATAATAGTAGCGCAAATATATAATTGTTCATCTGTGCGTAATAGGGCTACTTCTACGCACATATTGTATAGTAGAGATTGTGAGCGATTATGTTGCGCCATGTGTCAGCGTACTACTGGTGACTTATGCTGGTGACTTTAGCACAACAGCTACTCGAAGTCGAAAACGAGAGTCGTGCCTCAGTGCCCCGAGGCCCCATAGTTGCACATCACTATTTTTGACAATTGAATTTGCTCGTCATTGCCGTCTGCCAATTTCATGATTTTATCGTTGTTTGCTCGCTGTAGTTACGGATTGTTTAAATTACTAAGCAAAATAAAAGAAAGAAAGATCAAAAATGTCGGCTAGATACGATAGAGCTATTACTGTTTTTTCACCGGACGGCCATTTATTACAAGTAGAGTACGCACAAGAAGCCGTACGCAAAGGATCGACCGCGGTAATTACTTGGCAATTATTTTCTAATAATTCAGTGATTATGATGCCTTTTATAACAATAACACTTATTAATTTACAGGTCGGTGTCAGAGGTAAAGATGTTGTTGTATTAGGTGTGGAAAAAAAATCTGTTGCAAAGCTTCAAGAAGAAAGGACTGTAAGAAAAATTTGCTTGTTGGATGATCACGTTGTTATGGCTTTTGCCGGCTTGACAGCAGACGCGCGTATTCTCATAAATCGTGCTCAAATTGAATGCCAATCTCACAAACTAACAGTAGAAGACCCTGTAACATTAGAATACATCACTAGATATATTGCAAGCCTAAAGCAAAAGTATACCCAGAGTAATGGAAGACGTCCATTTGGGATATCTTGTCTCATTGGCGGTTTTGACTATGATGGTCTTCCGCACTTGTTCCAAACTGAACCATCTGGTATTTATTATGAATGGAAAGCTAATGCCACTGGTCGGTCAGCAAAAACTGTGCGTGAATTTTTGGAAAAAAATTACACTGCAGAAGAGGTTGCTTCTGAAAAGGGTGCAGTTAAGGTAAATACCACATTTTTATCTCTGATAGTCAAAAATTCCTGAATAAATTAAGTAAGATAATGATTTGTCTGGTACATTAATATGTAATGTTTTAGTCATTCTAATACTCTAAGCAAAAGATGCTATTTTAATCGATTTCATAAAATCAATATAATAAGATATATAAGAATTGACAATTTTATTGGTTTTTTTAGCTTGCAATCCGTGCACTGCTGGAAGTTGTTCAATCTGGCCAGAAAAACTTAGAAATAGCGGTGATGAGACGCAATCTGCCCATGCAAATGTTAGACTTGGATACAATAAATTCCTATGTGTCTGTCATTGAAAAGGAAAAAGAAGAAGAAGCTGAGAAGAAAAAGCAGAAAAAATGAGATATTTTTATATTAACTACTTTAATACATGGAGAAAAGTACAAGGGTTTCTTCATTTCATATCCAAATAAATCAAAATAGTTAAGAATTCAATAAATCTATAGTTTGAGAGATTTGTGAGTAGAGTTCCCTTAAATTTGAGACTCCTTCTTGATTAGGATTTCTATTAGACATCATATCATTGAACATTTGGTCCCATTCACTATTATAGTGATTTATATCTTCATTATTTTTCTGTAATTTAGAGAAAACACCAAGCCTAAGTAACATGAAAACAAACCTGACAATATTTTAAAATTATAAAAAAAAAACATTTACCTCCAACATTGAAACATCATCACTGTGTTCATTACTCACTGAAGGCAAAACACAATTTAATGAATTGCACTCGGGATGACTTTCACTTGACTTTCTTACAATGCCTTGGTCTGTCTCTGTGCCAATATTAAACTCTGCTAATAATTCAACACCTGAATTATCCTCATTTTGTTCATCAAGGTATGGCATGCTTAAGAATTGTGCAGGAAAATTGTTATTTTGTTGGCATGCATCAATAGAAAAATCCATGAGGCTTTCTTGAGATATATCCCTGGGAAAATAATGCCTTTTAATAAATTGTTATTAATAATTTATTCTTGTTATTATTTCTAACTAGAGCTTCAAATTCATCTGCAATGACTTTAGTTTTCTGTTGAAATTAAGTTCAATCCAGTGAATATAGGGGCATAACAGCTGTGCTTACCCAACTTAAAATAGCTCAATGCTGTTCATCTTCATTCTTAATCATAGTATTTCGTACCTTAGCTTTGAACCCTGTATGTTTGATGAACACTCCTGACTAAAACCTTATATAAGCTAAAAAAACAGTGTTAAAAGGAGCCTGTGTCCATAATATTATCTTCAGTATGCAAACTACTTTCTCCATACCAATTTTTATTAAGTTTCGGTCGTTCAGGACAGACTTATGTCATGCCTTATATTAGTTATTCACTCATAATATGTGAGTAAATTACTTACCTATATTTATCATCTTTGCTTTCAACTTTTACAATGTTGATGGGATCTGTGTGGAGCAAAAAATAATAAATGGAAAGGGACAAGGAAAGGCAAAAAATGAAAATAGAATATGTAGGAAGGAAGTGGGAATGAACCTGGTTGTGACAATAATTCAATTGAAGTATCAACTGCTGTATTTTTTGTTGCTTCCAGCCATTCAAGTTCTTCATTATCTTCATCCACACCGTAATCCTCAGGAACATCTTAAACAATATGAGGAAATGAACTTTTTTTTTCATCCATTCCACCGTTCTCTTTGTCTAGGGCCCTAGCTAAACTTTTCCAGTGCAACCTAAACCTTAAGGGGCTGCAACTCAATTTGCTAAACAACAACAATAATTGCAATAAGATTTGCTAAGTAAATAGGTGAATAGGTTTGGTTTGTTGGGTTCTTCAAGCTGATTATTTAATTGATTCAGGTCCAACTAATAAGAATATATAATAATGTTATTATTAGTATGATACATATACAATTACCGTCATATCCAGAAAATTTACATTCAGACTTAGAGGTAACAAGTAAGTCTTGGGCTGCCTTTTGTAATGCTAAGCGCAACGCCCGACGTGCCTTTTGCAAAGGAGAAATGTAAACCAGATGATTTGTGTAGCTCTAAAATTAATTAAATCAGCATATTAAATGATATAGTTAATGTACCTTAAAACATGCATAAAACTAATGTTTATTTTTAGTTCTATTCTATATCATATCTTGTTGTAAGTACCTATTCTATACCTTCCTCCACAACCTTTCTCACTGCCAAGGGTCAATGGTAGAGATCTCATAGGGGGAAAGGCTTCCTTGTCCACAATGTATCTGTTTTTATTCATATTTTATAACTTTTTGGTACTAAATAAATTTTAAAATAAATATTGGCAGTCACTGCCGATAGAAGTGAGAACGAATATTTAATAATTATTTTTAAATATAATATCAACCTTATCACTAAGGCACTATAGTTTAATTTCGAATGTAGAATAGTTAAGACCTTTTGTCTTCGTAACAAGGCGAGCATGTCGCTGTTCACGAGCATGTCGGTCACGCGAATCCACACAATCCTACCAAAAACTTTTCACTTCAAAAATAATATCATACCTTCGGTTTAAAATTTTTTTTTACTGTCAAGGCTCTCCTGGTGATTTTATTCAATAACTCTGGTCTTCCGTATTGAAAGTTATCATGAATAAACTCATGCATGTAAGGATTACTTGAATTACACAAAGGGTCTTGGAGATGGGAAGTAACTTTGCGAAACCCATACAAGTTCAACTGTCTAATAAAACTGGAAATGTTAGTCGTTTTGAATATTGAATGACCCAATTGTAAATAGTTCTGAAGAACTCTGTAATTCAACAAAATTGTACGACCGGTTCCACCCCATAATATGGCGTCTGTACCCAAGTCAAGCAAATACCAAAGCTTTTGAGGAAAACGCATTTGCAAAATAACATTCTGTGCCTCCTGCATTTAAGATAAATTTGAGAAGCTAGTTAGAGAGAATAGTATATTCTTTGCTAGATAATT
Organism: Erebia palarica; assembly: GCA_964035005.1. Lineage (NCBI taxonomy): Eukaryota > Metazoa > Arthropoda > Insecta > Lepidoptera > Nymphalidae > Erebia > Erebia palarica. The sequence goes on along the minus strand of OZ035985.1, from coordinate 32,964,512 downwards.
ATAAAGATAGCAAGCTAAAAATTAAAACTCGCGCCAGAAATGGCGTCTCGTGACTCGTGACAATGTCCTATAATTATATAATATTCTGTGGCGGTTCTGTGCAAACAAGTGCAATACTTACTCTATTTCTATGTTAAGACCATAGAGTAAGACAATCTTTGATAATATAAATGTCATCGTTAGATTGTAAAAACCGTTAGATTATAATGTAACTCGCGAAATTGTAAACTGTCGAAAGATTGTGAACTGTTCAATGTTCTGAGTGTCAATTTTTGAAATATTCATTGTATTTACGTTTTCTTGTCCCTTTCTTGTAGGTTAGGTTAGGGTTCGACATAAATAATCAAGTAATGCCCGGCTTGCGGCCGGGCACTACTTGGTTATTTATATCTTATCGGGTTAGGTTTTATCGGGTTTAAATACCTATCATATTACAATCTACCGGAAAATAATGCGTTAAATTGTAATCTTTCGGCAGTTTGCAATTACGCGAGTTAGATTATAATCTAACGGTTTTTACAATCTTACGGTGACATTTCCATCACTTTATGTCCAATGACAATAGGCATGACGACAGTAAACAAGAATCAATGAAAATAGGAATTTATCTAATGAAATAGCATTCATGGATTATAAAAAACGTATTTATTTTTCTATTTCGAGTGAGATTGCTATTTATTTTGATAAAATAAATCTATAAAATACACCAATCCGCCATAATGGATTAAACGCCAAAAAGCGAATGACGTCACTATTGTTGGTTTCGAGCTTTGACAATCACACTATTGTTTACTGCACACTGCACAGATTACAGCGGTAAAAACAATAGTGACGTCACAAACGACGCCATGACACTCGCGAGCGTTTTGGCGTGAATTTTAAAATTTAAATTTCAAATGTCAATTTTTTCTACCAAATCTTATTTTTCTGCTGAAATAAGATATTTTATCGAAATAGTAGATACTTCCGAACATAATCTGATCATTTATTAAAATCAGTCATCATGCCCATTATAATCACGTGATCTGACGCCATATTTGTTTACATGTTTTACTTTGCCCCGTCAAATAGATTGTGTGTATCCTATATGTTACTTGTCTCTGGTTAACTTGTCTCTGATAAACTGCAAAGGACATCAATATATTCTTCCAGATTTTCCTTTTCAAAAAGAAGAGCTGAAGAAGAGAAGTAGATTTTAGAACGATGGAAACAAGGGTATACAATAATTATTGGTGCTTTCATGGCTAATAAGCAGATTTGTTGCGTACCTAACCAGTGAATTATTTAAACTGCATATTTTAAATCTCTGATTGTGATTTGGATTTCGGACTCTTACTTTACAAACAGCAAAACCTACAACTGATGTGCCCTTTGCTAAACTTTCTGATTAAGTAGGTACTTGTTTTAAATCCAAAAATCTGTTATTAATAATAAAGCGAACATGAGTAAAGTGAGGTAAGGATATGAGTCAAAAAAGCAATGTGATTTTTAATTGTACCTATGTACTTATATTTCATTCTTTAATAATATTTAGGTAAAATGCTAAGTAAAACTAATAGTAGGTATTGAACTTTTTAGATTTTCTATGTTATTGTTGGAGCCTGGTGAGATATATTTTGAGGATTATTCCTGCTCAATGAACACAGTAAACTTACAAGGCACTAAAGATGCAAGGCAGGGTCGGTTAAAACTGTGTTCTAAATCCTTAGTTTTTGAACCGAGGGTATGGGATCATCCCCTAATAAAGCTACACTTTAAAGAATGCACAGATATCAATACATTAAACTCTCATGATGCAAGAAATGTGATAAAAGTGAGTGTCAGACAGTATGCTGAAATGTTAGAGGAAAATATTTTGGCACCATATAAGTTCCAATATGAGAGTAAAGACTTTTTCTTCTTCTTTGATTTCTCATCTGCTGAAGAAGGTCTAAGTCAGATGCAACAACTTTTGAGAGCATCAACACTACATGCTCCAGAACACAACAGTATGATTGCAACTATTCTTCACTCACGTTATATGAGGATGGTGTTTGACCCCGTCATGATGGATGATTACACTGAAAAGATTATATGTGAATTTCAGACAGAGAAAATATCTCCATTAGTTAGGCATCATGGCAAACTAGCTGTCACACCTACTACTCTTTATTTCCAGCCTTTCAGTAATATAGAAAATGTAAGTATACTAAGAATTAGTATTAAAGAACAAACATACATGCAGAGGCCCTATTTCTTACTTAAATCTGAATATTATATAAAAGCAAAAAACCACTCATTCACTCATTATCTCAGGAACAATAACGCTTACAAACTTGAAATTTGGAAGGAGGGTTTATTGTATAGCCTAGACCACTACCACCACTAGTAGCATATTATATATGTTGATATTATTATTATTGTGATTTTCATGATTCTTTTAAATTTAGTTTATTATTTACAGAGTCCAATCTTAAAAATGAAACTTGGTGAAATGAGAAGGATATACAAGAGAAGATTTTTACTAAGGCAAGTTGTATGTATCAGTGTATGGTTATATTTATTTTGTTCATTATTTAGTTTGGCTTTGTGCATATTGATCTGCTTTTACAGTAGTTCCATTTTATTAAAAGCTTAGAGGTATGACTAATGCAACAAACCACAATTATTACATTTTTTAGCTACTTTATTATAATTCAACATTTTAATAAATATGACAGAATTATTCTGATGGGACTATCTTCTATTTGGGACTTCATGCTTTATTTTAATCCAAACAATTGTTAACAAAGCCAAAATTTAAAAATTCTTCACTATAGTGCATAGTTTTCTACTATCTATTTACTTTAAGTAAACTAAAAGTTAATTGTTTTAACTTTTAGGGCCTTGAAATATATTGTGCAGAGGATAGTCCTACATCTCATTTGTATTTGTCATTTCAAAGTGAACATGAAAGAGATAGAGTCTACCAGATATTGGAAGAGTCACCAAATATTCATTTAGAAAGAGTACACATAGAAGAGATGACTCTCCAGTGGCAGAATGGAATCGTTTCCAATTATGATTATTTAATGTATCTTAACTGGTAAATATAATTTTATTTTATTGCAATATCTTAAAACTCCTATCATTAGGAATAGAAATATGAAGCTATGATCATTATCTATACTAATATTATAAATGCGAAAGTTTGGATGGATGTATGCATGGATGGATGGATGGATGTTTGTTACTCAATCACGCGAGAACGGCTGAACGGATCTGGATGAAAATTAGTACAGAGATAGATTATAGCCTGGAATAGCAAATAGGCAACTTTTAATTGTGGAAAATGATATGACCAGTAACTGCCCTCCGATTCGGGACAATATGCAGGATTTCCGTTTTTACAGTAAGGTTTAAAAATTAAAACCAAAATCACTATGGATTTATTATTCCGAATAAGGTCAAGGTTAAAATGTCTAAAAAAACAATACATTTATTGTTTAAATCTTGAGCGTCTAGTTTCCTCTTTAAGCACTACTCCATTTTGTTCTACTCCACGTTCCGTTTTATCCATGCCTTATAATAATCTTATAACAATAATCTAACCCTACATTAATACCATTTGAGTACCTTAGTCACTATATTATGAGTGATTATTTTTAATCAATGAAATAGTACTGAAAAGGAAATGTATGTTTTGTTTATAATTATTTTTGTTAGATGACAAGCCTCAATGAAACATGTAATTGATCGAACAAAGCATTTTCAAATAACCACTGGGTTTAAAGGAACGTAACGCCCTCTGGCATTACATGTCTGCCATCTGTGGTCGAGTAGTTGAAATAGCTCGCTAAACAAAACGTTTAGCGCCATCTGTTGTCGAATAGTTGAAAAGACTCGCCAACCAAAACGTTTAGCACCGTGTAGTGTGGCAGCATTACAACTTAGCGTAATTTTTAAAGGAATTACATAATTCTTGCAAATATAGTTTTATTATTCCACTATAATCCTGATCCATGCCCAAATAATGCAAAGCTTAATTATTTTCCTGAGAAACGTGCTTAGCAATACTTGAATTTTTTTTTAGACTCGCTAACCACAACAACAAGCGCCATCTAGTCTGGGAAAGCAGTTATTTGGTGAAACATTTTTAATTTATTTCCTCAGTTTTCAGAGCCTTCAGCCTCCTGAAACGTTTTTGTGTGAAAACTATAGAATATAAAAATTACAATATTAAAGAAATCATTGCTGCACATTGATTTATGATCTCTAGGCAAGCTCCCATAGTTCCACTGGCCATTTCCTTTAAAGAGTTCCCTCGAAAATTTAAATTTTAAGAGAACCAAAAAATCTCAATCCATGCAGATAAAGTCGCAGGCCTCAACAAGTAGTTAATGTAAAAATTGGCAAGCTTTATTGCTGCTCTGAATCACCTGGTAAGGTCATGAGTCTTAACAAGCTCCATCTTAGGCATAAAAAGCAAGCTTGGTGAAAGAGTCTACAATATAATCTAAAATTTGAGTTATCAACATCAACACTTGACCAAGTTGGGTCATGATAGCCCCCTTAACAATAATTACTGAACTTAGAGATTAATATATTAATTTTTCCCCTTTCTAGCTTATCAGATAGAAGCAAAAATGATCTCACACAATATCCCATATTCCCATGGGTGGTGGCGGACTATGTTTCGGATAGCTTAGACTTTGAAAGTGCTGACACATTTAGAGATTTGTCCAGACCAATGGGCGCTCTTAACCAGGACAGACTGGAAAAGTTGCTTGAGAGGTATCATGAGATGTCAGATCCAAAGTTCTTATACGGATCCCATTATTCTGCACCTGGCCTTGTTTTGTTTTATCTTGTGAGTTTTTGCATATTACAAATCTTATCATCTTAGGTATCATATCGCCTCGTCGTTGGTCTAGAGCAGGGATTCCCAAACTATTTTAGATAAGAGACCCCTTTTCGAAAATGAATTGGTACCTCAGACCCCCATAGCCAAATTACTTCCTCTATAAATTAAATTCTATCTCTAGTTTTTTTATATTGGTACCAAATACTTACTTACCAATTTAACAACTTCGCGGTTGCTTAAGTGAGTCTAACTAAGTGCTTGACATCATTAACTCATCAAAATTTAATGAAAAATACTTAAAGACATAAAATACAGTCAATATCAAGTGTAATTAGTAATTATTAACACAAATTACGTAAAATACTTAAAAGTAGGTACTTAATTATTTTTGAAAATAACATTAAAACACAGGTCGATTTTTAGACCTCGTCGACCCCCAAAGTCAGTTTTCGTTTATGTCGACCCCTTAAAAACCGATATCGAACCCTTTAGGTTGCAATGCTGTATCAACAGATTATGCTAATGAGGCTATAAAGAGAGCAATAGTGTTTCCAGCAGAATAAATGCATCAACTATGTACAGTTCTGTAAGCATACTGGTATTTTAATAAAATTCTATTTTTTTTCTCTCTAGGTAAGAAAATATCCACAGTACATGTTATGTTTGCAAAACGGAAGATTTGACCATCCAGATAGAATGTTTAATTCAGTCAAACATGTTTATAATAACTGTTTAAAGAATATGTCTGACTTTAAGGTAAAATTTCTCTTGTTATTCAAGATTAATCTTATAATATAATATCATATCATATCATATCTCCTTGTTATCTAGCGGATAACAAAGTACACTGTTTGTGGATATGTTTATTTATTGATTACTCAAACAGTGAAGCCCTGTGAAAATCTAATGCTGAAACTGATGATTCTAGATCTTATTTACTTGTAGTAAAATATGACTTCCCAAAGAACTTCTTTCTTAACAAACATTATCATTTTCAAGCATAAAGTTGCCTTTCAACTAGAGACATATGTGAGGGTAATGTAACTACTAACTAAACTAAACTACTACTAACTACTAAGTTTATTTTAAATCTTATATAATTGAGAATTTTCTCAATTAGAAATAGGTTCAGTGAGCTAATTTATAAAAAAAAAAGCGATTAATTTTTATAATTATACTGCCTGCGACTTTGTCCGCATGGATTAAGGTTTTTGATTCCCGCGGGAACTCTTATTTTCCGGGATAAGGGATTTAATCTCTAAGTAGCCTATTTCCTTTCCGGGATACAAACTATCCCTATACCAAATTTCATCAAAATCGGTTGACAGATGGGCCGTGAAAGCGTAGCAGACAGACAGACAGATACATTTTCGCATTTATAATATTATAGTATGGATTTATGTTGATCTCATACATAAGGTAAGGTAAATAGTGTGCGCTGTGTGCTATGTAAAGTTGTGTAAACATTTCTGCATGCCTTGCGTGGATTTTATAATATGTGTAATGTAATGTCTACGAATTCTCGCAAATCTCTGGTGGAAAGGCAGCATTATATTGTTTTCATAGAATACCTATGTTTTGTATTCAAAAATGCTATTATTTGTTTCAAGGAACTGGTCCCAGAATTCTATGATATAAGTGCAAAAGGAGATTTCCTCGTAAACATTTACGACATTGATTTTGGTATGAGACACGACGGCAGTAAAGTCGATAATGTAAATCTACCGCCGTGGGCAAACTCGCCTGAAGACTTCGTGATGAAACTAAGGGAAGCCCTAGAATCCCAGTATGTGTCTAGATATTTACATTTGTGGATAGATCTCATATTTGGGTACAAGCAGAGGGGTGAAGAGGCTGTGAAAGCAAATAATGGTTTGTAAGTTAAATCCTCACTTTTGCTGTATCCTACTAAAGAAGTTTGTCTCGTTTTTGCAGAAAAACTTCTTCAGAAGCGATTTTACATAAATAGCTGCCATATAGCTGTTCTATAACAATTAACAAATAATTCTTTTTGAGCAATCTTACTTAGTATTATGAATGTGAAAGTTTGGATGTTTGTGAGTTTGAATGTTAATTACTCCTTCATGACGCAATAACTGAACCGATTTGGCTAATTTTGAATGGAGAAAAAGCTTAAAACCTGACTTAACTCATAGGCTACATTTTATCCCGGATAATTGAAGAAATGCAATACGGGAATGCAATAAGCTAAATAGCACATACAAAATTTATGTATGCATATTAGTTTATATTTATTTTTAATTTATGTAAGTACTTAAATTAAAATTAAAAAAAAAATTGATGGGGTGACCATGGCCCCGCATTAAAGACTAAAGTTGCTTTTTTTTTTAGAAAATAAGATTAACTATATAATCATCATCTACAAAATGATGAGTAGATTCCAAAAATATATAACACTAGTTCAATATCCAGTGGTTCACAAAAAATACCATTCAATAAAAATGTGAATAAGATTCTAATTTAACTAGATTAATTTAGATTTTTAACTTTTTAGTTCGTTTTTTGGGAGGGCAGTCGTGTTTTTTAATTTTGTTAATTAAGACTTGTTTATATTCCTTGTATTTATAAGTATGTGTAGATAAACTTCTTAAAAGAAAAAAAGAATTCAAAAAAGAATTATTTTTTGTCGCACAGTATTCCATCACGTCTGTTACGAGGGTTCCGTCGATCTCGATTTCATTTACGACATGAACGATCGTCACGCTTTGGAGGTGCAAATAATGGAATTCGGACAAGTGCCCAAACAACTGTTCACCAAACCTCACGTCAGGAAAATCATACCCCATATCACCAAACAGTTATCTACGAAAGATTATGAAAATAACGAGTATAGTATTGAATGTATAGATACTATTTGGTTGCATAAAGAAGCGGTGAATTGCGTGTTGAGGAATGACGATAGAATTATATCAGTGTGTAAGGATGGCACCCTCAAAGTGTATGATATGGTGCAGAGAAAGCAAATTCGGAGTGTCATATTGAGTTCTACACCCCTGAGTTGTTGTGTGTTGGTCGATGAGCATACAGTCGCTGTTGGCTCCTGGGATAATGAAATGTGAGGTTCTCCTGATTTTTATTTCTTTGTAATAATAATATTTTCTAGAGACATTAAAATTAAAAGCTACTAAAACAATGAATTTTGTAATATTATCTAAGATTTAGTACTGAAATTTTTTTTGTGTTTTTTTCCGCCTTAATTGATTGATTTAAAACGTTGCACAGTTTTTGGTGACACTTCCCTGAACGTTTGTGGCATAATACCATCGACGACGTACAAATATCAGCGCGCAAGTCGATTCGCACACCGAGCATTAAACTAGTCCATACTAATATTATAAATGCGAAAGTGTGTCTGTATGTCTGTCCGTCTGTCTGTGTGTCTGTGTGTCTGTCTGTCTTACCTTACCTTATGTATGAGATCAACATAAATCCAATCTATAATATTATAAATGCGCTGTCTGCTACGCTTTCACAGCCCATCTGTTCAACCGATTTTTATGAAATTTGGTACAGGGGTAGATTGTATCCCGACGAAGGACATAGGCTATTATTTCTATCCTGGAAAATTAAAGAGTTCGCGTGGGAATCAATAAACTTAATCCACGCGGATGAAGTCGCGGGCATCATCTAGTTATTTATTGTATCGATCGTTCCAGCTACCTTTACGATGTTGAATACGGTCGAGTGGTGGAGAGTTTCCGGGCGCACGACGATTCCGTCAACTGTCTAAAATGGTTACCTAAAGGTAAATAAAGCCTCTAGCAAAACTATAGCTCTCTGTTGAAGAGCAACAACAAACTGCCATACTATGGTATACCCGCTAAATTATAGCATAGCCTAAAGAGGTACTTTATAAAATCTGTGGAACTGACACGTCAATAGAGGCCTAGTGGGAACTTTTTTACTTATTCGATTGCGTTAAAGGTAACTACAATTTGTATGGAATTGTCAAGCACTTGATGATGACAGCTGGTGCTTGATCAACTCCATACTGAGGGTAGTTAACTTTAACGCGATCGAATAAGCAGATGCATCTTACGGAACAACGGGGTGAAAAATGTAATGGTGAAATCTGTCGTGCTAAGGAAAACTGCTGGCAACTACTGAACACCTTAGCCAATGCAAATAAGGTGATCCTTCGCTGGGTCCCGGGGCATGCGGGTATTGACGGCAACGAAAGTGCCGACGAACTCGCAAAGCTAGGAGCTAGGGAGCGGCAAACTGGTCCAGAACCTGTGTGCGGCATACCTAGGAGCCTAGCCAACCTTACCCTGTTGACCTATTGTTATTATGAAACATTGATTCGCTGGCGAGATCTCCCAGGAATGAAACACTCCAAAGCGCTAGTGAAATCCTTCAATAAGAAGGCCGCCGCAGCGGCACTAGCGCTTAGTAGGAAAAATTTGTGCATACTAGCGCGGGCACTGACGGGGCATTGTGGGTTGAACAGACATATGTACAACCTAAAGCTCCGAGAAACAGATGTGTGCAGGCTCTGCTCTGGGGCTGAGGAAACGCCTTTGCACCTTATCTGCTACTGCCCGGCTCTAATGCACAAACGTAACCTCCTCTTAGGGAAACACTCTGTAGACCCTGAGGAGGCTAAGAACATCCCGGCCAAAAAGCTGCTGCTGTTTCTGGCAGCAAGCAGCATTGGTCAGGAACTTTAGATAGTGGCGATCACAATAGATCGGTAACGGTCAAAGTGATACTGGGCCTCGCTACAGAGCCCTGCAAAGCCGCATCAACAAGAAGAAGAAGAAGAAGGGTGCTTTGGGAACACCTAAGTCCGAACTAGCTAATGTACCTATTGGTATTAGGTTTTTCCTAATGGGGAGAGACACTACCAATTTATCCCGCTATGTATCGTATCGTCGCTGGTGGTGTTTACCTATCAATATAGTGTCAAAACCCAAACATGTTTTGCGCGTTAATTAAATATTGTGCATTGAAATGTAATAATAAAATCGCTCACCGTTTTCCTACTGGTGAGGAAGGAAAAAATTGTGGCCTTGTGCAGTAAAATTTAAATCCCAGGTCATCGGCAAGGTTATGTAAGCTTTGCCTGTCCTTCCTCATTATACCAATGCCAACATAGGCATTGTTGGTGAAAATGGTCATTTTATTAGGGATGATGCCTAAATCAAATATAAATTATTTCTAAGTGATCTTCAAAAATACCTAAAATACACATCCGGTTAGTTTTAAGTTTGATAACCATTTTATGATATAGATTTTAAAAAAAATGTGTGTTGAAATTTGATGACGTCACAGCTGCGAATTTCATACAACTACTATACTAGAAGTGCGTTTCTATACCACTGCCTGAAAAGAGGAGTATATTGTTTTCATATTCATAATTAAGATTAACTATATATCACCAACATCATCTAGAAAATGATGAGTAGATTCCAAAAATATATAACTCTACAGTTCAATATCCAGTGATGCCCAAAAAAATGTCATTTAATAAAAATGTGAATAAGATTCTAATTTAACTAGATTTATTTAGATTTTTAACTTTTTAGTTAGTTTTATGGCAGGGCAGTCGTGTTTTTTAATTTTTTTAATTAAGACTTGTTTATATCCCTTGTATTCATAAGTATGTGTAGATAAACTTCTTTAATGTATTACGAAAAGAGAATTATTTTTTGTCGCACAGTATTCCATCACGTCTGTTACGAGGGTTCCGTCGATTTTGATAAAGAGCTGCTGATTTGATTGGGTTGTAATCATCCCTATTGTGTTGCAGAGCGTTTGTTGGTGTCGGGTGGCTGGGACGGCGTGGTGCGCGTGTGGGGCAGCGTGGGCAAGGTGGGGCAAGCGCTGCGCGGCCTCAAGGCGGAGTTCGACCACGATGGGAAGATCAGCTCCGTCGCCTACAGGTAACTGACTGCGTGTGATCTGAATATCATAACGGTAACCCCATTAATAGGCCTATTAGCAGAGCGTTTGTTGGTGTCGGGTGGCTGGGACGGCGTGGTGCGCGTGTGGGGCAGCGTGGGCAAGGTGGGGCAAGCGCTGCGCGGCCTCAAGGCGGAGTTCGACCACGATGGGAAGATCAGCTCCGTCGCCTACAGGTAACTGACTGCGTGTGATCTGAATATCATAACGGTAACCCCATTAATAGGCCTATTAGCAGAGCGTTTGTTGGTGTCGGGTGGCTGGGACGGCGTGGTGCGCGTGTGGGGCAGCGTGGGCAAGGTGGGGCAAGCGCTGCGCGGCCTCAAGGCGGAGTTCGACCACGATGGGAAGATCAGCTCCGTCGCCTACAGGTAACTGACTGCGTGTGATCTGAATATCATAACGGTAACCCCATTAATAGGCCTATTAGCAGAGCGTTTGTTGGTGTCGGGTGGCTGGGACGGCGTGGTGCGCGTGTGGGGCAGCGTGGGCAAGGTGGGGCAAGCGCTGCGCGGCCTCAAGGCGGAGTTCGACCACGATGGGAAGATCAGCTCCGTCGCCTACAGGTAACTGACTGCGTGTGATCCGAATATCATAACGGTAACCCCATTAATATGCCTATTAGCAGAGCGTTTGTTGGTGTCGGGTGGTTGGGACGGCGTGGTGCGCGTGTGGGGCAGCGTGGGCAAGGTGGGGCAAGCGCTGCGCGGGCTCAAGGCGGAGTTCGACCACGATGGGAAGATCAGCTCCGTCGCCTACAGGTAACTAACTGACTGCGTGTGATCCGAATATAACGGAATTAAGGTGGCGATGTAACCTAATAGGCCTATTACACTACATTTTTCAAGACCCTTATCCTGATTTAGTGTAGTGTAATAATATTTAGGGAGGTCCTTGATTATAGACTTATTACACTGCACTTTTCACAGGGCTCTGTAAGGGTGGGCGTGGCCGCTATTTAGAGCGTCGCTTAATACACAGGAATAAGGACCAATTTAGGGAACCTTTATCCCTAAATTTTACACTACACTGATTCAAATGTAAGGGTTCTTGTGAAAAGTGCAGTAGTGCCTATTAGGGACATCGGGTCGTCCCGGTTTGCCGCGCTCTGCCGACCGGACAATGTAATAACACTTAGGGTGGTTAAGGAGCTCAGTCGTCGCACGACCAGCGTTGAGAGTAGTTCTGTTTTTCCGGCTCGCGCGAGCATTTTGTCATCTTTTTATCATGGAACCGAAAGGCATCGACAAGGTCTTCACCCTTACGCAGTCGAAATTTCGAGGACTTGTAGGAAGCGATTTGCTTCCTCGTTCCTAATTAGAACCGTTAGGATATGGAATGCCCTTCCGGCTTGCGTTTTCCTCTCCTCTTTAAATATCTACCATACTATCCTCTTTTAATACCTTCAAATCAAGTGTGATTAGGCATCTTCTAATTCTTACGCATAATACTGCATATATTTTTCAGGCACAGGCGACACTCGCTAGACATAATAGCAGGCACGAGCGACGGCGAAGTGTTCATATGGGACTTCTCGACCAAGGAGCTAATAAACAAAATCGCCGTACATTCGACTCCCGTCACCGGTGTATGCCTGCTATCTGAAGACAGGATAATAACTGTCAGTGACAGCGGGGACTTGAATGTTACAGATCTGACAGTTTTGAATTCAGTAAGTTAATTCTGTCATAGTTCATCTCAGAATGGCCGGTTTGCAGTAATGCTATCTAATCTATTATAGCACTGTATTGTTACTGGAACAATTCAGAGTCACGCAAAAAGTATTTAAGATAAAAATTGTGTTATATACTAGAGTAATGTTATATCAAAGAAGGCAGATCTGCGTGGATGGCAATTAATAACGATATATTTCTTGATCCAAACTGATGGGCTACAGCTTTAGTTTTCATATGTGATAAAAATAGCAGTACATTAAAAAAGGAGAAAGAGATGCACTGAAAAAAATGTTTTAAAGGTTCAGCTTTAGTTCACTATATTCTATTAAGTATTTGATAAATATTATTTATTTTTTCAGGTGTATCAGAAGCGAGTTTCGCCCACTGTAACCTCGTTGTGCTGCGACGGCGCCAGCGTGCTCTGGCTCGGCGGCGGCGCGGGCTCGCTGCTGCAGTGGAACATGACCGCGGTCGCGCAGCTGAGCGAACTCGAAGCTCACGACGGTAACAATAACTGTGCTCACGTGTATCAGAGGCGAGTGTCGCCCACTGTAACCTCGTTGTGCTGCGACGGCGCCAGCGTGCTCTGGCTCGGCGGCGGCGCGGGCTCGCTGCTGCAGTGGAACATGACCGCGGTCGCGCAGCTGAGCGAACTCGAAGCTCACGACGGTAACAATAACTGTGCTCACGTGTATCAGAGGCGAGTGTCGCCCACTGTAACCTCGTTGTGCTGCGACGGCGCCAGCGTGCTCTGGCTCGGCGGCGGCGCGGGCTCGCTGCTGCAGTGGAACATGACCGCGGTCGCGCAGCTGAGCGAACTCGAAGCTCACGACGGTAACAATAACTGTGCTCACGTGTATCAGAGGCGAGTGTCGCCCACTGTAACCTCGTTGTGCTGCGACGGCGCCAGCGTGCTCTGGCTCGGCGGCGGCGCGGGCTCGCTGCTGCAGTGGAACATGACCGCGGTCGCGCAGCTGAGCGAACTCGAAGCTCACGACGGTAACAATAACTGTGCTCACGTGTATCAGAGGCGAGTGTCGCCCACTGTAACCTCGTTGTGCTGCGACGGCGCCAGCGTGCTCTGGCTCGGCGGCGGCGCGGGCTCGCTGCTGCAGTGGAACATGACCGCGGTCGCGCAGCTGAGCGAACTCGAAGCTCACGACGGTAACAATAACTGTGCTCACGTGTATCAGAGGCGAGTGTCGCCCACTGTAACCTCGTTGTGCTGCGACGGCGCCAGCGTGCTCTGGCTCGGCGGCGGCGCGGGCTCGCTGCTGCAGTGGAACATGACCGCGGTCGCGCAGCTGAGCGAACTCGAAGCTCACGACGGTAACAATAACTGTGCTCACGTGTATCAGAGGCGAGTGTCGCCCACTGTAACCTCGTTGTGCTGCGACGGCGCCAGCGTGCTCTGGCTCGGCGGCGGCGCGGGCTCGCTGCTGCAGTGCAACATGACCGCGGTCGCGCAGCTGAGCGAACTCGAAGCTCACGACGGTAACAATAACTGTGCTCACGTGTATCAGAGGCGAGTGTCGCCCACTGTAACCTCGTTGTGCTGCGACGGCGCCAGCGTGCTCTGGCTCGGCGGCGGCGCGGGCTCGCTGCTGCAGTGCAACATGACCGCGGTCGCGCAGCTGAGCGAACTCGAAGCTCACGACGGTAACAATAACTGTGCTCACGTGTATCAGAGGCGAGTGTCGCCCACTGTAACCTCGTTGTGCTGCGACGGCGCCAGCGTGCTCTGGCTCGGCGGCGGCGCGGGCTCGCTGCTGCAGTGCAACATGACCGCGGTCGCGCAGCTGAGCGAACTCGAAGCTCACGACGGTAACAATAACTGTGCTCACGTGTATCAGAGGCGAGTGTCGCCCACTGTAACCTCGTTGTGCTGCGACGGCGCCAGCGTGCTCTGGCTCGGCGGCGGCGCGGGCTCGCTGCTGCAGTGCAACATGACCGCGGTCGCGCAGCTGAGCGAACTCGAAGCTCACGACGGTAACAATAACTGTGCTCACGTGTATCACAGGCGAGTGTCGCCCACTGTAAGCTCGTTGTGCTGTGACGGCGACTAAGCGGATCCTACTGTATATGCGAAAATGTGTTTTCTTGCTGGCTTGTCCTTCACACGTCACGTCACAATGGAGCAACTGATCGTCCTGATTTTTTGCATGGATATACCTTAAAGACCTGGAAGAAAGAAAAAATCTAATATTAAAATCTAAAAATGCAATAACGTTTGTTTCAGACTTGATCCGGAGTATACACTTTGATTCTACTTCGAAGACCCTAATTACGGCTAGTGATGATAAGTCTATTAAAGTGTGGCAACTTACGCAGATATCCTGACATTATTTTACATTTTTTCATCAGTATTGGCTTTATTTTTCTGTATTCGTGAGAGTTTCTCATCCGTCTATTCAGTCTCGCCAGTTGACGCTGAGACATCATAGATAATAGAGGTAGTCAGAACTTGCAAGAGTAATATTTTTTGTATAAAAAATTGAGCTTATTACCCGAGAAGCAAATCATTTAAAATAGAAACTGGCAACACTGTGCCATAAATATTCAAGGTAATACTCGGCCCATTTTTTGATTTTGCACTCTGCTTTCACTAGCTAATCTAACTCTCAAGAGTTTATTTATCCAAATTTAATTAACTCATTCTGGTTTATTTTCCAATATCTTTCTCGGACATATTATTGTCAATTCCCCGCGACCTATTAATACCATTAAATTAAATATGTATGCCTGTTATATTTTTTAATATAATTTTGTAATAGTATTGTAATGCTCACTCAGTAATATATTGTTGTAAAAGTATTATGTATTCCGAGTTCTGTGGTAAAACTAAATTAATTAAGTAATCAAAAGTTAAAGACAATAAAGTGATAATGAAATTTAAAGGTTGTTTTATATATTCAGGTCTATTACGCACGCCTCTTACGATATTAGGGGTTTCCACAAGCTCTTAAGATTTATATTTTTAAAAATAAGTTTTGTTGTTCTGATAGACATGTACAAAGAAATGCCCTATTTATGGAGAAAAGAGCATAAAGACTATATGAACTATACTATAGAATATTACAGTAATTTACTATACTATATGAACTGCTAGCTAAAGCCCGTGACTTCGCCCGCGTGTATTGAGGTTTTTTTGGTTCCCACGGGAACTCTTTAATTTTCCGGAATAAAAAGTAGCCTATGTCCTTCTCCGGGACGTAACCTACCAAATTTCATTAAAATTTCTTGAATAAATGGGCTTTGAAATCGTAGCAGACAGACAGACACACTTTCGCATCCATACTAATATCACAAATGCGATCCACGCGGACAAAGTCGCGGGAATCACCTATTTTATAATATTAGTATGGATACTACTTTTTTTGCTTCGATAGCATGGGTGCCATAATCAGTGAACGTATGGATCAAATTAGAGACCCTTTCTCCTTAAATTTGTTACACTACACTGTTCAAGTGTAAGGGTCCCTGTGATAAGTTCAGTGCTATAGGCCTATTAAATTATTTAATATATAATCAAAGGTTTCGTAGTGTTTCGTAAGGTGTTTGCACAGACTTAAAAAACCTCTTGGAAATGTTCTTTATTTCTTTCTCTACTTTGGTTGGGTGTGGTTGATAAATTCTTGACGGTCTACGGCAGTGGCCAAGTGTGCGAGAGGGACACCAACTCGTATTCTCTCTCAGGACCATAGAGTTACGATACGTGATGTACAGGACCTTGGAGTCCAGGCAAAGGTCCAGGCACGTTTATGCTTTGATTATATATGTCACCGTAAGATTCTAAAGACCGTTAGATTATAATCTAACTCGCGAAATTGTAAACTGTCGAAAGATTGTGAACCGTTCAATGTGCTGAGTGTCAATTTCTGAAATATTCATTGTATTTACGTTTTCTTGTCTGTTTCATGTAGGTTAGGTTAGGGTACGACATAAATAACCAGTTCTATCGGGTCAATAAACCTAACAGATTACAATGTACCGGAAAATAATGCGTTAAATTGTAATCTTTCGACACTTTGCGATTTCGCGAGTTAGATTATAATCTAACGGTTTTTACAATCTTACGGTGACATAATTATATATTATCAAAGCGTTTAGGCACGTTTAGGGCCGATTTTTTGGCATTATTCTTTTGTGATTATAAGTACTCAGTACCTCATCTGATCAGATAGGTATTTAATCTGAGCTCATTAGTCCTATTACACTGCACTTTCCACAGGCCCCTGTGGTAAGGATGGGCGTGGCCGCATTTAGAGCGTCGCTTATTACATTGCAAAAAGGATCTATTTAGGGACCCTTACTCTCTAAATCTTATTACACTACACTTATTCAAGTGTAAGGGTCCCTGTGATAAGTGCAATGTTATAGGCCTATCAATACTCACTTTTCTTTGTTGAAATCGTAGGCCGTATTCCATTCTGATAATCTAGAGGTGCACTGCAGTGTCATTTTATTCCCACTTCCTTAAGATAATAGTATAATATTATATAATTTGCATTAATCTGATACCTTTTAAACGAGCAATTCTTGTACGATTACTTAGAAACGAGATTCAGATTCTGAATAATATACATATATATATATATATATATACATACATACATACATATATATATATATATATATATATATATATATATATATATATATGTATATATATGTATATTAGTTTAGAATTTCGGGAGTTAGATTATAATCTAACGGTTTTTACAATCTTACGGTGACATATATATCATAGAGTAAGAATTTATCTTTCCCTGTCTACGGGCTATATCTGTTCTTATTCAGGCTATTAGACGTTCAACAAGTTCATAGTACCTACCAAAGATTTTATAAAACTCAAAGAAAAACCTTTAGAAACACAACTACAATTTTTGTTTGTGGTGCCTTAGAAAACCATACAGCTTTATTACAAGAGAAGAAGTCGAGTGTCTTCGGTCGTCTAAGATCACAGAGTACATTACCTGTCTAAGATTGTAAGATTTTTTGTTAGGGCAACTTGTTTCCCAAGTTTTAGGTAGAGAATTAAAAAATATTCAAAAAGTTTTTCAGCAGTTTAAAAAGGAAGGTAGGTAGCAAAAATAAAGTATTTACATTTTAATGTGGTTGTAGATTAATTAATTTATGTAAAATAAACTTTGTATACCTATTGCTGCTAACGTTACATAGAGGTCGTGATAATTACTTGGCGAAGTTACGTTATCGCTACAGAATTCACGTACTAACTATATCACTTTGAAATTTGAGTATCACTATTTAGCCAACCTCACAGAGTACATGCCAACTTCCTTGACGCGACGGACACTAAGCGGGAAAATTGGATAGCTCTGGTGTGGTGGGCGGTTTCGGTCGTGGAAAGTTACCACCGTGCCGGCAAATACGTGCTGTCAATTGATTTAGCGTTCCTATACGATTATGGGTGTGGATCATGTGTGGATTTTTTATGTAGATCTACCTATATTTAGGATTTAATAATGGGTGTAATAAAAGCCTGGTTAGCCTGATTCCATCTTTGGCTGCATCATTACTTATTATACAGTTTATATCCATATACCTAACTACTTCAATTATCTAAAAACCCATTTTATCTAAAGGTATTTTGTATACACAAATAAATAAATAAAATTTTATTATGATATTTCCAATCAATATAATTAAGTATTATTAACTTAGTAACATGATAATTTATTGAAAGGATTAAAGACAACACAACTACACTGTAACAGATTCAACCATAGTTTTTTTTATAAGTTCACCAAAGTTTTCAGTAGTGTCACTTGTTTCACCTTCCACATGAGTTGCTGTTGCCTCAGGTTGCAAAACTGATGTGTCAGCAGTTGCCTGCGGTGCGTTGTCCAAGTTCAAGAGGGTATTGTGACTAAACCAGTTTTCATCATTTTCAACAGCTTGCAACTTATTGTTTTGTTGATATGGCATTGTTAATAAAGTTGTATATTGAGTTTCAGCTTTGTTTTCAGTATTTACACACTCTGGGGTATTTTTGTACATTTCATAATGATGTGGCATTGCTTGGTACTGTACAGTGCTGTGTTCAGACATGGAGCTTGGTTTATGCATATAATCATACATGTGGCCATATTGATTAAGCATAGACATTTGAGAGTTGTGAGCAAACTCTTCAAAACTAGAGGCTGAAATATTTTGCAAACTCTTAAATTGGTTGCTGGGTGGGTGTACCTGGTCGTAAGGATAACTATTGAGATCACATGCATATATTTGCATGTTGTTTGATACTGTATTGAAATCCATTGTATTTGTAGTGGGATAAGATGGACCTTTCCCTTGTAAGATGTTAGATGTGTAAGAATTGTGCATGTTATGTTCAGATTTATTCTCATATCCCAATATGTTTGTTTTCATAATATTTTTATGCTCTACAGCTTCACTTCTGAATACAAATGCTGTGTCATTTTGTGAGTTTGATGAATTTATATTGTTAATGTTATTGAAAGTGCTTGAACAAGAATCCATTTCCAATTTCTGTAGGCTATTGTTATGTATGGCCTCATGGTGGCTAAGGCAGTTTTCTTTTTCATATGAGTTAGATACACACGTTGAAGCAGCAATTGCATTGTGTGCTTCAGCCCATTTCCTTTTGGCAGCCTCCTGATTTTCTTCATTTTTCCTCTCAAGACCAAGTCTCATAAGAGTATTTATAAAGTGTGTTCTCACCCTGATAGGATTAAACTCAACCCTTCCGGTAGTATTACTACAGCCTTCTCTTGTACATCCACAGGGAAAGTTCAATCTATCCACTTGACACTTAATGCCGGCCAAACTACATGAGCAGGTATCCGGGTTGCATGCACCTTTGCAAGCACATCCACAAAATTCCCGAGAGGAGCGTATGTCTCGACATTCATCTTTCTCATAGCCTTCAATTTTTCTTACTCCAGCTGCTCTTAACAATGCTCTCCTTTGTCTAGTAGGTACGGGTTGCAAAAAATAATAACTGTCCAAATCTAATTCAGATTCAGATATGTCACTGGCTTCCTCTTCTGTGTCACTATCTTCACTTGAAGAAAGAGAGACTCCTTCAAGCAAGTGACGTTCACTTTTTAACTGCTGTAAAACCTGCCTGTGCAATCTTCTTTGTTCCATTGCATGTTCTGGTAGTGTGAATTTCTGTACGTGACTATGTTCCCATTCCATGCCTAAGGTGGAGCCTCCCTGTGATGGAACACATGAAAACCCTTGGGCCCTGGGGAAATAAAAGACTGTAACACTATCAAATTGTATGCTGTGCTTTTTTCTTTTATTTAAGGGTTCGTTTTCTAGTGTCTCCTCCCTCTTTCTTTTGAGGCTACTTTTTTGTGGCTTTTCAATTACTGCACTAGCATTCACTTCCAAGTTTTCTTGATTGGTAAAGTTAGTTGAAGAACTGATTTGCATATTCTCTTCATCTTGTATTGGACACTTTTGTTCAATACCACTTGGCAGCGATAGGTTAAAGCTTGGTTGCTTTATATCTTCTGGTGTTTCAGACCCAAGTCCCGAGTCACTGCCATCAGATCTGTCCTGGGCGAAATCTTCCTTGTCGTTAAGTGCGTTATCGGAAGGAAGACTGCCGAGTGCCGAGTCTTCACTGTCTGCTGATGCAGTATCTGTTTTAATGTCCTCAGCGTCACTTAAGGTATCATTGTCATCTAACTTAACAGCATAATCTATCTTACTATCACTGCTCTCATAAAACGGAGAGCTATTACTATTTGTATTAGATGGTTCTTCATTGCAGCTAAGATATTCACTGTTAGTGTCACTGTCACTACTTTTTTCGTGTTTTATCACAGGTTCACATTCTTTTTCCTTGATTGGAACTGGAAAGTTTTGATTGCTTGATGATTTATTTTGCTCGTCTGCCATTATAGCAGTTTTTGAAGCAAAGCTGTCCACTTGTATCTGGAAATAATTAGATAAGGTTTAGAAATCTACATATTTTATATCACAATGTTAAAAATGTTTATAATAGGCCCAACGTACGAAACACTATTTCCAACTAAAGTTCGGAAGAAGGCACCCATCGGGCTTAAACGAGAGGCAATATAAATCAAACAAAATGATAATACAAAACAGTATAAAACCGGTACCTGTTTCAAAAGCCCCTGGCCTCAACGGGCTTCACCGTCATTCGAATGTATGTCTTCGAATTCTCCAGTCCATTGTGATTCATTATTAAGATGGATGTAGTTCAATCTGCTCCGATCAGCAGTCAACATTCAAGCAAAGAGTCATAATTTTTATTAATTTGGTTATCAAAGTTCACTCATTAAGCAAATGGCACTCCAATGATAAAGGCCATAAGATCGTTTTTATCACTTGCGATTAACTGGTGACGCGCTGTATCGTTCCCTATTTATTTATTTTCTGCTTTATTTTGATGATCGTTCCACAAACATTTTTCATGATAAGACACTTTTGTCAGTTCTATTTTTGAAATATTCGACATTCGCAATCGGACGTAGAAATATTTTTGAAAAGTCACACCAACACAATTTAATTGGTCGAAGAGAGCCACTTTTACAACACCTTAGATGCCGTTCCCACTCGCGTAACCGTGCACGACGACTCTCGGACGACGCAGGCTTGTCTGTATACGATCGAATGCAAACGTTAGTAAGCGTGGTCGAGAGCGTTGGTTATGATGGGCTTTTCAATTTGGCCGCTTATAGCTCGCGTTGTTCGACGTGACGTTACCTCCCCCTTCACTCCTCCCCCCGGCCTTGCGACCCTCAACACCGCGTTCACCCGTCGAACGAGCGCAAGCGCGATCTGTCTCTCGCCTTATGTTATACCTTGGTTATACCAGCCCAATGATATAAATTTCGCTTTTGTTTGTTTGTCTTTCCTTAAACTTCTCTGATACAATGAACTGTGTACAATACTAATATTGTTCACAAAAATTGTAAATTAATAATAATACGACATGATAAAAGAAACACTATAATTAGATGACGCCGGCGACTTAGCATGGATAAGTTTTGTTAATTCCCGCGGGATCTTCTTTAATTTTCAAGGATACAAATTGAACATATGGGGCATGGGCTATGAAAGCGTATCAGATAGACAGTCAACAAACATTTTTGCAGTCAGCGTAAGGGATATCGGGAGACAGTAAGATCTTAGGATTAAAAAACTTATCTTAGGATTAAAAAAAGACTTATCTTAGGATTAAAAAATAAGAAGATACTTTCTAAAATCACGCTGTTCATATTGCATATTAATGTACATAGGTACATAACTTGTCACATAATAACACTCTTCCTATATAACACCTTAAATCATTTTTAATTTTTTCCCCCTCACACTCCATCTTACCTACAGTATTGGGATCCTCATAAGATACCGAATGAAGTTCAGTTCTGCCATTATTTGGGAGGTAGTTAAAGCCAAACTAGATTCTACATAACTTAGGGTGCTAATAATTACTTGAAAGACCCTTTGTCATACGAATTGTTTGCTTGGGGACTCTAATCGGGGAAAAATTACTCGATCGTAAATTCATCCTTGATGTGGGAGCTTCAGTAGGCTTGCAACTTTCTGGTAGGCGAACTCGACAGGTCTCGCTCAACATAAACTCTCGGCTACGTCATATCATGACTGTTTGTATAGCTACGTTATGCATACTTTTAAAAATACCTACTTATTAACATGATACATTTATGAATTTAATACAAGTGGTTATAATTGATTAAGACACCAGGCATTCTATTTTCAATTTAATCGACTCGTCAGTAATTATATATAACTATAACATATGCATTAACACTATAATACTTATCTTATGATTCCATTGGATTATGGTGTATATTAAAATATAATATTATACTTTTACTCTAGTCAGTAATTCCACAATGGATCACAGTTAAATAATTAAAGACCTCCGACCTCATTGAGCGATCCAACTCGAATGCCGCGTCTGCCATAGCTATCTTATTTCCAATATTTGTTTACAATACTCATCCATATAAATAGGCTATTTGGAAATTAAGCTATTTCGATAGAATTAGTTAAATATTGAATCTAATAAGATTAAAATACAAATTAATTATCGGCAACGCTAACAGACGGCCGTCCTGTTGACGGAATGTCCCTATTCCGTTCCGGCCATTCGAGTTTTGTATGTCTCTATACAAATCAAATTTAGATCATGTTAACATGTTTTACTATGTAAATGTAAAAAAATATATGGTAAGGTATAAATGTAAGAATAAATAAAAAAATTACGCTTAGTTTAAGTCGATACAAAATTCCGTGACACAAGTTTCAGGTGCGATAAGGTGATACAGACATCTACCTACTTATTACTAGAGATAAATATCTAAGGACTAAGCATGATTAATTAAAAGTAATAATATTTAAGCTCCAAATATCGAATAAGATTTGCAGATTGGGAGTTGCAGCCGTAGATTTTAATATCTCATGAAATGTCTTGATTTGATCAAATATCACAGTAGAAGAATATCTGTCTGCGTATCACGGTATTCCTGAAAACATACGGACAATGTGAGATGATTTTGATAAAATGACCTAGATTTGTTTATGATGTACGGTGATCCCTGTATAAATATAAATAATAGTAATCCTCCGCCCGTTACAAATATTTATGTAAGTAAGTTTATGTATATATACGTATGTAAGTTTATTATCTTCTTTTTCTTTGTACACGGGCGTGAGGATAAAATAAGTACATAATGAGAATAAATTCTATTCGCTTTATTACATAGGTTATAGATAGAGAAAAAAAATATATATATAGCTCACTCAGTTACCAGGAAGTGATCACTGCATTAAGCAGCATATTTCACTTAGTGATGAGTCATTCGTGATCACCGCATAAAGCGGCATATTTCACATATTGACTTAGTGACGAGTAATTTGTGATCACCGCATAAAGCGGCATATTTCACTTATTGACTTAGTGACGAGTAATCTGTGATCACCGCATAAAGCGGCATATTTCACATATTGACTTAGTGACGAGTAATTTGTGATCACTGCATAAAGCAGCATATTTCACTGGGTGATGAGTCATTAGTGATCACCGCATAAAGCGGCATATTTCACTTATTGACTTAGTGACGAGTAATCTGTGATCACCGCATAAAGCGGCATATTTCACTAATTGACTTAGTGATGAGTAATCTGTGATCACCGCATAAAGCGGCATATTTCACTTATTGACTTAGTGACGAGTAATTTGTGATCACTGCATAAAGCAGCATATTTCACTTGGTGATGAGTCATTAGTGATCACTGCATAAAGCAAGCATATTTCACTTATTGACGAATGATGATTGGTCTGAAATGCAAACATTTGCTTATTATCCGAAAAAGAAACATAAATATAACTTATTTTTCTGATAGTTGTAAAATTGCATTTGACGATTATGTAATGGTATTTCAATAGTAAATCAGTTATGAGTCACTCACAATATAAGTGCCTGTAGTAATTAAATATTAATGTTTACTATTATTCATTCAGAAGAATATTAAATATAACTTATTTACCTGATAGTGATAAGCTAGCCATGACGATAGATGTAATGTTATAATCCCATGTGATGGGGTTGTCAGCTGTGCACTAGTGTTGTGCTTTTATCATTTTGTTAACTTACTGTAATCACCATCAATATAATATTATGCAGCTCCTTTTTTTTCTGAACCTCATCAAATAGTGGGCGTGTCTAAGATGTCAATTAATGACTATCGACGTGTGATCGCCTGAAACATATTTTGCTGTAGCAGGGGATAGTGGATTATTTAATTATTATATACATATATTATTATAACGTGTGTGTATGTATTTATATCATACTTAGTTTTATTAATTAATCGGGAATAAGAGAGTGACGAAAAGAGACAGATGAAGTTAGGAGGTTTTGTAAGAATATAAAACTAACTTCATGCTTATAACGGTAGCTAGAATGATGGAAAATTAGTATCATAACTAACTCGCTTCTTTGAAATCTTTCATTTGCGCTCTGCTGTTATAATAGGTTTCCTCAGCATTGATTCTTGTCAACGTTGTTTTATAGTTTACCCTACGAATCTCATATCTGGTTGCATCGAGTTCGTGAGTATTAAAATTATTTTTGTAGAACTCGTTTTCTAATCAGTGTCAGTTTTAGGAATGGCATTTAGATGACTAAGTCTATGATTTTTCCCCGAAAACAATAGACAATAGAGAGTAGTTCCTATAACCTTCTCAACTATATTTATTTGTTTATTGTTTAATTGATACACAATAGACGTAAATACAAATAACAGCTTCTTATAGCAGCTCTTCTTATAATTGCAGGTTTTAAGTTAACATTCACAATATGTACACCCACCGTGACATGAACAAATTGAATAAAAGGAGTAGAATTTTATGCATAGTATTATTGTCCCAGATCCGCTCGTCCATGCCTTGATTCACTGCCACTAAGCTTGGCTCCTTGTATAATTACGACTGTATTAGTGATCTAACTATTCTATAAAATTAACGACTTCTGTCAGTTTAAAATTAAATTAAAGCTTAGTGTTTCGTATTAATACAAGCTATTACACAATTTCAGCGAATATAATTATAATTGTATAATTTATTTAGTTTGAGTGCTATTGTTCAGGTATGTATACGTATATGTTGATGCATGCTGTTTTAATATTTTTAATATTGTAAGTAAAATAGTAATTAAAATTATTATAAGTAGCAAAAATATTAAAACAATTAGGATATTTTGCAGTGTATAAAATACAAAATCGCGCCTTTTCATAGGGAATTGTAAATTCTTATTTTTTTTTTTTTTAAAGATCTTTTGTATACTCCAGTACACAAAAGATGTAGCAAGCTTATCAGCTATCTTAGCAGTTATCTTACAAATAATAAATAAAAGAAATGAATTATTACGGTTATATCTGTCAGTTTGGCTATTTACCCGTGGTATAGCTAGTAGCACGTTCGTAATGTGCTCCGCCCCAATACTCATATGCATGCATGTTTTTATTTTTATGTTTATTAAATGTTACCGGTATTAAACTAGTTTTCTTTATGATTAAATAACCCTAGGACTGCTAGTATCTCCATTGTGGTATTGTTTTGAGATTCTTTATACAGAGATGGACTTCTTTACATGTATTTTATTTCATTCATTATTTGCGTTTATGTACATACATAATACAATAATTTTAATGAAATAAGTCCCGTCTAGGCATTGCAAAAGTTTACGTTTTAATACTTTGAAATAATTAATGATACAATTAAATAAATATTCATAATACAATAAATTAATATCCTAACTGGAACCAATTTTCTTTTCTTTTTGTTATATTATAATCAAAATTTCAACATATGTCTATGAAAGTATTGTCTTCCGTGTTTAATACTCAAAGTATCCACTTGACGCGTACTGTCTCCAGGTCTATGGTAACCATTTATTCTTGTAACCAAAGGTCATCTCGTGATTTGAGGGACCAAATCTCTTCTGTTTAACGTAGTTTTTAGGGCATCTCAATGTCTACTTTTTACTTGTATAAATTAAATGGTATATCTACCTATAAGTAGTTAATATCCAAAATTTCTATAATGATAAATCTACAGCTAGAGTTTCAAACTTATAGAAACATAGAAGTCCTTCCTCTGAGGTTTACTGGCTAAAGGAAACAACGACCATTAAGAGAGATTTTCATCTAGCTGTTGTGAATACATGCCATGTACTCCCAAGTCGCTCGCATCGTAGTGTACCTCTGTTTTAATGTGTCTAACCTGACACCGACATGATTGGTCTCTCAACAAGGTTAGTTTCTTTTCTTTTTTTTAATTTTAAAAGCTGCACAATGTTGCTCAATCCAAACACAATGTTTTTTTTTCCACTCAAACTGAGTAGCCATAGTCTGCCTTGTTTATAAATGACTAATTAATGTTATTTGAGAAAAACATTACTTGCCAATTGATGAATTTAAATACGGCTGGGATATTTACCAGACTGGATGGCATCCGTGTAAAGTTACTAGCAATGTAAATCTGGCGTTATTAAAGTTGTCAAATATTTCAATCCTTCTGCTAGGTATATAGCTTTATTTATAGTCCGCGCATAGCTAATATTTACCATTTATCTTTTTAACTGAAACTATTGGGTTTGTATTAAGGCGAAACTGACTAAGTATACCTAAAACTATTTTCGTTAAACAAAACAGTCTATATATTTATTAATACTTATCGAAATTAATAAAAACTAGTATTGTACTAGTAGATATTGTTTTTAATCATTTGTCGCGCAGTCGTCTATGTTCAAAATATACCTAAGGTCTGCCATATTGGTAGTAAAGAGTTGTTACTTGATGTGCTTGACGCTGTGGTACAGTATTATCTTCAGACTGCTATTCCATAGGTATCTTAATACTTTTTTTTTAGAAATCTTAAAGTTTGTTCAGCATTAAATCTTATGTTGACGTCATAGATTTATATTAAAAGTATAATTTCTAATAAATTAAATAAAAATATTCTGTATATTATATTTTGTTTAATTGTATAATTTACGTATAATATTGCTAGTTTAGCTTGTACGTAACCGTGACTAAGTTTGCCTATTTAAAATCACTTTTTTTTTTTTATGATATACCTACACCTAATAATTAACGTTGTACTGAGGATCTAGAATTTAGATTAGGATTAATATTTTTTTTTTTATTATTTGAAATTGTATGATAAATGATTATTGACCATTTATGTCAACTAACCTTGACACATCTATAATATCAATAATAACAACGTATCATATCAAGTGTGTCAACTGTTGGTTGTCCCAATTAGAGTTGATCAAAACTGCTATAAATCCATAGCACGCTACGGACTATAAACAATAAATTAGTATGCTTTTAAATACGTTCTGTTAGAACGCACTTGTTATAAGGAAGCGTGTGAGCGGGCCGGCAGGCGCGATATGTCTAGCAGCACACTAAATTTCGAAGAGTGCTCAATTTCGTAACACGTAAAGATGGCGTTCACTCACATCATCGCGTTACGCGAGACTAACAATCGGCCAGCGACAGCGTGCTACTGGTAGGCGGGCGCCGTTACAAGTGCTACGAGGCGCTGCGCGCGATCGCGTTATATTATTCATAATACCGTAGCGTCATGACGGCTCCTCACATAGCTCGTTATCCGCACCACGTGTTATATTAACCACCTCTAGTCCAAATAATTATAAAAATGCCGTGAATACTTAACCCTAGAACCCTATCCTATTCTGGGCACAAGTTATTCCTATATTGGGGTCACAGGGTTAATACAATTGATTGTTTCTTTTCT
This sequence comes from Erebia palarica, assembly GCA_964035005.1. Taxonomy (NCBI): domain Eukaryota; kingdom Metazoa; phylum Arthropoda; class Insecta; order Lepidoptera; family Nymphalidae; genus Erebia; species Erebia palarica. The sequence goes on along the minus strand of OZ035985.1, from coordinate 32,936,767 downwards.
TTTAATGATGTTTTAGCAGCTCACCAGCTTTGTAGTATAAAAGTATCATTCAAGAATCTTCTTTCTAGATAAATAAGTCATTTATGTGTGTAAGCTAGCTGGTCTGCGTAGTTTTATTTATCTGGGATAGGTTTGCAAATATTTCCTTTATCGTTACTTCCATTTGAAGTTGGTTGAAGTTAGGCTTTTGTACTCAGTAATTATCTACTCAATTTATTTATTCCATGTGAGACAAAAGCGTATCTTATGTTACGTCATGTTTGGCTCTACCAACGGTTCGAAAGATTCTATGAATAAGAGCCGGCATGAATATACGATCTCTACCCTAAGATGGTTAGATAAGGCAATACATCAATGATTTGTTTATAACAATGCATGGAAGTAATTTTTTTTTTGTTTTACTCATAATAATTATTATTATCAGTTTCATTAACTTTTTTTTTGTCAAGCTTAAATTGGATGCGTTTTACGGCTCGAATTAAAAGTTAAAATGACAGTTTGATCGCCAGTCATGACCACTGATTGAGTTAATAAATTATTCTTAAACTTTTAGTTGCATTTAGCCATCTATTCCTGTTTTTGGCGGTCATTGTGTAACAAAACTTACGATCTTCCCAGTGCTACTAACATTATCACAATTCCTATTCTGTAAAACTGTGGTATTATGCTAGTTGTGACTCTCGTCCGAATTCGCCTCATTCGACTAAAAATTAGGAACACTACGGATAAAATGCACAAATATTATGACATAATAGTATCTAATAGGTAGTAGTAGATGTACAGTATGTCCAGGTAGGGAGTGCTTCTTACCCTATGATATGATTATCATGAATATTTCATATAAAAGACACGTAAGTCTAAGTACATGTAATTATGTAAACTTAATGTAAAATAACCACTGAGTAAGAATGTATACTATATATTATACCTCTATGAAGATAACATTTCTTAAGACCAATAAATAATTATCACTTCGTCTTTGAATATTGTAAGCCGCACAAATCATCAAAACTAAGTTTCAATTTCAAAGCTTCAAACAATTAATCAAGTATAAGTGTCATACGAGTTCGTTTATAATCAAGTCAAGAAATCGCGAGGTCCGTACCGCTGTGTAAACAATCACACATAGCGACTATTTTATTATCCGTACCCGCCGAGTGTCGAATAACTGTTTTTTTTGCTTCGCTGTAAATGCATGAGTGCGACAACCATCCACAAATTTAATATATTCATCCTGCACTAGGAGTGGGTAATATCGCTTTTTCTGAGCATCGTATCGAAACTATATATTGATATTTGATATCAGATTTCGGAACACTATATTTTTTTGAAACTATACATTGCCTGATAAGACATTTTAGCGAATACCTAGCGATGAATATTGACTTCTTTCGATTTCGTATTCGCAACGATTTTGGTGGATACTGACCTGATACTGGGTAAGTACAGTATCTACTATATATTGTACTTAGTTACCTACTATGATACTTAGAATTACTACTACTTATTATGAAAATTAAATTGGTCACTACAGTAGGTAGGTATGTGCTACAACTAATAAATTGAATGGTTGTAAAATTAATTCGTTTTTTAATACCAAAATAACATAAAAAAATCGTAAAAATAAATAAATTATTACTTAATCTAATCTAATAAAAATCTCAAAACTGTCAAAACTATGGAAGAACCAAAAATAAATGTGTTCACTCGTGAACACTCACTGTTTAAGTGAAACTAAAAATAGAATACTTCAAAGTTTCTTCTCACCCAATTTCTATGCTCTCTAGTTCAAGACCAAATGTTAACAAACTTAAAACATATTTTAAGTGCATTGGTCAAAGGTTGAGATTTCGTAATACAATCGCGCCAAAATACTAAATGAATCAACTTTATAAGTTAAGGGTTAAAGTTTAGAATCGTATATATTGTATAGCATCGAATTAAATTGTAATTCATTTAATTTAATTGTATCTAATTCATTAATTTAATCAGGTGAATTTTTTTATAATGCTGTATATGCCCATAATTGAGTTTGTACAATAGTTGTTAGCATCATCAATAAATAAAATAAAATAATTGAGTGATAGATGATGAACTAGCCATATTGATGATTAAAATACAACTTTATACGACTATTAATAAAGATTCAAAATGGAAATCGGAAATCTGTGCCAACTGTTCAAACCATCAATTAGCAACTTAACACGCGAGCGGAAATCATTAACTTACAGAGAAAAGTTTTCAAGTACTACAAAATTACTTAAAACAAGTGAGCAGGATCTGCACTTCTGAATTATTAACATGATACATTTATGAATTTAATACAAGTGGTTATAATTGATTAAGACACCAGGCATTCTATTTTCAATTTAATCGACTCGTCAGTAATTATATATAACTATAACATATGCATTAACACTATAATACTTATCTTATGATTCCATTGGATTATGGTGTATATTAAAATATAATATTATACTTTTACTCTAGTCAGTAATTCCACAATGGATCACAGTTAAATAATTAAAGACCTCCGACCTCATTGAGCGATCCAACTCGAATGCCGCGTCTGCCATAGCTATCTTATTTCCAATATTTGTTTACAATACTCATCCATATAAATAGGCTATTTGGAAATTAAGCTATTTCGATAGAATTAGTTAAATATTGAATCTAATAAGATTAAAATACAAATTAATTATCGGCAACGCTAACATACTCTACAGTTAGAAGAAACTGTATTAGTGATATAGGTATTATAATAATAATATTATAACGTTCAATCTTTCTTATAATAGTGTAAGTAACTATAGGCTATACTATACCCATTCTACCTCCCATAGAACTTATAGATAATAGGTTCATTAGAACTGTACCTAGTATTAGGTTTTTATCGACCATCAACCACCAGTGTAATGGTACGTTTACATCGGTAAATGTTCGTCGGTCAGTGTCGGCATGGGCAGTTTTTCTTGGCTTAGGTAGTGCCCCAGGGGTCGGCAATTAATTTCAGGGGGGGGCCAGGTTGTAAAAAAAATCCAATGAGTCTTCACTCTAGTCACTTCAAAATAGAGCCAGTTTGTGCCATGCGCTTGTCAACTACCGAACAATCAAATAAAAGTTGACCGACTGACCCTGACGTACCGACTTTACATGACCATACAATGAAATAAAATATATGCATAATTATGCATATAAAATATATAATATTTGATTATAAAATCATATTATTTAATCAAATAGATTTACTTATTTATATTAAGTACCTACCTACTTATCTTAATATAATATACTAGCGATAGCTTCACACGGGTAGCACTAATAATTTAAATAGTCCCATATAGCCAGTGGGCAGTGGGCAGATTTTGCATTTTAATATTACATTGCAAGAGTACGCCCGCCCTCTCTACGCCTGCCCCTGCCACCAGCCCTCAGATTAAATTTAAGGTATTTAATCTGAGCCCCGACCGCAGTCGCTTTTTTCCCTTGCTCGTTACATTACTTCTATGATATCTCATAAGATATTCATCTAAATTAAATGGTGTAAAGGACAATTTTTATCTTTATTAAATACTTGAAATGACAAACATATTTATTTTGTTAAGGATTAATACTATATCGGTAAAACACCATCGCAAGTAAAGCATTGGTTCAGACCAAATTTGAAAATCATAAAAATGGTTATTGTGAGTCAACCTTAAAAGATAGATACATGCTATCGCAGACTTTTTTTAGAACTTTTTGAGAGAAACAATTCCACCATACATCATTTTCGTATATCTTTAACTATTTAGGCAGCGCACGCCACGTAAGCTCTCAGAAGAGATGATTTTTTCCGACTTAGTTCATATAATTGCAATTTTCGTAAGGATTTCTAATTTTTTGAAAATTAAATATAGCCTATGTTACTCCCTGATAATGTAGCTTTCTACAGGTGAAAGAATTTTTAAAATCGGTTGAGTAGTTTTGAGTTTATCCATTACAAACAAACAAACAAATCTTTCCACTTTATAATATTAGTTTAGGTAAAACAAAGTCGGGGTTGTTCGAACACTTAACTCTAGAACGGCTTCACCGATTTTCATGGTTTTTGATTTGTTGTATTTGTCTCCGTCCCGAATAGCAGAATAACTATTAAAAATATTGGAAAATTGACGAAAAAATAATATAAAAGAAAAATCATTTTGCCTTGATTTTCCCATACAAAAAACCATGCGGACGAAGTCGCGGGCATCAGCTAGTATAAGAATATGAGAAAGAGAGTATCCAGAATAGAATTTTAGATATCTATTTACTCAGATCCAATTTCTCATAGCCTATACCCAATGTTTGCATACCGTTGCAACAGAACAGAGAGATCGTAAGTTTTAGGCAAGACGATTGTCGTCAGAGCTTCGCAACCCGCTAAACAAAAAAAAAATGCCGTCACAAGCTACAGTTACCTATTACATCTGACCTTGAAAGTACAGAACAAAGAAATCTGTAGGTACTTAGTTCATGTTTTGAAGTTCTGGTAAATTTATTTCCTTAAAGCTTTTTTTCTCTACATCCCAAGTACTACCTGGGATGTAGAGAAAGAAAGCTTTGGATTTACCTATATACCTACTCGAAAGTCCAAATATCTATGTTCTAATTTTTATTTGTTATCTCTTTGGCGGAAATGTTTGATTGTCGCCTTCGAAGAAAAAGTCCCAATAAGTCGGATGCGAGACTTGGTCCAAATGGGCATCAGTATTTCACCAGGAGGTAAGTGATGATGCAGTCTAAGATAGTTGCGGGCTAACCTAGTATGGCAGTGCTGATTATCTTCTCTACACGACATTGTACCGGGACGGTAAATATCCTATTAGTGGTATTTAGCCACAGCCGAAACTTCCCACCAGACCTGGAAAATTCAGCAATTATAAATTCCCGAATTGACCCTGCTGGGCACAAACCGAGACCGCCCAGTTACAAAATTGCGTTTCATCTGCAATTGCATCAGTGCAGAATTATTTCCTATACCTACGTACCTACACAAACCCAAGTGACTCCACACAGGGAGCTTAATATCGATCATGAAGGTAGCTTCGCCATATTGCGCTTTATACGTACCTATCTAATGATGTTATAATATTCTAGTGACATAACTTATTTCACGAAAAAATGATTCATTAAGTTAAAATTGAAAATATTAAATTTCATAAATAAAAAAACATCCACTAAGCACCTGGTAGGTAGGCAAAATAAGTGAATTAGTACAATTAGTTATGTACAAAATTTAAAGGGATGACCGCCAAAAACAGAGACGTGGTATACTTACTAATACTTAATAACTGCCTCGTTGGTCTAGTGGTAAGTATGTTCGACTGCGGCCGGCGAGGTCCCGGGTTCAAATCCTGGGTAATTAAGTATTAGGTTTTCCGACTAGAAATTCTACGTTAATGGGCTGTAGTGGTGGTGGTGGTTGTGGTGGTGGTGGTATATTTTGTAGTACAATCACGACCCAGTATTTATAGGGATGACCGCCAAAAACATTTCATAGAGACCTGGTAGACTTACCTTATCTACCTACAACAATACCTGAGAATATGAATGCCTAGTTCTAACAAAGCTCCGAATTAAGGACTTGTTTACGTTCCGTACCAAAATCGTAAAAGCCTTTACTAAACACTAGTTCTGTCTGTCCGTCGAGGCTGCTCGGCTACTTATCTCAGTAATGGCTCGTTTACATAGCATCAATTCAGTAAATAGAAGGGTATATCTACTCAGTGGTTTAGGCCAAACATCACGCTGGTCCAACGCTGGTCACGTGCGGACTGGTAGACTTCTGCACACACCTTTGAGAATAGGTGCGTCGTTTTTCCTCACGATGTTTTCCTTCACCAGATACAGACAAACTTAGTTAATAAAATTTAAAGTTTCATACTTCTAACAATTATTAATTTATTGATTTTTGACAGTTGAAGACATCTTACTTCATTGATTTATATAGTTGAAAGTGCGACTTATAGTTCATGAGCGTGGAGAGAATTCAGGCCCAAAAATCCAGAAGTATGGCCCCCTGACATTAATAATTGATCTCTATGACAAGGACCCACGTACTCGAACTGCTTTGAAAAGGTATTATACCTACCTACTATTTTTGTTTTAAATTCTTAAGTTTAAATTCATAAGTAGATTTCAATGCACAAAGGCAAACTTAATAGTTACCTAGAGGTATTCTCTTCCAGTTAACCTTTGGTAGTGGGGACAGTGTTGAAATCACAGTGCGTACAATAAAGAGAAAAGTTGGGATAAGAAGAAACACAAATAAAGTGAAGTATGATAATTTATTATGCAATTTAGTAAATGGCTTGAATAATTTATTGCCTGGGTAGTAGGTACTAGGTAGATTTTGTTATCTTATCAAAACACGATTACTCTCGTAATGCGCGTGATTACGAGTTAGTACAATTATTTATCTAAAGACTTGAATTCGATCTGACTGCAAGGTGAGTTGATGTTAAATGTATGTGGTACGCCGAGCCGCATGAATTCATAATAAAAATAGCATTTCGTAACTCAAGGTAATCGACGTGTGTATTAACTAATCTATTTTAAGATACATTATATTACTGGTAACATGTTTGTAACACATAGAAAGCTGTGCGCTCGGTGTGATTAAGAAAAAATAGTACCTACCTAGTATTTCAGCGCTTTAAATGAAGTGCAGTAGATTTTTTTAAGGTTTGTAATTGCTGAGTTGCTATAGGAAAAAAATTACGAGACTGGAAGTCCTAATGGCCTTAGATCTCAGGCTTATATTTATAGCCGCCTGTAAAAAATATTTATTTCAAGTTGACCCAGGGCCGTCTCAACCATGCTGGATGCCGGGGTCCGAAAATCAGCCTGCACCCCCATTGCCGACAAAAATTTAACAAAATCTATAATAATATTATAAATGCGAAAGTTTGGATGGATGGATGTTTGTTACTCTACGGATGAACGGATCTGGCTGAAAGGAAATGGCCAGTGGAACTATGGGAGCTTGCCTAGAGATCAAAAATCAATGTGCAGCAATGATTTCTTTAATATTGTAATTTTTATATTCTATAGTTTTCACACAAGAACGTTTCAGGAGGCTGAAGGCTCTGAAAACTGAGGAAATAAATTAAAAATGTTTCACCAAATAACCGCTTTCCCAGACTAGATGGCGCTAGTTGTTGTGGTTAGCGAGTCTAAAAAAAATATTTTCAAGTATTGCTAACCACGTTTCTCAGGAAAATAATTAAGCTTTGCATTATTTGGGCATGGATGAGGATTATTGTGGAATAATAAAACTATATTTCCAAGAATTATGTAATTCCTTTAAAAATCACGCTACATTGTACTGCTGCCACACTAGATGGTGCTAAACGTTTTGGTTGGCGAGTCTTTTCAACTATTCGACAATAGATTGCGCTAAACGTTTTGTTTAGCGAGTTATTTCAACTACTCGACCACAGATGGCACACATATAATGCCAAAGGGCGTTACGTTCCTTTAAACGGAGTGGTTATTTGAAAATACTTTGTGCCATCAATTACACGTTTCATTGAGGCTTGTCATCTAACAAAAATAATTTTAAACAAAACATACATTTCCTTTTCAGTACTATTTAATCGATTAAAAATAAATCACTCATAATATAGTGACTAAGGTACTCAAATGGTATTAATGTAGGGTTAGATTATTTTTACAAGATTATTATAAGGCATGGATAAAACGGATCGTGGAGTAGAACAAAATGGAGTAGTGCTTAAAGAGGTAACTAGATGCTCAAGATTTAAACAATAAACGTATTGTTCTTTTAGACATTTTAACCTTGACCTTATTCGTAATAATAAATCCATAGTAATTTCGGTTTTAATTTTTAAACCGAAATTACTTTAAACCGAGACTTTAAAAACGGAAATCCTGCACATTGTCCCGAATCGGAGGGCAGTTACTGGTCATATCATTTGGCATAGATATAGTCTGGAATAACTAATAGGCTACTTTTTATCCCGGAAAATTAAAGATTTCCAGCAGGAACCCTCAATCCACGTGGACGAAGTCGCGGGCATCAGCTAGTTTGATAATATATTTTATATTTTTAGGGTTCCGTACTCTACGGATGAACGGATCTGGCTGAAATTTGGCATAGATATAGTCTGGAATAACTCATAGGCTACTTTTTATCCCGGAAAATTAAAAAGTTCCAGCAGGAACCCTCAATCCGCGTGGACGAAGTCGCGGGCATCAGCTAGTTTGATAATATATTTTCTATTTTTAGGGTTCCGTACGTATATACCTATACTCAAGAGGAAAAAAGAACCCTTATTAGGATCACTTCATTGTCCGTCTGTCAGTCTGCCAACCCCCTTTTTCTCAGGAACGCGTATCAAGTTGAAATGAATATCAAATACTTAGATCTACGATCCCTTGGAATTTGTAATAAAACGAAGCTTCTAAGTCAACGTAATCAAAAGATACGGCCGTTTATGCCGCATATTTTGCCGCAATAAATCAAAAACTATATGGTTAAACCGACTGCAAAAAAAGGAGGAGGTTCTCAATGCTCGAGTAGGTATGTTTTTTTTGTATGTACATTGAGTTCTACGAGATTTCATGAAAATTTCCCATATAAATGTTTGGCTTAGTAAATCTTTAATCCTGAAGCTGCTGGTATAATCGCCCGGGGGTATAAATAAAGAAATAAATAATATAGAAAAAAAATGGCAGTCATAGGGACGACTGCCGATAGAACTAAAAACGATTTTTTTTTAAATATAAAAATAAAAGAAAATAATTAAAATATAAACCTTAAAACAAAGGCTTTAAGGTTTATTTACGAATGTAGTATATTTATATTTAAGACCTTTTGTCTTCATAACAACGCGAGCATGTATGTGATAGTAACGCGAATCCACAAGTTTACCCCCTACCAAAAAGTGCTCGACGCGGCTAAAGAAGTTTTTACTTCAATAAAAAATCATTTTAAATTTATCTTTTGGGGCAGTTAAGGGCTCATCTGCAGCCTCGTTATTAAATTGTCGTTTTCGGGGTCGTTCACGAACATGTTCTTTAAACTTAGATTCACATTCAAAATTTTTGAATCTAATATCAACTGTTCAAATGCACTGTCTGTCTACGCCTATCTTTTTTGACCAGATAGATCATTTTGACCGCCTCTGATTTTTGCAAAGTTCGATAAAATGTTGTTGCGCCTGGCGCCCCCTAGGTCCCTGCGCACGGGTGCCACGCATCCCTTGCACCCCCGGGTAAAGACGGCCCTGAGTTGACCTACACAAGTATAGAGTCCAGACTCATTGTGAAAGGCCATAAATGTCTGTTGGTAGGTAATTTAAGCTCTCAAACGTTGAAAGCTTAGGTATAGCGGGGGTCTACAAAAAACTTGCGATAACAGCCGCGACAATTTTTAATTACAACCCAAAGAAAATTTAAAATGAAGATCTGTTTTATTTTATGCTTGTTCTCGTCACGTCACAAGACTAATTATGTAAGTCAGGTTAGTGCACGGTTTACTATATGCAAGCGTTCTTCAAATAAATTGGCACTCTGCGGCGGTAGACATAGCATAGGGCGAGGCGTCTATACGTACGAAGCACCATGTATACGATAATCAATAGATATTTTCAGGAGGCTTTCGCGGAGGGCGAAAGCGACGCTTGCATAAAGCCTTCTCTCTCTCGCCTGTAATTTGTGCAGGCAATGGGAGAGCAAGCGATAAATCTTTAAATGGCAAATGGAAAACACCAGTTTGTTGAAATTTGACCATATACTTCTATTACAGAGCGATTTAGAGCAGTATAGGAAGAACAGAAGATAAGACTGTTACAAGTTTTCACACTTTGTGCGCGATGTAATTGTCACGTTTTTAACACCGGTAGGTACCTATGTAGCGAATGTAAGAGAATGGCTGAAGGTTTTTTTGAGATGATAGTTTAAAATATTTAAAAATTATTTATCTATTTATAGTAGGAATAAAATATACCTGCCCGGAGAAAATGTCTAAAAGATTCATGGACAGCTAAGCGCAAATTAGTTTTGGAAGGGTTTCAACAGAAATTGGTAGCGCAGTACTGAAGTTAGAGTAGGTAAGTTGGTATTTGTCGTGTAGAAAGTGTAGAGATTTATCTAATTTATAAGTCTATACTACCATCACTGGTAGGCCCTGTGTACTCCGTAGGACGGTGTAGTGCTACGTAGATATTATATAGCCCAACGCCGTGTCGCTTCGTACCTAGGTACTATACGTAGGTACTACGTAGTCTGGATCATTGGTCTTCATATTTACATGGAACAGCGAAAATCAAACTTTACCTTGGGTACGTTAGTTTGTGGTTAAACTGTCTAAAAATGATTTATGTAACACGTTAGTAAATATACATCTATGGATTTAACTACCTTTTACTACTGCGGCGCTGTTTTAGTATTTAGGTCTAGGTTTTAATCGCGATTTATATAGGAAAGGAGACGTGGCGCAGACGCGTAGGTCTTACTTTTCTACTATCGACGTCAACGACAATCGCTTATCGGTATGGTATGGCATTTAGAAGTGACAACGATCTCCATATATAGGCACTTACCTACTTTTTACCTATTTTTATCAGTTTGGTATTAACTCGGTATAGGTACCTACCTACAGCAATGACCATTAATATAACGGTAGTTCAAGACATAGGCACGGGTACACATAGTGGGTAGGAACGTACTAGAAGCAGTTATCGGATTACCTACTATTTACTATCTAGTTAATCGCATACCACGTAACAAGCCGCCATCCAGTTCGGCAAGCTACGTATATTATTCTACCTAGGTACATCATCTCGGCACCATGAGTCGCATATGACATATGCATATGCATATGGTGCGGCATAGAAGGTAACATCAGCAGAGGTTGGAACTGACCCGCCTAATGCTACTGTCGTATTTTTACCGTAGGACGTAGTTACAGAATGTAACTAGTGCTAGGTACCCTAATAACTTAGGCGTATGGTACCTAATTACTTGCTTCAAACCGCGCGGCGTATCACGTTCACATGGTAACAGGGGAAGCAAACTTCTTCATACTCATTTGTTATATTGGAATATCCATTGAAAAGCCGATTTGACATCAATAAATTATTTTTATAGCAGACGTATATAGAATGTAGGTGTTTCTGGGCGGGCGGGAAGCGAGGGTGGCAGACGGGGGTAGATTAAATTTCGTACTACATAGCATAGCTACGCTGCCTCAAGCTCACTTGTATTCATCACCGTTAGGGAAGGAATTGCTTCCCGGCGTATTTCATCTCACAATGCTGTTTCACGAACCTAGGTATAAAAGCGAAATATGTACAAACAGGTGAAAAATCGGAAGAAGAAGCTGTTTTAGGTAGATACCTACCTGCCTAAACCAGATAGGTATTACCTAACTGCCAAAACATTACACTATTCAATAAAAGGGGTGTTAAAGTTACATACTCTGTTAAAAAATTGAGTCATCATTTATTTATAGATATTGATTTACAATGACATAAAAGCTCGTTACAGATCCTACAACCTCAGAATTGTACCTACCAGCTATCTACCTATGATGGGCGGAGGAGCCCGACTGGTTTGAATGGCAAGGTCCGGTGGATACGTCAGACCATGTTTTTATAGTTATTTGCTTGATGCTTCCCTTGCAAAGCTCTATCGTCAAGAGATGCATTATTACGACGCTATACGCCACACTTGTACTACCTTAGCGCCGCTAAACTAAATTAAGGAACCAGCTTCCACCTGCTGTGTACCCTGAAAACAGTATTATGAGGCTTAACAAGGGGCTGAACAAATTCCTCCGGCAACGCATTGGAGGTCTCTCTAATAACTATTGCAAAAGTTTATATGCGGCCGGCTCGTTTGCTTGCTATTCATATAAAAAAACCTTAGCACCAGGTTGCGTGCTTTCTATCGTAGATTGTCGTACATAGTGTTTTAACCGTCATATAAGATTGCAGTCAAGCGTTTTGAACCGGCCAAGTGCGAGTCGGATTCGCGCACCGAGGGTTCCGTACAAACCTGTATTCAAGTTTATTATTATTAGTATAAACTATTAAAAATATTTTTATTATATGATGTAATTAAAAATTTATGATTTTCGCAATTTTTCCTATAACTGTGCTATAAGACGTTGCTTCGTACCAAATTTCAAGATTCTGAGTTCATGCGAAGTACCCTGTAGGTTTTGATTCCCTCGAGAGTGTCGAAAATTTGCAGCATATACGGCTGTATCTTCTGATTTCATTGGCTTAGAAGTTTGATTTTTTCACAGCTCCAAGGGACAGTAGTCCTGAGTTTTTGATATGAATTTCAGCTTGATACCTCTATATAAAGGTTCCGTTTTTTCCTTTTGAGGTACGGAACCCTAAAAAAGAAGCCACGCGCCAACCTTTGGTTGCATTTCCTTAACTCTGCTTTTGGAAATGAATACTTAAGCCAGTAGAGCAGGATGTTTGTTTTTTTTGTTTGTTCTAAATTCTTTATTGCACATAAGAAAATTACAATGCACAAAGGCGAACTTAATACCTAGAGGTATTCTCTTCCAGTGTACCATTGGTAGTGGGGACAGGGGTGAAATCAGTGTGTAGCGTCGCACGTTGATTATTAAAACGAAAGTTTCAGCTTGTACCTACATATTTAATTTGAACAGAAGCCATCCGTCGCGTGTAAAGGTCAAAAGAGAAAATACATCTGACAGCAATACGTCAAAATGACGTTTTATGGTGTATGTCCATAGAGTAAGTCGTATTGGTAGAGGATATAGACAAAAATATAAATCATAGATATTTTAACAATCTCAAGTTCATGGTTATGACCGGTCTTGAGCATAGATTGACCGATAATTGACCGTTGATATCGGATTAATAAAACGGGGCCGTAAGACCCTTAATTTGGTACCCGTCCCTTATCTACCTACCTAGTCCATGACCTGCTGATTCAAGTAATCGTTTGTATTCTGTGACTATGAGTACATGAAATTTGAAGGTATAATTTTAGACACTGAATTTTTTATGCGTTAGCTGTGAGAAGTAACTTCTAAAGTTTTTACGACAAGAAGATGACAGCAACATCATAACATAGTATCAAATGAAGAGATTGGCGTATTTTTATGCAGGTCTATTGAGTGTCTTTGTGGATATGTAATTTTGTTGTCCACTAAGTACGCAGTGGCCATGAAATAACTGCCGGTATCCTAATTTCCTCCTTGGGTATCATATCAACAAGCTGGATGACGTCATAAGCACTGAATCCCATTGATACTGATATTATTAACGATATTTCCGAATCATTGTTAGATATTAAAATTAGTAGTTAGGTACGTAGAAGTCTGTTAAAACATTTTTAGTATCTACTAAAGTAACCTATCTACCGGTAGAGTATACCTACCTAGATTACTTTAGCAGACTAGGTACGTAGTGTCTATTAATACATTGAATTTAAATATCTATTCAATATCTCTAGGCTTAATGTACAAAATTTTATAAGTATTTAATAATACTTATGTATGTATTATCAGCACCTATCACAAAAATAGGAACGCTGAGAGTGGATCCCACCACTATTTCCATGGAAATACGCAATGGAAATGGTACCTTCGCGATAAAAAGTTTTAGTAAAGTTAAGATCCTATCTAAAAAATTCACATAAGTAGGTACTTAGTAAACACTAGAGGTATGTAGTAAACTGTATAGGTTAGGAATTAGGATAATAATATTGATTAATGTCCTTGTTACGATACCTGATTATTTTTATTATAATCTAGTTAGTCACTAGTTAGCTGATGTCCGCGTGGGAATTTTAATTCCCAAACGAACTCCTTAATTTTCCGGTATAAAAAATAGCCCATGTCACTCTCCAGGTTCTCAAAACCCATGCGAAAAATCACGCCGATCTGTTGTTCTGTTGCGAAGTGATTGGAGGACAAACCAACAAACAAACACACTTTCGCATTTATAAATATTAGTAGGTATGATTAGGATACTAGGTAGAGAATATTTTAAATAGGTAGTAAGTAGGTACGAGGAAAACAAGAATTCTTTACTCTAAATTTTTTAACGATTTGGGAAAAAGGTAGGTATAAAAATAACTAAGTACCTATTTGCCAGATTTTCACACTGCATTACAGGGCAAAACACACAGGGAACGTGCGCGCGGCGGGTTGAATTCATTGTATTTAAATGGCCCGCGCCCGTTCCCTGTGTGTTTCGCGCTTATGGCTCTTAAAGATCCCAAAAAAAATACAAATAAAAACAAAACCAGAGGTGTTGACTTCTGAGAGTTGAGTCATACTGATACTCATTCCTCGATTCATAACGTAATTCACGGCGCTGTACGTACAGCGCCATCTCATCATACCGCGAATAACTTCTTAATCAAGATTGGCGCTAAACTTAACAGAGGGCAGCTCTACTTTCAACGGAACCTGTTTTATTTTAGGAAAAATATTTTCGTGCAATGAACCTTTGACTTTTTATTTTGTGTACCAATAGGCTTGTATACAATTTTGTATCATAGTAACCTATTATTTTATAAGTATTATGTTGTATAAAACAATAGTTATGTACCTTGTATAAAAATGTGGCCAAACGATGGAAACTAAGCAATGATCGCACTTATAGGCAAGTAGGTATTTAAATTTTGAACACAAAAAGTTAAAAAAGAAAGTAGACCACACTTTACACTCTATAATATTTATTTTTTATTAAAGTCACAATATTTAGGTATATTTACTATAAATAATTGCATATAATTATAATATTTTAATAATAAGGGTTATTGCTAATAACAATCACAATTTACTTTGGCTTATAAGAAATAACTATCCAACAAGGTATTTACTCCTATATGTAACCGGCAATGTATGAAAACTGAATTGTAAAACGCTTCCTGGTAAATGTATACAGTTCATGATTGATGACGGATTAGGTACATACATATCCGGTAACATATATGTCACATGTCACAGTAAAATTGCAAAAACCGTCAGATGGCAAACTAACGCTTTTTATCTCGTTAGATTGTAAACCGTCGACTGATTGTGATCCGTTCAATGTTCTGAATGATATTTTTTTAAATATTCATTATATTTACATTTTCTTGTCTCTTTCTTGTAGGTTAGGTTAGGGTTCGACATAAATAACCAGGTAGTGCACTTAGGTTCTATCGGATCAATATACCTAACTGATTACAATGTACCGAAAAATAATGCGTTAAGTTGTACTTTCTTCTTTCTACTCTTTCGACAGTTTACAATCTCGCTAGATAGATTACAATCTAACGGTTTTCACAATCTTACGGTGATATATATTCATTACTTAAATGCCTTGAAATTATATTTTTAAATAGACGCATTGCTTAAGTTAGGTATACCTTTAAACACGTGAATATTTTTGAAGTTAAACTTATTTTCCGCATTGAGCACTTTTTGGTAGAGGGTAAACTTGTGGATTTGCGACATGCTCGCGAAGACCGACATGCTCGCGAAGACCGACATGCTCGCGAAGACCGACATGCTCGGCTCGCGAACAGTGATATGCTCGCGTTGTTACGAAGACAAAAGGTTTTAAATATAAATGTCACCGTAAAATTGTAAAAACCGTCAGTTGCAATCTAAAGCAGTTTATACGACTGCCTGAAAAAAGGAGTATATTGTATTCAGGGTTCATGTATGTATGTAAGTATGTATGTATGTATGTATGTGAGTTTGTATATTCCACCATAACTTCTATACGCCTGAACCGATTTTGATAAATAACGTATCGTTAGAATCCCTAGCTTATTCCGGGTGTCATAGGCTAGTAAAATTAAAAAAAAATTGATGGCGTGAACATGGTCCCGCATTATAGACTAAAGTTGAAAAAAAATTCGATAATAAGATTGACTATATAATCATCATCAAGAAAATGATGAGTAGTTTCCAAAAATATATAACACTTTAGTTCAATATTCAGTGATTCACAAAAAAAATATAATTTAATAAAAATGTGAATAAGATTCTAATTTATTAGTTTGTTTTTTGGCAGGGCAGTCGTGTTTTTAATTCTTTTAATTATGACTTAGATTGTAAACTGTTGACAGATTGTAAACCGTTCCACGTCATGTGTCAATTTTTGAAATATTTATTGTATGTACGTTTTCTTGTCTCTTTCTTGTAAGTTAGATTAGGTTTCGACATAAACAATCTTACGGTGACATAAATATACTACATTCGAAAATAAACTTTAATGCCTTAGTTTAAGAAAAAAAAATGCCAATTTTTATTTTCTGTAGATACGAGTAGGTCTTACTCAATTGTTTTTCTACGACTTTTTATAATGTTTAGGTATTAGGTTACCTATACCTAATTAGAATGACTCGGGTTCTTGTAGAAAGTAGATAATATGTATATTACTCACAAAATGTATTATGCTCATGTTTTTTTTCTATTTTTAGCTAGGTAGGTACTTTAATAAAACGTAGTACTTAATAGTTTTCTTCGAAATCCTATATAACGTAGTTACAAACCTAGTATCTACTATAGAGAAATACACTTAGCTACTTAAACTAAACCGACACATAATCATAATATTATAATTATTTAAGTAGTAAAATAATTAATTAAGTAGGTAATCTTCTTCTATAGTAGGTACACAATAATATAATACAAAGCTAAATGTTAATAAATAGTGAATTTCTACTACATAGTTCAAACATTTGGCACATGTATTCACAGTTTCCTCTTTTCCGAGGGGAAATTCTTAAATTACACTTATCTAACACGTGGCTTTGAAGAGCTTGTAAAACGACTCTACATTTTCGGCATGTAATTTATCAGAAAATTATTTTACTAAGTAATAATTGTTACATCTAATAATTGTTAGTTTTACAAATTACAATTTTCTTTCAATTTTTATCATTGGACTTGACTGTCTTCAAAGATCAAATTAAAGAGCGTTTTGCGGTGCACCATGTACCTATACTCATATGTTGTACATACCGCGAAACACAGGCTAAGGTTGAATAGACTGTAGAGTGTATGACTGTACCTACCACATGAGTATGTACATAATCTGAGTCATAACAGCACCGGTTAAACCGGTTTGTACCTACTGCCTTTTACAATTTCATTTACAGATTGAAGTGAACACCTCGTAAACTGTACGTTGCGCATACAATTTGCTACAATTTTAAGGTAGACTTATTTATGCTGCGATCTATAGTGCTATAACTCTGAGTAAAGCCTAAGGCTTTGTGTACGTAAAGCCAGAGCGGCACTGGGGCCGGACCGGAAGCTAGTGTAATCAAACAAAAATCGCATATGATCGACATCGATGCGGCTGCGGTACGGGACTGGTAGGTACAAAGTCTGAGGGAATTGAATGGGTATTCAAATATACCTAAAACTTCTCTTAATAAAATAAATATCTACTTGCTTATGTAAATATTAATTTAAATATACCACCACTTACGAATTTAACTTTCCTTACGTAAAAGTAAGTAGATTACATTTACATGAATTTTAATTAATGTACCTAAATAGAATATGAGCACTGTCCCCATGCTTATCTAAAAAATTTTGTTTTATACCTATTAGGTAGGTACTATATATCTACTTACTTAATTAAGGGCGGATTCGACCAAACTAGCATTTATGCTCGAATAACTAAACGAGGAATAAATTTATTCCACATTTTTAATCTGGAGTAACGTCAAAGTCGTTTTTCCATGCAATCTATGGTTTAACTATACTTCGATTAACTAAACCCGACTAGCGGAACGAATGAGTGAAAGACGTATAACCCGGAAAAAAAATGTTGCTCCAAAAGTGTATGGCATGAAGGCTTATATTCTGGCTCTCATTTTTGGCGTTTTATAATGTTGGAATATGGAGGGATTAGGGACTGTCATCTGTCGCCTGACGCCCACGCCTGTCAAACTTTCGTCAATTTTGCTGTTTTCTTGTTGTATTTTAGTTTTTTCTTTTCGGAAACTTCGGGTAGCCAAAAATGAGTGATGAGAAGAGAAAACGGAGCCCAAATTGGTTACCATCTGAAAAAGAACTGTTAATTGAACTTGTGGAAACCCAATATGTAAAATGTTAGGTTATCCACAGAATAAGTTCCTTTACTCCACGTTAAATGGCGGTGTAACAATTTACTCTAGAATAGGCGCACTAATCGTAGAATAGTCTATGGTAAAACGTAAATTAGATTTACTCTCCGGTAACTTAGCTACTAATCTGAGTATAAAATTTACTCGCGTTTGGTCGAATCCGCCCTAAGAAAGAAACCTTAATCATACTTTTT
Organism: Erebia palarica; assembly: GCA_964035005.1. Classification (NCBI taxonomy): domain Eukaryota; kingdom Metazoa; phylum Arthropoda; class Insecta; order Lepidoptera; family Nymphalidae; genus Erebia; species Erebia palarica. The sequence continues at coordinate 32,918,453 of OZ035985.1, read as the reverse complement.
TATCTTTGCCCACGAAATGTTATTAAACTTTTATCTGAGTATTTTGATGCGGTTGATAGCCTAGTGGTTAAGACACCCGGGTCATACCTTTCGACGGGATCCCGGGCATGCAACTCCAACTTTTCGTAGTTAAGTATGTGCGTTTACCTTTTTAGTTTATCACTTGCTTCAAACGATGAACATCATGAGGAAACCCGCATGATCGAGAGTTCTTCAATATGTTGCTGAAAGTGTGTGAATTCTGTCAATTCGCACCGGGCCAAAGTGGTAGATTATGGCCAAGCCCTTCTCATTCCCAGAGGAGACTCGTGCTCAGTAGTGAGCTGGCAATAGGTAAGAGGACGTATTTTGACTCTTGACTTAGGTACCTACATCTGTGTTAAATTACACTTAGGTTTCTCATATTTTCCGTTGATACATAATTTAATAAATCCTAAAACATACCTAATAAATAATTGCAGATTTCTATAAAAATAATACCTACCTAGAACTCTAAAATATGAGCATGGTCAAAAGTCTAAAAACATTAAACGAATCACAGATGTACAAAATTCTTAGATTATAGGGCCAGAGTATATCGCGATTCAAAGTTAACTAATATTAAGTACTAAGTTAACTAATATTTTTTTTTCAAATAAATAGGACTTATATCTATAAGTCCTATTTATTTGAAAAAAAAATATTTCTTATTTTTCATTTAGTTTTTCAAAAATGTGTTTAATTATATAATATTTAAATATATAAAAGGAAAAAGTGACTCACTGATTAACTGATATATCGACGCACAACTCAAACTACTGCAGGAATCGGGCTGAAAGGACATTGTTCCGTCCCCATACAAAGTTCGCCTAAGAACCAACCGTCATAAAGCATTGATTACTGGGTTCAAATTAATACCTTTTTATACTTGAGAGCAGATTAAAACTACAGACACTTACAAGAAAATTACTTATTACCAAAAATATTTTCAATTTTGAGTTTATTTTAGCATTCACGATCAATCTACTTGAATAAATAAATATCATCTCTATCCATTTGTAATAGAGCTGTAAACAGTATGTAGATAAGACAAGATTCGCCGTAGTTCATCAAAAACATTACAGATGGCGTTATTAATAATGCAGGTATCGTCATAGTTCATCGAGAACTTCACAGATGGCGTTAAAAATATTAAATTATTGTACTTTCAATAGATGGCGTTGCGAGATTCCGAATACTAGCGCACTTAGCACTTCAAGCAGCTTTTACCTTGTTTCTTACGATACAGATTTAGCGCTCAAGCGGTGGTATTGTATATTATTTAAAACTTACGTAATTGATCTGTGTTTATTAATGCAGAGACGGAAACGTATAGTAATCAATTTAATACCCATTTACTTATTTTTTAATTAATTTGAAGTGTCCGTTAAATTCTGGTATTTGGAATAAAGACTATAAATTAAGCTAAGAATTACTGTATATTTCAAACGTGTGTTGATTCTTAGGCGAATTTGGTCAATGTCCTTTGGCATGCAGATAAGTTATAGGGGTTTGAAATTTGTGTAGTCCACGCGGACGAAATCGCGGGTATAAACTAGTTATGAATATATATCTGCGTTTCGTATTGTATATATTATATATTATGTCACCGTAAAATTGCAAAAACCGCCAGATTGCAATGTAATGCTTTTTATCTCGATAGATTGTAAACTGTCGACAAATTGTGATCCGTTCAATGTTCTGAGTAGGTATCAATTTTTGAAAATATTCTTGTGTCTTTATTGTAAGTTAGGTTAGGGTTCGACATAAATAATCAGGTAGTGCCCTCAGGTTCTATCGGGTTAATATACCTAACAGATTACAATCTACCGAAAAATAATGTCTTAAATTGTAATCTTTCGACAGTTACAATCTCGCTAGACAGATTACAATCTACCTGGTTTTCACAATCTTACGGTGACATATTTATCTCGTGTACGTCTATGGTTTTACATATTTCTGTAATATGTAAAATCATTGACTTACTTTAAATAAGTCAACTACCTACCTACTACTACCTTCACCTCTGCGCGAATGTACCTACCTAGAGCCGAGGTAGGTGGTGGTGGAGGTGGTGGTGGTAGGTTTTTTATATATAAAAAATATTTTAATTAGTTAAGTAAATACTTCCATATCATATCTAGCTGTGGCAGGTTATAATACATTAAAGTATACATTCAAAATGATCGATATAATATACCTACTCTATAATTCCTATTATTTAATACCTACCTAAAATCTACCTAGTTATATTAACATTATAAAATAATTTTAAGGATTGACTTATTTAAGTGCTTTTTTAGGGCTCGGACAAACAAAACGCGCGACGATTATCAAACGCGGCCATAAAGTTCAATTAAGTAAGTAATTCATTGTTGTTACGTTACACCATTTTAAATTTAAAATACAATATCAAGAATTCCGTTTCTTCACCGGCTCTACAGAATGGCTTAAATAGTGACGTCCAAAGAAAAAAATAAGATTCCTCGTACCTAGACCTATCAGAAAATACCCAATATAATAATATAATTAATACAATATAATATAATTAATTAATTAAACCCAGCGATGTTCAGCGATTTTTGGTAGTTTTCGAGTTATAATTTTTTACAGTTTGTGAGATTTTTGAGGGAGTGAGTGTTATTTTTTTTTTCTTTTTACTAAAGTACCAAATTTTTTAACTAATATGGGAAGCTTGGGGACCCCAAAAGTTTTTGAAATTAGTCGGAAGTGACGTAGACAGGTTTAATTATTTTTAATCTTAAGTTAAAAATTCGTCCCTACTTCTGTCGAACGTAAACATTTCACTTTTGACCAAAAATTTTCCAACTTGGGTTAATGTTATGACGGTAATTATTTTATGCAAATTAGCACACTTCATAGCAAGCATGTTCACAAAAAAATGTTTGGAAAAAAACACTAAATAAAAAGAAAAATAAAATTAACACTCACTCCCTCAGAAATCTCACGTGAAAATTTAAAAGAATTTTCAGTGACCCGTGTACCTAAAAGCACCGTTTGAATGAGTTCACAGATCTAGAGCTTTGATAAGTCATAAGTCCGCAAACCGCATATAACATTAACATTACATCTATCATTTTATCATGAAAATTACATCTATCATTTTCATGTTTAGTGTTCTGTACCAAAGGGTGCCAATAGACCCTATTACTAAGCCTCCGCTGTCCGTCTGTCTGTGAGTGGGCTGTATCTCATGAATCGTACTAGCTTTCACAGAGTGTCACTCAAGACGCGTGATTCTTTCAGCGTTTTTTTGCTGTGGATGAAATAGGTAGACATTTGGAATTTTCATAGCGTGAGTACTCAATACTGAACCTAGCTGCTATAGAATAAAATAACATAATAAATTTAAGGGGGGTACCCATACAATAAACTTGTATTTAAATAGTATACATAGTATTAAATCTTGTACTATGGTACGGAAACCCTCGTGTGAGAGTCCGACTCGCACTTGGCCGAATTTATTTATAAAGCGTTTAGTGCCCGCGTCTAGTGTTTATAGGCCTATTACAGGCTGCTAGTTAGAGCGTCGCTTATTACACAGAAATGCGGATCAAATTACCTTACCCTTACCCTTACTCCCTAATTCTTATTACACTACACTGATTCAAGTGTAAGGTACCCTGTGAAAAGTGCAGTGTAATATATTAGGCGCTTTGCTGTCGTCACGCTTTGTATCTGCTTAAACTTTATTCGGTTGTTTCTACGGTTCACGCTTAACGGTCGGATCTCAAGACGGCGGATCTGGCGGGGCGGGCGGTCCCGCAGTGGGCGGCTGCAGGAGCTTCGCAGCAGCCGGTAGACCGGCCAGGTCGAACCCTGGCGGTGGCACTATACCGGCGGCCGTTGCTGTGCCTTGTAGGTACGCTACTAACCTGGAAAATTAAAAAAAATAAAGAATTAGGCGACACAAAAAAAAATCCAAGAGTCATTTAGGATTTCAAAGCTATTGTCGGAGAAATGTTTGACATAAGTTTTGCTTGCTGTGAAACTGCCAGACCAAAATCAAATATATTTTGAAGACTAAGGGCGAAGAAAAAACGTTCAAGCGAACCGCTCGCGTCTTATGGGAAATACGTTTCGTCGTGTCTCTCTGGTTTGTACAACTCGAAGAATGCGCGCGGATATTTGGTCCTTTCGCCCTAATGATAAGGCTTATGGAAAAATACAAATTTTCTTTATATAGTTATGTTATGTGTTAATGATTTTACCTCCGCAGTTCTTCTAATGCGCTGGCCTGCATAAGGATGTAGTTTTTGGCTAGCAGCAATGTTGCTATTTTCGACAGCTTCCTTACAGAGGGCGAATGAGCGTATGGGATAACGCTTCGTAGTTCATCTAGTGCGTCGTTCTGAAATTGATAAAGAGTAGGTAAAATAATAATATTTCCGCCCGAATTTCGGTCACGGCTGCGGCAAAATCAGTTTCGGAGAGAGATCAGGCACAGGACCTTAAACATGATAAAAATTAAATCATCGAGGATGTTAAATAATACGGCAAAAAGCAGCCTATGCAGCAGTAGGGCGGGATGGAAACTAAGTCCAGACTCGAGTTACAACCAGATGCTAGACTGCGATAAGTCTGCAAATACATAAGCCAAATTCGACTCACGCACCGAGGGTTGCGTACCTTGAAAGGATTTGGTTTAAATTTGACTAAAATTCTAATTATATTATTGTTTAAAAACTAGACATTTAGTATGTTAATGATTTGGGGGTTTGTTCTTCACATTAGGAATATGTGACCCATTTTCAAATTATGACCGACATTTTTCGGTGAACATCAAATACCGATAAAATTATTACCTACTTTGCATTTTAATGGTCAGTACTCACTAAATCGTGCATTCTTCTTCGTTCTCGTGCATTTATGTTCAGTCGGACATTTTTTCCTTGTCGCATTTTCTGTTTCGATTTGCCATCTCCGATTGGTCTGAAAAGTAAGAATTTGTAAGATGTACCTAAGACGTAATAAGAAAGCGCTTGGCTGGCTGCAATCTTACCTAACTGATGCAGATGATGGAAGCGTTCTAAACTGGGAAGATTTATAGCAGTTTAATAAACTTGTATCCTGAAGGATATATTATATGCATTTCTTAACGTAACGTAACGGAAATTTGATTGCCAGTAGGTACAGCTTAATCCGGGCAGGGTGCTATCGAGCATCCCAAGCTTCCCACTAGACCAGGTTTAGGAATTAAAAACTTCCAAATAAATGCAGCCTGTTCCACAAACCATTCATAACCACTGTGCCAGGGAGGTCATTGAATGCTAACTGTATTAGCGATTTCAGAGGGCTCCAGTCCAGTGAAGGGAAGCGGAACAAGTGCTTCTATTCGTACTGAATGGTGCATTGAATGGGGTTGTACTTTGTCGCGTATGTCACATCTACTAACGATCACTGGGGTCATAGCAGCACTCATGGCAGCTATTAAACGCAAATTTTAGTGTAGTTAGTATGTTGGTAGTGGATGTGGTACATCGCGAAAATCGCTACCTACATTTTTTGTAAAAATTTCGCTTGTTAATTACGAGTACTTTTGCCGGGAGTGATATCTCCATTTCCGTAGTTCATTTTTAACATTATCACTCTTATATTATAGTAAAATCTAGTTTATATTCTTTTTTCAAGTTCCTTTAAGTAGGAACTATCTATATGAATATTATTTCAGCTATAGGTCTAAGAATGCAGGGCTATCCTTTAGGGACATCCAGCCAAGTAGGTGTAGGTTATCCTAGTTCAGGTAGGTATGTATAATAAAGGAATTTCGTAGTTCCATTAAGTATGATTACTTATTTGTACATTTACTTGAAAGTTTCTGTTGTTTTTACGTAAAAATGTATAATTATACATGTAATACGTTACAAATCTATCTACGAACCAGCTTGCGCATTTGACGCATGCGTATTCGTAAAGGAGGCAAAACATATGTTTTAGACGGTAGTACCTATACAAACTAGGATAGGATAGCTTACCTTTGACCATAGCTCGTCCCTGGCTCCGGCTGGTTTTCGTCTGTGGGATAGCAATGTTGCGGAGGCGGAGGCTGGCCCCCTTGCATATAGAAGCCGCCGAGGCCGACAGCACCCAGCGGCGTCCGTCTCCCCGGCACCGACTGCGGAGGAGAGTGCGACTCGCCCAGAGGCACTCCTTCCCAGGACCTCCGCCCCTCCATTGTTAAAAAAAAACTAGCACATAACACTTAAAATATTAAGGATTTTTATGATAAAAAAAAAGTTGTCTATGATGATTTAAAAACACATAATACTGGCTGGAGTATTGACGGACGTTTGAATTTGGAACGGCGTTGACAGACTGTGAAGCTGTGCGGCGAGAAGTCGAGGCGGTCCGTGGATCGATCAGGGCACGCAGCTGGGGCGCGCACCCCTCTCATCTCCGGCATTGTTCGGGATGCGAATGTGATTTATATTATCGTACACGCCGAATCGGTGCGTCTATTGTTAAGAGTATTATGGTCATGATGCTTGCACAATTAATATTCGATTTCATATTATGTATACAAACTATATCTTTTCATAAAATTAATACATACAACCTTCCTTAATCTATATCTATATACTAATATTATAAATGCGAAAGTTTGGATGGATGGATGATGTTTGAAATTTGGCACAGAGATAGATTGTAGTCTGGAATAACACATAGGCTACTTTTTATACCGGAAAATAGAAGAGTTCCCGCGGGAGCCAAAAAACCTAATCCTCGCGAACGAAGTCGCGGGCATCAGCCAGTACCTACATTACAATTTTATAATTAGTTATTATTCATTATCTATCTATCTAAAGATTGTCTATAGCACAAAGATTAATAAAAGTAGGTAGTTTTAAAACCGGGTGACGATTATAAAAAGATTACCATTTCCGATTCCGTGGATCTCCCTTCAGCTTCAGGCATTCAGGCTTTACGAAATGCAACATTAACGCCAACAACATACATAATATGTGTAGGTACCAAGTTTAAATCCAAAATCGTTAAAAAAATGGGTCGTGAACAGGTAGACAGACAGACGCATACACTTATAGTAGATAAAAATATGTAAACTACATATTTTCTTGTAACCAAAAGCATAATCTCAACTCAACAGCCCTCGTCTGAGCACGGGTCTCCCCTCCGAATGAAAACGATTTAGGACAAAGTCCACCACGGCGGCCAATTGTGAATTGGCAGACATCACATATCTTTAAGGACGTTATATAAAAATCTCTCAGGCATTAATCACGAAGATATCTGCCTCACAGAGCAAAACACAGTAAGTATCTTATTAAGTAATTTCTTATAACGAATACAACTCCGAGTTATGGACTGGGATTTTAATTCCGGAATATTCTCTAAACCATCAAAGCATAGTTCTAGTCGTTTATACCCAAGACTAATTCAAATGACTATACCCTGAAACCTATAATGACCCCAGAGGGAGGAACCTGAGCTCACTGGGCAGACTTACAGTCATACCCAATTTGGTAGCAGAGCGTGGTTTCTTCCTCAGACCCACATTTCAATTCAATTTTGCACCATTGGATTTGCACCATTGCAAGATTCAAGTCTTTGAACTTGAAGATTCGACCCATATGAAATGAAATTATTTATTTTAGGGCAACTTGTGCCATTTATGAAATGTCATGAATATAGGTACCACCGGTTCGGAAACCAAGAAGAACCGGAAACACAGCAGTTGCTCTTTTTAGTAAGTAAGTACCTATTTGAAGGTAGAAGCAAACATTTCGTAGTAAGTATACCTATAAATAACTCAAAAGGAAAATAAAGAAAAACAAATCGATAATCGGCGTTCCAGAGCGAAGGATGCATTACTGTTTTGATATGATTTATTTTGCAGTTTGTAAGTGGGTTAAATGCAGATGAGCCTCATAGTATTAAATCATCCATATTGGATTTACGCTTTGTTGTTTCAGGGATTTCCACGCAGCGATCAGCGTACAACAAGGAAAGTTTGATAATAATGTTTTCAAACTTAGGTACCTACTACCAATATTCTAAAATTATCTAAGTGTGGAGTGTTGAGTGCTGATTTTGTTTAGTGAAATTTATACAACCGAGTATCTAAAATAATAGGTATAGCACCTACCTATGTATTAAAAGTGCTGACTAATTTTCCTTAGCGTAGGTATAAACTGTACCCATAATTATTTATTAAGCACATTTTACTACAGCATATATACAAGCATATACCTCTAATAATCCAGTGACTTAATTAAATATGTATAGGTACTTAGTCTCTTTATAATTACACAGACATACCTACAGAAACATGCATTTATATTTAGTGTGTCTGTTAGTACCTACGTACCTGATATAATTATTCTAAAAAAATGATAAGTAACTGTGCAATTATTTATACCCAGTAGGTAGTACTAGATACCCGTTTTAAATGATTGCTGCGGTTTTAGACGTAAAGAAAACAAAGAAATAAATTATTAATTAAACATTTAATTCATTAATATACAATTATTATTTACATCTTAATACCAATCAGTTCATATTTCTTTTTCTCTTATAACTATACTTCACATTGTAATCTTTAGCCATCCTCCTTTAACATCATTTCTTTAGGACATCTAATAAATATTAAATAGTCAATGGACAACTGCTTGAAACAACTAGGTAAACATCGCCAAAGTTAATAAATACATGATATATCTAGTTAGCTAACTTTGAATAGTAATTCAACTGTGTTATATCACTCATAACTAATTTAAGTATCCTAGTAAAAATTAATTAAATTCTGAGGCATGATTTTTATGACGAAAACAGGTCATTCACGTTTCATTAATAACAACAATCAGTATTTCCATTAACTACATAAGTACATTATTATCATCTAACAAAATATTATGTTTTCAACACATATAAATCAGCAATCATTGTCCATATTCAACATTTAATATATTTTGGTTCTTTGGTATTTATTATTTACATACACTACACTTTGCAAGTATTCATCATAACTTTTAGGAAATACTAATAAACATCCACAGAAAGGTAACATCCATTATGTTCTACAATGTCTTTTCACAGCCAGCTATACCTAATGACTAGACTTGCAGTTTTCTGCTGAAAGGCTGACCACGAAAGCTGCTTGATCATCACAAAATCCATAACAATATTATAAATGCGAAAGTGTGTCCGTCTGTCGGTCTATCCGTGCGTCTGTCTGTCTGTCTGCTGCGCTTTCACGGCCCATCTTTTCAACCGATTTGATGAAATTTGGTATAGAGATTGCATCCCGGGGAAGGACACAGAATACTTTTTATTCCGGAAAATTATGGAGTTCACGCGGGCATAAAAAAGCTATATCTACGCAGACGAAGTCGCAGGCATCATCTTGTTATATACTTAGGTACAATTTTTTTTAATGTTTAAAAATGTATACATAGAGCTAAATTTTTAGTATACTTAATTAAATTCTCTGTTGATTTATTAAATAAGTACATACGCATTTGATATGGATAGATATCTGAATGACTTTGTAGTCTAATTAATAATATTTGCCCGTCTTACGTTCTTAAATTGCATAGATAGTGATGTCAAAGAAAATAATATAGTAGAATATTAGAAAATAATTAATCGTTGATTCTCTGGCTGGCCAAGTTTGTAATAAGAATCCTTATCTTATGAATAATAATACTGTGCAAAAGTAGAAAAGATTTTGTATGAAAATTTCGCTACACTTATTAATAACCAGAAAAAAGTGTCATCAGTAGCTCCTAAGCCGTAAAATTAGTTGTATATAAACCATTTAAAATGGAAATATTTTAAACAGATATTAGAAAAAATATAATTATGATTTTGAAATCGTTCCGTCATGATTTTTAAACCCAGTTTTAATAATTATAGTATAGGCACCTACTTTTATTACCAGAAGCTAACTGAATATATGAATCATTAATTTTTTTGTTAAAAAGTAGGTAAGTATTAACTTATGTTAAGACCAGTGGTGATTACTTATTTTTATGATAATTTTCAACATTTCATACATATTTTTTATTTGAGATATATTTGTAATATTTTAGCACATTCATTTCATGCTGTGCAGTGAAGAACAATCATTTTATTTTATAATACATATACAATTTATGATTATATACACAACTTACAAATATGATAAATCTTTGGCACATTTATACTTTAACATGGACCCTTACTAATAAAGTTTTGCTAACTGCTTATGCACGAATATTTATGTATGAGATAGGTATATTAAAAGCATTGCAGTGTGTAAATTTTTATTAGTTATGATCTTAGGTTATCATGTATTTTTACTAAGAAGACGACTCCAAGATAATATTATTGTCAAGATATTATAATAGATACCTACTGCATGTGTATCTACGTATTTTGAACATTCACTCTTTATCACTCTACTTAAAAATATTATTTACACATACATATAGCATCGATAAAGCAGGGTACATTACTAGTGCAAAATTTAAGAGACGGCTTTTAAAGCTTATAATATGAAATGCACCAATTTTAATGAGTTTACTCTACTCAATTTTCCCTGTTAACTTTAAGCACATTTAAAGTATGTACTAAGTACGTATTGAAATCTTGTACCTTTAGAGTATTTTTGTCTTTAGTAGTGTTTTGTAAAAAAGACTTTTCCTACACTACCAAGTACCCTCAAAATTCATTTAAGTACCTACGCGCGTCTAAATTTCGTTTACATCCCTTTATCATCATACTTCATTTTACCTATTGGAATAAAAAGTTCTTATTTGAACGTTATATATACGGTTGTAGTAAACCACTCTATATACATAGATGCAATAAGTCGTTGCTTGCTGTATCATTCTTACATTACAAAGTAGAGACAGTCTCAAGAATATAGGTCCATTATAAGTTGACATACACTTTGCTTACAATTTTACGCACACCCATTCGCACGCTACTATATTGGTGACTGAATATTCAGAACATCATATTATTAATATCGTAGTGTAGAGACTACAATAGAAATCTAGCGTGACGTAGAGTATTGTCTATGTAGTCACATCAGAATCTTCACGGACGCTCACTTGGATATAGCACTCTATATATTTAGCTTGTACAATTTCTTTCAGGTAAACAGAGCGTCAAAATATGTCTGTCTTATCTAGAACTCTCAGCTATGCGGGAAACGTTAGGTTGACTAACCAAACCCGCTCTAGCATAGACATAGTTGCGATTCACGTCATTCCACCACATAGATTTAGCTAGTAGTACTGCGTAGGTTAGCGTTCTTATCATAAGAAATGAACTAATCACGTCAAAGTCCACAGTTCAGTTGGTAGACAGCGGTGCGGGTGACAGGAATCGCGCCGGCACTGGCAGGCAGACGAGGCAAGCGGCGCCTGTGAAGCGTCAGCGCGCTCGGTGCTCCGGTTCCGCCTCCGGTCAGGGCGCCGCGGCCGCTAGGGGGGGTCGCGACGGCGCTGGGACCCGCGGGCACGCCACCATTGACCCTCGGGTACTGTGGCTGTTGTTTGGTGCACCGCCTGGAAGAAAGATAAACATCCTGTTTATTCTCATTTATGGTCCTAGGTATAGGTAGGATAAATGAATAAGATTTGATTTTATTAATGGCAAAGTTGCATGGAAGCAACCGGCCTCGCATCCAGTGACCCACAAGTCAGTGTAATACTTGTAACGTATATGTGTTGTGTTGTCCACATATTGTAACCTTTTCTTTTCTATGAAAAGAGCAACTGCTGAGTTTCTTGCCGGCTCTTCACAGTAGAATCAGCTTTCTGAATCGGTGGTAGAGTCTTAACGTTTCATAAGCGGCACAGGTTGTCCTACATGAAATAAATAAATCATTTATCATAAATCATTTATTTATCAATTATCACGGTTTTAGCTCTCTGGTATGGGGTCTCATGTAAGGTGTATCGCGTCGGACATACAAACTTTAGGTACTCGTATGATCAGAAATATAATTGCAAAGGTATCTTTTGTTAGATAAATGAAATGTCATATTTTTTTTTGTTGGGACTGATGATGATGTCCTTCAAGACATCTGCGTCAACATGATAGTATGAAAATTTGTAAAGCAAGACGGCATAGATACCTATTAAACTTCTACCTATGTAAGACGGATTCTATACCTGTTAAATACCATCTAAAACTATCTATGACTAACAACGAAACTAGACTTGGTAGTGGTTGAACTAACCTATAAGTGATCCCAGCATTTTGGTGACAGAGAACTTTCTCGTCCTCTGCGGAGTCCGGACCTCGGCCAGGAGGCGGTCGACGCACCGGTAGAGGTCGCCAGAGTTGTCCGCCACGCTCGCTTCGCTGAACGACGCACCGTGGGCCGCGCTAATCGCCTGGCCCTCTTTAGTTGGCACCTGCAACAAACAAAGAAATGGTTTATTATTTTTGTCACAATAAAACACTTTGTTAAACTAGTCTTCACAACTTGAATCATTTCAAGACCGAGGCCAGACGGCTGGACGGTCAAGGTGGAACAAGCGTATCACACGTAATAAAATTTAAATATTTAAAAACCCACGACGAACTGTAGCGCTCCTTTGTCGCCTATAACTTTGAAACCATAATTAGAAAGAATACATTGTATCTTAGAATGGTAATCATGATCGGAGGGCCTCTTAACGGCCAGCGTGGTCGTCTATGGCTGAACCCTTTTCATTTCAAAAGGAGGCTCCTACTAAGTAGCGAGCCGATAATGTGGTAAAATGATGCGTAAAAATAAAATCACGATTGCAGCCCAGCTTGGTGAAGTATGGCTGTATTACATATCTAAGAACTTTCAGAAGCTATACATACCTATTACAAAAAACCACATTATAATCAGTAGTTCTCCAGAAAAATAGTGCACAAACAAACGCACAACCTCTCACGCCAAACGTATTTCCGTGTCGTTGTGGGTAAAATTCTTTGTACAGGTTTTACTACAGAAACCTAAAAAAAACGAGTCAGCGAAAAGAAAAAAAACACGAAAAATAAATTGGTACTCTACCCAATTGCAGGCTTTGATTATACGTATCTAAATCTATGATTTCAGACAATATTAAATCATACAGCTGCCACACCTCTTTCAGGTTAAAATTAGCGCATCGGTTGCCATAAGGTCTTAGTCAAGCGTAAAGTTTTAAAAACAAAAAGTCGGATCTCTGATTGAGTGAGAGACGTTGACTCATTCTTTACAAACAGTCTACTTTTAGCGCTAGACACGTATTGAAGCATTTATCTTACTTTATAGATATATATACATGAGATGGTTTTGAGAGCATGCAACTATCAGCTTATACTTAGAGAGAGTTTGTTTACAGAATGTCTATGTTCATTCGTCATTGCAAGAATGGGTTCTGTAAGTTTTTTTTCAGTAGAAAGGGCAATCTAAAATACTAGTTAATTAATTTTCATTGGCCTACTGTGCCTTAAATTAGCAATTCCAAACCATAGATGTAGGATTGGTCTCGCTCGTCTAGCGGAGCGAGACCAATCCTACGTCTATGTTCCAAACAGCTAAAAGTGTTATTTTTCAACATACAAATATTGAAAAATGTGATGGCATTTTTCTAATGCAAAGTGTATGGTAATATTAGGATGCACGCTTGATTTTTATAGCTTACATAGATAAATGTTAGATCAAGCGGTCGTGTCGTAGCAACGTACAGCACATCGCTGGTGGAAATGCTCTTATAAATACAAAAGCATTTTTATCTTTCTGTTACTGATTTTGGCGCAATTTGGTTTAGGGATAGGTTCCTGAGAAAGGATATTTATATAAGATTAAGACTGCCTTTTTATCCCAGGAAAGCAGGCAGTTCCCACGGGAATTTAAGAAAGAGAGTACCAACACCCACGCCGACGATGTTTCTGGCATTATCTTTATCAGCTAGTATTGAAGTAAGTAAAGAAAAACAAGAAATTGAGCTAAAAGCAAACTGTATGCAAATAGTTGTTTACATTGTCGAAGTATTTTCATTATACAAATAGGCACGTATTGAGACGTCGCGTGTTGTAGACAAAGGCGTAGGTCGGAACTTGGAAGCTCCACTTATAGTTCAAAACGACATAAATAACACGATCATATAAAGCCTGATAAATCGTTGTTCCACCGACTTCCTTGCAAGAGACTTATAACATTAACTTTAGAAATTTATATAGTAATTAGTCAGTAGGTACTGAGACGTGACTACCCTAGTTTAGACGTGGGATGAGTAGGTTATACGTGATGAATATTAAATTTATGCCTAATGGAACGCCTACATCCATTCAGGAGATATATATCCCATTTAGCTATGTAGCATCAAATTAAACAAATTATATAGGTTAGTTGGTGCATCTAGAAATTACAAATTTTGCCTGTATGTTTGTCTCTGTAACGAGATCTTATACGAGATTTTTGAGGAAAAGAGTTTTTAGAAATTCAAAAGAGATCCTTTAAATAGTACTTATTTTACAAAGTTGTGTACTTCGTGGTAGTAATGTATCGTATGCAAGCTAAAAGTATGAGGAAACTGATATCCTGCTTCACCGAGTGCCAAATGCTGATATCAGTACGTCTGTACTTATGTACTTATATTTTACAATGTTCAAAATTATACGAATTATTTATTAATAAAATAATCTTAAATGTTCAAAAATGTTGTATCTGCTGTTCCACTACAGCCCATTAACGTCCCACTGCTGGGCACAGTCCTCCACTCTCATAGGAGCAGCGTGGTGGGTACCACGCTGCTCCAATGCGGGTTAGCGGGTATAATGCTGTATATGCCTTGTAATAAAACTGGAGATATTTTATTATTTTAATATTATAAATTTTTTGTACAATATTCGTTGGCATGAAACATAAAATAAAAAATATTCTTTTTGCTTAGGCCTTGTCGAAGTGCCTGTTTATTTTCTAATCTGAATTGCATGAGAATATAGCCGTAGGGGCATTTGGAATGTCTAATCCCACAAATTCCAAACCGTTAAGTAAGAAGCCCACACGGTTATATAAACGAATCACTCGTTCAAGATCGTATTGGAAATTCAAGGCAAATTTTCAAACATTTCAACTATGATTTGTTGAGGTTTTGTATTTTTGCATCGCTGTAATTTTATAAATAGTACGCGCATTGGATTTAACCGGGAAATAACCTTAGCCATGTTTTATAGCTTCGTAGGCAAATAAATACATCTGCCATATTATGCTTTCCAATTGTCGCCAGTCTAAGGAGACATAGACTGGAGACAACGTCGTCGCGCAACGTAAACGTCAGGTACCTGACACCTCGCAGCTAAATGCTAACTTTAGTCCGCCTACGCTAAGCTATAATGACACTTTTTTAGAGCATGAGAGGTGAAAAATTATTTTACGAGTAGGTACATTTACCATACCTTTTTTTGCCCTACTCGAAAATACCCCTACTTATCTGATTTATAGCCGGATTTATATAGATTTATATATATTAGCTGATCTATGTATTTGAAGAGTTTCAGGAGTCGAAGCTGGTCGGCCTGAAGACACTCAAGTGAAAACCAAACAGTTTGAAAAGTGTACTAACCTGTCTGAGATGATCCAAGTCTGTTTTGTTTCCTAACAACGCAAGAGGCATGCCCGTGGATGCTGCGGTGGGTCCGTGAGCTGGGCTGCCATTTGAGGGTGTTCTTTTCAGGGTATTTAGGATTTCTTGGGCGTACTCGAAGCTACTCCTATCCGTCACTGAATAAACAAGTAGGCATGCATCAGCCCATTGTATCTGAAACAAGAGAAACACGATATAAGTTACAAGTAACAGTTAGATAAGAGGATTTTTCACTGTTTGTATTTTTCCGGAAAATGACTTAACCTACAGACTTTACCTTCTTTGAATCCTATCAATCCTTTGCGATTTAGACCTATGGATAAAATATTATAAAGCTGCTATTCCAGCTTAGTGTGTTTGCATAGCAGCTTAGCCTACTTATCATCAGGTATATCAGGTATATCATCATCTTATCGCAGGATAAAATCGTAAATATATGATTACCTAAGCATAATATGACGAAATGGAAAGTAAGTAGGTGCGGTTTTATTGGATTAACGCATATGGGTCGATATAGAGGTAAGTACATTACACGCGGGGTGCAATTTCATTTATATAATACAGTTTGAGCTTTTACCTACTGCTTTTAGCTTGACTTAAAAGCATTTCGATGAACCAATCGATACCATAATATATGGCCTTATAATATTAATAAGTGATAGGATGAATATAATAGGCTTATTTTACATAATCATATAGTCTAAGGAGGTACGTTCTTTCCTAACAGCCATCCGATGATCCGACGGAGACGTCTAGATAGAGCAACGCTGCGGGGTGATAGGGGTAAGACGGGGAGAGTTGTCCAAGCTGGCAGAAGATTCAGTACAAAATTCAGTCAATCGAGCTCAAAATAAGTGTGCAGCTTGGAGGTGTATAACTATATACGAAGGTGTAGGTACTAAGGTAGGTGTAATAGGTGAGTAGGTCTGCAATTTGTACAAGGGTTCGATCCACTGCAAGGATAAATATTTACTTGCGCTGTAATATACTGAAACAGTGAGTGTATACTTAAACTTGTGATATATTACTATTCTCACGTAGAAAGTTCAAGTTAATGTAACCGAATCGTGTGCGGAAGTCCGAAGTAGCTCTACCATATCTGCCATCCTGACAGGTTAACCTATATAGAAATAGATTCATGTGCCGCATCTATGTGAGAAAGTAGAACATTTCTGGCAGTAATTAATTAAACGTGTATAATTTTCGACGTGCCTATATTTTGGCGCTAATTAAATTTGAGGCAAGTTTTAAAATTTTGAACGTTGTTATTGTTAGAATAATTTCCTGAGTTATGCTCAACTATATACCAATACAAACACAGATAATGCCGATAGAAATTACCTATAGCGTCGAGCATCAAAATTCACATCCTCTCGATACAATATAATGGTATTATGTCGAATAAACGTGTGATACAAATTTATCGATTGCTACGAGCGTCTAGCCTTCACAAATCTGTTATCATAATATCGTATCTACTGTTCTACAACCTACACATACTATACTAACACGTACCGATGTAATGGATAAAAATGAGAGGGATTTTTGAAGAAGGCAAGGATTGGGGGTCAGAGCAGCTTTTTATACTTATGATAAGTTGTCAGGTACACGTTTGGATAATGGGAGCAGCTAACGCTCCGGAACCAAAACTCTAGAAATATAAATTGTACTTATTCAATCCGAGTGTGATAGAACAACTATAACAAGTGGAAATGTGAAGACGTATTTTTGAATGATTTTTCACCATGAAAAAAGAAAATATGCGAGGTGCGCATCACTCTCACAAACGTACAAATCTCTCGTGAACATTCAAAAGTCTACGCACTGTAGCCGTACAATTATTAATTTAACACTATAAACAAAGTGACTCACGCAGAACACGTGGCGCGGGTCACTGGAGCGACTTCACTCTTCATGCCACTCGTATTATATTCGAGGCGATTAACCCACTTGCCAGAACATTAAACGGGTTCAGTCTCAGTTTAATCTACGATTTTGTTTACGGCACACAAACAGCCATATTTTGACTCAGCTCCAAATTGTACCGATAACAGATAAACAGGTGAAAGGAAGCCTAGGATGTGTATCGTAGTAAAATATTGAGTTATCCGTAGTACCAAGTATTGTTTGTGGCATAGTTACACGGAAGTTACAGTTTAGTTCTGTAAAACAGTTGAAATAAAAACTCAAGCTTGTTTGTTATTTTAGACTCGTATAACGACCTGACCTCGGGAAATTATTGTTGTTTATTCTAAAAGAAAACTCGCATAAATATCCTTAATCTTTACGTGATTTACTAACTGTAATATTTGTTTAGGGGTGCCAAAGGCCGCCGGTTAGGTTTGTGAAGGTGAATATCACTGTTTGAACGAGGTCTCCGTGCTGCATTAACCTAGATAAATCTTATGATTGAATTGTATCCGATTTTTATTGCTGCTATAATCATTATTTATTTCAGCTTTGGCTATCGTTTACTAAAAAGGCCATGTCGATAAAACTACTGCTGCACATTATAGCCGTTGGGAAATTAGATGTTCGAAGGCTAATTGAATGATTTATTTTCCAAAACATTCTTTAGTTACAAACTGATGATATTATAAGGAAAACCTTAATGAAATGCTTCGTTTTTCTCTGCCAACTTTAGTATTTCAGCAGTTAAATTTAGTACTTACCAGGTAGTCTTCCGACCTAGTTTAACCTTGTGGGTTGGACGGCCGCACCGTTTATACTTTGTGATCAATATTATTATTATTATTATGGGAGTTAATAAATTTACCTGTTCTGCCGGAAACTTGTCTGCACTTGAGCCAGATACGTCTATCACCTCTAACTCGACTGGAGTGCCGTTTATTGGCACAGTTTGTCTATATAGTAGATCTGTGAATTAAAAATATTTTATTATAAAATTGTAGAGCTGATAGCTGGGTTTCTATTGTATCGACCGCTATGTCTATGTCACCGTAAGATTGTAAAAACCATTAGGTAGATTATAATCTAACTTGCGAAATTGCAAACTGTCGAAAGATTACAATTTAACGCATTATTTTATCGGTAGATTGTAATCAGTTAGGTATATTGATATAGAACCTAAGTGCCTGATTATTTATCTCGAACCCTAACCTAACCTACAAGAAACAGTCAAGAAAACGTTAATACAATGAATATTTCAAAAATTGACACTCAGAACATTGAACGGTTCACAATCTTTCGACAGTTTACAATTTCGCGAGTTAGATTATAATCTAACGGATTCTACAATCTTACGGTGACATCTATAACAATTATTATCGTACTAGATGATACCCGCGACTTCGTCCGAGTGGATTTTTTTTATTCCCGCGGGAACTCTGAAATTTTCCGGGATAAAAGTAACGAATTTCCGAATTTCATCAAAATCGGTGGAGTAGTTGGGCCGTGAAAGCGGAACAGATAGGCACACACCTTTGGTATTTATAATATTAGAATGGATTATAAGAATTACATTTTCCACTCACCTGTATTTGAATGGTATTCGCCGATGTATCGCCTAGTAAGGTACCTCACGATGAGAGCTGTAACAAGAATATAACTTCATTATTTTTAATTAATCTTTGGATCGCGCAATCAATTATCTCGGCACAAATTAAATATGATCTCGATTTCAGTAAAAACTTTTCTGGAACGTACTGATATCATTTTTCCTGTTATTTTAAGTTACATGGTTTTTTTTATTTCAAAATAACTACAAAATATCATCTTTTTCTGACGACCTCCGAACTTCTATTTGTAGAAACCGAATAGGGGTAATTAAAAAAATTTTGGTTGCCCAAAAGTATAATTTTAGTAGGTAGGTTTAAAAAACTATGTACATATACATACAGGTACAGATATGTATAGTTGGTATCTCTGGGAAGCCATCTATTTCTGTACTTATCACAACTCCTCAAATCGTCAGACACTATTCTAAATAATATTCTAAACCTATTTAAATTAACTTAAATTAAATTAACCTAATAAATAATTATTATTCTTGACTTTTTATATCTTGTTAGCTGTAATTATTTTAAATTTTGACAATTGTAGGTATTAGAACTTTCTTATACATTTTAAAACTGCATTCTAATTTTTTTAATTTTTTCGTAATATTAATGTTATTTAAGAAATAGCTATACCTCTTATTGAATTCTAAATAATGCTGTGTACACGTATGTAGGATTGTTGTCTGGATCCTGTTTTTAATTTCTTGTATTTTGACAATGTTTCGGTGGCAACCTGTTTTGTGTACCTTTGCAATAAAATAAAATTTGTGCTATCAGTAAGATCCATATCTTACTCATAGGCTAGATCCTTGGGGCTTGGACGAATGAAACACTATATAAAAAAACTATAAGGATATAAAATGCCAAAAATACTAAAACCTCAAGATATTAGAAACCAAAATTTATTATGGTCGCCGACCGTTAAATCAACACTGACATAACCGACCGACCGACATAAGATTTTGAAGTGAAATTTATAAGATTGATGGATTCAGTGGCAAGTTTTAAGATTACATCAGCTAGGCTTACGGACCACTCTCACTGGTATGCTGTAGTTTACGTAATACTTTTGGCCGTTTTATCGTGTTGCAGCAATTTTTAGGTATGTATGACTAATCGAGATCAAATCAGAAATGTGGAGATCCGTAGAAATATAAAGTAAGTGACGTTGCTCGACCTGGTGCGAGGTTGAAGTGGTAGATAGATTCGAAGAACCTATCTATCAAAACATAGTTCGAAGAACCGCTACGCGTCGGGGTCCTAATGTGCTAGAGAGGCGACTTTGCACTGGAAAACGCAGCGTTGACAGACGATATCAAACGAGTCGCAGGGAGCTGCTGGATCCAGGCGGCGTAAGACCGCGGCATGGGGAAATCCTCGCAAGAGACCAGTCCAGCAGTGGACGTCTATCGGTTGATAATGACTAATCTAGCGTACCAGCCTAGTGGCTGAGTCTTCAGACTCCGGGGTTCGTGAGTCGGTATGCGGACTAAGGTGCTTCGTAAGATGTGCATTTTAATAAATCCATAACTCGATAGGAAGGAAAATCCGACACGACCGGAGAGAGATCAGGCGCAGGACCGACGGCTTCACATGGTCTCCGAGTGTACGTGCAAAATGTGTATGTGTAAAGTTTAAAACAACTTCTCCTTGACAATAATATGGTGCTTTCATTTAAAACTTTAGGAGTTATGAATCAATTATTAAATAAAATTATGATTATTTTAAAAATACAGACTAACCTGTACAATTGTTGTTTCGTAGAACGAGTGTAGTTGCCGAGAGCGTATAAAAAAGTGAGCGCACTTCGGAATATACGATTGGATGATCGCAAAATAAACGATGTTTTTGGATATTGTGATGGAAAAAGCCGCGCAAAATTAAAGGTTACTCATGTGTTCGTTTTCATAATAAACGTCAATAGGTTCATAATATTATGCATAAACCACATGTTTTTACGTCTAAAAAAGCCAAATCTGAGTCACATTAATCAATCTTGAGAGAACGAATTATACATAACGTACTAAAATTCTAGCATATTAAGTAGCTGTAAGTAAGTAGCATAGTAGCATAGTAAGTAAGTAGCTGATGCCCGCGATTTCGTCAGCGTGATTTGAGGTTTTTTGATTCCCGCGGGGACTCTTTAATTTTCCGGGATAAAAGTAGCCTATGTTTTATTCCAGACTATAATCTATCTCTATGCCAAATTTCATTCAGATCCGTTCAGCCGTTCTGGCGTGATTGAGTAACAAACCATTTGAGGTTTTTTGGTTCCCGCAGGAACTCTTTAAATTTCCGGGATGAAAAGTAGCCTATGTGTTATTCCAGACCATAATCTATCCCTGTGCCAAATTTTATCCAGATCCGTTCAGCCGTTCTGGCATGAAAGAGTAACAAACATCCATACATCCATACATCCATACTTACAAACTTTCGCGTTTATAATATTAATAAAGTAAGATATTAGTAAAGTATTATGCTTGAATTTTAGTAGATTGCAATACTTAGTAGATTGAGCTAATCAGATGATCCTTATACCACACGGACCTTTGCCAGACGTATAAAAATTTTAGGATTTAATGAAAAAAATAAATTAGGTTCCAGTATTTTCTCCTCCAAATACATAAGAATATTTTTTCTAGCGTTTTTGAATTATTTTCGTATTTTCATAAACCAGTACATTTGATACGATAATGTATTAACATTAATGAGGTCACATCAACACCTCCCATCAAGATGTTGTTGAACCATTAATTATTTATTGAGGTAAAAATATTTTAGATCTCGACCCGATGAATATTTTGAACAGTTTCAAATTTCTGTAATGCGATAAAAGTAAAAGTGGACCGAAAATATTTTCAGTCTGTAAACCATTTAAACATAATATGATGGACGGTGAAAGGCATTTGGGTCATACGATGTTATCTATGAACACACGAAATATTTCAAAAGTTATGATTGTTAATGTATTTATATTTAAGTGTATAGCACTATCGTTTCTAAATTCTGTTTCTGACGAGTGCTAAATATAAGTTAAATGAATTTTAAACATTAGAACTAAATGCAAAGATAGTGTAATTGCCTATTTAGTATTTTCATTGTAATGTAGTAGTATGTACCTTCACTCGTGCGCGAGTTGAATGCAGAGTAAGTTATGTGTCACCATACATTAGCTCTGCATTCAAATCGTGCGCGAACTATATGTATCTATGAATATCTAGTTATTATTTTTGCATACCAACATTGTCACCATCATTCTGTTTACCACCCTTCGTATAAAACATGTTTAATAAATGAATATGAAAATGAACAAAGTGTGTAATGATTGTGATATGTTTAACAGTCGTGCTCACATTAATATCGCATAACTTTTGATGATGGATTTATTTTAATACATTAGTGAGGGAAATATTAGCATCAATCAAATCTATATTTGTTCGGGAATGTTGAATGGCGAAAAATAAATAGAGTAACGTTCTTGCTCACCGGACTTGCCAACTCGGGAGCTGCCAATGACAGCGATGCGCACGCGCGGAGGGCAGGCGCGCTCGTCCCTCATGACTGAGTGCAGTATCCTGTAACAAATTAAAAAAAACTGTCAAATACACATAGAGGTAGTAGGCGTTATGAGCAATTACAGACAAAAATATTTTGTTACTAGATGATGCCCGCGACTTCGTCCGCGTGGATTGATGTCATTCTGGTTCCCGCGAGAACTCTTTTCCGGGATAAAAAGTAACCCTGTGCCAAATTTTATCCAGATCCGTTTAGCCGTTCTGGCGTGATTAACACACATTTATCCATCCATCCATCCAAACTTTAACATTTATAATATTAGTATAGTAGACAGAAGAAGAAGACAGAAGGGCTGGCTCATTTTTTGCGCAAAGGATCAGCCTGGCTGTCCAGCGCGGAAATGCAGCCAGCATTCTTGCCACCATTCCACGCGGGCATGATTTATATAGTGATTAGGTTAGGCTAGGTAGCATTAAGTTCTATTGTATTATTTTCAATAAAAAAAAAAAAGTATAGTAGACATTTGGGTCCTAAATCTTCATTGTGACAGTTTTCTGGAGAAATACAAACCTACTCGTAGTCGTAGTTTGCCCCTCCGTGTGTTGAAAAAGCTGAGCGTGCAAGTGATCTCCCTAAACATTACAGTAGTTACTTATCTCATTTTCAATTAAGACTTTGAATTGTCAACACGTTAAACGTTCGTCAGCTCTTAAGTGTAGTATTACGACATTCCGAGAAATAAAGCTATATTTACCAACGTTAACATCGGAATTCTAATAATTCATCTCATTTGCTATTTTCTTAGTTTTATTATTTACCTTGAGTCATTGTTTTAATATTTATTCTACCCTTACTGACAACCAATTATTTTAAGAAAACATACGGCTTTATGACCACAAAAATTTGTTTGATTGTCTTGAACCTCTTCCAAGTACTAAATCTAAAAGTAGCGGGATAAACTAAACGTTGGTTCTTGGTTTCATTCATTAGATAGTTCTTGCTCTACGGTGACGTCTACCCACTTGCGTATTTAAGTCTTAACAAAATACGTCAAAATACCTCATACATTTGTAATAACCTTTAATAAACTAATTACAAACTAGCTTACCCGGCCAGGCTTTTTGGTGATACATTATATGAAAACCCTTTCTTATGGGAGTCTAAGAGTTAGAGAAGAACATGCATCCTATGTTTCTAGACGCAGTGGACAGAGTTTGAGCTTAAAAGGTGATTGATTTCAGTAGCTCTCTCCTATCCAATAGGTATGTTTTCATTTTTCAGTGATACAGAAATACCTTAAAATGAATCGGTGCATAAATATATATGAATAAAAGTGTGATAAATAAGATTTACACAAATCTAAATCAGGACTGCGAAAGAATTTTGTACTCCACTAAATGTAAGCACATTCCAATTTTCAGAAATCTTTTCTGTTTTCAGTTCAGTTTATGTTAAACACAACCTCATATATATTCAGCTTAGGTGAAAAATTGTGCAGACTATACTTATTTTTCCTAGCTTATGCGTGTTCTGTCT
This sequence comes from Erebia palarica, assembly GCA_964035005.1. Lineage (NCBI taxonomy): Eukaryota > Metazoa > Arthropoda > Insecta > Lepidoptera > Nymphalidae > Erebia > Erebia palarica. The sequence goes on along the minus strand of OZ035985.1, from coordinate 32,894,284 downwards.
CGTCCTAGATGCGCTTTTGAGCTCGGTTTCAGCTTTGGTCCAAACAAAACTAACGTTTTGCTTTTGGAGATGCAAAAACAACAGAATAGGCAATAGTACGTAGCTCAAACTCAAAGTATATTTATTCAAAATAGGTATCTACAAAGTAAACGTCACGATTACAAAGTAGAAGACGTGATGGTGATAACTAACTACGGTATCTTAAAACTAGGGTTAAAAACGCGCCGTGGTCTGAGAAAAACTCACAAAAAACTCAGCCGGGTTTTTTTTATTATCACCATCTCACATACGATTGCAGCTGCGTAAAGCTGAATGGCTGCGTATGCATCCCGACAGAAAACACCACTTTTGTATGGGCAAAAGCTGAATCGAGCTGAATCAGTATAATTAGCCCCTTACAAACATGTCTGCAATGTGCTTGGTGGATATTATTAACAGAATATACTTAAGCGTTGCTTTTCCTACGTCAGCACTTGTCTCCCTTGGTTGAATAACCGAAGACAACTTTGCAACTGACATGAACAATGACGTACTGAAATCTATATCATGTAAACAACTACTCATTGTTTCTATTGTGATCATCCAATAGAAACAATAAGAATTCAATAGGAAATGTAACTTCCATCTACAAAGTGTCATCTCTATATATTATGTACCGCTATTTATCAAACACCGGGACTTTTTGAAAACTCTTAATTTAATTTTCCTCGACCGATTTTATGGTCTTCTCACTTTAATATAATTAAGAACAAAGTATCTCCCGTCTTCGGTAATGTATACTGCTACTTGAAGACGTTGAAAGCTCTTCCGGCGTTCGTTGTTTCTGAATAAGTTTCAGATTCTATCTATATCACAAAACAATAATATGATTGAATGATTAATATTTAGACTTATCATCACTCGACGAACAATATAGTATAGCAAGATTTATTTAAACTATATTTCTACTAAAAGGTGACAAACATTTTAGTGAACCTATATTTGTCATTTACATATGCCTATGTAAATATGTATGTAGTATGCCTGTGTCTTTCAATCTAAATGAGTACAAACATACTTACAATTGTTGTTGGAAATTACGGAAAGATTTCTGAAATAGTACGATCAACGTTACTCTCAAACTCATTTCACTTAGTTATTTTCATTTATCGTTGGCATTCGAGCGCAGTCGCAATTAAATGCCGATTGTCGATATACTTTATTTCGATAATAAATCAAGGTATCTTACGTGATTTTTATTGTAGTCTTTATTGCAAAAACTTTTGGAGGACGAAATAAATTTTTCATTGATTTTGTGTGTCTTTGACATTGAAAGCTGGCCAAGACAAGCAAGTACAAGATAGATTAAGTGGCAACAATTATAGTTATTCTATGGTAGAAATCTTATATTATCAATAAAATTGTGTAAATATACCTGTATGATCGCTTAGTTTAAAAACGAAAGTTTGAGTATTTTTTATATGAAAAACAAAAAAGAGAAAAACTCGCAATGCAATATGAAACTACGACGCTCATCTCACAGATAACGTAAAACCCGTAACAAATTTCTTCTCATTTCGTTTCCTGAATTTCGAGTGTCGTGGTTCCCTTGAGATCAATCATTATCCTAATTATCCTTTGCTTAATGATTTGACGCTACTTCTTCCTACTGAAGACCGACTGTATTAATGCAGTTCAAGGAGACGTGTCGGGCTTCGTCCATGCGATCTTTTTCCTCCGATGTTGCCAGTAAACATGAGTTTTTCTTGGCTGGTTGTGTTTTTCATAAACGTTGCTATCTGTTTATAGGAACGAAATGTTCGTAAGCACCATCGAGTAGTTTGGTTGCATGGTATGTGGTTAGCACACATCAAATCCGTTGGCTTGTGCTAAGCAGCCGCCTCCAGCACCATATCAGCAGCGTAATATATTATATCTACTAAAATAAGTTTTAATTATTTAAGTAGTGATTTAATTTTAAAACTGGGAAACTTGGTCATCTACACGGCCGTGTCCCTATCTCCGCCGCCGGCAGGGAATGCGTCGCGAGTCGCGACGATGTCAAGCTTTTATTTATGCTTGGCGCCAACGAATAAAATAATTTCCACTCCTGTTGCTAAAAAAATGCCGGATGCTGCCAAGCTTTTGCTTTGGCGTAGTAGCATATGGCTTAATGCGTAAAAAAGTGCACATTTCAAATTATTATTGGAAAACGATAAATATTAGGTAGTATACGTGTGTACAAGAGATGTGAGAATTCGTAGTTTCCTAAATGAGTTTTTAGTTAAACATAAAACAAACTTTGGTACTACTAGGGACACCTGAAGGTACCTGATACCTGGAGGTATTTAAGAGCGTCCGAAGCGCTGAGCTTTTGTCGTTACAGTTTTAAAGATAAAAAGCAATAGAAACATTTCAGTATACGGTCGTTGGCTAAAAATCTGACTTCTGTATAAATAAACCTACATAGCAGTCATGTATTTACTTATTACTTAATATAATTGTACCTAAACTGAGAAACGTGTAGGAACAGTACACGTTCCTGCCCCTGGCGAACGTCTTTCAATATTATATGATTATCAAGTAAATAGCTCAAAGTCTTTACGTTATAATAATAGATGCTGTCCCAGGCACGTGGATTCAAGCCGACCGCCCGTAGAAATATCTGTGCCTAACACAAATTATGTTACTTCCAGACAACTTGTAGGTGTAGGATAGATACTTAGTAGGTGAAAGGTAAATCTTCCAACATATACTACCTTTTATCGCTTTACTATTGTTACGTAAGTAATTTATTATTATTTTACAAGCGTGTGACATTGATAAGTTCCCTTAGGATATAAGTTTTCTTGAAATACGAGTTGTAAACTGCAGCATTTATTATTTAGTATCTTATTTACACATAAATATCAGAAAACTGAGGAAAAAATATTTAAGCTTTTAAAATATTGTAGGTAGGTATAAACAAAAGACATTCATTTATTCTAATATCTCGTTATTCCGTTTAAAAATTGAAATTCTATAATAAAGAACCATTTAAATATTTGAATTAAAAAGCTTGACAAAATAACTAAACCATTCGGAAAAATAGTTACCACGGTAAGTATTCTAAGTAAATGATAGGTTTCATTTTGCGTTTTGCTAAAATATATAGTATAATTTTGATAAAAGAGATCGTACCAACAGGGTATCAACTTTATTGCTTTTACAAGTATTGGCGAAGAGAAAATATTATATCAAACTAGCGAATGCAAAAGGTCAGACGCGTGGGCGTATATTTTTTTAAATTACGGGAGATTTGCACTGAACAATTTATGGTAGTATTAGTCATAGTTCAGATGAGAATAGGCGTGGGACATAATCTCTTTTGCTACGGTATAGAAACGGAATTTAGTGGGCGGAATTTCACATTTCAAGCATTGAACTTGAAATTATATTACGTAGACCGTAGGTACAGATGGTTCAATCCATGACGCGCCCCACTATTTGTCTCATCAAGAATGGTGCTTTACTTACATAATCTTTTATAAGTTGTTTGTTAATGGTCGTTATTAGTAGATAGTTTCCTATCAAAAATCAATATTTTTACATTCGAGCTTGTACTGGTGCTTACATCACAATAAACAACTAATGAATTAGTGTGTCCCTATCCCACGGACTTATTAGTTCGTCTGACCGTCAATTTACCATCTGAAAGTATTCTATAAATGTATCAGCAATCGTATGTAGTGTGAAAAAGTAAAAGTCAAAAAGACGTTGCCTTCCCCAGCGGAGCACCAAGAACAGAAATAGTAGGTATAATTTAATATATAACAAGGGATGGTCTTTTTGATTAGGGTGTTTTTAATTTTTGTTAGTAGCTATATAAGGATTTATTTTATAGTTTCTTTAATATTTAGACTGTAGTATATTTGGAAATCGATAGGCATAATCTAAGGCTACCTACTGGGTAGGTAGCTGTTCTAAGTACCGTTGTTCTCACTCTCCTACCAGCAGAACACCATTTATAACAATATGGGTATCTAACAATAGAACGTGATAGAACTTTAATTATTATCAATAAACCATTCCCGATATTTTAAACATGAAACCAATTTTATATTATCTCTGTTTACACAATAACGATGTACTTGTCCTTGTTTACATATTGATTTTACCTAAAGACCTCAATTGGTTCGCTGTGTCACGAAGGGTTTGGCCTTCAAATAAAGGCGCCTATTCCCATAGTCTCAAGTTCACAAGGCGAAGTCAAGGTTCGGGAGCCAAGTTTCAAAGATTCCTTTGACATTGGCAGAGATTTGAGGCCTTGATGCTCACTTCCTTGTTTACATTATGAACTTAAGTGGCCCATTGTTTGTATATAACCTTTTCAAAGCTCTTTTTGAAAGAGATAGCGATACCGCCATTTTTCTTAGTACACAATATTGAATAAATCAACTTCTCTCTCTGTTTCGTTAGTAATTCTCCCTCTTAATAATTGATTAGGATGTATTTAAGTATTGCAATTTAGGTTGACTTGTCACAAAATGCCACATCGGCTATCTATACTAATTTTATAAAGAGGTAAAGTTTGCGAGTTTGTGACGTTGTAGGGGGTTAATCTCTGGATGTACTGAACCGATTTTGAAAATTATGGTACCAATAGAAAGCCACATTATTTGTGAGTGCCATAGGCTATATATTATCCCAAAATATTAAGGAGTTCCCGTGGGAAATTAAAAAACTTATTTCACGCGGACGAAGTCGCGGGCAAGACTGCTAGTAAGTAATATAATATTAAATGTGTGCTACCTACTCAAACTCGATTGCCACAGACCATAAATTGGAGTAAGTAAGATTTGTCATTATACAATTTTAGTTACACAAGTGCTATTTTTTACTAAGCCATATCCGGTGTCCCAAAACTGGATTTTATCTTCTGCGGTGCCATTAGCCGGATTCTTAAGAATAAAAGATCAAAGAGTTTGTTGTTCTTGCGGATACTTTCAGTCATATCGCTAAAAAAGATCACAATGAAAGTAATAAACCCACTGAACGAGATTTGAAGAACACCTAAGGAGGAAACGGTAAATATTTGTTTTACGTAAGTACTTAGACCTACTTACCGTATTTTGTAATTCTTAAACTGGTTGCTAAACTAATAAACTTTTTTTTTATTACGATGACTACAACCCCAAAAACAGTGGTTGTGAATACATATTTTTCATGCAAAATGTGTAATGTTTATTTTTTGCTATGATATATTGAACTCTTTGTTCAAAACATTTTTATGGGCGGTTGTCTGACAACTGAGAGTCTAACACTTATTTTTTCATGTAAATTTTTTGGAATGTACGATTTTTATGTTAGAGTACCTACACGATCCCTTAGTGAACCAGTCTGACTTCCACTTGACCAAGTTTTTAGGGTTCCGTAGTCAAAAATGTCTTTCCGTCTGTCCGTCCGCGGCTTAGCTCAGAGGCTTTTTGTACTAGAAAGCTGTAATTTGGCATAGATAAAGTGGAAAAAGAAATTCAATACGTAAAGTAAAGTGCAAATTTTTGTTAATCAAGTGTATCGGACAACTACGGAACCCTACAAATCCGCGTGGCTCAACACGCACTTGGCCGGTTTTATTTACTTTTGGATATTATGGCGTTAAATAATTTTTTACGGAAAGCTTAGCAACCTATTGACTTTTTGAATTATGAAGTTAAAACTCTAAGCTTTAGATCTAAAGCTTCAAAGGAAAATATTTTGGAATAACTTTTATGATTAATGATAAAAAATATGAGAATTAAAAATATCAATAGGCGTTCATTAATTATAGATCGTTCTGTGGATCAATATGTGCAAGCGTGTGGATTGTGGACCGATTTATATTTAGACCACGAGGTGAACGCCTTCTGGAGCTTAGAACCGCAGTTCGGACGTTATCTAGCCAACTTTTTATGAATCTCGCTTGACATGCGTAATTTATAATCTTTGTGTTTTTTTTTTCATTTCATCCACAAGCAAAAAGGAAATATTACGGTATTTCAATAATAATTAAACTATTTACAAAATATAACCTATTAGGTACAATTTTTTTTAATAACATTTATATTTACAAAAAATATACACCGTCCAAATGATCGATCATGGGCATTGTACCAGTACCTATTCTGCAATGGTACCTAAGACCTGGCGCTATTACTTTTTTGGATTGTGAGGCTAAGCCGTTGGGCTAAATAAGCACCAGCTCTTGGGTCACCAGTAGCGTGGACCAACCTCTGGGAAACAACATTGATAACGTTATATTATAGCTAGAAGATAACCGCGACTTCGTCCGCGTGGATTCCCGCCGGAACTCTTTAATTTACCGGGATAAAATGTAGCCTAAGTAGGCATATATTAATTCAGGGTATAAGCTCCATTCCACAGCTAAATAAGTTCAGTCGTTGTGGCGTCGTTTATTGATTTATAGATAAGCATTATTTTGAAAAATAAGCTGTGTTAATTAATTACCTTTTCTAATGTGGTTAAGTGAGTTCTATGTACCTACTACTTATATGCAATATATGTACCTACGTCTATCTATATTCAATGCATTATATGTACTTACCTCTATAACATGTTTAAAAAAAGATTTATTATTCAATTATTTACATAGTTTAATAAACAGCGTAAAAATTTGTTACTTTCTAGACAGTGTTATTGCGCTACGTTCATTCATCGCTTACGAAACTTTTAAACAGAACAGAATAGTTGAAGGTCCTTCATCAAATTATTCCATTCCTAAAATATGTTGGTATTACTTCTGGCATCGATTTGGAGGTTCGTGTACATCATTCATCAAGGCATTCATTCATTGCTTGTTGCTTATACCGTCACACTACATTCCATCAGTTGTGAGAGTTCAATGTATCTGGCTATTGGACTATATTTAAGAATAGACCTTCGTTAATAGTGAAGGGCTCGTAAACTTGGGGGATTATCTGTATGATGAATGAGATGAAAAAGGAATTGGTGAACTTGAATCCATTGTGGAAATTTTCACACCAAAATAGAGGGTTTGATACTACATAATTTGTAGTACACTTGACCCAGTTGCTATCCCAACAATAAGATCCCACGTAGTCATGTAAATTGCACAATGTTTTGGCTGACTTACATGAGGTTAAGCGTTTAAAATTAGGCTAATGAGGGTTTTCAAACGGAACATTGTGTCTACATCAGTAAAGTTGTCCTTAGCTTGTGAAACTAATTGACAGCGTAACAAAAACGAAAATTTACTCCGCCGCGAAATGAGGGTTGATTATTTCAGTTTATCTTCCACAATATATTCACCAGATATTTTTAAGATTGGTTCATTTTAGATTAGCTACTTTTTTTTTCAAAAAATCCAGTGTATGCTTCTCTACATTTAAAAGGGAAACACTGCGCAATTTTCTCCAATCTTGACGTAAGGTGTTATTAGTAAATATACCTACTTAATCACCAAAAATCAATTGTGATCAAGCTTGACAGGATTTTCCTTGAAAGATGTTATTAGCACCAAACGACTGGACTTTTCTGGATCAATTACTTATTCTTTGCTTTTATTGAAGGAAAAATGTAAAGTATGTAGAAATTCTATTTTTCCGCATTCAAGCTACCATCATAAGATACTTCATAATATTATTACTATTATATATATATTAAAATAATAATAATAAAGTTTTAACTTGAGGCACATATTATTTGTATGCCACACTGGTACAAGAACCTTTCCTTATTGTAGATAACATATTTTTGTACTGTTCAAAAATCAATAAATGAATACAAATATGGTTTGAACTGGGGTCATTAGTCAGTCAGCCATTGTCAGTAAGGTCAGGACTTTTGTTTTATTGTATGACGATATTGAATAGATTTATCTACACTTACTAATATTATAAATACGAAAGTTTGGATGGTTGTATGAATGTCTGGATGTATAGATGTTTGTTACTCAATCACGCCCCAAAGGCTAAACAGATCTAGCTGAAATTTGGCACAGAGATAGATTATAGTCTGGAATAGCACATAGGCAACTTCTTATCCCGGAAATTAAAGAGTTCCCGCGGGAACCAAAAAACCTCAAACCACGCAGACGAAGTCGCGGGCATTCGCTAGTTAAGATAATATAGTAAAAAATATTGGATATGTCAAAATTATTCATTTTCAAAAAAAGATAGATATACTCAAATAGTGTAATGGCTATTTCTACGGGTTGTTTAATATTTTAAACATACATAAATCAATTTACCTGAATTTTAACCACATTGTAGAGTCAGACGTAAATAAACGAAAATCTTGAACACATTATATAAACTGGCAACACGTTTCCCGTTCAGCACCCGACGTCCGGTCACATGGCTGAAGGAATTATCAATTTTGCTTGTCAAAATATTCGCTCTTGTAAATTGTACAATATATGTTTGCGATATAACGTTTCTAATTACCGTGTTTTGTACGTAAACTAAAAGTAATGATGACATTTTAGGTATATTTAACATCAATAATAAGGAATCATTAAGGGGAGTCCGCGAAATGTGAAATTGTGTGACAAGTGGGAGGGGTCATAAGTTTCGTCACATTTCAGTCTTATAAACCTAAGTGCCAAATTTTAAAGTAGGGGTCAAAAAATCACGAAATTGGTGTGACGTACTTTATAGATGACCCCTAATATACCCATCAAAAACAAATAACCTACCATTTATCGATAAATAATAACGGTAGTCAAAAATTATTTTTTATTTCAACAGATTTAAGTAGACACCTAATTAGATTCGAAATAATTATTATGTTAACCGATGTAGAATTTTATAAGATTCTAAAATGAATAACACTATACATATACCTAATATAAGTGTTGGGAGTAATCATCCATTTGGAATTACCGCAAAAAAATTGTTGATAACGGGTATACGGGATAATTGTTGATACTCGAAATTACTTAATTAGATAAGAAATCAAAACATTCAGTACGGGAATTTCCTGTTGACGCTTAGTGATAACATCTATATGTATATAAAATCAATAAACCAGGAAAAAGGAAAAGGTATAAAAATATGTGGTGTGAATTATTCATGACTCATTTGTATGTTAATCCATCAAACATTAATATTGTTATTAATGAAATACATGAAATTACTGAACGTATTTTTTTTTCGTGAAAGGTGTACACAGTGCCGTAAATAGGGCGGTGCCACCAGTGCCCTAGCACACGGCGTAAACTCTGGGGGGCGCTAGAATGGCCGGACCAGGCAGGACTATTATTTTTTCAGTTTGCTCCTGATAAGTTCCCGTTGCGCCCCTAGTGCTTTTCTTTTCTAAAGTAAAATGAAATGGTTTTTTACGTTTTTTTATGTGTTTTTGTTAAACGTAATTTATGTTATGGTTATACCTTCCTTATTCAAAACTCTACCATACCAAGTACTTAAAATTAAATAAATTTACAGTTTACTTAAACATTGCAGGGTGCTATTTTATTATAGAAATATGAAGACCAAAGTGGCCCAAAAATCTTTAGCATCAGGGTGGGCAACGCATTTGCACTAGTGAACTTGCGTTTGAGTTTTAGTGAGTGAGACACAGTGGGTGTGTAAGGGTTAACTTAAATAGCTCGTCTGCTTGTTTGCCCACATCAGTTCTAGTTCTTTAAAAAATAGTTTTTTTTCCAAAATATTAGATAATTGGTCCACCAACACCAAGGTCCTTGTACTTTAATTTATCACCCTGAAAGAAATAAAGTAGGCCTATACATAGCATTGCTCTAGCTTGGGTACCTATAATATCTAAAAAAAAAAACAAGGGCGTAGTTATAGAAGCTTGCACAGGGCACAGAAAAGGAAATTTACGGCACTGGGTGTACATTATCCCTTAGACTATTAGACATTGAAATGAGAAGAAATTAGTATAAGCATAAGTATTTTTAAAACACATTAAGTAATATTTTTATTTTACATAAGATATTTTTATTTTATATAAGCATAATAATAAATGCTACTTTTGTGATTAGTAATTAAAAACTTCATAGCTGTTATCTTTCCATCTAATATATATCGGTACCAGAACAGAAAGGTTTGCCCCAGTTTGATCAATTAACAGATGATTTGATATCATAATATGTAGTCGTAATAACGAAGGTTGTCTAAATAAGCACTGATTTTACTTTCATGTCAGACAGTAAATTGTTTGCTTGAAAGCCTCGCTGTTTCTTCGTAATAATTTAACCCGGTTAAAAGATTATTTTGGAATTTTAATAAAAAAAAATGAGCTTCAATAGAATTCTCAAGATACCCAAGCTTTCCTAACCACGCCTTAGTTCTTATGTAAGATTTTGTTATTAAAAGTGTGAGTTAATTATACTCACACTTTTAATAACAAAATACACTACCTTCTATTAAATTTGGTAAAAAGTTGTCGTGACTTGTGAGTGCTTAGATATAAGTTAAAGATTCAAGGCAGACTAAGGCCGTAGATTTTTAACGCCTGGGGATTTTTAAGAAGAGAAATCGTAATATGTATTCGCGTTTCGCAGCCTATAAATCAAGTAACTAGTTATATCGGTTTAATAAAACTAAGATATGATAAAAAAAATACATTGTAAACAACTTACAGTTTTGGCACACATATACAGATATACATCACAGATATACTTCCTCTATTTAAATTACCACTTTTCAAAATACACAAACATGATATTATATTTACTTTAATTAGTCTACCTACGTAAATCGTCGAACGCTTTTGGCAGTTCCACGAATGAGCCAATAATTGTTGAATGAGCGTCAACGTAGTAGAGGCACAGTATAGAGACTCGATCATTCTGATAGAGGAAAACGTTATATCATTACGATCAATGATATTTTAATCATACTTATTTAATATTATTGAATAAAATTTATTATTAGTTTTTGTTTTGATTAATTATAGGCTTACGCTTGGCCACACTCACACCTGATGAGTTGGCCTAAGATAAGACGCGCTTGCCTAAAAAATGCCTATTCACTCTTGGTTACAATCCGGGTATCTTTTATACCAGGATTGTAATTGGTGGGAAAGACAGTTTTTGGTAGAGCTTTCCAAACCCTAAGCCATGCGATTAAGCAATGAACACGCAAAGCGGACAAGTATGTAATCCGTCATTGAAAAATTTCCTAGGAAATTAATACACGGCCAAAAATCGGAAGGACGTGTGTGAAATGAATTTTATCACAAACATTTTCATATTGTTTAAACAACAATGTTACTTGCTGGAGTATTACGGGGTGATTAAGGCCCACCGCGCTTCAATCCCGCCACTGTCTTGTAAGCTAACAATATTTTAAGTAAATATTTCTGGGTGCAATTTTACACATTTCTTAGAAATAGAAATATTAAATATATTTTTTTACTTACTAAAATGGATCGTCGTCAAAGTTCATAAACTGAAAACAAAGTCTAGAACCATATTCTGACGTAACTGGTATGTATTTCAGGTTAACAATTCATGTTTGTATTCAGTAAATCCAGAATATCTATATGGTATTTAATATTTAGATAAAACCGCCGAATATAATAATATTCTGCAGAAAATAAAGTGGATTTAACAGAGTTCAAAGTTAAGTTCTATTAATTATTAAAGAGTGGCATATAGGACGAGATACACTTGGAAATATGAGTACAGGATTTCCACTTTACATTGACCCTAGCAAAATAATTATTTCATTGATATGGAACTTAAGTTATGCAATTTAGCTAAGCTATATTTGCGATGTTTTAGATTTATGTGGATTGGCAGAATATTCTAATCCCCGTATGAATATTTGTTTATAAAAGCAATAGGGTTGCAGGTACAACAGTCAAAATCAATATACCTACTGAAATTCAACTCGTAAATAAGTATCACAGTGTAGAAAGTATAACTATACTTAGAATTCAAATAAAAAAACATGCATACCCAAGCTGAATTCTTACCTGTCAAATATAATGCGCCCAAGCTTTCAGCTTCAGGCAAACGCAAGCCAGCACTTGTGTAAACAGTCTGAACACAAAACACTATAAAACAATAGTTTTAGTTCATCAAATTTTCACCTCGTCTGTGTACAAAAATGGTGCACGAAAGATTGATTTGATGAAACGTGGACTGAACCACACCACGCACGGCTTAAAACCAGCGCCGGGAGTGAACGTCTGTAAACGACTGGGCGGCGCGGGCGTACTGCGTTCTTATATACGTATCCTAACTAGCCACATCTGCCCGCCTTTCGAGCGATTTTCACACACAAAAATACCGGAGGAATCCGGAGCCTAATTTTCTCTGTCACTACCTTCCCCGACACAATGAGAGCGTTGATCTCTGCGCTTGGAAAGACAGCTGACCAGATTCTTTCAATCTGACTCCAATGGCCGACTTTTAAACCGCCCTGATTCTCTCGAGTAGTTAGGTAGGTACCTTATATGGTAAGACTGTGCATACTGTCAAGATCAAATGGAGGATGTTTAATTAAATGTACTAATAGTAGTACTACAATGATTTTCCGAGTATAGACTCGGAAAATCATTGTAGTAAATATATTTATGTCACCGTAAGATTGCAAAAACCGTTACATTGTAATCTAACTAGCGAAATTGTAAACTGTCGACATGTTACAATTTAACGCATTATTTTTCGGTAGATTGTAATCTGTTAGGTATATGTCACCGTAAGATTGTAAAAACCGTTAGATTATAATCTAACTCGCGAAATTCTAAACTGTCGAAAGAATAGAATTTAACGAATTATTTTCCGGTAGATTGTAATCTGATAGGTATTTAAACCCGATAAAACCTAAGTGCCCGGCCTGGGGCCGGGCACTACTTGATTATTTATGTCGAACCTTAACCTAACTTACAAGAAAGAGACAAGAAAACGTAAATAAAATGAATATTTCAAAAATTGACACTCAGAACATTGAACAGTTTATAATCTTTCGACAGTTTAGAATTTCGCGAGTTAGATTATAATCTAACGGTTTTTACAAACTTACGGTGACATATGTAAACCTGACAAACCTAACCTAACCTACAAGAAAGAGACAAGAAAACGTAAATATAATGAATATTTCAAAAATTTACACTCATAACATTGAACGGTTCACAATCTGTCGACAGTTTACTATTTCACTAGTTAGATTACAATCTAACGGTTTTTGCAATTTTACGGTGACATATAAATTATATATTATATGCCTATCTCCCAGGGCTATCAAATATGCATTTTGAAACAAATCCACGGAAGGATACTAATAAAGTAAGCTTACTAATAATTTGAAATAATAAAATCTATACTAATAATGTTAGGTTCACTGTATTAAGAAACTAGAATATAATATAATCTGAATGCCTGCTAGTTGTTGCCGTCTGACCGATAGACAAGCCGATTGAGCATATTATAGTTAAGCAGTTACGGCTCAAATATAGAATACCTACTTAGATAAATAATTATTGTTCGTAAATGTTCTATTTTTTATGTTAATTGTGAACTATTATAACTAAATATCGGGCACAATAGATATAGTCCATCCAGTTTAGATTTTTTCGCGGCAAAATTTATAACACTTTGAAACCACTGTGGTTTTATACCTATGAGTACATCAAAAAATACAACTCTCCCGCCCCCTCCCGACCTCTCCCGCCTCCCGCTGGTGGCTTCCGCCCTCCCCGCCTTAAAAAGTGTGCCATTTTGCAGATTTTCTAGATTTTCAAGAAAACTGTACAAGTTAGGACAAAACTGTCAAAGAGAACATTGTTCCTTAATAAATTACCTACAAATAAGTTCATAACGTTAATTGTTATAAGGAGGCGGGAGAGTTGTGTTTTTTAATGTACTCACTCATAGGTATAAAACCACAGTGGTTTCAAAGTGTTATGAATTTTGCCGTTTTGCCCATACATTGAAATCTACAGTGAATGGACTAATACGACGATTTTATTTGTCGATATTTCAACCCGTTTGCATGGATCGTGGTCATGAATGAAATCGTCGTATTTATCGTGGTACGTACATACAATATTATCTCGTTAGAACAAAAAAAAAGTCTTAAATCGTTTGTAACTAAAAATCATCTTAACTTCATTTAAAAAAAAACAAATAGTAATAACTCTCTTCGTTACTGTACAAATTGCTACAACAAAACACGTAGCAACTTATGTAGCCGTAGCAAAGGTGTTACGGAGTCATTGTCAATAGGTCTACACTCTACAGTCATAATATCAGTGAGGCATGACTGAGGCTATTCTAAGGGCGAAAAAACGCTACGGACAGGAAAATCGTCCGCGCAAAACGTCAGCGTTCTATGGTTAACAGGTTTTGTCCTGTCGCGCAGGTAGTGTAGCTCCTTATAAAAGTGGGCACGCGGACTAAATGTCTACAATATTTTACCCGTAGTGTGCGACTGGTGGCGTGGCTAACAACTTAGATAAATAATCACTTACCACCAGATGAGATCGCAGTTAAAGACTAACAGCTGCAGGAATAAGAAAAATGAAATACGCTATCGCAACTAAGTCACGTCCACCAGTAATTTTCTAGTAAGCTATGAATATTCGAGAAATCGAGACACTTGTTGCGTAACTGTGACAGGAACTTTCTTGACTCGTAATAACAATAATATTTTTCCTAACAAATTGTAACAGAACTCAATTACGCCACGGGCAGGCATGATGTACCTACTCTTGAGGTATTGTGTTCGGATTCGGAGAGCTTCAGCTTGGTTGCTTATTTACTTTGACTTTTTATTATTATTGTTTTAATTTATCTTTCACTAGATGATGCCCGCGACTTTGCCCGCGTGGATTTAGGTTCTAGAAATCCCAAAGAGAACTCTTTGATTTCTTGGGACAAGCCGTACCTACCCTCCTAGGCCCTCCTCGAGTATTCTCCTCCTCATATCTCGCAACATATTCTATATCGTATACATTCTTAAAATCGTCAATTTTTGTTTAAAAGTTTCCAAAGAAAAATAATGTACAAACTAATAAATGCGCTAAGCTTGCTACTGGCTGGAGCTTACCAGCCAAAATCTCTTCCAACGTATTTTTCCACCTTAGATTGTAAGTACTAACATAGATATTAAGATTATATTGTTACTAACACTAAAGTGGACCACAAATGTTGTCTATGAAATAAATGAAATGAATTGAATTTTTTAAATCAGTTTCTCTTGACGTGTACCTCTCTATTTATTATATTGCGGATATCTTGATATATTTTGACTGATTGGTCAAGTGGTTAGCAAGTTCAATAGCTCATGCCGATGTCCTGGTTCGATTCCTAGGTGGGGCCGTAATTGAGCATTGGATTTTTCTGTTAACAAATTCTCTGTCCTACCTAGCCTGGAGCTAGGAATTATAACTACGTATAGAAGTCTACTATTTCTACTATGCACTAAACAGAATACATGCTTAATAATAGACAACGTCGCTGCTGAGATATATTTTGTCATCTAAGTATAGAATGGCTTCCGTTCCGCATGCGGACCCGAGGAATTTCAGTTACGAACTACATGATGCACGCGACATCATCCGCCTGGATTAAGGAAATTATTTAAGGAAATAGGTATTCTAACAGTAGCCTCGCAATATATAATATTTACAGTAATATAATTTTCGTAAAACAGCACCAATTTAGGTTACTCCACTTATTGACGTCCAATTATTTATAAAATATAATGGTGATAATCAGTAACGGTATCTTAAAACTAAACGCGCCCTGGTCTGAGAAGAGCCCACAACAAACTCAAACTCAACTCAATCACCATTTCACAAATCATCTGAACTAAGGAACTATCAGAGCCATTAGATCAAATCATTGCCAAGCTTCCTTGTCATTTAAGTAATCCTTTACATGGTAATAAGATTTTTTTATGAGTTTACGTTTTACATAAATTGATCTCTTAGTGATTCTCTAGGACCCATTTTATACTATATATTATATATGGCTCGAATAGCCCTCTTCTGCAGCACAAAAACAGAATTAATATCAACAACATTACCCCCTAATAATACTATATACCATATGACATAATGCTGTGAAAGTAACCAAAAAAACTAATCTCGCCGTTTCTATATTTGTCAACTGGCGAATCTTTTTAACCGCATATGCAGCAGAACTAAGCCTGTTCGATAAGTCATTTATGTGATTGTCTTGTGAAGTTTAGTATCTAACGTTATTCCGAGAAAAATATCGGTATCCACTGAATTCCCCATGGTCAAGTTGCACAGCGGTTTTTAGGTAATATAAATTTGATACACTTTGTATTTTTCCCATTGAGGAGCTTCAAACCACTGTACCACTTTAGAGAGAGAATTGTTTACTTCGTCAAGAGTTGTTTCGTAACGATTAATTTTAAATAAAAGTGGCAAGATAAGGAAGATCGTTAATGTAAATGAGGAATAGAAAAGGCCCTAAAATTGAACCTTGTGGAACCCCCATTTTTACAATCGATCCGGAAGGCCGCTTTCCATTGATGTCACACTATACTACACTAACTACTGACTACACCCCTAATTCCATAGTGATGTTTCTTGATCAACACAATCAAAAGCCTTGGATCAATCCAAGTGCCAACGCCAAGTGCATCACGTGACTCCTCCCAGGTTGCGAATATATTTTGAATTAACTCAACACCAGCATCGATTGTTGAGCGACCCCGTGTAAATCCAAAATGTTTACTATGTCATTATTACAAAAATAAAATATGCGATCTGCACGATAGGATAGGATAGATAGAATAGAGGCCGCAATAGGCTCGTGACACATTCGCTCTGCCTCAATAAAGTTAAAAGGTCATTCATGGGAGTGACTATTCTATTCTATACTAAAATTCCACAAGGTTCAGTCGTTGTGGTTTCATGGAATAACATACAAACTTTCAAGCTTTTGACCTTTCAAATTAATTTTAGTAAAATTTCTCAATAAAATTATTATGTAAATTAGCTACGATTTAATCATAAATTAATAACCATACCTAGAATTTATATTAATACCACTTTTACCCGTGCCCTTTCAGACTCCCTCGTGTTAAGTTTTGTTTACATTAAATATAAGTTGAAAAAACTAAGTACTTGTCATAACATTATTGTTTCGACGACCTCTCTGTAAGAATTCTGAAATAGCTGTTCAGTAAAGCTACTTTTTGAAGTGAAAATTTCTTTAGCCGCATTGTGAACTTTTTCTTAGGGGGTAAGCTTGTGGATTCGCGTCACCGACTCCGCGCTGACATGCTCGCGTTGTTACGAAGACAAAGGTGTTAAATATAAATATACTACATTCGTAATAAAACTTTAATGCCTTAGTTTTTAAATGTATTTTTATTAATTTATAAAAATGTGTCCCACTGCTGGGCACAGGCCTCCTCTCTTGTAGGAGAGAAGGAATTAGACCAGACCGACCACGCTGCTCCAATGCGGGTTAGCTTTGACGACTATTATCATGTTAGTGATAACAACCGGGACCGACAACTTAATGCGCTCTCCGAGTCACGGGAGTGATACACCGCCTTACTATGGGCTACTGAGAATTTCTAACAAGAAAAAATTAATTATGGCCCGACCCGGAACTTGAACCCGGGATCTCATCGGCCGCAGTCAAACTTGCTAACCACTAGACCAACGAGGCAGCATACGAGGTCGAGGTGGCTGTACACAATCTCTAAATTAAATCGTAGTATAATTAGGTATAACTGGTAGTGATTTCTCTACAGCATTAGTAAGTACCTACTAATAGCTAAAAGATGGCTAAAAGTAGTTGTGCTGACGATGATTCGTTACTAGAAATCAAATCTTATTTTCAGGAAATCACAGATTGTGAACATTACTGAGCCATCGATGTATACCAAGAACATGTTATATATGGCTTTATAAGAGTTCAGTTAATGAGTTTCGAAGAGCTCTTCTCTGAGCATTTGTAATGAATTCACGTACATCGTACACGTACTAGCTGCACATTCCCGAACCGTGATTCCAGTAGTGACACTGCCTGTTCGTAGAAACTTGACTCATATATTCGTACGGATATTTGCGAAGTACTTATTTTTGTTCCAGCTTGTTGTTACAGGGCTAAAGATGCTGTTGATGACATTAAATTGTGAATAACTTTCCTTTGGGTTGTTTTCATCTTGAGAAACTAGAAATTGTTGTATAAATTGTTGCTCCCTGAAATTTTGAAATAATTACCTACTTAATGGATTTTGGGATAGTTCGACTGAATTTAAATTTAAAAAATATACAACTTGACTGGATTTGAAAAATATAAATTTTAGAATTTTAGAAAGAAAACCGACTTCAAATGAAAAAAATGAATAAATAATGTTTAATTACCTACTTAATTTCAAATTTAAATTTAGTCTTAGCCAATGAACAAAAATTTAAATCATATATTGTAGGTATTTTTTGAAGTCGGATAAATATATATAAATAGTAACTTCGTTAGGTCGTTTTGTTGCACATTTTTATATAAAATATAAAAGATCATTGCCTACCTATAAATCTAGAAGCCAATAAATTGTGGAAGCACGAAGCCAGAGTGAACGACGAAGCTGTGTGGGTTTTGTAATCATTTTAACAGTTAAACCCTGTTACTATTTGAGGATTTATCTGAAATAAATACAAATAGTTCCAGGGATGTGGGATGTTTATTGTTTTCCACTTTGACAAGTTTTTTCGCATCGTCATTCGAATCTACATCATGTCTTTCGTACTGAGAAAAGAAAAACTCGACAGCGGCTCTTTTAAAATAATAATAATTAACAATAACTATGAAACTGCAGGCATTGCTGGAGTGAGACTAGTCATTGATTTGTTCATACTTTTAATAATTTATTGAATCATATGGAAATTTATTGTAAAATAGTAGGTATACTCATCAATTCATTTTATTTGGCATTGACGAAACGGCCTTCTCATTCAGAGATCTGCATTCGAGTCGGCACTCGGTATGAGAGGGCGTCAAGCATAAACATCTTGCAAGCTATCCTGTTTAAGTTTATAATTACAGGTTTTGTTGTTGTTTGTCACAATTAATTTTGAACACTGAACTGCTCGAACCTCTTCTGTTGTAGCGAAACCTTGTTTCCCGTGCCTCAAAATTTCCACGTGAACATAAATTGCATAGGGTGGGTGTCAATCGCCCACGCGCTCGACGTTATTTTATCATCAGCTTCATGTATTATCGCCTTAGGTATGTTTATATATGAATAGGTACGACTACGTCACAGGTGCACGTACAATCAGGCACTTATAACTTCGCCTGGAAAATTAATCCCTTAATCTCAATCAATGCTAATTGCACTGCAAATAAGCTCAAAGCTCCCGTATTTGGTACCAGCTGATGTTTTTTGTCTTAGGATCTCTAAGAGCCTCGCCAGACAGGTTAAGCACAGTTCTTGTAAAAAAAAAGTGTATTGTCCATGCGGGCTCACCTTATTGTCATTTATTCCAGACGTAATTTTTTTTTAAATTCTTGGGTAGTTTTAAAAGTAATAGATATACTAACTAAAGAAGATATAACAAATACTTTTAACATGTTAAAAATAATAATCGAACCAATAAAATTTTCAAATGTAAAAGAAAAACTATGCAGTCTTTTAAACAACTTTTAAAGCATTAAGTTCTTCGTGGTATTTAATGCTCACAAACATCTCATTGACGGCGCAGTTCAGGACAATGAAAGCGATAATTTTACAGTACCGACGATATTGCTTAAATAACTGTATTAAAATATGTCATAAGTGTATAATGTTTCTTAAATGGCAATAAAGTTTGCTTTTATTAGAATTTATCTTGCAATTATTTTGAAGTGGAGTAGGTATGACATTACATTACAATTATGAAGATACTTAATCGGATTGCCTGTTGCGATCGGGTGCTCAATTCATGTTACTTATTAATCTTTGATTTCATTCACAAACAACGCCTTTGTGCAGATCGAGGAAGTAGGAAATAATTTTAGTATTTACTCTTCACTTTTCACTCGTATTCAATACGTTTTATCAACCAAAAATACGCACCGAATTGAGAATCTCCTCTTTTTTTGAAGTCGGTCAAAAATAGGTTTAAATGCCAATACAACAATCCAGATCAAGGACACGAAACATTTTTGCTATCCCAGAAGACGCCTACCTAGAAGTTGGTCCACGCTACTGGTACTTTGTCTAGATTTTGTCTAGTAAGTTTTTTTTAATCCACTACTAGTTAGACCTTGACTGCGATCTCACTTGATGGCAAGTGAAGATGCAGTGTAAGATGGCAGCGGGCTAACCTTTTAGGGTCATGGCATCGGTTTCGTCACGGCATCGAACCGGAATGCTAAATCGCTTGGCGGCACGTCTTTGCTGTCTTTCTTTAAGTTACATAATTTGTATTTACCTATTTTTAATTAACTACTTATTGTTAATGTTTAAATTGTAAAAACACATTTATATACACGTCACGTATCTATAACCTATGTCTTATCTTTATATAGGCACAGTAAACAGATCTGTGATATAGGTTTAGGCGACACTGATTGTCTGACTTTGTTTTCACCATTTACTTTTGAAAAATCACAACAATGTTTTATCTCCTTGCGTTCTTTTCGATGTTTTAGTGTTTCGTACTCGTTTTCGTAATGAAATGCATGTCACGGTACTCCGCAAAGACGCCTGCATTTATCATGCTTGATGTAGGTATGTTAATGCCGGCACAATTGTGCAAAGCTGTACAGAAATTATTATCTACTTGTTTACCATACCATGTCATGTAATGTAAGTTCATATCCATACTACCTACTTAGGTAATATTATTATATTAAAAGGAAAAGTGTATCCGTCTGTCTGCTCCGCTTCCATGGCCCATTTGTCCAGTTGACTTTGACAAAATTTCGTACAGACATAGGTTGCATCCTGGGGAATACTTATTATGGCGGAAAATCAAAGAGTTCTTGCGGGGTTTTCTAAAAAACCTAATGAGGATGAAGTCATGTCAAATCTGGTCAATAAAACAATTGCATCGAATACAATGTCGACTCATGTTTCAATTATTTAATTCTATATTTTTGTACAGTAGTTAAAAGAAATCATTAAAATGTTTGAAATTGTCGTTAATTGACATCCGTTTTGTTTTAAACGTCAAGGAATCCGCTTGGCGCCGAACTTAGGCTTTGTTATATCATTCGCTCCAGTTTGTCAAACAGTATTAAGGATGCGCACGCGTTACCAAAAAGGAAAGTCATATATAAATAAACACAGGGACGTAACAAGTATCTAAATTTAGACAGGTACTCTCTTATTGTATCACAAATGAACTTGTAAAAATAAACGGGATTACTTGTCGCCCACCGCTTCAAAGCAGTTCGTGATTCACTCAGAGCGCCCAGTGATTAATGAGGTTCCAAGAATGCGACATTCAACTACCGTCTAGGTTTAAAGTAAAAGATGTTGCCAACTATGTAAACACACGCTACTGAAAGGAATAATTTCAAATCAAAATCATAAATTTTTAGGGTTTTTGAATAAGATTCACTCTCATAATTTGCATACTCAGCAAATTATGAGTTTTAATCAAGTTAAGTTTCTGTCACATTAAAAATGATAAAAAAAATATACACGTGCCGAGTCCAGAACCTCCATCATGAAAGTATTTTAAATTAAAATTGTATGAGAAAAGTTTCGAAACAAAGTTTATTTGCGAAGTTGGTAATTTCACCCTATTAGTAGGTTGTATCACCATTCACTAAACAAGAATTTGCCATTATATCCAGGTACTTACTCTAATATAAGTAGGTATATTGTGCCATCATTTTTATTCAGGGGTGCTGCGATGCGTTTTGTATTTTGATAATTACCTCCTAATAATAATAGAAGTGTACTTACATTACTACGCGGGCATCATCGCCCGCGACTTCGTCCGCGTGAATTAAGGTTTTTTAATTCCCGTGAGAACTCTTTAATTTTCCGGGATAAATGACCTTCCACGGGATACAAACAATCCCTTTACCAAATTTCATCAAAGTCGGTTGAACCGATGGGTCGTGAAAGCGTAGCAGAAAGACAGACAGACACACTTTCGCATTTATAATATTATACTATGGATATTATCTGTTATTGGGTCAACAATCAACATGAACTCCCACTCATTGTGATCGATAAGCAAACTTGATTTCGAAATAATATACGACTGATATTTGTAGAACTAAACATAAATATTATTTTGTAGAGTTGCATGTATATTGCTCCAAATATCTCGATTAAACTGTAGAGTCTAGAGAAACATTTACACAGCGCTTCCAAAGTCTATGGTATATAAATAGTTGCACAAACCTCCTCCTCAAACAAAAGTCGTGTCAAAAAGAATTATCTTTCGCTGTAAACTTATTCTTATTATTACTTGTGTTTAGGTATTTTAAATGATAAAAATATTAAAAATTATATGTAATTTAATATTTATGTATAAAATATGTATTACATTTAAATATATATTTATTATTATGTATAATTTTTATCTGTTTATAGTATGTACGTTTATGTAATTATGTTTTATTCAATGCAATTTCCCGTCTCACAGCAAGTACGGTCCATTCATGTAGGTTGCCTGGCAGAGATCACTTTAGTGATAAGATCGTCGTTTGTTTGTAATGTTGTAATAATGTCCTTTGTGCATGTCCTTTTTCTTTATGCAATAAAGAATTTAAATAATAATAATAATAATGATTTATGATAATGATATGAGATAGCCAATCTCTGAACATACTTCGAGATGAAGAGCGAGTTGCCCATGCATAGAGAGGTCGTAGAATGTGATAAAGGACTCACTCCCCTATCCTTAGCCAAAATCGAGTGGCAGGCTTTTTTAAAGCTCTTAATGAGCCACACGTTGATAAAAAAGCGTCGGTGCAATGGCTGCGCTTCGGTGACCTCTTTGGGGAAACCGAAGGTTTTGTCTGTGCGATACAGAATCAGGTAGTGAAGACGCGGAACTACCGAAAGTACATTCTGAAGGATGGAACTCACGACATCTGTCGAGCCTGTCGCCATCCCAGTCACTCAGACATGTGCTTTCGGGATGTTCGGCGCTTGCTAACACTGAGTATCTGCACAGACACAACCAAGCGGCCAAAATCCTTCACCAGGAGCTTGCTCTGAAGTAGGGTCTCCTGGATGAGAGGCTGCCGTATTACAAGTACACACCGGTGCCTGTACTCAAGCGTGACGGAGTCCGGCTCTATTGGGACCAGTCCATCATCACGGACAGGACTATTATACAGGACAGCACGATGTCAGGCTTATTCGCTAGCGAATAAGCCTGACATCGTGCTGTTGGACCGGGCACAGTCACGGGTGTTTTTGGTGGACATCACCATTCCATATGACGAGAACCTTGTGAGAGCTGAGACGGAGAAGAAACGTAAGTATCCTGATCTGGCTCACGAGGTCTCCGCCATGTGGCATGTGGGGTGCACCGAAACCATCTCAATCGTCATATCTGCGAATGGGTTAATCCCAGTCAGCCTCGCCCACCATCTGAGGCGACTGGGGTTCCGTGGCAGTTCGCTCGCAGCCAGGATGCAGAAAGCGGTGTTGCTAGACTCGGCTAGGATAGTCCGCCGGTTTCTCAACCTGTCGCCCTGACCCCCGGCCGTCTGGTCTCCCCTGCCGCGGTGTAATCCTCCGCCCGCTACAACTATTTATTTGTGTATGTAAGTTTATTAATTTATATTTATTTACGTAAGTTTATTATAACTCTTTAGGCCATATATGTATTTATTTTGTATGCGGGCGTTTGAGCTAAATTTATGTCGATAACAATGAATCGTATATTATCCACACGTAAGTTATCGTATAGTGCCAGTTAACAGTAAAGTAAATACACTTGTAAAGAGATAGCTAACTATAGCTACCTAACCCAACCTAATGCACACAAAAAAGTCATACCCTTAAGTTAAACCTGAGACGAAAATCTAACAAAATAATTTCATGCGCATTATTTTAATCCCGGAAGGCGTAAAATATGTTACAAGTAAAATTTGTCTTAAAAGAACACAGAAAAAACATTAACATTGTTGATATCATCAAAGAAAGAATACATCTTACTCACTGCCTAATACGGAAGTTACCGGTTTTAATCGCCATTAGGGCGAACGAGTGTAATAATGTGTTAACGTCTCGTAAACAATAAACATTAAACAGGCATTAATTGAATTGAGTGTTGCCATTGATAAATTTATGACCCGAATTAAGAAAATCAGCAACAGAAAAGCCGATTTTCTTTTTATAATATATATTTATCGCTTTTGTGGAAAATCGGCTGGAATACGTCTGTCGTAGATTTTTGGGGATACAAACATACACCGTTTTTTTTCCTCGAAGATTGAAATGACGATGACCGAATGACCAGGTCCAATATTTGTGTGTATTGCTATAGGTACACCAACTTTTCATGTGAGCGTAGGCAGGAGGGGAGGCACGTTTGATTATTAAGACGAGCATTACTTGCAAATCATATGATTGTTTCTCTACATGATGTAGAGCTAATATAGATTTGTGTATGTCTGCACATCGCAGACATATATAAATCTATATTAGATATTATACATACTGATATTATAAATGCGAAAGTGTGTCGGTCTGTCTGTCTGTCTGCTACGCTTTCACGGCCCCATCTATTCAACCGATTTTGATGAAATTTAGTATAGCGATAGGTTACATCCCGGGGAAGGATATACGCTACTTTTTCTTCCGGTAAAATAAGGAGTTCCTCCGGGAATTAATAATACTTAATCCACGCGGATGAAGTCGCGGGCATCATCTAAAAAAATAATAATAATAATAAAGGGCATCATCTAGTATAGGATTAAGTCCACCACTTCGAATATTAGATGAATAGATATTATATCCCCGTCCCCAGTCAATAAACAAAGAAGACACCCGATATCGATCACTCATGATATTAGTAGAGACTCGGTCCCGACCGAGACAGCATCCGCCGTCACCGGCTGGGTAGAACTTCCACCGGCTGCTACCAAAATCTTCATTGACAACTTAATCTTGACACCCTAATTTGTTGAGTGCCGCCTCGGAATCTCAAGAGCTCGGTCAAATACCTTAGATGTTTGTGATCCGTCTTGATTCCGTCCTCATTTCCTCGTGGCCTCGTAGTAGGGCACATTACCATTCTAAATGACAGTTCAACGTTCGCAAGTTCAAATTAGTCTTTTGTTACTCAGTTTGGTAAACTGTGGGTAAACTCCACAAAATTGCTTGGAATTTACTTAATTAATTCGGATCTTTAAATAACCCTTAACGCTGTTAACCGTCGTTCCAAAAATATTTCTATTTAATGTTAGGATCAATAAATGTTGTCATTATATCTCATAAAACAGGGTAGTATCTATCAATTTGACTCATTTATGTCATTCGATTTAATCTGCGGACACGGACGCCATATTGAAAATACTTAATTTAGATACGAGTGTTTTGATGACTGTAATTTAGTAATTGCAGTCGGATCAAATGAATATTGTGTTTAAGTTTAGCCAACTTTTATCTAATTACGTTAAATCTCGCGGAACCTCTACACATTTAACTATTTACTTGTGCAAGTTTCAAATGAGAGGACAAATATATTTAAAACGTTTTATTACCTACTTCTGGATTGTCGCTTACATTAAGTTTATTTACTACTTTTTTACTTACTATTTCAAATGTGTTCATGCAAGTTAGCTTTTTTCTATTATGTGCCTGAAGTGCAAACGCAATAAGTGCGAGGAAGCTTTTTTGCGGTATTTTCAACGAGAGACATGTGTTGCACTAATTGCCCTCAGCCTGTTGAAAGTTTGCCTAGGTAGAGTCTGATACATCTGATTTAGTTAGGTCGTGCTACAAATAGTTCGTACTGGGGATCATCTGCGCTGGTAATAATCCCAGAGTTAAGTTGGCGTTGTTCACTCCTGAGCGTCGGAGAGAACGTAAGCTGTCCATCTTGTGCCTCATCACTCTCAGGTTGTGTTAGATATTTAGACATCCTATCGGGCTGCAAGAGTAAGAGATCAGATAATGCATTTATAAATCTAGATTGACCGCCCAATTCTTGGCATATTCGCCACTGAATAGTTTCAGTCGGGTGGTTACAAACGATATAACAGATACGTGTAGGTACGCAATTGTTTAATTTATTTACTTATAGGCTAGCGCTTGGCTACCCTACATCATACCTGCTTACGACTAATGATGCAGCGTAAATTGGAGCGCGCTTGCCTAGGAGATACCTGTTCACACATGATTTGAAGGTGCTCATTTTAATGGGCAAGGGCTTTTCATAATGGTAAAAAACGGTTATTCTAACTTAAGTTAGCCGTAGTAAGTAGCCTTAACAAGATTAATCATGTACTTAATTATTATCGTTATATATTTATTTTACTCTCACGCCCACATACAAAATATATACATATATTATTAAACTCTTTATTTGTACCACACATAACAAAAGTAAATTAAAGAAAACATAAAATAAAACAAAGAAGTACAAAGGGCGGCCTTATTGCTAAGTAGCAATTTCTTCTGGGTAACCTTATTAGGAGAACACAAGGAAACTATGTCTATTGATTTATTTAATAATATCCTCGGTACGCTTACAACACAGACCATTTACTACTCGGTGGCTTACAGCAATGCCAAAACGGATACCGAGTCAGGAATTACATAATTTAATAAATTCATTAAGGCTAAAAATATTTCTAGTTCTTGGTGCTGAGCAATCAGATCGTTGAGCAGAGTAAGTGCTCGTAGGGATGGCGCATTTTCTGCAAAATTTGTTTGCGTTACTTTCAAAGAAAAAAGGGCAAACGCCTACACGAACGGACAGCCTTATCCGGAGTCCTCACCGCCAATGCACACCTAGGCAAGGTGTCGGGGTTATCAACTTTTCCGTGGAGTTAAAGGTAATAGTGTAGAAGAATCTGTTTCTCCTTGTTTGCAGATTTTCTATCCCCAACATACCCCAATACAAAAGCTGAACAAGACGATACAAGTATGGTAAGGTACTATCTACTCACATACTTTCTTATACAAATGACACTTTCGCTGTACTTTTTCTATGGCTAGAGTATAATTTGCATGTTGTGGGCTCCACACTGCGGAATTATACACGAGCTTACTGCGGACGTACGCGTTATATATAGTGTAATCATTACACGTGGAACCGTAAAACGTTTACTCTGCCGTAAAACACAATTTGATAATATAATAATAATTTGATTAATTAAAGTTAGTTTTGTATCAATGATAAGGCCAAGATCACGAATCTGACTCAACCTTTCCAGTATTACGCCCGATAGGGTATAGTCAGTGACGAAAACACTACGATTGCGAGACAAAGTTATAATTTTGCATTTAGATGTATTCCAGGGAGTTATTTTTAGCCCAATCCAAAACATTATCAATGTCCTGTTGAAGTAATGGTGGTATCGGCTTATGCGAAGAAATTATTTTAAGTCGTCTGCAAACATAAGCATTTTAAGACACCAACATCTAAGCGCCCCAATTGTCAACCTCACCCCTGCGAATTAGCGAACGAGGATATGACGACCGAAAAATGGCGGGATAACCATTCCGAACTCATGTTAGGCTCTAAATAGCACAGACTGGAGACGGGCAGCAGCGTCTCTGGTGCGAAGAATCCTAGCCCTGCGCTGACCAACCCGCCTGCCCAGCGTGGTCAGTATGGGCACTACTCTTGATGAGCAGCGCCAACAGAGGCCCCCAGTTCCCGGCAGCTCCGCTAAGACATTTAGCATGTTTAATTTCTCTATGTAGATCATACCTAAGTACTTCAGGTTGGTATAATGTTGGTTTTGATTCATAAAAACACCTTTCGTGATGGATGGGTAGAGGTCGTTGCATAACGGGACCTTAGACCAAAGGTCAGGGGGACCTTAGGTCAGAGGGTCAGAGTGGTATAATAACAAAAATCACGAGGCGAAATCCCTGTTCTATGTAAAAAAAATAAAATCTATCAATAGGCTAATGGTAACAATTAACATTGCCTTTAGGGATTAGGAACAGAGCTCATTTGCAGACAGGCCAATCCTACTTGCAGTCCCTTGACGTGTCTGCTGGCTTACTATCTACAGTAAAAACAGTTACCTACTGATGTGATAGAATACTCTCAACATAGAATTACACATAGGAGAAAGGCAAAACAAATTCAACAGCCAGTGGGAATGGGAATTCAATTAGAATACTAAAGTTACCCTTTGAAGATTACCAGATCAGTTTATTACCGCGTCTGTAATCTCTACTAGTTTGTGCCACTCAATGGATTGGCCGGAAAAATGCCTTCAAAATATATCTTAAGGTGTGAATGAAATAATGTGCCTAATTGATAACATATGGAGAGTTTTTAAAGCATTTTTCGAAAGCATATTCCTACCAAAACAACAAAATATAGTTTCATTTTAGTTCAGCTCGACTATTTATTTCTGGACAAACTTGTTTACATACACAAAGCTCAACAAGCAAATGGGAAATAAGTAGGTCAGCACGTGGCTCATGGTGCATCGATTGCATAAAAGCGTCACGCGTACAGAACTTCAACCTCATCCCCTGTCTGGCGATCGATATGGGAATTTTGTTCAGAACTGGGAATCGTATCAGGCAGACACGTGCATCGTTAACTACGGCTTATATAAAGCTCGATCTAATTGAAATAATATAAGGATTTTGAGCTAACAGAATATAGGGGTTTTATATAGTTTTCTACAATAGAAGGGTTAGTGATGTGACGAGATTATTTTAAACACAGTCTATACACAGACGTATAGGGTTGAAAGAAATTGAGATACTAGTATCTTCTTCTTTTTCTTAGAGTTTGTGTTATAGGACCGTTGATATAGAAAAGCGGCAATGCCTCTAGAACGCCTACGATAAATCGATCAATAAATAAAATTGATCTTCCAACTCTACAAATTATACGCGGCGTAAGTGACTTTACCTTTAGGTTAGTAGACTACCTACTTAGGTCTAGTGTATAAGTATCAAATCCTACTTTATCAAATTCATACTAATATTATTAATGCGAACGTATATATTTTTCTTTGTTTCCAGGATTTTCTCCAACTACGCCACAACCGAGCAACGGAGCAACGGATCGATGTGATAACCAAGGAACAAGAAGGTTAATTCGATATTATCCGCTAAAACAGACAAATCTATACAGAACGTGCACAATGCGATATCACAGTAACACCGCCCACTCTCCCGCTTCTATGCAGGAAAAGCAAGGAATACGCATCACCACCATACTGCGCTACGCGTATCTTCCGGATCACTCGGTTTCCGTTTCATCACAGAATATCCATATCCATAATAATCCATACTTAATATTATAAATGCGAAAGTGTGTCTGTGTGTCTGTCTGCCTGTCTGCTATTATTTCACGGCCCATCTGTACAACCGATTTTGATGAAATTTGGTATAGGCATACTTTGAATCCCGGGGAAGGACATGGAATACTTTATATTCCGGAAAAGTAAAGAGTTCTTGCCGGAATCAAGAAACCTTAATCCACGCGGACGAAGTCGCGGGCATCGTCTCATAATATTTAAAATAGTACTAAAGTAGTTTCACTCTGACACCGGATCATCCTCAGGAGATGTTGACTCAACAATTCACAATTGTAAAGCTAATCTACCAGTAGGCATTCGGTCGTCAATCTATCATACCACTAATCGGCATTCTACTGAAATTAAACTGGTTAACTATGTAGTATTTCCCTCTGTAACCAATGCCGTTTTACACATTTACGAGTATTTACTGTTTGGTTTGGCAGAGAGTATCGCGGCTACATCTTGCAGCCGTGTTTCGAGACAGCCCACCTCGTTCTAATAGTCGTAGATCCGAAATTAATTCAAGTGAAAATCTAACTATAAAATTTTTTAGGTACCTAATTTTACTGATGTTATAAATGCGAAAGTTTGGATGGATGTATGGATGTATAGATGTTTGTTACTCAATCACACCCCAACGGCTGAACGGATCTGGCTGATATTTGGCACAGAGATAGATTATAGACTGGAATAGCACATAGGCTACTCTTTATCCCGGAAAATTAGGCAGTTTCCTCGGGAACCAAAAAACCTCGATCCACGCAGACGAAGTCGCGGGCATTAGCTAGTCATACCCATACGATTTTCTATGTAGGGTTCCGTAGTCAACAAGGAACCCTTATAGTTTCGCCTTGTCCGTTCGTCCATCTGTCTGTCTGTCCGCGGTTTAGCTCTGTACAAGAAATATGTAATTTGTCAACTTTATCTAAATAATAAGCATAAATGAAACGCGCCGAAAAAGTGCTAAAAAAAGATTGTTTTTTTTTGGGTAGGTAGGTATCTCCTCTACACGTATATTAGGGATGTTCGATCACATTGTTTGATGCCCATAATATGATTGAATAAAATACTTCCTTTTATCTTATATTAATTAATAACTTGTAAGCACATTAAAAACCGACGGACCAACTGATTGACAAGTGAATATTTCCACATTATTGTTTAATTTATACAAGAACATAGTACTTAATTAAAGATGTTTGTATTGTATTCCAGATTGGACGGAATTCTTGTATTAATAATCAAATCTTCCCGAAACGTTTCGCTTGTAAAGTTTGTAAACGGTTGCGAGAATTGCGACGGATAACGTCTAATAAACTCATGTAGCTACAATACTACTGCATATATTAAATGTATCTACGGTACACACTGAAAACAATGAGTCACTTTTGTTCAACCGCCCGACTCGTCCGATTCAGGTCGCGTGGCCTCGGCTAAGGCCACACGCGCGACGATCTTTGCACTTTGCGATGTAAACAGTAAAGTACAAACGTTAAAATAAAAAAAAATTTAGTCACCCCTGACGTCACCTGAAGACCGCTGGCTGCAGTTGTTTATGTGCCTTTGAAACTCACGTATTTTTAAATCGGATAACATTACAATAAAACTTAAAGCTAGAGTCAGCCTATCTTAATTACTATACAAATCATGCCTGCCTGGAAATTTGGACAGAGACAAGAATGCTGACTGCAGTTCCGTGCTGGACAGCCGTTATAGGCGTTTAAGCAAAAAAATCACCGACATTTACCGCGGTAAAATGTCTAGACCCCATGGTCTCCACGACAAACAGAACAAATATGTATCGTGACTCGCAAATTTGTCAACCTCTTTTCCACAGGAATATCTGCGCTGATGGCACAGTATTATTCTCAATGTTGATCGGATAGTGTCTTAACTAAATTAAAATAACTTATCGTATTTACGAAAACATCAACGTGGTTTCAGTTTAGAAATAGCGCTAAATACCGTAGCGTTTCAATGCGGCGAAAATGTTCGTGTGTCAACAACACAGTGATTGATGACTTGAGAGTTATTATTTTTTAATTTTTACTGCACCGCCGATCTTACCGAAAAATAAGCAATTAGCGACTGATAAATTGTCTTCTTTTTTGACACATGATAGTATAACGTTAGGGCCCGTAGCCCGAAAGTTATGGTTATCATATTATTGCTCTACATTTTCCTGAGGTATCATTTCTACAATCTCAATGGCATACCTACGTTATGGCACATGACATGAGTAAAGATGTTATGGTCTCTGCTGCAACAGTTCATTTTAAGCCAATGGGAGAGCTCGAAAGCAAAGCACTGTCAACCTACGGCAATCATAAGTATAGGCAGTCCCACAAACATACATATCTCGAAGTTGATATATGGTCGAAAATTAAACAAATTTTTATGTTTTTGTTTTTGGAACGGAGTTCTTTATCGTTGCGAAAGGGCGCTAGGCGAAAAAAATTAGGTGTAACGACACTTTTTGCTATAGTTGTAAGCCGTGCGGCGTGCGCGTGTTTCTCTGTCTGTCTCTCTCTCTGTCTCTCATAGAAAGCAAGCCAGTTATTTTGGTTTCGTCTTTCTATTTCGCATTGAAAAGTGTGGTGTCGCGACGATTATTTTTGACAGACAGACAGACACACACACTTTCGCAATTATACTATTAGTATGGATATGGATATGGATTCATTGTGTTAGTAAATAATAAAGAAATAACTTTTATTTCAGGCAATAATTACAACCCATAAAACAATTATTATTACCAAGAATGACAAATGAAACAGAGCAGTGAGAACTGTCAGTTTTTGAAATATTCATATGTATTTACGTTTTCTTGTCTGTTTCTTGTAGGTTAGGTTAGGGTTCGAAATAAATAATCACTTAAGTTCTATCGGGTTAACATACCTAACAGATTACAATTTACCGAAAAATAATGCGTTAAATTGTAATCTTTCGACAGTTTGCAATTTCGCGAGTTAGATTATAATCTAACGGTTTTTACAATCTTACGGTGACATATACATACATTGCATTTTATTAGTATGGACGAATAGTATATTTTTAGGGGGATCGGTACCTCCCAACAATCGTAGTTCCATATCGAACGAGCGTACATTTTCCTGTGGAGAGAACTAGAGGGACTCGAGGCGACCGACTCTTATCGAAATTCCACTGAACATGAATCTCTCGAATTTAACGAGCTAATTTGATACGACAAATGTTCGCCGGAGGTCGCGAGGTGGCGAAACACATCCGCGGTATTACTTACGTGACAATTAGCAGTATGAGGCGCAGCTGCCGTTACGGCCGCCAAATTCACTAGCTGACATTCTTTTCCACCAATATTTTTACGCACCAGTCACCTTAGCGATAGCTTCTGATTTTTCTGCCGATGATTTCTAACGATGGCAGATACCTGAGCTGCAATTTAAAATTGACACATTTTGCGCAAATAAAAAAAAACCGCCAAATAAAAAAAAACCGCCAAGCACAAACCGTACAAACCTGTAGTAAGTTTAAAATTATTAAAAATATTTTTATTAAATGATGTAACTAAAAATTTATGCATTATCCATGCGTTCCTGAGAAGAAGGGTCTTGACAGACAGACGAACGGACAATAAAGTGATCCCATAAGGGTTCCGTTTTTCTCCTTTTGAGGTACGTAACCCTAAAAATATAATAAATAATGTTCCTTGCAGGTGTCGATTTCACCGAATTTTAATTCCTAGTGTGATAGGTCTACGGGTAACTTAATTAACCGTGGTCTCATCAATGCATCAACTCAAAGGGACCACGTTAATTAAGTTTGACATGTTTATGTATTTCATTATGTATTTTCTGTAAAATTTAATTCTTATTTTTATACATTATTGAAAATAATGCAATAGTACTTAATGCATAACCTTAAAATAAAATATCATAGTTACGAGTATACCTAAAGCTTCATCTGTAAGAAAAGTATCTCTAATACCTACCTCACAGATGAAAATAATGTGGATTTCCTTTAGACAAGCATTTTGATTTAGACGACACCTATGACACACTTTCCCTCAAAGAAAGGCTTTCTTTGTTCATCATTTTCAAAAGACCTTGGGTTGTTATTCTAAATAAATGAAAGATCAAATTATGATCGCTATAATTTAGTCCCCGTTTTGCTTTAAAGTCTTAACCTGGCGTGTTCTGTCAGACTCGCCAGTCATCGGGTCGGAGGGAGCCACAGGGAGTGTCAGTCTTCGGTCATATTTGTCGCCAGAAACGTAAACACCACAGGAAACCTACTCTTGATGTTTATTACGATGTCTTTAGCCTAATTCTGTCCACTTTCGGGATTTTCCGTGTCGTTTGGCTTAAAACAAATAGACGTTATATAGACCTTTTCATTATTAAAATGTAAAGTTTGCTAGTATAAATATTAAAAACATACCACAACACTGTCAGCATATAAACCCCTCGATATGAATTCCCTCGTGCTCTAACAAATTTATAAGTTCTCGATCACCATGTCACACCATTTTGACTGGGAGCTAATGCTACAATGCGATTCCAATATGATAATTTGGTATATTACTATCGACGCTTGAAGAGTCATACGGCTTATATATGTAGGTATTTTATAAAGTTCGCGCTATTATTACGAATGTTATTAAATAATTTAATATTTTAAAAACGTGTATTCGCATCGTTGGACTGGCGTTTTATATCTTTGTTTTTGTGCATAGAAATGACTGCACGGTGAATTCAACACCGCTAAGGATTTTTATCTAGGTCTGAAATCGACTGTTTGTATTATTTTAGAATGCTAGGTAAGTAACAGCTTCGACCATTACATTAGAGACCCGAATTAACTGGTGTATTAAGCTTGTAGAAGTTTGCTCACGTAATAAATTGCATGTCAATGATCTCCGGTTGTCAGAGCATCTCATAAATTCTGAATGCGACCCTTCAGTGTACTCATAAACGCAAGTGCTTAAACTGTCCCGGAATTACGTCATTCTTGGTGAAATCAGGTATTTTGCTTTTTATCGTTAAACTTGCATTAATCTCATTTACTGAAATAATTAACTACAAAGTTGTAACTGTAAAGTGTTGTGCGAAGCATTTTGTCTTCAGGAAACTGCTTTTAATATTTTAATAATAAATGATTTATTTATTTCATGTAGGACAACTTGTGTCACATATGAAACGCTGCGACTCTACCCACCGGTTTGGAAAGCTGTTCTGCTGAGAAGAGCCGGCAAGAAACTCAGCAGTTGCTCTTTTCTTTAAAACGAAAATGTTTATAATATAATAATAGTAATATAATTATAGTAGACAACACATACTTTACAAGTATTACACTGGCTTGTGGGTCACTGGATGCGAGGCCGGTTGCTTCCATGCAACTTTGTCATTAATAAAATCTTTGATAGTGTTATAACCCCGACTTAACAAATGCAGTTTAACACATTCCATAAATCTATGTAATGGCGAATCCAAAAACTCTTTAGGAACCATATTATAAAAGCGTACACTCGACCCCACATAGGATATCTGCACCTTGCGCACACGATACGACGCTGTTACTAGCATAAGGCGGTTTCTAGTATATCGATTGTGAGTACTTATCACCTATTAGCTTATAAAGATTAATGTTCTGCCTAACAAAGACTATATTGTTATATATGTATTGTGAAGGTACTGTAAAAACACCAATCTCTTTAAATTTTTCACGGAGTGATACGCGTGATCCGAGTTTATAAATAGAATGGATGGCTCTTTTCTGCAATATAAAAATTGATTGGATATCAGCTGCTCTGCCCCACAATAAAATGCCGTACGACATGACACTGTGGAAGTAAGCAAAGTAGACAAGCCTAGCCGATTTAATATCGGTAAACTGTCCAATTTTCCTGACAGCGAAAGCGGCCGAGCTAAGTTTTCCCGCTAGTGTATCTATATGAGCACCCCATTGAAGCTTATTATCCAAGATCACCCCCAAAATGTTAATTGTACAGAGCTTTTCCGTTGTCTTGCTACCCAGTTTAAACAAGCATAGTTCCTCATAGTACTACCACTGTAGTTTGAGTTATTAACTGACTTGGTAGTACCACCAGTATTGCTTGAGTCAATGTTAACATAAAAATTAGTACAATTTTTATTAAATTTTTCATGATAATTTTTATCCCAATTCAAATTACTGGGATTGGTACTAGTATTACTAGGTATATCAATATTATGAGTACAACATGTACCTTTCTCAGTTACATCCAAGCTAAAAATAGCGGGGTCTTGTATATTACAAGCTACTAATGTAGCTATTTGTTTCTTATATCTGTGTGGCAGATACATAGTATCTTTTGTCAGAGTAAAACTCTTGACAAATTTATTTGTATCTAGTACATGGAAATGGTCTCTATGACCATATCTTAAATTATGTAAAAGCCTGTTAAGTTTATAAACATACCTATTTTGTGCTGGGGTTAAAGAGCATGATTATGGAAACGCACAAAGAATAAATTTACATCCGGAATCTTTTTGTACAATTTGTAGGTATGCAAAACTTCTCAGTATTTATTTTTTGGTTATTTGTCGACTGTCACCTACTAACAATACTATTGTGCTGTATTTATCTAAACAGCAGTCTTTAATATTTTCACTTATGTAGGTACTCATAGGGGGCCCTCGGGTTACATAATATGTTAAGGACCTGTTGGTGTAGTTCACTTTTTTGCAAATAACCAAAGACTTTTCCCAACCCATCTGTGATTATAAATGTTTTCCGTTGTGGGGAGGGACACATTAATTCATTATTTTTTAAACCAGTAGGTTGATTTTCCGCTGAGACAACTAAAGGAACCTTATTTGAACACTGGCATTTATTCACTAGAGAGTCTAATCGTTCATTATTATAATTACCTATGGTTAACAGCTCATCGGTAGCCAGAATGTGTTCACTGATCTGTTTCTGTGATAGTTCATACTGGGAAGTAATAGTTCTTAATGAACTTTCCAACTTTAATATCTCATTGTTTAGGCTATGAATGTTAGATTCATATTGCTTAAAGCCAAAGGTTCTTTTTAGTTTCTACCTTCTACATTTACTGCTTTGCTAAATTATATCAGCTATTCGCGATATGTATGGTAATTACCACCATTATAAACAAATCTCTATATGAAACAAAACTGATAGGTGTTCACAATATTCCATAGCCAAACGGAGCACTAATTTCAGACCTGTCGTTTAGAGAATTGTGTACACACGAACCGGCACCATTAAATTACCGCTTGTTTTGATGCTATTACGCTACAACAATTACCTATTCTAACGATTCCATGGAAGTTGACTCGCATCTCGAATAGGAACTACACAACTATGATAATGATACTAGAATTAGAGGATGCCCGCGAATACGTATTAAGGTTTTATTTCCTGCGGGAACTATTCAATTTTTCAGGCCTTTGTGTTATTTCGGACTATAATCTATCTCTGTGCCAAATTTAATCCAGATCCGTTCAGCCGTACTGGCGTGATTGAATAACAAACATCAATCCATCCATCCAAACTTTCGCATCTCTAATATTAGTATAGATATAGATAGTACTCGTAGTATAGTAATAAGAGTAGGATAAGATAGATTTACAGCTTCTCGGGCAGATACATCCGCGTTCGTGGTGTATAAGCGACGCGACACAGAGTCGTCCAGACTCCGCCGCCGCCGCACGTCGAGCCGCAAGAGGCGGCACAGTTTGGACTCAAATTCTTGAGATCGAAGTGGCATCCGGTGCGAGTGCAATTGGCTCCGCGCCAAATATGCGTACGCAGCTAATATACTGTGGAATCTACCCAGCTACACTTTACTACTGTGATTTTACTGATGGCGCCGTGAAACGAACTAGTCGAACAGCAATAATCGTTTAGGCATGTTTGACATTGAAGTTCAAAGAAAAGTCGGCCTCTCAATAGAAGATTCGTATCAAAAGCATACTTAAATCGTATTTTCAGAGCCTATCTACGTTTAACAGGCGTAAACTGTGACATTGACATAGATATCAAATATCAACTTATTTCGAAAAATATAACATTTTTTATTTGTACCTACAACAGTGAAGGGATAAAACAAATTTATGATATTAAATATGTCCCTATCAGTTATATTATCTAGGTAATGGCGCATAATGGGTGTCAATCTAAACGCATCTATATCATCTATAAAAAATATTCAAATATTCATAATAGTATACATATATAATACATATAATCATAAATCATATTAAAATACAGATGTCCGTGTGGAAAAGAGGTCGGTAAATTTGGAATTCACGGACTCACTGGCCAAAGGAGCGCTGGTAGACTTTTTCGGCATGGCTCTCTCAATTATACGATCAAAAGGGCTCTTGCCACCATAGATATTCCTGCGCTCATTGTGCCGGCAGGGATTAGTCGGGATGATGGCAAGAGACCTGATGGATTGACGCTGGTTCCCTGGGAACGGGGACGGGCGCTAATGTGGGACGCAACATGCGTAGACACATTGGCCCCGTGTCATATCAGGGAGACAGCATCAAGGCCGGGAGCCGTAGCAGAAAAGGCTGAAACCGGCAAGCGGCGGAAGTATGCCTCTCTCATAGAGAGTTAAATATTTGTTCCGTTTGCCGTGGAGACCCTTGGGCCGTGGAGTCTTAGTGGCAAAAATTTTTTGCGAGACATTTCACCGCGGTTAATTGCCTCATCTGGTGACAGAAGGGCTGACTCATTTTTTGCGCAAAGGATCAGCCTGGCTGTCCAGCGTGGAAATGCAGCCAGCATTCTTGCCACCATTCCACGTGGGCATGATTTATATAGTAATTAGGTTAGGCTAGCTAGCATTAAGTTCTATTGTATTATTTTCAATAAAAAATGTCTAGTACCTATTAAAAAAAAAAAGACATCACAATTCTTGCCGATCGTCACTTTAATAGGATATAGATTAAAAAATATATTTGTTATAAAATAGTAAGTAATTTATTCTCATTACAACTAAAACAAATTCTTTGATTATATAAATCACGACGATGAATAACGTCGTGTCGCACGTGTACATATAATAATATACTAAAGAGATTAACCTTGTCATGGACCAAATAATATGTACATCCGTAAATAGTACTTAAATTTTTTAGTTATGACTTCAGGCTGCGGAGTAGGTACGCATATTTATATTGGAGCATTAAAAAAAGTGTAATTAAGTCATGATAGACTCCAGGCTTTCAGGGATATGGGTGAATTTTCATTCGCAGTCATATTAACTAAATTGCACAAGTTTATAAAATGTCTCTACCAGATAGATTGATAATATTGAACGAGTTTTAATTTATATGTCCCAGGAGCTTAACCCTATGTCAACATATAAAAGCTGAAAGATTTTCTGCCTACGTAAAACTTGGAGCCCGAACTGTAAGTAGAAACATTTGGCTGCTGTGAGTCGGCATGTAACAGGTTGTAGAGGTGCCTACTGCCTATAGGCAAAATAGAAAGCATCTGATATTAACTCGTGACAGCTTCTGCAATACAGCAAACTTACGAGTCCATTGATTAGATAATACTTTGAATTATAAGTTCATACTTCATACATTGTGTAAAACTGCTAAAACATTACAAGGTTTCACTCTAAATGTTTTTAATGGAGTTTTATACAGTTATTGGTAGCTGATGTGTGATGAAAATACGTCTGGTAACCTTCGAGTCATTTTACTTGCGTCTAGCCGCTATACAAAGGGCTCGACGTGACAGCAATTCACATCACGTTCTATTCTATAACCGTCAATATCACAGAATAAGAAAACCTGGAAAGGCAACGAAAAAAAATCCATCGATAGGTAAATACCCCATGGAGTGGTAGTTAAATATTCCCCGACAGTCAGATTACTTGTATGACTAGTGTGACCAACGGGAATTTTGGTGCCCACTGTTAAGAATGTTACTCACTGATTTTAATAAATTTCATAATGCAAATATTTACGATAAAACTAAAGAAAGATTAATCTACTTGGAGACAATTTAAATTGGGGCTCTGTATCTATCAGTTTAAGAATTTATAAACATAGCTTTTTTAATTAAAATAAACTTGCAAATTCACGATGCCTTGTCAAATTTATAATTTTGAGGGTTCATTTACGCCACTGTCGTTTTCTCTTTTAATGAAGGTTTAAGGGAACAAAGTGGTAATGAAGAAACTAGAAGTTTAATTTGCTATAATCCGCCACAGTAACCCAGTGGCTCATCTAGCACTTTATTCGAATTTTTTCTCAGTTTTTCTCAGTCTCTAAAAGTGTCGAAATGGGACGACTCATTTCGACATTTCCGCATACAAAATCCAAAGAATTATATGAAATACGGGAAATATCTACTGAGTTAATGGTTTCTGCTCATCATTCTACAAAATATTGACATTCAATAAAATATATTAAATATCTAAATATTATTTAAAGACTAGATACTTTTGTTACACATAAAGTATGTGCAGGGGTTGATTTAGAAAACATTTTTTTTTAAATTAGTAAATCAGTAAAATAATCTACTAAGCGCTAACATTTAATTTAAGCACTGTAGCTATTAACCTTATATATAATATTATTTATTGTGCAATCGGAAACAGGACGCAATGTTTTCAAGCGCCCTGCTTTGTTCTATAAAATTAAATTTATGAAATGTCCAATGACTAGACGCCATTCATAAGTTTTTACACATAGTTACACTTAACAAAAAATTAGGCTACAGCCTACAACTCATGGATTTGTATTTCATGTATAGGTACTAAAATTCTACATCAATGTGTAGATTAGACCCGCCCACCCGCGGTAGTTGCCAACTCGCATTGAAGCAGCGTGGTGGGTCTGGGACGTCAATGGGCTGTAATAGTAGTGGGGGAGTGGAAAATCAGACAGCAGACAGATGTACCTACTTTTCCGCGTAGGTAGTTGGTACCTTATAAATAGATGATAACACATTACCACAGAATACTAACTAGAACAAACCATAAGCTTTCAGAAGGCTTTCAGTTTGAAGTAGATAATTAAGCTATTTTTAGTTAAGTCTGATGATTTCTTTTCAACTCACATTAAGACCGGTAATAGGCCTGTTTATATTAATTAGGCTACTAACTCTATATGATGATTATTAAAATGTAATTACAACTAGGGTTGTAACAGAACCTCGCCTCCGCCTCCATAAGTGTGGAACATAAGCAAGAAATCGTACCTCCGATTCCGCATCCGCCTCCGCAAAAAAAAACAAATGTGGGATTCATCGCATCCTAAAGAACAGAAAATGGACGATGTGATCGGAAAAACCGCCTCCGCCTCCGTTAACCTCCGCATCTGCGGAGTCAAAGCCCCTTCACCTCCGCATCCGCCTCTGCTTCCGCTGAGAACGCCTCCGTTACAAGCCTATTTACAACTGCGTGCTTAGGTAAACACTGTACGTTGTACATGTTTAGAAGAGTTGAGTTTTACTTTTTAATACTTCTTAAGTTCTTTTCTGCTACTTAAAAGGTTCTTATTATTCTTTTAAAACCAAATCAATCCAAATAATATGAGGGCAATGGCTTATAGCAGTAGGTATAGGCCACTAATTGGTTTATCAACATTGAATGTCAGTAAAATGGAGAAATTTAACTTGCAAATGTGCCAAGAAAAGAATAAGATCACTAACTAAACGTGCTCTTAACGAAAAAAAGTAGTCTCTGTTTCACGCACGTTTGCGTCACCAATCAAAACTCGTATGAAATACAAGCTGATGCCCGCGACTTCGTGCGCGTACATTGAGGTTCTTTGGTTCCCGAGGGAATTCTATAATTTTCCGGGATAAAAAGTAGGCTATGTGTTATTCCAGATCATCTCTGTGATAAATTTTATCTCGATCCGCTCAGCCGTTCTAACGGTATTGAGTAACAAACCATCTATCCATACAAACTTTCGTATTTATAAAATTAAAGCAAAAATACCGAAAAATTTATTAACATCTCAAAGTAATTACGAAAGGCATAGTTTTAATACCTATGTCCAATAGTCATTAATAATCACTAACCACTCTGACATTAGGAATTAGTTATTGTCTCAATGCCGCTTCTACTAAAGATAAACACCTGAATTTATAACTGTTAACACGGAAATTAAATCTTATTTATAAAAAAGTCCTTGATATCCGAGAAATAGACTTTTTATTCCAATCTAGCATTACATCATATATATCATACATCTTGTGTTTGGCAATTTGAACAACATAATATACCTATTATTTTACATGGTACAGTCTATAAGTAAGTACAAAGCACATACCTAGTTTATGTCATACATAAATAACTTTTGCGATAAACATTTAAAAAATATATTTTCATAAAGTCATTACAAAATAATATACGAACAAATTTAGAAAATGCAATTATAATAAATGCAATAAGATCCTACCGCGAATTAACCGGCCAATAACAGCATATTACAGGAATCGATGAGAAGAAAATATTATTTTAATTAAATAATCTTGAATTTATGGACGTAACGTTTCACGGAATTAATCGTTGATGTTTGGCTCGGGCTATTTCTATTTTATCGATAGCAGATGTGCGCTTGACTACCATATTTAACACCTAGTCATAATATTGTATATTGTAAAATATAAGACTCTTGGGCCTATTATATTTATATAATTTTTACGGATAGGTCCAGGCCCATACTTCGTTGTTATCCTATGAGCACGTGTCAGACGTGATTTTTCCTCGTTGTTTATTTTTATTTATATGCTATACGGAAGGCCCTTTCAACATATCAATGAAAGAAATTGCCTGAAATTCCTTCTTAATTTTTCTTACAAAAGCGTTTCTATTTAAAAGGGAGAACTTCTCTTTTCCTATATTTCGACTTCGGATCGATCGGTTCCGGTAGGTATTCGGTAAAGGAAAGTTCTCCGCCCTGAAAGGAAGCGCTTTTGAAAGAAAAAAATTGGCAGTCAGGGACTGCCGATGGAAGTAAGAACTTATAACTTAGAATTGTAGTATTAAAATTTGAATATAATATAATATTTTCAAACGCTAATATAAATACGCATACGAATATTTAAAAAATATATAAATATAAACCTTAAAACTAAGGCATTGAAGTTTAATTACGAATGTAGTATATTTATATTTAAGACTTTTTATCTGTTTACTGTGCTTTTATCTTCGTAACAACGCGAGCTACCCCATGGTAGCGAGGTGACGGTGACGTTGTCGGTGACGCGAATCCACAAGTTTACCCCCTACCAAAAAGTTTTCACTTCAAAAAGTCTGCATCATTTTTCGTTGACTGAAGGTATCTTGTCTTAAATAAGCAAGCACATTCCATTTTAGGCCACTTTGTCATCTACTTACTAAGGTGTGCTTAGAGCCATGCGCAGACCAGTGATATTTAAATACAAAGTATAAGTTAAAAATACCTAAGCTATTTTGAACAGTGTCATTTAAGTAGCATCTGCATCGACACGGCATGATGGTGAAAATTTCATTTTCTGAGATGATATTGTTATTGTACGTAAAAATATTGGAGAACAAAACAAACAGCATACCTACTCGCGGAACTAATATGCTTGAAATGCTCCGAAAAGTGAGTCATTGAGAGTCATTCACGATCTGATTTAAAGAAAAACAAAAACGTCGTCGCATTTCAGGCGTGAAATGAGATGCAACCTTCGCGAGTAAAGATAGATATCAATGAAACAGTGGAAAGTCTGTTTCCGTTAAATAATTTTTCGAGACTATTGGTATTGTTTTTCTTCTTTTGTAATTTTACTAAGCTTCTTTGGAGAAAATGTTGATCGTGCATGGTGGCGTTTAGTGAACCAATCAGTTAATGTGCATATTTTCCACTGAATCTTGAAATAGACGGCAGTGGTGAGCGCTGTTGTCTTAACGTAGAACGTCCCGGGTTCGATCCCCGGCAGGGATACTTTGGAAATTTATAATTTCTGAATTTTCTCTGGTCTGGCCTGGTGGGAGGCTTCGGCCGTGGCTAGTTACTACCCTATCGAACAAGACGTGCCGCCAAGCGAAAGCGATTAGTTGTATGACTGCCATATCTACCGGTTAGCCCGCTACCATCTTAGACTGCATTATCACATACCTACCATCAAATGAGACCGCAGTCAAGGATCAACTTGTGGTGGATAAAAACAATCGATGTGGACAATTCAGTCAGACCCAAGAATACTAAATTTCATTTTCAAATAAAAATTCTTTCCGAAAAAAAAAACTTCCTCCCAAAGCCACGGTACACAAAAAAATTGTTTCTACACACAAAGTGTGTTGAATTCAGATGAGTTTTGAGTTTGTCTCTTTCCCTTTTGTTAAGTTTGTTGTTTTTATAGATTAGGCATCATTTGGGCACGTGAATATTATGTATATCCATTAAGGCCTCTTAAAAGAAATTTTGTGTGTTATGATAAAAAGTATTTATAATGATCTCGTCTGACGCCGCATCATAGCGCACTTCCGCAAAAACGCCGCACGTTTCACTACTCGTAGGTACATCCAAAAGGACTAATACAGACTACAGAGTAACCATTGCTCAATTATAAACCGATGTTTTTTTGACGTGTCTAGGCCATTAGGAAGGCCGAAATTTCGCACTTACCTTGATTATTTTAAGCATTCATTTCGTATTTACCGGACTATAAAAAGTGCACCTATTTGCCTAATAAACATCGTA
The DNA here is from genome assembly GCA_964035005.1 of Erebia palarica. Lineage (NCBI taxonomy): Eukaryota > Metazoa > Arthropoda > Insecta > Lepidoptera > Nymphalidae > Erebia > Erebia palarica. The sequence goes on along the minus strand of OZ035985.1, from coordinate 32,850,247 downwards.
AATCATATAGGTCTTTGAAGTTTCGTGACGATAACCTTTATATGATAAACATAGTGCAGTCTTTTAGTTTGATTTAAAACATAGTCACCTACATATTATAGCCATTTAGCTTAACTGCTCCCCACCCCGGCATAATTTGGGTGAAATCTGAAAATCCTTTCCTGTACGGGTCTACTTGAATTGGAAAACTTGATTTATTTGAATACTTGAACGGGAATTGAAGATTTTATTTGTAGGTAACATTGTAGGTATAAAAATATGTCTTTTAAGTTTCGTAAATCGACATGAAACCGCTGATAAAGCAGTCAGATTTCGTTGTTAAGTTCTTGACAGTTGAATAAAGTATAAATGGATGGAATGATATGTGTAATACATACTCCACAGAGTACATTATATATACTGGTATAGAGTTGCTACTCGACTTTCCATGTACAGTGACATCTATCGGGAAGTTGTCCAACTAAAATATGTATACATATATATAACCATAGCACAATGCTATAGTACTATATATTACAAAGTGTATTATATAATAATTTATCATAATTATTACAAGATCACCTAATTCTTCAACTATAGAATTAAGTGACCTTGTAATAATTAAGATAAATTATTATACGATAAACACAAACTGTAAAGATAGTAAATGAAACGCATGTTGATTATTTTCTCTTTTATTCTCAATTACAAAAAATATACATAAAGAATAAAAATTATTCCACAGTTTCATGTTTTTCACATCGTACACACATAATACACACTCTATTAATATAGTTTCACATTGTAACGAATTTATCAAAAAAATAATAATTTTGTCCACCCGGCATCCGGCATGCCAGAAAACGTCAATGTCAATGTCGAATTTCAAACTTTAAAATGGCTTCGGAAATTAAAACACAAATGTTTCATTAAACTTCTAACTCATTCCACTAAACTTAATTTATAACAGATAAATCTTTATAAATTATCTAAGATAACTCATATTCTGCTAAAAAAAAAAGTTTTATATATTATTTGATTTTATATAAATGGCAAAATCATTAATTTATCTAAAACATAAGCTTCTGAACGAACACTTAGTTCAGCGCCATCACAAACCCTGATCACAGACTTTTAGGTATACATACTTTCAGTACAAGATAAGCGCCATGAGCGCCATCCTTTAGGGAGTTGTGGAACTAATATCCCCATACAACAGAAAAATGTTCTAAGTGCAAAGGCCCTGACATACTCCTTCAAAAGGTCAGTAGGTAAAGATTTCGACATAAATCCACAATGGTAAAGTAATACGTTTCACGCTATTAAAACTAAGCCGAATAATGTACATACTATATAGTTGCTCGGTAGGTATGTACTTAATAAACATTGTCAAAGGGCGATCGCCTGCCTTTTCGTTTTCCATCCGTTAATGTTCCTGAGCACCTTCGTAACTTTCACAGCGAACGAAGAAAAACCGAGGTGATAACTTTTCCGGGGCTAACTCTCGGGGGATATAGAATCACGCTGTTATTATGTAATATAATGAATATTACCGTACCTTTGTGTAGGTAACTATAATTATGTATAAAAAATATATTTCTTTAAATATAAAACTTCATTATATACAGTTCATATAATTACAAAATTAAATTCGCATTGTTAAAATTAAAGTTGAGTAATTAAACAAAACACTTAAGTACGAGTTATATCTCACAAGTCTTATTCCAGAATAGACCCATATTTTTATAAGTATTTCGCTCGTAGGAAGATTAAAAATTACGAACTGGATGTAAAAACTAATTCGTACATTTTCCAAAGCGTTCTTTTTTGGGTCAATAATATCTACTTCCGACCAATACTAAACAATATTCGAGGATAAAAGCTGCCGATACATACCAATAAGTTCGTTCACTTCAAATGTCCACTGGAAAAATCTCGCTCAAGAGTGCAAAAAGTTGATTTTCTCCAGAATATTATGTTTGTTATAGCTCTACACGTACCTACCTACGTGTAAGTGAATGTGGTATGAGCTTGATCACACGATAGATTTTCAATACTTTTTGTTGTTCTGTTAATTTTCAGCGCACATTTGCTGAAGTTACGAAGAGACTAGTCATGTCATAGCCTAACCTTATCAGTTGTCATAACGTCGTTCCCGAAGAAGGTAATAACGGCTTTTTTTATTTTACATGACAACACCTTTCATGTTCTTTAAAATACCAACGCCTGTGACACGAAAGGTAATATGATGCCTCTATTATCAAAATCCAACTATTAGGTAGGTACTGTACCAATGAACCGACTCTAGCATAAGCAGGTAACTTTAAAAGAGGTTGTGTGTTTTTACACAACTTAATTTAAAGTCGAGCAAATAAATTGCGTCATTCGGCTATTAAGTAAGTAGGTATATAGTTCAACTGAGGTCTGGAAGAAGGTTTGACACAGTAGTGACGATAACGATGGTCTGCGAATCGCATACATATAAGTACTTGTTGCTTTTAACGAAGGTCGCACTGTCGGTACTTAGCACTTTTTGCCGACTGATATGATGCTAGTGTGTTTGGCTACATGAATAGGTCATTGGCCATGGCCTCATGCACTTCCCTACTAATATTTTTATCACTTGTGTTTACGCTTTCCGATTTCATTTCATGTAAGTAGTGTGCGCTTTGAAAATTAACTGGAATGTTTATTTACATTTACAATCTCGTCTTTTACTATCGACGAGCTTGAGTCCGGCTTGCTTTGCAAAAAATTATGGGGCTATATTAATCTTCGCGCAAGTGTCGACAGCAACTGACCAAAGTTCAACTCAATAGGCATTATGACTGATTTTGAAAAATGGTCAGATTATGTTCGGAAGTATCCACTATTACGAAAAAATATCTTATTTCAGCAGAAAAATAAGGTTTGGTAGATAAAATTGGCATTAGAAATTTAAATTTTTAAATTCACGCCAAAACGCTAGCCGGTGTCATGGCGTCGTTTGTGACGTCACTATTGTTTTTACCAATGTACTCCGTGCAGTGTGCAGTAAAGAATAGCGTGATTGACAAAGCTCGAAACAAACAATTGTGACGTCATTCGCTTCTTGGCGTTTAATCCAATATGGCGGATTGATGTATTTTATAGTTTTATTTTATCAAAATAAATAGCAATCTCACTCGAACTAGAAAATTTTTTTTTTTTTTTTTTTTCTCTTTTTAGCTGCAATCAGTCGACAGACTATAAACAGGTTTGTTGGGTTTATAATGGCTTTGCCAGACTAGAAGGCCACTATCCTCAAGCCTGTACAGTATCGAGCACATTCGCCCGCTTTAATCGCTTTAGTGTTTGCACGGTTAGTAGGCTGTTTGCCAGAGAATTGGGATGCCTTCGCAAACTTTCCCGATGCTTTTCCTTATACGTATTAATTTCTTCAGAAACTGTTGGCATTTGTAGGTATTCATGTATTTCCGTGTTGCGTGCAAACCAGGGAGCATTTGAAATGATCCTGAGCATACTGTTCTGGGCTCGTTGTATGGTCTGTATGTTTGATTTGCATGCAGTGCCCCAGATCTGTATACCGTAAAGCCATATAGGCTTTAGAATGGAGCAGTATATTAAGAGCTTATTGTTCAGGGTCAATTTAGACTGTCTACCCAGGAGCCAGAGTAGGTTTCTAAAGCGATTGTTGAGCTCATCACGTTTGCGCTTGATATGGACCTTCCAAGTGAGACGCCGGTCCATGTGGAACCCTAGGTACTTGACACATGAGGTTTCAGGTAAGGTTTCTTCACCTAATTTTATAGCAGGACAGTCACCATTCTTTAGAGCGAATGTCATGTGTTGTGATTTGAGTGCGTTGGGTTTTATGCGCCACTTGTTAAGCCATAAGTTTGTTTCATCCAGTTGTTTCTGCAACTGACTGCTTGCTTGAACCGGGTCTTTGTTGCAAGAAAGAAAGGCAGCATCGTCCGCAAAAGTTGCAACAGTAACGTCTGATAAGAGTGGCAAGTCACATGTGAAGATGTTGTACAGAATAGGGCCCAGGACAGATCCTTGTGGTACACCAGCAGCGCAGACATGTAAGGCAGATCTTGCACCGTGTTCCTTAACCTGGAAGAGTCGGTGTTTTAGGTAAGACTCTAATATCAAAAACATAGAGTGCGGTAAAAGTTGTTTAATCTTAGAGAGGAGGCCTTTGTGCCAAACCTTATCAAATGCCTGCTGGATAGCTAGGAAGGCTGCGGAACAGTACTCCTTTCTTTCAAGGCATTGTCGAACCGTGTGGTATACTCTATGTACCTGTTCCACCGTCGAGTGCTTCTGTCGAAAACCAAACTGGTGTTCAGGTATTATGCAGCTTTCATCTAGGCTAGCTTTTAGTCTAGTCAAGAATATTCTCTCCCAGAGTTTAGATAGCACCGGTGTAAGACTGATGGGGCGATAGGACGAGGTTTCTTCCACAGGTTTACCAGGTTTGGGAATCATAATTACTTGTGATATTTTCCATATTTCTGGAAAGTGGCATGTTCGGAAAATAGCGTTGAAGAGATTGGCCAAAAATATTAGACACTTTCTAGGTAACTCTTTTAATAGTCGGGGTGTTATGAGGTCAAAACCAGGGGCTTTCTTAGCGTCCAAATCTCCAATTATCTTAGCGATTTCCCTGGGGGAGGTTGGCCGCAGGGGCAAGCACAGTTGCAAGTCTTGGGCAAGAATGGCATCGATTTCTATGTCATTTGTGTTATTAGGCTCGTTTGGTTTAAATACTGTGGTCAAATGTTTAGCAAAAGCATCTGCTTTTTCTTCATCTGTACGGGCCCAGGTGTTACCATCTCTGATCGGAGGGAAATGTTTTTGAGGTTGCTTTAGACTATTCTTTGTGGCAATCCACAGTGAGTGCTCTCCTCGACTTGTTGGTGACATCTGCTCAAGATTACTTTTAGTGATATTGTTCGAGGTAGTTTCTAAGATTTCTTTGAGGTCTTTGATAGCTCGGTTTAGACGTGTTTTATCACTCTGGTTATGTGAAGTCTGCCACACTCGCCGAAGACGTCGCTTTTCCATGATTTTACGTCTTATTTCCGAAGGAAGCCATACGCCTGCAGGTTCAGGGGTTATTTGAGGCGTGTTCAGCCAAGCAGCAACCTGGATTGAATTGGTAATGTATACACTCGCATCATCAACTTCATCAGCTGTTTTAAGGGACATCTTTAAATTAATTATTCCATCAAGGTAATCCCGGAAGGATTCCCAGTCGGTTTTGGAGTTGTAGAGTCTTTCCGGGTAATCATCAGCTGTGGGAATTATCGAACTGACCTCCAGAATTACCGGTGAATGGTCTGACGAGCTGTCGAGACTAGATTCGATGGTCATGTACAGATGTCCAATGTTTTTAGTTACAAAGAAGACCAGTAGGTCAGGCCTTTTTTTGGGATCCGTAGGCCAATAAGTTGGTTCACCTGAGGACAATGACTGAAGACGATTAATGTCGATGCTCATCTTGAGTTCTCGACCACGCGAATGTGTATAACGTGAGCCCCAGTGAGTATGCTTGGCATTCCAATCGCCACCACTTATAAAACGATTACCTAGGGTGTAGAAGTAGGCAGAAAACATTGCCTCGTTAATGTTATGCCGAGGTGGGCAGTACGTAGCTGAAAGTGTGATATAATCAGCGCGATCCTTAACCCTGATAGTCGTTGCCTGCAGATGACTAGTTACATAAGGCTTTAACAAGGAGTGTTTTATATGTTGTCTAATTATAATTGCAGTTCCTGCATGTGCACCACCATCTGGGTGAGGAGTAAGGTAGGTACAATATCCGGGTATATAGAAAAAGCTTTTTTTCGTGAGATGTGATTCTGAAATAAGCACAGCATCTAACCTATTAACTGCCATGAACGCTACTAATTCGTCCTTTCTGCCGGATAAGCCGTTGATATTCCACGTCGCAATGCGTAGGGAATTCATTTTTGCATTTGAGTGACGAGTGTTGTTATAAGACCCATAAGGGTGCTTATTTGTTGTAATAGAAAGTCTATTTTTTTGTTTTGTTGCAGGAGTATGTTTTCCAATGCATTGGCGAGTCGAGTGGGTTCAGAATGTACACGATTCTCTTTTTGAGGGGCATGGGAGGCTGCGGCGTCTGCGTACGATTGGTTACTTGTGTGAGCCTGTTTAGGTTTAGAAGATGTAGTACTAGCTTCTTGGTTGTATCCATGATTTTCTTCAGTTAGATTTGATCTTGGCTGTTGTGGCACTCTATTGTATTGTTTTTTTCGGGCTAGTATCTCCTTGTATACTTGGCAACCTTTATAATTTGCGGGATGATCAAGAAAACATAAGGCGCACTTTGCTGGTGTGTTCCTATCCTTCTTAGGGCATTCAGAAGTTCTGTGTCCTTCTCCACATTTTACACAACGATATGGCCTCATGCAGTTGTTCTTTGAGTGACCGTACTGTTGGCATCGGTGGCATTGAACCACTGTTTTGGATTTTCGAGGATTTTCAATTTTTACTCGTTGGTGGAATATGTATTGTATATCTTTAACAGCTTTGTTATTGATACTTGGCTCGATGTTAATGAAGAAAGTAGATGTTGGAATTTTATTGGGGCCATATCGAGAGTTTATTATTTCTCCTCGTACCTTGTTACCTGTTGCTTCTATGGCTTCGACTATCGCACTATGTGGCGTAGTATGGTGTAGGTTTTTAACAACTATGCGGAAACATTTGGTGTCTTTTCGTGTAAAAGTGTGCCCAATCAGTCCGTTTTCTCTGATTACATCTATAATTTTTTTATACTCCTCTGTACAGTCAATGACTACCCGCAAATTATTTTTGTTAACAATTCTTAGTTTAAAGTGTTCGGCGCTGCTCCTCGACTCTAGTAGTTTTGATAATTCGTTTACATCCTGAATGCCATATAGGATTATAGGTGGAGGCTTGTTTATCGGCTTGTTTTTTGGAAGAAAACCATTATCATCAGGTTGGTCTACCGGCAGAACGCCAAAACTGTTGGAGGTTTGGGTTTGTTGCGTTGGAGAGTCACTGATACGTCTACGTTTCTCTCCCCTAGAACGAGGCACTTTTTGCCAACTCGGTGGTTGTGTGGTTATTTCTGGAGTATCCATTATAGTGTCGGAATCATAGTCAACATTACTTGTAAGATATGTATCAATTCTTTGTTGAACAACGTTGCTTACATCACTGAGGGATGAAGATCTCGGTCTGTCGAGGTTTCTCGTCACTTGACGGGGAAGAGTTAATTGCACTAGCTGCTTTGGTTTCTTGCTTTCGTGCTTCTTATTGTTTAGGCCAGTAGCATTACTCACTGATGAGGTGGCCTGGTTGCCCACCACCTCATAGTCTTCGGTAACTAATTTCTCACACACAGGCCCGGGTACCTGTGTGCGCCGGGGGCTAGCCGGATCGCATGGCAAATCGCATATCTCTTTATTCATACTTTCATAAAAAGGGGGGTTGGGAAAAACAAAAAACTGAAGTAACGCTTTCCCAAGGCGCTACCCGCAGATTTTTTTTTAAAGGGTATTTAGCTCCTTCTGGCTCCTGCTAGCCGACGCAAGCAAGCTCACGTTTGTCGAGTTAGAATCCGCCGCTCGATGTTCGGCGTTTAGTGTAGCTGTAGTCTGTTAGTGTTGTGTAGTTGTGTGTATCGCTGTGGTGTGATTGACGTAAGGTGTATAACAGTGTATGTTAAGTTTTTGCGAGTTGAGAGGGAATCTAGTAGTACTTTCCCAGGGTACTACTGCCACGGCTGTTTGGAGGGGATTTAGTCCCTCAGGGCTTGTGGGAGCCCGGGTACAGGTTACTTAACCGCCGCCTGTTGCTCGGCGTTGTCAGCTCGTTTTGCACCACCCACTAGAAAAATAAATACGTTTTTTATAATCCATGAATCCTATTTCATTAGACAAATTCATAATTTCATTGATTCATGGTTACTGTCATCATGCCTATTGCTTATTAACTTTGGGGTCCCAAGGTGCTTGCATGGTGGCCTCGCATCGGAATGTGCAGCGTTGGGCAACCCACCACTAGGTGGTCGGGCGATCTGAAGCGAGTAACTGGGAGCCGCTGGAAGCTTAGCAAGCGGCACAAGACCATGTTCTGTGAAGTTCATGTGTGTGGTGGATTCAGGAGACTTTCGTAAAGCGGTGAACGTCAAGTTGTTTTGACGAGACCGATGTAGGGAAAAGCGCATATTTACTAGAAGTCTAATGTTTTCTTCGGATATATGCACAGAAATCAAAGACCATAATCAGATGATACACCTATATCCTAAATGTATCTTACTTTATGTAGGTAGGTACAGCTACCATCCCATCATAATTCACACCATCGCATCGTACCATACACCATGACATAGATTCATCGTAGAAATATTACGATTCTGCTCGCTTGACACAAATAAGAGGACCCTATGGCTAAATACTAAAGCTTCATAATATTAACATCAACTAAGTAAATAAATCATCATCTATACGATAATATATTATTATAAATGTAAAATTACGTTCTACGGCTTTTATGGTCCATTTGTCCAACCGATTTTGATGATATTTGGTATCAGGTATAGAGATTTCATTCCAGAAACTCATAGAGATAGCAAAATCCACGCGGCCGTACTTAATCTTATCGCCTAGCCGCATAGGTTAAGAAGTAGGTAATATAAAGTTTATTAAATTCTTAGATCAAAGGTAAAGTTTTGGTTTAAATGTAGTAGATAATATTGAAAATAATAGCAGTGGTGGAATGTCCCATTCGTCTGGGCGTCTTAAGACAACAAACAAGTGTTCGGAAAGTTTCGATCAGGTGCGTAAGTGACCGCTATTTTTAATTAATCAATTAAATCCGTCTTGACGGTCCCAATATATACGGTTTCTTTTTATAGTTTCTCATCGATTGATTTCTGACGTCAGACTATCGACGCCTCCTTGAGAAAATTCCATTAGGTGTCATTGAAGTCAAAGGTGTACTTCTGTGGGCAGTGGGGCAAATTAATTAATGCCAAAGCCACTAAAGCACATTATACCAAAGTGTCTTCAAATACTTGAAGTAAATACGATTTTACAAGAACTACCCTAATCGTATTTTAAATTTCATTGTTACCAACTAGGTACTCAGAGAAACTCTGACACTCGGTTAGATATAAAAATTAGGGTTCTATGGTCATAAGATCTTGAAAAAGTTGTATTAAGTAAATCTGTTATTGAGTCATTTCAACTCTTAACTACTTAACTTTTTACTTACTTTCGAACAGTTGGCTTCGTGGTAGTAAATTGTAAGACCAATAACAAATTAGTCATAGACTTATATTCGACCAAGATAATGTGTTTTTGGATTTGGAACGAATAAAACACAATAAACATTTTTTTGGCAAAGGTATTTTTTTGGTAGGCAAAAGGCAAGACGGTTTTTATAAGCATGACTATGGAATTTTATGAGTGTTCTGAAACGCATTTGATTAATTTCCAAATTGCACCGGTCGAAAATCGAACCCACGACCTAACTTATAAACGGCCTCGGTGACGGTCTGTGTCACCAATGCGCCAGGGTGGTCGTCATTTCATGGAAAGTCCTTTTGCGCATTACTCCTATAACAAAATTTCTTGTGTCTTCTGAATAATGTCTCATAAGAAATTTAGTCGCAATGCTTGTTGTATGAGACCATACATATTACAAGATATTTTTTCTTGTGTCGGATAAGACACGCGGATACAAAATATAAGACATTACTCATAAGACACAAGACATATTCTTATAATGCGCTATAGGCCTATAGAGCTTTAGAGTATTTTAGGCTCGATGTATTTTCTACATGAATAAGAAATCATTCTTAAGGCTTATTACCCTCATGAAGGGCTTTTATTTAAAACCCTCGCAAGGGTCGCCGGCCTGTATATTTGCGCCACACATTATCAGAAGCTTTTATCTAAAAAGCGAAAATATTTACCAAGCAAATGGTAGATGTACGGTAAATCTGTAAGGTAATTCAATAAAAGGCACTTTATAATGTGAGGCTGAAGTTAATAACCTTTGGTTTTACATAAGTAACATAGGATGTTAGAAAGTGAAAAATCGTCTAGGACTCGCGTTGGTGCCATGATGTAGTAACGGCACACGTAGTTCGACTAAGATTCTATACCTACAGTAAGTGCAAGTACAAATAATATTATGCCTAAAAAGCTTAGGGGAGGTTATTTTGTGATACAGGTTATGTCGTGATAATTTTCTATGCGACTGCCACCGCATTGCCTATGACAGAAACGGCGCGAACCTATCTACCAATGGCTGATTTTCATCAAACAAAGCTAAGAACCGTCTAGGCCATCAAACAGGCTATCGAATGGCTATCATTACAAAAAACTTCATTCAAACCAGTGTTTCAACACTACAAAACGATGCACATGGACGGACAAAGCTATCAAAGCTAAACCACCTCTGTGATTGCGTCTGAGGCTTATAAAAGGAGATAAACGACGATGTCACCAACACTTGATCCATAGGAAATTAAAACAGTATTTAGTTAATCAACATTATTATACTCAGTATTTACTGAAATCGTCTCCGGCTTAAGCGATGCAGTACGTGTCACGGGGGGTCAAAGTTCACGAATTCTCTCTGGAACTTTGAACTACGTTGAACCTTCCGGAGGAAGCTACCTCCTACCTGCCTAGCTACCGCAAAAGTTCAACCTTACTTGCACGTGGAGAAACAACTTTGTTAAATACTTGTACTTTAGAGGATTTTAGCCCTCGTCGTTTCCTTCTATATTGTGTAGGCTGAAGTTTGACATAATTTTTATTAAACAATATTAAGGTGCTCGACAGAATAGTGAAAGATTAGGATAACGAACTCTATTAGTATAGGTACTCTATCAATAGAACATTATTCACTATTTATTATTTATTATAAAAATTATTATTATTCAATGTAATCAAATCCAAAAACATATTTTATAATATAGGTACATTGAAATTGTAAATTGCTAAATCATTATGAGTACTGTACATTTAAATGTAGAATATTAGGGATGACAAAATCCAGTGTAACCTATCAGTTTCGTTGTTGGTTCAAAACTTGGTAACTGTCGAGGTCTTCCGATTATAATTTTCCAAATTTAGTCAAACGTTAAAACTATTTAAGAAATTAAGTATCACTTGTTTATCGGTGAAGGAAAACATCGTAAGGAGGCCTGAACGCCCGAATGTTCTTCATAATGTTCTCAAAGGTGTGTGAAGTTTACAAATCCGCACTTGGCCAGCGTGGTAGACTATGGTCAAACCCTTCTTATTCTGACAGGAGACTCGTGTTCAGTATTGAGCCGCCGACGGGTCGAAGTGATGATGAGGTCGAACCTGTGTGGTTTTCAATGCGTTCTTATCGAACTGTGTGTGTTGTAATTTGTACAGCTTCGCTTACTCGACTTTCGTCGACCTCACTTCATTCAGGACATTATATTTTATTTGTAAGGCCCTAATTACACATTTGATGTAAGGACTAAGATAAGCTTAAGTAAATAACTGAGATACTTCACTAATAATTACAAACGAAAAGCGACTTCGTCCGCGTGGATTAATATTTTTTGATTCCCGCGGGAACTTTTTAATTTCCGAGATAAAAAGTAGCCTATGTCCTTCCCCGGGATACAACCTGCGGCCTTGTTTGTTAAAAATTGTTTTTACGGGGGAAAAAATGGTTTAAACTAAAAACTAAGTTTAATTGTGAAATAGTACTTACGTGTGTATAATATCACATCAACTTCATACATTACAAATTCAACAAGTATATCTACCAGCAAACTCGTGCCGGAAAATGGTGCGGGTCATTTGGACATGTATATTTGTAAGCGCAGCGTAGGCAAAATGTTTTATAGCATAAGATACTCATAATATCAAATCACTTTACCTTTTTCATTAAAAAAACATTACACACTCGTAAGTGCAATTAAAATGCGAATAATCATTAACTTGTAATGCGTAATAACAACGAACACAAACGATTGCTTTACTTTATTCCCGTTTCTAAGGAGTTCAACAGGAAGAAAAGTGAACTGTTTGAAACAGTTGCCGTTGTTTATTAAACATTCGTGCTCCCTGGGGTCAATGTTTTCTGCTGGGAAGTTCACGGATGCCTCTTGAAAGTTACAAGCTATAATCTTAACATAATATTATCTAGAAATACTGGCTAGTCTTAAGACTACATATACCTACTCAGTACGTAGCCATCAGCAACTATACCTAATTTTAAACGAAAATTACATAATTCTATACTTTTCCATTACCTTTTTTCCTCCTATAGTTTCAGACAATTCAAAGAACTGGCGAAAAACTTATTATCATACTTCAAACGCATTTTTCCGAATATCGCTGGGTTACCGTGTTTTGTTATCTTTCTTAACTTAACTATATGTTTTTAATTAAAACCATCGTGAGGAAACTTACATTTCTGAGGTTCTCCAAAACCCTTTTATTCAGAGAGGAGACTCGTGTAGCAGCAGGACAGGGGCGATGGCGATAATAATTTCGATCATGAGACTTGAACGAAATATGTTTTTGAGCAGTCTTTTTTTCCATGTTATAGTATGAGATCGAAGATGAAAAAATTTGTTGGACAGGAACGACGTGACAAAACATTACATAGGTGTGTATGAGTTCCTGGGAATACCCTCTACGAAGCCGAAACTGCCGAACTTAGGTTGGTATCTAAGTACCTGAGGCATGGTATATAGCCCAAATGCCTTTTTAAAGTTTTATTTATTTAATTGGTTTTATTCAAGTATTATTTATTAAGTAAAGTTGTTTATTCAATAAACAATATTTATATTATTTTATCACTTCATAAGGCTTTAATTTATTAATTTATTCACTTCTTACATCATCTTTACAGGAATTTCTAATACGATGGTGCAGTTACAATATTTATATCTAGCTTAGCTTATACAAATGTATAAAACCTAATATCCTATTAAAAAATGAAAAATAAAATAACAATGTTGTACACTTAGTAGGAAAAGCTGATTCTGTTCTGTTGAATTTATTATATTATTAGACCTATGTTTTTATCCACCTACAGCAATAACCAAATACGTAAATCAAAGTATCTATACGAACCATATTTTCCTCTTCATTCAAGAAGCTACTATTATTACGAATATAATATGTCCGGGTTCAAAAGGTTATACCTTCCAATTTCTTAAATTCTTAGAGCCAACATACGTCATACTTATATCGTAACTCGTAAATAAAAATCATTGTAGTGTATACACGTTTCAATTATTTATAGGTATACCAAATAAACAATACCAAATAAACACTTAATGTAATGTAATGTCCCTATGTATGCTAGGCTAGAAATTTCAGCAGTTATTGTTCCCGTAAGGCCTGAGCTTTTAGGATATAGGATTTTTTCAAGGTCCTCAAGGCTTAGGTATATTTGGCAAAGTGGAAGTGTGACCATAAGAGCGTACATGTATGACCCTAATTACCCTAATAACATAATATTATAAATGTACCTGTTCAATTCTGACCTAAATAAAGTGGTAGATATAATAACTCAGGTACTTAGGTGAGTATTACAGGCAAATAGTCAGGTGTCACATTGCCACAGTGTAATGCCTGAGTTTGTCACAGAAAGGGTTGAATGAGGTTGAAGTTCTCAAAATACCTGTATAGAAAATAAATTTATATTGATTATATGCTACTAGCCTGAAATAGCCTATCGCGACTATATACTTGATTTAATATGACTTATCTCTATTTTTAAGCGCCTTCAAAATTGAAATACTACGGCTTCAAAAAAGAAAAATTGCTTTTATGTTTATAAAACATATTCATAGCAACTGTGAATGGGCTTATAAGTAGCTTACGTTAGGTACTTACCTATTAATATTGGTATATGCAAAAAATATGGGTATTAAAATCGATTAGATTATAGATTTGGTGCGAGATGGCGAAAGATACACCAGTGTTTAAACTAGCGGCACGCTATGATGGCCGGTTTGACGTTTGTCCGCTCATGAAGTTCCGTATTAATTGATAACGACTTTGAAGGAAATAATTGTATTACTTTATTGACGATAGTGATGTGCAGAGATTCATAAATTTTATCGAATGTAGTTTCTCATGAAGTTCAGTATTAATTGATAACGACTTTGAAGGAAATAATTGTATTACTTTATTGACGATAGTGATGTGCAGAGATTCATAAATTTTATCGAATGTAGTTTTAGGTTTAGGACTCAAAATTTATTTATTAAATTGATTTCTTAAATGTATACAAGTGTAGAAAAATCAGTTTGCACCATTTAAGGGGTGAATGTACTTGTGAATATGAACAATTTTCACTATGTGGACAAACCTCTGAAATCGCAAAAAAATATCAATAAATTTTTAAAAATGGAATCTAATACGATCGTCACATAGGATCGCTGGCTAGCACAACTACTACCTCCGGCAAACTCGCGTCAATGCTCAATGCAAAACAAAGCAGTTTCGAATTGACGTTGCTTCGAAAAGTATAAACTGTCAGTGCAATGCGATTGTGATATAGTTTTGACCTGGCTTTGGATTTCAAATATTGATACTGCATTACTGTTGACCCTTGCTCGTTAATTTGGACTCTGTTCAAGCCCTTTGTTGTGGATTTCGTCGATATGACCGAACGTACGCAGAGAACTGTTCTAAATAGTCAGACACGTGAGTTCGTAATACGCCTTCGTAACTATTTCGATCGTGAAGCTCAAAATGGAGGGCCAATTTTACCTATAACGTCAGTGGTTGAACGCGTAGCTGATGCGCTTAATATTGGACAACGAACTGTTAGACGGATAACTAAAAAAAAATATGGCGAGACTGGCACAGAAGAAAATAAACTTCACACACCAAAAAAGAGAAAACGAGCAAAACCAGTCGTAGGCATCGATAGCTTTGATGCCGATGCTATCCGAAGACATGTTTACGGCTACTATTTACAGAAGGAGTATCCAACAAGAAAAAAGTTGGTGCATTCACTGAAGGAAGCTGGATTATTCTTCGGTGGGGAAAGTTCTTTAACGAAGATTTTGAAGACCATTGGATTTCGATACAAAAAATGTAACAAACGCAAAATATTGATGGAAAGATTTGATATAGCGATGGCAAGGTATACTTTTTTACGGCAAGTGAAAGAAATCAAAAATTGGCAAAATGTTGTGTTCTTGGATGAAACATGGCTTAATGCTAACCATACTGTAGGCCGTTCTTGGAACGATGACACAGCAGCATCTACTTCCAAAGTTCCTGTAGGAAAAGGATCGCGACTTATAATTTGTCACGCCGGAACCATCAACGGGTTTGTCGAAGGTTCTCTCATGGCTTTTGCGTCAAAAACCACTGGAGACTATCATGAAGACATGAATGGAGAAAAGTTTACTGAATGGTTTACCTCAATGTTGTGTAGCCTCCCTGAACCATCTATTATAATTATGGACAACACCCCATACCACTCGATGCAAATTGACAAGCCACCTGCCCAATCCCAAAAGAAAGCTGATATCGTCGCATGGCTTCGTAAAAATGGCGTAGATGCAAACATGAATATGTTAAAAGCGGAATTAGTACGTCTTTTAAAAGAAAACAAACCAACCAAGATCCGATACGTCATTGACGAAATAGCATTAGAACATGGGCACAGAGTTATACGGTTACCGCCTTACCATTGTGAGTATAATGCGATTGAGTTGGTGTGGGCTCAAATTAAGGGATATGCTGCAAGACACAATACAGAACCCCCATTTACCACAAAAAAAATGCTAAAATTATTAGAAGAAGCTTGTGAACATGTGACTAAAGGAGACTGGGAAAAGGTTGTGAATAGAACTGTTAAATTAATAAGGGAAGATTATGAAAGAGATGTGAAAATAGATAATATTATAGAAAACGAACATATAATTATTAATGTATGTGATGATAGCAGTGACGACAGTGAAAATAGTAGTATGGACGAATCTGATTAATTATGGCCTTTTGTGGCACCTTTTTTGGTATCTTTTGTATTCATATGTTTCTTGTGTGCATATAAAGTATGAATATTCATTTTCGTTCAAATATTCAGTTCGTTCAAATAAATTAAATAAACATATACATTTTTGTTTTATTAAACCTATTTAATCAGGTACAAAAACAAAACTTAATTGTTTTTTGTTCGAGAATAAATTGACATTCCACATCACTATTGTAATGTGTCAAACCGGCCATCATAGCGTGCCGCTAGTGTAAGAAAGAAAAAAAGGGTAGGGACCCAAGAGTACGATCAACGACCTCCTCTGTTATTTAGATTGTAAGCGAAAAAATGGATTGTAAAACCATTTTCTTTCTAACGTTTTTTCCTGGCATATCCAAAGTTTGCAAAATATATTTAGAGCACTAAATTCATTCGCTGAAATCTTATCTGTAGAATATTATATAATAGAAAATAAAATCAAATAGGATAAAATAAAAGTTTCCCTACTTAAAGTTTTATAAAATCAATGTAAAACAACAAAACTTTTTGCTTTATATACCAATCAAAGATAGAGAGTGAATTATTATCTATGCCTTTCTTCACAGAAGATGAATTGTGTGGCTATGGTTTTTGTTGTTTACATTAATGAATTACTTATCACCATCTGTCAATATATTAATATGTACACAACGCAAATTTTTATGTAAATTTTATTTTAGTTAGGTATTTTCTAGCTCACGAATTGAACAAAAATGAAAATTAAAGAAATACCTGATATGTTCAAGGTATGCAACGAAACCAACCATTGACATCGTGTTCAAAAAGCACCGGTACGAAAGCAAACAATTCGCTAGACTTCGCTCTAGCTACGCCTGATAACGAAGAATTATTTTATACAGCTAGCGTACATTTTCTTAAAAAGCGACTTCAAGATAAAACCAATATTACTTTAATTGACCCCGAATCACGACAAACTTCTCAAAGTTGTTGTAACATAAGAAGAGTTTCAGAAAAACGCCTGACCTTTAATAATCGACTAGAAAGAGCACCAAAGCAAGACCAAGACAATTTATCAGTTCAAAGCAGTACCTCTCTATCCATGCATCAAATACTTCCTTTTCCTAAATCAAATAAAGAAGGTTTCATGGCTCGTATAATGAACTCACTTCGAAAGAACAAACGATGTAACAATATTCTTGAGAACAACACGGAAGATTTGAAACTATTTAAACCCCAATCCAATTATAAGTTTCCTCGGTGTGAACGATTGAACAAAGGCCATTCATCTTGCTTAAAGCCAATATCGGAGAAACTTTCCAAAGAGGAATTAGAGACTAAAAAATCCAAGACATTTAAAAAATACAAGAATTCACAGACTTTCTCGCGAAGATTTTGTTAATGATGATAATAGATGAGGACTTATCTTTTAATAATTAGTACTTAGATTGTTTGGTAACTTTTAATATCAAACTATTTGAAGATTATTTTATACTTATTTCATTTCACATAATATGAGCTCATATATCTGAGAAGGAAAAGGATCTGGTATACGAGTATTTTAAGTAATTTAGAAGTGAACTAGCGAAGGCCCGCGGCTTCGCACCTGTACAATAATTTGTAAATTCCGGCTAAATATTATTTTTTTCTCCGCTTTTGGCTATCTGCGATCAGTCCCAGGACTATAAGCAGATCTGTGGTCTTTATATAGTTGGAAGTTAAGGCTTGCACATCCAATGATGTTACATCCCTTCAAAGATAACAGTACAACTAATTGTTATTAGTTGTGCTATATGCTGGCCAATCTTGCCCTTTTATGTCGGTACATGTTGTCACTAACATCCATAAGCTGCACTGCTAAGTAATTTTTATGATACTGAAGTCTCTGTTGATTTTACCAACTACACCCTTTCGTGTAGTTAGTTAGAAAGGGTTGGGTTTTTTTTATTCTATGAAATCAGATGGTGTGGAGTGGGCCATTGGAAACCTTATACTAACTTAATTTCTCTGTTGTCTGGGTGTCGCAAACTGACGTCACATAGGGTTTCTTGGTTATCGGCACATTCTAGAGCGGGTTTAAGCGGTCGCAGTCCTTTTCTCTAGAACCTACTTAGTATTTTTATTTAATATCATTACGAGTCTTTAAGTGTACTACGTTGCTGGCATCAAGTTCTGAAAACTATCTGAATGACTGACTATGTACCCTTAAATCGTAAGTTTCAGTGTAATTGATTTTAATCAGCTTTGTCTGTCTAGGTCTACTGAGCAAGAGTAGGTATCTAGGCCACATTTGATTAGAAAAAAACACATTAATCAATTAAATTAAAAATTATATTTCATAGTAGATAATTATAATAAAATAAGGCACATTATGGAGTACAAAACTATACGCATATAATAGGCAAATTACAATTATTAGTAACGTTTGACGTTGAAAAGTTTCATGACGTGAAAAATATTATGAAAGCCATGAACAGTTCCCATTAGAGTACCTATGTATTACATTACGCTAATATACATACATACATTGCTTTTTTAATTTTTTTGATGATTCTTTCACCATTGGAATACGTTTTTATCACAGGTTTTTTGACGAATCTTAAGTATTACATAATAACTTACTTTAAACTTAAAATAAAACTCACAAATTTACAAATCTTGTAATATTTATACAGTCAAATCTTTTCGCGTACCTATTGGTAAATAAGTAGTTTTAAGTTAACTTTTAACAAATCTTAAATTTTGGATGTAGATAAAACTTGAAAAATATAGGCACAGAATGTTAAAATTTACTTGAATGGCGATAAGGCACAATTATTGGGGTCAAAATATACGAAACACCACGTTATTATGGAGTCACTTTTTCGATCCTTACATCGAATTATTTATCTAGTAATGGCAGAACTTTATTGACTGATAAATTAATGTTTCTTGATAGAAGTATCTAGTTTTTAACAGCATGACCGCTGGAATTGGGTGATCTCTTATAAAATCTTCAATTATCTATTTTCATACAACGAAAATTTCGTTACGTTAATTACGTTGTCGTTATTTACTATCATTGGACTAACAATTTGATGACTAAGTAATATGTACATTGTCAAGTCAAGCCTCAATCTTTAACGATGTCCGTACGTATGATAATAATATGATGATTTAACTATACTTACTTGGAACTACTTATATAGCACTAGACCGTTAATATTATATTTTACACTTTTAATATAATCCCTGTAATAACAATTTATCGTATTAAAATAATCATTATAAAACAACATAAAAAGAAAAAGATGAAAGTAATCATAATATAGGTATGCACAATAGACTCTTCAATCGCGGTTGATATCACTCGTGGTGATCAAAGTGGAATTGCATGCGTGTCAAAATTATTCTGATTACCTGAATAATGCTAATGGCTAATGTATAACAGTGAAGCGATTACTTTTTCTGCGCCTGATCTCTCTCCGGCCGTGTCGGATTTCCGTACCATCGGGCTATGAGAGTAAAGGAACAGAGAGGGCACCTGTGTATGCGCACACACTTGTACACTATAATATATCCCGCACAGATGGCTAATCTCTCTGGAGATTGGCCGCCGTCGCCGAAATTCGGTCGGGAGGACATATTTTGGTACAATTTCGATGATCTCTTGGTGGTTTAAATAACAGAGTGGTCAGAAGTCGATTGTAATTAACACATACACGTACTTTCATGATAAATTAATGCCTTCTTCTTTGAGTTTTCTCACGACTTCGGGACTAATTTCCTCTTCCCTAAACTTATAACCACATCCTAGGACTTCTTTAGCAACTCTTACATTTTTCTTAAGTGAATCCAACCAAACCGTATACGGAAAATCAGGCCATGTCCCACCATACCTTTTTGGTAGATACTCGGGAAGAATATGCTTATGCAAAGAACTAGTATCATAACCGTGGAAGTAGATTTTGGAATGCATTTCGGACGTCAGAAGAGGTTTGAATACACTGTAAATTTTGTCAAATATCCACGAATGGTTGATCACGTGTATTGCATGTGTGGTTGCAGGAAAACTAGACTGAAAGGAGGAAATAATAAAGGTTATAATTTTTTTTACTGCATTAGGTAGGTACATGTTAAATATTCATATTAATATGTTTTTAAGTCAGATTTGTTGGAAGTATCTGGTATATTTATAGGTAAAGAAGGGTTTGAGCAGTTATTCCCTAACATTAGTGCGGTTCAACTTGGACAACACATAAGGACGTCAACGTCCATAAGTGGAACATTACGTCTAGATTTCTTTGAGACAGAATAGGCTTTGGAAGTTACTGGGCACACGCTACAAAGTTGGTACATATGGATGGATAACCAAAACTTACCACTAAAAGTTTGACTATTTTGTTGGCCACTGATGGTGTGAGGTGCCATGCGTGTTGAGTGCCCAAATCTTCCAGATCAAACAAGGCCACTCCGCCCAGGATCTGTGTGCGTTGCTCCAGCATACCCAGCTCAAGGGCGAAGATTGTTGCTTTGAAGAGCTCATCTACCGCTATTGCTTTTGGATCCCAACAACCTGAAAGTTCAACAACAGTAGGTAAGGTAACATTTTTAGGTCATCAAGGCAGTATGATGTTTTGCTTTTAATCTGAGCTAGGTGCAAATACTTATTGAGAAGTTGGTACACTTCCAGAATATCTAAGTCGAGGCTGCCAAGAGTCGCTGGTAGAGATCTCTTATATAAGTGCTTCCTTGTCCACTATGTTTCTATTTTTCTAAGTATGTCCTAAGTTTTTTGTACAAAATCAATAAAAACAAAACTATCGCTCCATTTTTTTAGTCTTCTGCTGTTATTGTTTTATCAGTTTTGCACTCAGTTGCCCACAAAACAAGCAAATTCCTTATTCTGTGGTCAAAAAAAGTAAATGATGCAAAGCAACATTAGTATTACACTAAGGGTCGATTGCAACATCGATCGTTAAGGTTATCATTAAATTTAACCACCTCAAAACAACCACTTTGGATAACTCGTAACTTTAATTATGGAAGTAGAATACTGACTTATAACACTCAAATTGCTTATTGGTGGAAACATTAAACAATAGCCATAACCATCGATGGTGAAATTCACCCATAGAATTTAATTATCGTAACTTGCCGCTTCGAAAAGAGTAAGTTCTAAAATATTCTTGTCACATTTTCTCAGTGGAATCTGTTTTCCGATCTCGTGTAGAGTAAGGTAACAAAAAAAATAAGATACCCGCCGAATTGAGAACCTCCTCCTTTTTTGAAAGTCGGTTGATATAAATAAAAAACCTGGCATGAAAATGGCTTGAAATAAATGATTGAAGTGTTTAATATGAATGTTCTACATTTAGCAGGCACTTATGTAATAAAAATGATGATAAAAAACCGGATGATACCTATTCTATAAATAAGTAGTCGCCGTCCGTTCTGATCACGATATGGAGGCACAGCAAGAACATTCGCATCTCCTATCCTCCGGAGGTCCAATGGATACACATTTTCAAATAGATCCTGATTTTCTTCTTTAAATTGATAGTAATTCACCATCTGAAAATATAAATTACATCAAAGGTTATTGGATTGGTATCTTTACCGAGTAGCTATTGTAACCAACAATCACACATAAAGCGATGTCATCAAAATCCTACAGTCCTCACGAATATTTTTAACTACGAGTAGCTGATGCCCGCGACTTCTTCCGCGTGGAAAGTTTTTTTAATTCCCACAGAAACTCCTTAATTTTCCGGGATAAAAAGTAGCCTTTGCAAACAAACAGACTTTCACATTTATAAGATTAGTATGATATTTTGAAAAGTTCGTCGGTCTGTCTGTACGTGTTACTTTTTAACAATAAATCCGAATACTCAATTTTGTCAAAAATTAAGAAAAAAAAAAATTAAGAGCTACATTTTATCCTACAAAATCAAAGAGCTCTCACTGGATTTTCACGAGACCAACTTCAAGCAGACGAAGTTACGCCATCATCTAGTGTTCAAATGAATAATTCCTATGTAATGCTATTTTTATTATGACTGCGAAAGTGTAAAGTAGGTATGCTGTGTATATTTTCAAAACGAATAAACCAATTTCCTTAAAAGGAAAAAGTATTAATGTCCTTGATCGATATTCGTTTATTCGACATTCATTTTAACTGTCTGTGTGTTATATTAATTTCGAGATTTGCTTTACGACCGAATTAATAATTTGAGGTTTGTATCAATTTATTTCGGGTTGGCCGTGAGCACAATCCAATTGGTTCGCAATATCGAAATTCTAGGTAACATGGCTTGTTTGTGGTTAAGCTAAATTTTATAGCTAATAGATTTTATACTGACTTCAAATAATGCCTACCTGATTTCATGCATTATATTTAATAGCATGATTTGAATATATAATTTCATTTATATTCGGCACTAGGTTTTGCTTATGTCCTTTCGAAACTTTTAAAGTTATAGTTTCTGAGTGCGGATGTTTTTTGCACAGAGAAAAATACGAAATTTTAAGAATCCCAATAGGCTAGGAATAAGGCTGCGCGTTGTGACTTGTGTGTCACGGTACCGTTTTATCTGTATAAATAAATTTAAAAAAGAACATTATGAAAAATTAAAAAGTTATTTGTACACTTACCAATCTATGGGCTCTTTGAGGGATAAAATTTCGGGCTCGTAGAAATCTCAGTAGAAATTCGTCGTCCATACGATGAGGATTGCACTCACCTCGCTCTAGAACAAACAACACTAAGGCTAATAACTTAGACTAACACCGCGTTATATTTCGATGAAACAACATATAACTTTATTATCTACTAGAAAATAGCCTCGAATTCTATCGCCCGTGTTAAGTAAGGTTTTGAAAAATCAATTGGAAACATCGTAATTACTGGAATAAAAATTTGTAACCTATGTAGTAGTAAATTAGTACCTACTTAAATAATAATAGCCCGTGTAGTCCTTCCAGGGATGCACCCATCTCTAAGACCATTAGAGATGGTTGCATCATATTAAACTTTTTGCAAAAAAGATACCTATCAATTTTTACCTACGTAATAATACATATTAGCATATTTTATGACAAACTAAAAATTAAAACTTGTAATACTGGTACAGAAACAAGTAATGCAGACTTAGGATATAAAAAATAGGTACATACGTAATAACTGAGACAGACATACGTGATTACTGGTTTTAATCATTACCACTCATATGTCCTGTAATAAGCTATTGTGTAATGTAATCCTAATCAGGTTCAGAAATTAATAAATAACAATTTTACATTTTTAAATAAATTGTTACATTTTTAATATGAATAATTCTACTGTTGGCTTCATCTGTCTGAAACAGTTGTATGTTATCCGCTGATTAATCGCGATCTGAATTGCGTAATATAAACGTCTATACAGCTTGACCTACAGCTTGTTCTAAACTCTAGGATTTGGTACTCCACTATTACATACTGTATGATGCCCGTGACTTCATTTTCATTTTTTTTTTATTTAGTCTGTTACGTTTTCAGGATCCATTTTTTTGGATTGAGGATTGAGATTGAGGATTTTTAGGTAAGTACCGATTGCTACAGATTGCCGGTGAAGACTTTTTATCCCGCAAAATCAAGGATTTCGACGTGGCTTTTAGCAATCAAAGGCCCGATTGTCCAAGGAAATCGTAATCATTTGACAGCTTGAAACGTATTACTCGAAGGGGTTAAGGAGTTCATACATGCTTTTTGAGTCCATAAACAGTTTGAATTATACGTTAGACAAACGATTACGATTTCCTTACACAATCGGGGGCATCCTAAATCTATGCGAACGAAGTTGTAGGCATCATCTTGCTCTAGCATAAACAGTATTTTTTATTCTACTATACCTATATATACGATCTTTTTTTTTCATTTATTTACGAGAACCTGTGTTGTCCAAGTTTAATGACAAATAAGTAAACAAAAACATTTATAAAGCGATTTTGCCCACTTGTACAGGGTATTTTTAGGTATTCACCTTATATTTGTGTGACCTTAATGTGAAATGCCTGAAAACATGAAGGTATTTTTTTCGCAAGTCTTCCCAAACTAAACGCAACAGAAGCACAGTCTTTACTGTTGGGTCCAAAACTATGGTCTAGAGCGATTCCTAACGTGGGTTCCGCGGAACCTAAAGGGTGCCGTAGAAAAGTGAACAGGGTTGTGCGTAATTATCCATTCTAATATTATAAATGCGAAAGTTTGTCTGCCTGTCTGTCGTCTGCTACGCTTTCACGACCCAATTACTCAACCGATTTTGATGTAATTTAGTACAGAGATAGTTTACATCCCGGGGAAGGATTAACATAGCCTACTTTTTATCCCGGAAAATTCCCGCGGGAATTAAAAAACATCTGTCCACGCGGACGAAGTCGTGGGCATCATCAAATTTATTATAATTCCTAAGTTAAGTACAAATATTATTTCCTACATGAAC
This sequence comes from Erebia palarica, assembly GCA_964035005.1. NCBI lineage: Eukaryota > Metazoa > Arthropoda > Insecta > Lepidoptera > Nymphalidae > Erebia > Erebia palarica. The sequence goes on along the minus strand of OZ035985.1, from coordinate 32,825,820 downwards.
ACGCGTGGGAATTACCAAACCAAAGAAAAATATCTGCATGACTGGATACTTCGTAATTTATATCTTCGTATTATATAAATTGATAATAAATCAATAAATAAATATCGAATACTTACAAAATCCATAAAATCATCAAAAATCAATATTTTAAAAGTTTTTATTCTTATTTCAATTGCACCGTTTTTGTTCTCATTTGGTGTGCGGTTCTATAAATTAAAAGGAACTTGGTGAGTATTCCATTACCTTAAAAGCTTAGGAACCCCCGGTGGTTGCACACCGGAGTCACTATACCTCAGAAATAATAATTATGCATACTTATATGCAACCTACGTTATGCAACCTACGTGCATGCAATGTGCATGTGCTTTAAGGATTTTTTATGTGAGGTGTTTTTCTCGCGGTAGAAGGGCACCCAAAAACTCAACTATTGAGAACGGTCTTGTTTCCCTGGATTTTGCCGACGAACAAGATGACGCCCGCGACTCTTTATTTTTCCAGGAGAAAAAAGTAGCAACTATATGGCATTCCCCGAGATGCAATATATCTCTGTACCACATGTCGTCAAAATTGGTTGAACACATTATGGTCCGTGAAAGCGTAGCAGACAGACACATAAACAGCAACACATTTCGCATTTATTATATAAGTATGTAAGTAAACTATTAGTAGGTACATGGGCGGTTGGGAATATGTCTATGTAATCTTGTAGGAAGACGATAAACGGAAAACGATTTAAATATTTAAAGAATGTCCCTTCATCAGTGATCAGTTGAAAAAGACGACGGTGTTTAGGTACTTCAGTATTAAGTATTATGTTTAAAAAAATATATTAGACTTAAAGCTTTCAAGAGTAAATTACCTACCTACCTTATTGTTTTGATACTCGAAGTTGAAATGTAAGTATTGTATGTTTTAATGTACTCTCTTCATGTTGTCTACAATTTTAATTCAAACATTAATTTTTTTAACTGTGAACTATTCTTTCTTCGGCTATTTATTCATATAGTCGAAATGAGATAGTTCGCGATTAAAAATATTAGCAACCACTGCATATAACGACTACGATTTTGTAATTTAAAAAACGTGATCGTCTAGACCTAAAACTCTCCCACGCGTTATCCGTTTATGTGTGTCTATCAATTCAATTAATAATAAAGGGCGTCATTGTAAGAAATCAAATCGTTTACCTTGACACCGTTTCAAAGACAATTGGAAGCCCTATTCACATGCTATATTATTGTAATTAGTGTATCGATCGCACAATTTTTTGAAATTGATTTGTAATATGTTATTATTAATGCCATTATTCAATGCCTGCACCCTGATTCAACAATGAAGGAATAAACATGGATACAGACAAGCATTCATGAAACCTGCCCAGGGATCAAGTGATACACAATAATTTTAACTTAAACTATATTTTAAGTTCTGTAATAGAAGTTGCGTATTGATAGAAATGACTGCGTAGCATCGTTAATTCTGCTAAATTTACCTTCGTATTCTAATGATATTTCTATGATTATGATTCAATTTCTATATATATATATAAGAATTGCTCGTTTAAAGGTATTAGATAAGGCAAAAACAAGCGTAGCTTGAAAATAAATAAATGTTAAATAAATCCCTTTTATTTGGGACTGCAAAACTAAGTTTACTTGTAATAAAGATTTATTTTACGGAACTTTATAAAGCTTTCTAAACAATTTCACATTAGTGGTGGATCTAAACTCCCTCTCTTCTATTACGAAGAGAGGAAGCTTAAATCCAACAGTGCGTTATTTATAGTTGGCCCACTTTTATTTAAGTATCAAAAAAAAACAAGTTCTCCACATGGCCTAAACCTTTATTAAGTCGCGATGCCTGGATCTTCGACGGCCTTAACCGGGCTGTGTGAGAATTTAAAGTGAAGTCTTACATTTAGTTGTTCGCCTTCATGAATGTTAAATAATTAACCGACCAATTAATGTGAATTTGTCATATTTATTAGAGAAATTGCGTAATAATTATAATCGTTAAATAGAGTGGAAATCCTGCACTTTTCAAGGTTTAAACCGTGTAAAAAAATGCATTTTCATGACAAAAAGATCTGTACGTAATTCGTTGATTATTTTAACGAATCAGAACCAATTTACTTACTAGCGGGGAGCTTTTATTGGGTCGGTTGTTATACACGACCCACGACCGATCTGCCCTACCCTGAGCTTAATTTTCTTCCGTCCATTGATTCGTTTTTGATAAAACAACTAGAGTTCGGAGTATCAATGATTCGTTACTTTGAACTAGGTAGGTATATCTACATACCTATTAGCAAAACTGGTTACAATTATTATTACATGTACGCAATAACTTAGTTGTAATAATAACTGAAAGTGTACCTACATATGAAATACTGTCCGTTTATCCTTGATCATAGTTTTTATATTGAATCATGAAAAAAATATGATAATACTCGGTCTATTATGTTGAACTTTGTTAATGATAAAACAACATAAATTTAATGCGAGGAAAATTCTATTGTGTCATGTTACCGGTAAATATTCTGTAAAAAACCTAGCTTGTTAGTAATTTTTCCTATTTATTCACGGACACGGGCTATCCTAGTTTCAAGGGTCAAAAGAGTAATTTTAAGAAACTTTGTAACTATGGTTTTTGGAACAAATAAAGTTTTTTTTTTTTGCGTTCTGCGTAGTTCTCAAAACTTGTATGATAAAGTTATTATAATATAATTATAATTGCCCGCGGATGTTGGAAACCTACTTCAATACTCGTCCGAATAGGCTACTAATGCATAAAATAACTGTAGTCTTTAATAAAAACTCCAAAGAATGTTAGGTTAAAGAGATTATTATTTATTGGAAATGTTAAATCTTACTAATATTATAAATGCGAAAGTTTGGATGGATGTATGGTTGTATGGATGGATGGATGTATGGATGTTTGTAACTCAATCACGACCCAACGGCTGAACATCTGCCTGAAATTTTTTCACAGAGATAGATTATAGTCTAGAATAGCACATATGCTACTTTTTATCCCGGAAAATTAAGGTGTTCCCGCGGGAACCAAAAAACCTCGATCCACGCAGACGAAGTCGCGAGAATTAGGTAGTATTTTTATATTTATATCACCTACACACTAAAGAGCGGAGTAAAATAATAGAAAAATGTTGATATTATCTATCAATATTATTAAAAAATCGAACTTCGCATCCTGTCGAGTTTTACGCAATATTATAAATACGAAAATATGTCTGTATGTGTGTTAGCTTTTATACGTTTAACAAATTTTGATAAAATGTCACAAAGAGATATTTTGCATCTGGAGAACTCACATAACTAGGCTATTTTCATCCCTAAAAATCCAACAGTTTCCATGGGATTTTAATATATCTATTTAAATCCACGCCAACGAAGTCACTAGCATTAAGTAGTTCAAAATATACCTTTTTAAGTTATCAAAGTCTTAAATGGTTGCAGAATAGATTGTACCTACTAACCATAAATCATCTCTTTAAGCTCGTATATAGCTTGCAATTTAGTGTTAGGGTCCTCCCCACATTGCAGTCTCGCATATTCCTGTAGCTCCGGAGGGGGTTCCCCGAGATCCAGCTCCACGTTATAGTCAGGAGCCGGCATTATGATCTGAAAATAGATAATTTATGGGTTATTTTTTAACCCCCTACGCATAAGTTTATATATAAGTTAGATAAATATAAGTTATAATCATGTAATTAAGTTATTAAAATAATAATAAATTAATTAATTATTTGATAATAATGAGTACATAATAAATAAAGAATATCTGTGTTAATGTATCTCTAACGAGAAATAGAATCATATTGGAGGAATGTGACGAGTGGTGACGACACTCGTAACACAAGTTGTCTTAGTACGAGTGTCTAAGCACTCCTTTGTTCATTTGTTATGGAATAACAACTGTCTAGTTTTTAAGGAGTATATGATTTTGTACATGTTGTTGAACTATCAATAAATAAAAAAATATACTCGTATTAAGTTTGGCCCCTGAGTGTGCCTATATTATGTGTGTGTCATCGTAGAACTTAAATGCATAGACCCATATAAATGCGCTTTTTATTCGGAGATCTAAGATGATCCTTAGGCCTTGCTTACTTCAATGAAATGAGTTGAGCGGCTATTGAATTATAAGCTCTTTCAATAGCCCGTTGTTCTCACGGTGTAGGGTCATACATTTGATATTATTAAGAATTATTATTAATGTGTTTTCAGTCTTGTTAATGTGTCGGAGATTTTTTTAAATCCTTCATTTATCCAACGTATCTATTGCAGTTAAACTCAGATCAGTTTTTAGTAATGGAGGCGGTAACACTTTTCGAACAGTGTCGATGTGAACTAAAGAATTTTGTAGTAGTGGAAATGTATTACTATAATAATATTAACTCGAAAAAATTAAATAAATTATGTAATTAATAACCTGGATGACCGCATTTTAATAAAGTACAAAATAAGGTTTTTTTTGGTAAATCGTGTTTTTTGTATGTATTTAAATACGAATTACATACTGATGAAAATATATGAATAATATTTTTCGATCTGACCGACGTAATAATAAAAAAAAAATAACTGATTATTTTTTTTAAAAAAAGAGTGCAATTGGGCTCCAATTCTCACAAAAAGAACATGAAAAAAAGGTGGTCTGGAGACATCTGGACTCGAAACGAGATCTTCTGGTCTATATATGTATATACAAGAATTGCTCGTTTAAAGGTATTAGATTATAGTCTAGGCAATGGGGCGGTTTGTTGTATGGAGACCCCCGCATTAAAACCTCAGTCGTTGAAACTTGGCAGGGTTGCAGTATGGTATGAACTAATACTTATACAAAAATATCCAATAAAAAATCCATCCGGAAGTTAGGTATTTATACTTAAAACTTAATATTTATGACTGAATATTTTATCGATTTCTTTTCAAAATAATAGTACTTAAGTAGTATATTTACACTCAAAACCGAAATATCAAACGAAATAATCATGCAGAACATCGATATTTAAAATGATTTTATTATCAAATCTAATCTGCGTTTACGCGATAATGTACCTTCCTGTTTTAACAATTAGGTGTAGCATTAAAACCCTTACTTCCTTTCTGATTTTTGATTGGATATTTATTATATTAAACGTTTAACTCATGTTACTTTATCATACTGTAAAGTTTCGACGCCTGAGGAATTATTGTCGGGGTCGACAAGCTTTATTGCCTAGACTATTATGTCCGAAGTGTATGTACAGGCTAATGATCTGTCATTGATATAATATATCAATGACAGATATAGATATATTATATTGTGGTGCATTTTTTCAACATTTATTAAATAGTTTTCCTGCCAACTTCGAACGTTCATTACGATAATATAGACCAAAGCTTAATTAAAGCATAATAGGCAATATCTGTAACAAATTGTGAATTTGTATACAAGCCAAGATAATAACTACTAATAGGTACTCATAACCTTAATTTATACACATTTTTGCAATCTTCAAGGCTAGCTTAGGTTACCTAAGCTAAGTTAGGTACAAGTTACAGCTATCAATCGATAGCTTACTTAGATACCGGGGCTTAAGGTCTCATTAGGTCAAATCAATTTCCATTCATAATATCTAAAAGCAAACGCGCTTCGAAAAATATTCTACAAGCGCGTTACATTACATTATAGCCAAACCATAAGCTATCAATAAAACTTTATTATTATGTTCAATAATTATTGTCTAGGTATTAAGCTGGAATGTTATGCAACCAGCCATTATTAGATAGATCCTTTTTTCCTCTTGAGGTACGGAACCCTAAAAATTGACTGACATACTATTTTATTTTTTAATCATAGGAAAAATCACATCGTGAGTATGTATGTATATATATATGTATATATTATATATACATATATGCATTTGAATTAATTTATAAGGTTGAGATAGAGAGTTAGAGATGATATACTAAGTAACTACTAACTAGATTGTACGGATGCATTTAATTGATAGGGTGGACGCAAAATGGTAGGAGAAAGTTCGATAAATGTAGTTGCTTCCACCGGTTTGTCTGGAACAGCCCGTTGAGAATTATATTAGTCACGAAGTACCTATTTTTCCACGACTCTAACTTTCATAAGAGACCTTTTGATCAACCTTCGGCTTAGATAAATGATAAATAAACACATATAAAGGAAACATTTTGCAATGTTTGAATGAAAAAAGGAATGAAAGAAAAAAAATATTTTTAATAGAAATAGAAATAGAAATCTTTATTAAAGAAATAAACTTAAGTACAAATACAGTGAATTCCTGGCCCTTAAACTAGGAGAACCCGTATCTTAGGGGCCAAATAGGTAGGTAAGTTTATATTTTCTAGCTAATACGGGAATACACAGCAAATTTTTGTGCCGTAGTATGTAGTGATGATGACACCGTGCATTATGGTAAATATTTTTGGCTTCTACATATTTATTTTCCTCATATTCGATATGAAAAGTAGTAAGTTTAACTCGAGAAAAATACCCATTCACTCCATCAGACTATGCAGGTATGCCCTCGCTACGCTCGTGTATACGAATACCGCGGGTGCAAATGGGTTGCTTTCCCCCCTCGTATAACAATCTACTATTATTTTTGTAATTTAATTAATTGTAAAAAGAATAATTTGAATTATTAAAAAATTCTGATTCGTCGTAGAACTAAAGTTAAGGAAAGGTAAGTAAGTTGTATCACGTAAAGAAGCTACCCATAAGAGGTTATTATTATTTTAATTAACTTAAAATAAATATAATTACTGCGAAGTAAGTAGCATTTTAATTTACCAACTTGGAGTGCGCTCATTAAAACTGATAAGTACAGTTAATACCTCAAACCTTGATCCATTATGATCGTTTAAAAACGACCGAATAAAGTTCAAAGTTTTGAGTTGGCGTAATAGTAAAGACAAAAATGTATCATATCGCCATTATCTCTTAAATTATGCTTCATTATATTATTATATTCGTCAAATTAATATGTGACCTGAGCGTTTTGTTTGCGCAATTCTCACGCAATAGTATCAACACAATTTCAGATCTTGACAATGGAATCCGATGGTGGGTTTACCCGAAAATTAAACAATTCGTATTGCAATTACCCAGCTTCATTACAATGAATAGTGACCCTACAACTGTCACGAAGTATTATTGTATGTATTGTGCAAAAAAACATTGAACCCATTGTGACAAGATTCATTTTTACTTACCAACACACACTGGCCATTGATCATGCTTCAAAACTCTGCAACCATTGTATGTCTCGTGTTATATATTTTCTGCTATATTTCTCTAGAGTTTTACATCATTTAAATATATAAATTTATTAGGTACCTAATTATAATTACCTACCAACAGGTATAATTAATACCAATTATTTTTAATTATAATATTTTATATCTACCAAATTAAAGCCGATGGAATTCTCTTACCAATAGACTAAACTAAAGCACCTAACTTTATTTATTTAAAACTGCTATATTTGTTATTATGAAGTAGCTGGAGGTAGAGAATGCCAGTTATCAAGGGTTATTAAATTACTTAAGAATATTTTTACTAGCTGATGTCCGCGACTTCTTTCGCGTTGAATAAGTTTTTTATTCCCACGGGAACTTCTTCATTTTCCGGGATAAAAAGTAGCCTATGTCACTCTCCAGTGTGCTTAGCATGCGCACAACGAGATTATCTCGCGACGAGAGAGAGAGATGTTGTCGTTGCCGGCAAATTTTTCATTATCTCTAACATGCACAAAATTCCGTATATTATAAGAAAAAAATTGTCGACGTGTAAAGGTTCGTAGAGAAAAATACCACAGATAAGAAATATTACTTTTATCTATACTATTGACGTAACGAGACAAGTAACCATGTTAGCTTTGGTAGACAGAGAGAGATATCGGGTAGACATAAATTTACTCGTAGTGCGCATGCTAGCCATACTGGTCTTTAACTATGCCCATTGCCCATGCAAAAAATCACGTCGATACGTTGCTCTGTTGCGGCGTGATTGAAGGACAAACCAAAAATCAAACACATTTTCGCAGTAATAATATGATTCATACTAACAACAAAATTAAACGGACCAGTTTTGCCTTGGTCTAAACTTGAAATAATTAAAGATGAATGATATCTAATATTTAAACAATTTCGGTGTTTTGTTTGTTGCAGTTCCGTTACCCGTTGTTTTTCATACAGCATGTGTTCTATTTTTTATTGGTAAGTATTTATATGCGCGGATAAAGCCTCCGAGGAACCGGCATCTTTATATTTCGCGATGAACAATGAATGCGGGATGAAAGAGAACTCTTTGTTCAGAACTATAATAAAGGAACAGTCAACAGACGGAGCCAAAAATGGGAACACAAACGTTTCACGCATATTTTGCAAAAAAATATTTTACTACAGCGCAGGCATAATCGGAATTAAGTCATAGAATAATAAATTTATAATATTATATTAATAAATAATAAATTATATTGTGCATAATAAATGCATAAATTTTTTGAATCGTCTACAAGCATTACTTACGCAGGTGACACCTAGATTTTAATCCAAAAACCCAACTGGTTGGCGTAAAAATTAGGCCTACGGGATCTCTAACCATTAAACATAGGTTCTACCTCTCAGCGTGCTTCAAGCACAATTAGTCACAAAGCAATGGATTTTTGAAGTGAAAACTTCTTAAGGCGCGTTGAGCACTTTTTGGTACGGAGTAAAAATGTGAAATAGCGAGACCGACACCATTCATCTTAAGACAAAAGGTCCTAAGTAAAATATAGTATATTCGTAATTAAACTTTTATGCTTTAGTGTTAAGCTTTATATTAATAAGTGCTGAGTAGCAGTGACCGACACCTCGCGTTTTTATCGAAAAAAAAATTAAAAAATCTATCTATTTTTTTTCTTTTTATTTCAAGCATAGCCTACTCGACTTCAGTGTAACAATGGCAAATAAAATCATCCAAACAACCATCATACAACCGAAGTCGTCCTCAAACATAAGCCAGATAGAACAGATAAAAATATGGAGCAGACCATAGGGACGCCATTTATATTTCAAACAACAATAGCCATCTGTCCAGTTGCTCGTGATAATGTTACCTCGTCCCACTCATAATTTGTAATGTCCCTAATTTGTGTTTTGTTACTTTGTATGTGAATTTCTATTATCATTAACGTACTTACATATATTTGATCTCAGTGATTTATTTTTGGCGTGGACCCAAACTACGCCACATCCATACGTGGCCAGCAACTAAGTGCATACTAAACTTTTCATATACACTTTGTATAGACTATGGGGCCACACATGTCGCCGATGACAGAAGCATGATTCAGAATGTTATACTAACTGTCAATATCCGTACAAGTTAGTAAACAAATTTTACCTTGAAAGCTGAAGTTAACCATGAGCGAAGTGATGTAATCATCAATTCATCAAATAGTATGTGTTTAAGTACATATTAAAAATATTATAATACGCAACAATTACTTTTTGATGGCTGTGTTAGAGTTCTTAACATTTTGGAGTTTTGAACAAAATGTTTTATCCTACCTAATATGTCAATTGTCATGGATAATAACATAGACGAATAATAATACTATGTAAATTCAGATTGGTTTCCTCGGCCCAATTCGATTGTTCTTTGAATTAGATAACCCTCAGTTTTCATAACATTTTAAGGATTACTAAGTGCCTACTTAAAAATATGTATATATTATTTTCTATTTTTTTTTTAAAGATTCAGGAAGCATAACGCATTACGCAAAGGAAGCAACTCAAGGTATTGAAAAATGCTACGTAAATATATATTTTTACAAAAATTTAAATTACTTTTTAGATGTTCAGGCTTATTGATGTTGAGGTCAGGCTATTGACCTCAACATTGTTACTAACGAAAAATCTAGACATTATATACTAATTCAGCATTCATCCTATTTATCCATCATATAAGAAAAAAAAGCTTTAAAGGATATGCGTTTGGAATTTTAAGAACCTAACTGTACCTTAGTCCATAGCCACACTATAAAATACTTACTATTTATTATTGACCGCAATACAAAATAAGTCTTTCGCCATACAAAAAATAAGGTCGTATGTCATAAATTACTAGGTGCCAGGTGAGCTACTGAAACTCATATTGTATTTTGGAACGTAGTTCCTTATGGGACGATGTGGAGGGGCAAGAAACGTCCATAACGAAAAGGCGTGGAGTAAGATTTTATGCATAGTTTATTCGAAATTAAATCTTAACAATAAAGTATTAAAGTTTAATTTCGAATTTCGAATGTAGTATATTTATATTTAAGACCTTTTGTCTTCGTAACAACGCGAGCATACCGGAGACATACGGCTCGCGTTGTTTTTCTTTTTACCTCGACTAGAACTTGAAATTAATATTTATGTAATAAGGAACTTCGTTCCTATCTGGTGTCCCACGATACCTACCACTTTTTTTTAACAGTACGTTGAAGATAATGCAGGTGTAATTGATCATAAAATATCACGATTGCGTTGACACTCGAAGCCAAAGATCAAATTTTCAAAAATTAAAAATCTGAGTAAATTTGACCAAATATAATATAACTGGAAACCCTACGCTTTAATTTTTGCATGAGTAGACAAAGCTAAGAAACACTCGTCTGATGTTAAAATGATAAACTTTTACCCAATAATGCTTATTTATAATCACTAAACCAGTACAACACGACCTTGAACAATATACAATATTATAATTCAAGGTTCGTAAGCCTGTTGGCAGATCAACTCCATGAAATGTCGAGAACTCGAGAACTGGTTGGCCGACCAAAAAACTCATATATCAGGTTAGGTGTTAAGGCAACAACAAAAACTTGCCAGAATAATGAATACGAACCAAACATATTAAAAAGTTAAATCTCATCTCATTCGTCTCATCTCGTCTCATCTCGTCTCATATCTCATATCTCATATATATTTTATATATATTATATATATGTCACCGTAAGATTGTAAAAACCGTTAGATTATAATCTAACTCGCGAAATTGCATATATATATAAAAGCGAAAGGTCACTCACTGATTCATCACGAGATCTCAGTAACTATAAAGCAAACAGGCTTGAAATTTGGAAAATAGGTTCCTTCTATAGTGTAGACGTTAGCTACAACAGAAAACGGTTTTGAGAAAATTCACCCCTAGGGGGTTGACAATTTGTAAAAAAGTCCTTGGTTTTTGAAGTTTGAAAATGAAAATGAAGACATGAAAATTGGCAATAGGCATGATGACAGAAACCATGAATCAATGAATTTGTCTAATGAAATAGGATTCATGGATTATAAAAAAAGTATTTATTTTTCTATTTCGAGTGAGATTGCTATTTATTTTGATAAAATAAAACTATAAAATACATCAATCCGCCATATTGGATTAAACGCCAAGAAGCGAATGACGTCACAATTGTTTGTTTAGAGCTTTGTCAATCACACTATTCTTTACTGCACAGAGTACATTGGTAAAAACAATAGTGACGTCACAAACGACGCCATGACACCGGCTAGCGTTTTAGCGTGAATTTTAAAATTTAAATTTCAAATGCCAATTTTATCTACCAAACCTTATTTTTCTGCTGAAATAAGATATTTTTTCGAAATAGTGGATACTTCCGAACATAATCTGACCATTTTTCAAAATCAGTCATCATGCCTATTAAGTTAATAGGTAGTTATAAATAATAAAATTCTCTATTCTAGGTTCCTTTTGTGACGTAGGCGCTCACTAAGGAAGAATTTTTCAAAATTTCACCCTTAAGGGGTTGAAATCGGGGATGAAAGCTTGTATGAAAGTCCGTCATTTTTCAAGCTATAGACATGAAATTTTGGTATTTGGGTTTCTGGTTTAAAATAAAGAAATACGTGTTTCAGATTTTGAAAATTTTATCCACAGGGACGTTAAATAGAAAGTTGGTCCTTCAATCACGCCGCAACCGAGCAACGGATCAAGGACCCTAAGAAAAGAAAAGAACCCATAAGAAAACCTAAAGAATGTTTTCTTAAATATAAAAGTATTACAATAATATTTAATGAACTGTAGTATAATGTTTAATAAATAACACTTGTGTTACACAATAAGCAGATTCCATTTTCTGTGTGTACACATATTATTATCCAGGGCTCGAAAAAATTAAATACACCTTAAATAAAAGCTTGCTCACATTGAATGGAAGTCAGAAAATCTCTGACACCAATTAACTAAGTATACATTTGCACTGCTGTGAATTATTTAAGTACTCCATTGTTAACGAGACAATAAGGAATTTTCAAAAGTTAAATTTTAAGCTTGGGTGTTAATATGTTCGAGAAAGTGCAACAAAGTATTTTGAATTAACACACGCGCGAGTTTCCTTATCCTAGTCGCCACTGAAATGTTTGGAGAAAAAAATACCACGTATTCAATACACAATATATGATTCCCTACAACTAGCCGGATACATAAAGATGACAATTGAACTTTGACTACCCCCTTAATGACTAGTTGGTAAATCGATGACCCACATTTTCACACATACATTACATGTACCAATTCTGGTGAGCACATAACTTAGTGATGGCTTCATATTCATGCCTTTTCAGTAAGGTAAGGCATAGATAAGAATAAGGCATAATCCTGGAGCCATACAGTAAGTACTTGATCTCTCGAAAAAATGAAATGAATAAATAATATAATCACAATATACTTAAAACAAAAGTGTGATATCTCTGAGAATTTACTTGGAATTTTGGTATTGTACCTAATATATATTTTTTTTAATGCTGTTAAGTTTAAAAAATTAATTCAATCTGGGTGGTCTTCTTTACAGCGTATAGGTACCTATATAAAGGTCACCGTGAAATTGCAAAAACCGTTAGATTGTAATCTAACTAGCGAAATTGTAAACTATCGACAGATTACAATTTAACGCATTATTTTTCGGTAAATTGTGATCTGTTAGTATATTAACCCGATGAAACCTAAGTGGTTATTTATGTCGAACCCTAACCTAACCTACAAGAAAGAGACAAGAAAACGTAAATACAATGCATATTTCAAAAATTGACACTCAGAACATTGAACGGTTCACAATCTGTCGACAGTTTACAATTTCGCTAGTTAGATTACAATCTAACGGTTTTTGCAATCTTACGGTGAGATATGTATCACAATAATAATTATGTATCATGTTATCATTGTGATAACTATTACTTTAGCTTAAAGGTACATTACGAGATAATTAGGAGTTAAAAGTTCAGGATAATTTTGTCACATTTTCACAAAAATGGGATGAGAATTCCTTATTCTTTAGGTATATCTATTTCGTACGTGAGGAATTTGTATGTGTTTATTGTGTATGAATCATCAAGGCAATTATTTATAGAATTCCGTTCATAAATACCACAGATACCACGGCGTAATCAGCTGCACGTGCGTATTACAATTAGAAGTAAGTATTAAATAGTTTTAAGGAACAATGTTGCATGTTAATAGTATCTGGATCGTTCTACATTTTATCATGATTATCGCACAGTTTATAAAATTATTATTGGGTCACTAGGTATAAGGAATTTTAGAGGGAACTTTTTTCTCTTTCTTGTTAGGTACTTCGATAGTAGATAAGTATGTACTACCTACATTACATCTTCCTTTTTTACCTATCTTGCTTTTTATATTATAAATGAGCTATATATAGTATAATGTGAAAGTTTGGATGTTAGTATGTTTGTTATTTCTTCGCGCCATAACGACTGAACTCTTTTGGCTCTTTGGAATGGACCCACCTTATACCCTGAGTTATCACTTTCTTATCACTAGATTCTTACATACGAGTAGACTCATGTCAGGCCGATGCCGCCAGGCGGGAGCTGACCACCCTCACGAGTTTGTAAAAACCTTCGTCCATGTATCACACAACACAACAGCGATTTCAGTGTTTCATTACATTTGAGAAAAAAACTAAAATAATACCTACTCGTGTATGTAGGTACTCATAGGCATGTAGGTATTAGGTACTCACTAGAAAATAAGTTCTCACGCCCATACTTGTCCCGAGATTTTTGGCGGCGGTTTTATTTGATTATACTAAATGCATTTTATTTGTCATGAATTATTTACGTACCGAGTCAATTTCATTAAGGACCTTCTTGCAAGAACTTTTTAATTAGAAGTAAAGTGTAGTTACAAAAATTAAAAAAAACTGTAATAAAAAACTGTACGAGGCCAGTAAATTCTGCCAAAAACATAGCACGAGGGCAGTATATTTTAACATACAGTCCCAGTTTACTGCCTCTGTTGCCCTGTCTGTATTTTTCGAACAACTGAATTGAAAAAAAAAACTTTTTTGTTAGTATTTTTTTATACCGCATGGTCAGCATAAATGTTTTTAGTGGCATGAGATTTACATAACTTTAGGCATAATACTCCAATCGAGTTTTAAATCACTTGTTAATTGGACTAAATTATGCAGTGGCTTGACATTGGCCTAAGCTCGAGGCCTTTGAATATTAAAATTTTAACGTCAGAACAACTAATTACCAAGACACTTTTAAAATTCTGCATTGCATGGAAATAAAAATAGTAATGACGAAATGATAAGTACGCAACAAAGGACCTTCAAAATATCACCCTACTATTAATTCTTGCATTCATTATTCCTCTGACTAACACAAAATATGCTTCTATCAATTCCACGTAGATATTAATTATTATGGATTGTATCGGAAAATGAAGCCGGTATTTTCCATAGTAAACACGATATAAATATTATGATAAGAACTACATTTGTCAAATAGATATTAACGATGAAGGAAATTAAAATATGGCCTTGCAACTTGGTCGTAAATATACCTAATATCTAAACCGATTAAATAGTTTAAAAAAAAACTAGAAAAATACGAAACGCAAGTAGGTAAACAAATTAGCTATTTTTAAGAAACTACAATTGTTTTTAAAGCTTGTAATTCATAAATATGTTTTCTTCTGAAATAATTAAGCAATGTGCACGCAATAAAATTACAATTTATTAGTAGTTAATTTATATACTACTGAGTACTGACTACTTCGACACAAAAGCTACTTCACACACCAAAAAGATTTAAACAAGCAAGCTAAATAAAATAAATAAGCATATTTAGTCCTGATCATAATAAAAATACAGTAAGTAGAAACGTAAACAAATACGTTTTTATGGTTCTGAGATCACCAATCCCCAGTAAACCCAAAAGGCGCCCTCCGTGGCGCAGTGTGCAGCGCTGTTGTCTTAACGTGCGGAGGGCCCGGGTTCGTTTCCCGGCAGGGTCAGTTTGGGAATTTATAATTTCTGAATTTTCCCTGGTCTGGCCTGGTGGGAGGCTTCGGCCGTGGCTAGTTACCACCCTACCGGCAAAGACGTGCCGCCAAGCGATTTAGCGTTCCGGTACGATGCCGTGTAGAAACCGAATAGGGGTATGAGTTTAATATAACTGCCATGCCCCTAACAGGTTAGCCCGCTACCATCTTAGACTGCATCATCACATACCATCAGGTGAGATTGCAGTCAAGGGCTAACTTGTAGTGGATAAAAAAAAAGGTACAAAAGCCGTCCTCGCTAATGTATTCACGTCTTTCATGAGTCGCAACTGATGTTTGCAGTTTGCACTCGCCTGTATACAAAACTGAACTCAAGGTCAGACCACTCGTCTCAGTATGGCACGCACACATATACCTAAGTGTTCGTTCCATACGCGTAATTCGTAATTCGATTCAGAAAATTACGATTTCAGTTGTGGCTTGCACTCTACCGCAACTCTACCTTTCTTTCTTTCTTCCTACTAGGCAGGTTTTACTCAAACCCCCCGCTGGAGTTTTCACTCCAGCCATCCGAGCTCACTCCAGAAGCCTAGAAGACCACCCAGGTTGTCGAGAGCCTCTCGTAGGTGTGGGATCCGAGGCTAATCCTCTGCCTGGGTTGAGAGGGTATATTATTTGGTACCCTGCTTATGTGCTACCTAGTGTCCTTTTAGCTATAGTAGTGGCTATGTCCTGCCATCATAGCGAGGAAGTCTGCCGTTATGGTTGGCAGATCGCACGGAACTAATTTTTCACTATTAAAGTGTGAAAGACATTAGTAATTTCAAGAGAAGACTGCACCTTACACACAAATAAACTTATATATATACTGCGGAGGACTTGGCAACTGCTATACGGAGAGTGGAGAACAAAGAAATGACAATGCACGCAGCAGCTAAGGATTAAAAGACAATATAATTATAAAGCTAGTTCGACTGATTTTCGTTGCCTGAGATTTATGCTTCGAGGTCTTGAAGTGTTTTGTTAAATGGTTAATTGTGTGTTATTTTTGTATTTTCAAAAATATAATAATTCAAATTTAAACGTTTTTATTTTTATTTATCAACCTAACTATTTACTTAAAAACGTGAACCTATATTTTTTAAATATCATATCAAAAGATTTAAGGAACCTCAAGCTGCCTGTCTGCCTTTTTACGGGGTAAGATTGATATATATTTTTCATGTATTATTTTTTGCATAGCGATTTTCGAATTTCAGTTACTTTCTAGCTATTTAGGTCGTAGAAGCCGAGAGTTTATAAATCATCACGAATGCATAACGGCCATGAATACGATTCTAGTCACCATATACCCCACTGTAGTTTCATCTTTTCCCTGCGTTATTTTTTCTGAAGTACAAACTTATTAACCTTTTTTTAAATCAATGATTTCTGTCACCTCTAAGGAAATATGTGTACTATACTTTTTCACTCAAAACAAAATTATAAGCATTTAACATAAAACCCTATAATTTATAACAGTTTCAAATCAACACTATGTATCTCATTCAAAAACCATTCTGACTTCCCCCCACTCACCTTAGATCCAAAATGGTATTAAGGTACATATAAGGTGTACCGAATAATAATCCTACGTACTTGTACATAGATACGAACCATCGTTCGTAGTGTACTTTTGAGAGCAGTAGGTACTTAGTTTAGTTTGGACCATTTAAGAATATTATTCATTTCAGAAACATAAATTTTTTGAATTAAGAGATATTAATTTATCGATTATAAATAAGATACATATACCCACAAAATGCAATTACCTACTGTATAGTAAGTAGGTACCTAATACCTATCAGTTCAAATAACCTTATCAAAGTATTACAACCATTTATTTCTAGGACACACGATTGTAGTGATAATAATGATTGTATAATATTACTGCTTTAATTTAAATTTTTGTCAAAGTGAAAATAACATAGCTTCTTGCCCATCGTTGATATATCGGGTATTTTTAATTATCATTATATCACTAATGAATAAACTTAACGATAAAAATACTTAACGATATGTAATCTTTATCTATTCGAATATCTCTGTTTGTACCAAAAGGAGAAACTGACTGGCATAAACCACTGGATGTAGAAACATAACAGAGACATAAACATAATATACCTAGCCGGTTTATTCCCAGAAAATTAGACATCCTACGATTTACGGGATTTTAAACGTAAAGCCACGCGGATGAAGTCGCAAGCATCACCTAGCAACAAATAAAGGATTGTCGGGAAAGCCGGGGTCAGATTTTAGTCAAATATAAAATGTAAAGTGTAATTGGTATATTTATTTTAATTCGACGCAACGTTAGGAGATTAGGACTAGGATTTAAAAATAATTGAAATCGTTTCGGGAACGATCTCATTCACTGGTAAAGTTCAAAAATGCTTTATCCATCGAATTTAAATGCCTAGGTCACTGAACGAACCTTAAAAGCAGCCGAGAAAACCTTCGATCAACAAAGAAACGCACAAAAAGATATACGTTTTAAAATAAAATTGGTATACCAAAACGTATTGTAAGTGTTTTATAATATGTTAAATTTAATTTAAAAAACTTTTAATTAAGTATTATATATTTGTACATGATATCAATTTCGTTTGTCTTTACATACCTATGCTAATTGTTATTATGGTCGAATCTATGTTCCCGAAAATCTTACAGGTTAGCTGCTAATTTTATTTTGTTAAAATGTTGATGTTATACAATAATAAAACAAATAAATCCTAATAAAACTTAAAACTTACGTGTGTGATAGTATAATAAACGCACACAAGCACACACGGCGCAGCGCGACGTCTATACTCAACGAAACACTCCGGCGCAGTGTCTTTAATTTGTGTCTATATTCCCTTAACATTATTTGCACTGTGCACCCAACTAAAATACATTTAAAGCGGTCAAGTTTTTAAGGCTGCAATTCCGGACGAATTATAATATTTCTATCTATGTGTACCTAAAATATTTAAATGTAGGTGGAGACAGCGGTTAATGCTGGCAAAAGTTGAAACACTTGAAAGGAAAATAGTTTCAATATTAGTGTTAGAAAAAAAAATGTTCGTCTAGCCAACATTATTTTTTTTTCATTTATTTGCACTGAGAGAGCTTTCACCGGGAGGCGCAGCGTTGGTCGACCCTCGACTAGGTGGACGGACGATCTCAAGTGTCACGTAGCTGGGAGCCGCTGGACCGTGCTCTGTGGCGATCCATGCAGGAGATCTTCGTCCAGCAGTGGACGTAGATATAGGTTGAGACGAAGTTAGGTCTTGACTGCTGTCTCTCCAAATGATGATGCAGTCTTAGAAGAAAGCGGGCTAACTTGGGTTTAATGTAACACATAATTGCCCTTATCAGTTTCGCTGTATCATATCGAATGCTAATATCTTTAATATCTAGGCATCACGTGTATTGTTTCTCACAGTTTCAATAAACGAAATACGGCATTAGTAAACGTATGATAATGATACACGATGAAATGATAAATCAGATGAAGAATTTATTTTACTTACAATATGAAAGAAAAAATATTAACTACCTATATAGATAGTCTAAGTGAAAGGCCTTGGCCGTTAAACTTATTTTGCACCAGTTTGTTTGTAACTGTAACTTTATAAGCTTATTAATTTACAATCTTTATTTTTCAGTAGTAATAATCAGATAAGCTACAATTGAGAGGAAATGGTGATTACGTATTAAATAAATTATGATAGCCTAGTGGTTGAGGCTCCCAACTTCCTATTCGGGTGGTCTAACTTTTCGGAGCTATGTGCGTTAAAGAAGTATATCACTTGCTCTAACAATAAAGGAAAACATCATGAGAAACTCCGCATGCCCAACAGTTCTTCATGGTGTCCTCAGAGGTGGCCAGTGCAGCATGAACCGTGGCTGAACCCTTCTCATTCTGAGAAGAGATTGTGCTCCGTAGAGGGCTGGTATTGGTTTAAAGTGAATGGATACGATTTTTTCATAATTATTAGACGTAATTGAGACTGCTATTGCGGTACCCCCTTCCCATGAACACAGATGTCACCTTCGAATGCTTTGAGCGTTAAATTCAACAAGCCATCCGAGTTTGCTCCATCCAGAAACAATCGAATAGAAGCAATATTTAGAACCAGCATTTATGTCCAAATTAGTTATATCAAATGGAAATTAAGGAGTACCCGCGGGAACTCCTCAATTTTCCAGGATAAAAAGTAGCCTACATCAATCTCAAGGTCCTCAACTATACCCATCCACGTCGATCCGTAGGTCTGTTGCGGCGTGATTGAAGGACAAGCCGACAAATAAACCCACTTTCGCATTCAATCCCGTGGGTTTAATAGTTACCTCTATTTTCGTCTTCAGGATCAAGACTTCTTCTAGCAAATGTTAAGTTTGCGCAAAAATTTTATTGAGTAAGGAAAAAAAAGGATATCGGTAAGTAAGCAGAGATTTAAGGTTGTCGTAATGAAAGTGCACGAGGCGAATGTCGTAATGAATTTGCACGTGGCGAAAAAACTACAGCAATTTTTCTTTACAACCTTATGGGAATATCATATAAACCCTAGATGCATAAATTAATTCTGTTTAACATTTAGGCAACTGATATTGCATATCCGGAATTTCTGACAATAGGTACACAAAATGTCCATAATAATATTACAAATGGAAAAGTGTGTCTGTCTGTCCTACCATCTATCTTTTATCTTTTCACGGCCCGCGTAATATAAGTGCGCGTAAATTGCGCACGTGCGATTTTGACGAACGAAGACGGTTTGGGATGTGGGTCCGGCCCTTTTACAAGTAGAGAAATGAAAAAAAATACTAGACCAGTTTTGATCGTTCAAATCTACGAATTCGTCGTAATTTCAGTGGTGAAATTATTTAATCTTTCTACGATAAGCAACACTAAACATGAGTGCGTAACAATGGCGGATTCATATTTTTTGACGTTTTCAAAAGAAAAACACGATAATGCGACAGTGACTGTCAGAAATGACATTTAATACATTTCGCGCCTACTGCCTTCTCTATGGCTGAAGGTTGCCATCTTGGAAACGTATAAATTTTAATTTTTTTTCAAGTTATTTACTTTACTATTCTAAATTATTATATTTTTAATAAAATCTATGTATTTTCCTCTATTCATAGTAGAGTGTACAAAGAGTCCACTAAAAAATGAACCTTCTCTTTTGGTAGAGAAACAGCTTGAATCCCGGAGATGAACAAAGGCTATCTGTTTACGGTATTTAATCAAAGAGTTCTCACGGAATTCCTATAAAATCCAAATCGACGCAGTCAAAGTCGCCGTGTTAAGTTAATAAATTAAATGCATTGCTTAATTATAAATGCATTCGATAGTTTTGTCACACCAGCAAACCGCGTCGTTAAATTTCGGAATATGCAAGGGAAGTCGTGTCACGTGTCTCTACCTATATTTCTTGGCATTAACTTATATCCGTCTCTTAGGAAACTTCTGCATAATGTTGCTATGAAAAGTTCTAAGTTTTATACAGGGACTTAATTTGGAAGTTGTGAACAGAGAATAGAGTCGTCGAGTGTAAAGAAAATGCCCTTTTTGCACCTCTTGCGACCCATCTTTGGCAACCATCATTCCCTAGGGTGGAAATGTAAGGTTTTCTAATGACTATTTATCCTATGACTATTCTCTTTGGCCTGGCAACTTTTTGATGACAACAGAAACGCCTTTTACTTCCCATGTTTTCAACTGATTTTGATGAAATTTGGTATAGGAATAGGTTGCATCCCGGGGAAGCACATAGATTTTTAGGCATGGGCCTTGGGAGCATAGCAGACAGAAAGACAGAAAGACCCACTTAATTGGTAGAATATGGAAGCTGCGGCTATTTCCGCAACTTGAATCAGCAGCAGTCCATAATCTATATCAAATAATTATAAATCTTGAGAGTTACAACTATTCGATATAGATTACATTATGCAATTATGTGCATAATCTTATGATAATAACTTTTTTATATGTAAATGTTTCAATGTGAGCCAGTTGTGTAATTTCACTGCCAAAAATGGCAATGAAACGTTTTTTTTAATAATCCACTATTTTCACACGAGAATCAGTCATACGTATCTACATAAAGTGCGGCACTACGGTTTTTTTTAATACGCTTACAGTCTCGCCGCTTGATGGAAGGACCATATCAAACGAGTCCCAGGATCCACTGGATCCAGGACCCAGGCGGCGCAAGACGTGTGGAACATAGTGTGGAAGTCCTTGTAAGAGTCCTGACTCCTGCAGCCCTATATTCTCTAAATCAGTGGCTGTCAAAAAATTATAGCCACTGATACATATTTCTTATCCATTGAAGGTTTGCTATGAAATAAAAATAACATTTTCATATCAAACCTTCTATGGATAAAAACTAGAGTTACTACTTACTAAGAGTTAGAGAATATAATGCTGCAGGAGTCAGGACTCTTACAAGGACTTCCGTACTACGTTTCACACGTCTTAAAGAATTTTTTTCACTCTAACTATAAGGGGGCTCAGTGGACGTCTATCGTTTGATTACGACGACAATGCCCCTTACTCTGAAATTAACAAAAATAAGTTTCAATGTTGTTCCTTGCAGGAGCTGTGTTCCCTCGTAACTTGTTAAGTAGTCACTTAACTTCAAGTGACCCAGTGACCTGCTTCTCGTTTGCTCGATATTAATATCCGTACTAGTAGTATCCATATCCTTACTAATATTATTAATTCGAAAGTGTGGCTATCTGTCTGTCTGCTACGCGTTCACGGCCCATCTGTTTAACCGATTTTGATGAAATTTAGAATAGGGATAGTTTGTATCCCGGAAAATTAAAGAGTTCCCGCGGGAATCAAAAAACCTCAATCCACGAGGACGAAGTCGCGGGCATCATCTAATAATATTATAAATGCGAAAGTGAATGTGTCTGTCTGTCTGTCTGCTATGATTTCATGGCCTATCTATTCTACCTATTTTGACGAAATTTGGTACAGAGGTAGGTTGCATCCCGGGGAAGGACAAATGCTACTATTTATCGCTGAAAATATGAGTTCCCGCATAAATAAAACAAACCTCATCGTCGCGTTCGGGCTGGACAGGCAGATATTAATATAGTTCTACCATAAACTTTCCATTTTCGAACGGAACCATAAAAATGGTGTTCTTCATTGTAGGTAATGATCGCTTATATTTTATACTAGCAGATGCCCGCGACTTCGTCCGCGTGAAATAAGTTTTTTAAATTCCCACAGGAACTCCCTAATTTTTCGGGTTAGTATACAAGCCTATGACACTCACAAATAATGTGGATTTCTATTGGTAACAGAATTTTCAAAATCGGTTCAATAGATCCAGTGATTAACCCCCTACAACGTCACAAACTCACAAACTTTACCTATTTATTTATTTATCTAATATTACTACAGTAGAATCTCACTAATCCGGCACTATTAAAAACCAGAGGATGCCGGAATATTGAATTATATAGAAAAAATTATAACTAGTGGTTTGCCCCGAACTGAGACCTCGCGGTATCTATAAGAAAGTTTTTACTATATATATTGTAATAGTTAACTTTTAACATTGGACGCAAAAGAGCTTAGAAGTTATTTGAGAAACAAATAAACTTTTACAGAGCGACATCTATTGACATCATCGTGAAGTTCTGTTAAAAATACTGAAGCTCATTAAAAATTAAATAATTTCGATATATTTACCTTACTTTAGTATTTGTTGTTCAAGTACAGGATATAATTCAAATAATTGATCCAGTTTCAGGCTCAACCTTTCAGAAAATTGAGAGTTCTGAAGTCAACTATGGACGTTAGAAAATGTCCACTTTGAAAGCCCCCTATTTCATAAATTTTAGGGGAAAAATTAAAAAAAATATATTTTTATACTCTATTCCTAATTAATTATCTTTAAAATGATATACCGCAACTCTATGTAACGCTATAAAAAATATTTTACTTCGCATTCGCTTCCATGAGAGCCCCCTGAAATAAAGATTTTTATAAAGATAAGATTTTTATAAGATAAGATTTTTTTTGATAAAGATAACTTTTTAATTATTCGGCTGGAGGCCATCGGTTTACATACTATATTTAAATTTGAAGTAATTACGTTCGAGGAACGTTCGAGGTTACGAGGAATAGATCGCGATTTTTTTTCAAAATATTCGAATAGAGTTTTTTTTAGTTTCTTTACAATATTTGACGACGAGGTTCTTTTGAACGAACTTATCTCTGCACGTTATAAATAGTAGTTTTTTCGCCTCACTGGCCAAAAGCACACCTCTATCGACTCTATGGCTCCATCTGGTCGTTCAAAGCACACCTCTATCGACTCTATGGCTCCATCTGGTCGTTCAAGCCAGTACTGAGTAACAACCATGCATAGTTTTAACAAATTGTCGTACTAGTTTTGCTACTCGACAAAAGATGTCGCTAGCTTAAATTATAAATACACTGGATTAAATGCCATATTTTGCAACGAACTTAGCGCGGTACAAAATTTACCTATTTTTACCTAAATAATTAGCATAATGGAATTTGGATTTAATACGTCGACCATCTAATCGGGAGTCACGGGATTGGACCGCGGACACGCAAAGTCTGTACCTACTTTACGAAGCTATGGTGAACTATTGACGAAATAACATGGACAAAATAAACCTAAATTACGACCATGGAGGTAGATCTAAATCGCAAATAACAAGAGTGCCAAAATTGCACTTTAATACATCGTGAGGAAATCTGCATGGTTGAGAGTTCTCAAATGTGTGATTTCTGCTAATCAGAGCGTGGTGGACTATGGCCATTGGATGATAGTTTGAGATGTGTATACGCATATGCATAATTAATTAAGTCTGGGTATTACCCATACTACATACATGGCATACTACATTTTAAAACATTAAACTCACAGTCCAAAGCTGCTTGTTTGGTACACTGTTCACAATTTTTTGAAAACTGTTAACTGTGATAATTGATAAATATTTCAGTATATCAAAACTAGCGAAGTTAGGGAGACTACCTTACGAGGGTTCAAACGCGCCCTGAGAGTAAGAAGAGCCCCCAATAATCTCAGCCGGTTATTTTTACACTGAGAGTAACTCAAAAATACGTTAAAAAGACTACTTAATTAACTTCATTTCGCATTCATTTTTTTTTAGTACATTATGTTAGAGTTTCGAATACCTCTGCGGTCATCCCAGAACTGGTTTTGATGTAGTTAGGTGAACCATAATTACTATGCACCTTAATTCAATCTAGCTGATGCCCGCAACTTCGTCCGCCTTCGACTTAAATTGAGGTTTGGCAGTTGACTGTAGTCATATGCATTAAAAATCATACTAATGTTATTATATCAAAAATTAAATGTAATTAATTAAGTTTGTTTGTTGATTTGTCCTTCAATCACAATGCAAAAGAGCAACGGATCGATGTGATATTTTGTATAGGTATTTAATATTTTGTTTAATATAGTTGAGGTCTGGAGAGTAACGGGCTACTTTTTATCCCGGAAAAATAAAATGGTTCCTGTGGCTATTGAAAAACTTATTCCACAAGTCGCGGGCATCAGCTACTGCCTACCTAGTAGGCCTACTGGCTACTACAGACCGAGTCACCTCCATTTTCATACACAGTCTCCTATTTATACGACTGCCTGAAAAAAGGAGTATATTGTTTTCAGGCTTCATGTATGTATGTGAGTTAGTATATTCCACCATAACTTCTATACGCCTGAACCGATTTTGATAAATGAGGTATCGTTTGAATCCCTAGCTTATTCTGGGTGACATAGGCTAGTGAATTTTAAAAAAAATTATGGGCAGACCATGGTCCCGCATTTAAAAAAAAAACGGAAATAAAATTGACTATAATATAGTCAATTTTATTTCCGATTTTTTTTTAATGCGGGATTATAATCATCATCTAGAAAATGATGAGTAGATTCCAAAAATAGACTAGTGGTTCGCCCCGAACTGAGACCTCACGGTATCTATAAGATAGTTTTTACTATATATTGTAATAGTTAACTTTTAATATTAGACGCAAAAGAGCTAAAAAGTTATTGGATAAACGAATAAACTTTTACAGAGCGCCATCTATTGACATCATTGTGAAGTTCTGTTAAAAATACTGAAGCTCTTTAAAAATTAAATACTTACTGAGAACTGAGACCTCGCGGTATAGATAGATAGATAGTTAACTTTTAACATTAGACGCAAAAGAGCTAAATAGTTATTGGAGAAACGAATAAACTTTTACAGAGCACCATCTATTGACATCATTGTGAAGTTCTGTTTAAAAATACTGAAGCTCATTAAAAATTAAAAAATTTCGTTTCCTTTTAATATTTATCTTATTTTAGTATTTGTCGTTCAAGTACAGGATATAGTTCAAATAATTGATCAAGTTTCAGGCCATTCAGAAAATTGAGAGTTCTGAGGTCAACTTTGGACGTTAGAAAATCCCTATTTTGATAGCCCCCCATTTCGTCAATTTTAGAGCGAAAATTAAAAAAAAAATTGTAATTTATTCCTAATTATCTTTAAAATTATATACCGCAACCCTGAGTAACGCTATATAAAATATTTTACATCGCATTCGCTTCTATGAGAGCCCCCTAAAATAAATATTTTTATAATTTTTTAAGCCATACTCGGCTGGAGGCCATCGGTTTACATATTATATTTAAATTTGTAGTAATTAAGTTGAGTAATTCAGAAGTTATAAGGCTCTGACGGACGGACGGACGGACAAGTGCAAATTCACTCAAGTAGAGTCAGAGACCTACGCTTCGCTCGGTCAATAACACTATAGTTGAATATCCAGTGATTCACAAAAAAATATCAGTTAATAAAAAAGTGAATAAGCTTCTAATATAACTAGAATAATCTAGATTTTTAACTTTTTCTAGTTCGTTTTCGGGCGGGGCAGCCGTGTTTTTTAATTTTTTTAATAATTTTTTTAATTATGACTTGTTACGGTATTATTATTACAGCGATTGAGGAGTGAAAACTAAACAGACAGACACAATTTCGCATTTGTACTTAGAAGTAGGGGTGAGCAATGACAGGTTCGGTTTTTATAAACGTTTAGTTCGAAACAACGCAAAAACACGACGGCCAAGTCACCATCCATAAAAATGTTGGTAGGCATTTATAGAACTACAATCGAAATTATTATTTTTTAACTTGACTTCAGCAATAATGCAACAACAGTTAGCGCGCCAGTTTAATTTATTCGACCTATGACATTATTAAGTACCCACAGAGAAAGCGAATCATTCTTATATATATATATATATAAGATATATATATAAGAATGATTATATATATATAATCTGAGTTTTGGAAACGGCTGAAACGATTTTCATGACATTTTGTATGCAGGAGGTTTCGGGGGCGATAAATCGATCTAGCTAGGATTCATTTTTAGAAAATGTCGTTTTATCCGTGTTTTCACGCAATGAGTCTACAATATCATGAGAATACGAAGGTAAATTTCGCCACCATCTACAGTTATAATAGCTCAGGTGGTAAATTGGGCGGTCTAAAGTCCCCGGGGTTCCCGCGGGAACCCCTTAATTAATTATTTAATTACTAATTAATATTTAAAATTCGAAAGTGTGTCTGTCTGTCTATCTGCTACGTTTTCAGCGCTCATCTGTTCAACCGAGTTTGATGAAATTTGCTACAGGGATAGCTTGTATCCCGGGGAAGTACATAGGCTACTTTATATCACGGAAAATTAAAAAGTTCCCGTAGGAATCGTGGTCATCGGTAGTAGCAGGAGCAGAAGTCGCCCGGTTCACCACAGAATTACTTTATATTATGAACTATGGTGATGCCAAACTGCAGTTATAAAACGTTTTGAAACATGATTGAAGATTAACTAACACCATACCGTTTTACCAGTTTATATGAAATTACTATGATGTTATAAAATGATCAATAAAGTTTTATAACATTTTATGCAGTGTGGCGGCACACTTACGTACAATACTTTTGTACGTAAGTGTGTACCCTTAAATTACAGTACTAGATGATGATGAATGAGGATTAAGTTTTTTGATTCCCGCGGGAACTCTTTAATTTTCCAGGATAAAAAGTAGCCTATGTCCTTCCCCGGGATACAACCTATCCCTGTACCAAATTTCATCAAACTCGCTTGAACAGATGAGCCGTGTAAACGTAGCAGACAGACAGACAGACAGACACTTTCGCATTTATAATATTAGTACGGATATTGGATATGGATTTCTAAATTAATCCTGGTTGAAATTTGTATCAATATGACATCAATAATCTGTGAAGAATCTCTTTTGAAATCACACCGTATACTCTATCTGATGAGTGCACTGATATCAAGTTGAACGTACGTGTGCTTTCTTGGCTCTTGCATGTCGCAAACGCATCGTCCAAGCTTATAAATGAAAATATATACAAGTACACAGTCGCATTGCCAAGCGTCGCATACCCATTCGCGTCCGCCTATACTCTACCCCTTATACCGTGGTTCTACCAGTCTCGCTTAGGCTCTATACAAACGCAGTTGTATCGCCCGTGAACGTTTTACGTGTTATCGTAACGCGATTGTGCAAAAGATGAGATAAATTCGTTTTATAAGTGAGAAAAGTAATACGTTACATCGTTTCGAAACGATAAACGCTCTGTTCGTTCAACACTTTGGTGTTTTCCGTCGTGAGCTTTAGTGATACAACGAATTCGTGATGCCGGCCGAAGCTCAGACAAAAGTCATCCTACGCGAAGTGACGCCAGAAAGTAAGTAGTAATACCTAAACGTCTATATAAAATATTATTTTATTTTATACATATATAAAATAAAACGTAGAATATACTTAGACTACTAAAATTTTGGTTCTAGCTTGAATAGCAACGGAAATGTTATATAGCGACTAATAAAATATATTGAACTCTGCGATTAGGTCATAACGATTATGACTAATTATGATTGAACTTTTTTATTTTTATCAACAATTATAATTTTATATATATAATAGGTAGCCTATTAATTTTATTTGGGACAGATACCTTTTTCAGGGCATCGTAGAATATATTTTATACTAGCTGGTGCCTGCGTGGATGAGGTTTTTTTTGGTTCCCGCGGGAACCCTTTAGTTTTTCGGGATAAAAAGTAGCTAATGTGTTACTATAGATTGTAATCTATCTCTGTGCCGAATTTCATCCAGATCCGTTCAGCCGTTCTGGCGTGATTCAGTAACAAACATCCATCCATCCATGAAAACTTTCGCTTTTATAATATTAGTATATATGATCACAATATTTATTAGGAAAACAGTCGTAGGATGTTTTAAATGAAAAAAATTTGGTAAGTTCAATACATTGATAGCTCTACCGACAGTAGGTAGGTACGATATTGTACGCTACCGACAGCACCGTTGATAAATAGTTACCAATCTACTGCCGAACTGCCGATGAAATGATGTAAGCTTTGTGTTTCAAAATAAGTATAGCATTTCAAAGCCTTTGCCGTAACATCTCGTTAGTAAACACATTAAGTAGGTATATGCTTATTATCTCGACCAAAACTCGGCTATCTGAATCTATTCTAATTTTTATTTTTGCAACAATACTAGTT
This sequence comes from Erebia palarica, assembly GCA_964035005.1. Classification (NCBI taxonomy): domain Eukaryota; kingdom Metazoa; phylum Arthropoda; class Insecta; order Lepidoptera; family Nymphalidae; genus Erebia; species Erebia palarica. The sequence continues at coordinate 32,796,821 of OZ035985.1, read as the reverse complement.
TCAAGCCCCCCTCATGGCTTGCCAAGTTGCAAGCACATTTTCAGATTATTTCGCAGCTATATGATGTCAAAAGCGCAGTGACTACGCTATACTATTTAGAATTTTTAACAAAAATTATATTGACTATAGTATAACTATTCACTATATTTCGCAAACATAGCATTTTGCGGACGTGTCCATGAAATGTATGCTGAGAGATATTGTTGTTCAATATCATAACATTTTTGCCCTTTATTGTTGAGAGTTTAGACTTTTCCCCAGTACAGATGAAGTATCGAATATTATCAACCTTACAAACGTTTAGGGCGGAAATGATAATGCCGTCGACCACATCATCCGGTGATTTAATCTAGTTCAAACAATAACAAAATAATATTTTCGACGACTGTTTTATATTTTACAATATATTCTGTTAGATTTACAAACTAACTAGACTAGCATTGTAAAATCATTTCGAGTTGATTTCACAATCGCTATAGGCAAGTTAAAGAAATCGTGAAGTCAGCCCGTAATGATTCCTCTACCACGCATAATTTTTTAAAGCATTTAATAATTTGGCTCGAAATTTACTACGTAATCTTTTGAGTAATAATTTTATTATTATGAGTGTCACAGAAAGAAAATCAGAAATCTAGCTAGCTGCAATACAAAGCATAAAATTAATAAATCCAAATCTGGATACTTGACCTAGCACATTTGAATTTCGTTGCACGGTATCTTGACACTTGATTTTTATATCAATCATTATTATTCAAAATTGAATCACGTTATGTTTTAAACAATGTGCTGGGATCAAAGTTAACAGTTCAATTATGCCAATCAATTCATGCATGAAAGTAATGCACTTGTACGGCTACTTTTGATGATTCATGAGCCCCAACCATAGTTTATTTTATTAATCCTGACCTGTATTCAAATCAGAGACGTGTGTTACAATCATAGGACCTTACCTACCCTTTCGATTCGTGACGACCACTTCTCAATATGACCAATAACTATTGGCCATAATTATTTTCTTATGCCAATAAGGCAGGTAGAAATTTAAACTTTATACAGAAATTCTGGGCCTTAGATAACAAAAGATTTTTTAATTGTAACCGTAAAAATGTTGAGCGATCTGAGATAAATCACATCAGCTACTTTCTATTTACATTTGGTACCTACTTTGAAAGACTTTATTAGGTGTATTTACAACACAATTCCATTGCTAGGAGGCGTTCGTTCCGCAACCATAAGTGTCAACGATCTATTAGAATGTATGACAAAAGCAAATCGTTAACAAATTGAGGAAGAGCGTCGAGCCGTAACATAGTCGGCGAGGGCAACGCCGAAAAAACTGCTGCAAATGATATTATTATTACAACAGCAACAGTATTGTACTTGGATGACACTTCAAAATGTAATTTTTTTGACCTTACGGACCAATGAATAATTCACAAACTCATTTCTTACTTTGCTCATGTTCTTATTTAAGAACTGTTCAACAGCTTCGAAATATCACATAGTAAATTTTTTAGGAAATAGAATCATTCATAGACGTTGAAACGACAAACAAATTTTTCGCAAAATTAATAAATATACGTATGTGTGTTTGAAATTTTCTTTTTACTAAACTGTAATATAATGTACTAAAGTTCTCTCCGCTTTCTTTTTTTAAAAAAAAGCTATTCGAGTGTGTGTGTATAGTGACCAACTAATCAATAAAACAATAGATACTTTATATTGTGTATCCGCCCACAAGGTTTAAACTTTGAACCGACCTAGTTTAGAATGATAAACGCATTTTTATTTTAAAATATTGGGGTTACAGCACTCTAATGTTTTTGTAGATAAAAGGTCCTATTTATTCGAGTTTATATTATATAAGTTTACATTTTATCAAATAAAATAGGGCATGTCTTATTTGAGGAATAATAATAAATTATATAATATCTGTTTTTTCTGCCACTGGGCTTTGCTTGCTGACATAGCGTGTGAACTGTGGAAGTCAATAAAAGAGCCCTATGACTAGCTGTAGAAGTCTATTGCAGTGTATGACGATGTTGAATGGCTTTTGAACTACTTATAAAAGTTCGTTTGCAGAACTTTGTTTTCATTTGGTCCCTTGGTGTTTAATTATTTATTGCAGAGGAAATGGGTTACAAGAAAAACATAGTCAAAGCTTTGCGTACAAATGCGGTCATTAACTTAGAGCGAGCTACCTACCTAAAGTTTACTTAGAAATACAACAGTAAGTCTTAAATATTAAATTTTTATTTTAGCCTTACTATTTTATTTTATTTTGCTATCCGTTCACAAAAACGTTATTAGATGTGGTAATTAATTAAGTTAGTTAATTTTTTTTTTCTTCAATGTTAATTTAATTATAATAAGATGATAAAATATGAACTAGAATGGTTTCGTCACCAGTCACGTACCTAATCTGCTTTTAATCATACTAATATTATAAACGCGAAAGTGTGTTTGTTTGTCCTTAAATCACACCGCAACGGAGCAACGGATCGAAGTGATTTTTGGCTTGGGTATAGGTCACATAGACTAGCCTGGAGAGTGATATAGGCTACTTTTTCCCGGAAAATGATGGAGTTTCCGTGGGAATCAAAATAACGCGTTCGAAGCCGCGGGCATCAGCTAGTTTTTTTAATATTTTGTCTTTTAATAATTATAACAAACGATTTTCGTTTCACAATAAAGATACAGATAACAATGAATATTATCGGCTTTTAATAAATTTTCTTTATGATAAGGTTTGAATGCCTTCAAATCGTGCCTTCAAATTAAATACGTGACTGATTACATGTATTTATAGATAACTATTATAATGATGATTATTGTTATGTATAGTAATGTAATGTGTAGTGTATACACATATATAACTTATATATATGTGTATACTTATATATTTTCAATGTGCTTTTGAATCGATATGTTTTAAACTACTATTGAGTACGGAATGCTCTTTTCAAGAATTAACAATATTACCAATTTGAAAAAAAGAACATTAATAATATAATTATAATAAAAGCCTCTAAATAAATACATAAAACTTATTTATTTTTAAGAAAATCATTGATTTATAATATGTAACTCTTGTTACACGTATTGCTGGAGTGATTCAAATCCATGTTTTTTTTATCATTTACATAATGATCGATTGTATGATAATGTTATTATACCTTTTTTCAGTTGCATACTTTATACAATTTTTTTAAACTTGTAGACAAGCCTTATATAGCCTTAATATTGACTGTGGAATTTTAATAAATATTAAAAAAGATACAACGTTATTTAAGTATATATAGATACTAGATTATTCCCGGGAGAACTCTTTAATTTTCCGGGATAAAAAGTAGCATATGTCCTTCCCCGGGATACAATCTACCCCTGTACCAAATTTCATCAAAATCGGTTTAACAGATGGGCCGTGAAAGCATAGCAGACAGACACACTTTCGCATTTATAATATTAGTATCGATAGTATGGATACTATCGGTCTTAAGTACCTATTTACTTACTATAATCGCGGATACAGAAAATATTGTCTTTTTCAATAACACAGTTATAAATGGTTTAAAAACAACTGATTGGCATTGGTATGCAGATTATAATTATAGTGCCTCACCGTTTTTAGTGTTTATGGTCATAGTGTACCTACGAACTAAACATAACAACTATTTGAATAAAATAATGTTATTTAAAGCTTCATTCAAAGCATTCACTTCGATGTTCCTAAAAGATTAACGTAATAATTGCAATAACATTGCTTTAAGGCTAAAACACAGTGTTTTTGCCACTCGTTAAAAATTACAATTATGTAAGTTGCAATTCTGTTGACAGAATGTCCTTAAAAGAAGGAAGTAAGTCTTGCTTCCGTACTAGATGCTTTATTTTATAAAATCTGAATGAACAATAAGCACTTTTGAAAAACATTAAATTATGAAATTATAAACAATGATTTCACGCACAGACCAAACAACCAAGTATATTTCCTGAGTCAATTAATGAAACTGTAACTCATGTATATAAAAATTAGCATTAAAAACAAAAGCGTTTGAACTGATCGTTAACCCTTTATTACATGAGATTGCACATTACAAGCCGTTTGCCTTGATCTTGCTTCTGACACTCTAATCAATGTAAAGAAAAATAGTGAATATGGGTAGTGGGTATAGTGGTAGGGGTTTTGAAAGCGATTGCTACACGGTATCGTACCGGAACCGATACTCTCTTGGCGGTACGTCTTTTTGTAATACCTAACTTGCCGTGCCAAAACCACGATGAAAGACAAGTTCTTCTTCGATGAAAAAACTAGAAGTTTAATTCGTTTTAATCCGCCTAGAACTTGATGCCCGCGAAATTCACCACAGCACATAAACCCTCAAAAATACCCTCAACGTACGTTTCACTCCGATACCGGAGCATCTTCAGGAGATGTTGACTCTACAATGCACGATTGTAAAGTTCAAGTTCACGAATCATCAAGTTCAAGATACGCACTGCACCACATTGATTTGCCTCCTGTGGCGGATTATAGCGAATTAAACTTCTAGTTTTTTCATTGTCATAGACTTGGACGCATAGTAACGCCTGCTTCTATCAAATAAGTTCATCTTCGTCATAATTATAAGCCTTTCTTAGTTCATTGTTGGATGACTATGTATAGGCCTCTTCATGGGCACGTCATTCTTCCCACTATTGGACAAGTCTTCTAATAAGTAGTTTTCCTCGCAAGTTTAGTGATGTCGTCAGAGCAACGAAATCTAGTTGTCTTCCTACGTTTTGTATTCTGATACGTTGTCTCCATTCTAGTCTGTATCAAACGGATCCATCGATCATCTTTGGTCCTACAGACATGCGATGTTCACCTCCACTTCGACCCTACTTTCTAAATAATTTCGATTAGTCCCGTTCTTTTGCGTATCATGATTGGTAACCCTTTCAATCTGCTGGTCTTGGATGGTAAAGTGATCAATATCCGTGTTCCAGAAAATTCAAGTCTCAGCTGAGAATTGAATTTTGAAATGAATTTTGTCTTCCCTATGTTCAGTCCAAAACAGCAGAAGCGTCTAGTTACTGTTCTAGCACTGTCCTTAGTTTTTCAAGTTTCCAAGCAAAGACGACGATATCATCCGCAAGACGCAGAAGCGACAGCAAAAAATTATGAAACCATGAAACCGATATTGCCTGCCGAGGGTCGGACACTGCGCTTGCTTCAATGTGGTATTTGATTGATTATATATCAGACTGACAGACATGCAAAACATACTACCGATTTCCGATGCTAAAAGTAATACTTTACTAATTTTAAATTGCCTTTTAATCTTAGTAAAGTTGCTTTTCCCAAAATGCTTCTGTGAATTAAGTAATGGTCATCATATCAATTCCACGAGGGTTTGAGTGTCAATGGTGGTTTATTTTTAGCCAGACAATAGGGCAATCAATAATTTCAACGTGTGTACATTTACATCAGACCACGTGTGATCGTTCAATAACCCAATCGTTTTGGCCTAGTCCCAAATATGCTTTACTCTGATTTATTGATTTGCTGAATTGATTCGAATTCACTGCACGGATTACCAAACAACTGAAATGTACCTACGCAGAGTACAAGCTCATATATCTGGTCTCCTTAAATTATTCTGCCCTATAATGGGATATTAATTGTCACCTGAGGCCCAATTGTCTAAGCAAATCGTAATCATTTGACATCTTAAAAAGTATAACTCGAAGTGTTTTAGGAGTTCATACATGCTTTTTGACGTGCAGGCATCTGTGAACTCCTTAAACAGGTCGAATTATACGTTTGACAAACGATTACTATTACGATTTTATTACACAATCGGGCCCCTGGTCTTTTCATAAAATAAATAAGATAAATTATATCGAAAATCGAGTCGTTCAACGGCCTGTTACAAAAAAAATAAGAAATTTTACTGTCTCTGAGATCAATACCGAACATGATCGCCTGAACTATTACAAGCATATTAGGTAAAAAAGATAACAAAAGCTCATTTCCCTAACAAGTTTAGCTTATGCCTATCCCGTTAACGTAGGTCGTTAATTTACCGTTACCTTTAGCTAAAAGCCTTGATCACTCTATCTGATACGATAAATAAATACCACCTTTCAGATATTTATATCCAACAAGCCTTCATTTTAAGTAGGGTACAGTATACAGTTAACTAGGATGTATTCAGACCTACCTAGACCTATGATTAGGTTAATATTAGATGATATACGGACTAGGTGGACGGACGATCTCAAGTGTGTAGATGGTAGTCGCTGGAAATAAGCGGCACAAGTACGTGTTCTGTGAAGATCCATGCAGGAGACCTTCGTCCAGCAGTGGACGTGTATAGGTTGAGACTATACACATCTATTCATCCGCGAGAATTTCGTGAAAACTCTTTGATTTTCAAAGCAAAGCTTTTTTATTTTATTGCAAGCTATCTCTGTTCTAATTTTGCCAAAATTGGTTAGCCTATGATTGGTAAACGTAACAGCCAAATAGACAGACACACTTTCGTATTTATAAAAGTAGTATCGAATCAAGAAGATTTCAATATCGAAATACTAAATCGAAATCTAGGCTATAAAAGATGGCGTAATCTATAAGAATATTCTTCTATTTGTTCAGAGGGAAAGAATAATTAGCTGAGAACGCTGCACCCGTATTCTTTTTTTTATCTACTAGAAGTTAGCCCTTGACTGCGATCTCACCTGATGGTAAGTGATGATGCAGTCTAAAATGGTAGCGGGCTAACCTGCTAGGGGAGTTATATTAAACCCCTACCCCTATTCGGTTTCTACACGGCATCGTACCGGAACGGTAAATCGCTTGGCGGGACGTCTTGGCCGGTGAGGTGGTAACAAGCCACGGCCGAAGCCTCCTATCAGGAAAAATTCACATAAGTTAAAGCAATATTCAATCCTACCTGGCATATCCTACAGTATCCTAGATCGGACTGGTTTAAAAATAAATAAATTGTTGGACTACAAGAACCTATGACGGATTGACTATGTATACAAAAAAGATATAAAGAGAAGGAAGCAAACACATCACAAAACAAACAAAAAATTCCAGGTTTTTACACCGATTGACTTAATTATTTAAATGTATTCTCAACCATGCCCTTATGTTATTATGAATGACGTCATACACTGAGTATCGTGTATAAGTATTCTTTGAAAAATATTTTGTTACTTGACGATGCCCGCGACTTCGTCCGCGTGGATGAAGTTTTCATCCCAGCGGGAACTCCTTAATTTTCCGAATTGAGCTGAGCTGAGCTCGAATCTCCTCTCAGTATATGAAGGGTTATAATCCACTTCGCTGGCCAAGTAAAGACTGGCAGACTTCTCACCATTTGAGAATATTACTCAGGCAAGCAGTTTTACTCGTGTTTTCCTTCAGCGCTTAAAATGCACAGAACTCTGAAAAGTTAGAGTGGTGACTGGTGCATGCACTGGTATCGATACGATATGCCAAATTGATACGTACTAATGTGGACCCAGCCTTAAATGAAGACAGCTGAACGTGTTACAGCGAGCACATTGACCTCTCACGCGCGTCTAGGTCAGGTGCACGCCGCACGCAGACAACACAGTAAAAGGTGTCCTACCTGCTAGTTAAACGACTGCCAGTAAGCAATATCTAGTCTGTGTTCCGTGTTTGCATGCCAAACTTCAAGCGGCGAATGCGCCTTATTACGTTAAAATTATTGCTACAGTGTTACGATCGCAATCACCTCCTATTGATTTAATACTCTTTTGCTAGGCCAAAATCCATTGTGGGAGCATGAATGCCAGCAATAATTTAGAGCGCATAACACTTCACAACAATTGAGACTGCAATAATGATTGGTTTTGCATACCTAATAGGGCTTCAGTACCCGCTTTAGCTGTTCAGTGTATTGACAATATTATGCAGTAAATATAAAACTCTACCTCAGATCAGTTTTCAAGGTTCGTTGAGCATAAATCAGCAAAGCTCACTCACGACTCTCATGACCATGTCACGAAATACGTCCCAAGGCAAAAATTGCAATAACATTTGACAAATAGCGCCCCTAGGGGACTTCTTTGTGACATAGACTATAGGATTAGCCTCTGTCAGACTTTCCACAGGGCCCTGAGGTAAGGGTGGCCGTGGCCAATAGTTAGAGCGTCGCTTATTACACAGCTATAAGGACCAATTTAGGGACCCTTTGTCCTTAAATTTTATTACAAAACTACACTGATTCAAGTGTAAGGGTCCCTGTGAGAAGTGCAGTGTAATAGGGCTAACTATCAATAATAGGTATCGAAATTGGAAACGGAAACACTGTAACTGAAAACTGTTACTAACTACAGGTTCTGTAAACTAAAGAAATTGCAAATAGGTACTTAAATTAAAATATGAGGACAGCTAGACTAGCTGTTATTTGTCTGAATATCGTAAAAGAAGTACCTACGTTAGCACTTAAAAAATTCAAACGATACATATTATCATGTATTATTTAAATTTTTTATCAATAAAAATATGGAAACATGAAAATTATAATATAATTTTAATGTTTCCATATTTTTATACCTTATAACTTTATATGGAAATTGTGGCACTTATTCTATTAGATAACTACCAGCGTAACTGACATAGAGGTTGTAATTATGAATGACGCTACATATAACATTTCCATAATTATTAGTGCCATCAGTTATTAGTGCCATCGTGCAGTTTATTAGTGCCATCTATGTGTAAGTAGCTATATTACTTTATGCATGCTATTCTTTTCTACCGCTCGGTAGATGGCGCCACAATAAAAAGTTTTTACTTGGCACTAGATGCCGCATTTTTAGAATTTAAAAACTCCCGTATTATTATTGTTCCTAGGGGCTTATTTATTTTAGGCAATGAAACTTAAAATTAATGAAGCAGACTCCCAAATACGACGATTTTTCTTTCACACTTATTCTGTGTAAGTAATTAGTGCTTACGTAAGTCTGTCCCAATCTTACGTAAGTAAGAAAAACTTATCCTATCCTTTGCGGTACCAATTTATGCTTCTTAGGACTCTTAAAACATACCTTTGCGTAAAAAGACCGGACTGTAGGATTCTATTCTATGATGACTGATATTTCTTACGGCTCTTGCTTTTCATGTTCAAGGGATACTTAAAAATTTCTTTTCAGGCGAGCAGACTTTACTACGAAACTCTAAAAACAGCTCAAGTACCTACTTAACTCTTCAAGCGAAACCGCTAGATTAAGGTGAAGCTGCAGGTTTTTCCAAGACATAGGTACCTATTCCTGCGTAATAGTAAAATTAATTGTTATAGATTCTATAACAATTCATTTAAACGGCAGCAAACAAAACAATGTTTTTGAAGTGAAAACTTCTTTAGGCGCGTTGGGCACTTTTTGGTAGGGGGTAAAAATGTGGAATAAGCGAGACCGACACCGTGACCGACACCTCGCGTTGTTAGGAAGACAAAATTTAATTACGAATGTACTATATTTATATTTGAAATATAAATCCTTAGTTTTAAGGTTTATATTTTAAATATTTTTATTATTATTATATTTTTTTTATAAATTAGAAAATAAAATATTTATAATAATAATAATATAACTTTATCAGGAGACTGTACCATATTTTGTTAGTTACAATTACTTATTTATTTATTTATATATTCGTTTTCACTTCTATCGGCAGTCCCTATGAATACCAATTTTTTTTCACAGGAGTAAAGATCGCTTACTACCGTCCGCTGAGTAGTAAAAAAACCGGCCAAGCGCGAGTCGGACTCGCATTTTAATAGGTACAGTTTCCACGTACTAATATATTATATTCTGTGGTGGTGGAGTGGATTGTTGAGGAGAAGGTGGTAATGTGGCCTCCTACTTTGTATTTGGGAGTTTATGTAAAATATATCGCAACCAGAAATAGAATAACTACGTTAAGAGTGTTCCTTATTTATTTGTCTGCTTGCTTGACTATGAAATAAATGAAACAACCGCAGAATAATCATAATCAAACATTGGCAACTAAAGATCCAGTGACTTATAGGTATGGCACCCTGGGACATATTTTGTTTTACGTAGGTATACAAGTTAGCCCACATACATACTTTCGCATACAATATTTGCTTATAATCGCGGGAAATGAAAGGGCTTGAAACAAAATATCTTAATCCATGCCTACGACAGTGGCGTGCAATTTATAGAGGCATAAAAGCACCGCTTACCCAAGTGGAAATACGTCAATGCTCATTTTTATATCAAGACAGTCAGTAAATATGTATTCTAACTAACCAATGCCTACCCTCCCTTCAAATCCTGTGCACGCCGCAGGCCGTTGGTACGAAGTTGCGGGAATCATCTAGTATCTAATAATCCAGTTCCAGGCGAACTCTTTCGATAGTTTTTATTTTAATAAGTATACACAAACTATAAAAAAAAGTTATAGTATTGGGTGAAAATGAGATCCTTGTCACCAATCAAAGTGATGAACACAACACCCGTAACACCTTATAGTGATTAGATACCAACCACATACCAATTAGATGCCGGGTCTTTCTATGAATTAAACTAGCGGCACGCTATGATGGCCGGTTTGACGTTTGTCCGCTCATGAAGTTCCGTATTAATTGATAACGACTTTGAAGGAAATAATTGTATTACTTTATTGACGATAGTGATGTGCAGAGATTCATAAATTTTATCGAATGTAGTTTCTCATGAAGTTCCGTATTAATTGATAACGACTTTGAAGGAAATAATTGTATTACTTTATTGACGATAGTGATGTGCAGAGATTCATAAATTTTATCGAATGTAGTTTTAGGTTTAGGACTCAAAATTTATTTATTAAATTGATTTCTTAAATGTATACAAGTGTAGAAAAATCAGTTTGCACCATTTAAGGGGTGAATGTACTTGTGAATATGAACAATTTTCACTATGTGGACAAACCTCTGAAATCGCAAAAAAATATCAATAAATTTTTAAAAATGGAATCTAATACGATCGTCACATAGGATCGCTGGCTAGCACAACTACTACCTCCGGCAAACTCGCGTCAATGCTCAATGCAAAACAAAGCAGTTTCGAATTGACGTTGCTTCGAAAAGTATAAACTGTCAGTGCAATGCGATTGTGATATAGTTTTGACCTGGCTTTGGATTTCAAATATTGATACTGCATTACTGTTGACCCTTGCTCGTTAATTTGGACTCTGTTCAAGCCCTTTGTTGTGGATTTCGTCGATATGACCGAACGTACGCAGAGAACTGTTCTAAATAGTCAGACACGTGAGTTCGTAATACGCCTTCGTAACTATTTCGATCGTGAAGCTCAAAATGGAGGGCCAATTTTACCTATAACGTCAGTGGTTGAACGCGTAGCTGATGCGCTTAATATTGGACAACGAACTGTTAGACGGATAACTAAAAAAAAATATGGCGAGACTGGCACAGAAGAAAATAAACTTCACACACCAAAAAAGAGAAAACGAGCAAAACCAGTCGTAGGCATCGATAGCTTTGATGCCGATGCTATCCGAAGACATGTTTACGGCTACTATTTACAGAAGGAGTATCCAACAAGAAAAAAGTTGGTGCATTCACTGAAGGAAGCTGGATTATTCTTCGGTGGGGAAAGTTCTTTAACGAAGATTTTGAAGACCATTGGATTTCGATACAAAAAATGTAACAAACGCAAAATATTGATGGCAAGATTTGATATAGCGATGGCAAGGTATACTTTTTTACGGCAAGTGAAAGAAATCAAAAATTGGCAAAATGTTGTGTTCTTGGATGAAACATGGCTTAATGCTAACCATACTGTAGGCCGTTCTTGGAACGATGACACAGCAGCATCTACTTCCAAAGTTCCTGTAGGAAAAGGATCGCGACTTATAATTTGTCACGCCGGAACCATCAACGGGTTTGTCGAAGGTTCTCTCATGGCTTTTGCGTCAAAAACCACTGGAGACTATCATGAAGACATGAATGGAGAAAAGTTTACTGAATGGTTTACCTCAATGTTGTGTAGCCTCCCTGAACCATCTATTATAATTATGGACAACGCCCCATACCACTCGATGCAAATTGACAAGCCACCTGCCCAATCCCAAAAGAAAGCTGATATCGTCGCATGGCTTCGTAAAAATGGCGTAGATGCAAACATGAATATGTTAAAAGCGGAATTAGTACGTCTTTTAAAAGAAAACAAACCAACCAAGATCCGATACGTCATTGACGAAATAGCATTAGAACATGGGCACAGAGTTATACGGTTACCGCCTTACCATTGTGAGTATAATGCGATTGAGTTGGTGTGGGCTCAAATTAAGGGATATGCTGCAAGACACAATACAGAACCCCCATTTACCACAAAAAAAATGCTAAAATTATTAGAAGAAGCTTGTGAACATGTGACTAAAGGAGACTGGGAAAAGGTTGTGAATAGAACTGTTAAATTAATAAGGGAAGATTATGAAAGAGATGTGAAAATAGATAATATTATAGAAAACGAACATATAATTATTAATGTATGTGATGATAGCAGTGACGACAGTGAAAATAGTAGTATGGACGAATCTGATTAATTATGGCCTTTTGTGGCACCTTTTTTGGTATCTTTTGTATTCATATGTTTCTTGTGTGCATATAAAGTATGTATATTCATTTTCGTTCAAATATTCAGTTCGTTCAAATAAATTAAATAAACATATACATTTTTGTTTTATTAAACCTATTTAATCAGGTACAAAAACAAAACTTAATTGTTTTTTGTTCGAGAATAAATTGACATTCCACATCACTATTGTAATGTGTCAAACCGGCCATCATAGCGTGCCGCTAGAGTAATTACGTTTACGAGACGTCAGCGAACTCGAAAATTACGCCTTCGCCACTTTTGTGTTCTTATGCCATGAACGCAAAAAATAATAACGTAGGCAAAATATTACGATAATAAGACACAAGGAAGCAATCGGCAAAGGTCCCAAGTTCACGAAACTATAATCAATAACTGCAGTCTACTATATTAGTTAACTGTAAGTACGAGTATGTACCAAATATCATCAAAATCGGGTGAAAAGATGGGCCATTAAAAGTGTAGCAGACTGACACAGACAGACGGTCAAACAGACACACTTCCGCATTTATAATGTTAACTATGGAGTATGGATTATCATTACCTATGTCTCTGTATATCAAGTCCTGACGACGAAAGACAGAGCTCTAGAATGAAAGCTGCATTCTGGAGGAGCCCGTGAAAAACGTCCGAAAGATTTCCCGAGGGATATTTAAAATTATTTTTTTTTAAATAGGTATTACCAAACCGAAATCTTAGTCCACAGCAACTAGTTTAAAAAAATCATGCTATCGTACGTATTAAATTAGTATTTTGTGTCATAGTTGAATTGAATATCTAATTTACGTATCAACTTCTCACCACCCATTTTTTTGTAACCATTGACAGAGTGTAAAATTTCAGCGGCATCAGATATAATATGAGGTCTGTTACAATTATTTACCTAGTTAATTATTTATTATTACAACAATATAATAACAACAAAACTAACAAAATCCAGTTTTCCGAGAGATTTTCCGAAGGGTACCTTAATGCCAGTTCTATGATGTGTATCGACCATGAAAGAATTTCTTACGAGTCGTTTTAGCGCTGCTGCCTGCTGGTCTAAATATTTATAAAATGCAAAACTAATCAATAGGCAACCACTTAAACTGCCAATTTTTCTTTTCTGTAAACTCCAATAAAGAAAGGATTTTTATACGACTGCCTGAAAAAAGGAGTATATTGTTTTCAGGGTTCATGTATGTATGTATGTCAGTTTGTATATTCCACGAAAACTTCTATATGCCTGAACCGATTTTTATAAATGAGGTATCGTTAGAATCCCTAGCTTATTCCGGGTGACATAGGCTAGTAAAATTAAAAAAATATTGATGGGGTGACCATGGTCCCGCATTAAAGTTTAAATTTGAAAAAAAATATTCGAAAATAAGATTAACTATATAATCATCATCTAGAAAATGATGAGTAGATTCCAAAAATATATAACACTTATAGTTCAATATCCAGTGATTCACAAAAAAATATCATTTAATAAAAATGTGAATAAGATTCTAATTTAACTAGATTAATTTAGACTTTTTACTTTTTAGTTCGTTTTTTGGCAGGGCAGTCGTATTTTTTAATTATTTTAATTAAGACTTGTTATAAATTCCTTTGAAACGGTGAAATTGTCAAAAGGGTACTAAGTGCCGCATGAATCGTAATAATTAGTCTCTAACGAAATGGGGGGTAAGCGTTACAGATGACTGCATGTGCGTATTTCATACTAATGTATATAGACGGTCGTTTGGTCGGCCGAGCGTGCAGTGCTATACTCGCGTCGGTCGAAGGCGTGCCCTTGCTGGTGAAAGAGTGCGATCCGATTATCCCTTGGTTTACCAGTAAAGTGTCATCACCTGTACATAAAATGGGAAAAGGTGAGTGCTTTTTTCATGTTGGTGAAATGTAATCAATATCTTATACTTTGTGATAAGTTTATTTTTGCCTATTTTTTTATTCATCTTGCAAGTTTACACTAACGTTCATTTATGCTGGTGTTTTCAAGTTTCAAACGCCGTTGGCCACTTAAAAATATTTAAAAATGTTGTCATAGTAAAATTTAATGTTAAATATTAAAGGGGGTCATGTGTTATTTTAAAAATAAATAAAATTCTTAAACTGCATAACGGTTGTGTAAATCATGATATGTATATTTTGACCGTTATGTATCTAGAACACACCTAACCACTTATTTCATTACAATTAATAAAAACAGATACGTCACTATTAGTTACCTTATTATTTTAGTACCTATTTAGCAATTTATTTAGAATTTAAAACAAGCGTTCTTGTAGTTCTCAAGGCCATTGCATTGTTAGAACTTACAAGTAGGCCAAGTCATCGGTAGTTAAATTTCCTAATTGTTAATCTAAGCATCGTTTTCTTTCTTCCATTATTGTGGCTATTATTTGTTATACGACTGCCTGAAAAAAGGAGTATATTGTTTTCAGGGTTCATGTATGTATGTATGTATGTGAGTTTGTATATTCCACCATAACTTTATACGCCTGAACCGATTTTGATAAATGAGGAATCCTTAGAATCCCTAGCTTATTCCGGGTGACATACCTAGGCTAGTAAAATTTAAACAAAAATTGATGGGGTGACCATGGTCCCGCATTAAAGACTAAATTTGAAAAAAGAAAATCGAAAATACAATTAACTATATAATCATCATCTAGAAAATGATGAGTAGATTCTAAAAATATATAACACTATAGTTCAATATCCAGTGATTCATCAAAATATCATATAAGTAATAAAAATGTGAATAAGATTCTAATCTATCTAGATTAATTTAGATTTTTAACTTTTTAGTTCGTTTTTTGGCAGTGCATTCGTGTTTTTTAATTTTTTTAATTATGACTTGCTACTTAGTGTTTTTTCCTATAATTTACAAAGTGAACACGTCACCATAGATTCGTGTGAAGAAAAAGGTGACGTCGTATAGGTAGTTTAATTTAATTTTTGCTCACAACAATGTAAGCATCGCATTTCCGTAGCACGTAAAAGGTAATCAGAGTGGGAAGCTGTAGTAAGTAGGTAATAAATACTCGTAAGTAATCTAGTCTACCGTCCGGATCGTGACGAGTTTCACTATAAATAAATATAGGTAGGAAGGTACATAAAATCTTCTGGTATCTGAATTCGCTACGACTACACGATTGTAATTAAGGTTAGAGAACTCCTCGCACAACTTTCTTGTTTATTTTATTTTCTTGTTTTTTAATTTTATTCAAACGTCTCTTAAGGCTTGACACACTAGCGCAGCGGAATTCGGAGAAACTATAAGGCGCGTCAATACAAAAGACGCGGGTGTGAGTGTAGTGTGTACGATATGTGTACGCGTTGTTATTGTAATATATCTAGCGAGATTGTAAACTGTCGAAAGATTAAAATTTTTCGGTAGATTATAATCTGTTAGGTAGGTATATTAACCCGATAGAACCTAAGGGGACTACCTAATTATTTATGTCAAACCCTAACCTACAAGAAAGAGACAAGAAAACGTAAATACAATGAATATTTAAAAAAATGACACTTGAACATTGAACGGTTCACAATCTGTCGACAGTTTACAATCTATCGAGATAAAAAGCGTTAGATTAAAATCTGACGGTTTTTGCAATTTTACGGTGACAAGTCCAAGCCTTCAAATCTTCCGTCATCATCATCAAAGTGACTTTCTTGGGTCTTGTAATCAAATGGAGCACCTACTGCTGAGATTTATATGAAATTAGATGGACGAAGTAGGTAGGTACATATTAAATTCATTCTGTGTCATAAATCAAAACATTGCACAACTAGGTAGTACAGCTATGAAGACGAGTAAGCAGGTACATATTGAAAATATTAATGATATATTATATGTTCACACAGTTCCGTGGCAAACTATCCATGTATGCGTTGGTACTTGATATGTTCTTGTCCAAATCGTACTACTGATACTTAAGAATACCTACAATTACTCACAGGGAGAAATCGGGACTTCCATGTGATACATTTTGAGCAATTGCCAAGTCATGGTATGAATGAGTAGAAATAATTTAGTTGATCACAAAATACCTATTTAAACCACGACACGGTAAATAGGTAGGTACACTAATAAATATTATGATATGTAGCTTACCCTTTCCTTTAGTATGTAGTACATAAACAGATGTGCATCTATTTCACATGACATCTAACTTTCGTATAGCTGTTTGAAGAGCTATCTCAGCCTGTAAAAAAAAATTGAAAAATAGTTACTTAAAATTATTATAAAATATGAACTTATGGGCCTAGGCAAAAAAAAATTACTTGATCACTATAACTTTATAATATGGTAATACGATTTAAATTTAACCCGATGCGAGTTTACATCCACATCCAAGCGTGGATGCCTTTCGTGTAAATTCCTGTATATTTATGCTAAAATACAATCAAAATATGTTTAAATAAAAATTTACATATAATAGGTATATATGTGCGGTAAAGCTCAAAAGTAGTAATAATGCAACAAAACTATGTATTACTAGCTGATGCCCGCGACTCCGTCCGCGTGGATTGAGGATGGGTATGAAAAATAGATAGTAGCCGATTCTCAGACCTACTGAATGTGCATATAAAATTTCATAAAAAACGGTCAAGCCGTTTCGGAGGAGTATGGTAAAATTCAACTGGCACGAACACATAAAGCATGTGTGTGACAAGCTTAGAGTTTTTTTGGCAAATATGTTTATAATTCGAAAACGTTTAAATTACAAAGTAAAAATTATGCTTTATAACGCTCTTGCCGATTCTATTATAACTTATGGACTAAGCAGTTACGGACGAACAGACAAAACGCACTTACAGTATATATATCAATTACAACTTAGGATCTTAAAAGCCATTGTGCCTTTAAATATTAAAATTCAAGCCAAAACTAATGAAAATTTTATATTTAAACATTGCAAGGTAATCAATATTCATGATAAGGTCAAAAATCAGCTTTTTAAAGAACAATTCTTTAACTTAGATATACAAGATATAATTTCACATAAAATTCATACTCGTAAAGTATCTCAACAAAAGATAATAACCGTGTCAGCTAAGAACAAATATGGTGAGCGCACTAGCGCATACATGATCCCTCGCTTAATAAATAGTCTTGATAGTAGTTTTAGAATCAAATTGACGAAGAATAATTTAAAACATAACTTAAAATCGTATTTCTTAACCAAATTGTAGGTAGTTTTCTTTTGTTTTAAGTTTTTGTCATGCATTTATAATAATTTGCTAGCTATAAGTAGTTTAAAACGCTGATAATATATTGACGGAAGAGCACGCAATTTAAACCTACGTGGTTTTTCGCAGTGCTACCCAACAAAATTGAATCGATTTTTATTTTGATAATAAAAAAAATAAAAAAATATATACTTATATATATAATATTATCTAGTAATATTCGCTATAATGAATAATCATAGCGAATTCAACTTTTAGTTCCTTCATTATCATGGACTTCCGCAAAGTAACGCCTGCTTCTATCTATCCACTAATTCAAAAGTAATAATTATCTCAATTCAAGCTACGTCAATGCCATCAAATTTTTTACCTGTTAGATAGATACCTATTAGTAAATCAACTAAGACCATGCATCATCTCTTGATGAGAAAATAATGTTGATTTTTTGTAGTAGTATGATAAAGAAACTCAGATTCAAAATATTTTCAAGCTATGTACTATAGAAACAACAGACTGCCTGGTCACGATTTTCACAATAACATTATTCTTCCACCTTACCTTTTGCAACTTAGGTTTAAGATCAAGGTGGAAAATAACAATACAATAATTGTTAATTGTTTGGAAACTTATCAAAGTATTCAAATTACAATTGAAGAACATAATGACTAACGAGCTGGGTATAACAAATTAGATTTAAAAATAACAACGTATGAATCATAATACTAAAGTATTATTACATTAACTCATAATAGCTAGATAAGGGCTAAATGATTATTAATTGAATAGGTATCGTACCTTACCTACCACAAGCGTAACTGCATGGAAAGGTACTGACTAGGTACTTACTGAGAATTGCTGGCTGCATTTCCGCGCTGATTTTTGCTGAATAATTCAGTCAATCAAGGAAGCAAGCAAACTTAAGAATTTTTAGAAGACCTTTGGGTTATTGCGATGAGTGTAAGTCAGTCTAGGATAGATAAATTATCCTCGTCTTTTAGATCAGGGTCATGCATGACACATTAGCAATTTGCGTTTGAACTTAGTCTTGCAATTCTAAAAATTAATGCCGTTCTTTTTGAATTATGCATAATTAAGAACCGCGTAAAAACACATTATCAGACTACTTAGGTATTTACTTCAGTTTTATATTGTAACGAAGTAAATTATTGCATGTGAGCGAAAAGCGTTTCTAGGTCCTATACGTTTTGGTTTATATCTTGTGTCCGTTACACTTTTATTACACTATTCAGCGGTCCATTGAACATGTGACCTAATAATCTAATAAGTCCCTGCTTACCTACTAAATAAATGCGGCGAATTTATTATATAAATTCATTTTTATAGATATTTACCCAGAGCAAAGAATACTGGCTTCTTTACCACAAAGCTCAAATCTACTTCTCTACTATCTACATCTACCATATATCTACAATCTACAAACTTCCAGTTAGGGACTTAGGTACAATCCGTCCGTATTAATCAATAATAAATAAATACCATTCCGTAACTCATACGTATAGCTATATTACACAAATCTTACCTACCTTTCGTCATTCATGAATCATTTTAAGTAGGTACGGAACATACGTACTAAGTACTAACAGAGCCTGACCTTGTTTATCCAATAAATTATCGAACTTCAGAAAAAGAAGGAAGTTTCCTCAATGTTTTTGATGCGTCTTACCGTAAAAATACATGGATGTCAGTCACCTCCGAGCAACTTCTTAAGACTGTTTTTTGCATCAGAATCAGCATTTTATGCGTCAGAATTCAGATTAAAAGTTCATACTTGTAACTGGAGATGATGCATTTATAACACGAGATCGTAATGCACACGATTGATTGAGGGCTAGATTGCGGGTGATTTTTTTAATTTTCACTTTCTATCTTATTTCAGTATCACAGCACATGCTGTCGGACGTGACCACGCTTCCCAGCGTGCAGTTAGGCGACTTCCTGTTGCAATTCGAGCTCGGGGAGCCCCGGGAATCTGTTCGGGAGATTGCGAAACGAGAGTTGCGAGAGACCCCAGAAATCGTCAAACCTGCTGTAGAAGAACTGAGAAGCCTACTAGAAGGTATGATACGATTAATCTTTAACTAACTTCGATACGCCACAGTCTTGACGGTCTTGCGCCGCCTGGATCCAGCGGCTCCCTATGACTTGGTTGATGTCGTCCGTCCACATGGTAGTCTGCCAACACTGCACTTTAACATTACAGAAATTACAGAATACCTATAAAGAATAGAATATTATAGAGCATAGACCTACTACAGAATTTTGAAACCCCAACATCTATTGGTTCTCCGCACTATGCGCCCTGCTTTTATAACTTCAGCTTCATACTTTAGTTCTTGCGCGGCGCTGGGTAGAGTTTGTGTTGCGCGGATCTGGAAACTCCAAGTGATTAGTCGGAAGAGCGCTATGCTCTTTCGACTAATCACCTGCTATAATTAACTTCCACGTTATTGTACTAATTCGAAAACTAAGAAGTACACACGTAAATTAGTATTCTGGAAATAGAAGTACCTAGTTAAATGAAATAAAAATTAAAGCAACTAGACATTTTGCGATGTTCAGTGAACCAATTATCTTTTATCTCTAGCTGTAAATAACAAAGCGCGTCTAGAATTTTAATATCGTACTTAGGTAGGTATATTACAACTCATTGTAATCATTTAGTTAAGTAAACATATTTTTTTTTTTTTTTTTTTTTGTAAGGATTTTTGTTAGTATTTACCGTATTTTAGTTATGTATGTCTTTGTTATGTTTAAGTTGTAATTGTAGTTGTAGGTAATTTTGTAGCCAGGGAAGATGAATTGGGCGACTGTAAAGTCTTCCCTGGCATGTTTTTATAAAGAATAAAGAATAAAGAATAAAGAATATTTAAATAATGGTTCATGCGCATCGAAAATGATGTATTTGATATCATGGATTGGATAATAGTCTTGTCTTATTAATATTTACATGCTTTTAAAAAATTGAATTCATATTTGGTCATTTGAGTAAATATATATTATATTAGTTTACGCTCTTCACGTACTTACTCACGCAATTATACCTAAAATAGAGATATTCAAATTCAGATGTACCCATACTGATTTTTTGTTCCAGCGGACAAAGATTTGGTCGTGCCATTAGAGAGAGATGCCTGGCTGATAAGGTTTCTACGTCCTTGCAAATTTTACCCTCAAAGTGCCTACGATTTGGTAAGGAATTTTGGTTTACTTATTTAAGTTAAGTATTTGTATCTCAAATATTTAAAGCTAACTCTGCTTCGTACACCGTGTGTGTCGTGACCCCTTCCAACAATAATCTTTTTATGGTCGATATCGCGCCGTGTGGTTCAGATTTTTTGCGACCAACGACGCATCGGGCTAACGTCCCCTCGCTCTCCGAGGTCTCTTTACCAGTGACGACAATCTTTTCAATATTGTGCCCCCTCCATTCAGGCAATGTGAAGGAATTAGTCGAGGATCCTCTGGAAAAAGGTGGTTGATTGCCTTTTCGCGATGTTCAGTTGTTTAAAAGGATCGATGCGTTGGTTCTGTGCGCTGTCCAAGGGATTCGGAGCAGTCACCTCCAGCACCACATCTTGAAAGCGTCAGTACGGTGTTGGTCAGCAACTTTTATTGTCCATGTCTAAGCTGCATAAGTACTTATGCATTGATATTCATACATCGGAAATATGAGCGTGCGGACAAGACGAGACTGACTGATTTCTCCGAGCGCGGAATAGTACGCAGCGCATCGCAATGGTGTTCGCCTTAAGGTGCTGAAAAGGAAAACCTTTATTTGGTTGGTGGTTAAAAACTTTACACTGCACATTCGTGTATTGTACCTACTATAATCTCGATTCTCGAAAAATAAAGCCTTCAACAAAACATTTAATTTCGGTATTATGTGCAGTCAACACCGGTTGTGTGCCCACGACTCATCGCACATTACTCCTATTGTATTTCTCATTTACCTATTAAGGCAACTTCTGAAGATCCGTTACTACGGTGCGTGGAAAAATTTCAAAGTTCCAAGCTTTCAACTATTCAACAAACTTTCACGATATGAATGTCCTATAATATTTCTAATCTTAAATTTTGGATGAGTTTCTTCTGAAACTAATAGTGTAAAAACGGATACATTTACCTTTACATGACCATACCATGAAGAGATCGCTATTTAAGCGATAAGGCCGCCTGTGGTGCTATGTCCATTAGATTAATTATTATTTTTGTTGTATTTACATATTTGTTATGGTGTACAATAAAGTATATTTTACTTTTAGGTACATACTACCGACCTATATTTTACTTATAACTAATATTATAAACGCGAAAGTTTGTATGTATGGATGTTTGTTACTCAATCACGCCAGAACGTCTGAACTGATCTGGATATTTGGCGCAGATATAGATTATAGTCTGGAATAACACATAGGCTACTTTTTATCCCGAAAAATTAATGAGTTCCCGCGGGAACCAAAAAACCTCACCCCACGCGGAAGTCGGGGGCATCAGCTAGTTTTACTTATATATTTATGGCAATTAGGTATATTATTTTTTTTAATATTTTTTTTATCTAGTTTTTAAAGAGCTTTTATAGGTGACCTATATGTCAGCCCTATCGTTACACGCTACATACATTAATCCTAATTATGATTAATTCTAAATCTATAGCAATTTGAGAGAATCACTGATAAATTTATATACTTTCGTTGCTGAAACACTCAGAGGTCCGCTAAAAATAGAGTTAAAAACACCAATATTCTCATGAATATTGGTGTTTTTAACTCTATTTTTAGAAACAGAGAAACACTGACGTGTGAACTTAATTTCATAATTAAGTTCACACGTCAGTGTTTCTCTCAAATTGCGGTTACGGACACTCAGGTATATTATGTTTCCATTATTGTTTCCAGATTAAAAGATATTACGCTTTCAAAGTGAAACACCACAAGCATTACGACGGTCTGACGCCCAGCAAAGAGCAAAACGTCTTCAAGCAGAACGTTCTGCGCGTTCTGCCCAATCGTGACCAGTTGGGCCGAAGAGTGCTAGTTCTAGAATTAGGAAGTGAGTTTTTTAACTTCAATAGATTTCTTTTATACTACTACAAGGTAACTCTTGACTGCAATTTCACTTGGTAAGGGATATGTATGGGACTTGGCAGTTATATATATTAAACCCATCTGTTTTGTGATTAAACCCATACCTCTAATTGGTTTCAATACGGCATCGTACCGGAACGCTTAATCGCTTTCCGAAGGTCGAAGCATTCCACCAGACCTGACCAGAGAAAAATTCAGAAATTAGGAATAAATTCCCAATTAGACCCTGTATGAATTGAACCAGAGACCTCCTATTTATAAGACCACTGCGCTAAGCAATACGCCATACAAGGAGTCGACAAAAAATGTCGATGCTTTATATTTAATATTTAGAAAAGTAGACACCTGGAGTTCAATCACACCATCGCTGCTCTAATGAAATTACCATCATTGGATATTACCTAGTGAGATCTTTTCAAGAGGTTTCACAAGATATGTATGGTACATGCAAACATACCTAGGTACCTAGTTCATACCATGTAAATAATATACATTTATCGGTAGTGAAATTGAATACTGATATATTGATTGTAAATATAAAGCGCCATCTGCTTCTCGTCTGTCCATAAAACTAGTTTAATAAAATATGTTTAGATGTTTAGAACATACCACATACCTAATACCTCAAGGTCAAATCAACTCCACATGTTGGCTAAATAAAACGGAATGTAAGCATAAATTCAGTAGACTACTTAGGTATCTCATAAAAATTTGTTCATGACTCGTGAGCATAATTTAGAACCAATTACTTATATAAATAATTTATTATTATTATCATTTACTAAAACTAAAAGCGGAAGTGGGTAACGTTGAGTCATTTAAAAAACTAATTAGATGATATGTATATTTGACATTACTTAACTGAGTATTTACAGTTCGCGGGCGAGTTGAATGCAGAGTAAATGTATGTGTCACCATACATTTACTCTGCATTCAACTCGCGCGCGAACTTTAGGTTAATGTTATTTTACATTACATGTCCGCGACTTCGTTCGCGTGGTGTAAGTTTTTTGTTTCCGGACGATTTTTTGACACAAACTCCGGAATAAAAAGAAGCCTATGTGTCTCTTTAGGTCCTCAACTATACCCGTGCAAAAAATCTGGTTGATCTGTTTTTCCGTTGCAGCGTAATTGAAGGACAAACCAACAAACCAATAAACCAAGAAAAAAACACACTTTTGCATTTATAATATTAGTATGATATTACATTTATAATCCTTATTTATAGCGGATAATTAATTTGTTTATAGAAAAATGGGATCACAACAATTGCTCGCTGGACGAGGTGTTCAAAGGCTGCGTGCTGTTTCTGGAAGCGGCGATGTTGGAGCCCGAGACGCAGATCTGCGGCGCGGTGGTCATATTCGACATGGACGGCCTCTCCATGCAGCAAGTTTGGCAGTTCACGCCGCAGTTCGCTAAGAGAATTGTTGACTGGTTACAGGTAATTACATTATTTTTATTGAAAACTAGTGGGCCCGGTAGACTTTGTCCTGCCCTATCTCCCTCGCAATTTTCTATATTTTTACCGTGTAAACCTTCCCTGGACTACGACAAACATTTCAAAACCAAAATCAGCGAAATCGGCCCAGCCGTACTCGAGTTTTAGCGAGACAAACGAACAGCAATTGATTTTTATATATATATATACTAGTCGATGCCCGCGACTCCGTCCGCGTGGATTGAGGTGTTTTAGGGGTATGAAAAATAGATAGTAGCCGATTCTCAGACCTACTGAATATGCATATAAAATTTAATAAGAATCGGTCGAGCCGTTTCGGACGAGTATGGTAACTAACATTACGAGAATTTTATATATAAGAAGATAATACTATAGAACTTAATGCTAGCTAGCCTAACTTAATTACCATATAAATCATGCCCGCGTGGAGTGGTGGCAAGAATGCCGGCTGCATTTCCGCGCTGGACAGCCAGGCTGATCCTTTGCGCAAAAAATGAGCCAGCCCTTCTGTCACCAGATGAGGCAATTAACCGCGGTGAAATATCTCCCTAAAAAATTTTGCCACTAAGACTCCACGGCCGTAGGGTCTCCACGGCTAACGGAACAAATAATAATTACTAATTAATTACAGGTAATTGACTCCAACAAATCAACAACCCGTAACAAGCACACTCACTGTACAATTAGCTTACACCAAAAACCTTGTTCAATTGCCGTGACTGCAATTGCTGCGGCTGTTAAAAGATCTCGATTGTGGTTTAAAACAACCGCAAACTATCATGGGATTGTAATATTAGATACGTCAGGACAAGCATACTTACTGCTTTGATTATAAGGCCTCACACGTTTTATCTAGCTGCTAAAATTTCTCATCAAAGCCTAGCATTTTGGGTGTAAACATAATAATAAGGATGATGACAACTCAATCAAATCAGCAACTTATTATCAAACTTAAAAACGCACTTCTAGTATGAAAGTTGTATGAAATTCACCACTGTGACTTCATAAAATTTTAATGCACTTTTTTTCTCAAATCTATATTTTAAAATACCTAAACCTAATGGAGGATTTTAGGTCTTTTGGAAGACCCTCTATTTAATAATCAGTTAGAATTTTTTTTTTTTGATATAGGATATCTCTATTATAATTATCAACCCTGGCGCTCATAATAGCCTAAGGCTTCATGCACATGTCATCAACCAAACAAAAAGCCTTAGCCTACAGTGAAGTCTGAGAGTCCGGGGAGAAATAGCGCCAGTATAATAGGCACCATGTTGACTAATGTTCGTTGATCATTTGAACATCGATGTCGTAATTTTTTTTTTTTAATATTGCAGAAAGTTATTATTATTTAATTGCAGTTTTTTTTCCTGCAACTTATACTTCTTAAAACTGTAACAATTATTATTTCCGAACCCTTTTCTTACTGAGGTATTTTTAACATTCCAGGAGAGTATCCCACTGAGGATAAAAGGCTTCTACATCATCAACCAGCCGTTCATCTTCAACATGGTCTTCCAACTGTTCAAGCCCTTACTCAAAGAGAAGCTGCGCTCTCGCATCGTGTTCATGGGCAATGACCGAGAGCTCCTGTACAAATATATCAGCCCTAAGTTCCTGCCGGACTGCTATGGTGGCACGCTGACCATTCCGAATGTCAGCGGCCCGCAATGGCTGGAACTGTTATTGATCTGCGACAAAGAATTTGCCGGTAAGTTACTATTTTTCAAACATCAGTTCAAGCTCAAGTTAGCTCGCTTTTTGACGTTTCGCTTTCAATTAAACGAATTTATTTATTTTTCCAAATCCTTGTTTAGTAGGAAAATAACAGTGTCAGAATAGCTCGCCCTTCCAGGCTAAGTGATCAAGTTAGAGAATATATTAGAAAGTCACAAATCACTTAAGTACATATTTATTCAATTAAACATAATTTAAAAACGATTGGATATTTGTTAATTTTGACTTTTTTTGTTTCAGCCATCAACTCCTACGGTTATCGGAGGAAATAAACAATGAACCTTAGTTAAGTTATTTAATTATATTTTTAGGGACCAGTACAATAATTTACAAACAAAAAATCGTAAATTACATCCTGCAACAAATTATCATAGGTGCCAGTTAAAGCTTTTAAGTTCCTGTTCCGATTTGAGGGTATTCCGATTATATTTAAGGACTTTATTACCGATATCTTACGAATCAGGGGCGGTCTTAGCCATTGCGAGGCTCTGGGCGGTAGATATTTGCGAGGCGTGAGATTCAAATACACATTAGTACCTAATGACTATTCTAATTGGGCTGTAGCGCTGTTGTGCAAGAGTGCGAGGCCCCTGCAAAAGCGAGGCCCCGGCGGTTTCGCCCTGCTTGCCACCCCTAACGCCGCTACCTACTGTTACGAGTATATTATTTTCTGTGCACCTATGTTCCCTGCTACCTAAAATTATATTTGAACTATTGAAATGTGATATGTTACTGTAAGATTTTATAAATCATCACTCGTTTGTAAAAATAAAAACTTTTATGTCGATCCTCTATTTTTAGAAAATTTAACTACCTACTTAATTGTAATTTTTATGTAATGATGAGGCAAATATGGCACAAGAAAAGTTAGTAGAAAATAAGTACGGTAGATTAGAAAAATTATTTCAACGCTTATAAAATATGGTAAGTAAATGAGCGAACAAGACAGAACTTTGTAGCATAACTTTGTAATTTGTAAGCCTTTTACATTTAATATAATAATTGCAATAACATTTCGATGTTGTTTTAAATACCTCTTTGAAATAAAGATGAAAAGTAAATCCTGCAATTATTTTTATCACTACTAGTACTATAACAGGGCTGTGATATATTTCCTCTTTGCACATTCTTTTGTAAGTAAATGATTTGTCGAGTTAGTTTAGACCTAAAATTTGTAAATTAGGTTATTTTAAATAGTAATAATTATTACAATAGATTTGTCTGTTGCTGTGCATGTTGATGGCAACTGGTAAAACATTATATTTCACTAACATAAGAGTATTTTACCCTTAACAAGTTTTAAAAATAAGTCTATGAGACAGGGTTTACATTTTATGTGTTAGTTTATTTATATAAGACTTAAATAGCATAGAATAAGTATTAAACCATTAGCATTAACATTTCAAATGTATCGTAAAGTGTATAAAAATAATGAACGTATTAAAAGGCACTGTTACAAAACATACATACTATACATATATACATACATATAGTATACATTACTATTACAATATAAAATGTTTATTATATTGTATTAGATAAATAAGTTGGTATACTTAAAAATAACTTTGATTGTATATTATGTAGAAAAACTGTCATTCCAAACATATGGTATAGGAAAAGCAATGGGTCACACTTATTGAAAGACAAAAATTTATTTTTACTTGATTTATTTATGTATAGTTGCGTTCTTTGAATGTATAATATGCAATTAGGCTACTATTTATTCTATTTGATAAAACTCCTATTCTAAATTTGTTTTTTTTATTATTATTATCACAGTTTTATATAATACAATATAGTTATTTTATATATACTGTGTTATGTATACTGAAATCACTGAAAATTACTATAGTTTTTAATAAATTTTAATTAAAAACGATACGTAATTTTATTGAATTTGCTCACCTCACCCTCACCATATAATGACTATTTACACCAACACATACCTAGATAGGTACACCGAAGAACATCAAGTTTACATTAAAAGTATTAATATCTAATAACTGCCGTTTGTTTAAATTACTATCTACAGGATCAGTAACGTATTATTTGTTGTTGTTTGTGATGTATCCGTATGAAGCAGCCCCTGAAAAAGAACAGAAATATTAGCGTTTATTATACGTTAAATACAGCTATCCATTCTAAAATGAAAACGTTTCCCAGAAAAATATTTCAACAATAGGTAACATTATTTATTTATTTAAATCTTTATTGCACACAAGTACACGGAAATTAAGAAGACATTAAAACTACGAATAGGACTATACAATATGCAGACTGCCTTTGCATATTGTATAGTCCTATTCGCCTAAGGACACCTTACTTACAACGTTTGGAGACAGGAGAAGAGAATACAAACGGGATGGTGATGCGCAAACTACAAATATGTATAATATATGTTAGCAGTTACATGCAATACTACCTACATATTTACGTATGAGTTTAAATATATACCTTTATAAACACATAAATATTATGCTATAAATATTAACGCTAAAAATAAATAACTAAAATATAAATATTATTATGCACAATATCTTCTCAGAGAGCACACACGACTTAGAGTAAATAGGTAATTTTAGCCCCAATGGTTCAAGAGTTCAATGGGTGGAAACAAAATACCTTAGAAGTCACACTCATCTACTATACGCACCACAGGCAAAACCATGTAAATTTCGGACGAGACTACTTACGCTTAAAGCTTTCCTCATAGTGGTGCATCATTTTCCACATCACCTCGCCCGATATCCCATCATCAGGCAAGGATCCTCCTATCCTCTGCATCAACGCTTCTGCATCTATATGCTTCAATAGAGACTTCCGATCGCTGCCGTGAAAGAAGATGCGGGACCTCAACTTCTCACGAAGGAACGGCTTGAATATAGCGAAAAGCATATTGAATATGTATGGCTGATTAATTATATGTACCCCCTTGAGACGGATCGGAATGCAGTCCTGTGAAAATAAATAAACTATGTAGGTGCAGAATGACATCATGCAAAGGCGTTTAAAACTTTTGTATTGAAGCTGGCGTAATAAACGAATCGTCATTTTATTGAAAATTATTGATATTTTTATGTGTGATTGGGAACAGTGAAAGGACATCCAATACATTAAGTAAGCAATTCTTGTATACTTTTAAAAATATCTCATTTTAAATATATCATTTATGTTTGTCGGAAACGGTTCTAACGATTTATTTCCTTTCAATAAAAAAGCCGTTCAGAAACGTGGTTCGTCCTTTATTCTTATTCATATTTTTTTAGTCTTTATAGTGATTAAATGCGCTGATTTATTATATATTTTGTTTGCAAATAGCATTTTCCTCGCTGTAGTGAGTTGAAAAGTTTTGAGTTTCGTACGGCCACAAAATATCCTCCACTTTCTGGCTAGCTCATGCCAAATTACAACTTTACAGCATAGCAAATAACTATTTCAGTGCAAAAAAACTTCTTCTTTGTTTATTTGCATGTTTGGCAATGATATTCTATATTATAATCTTTGGCTAATTATTGATCACGTGCCTAAGCTATTTATTGACCTATTTGAAGGATGATATTATATACCTCAGTAGTTCTTTTGTTACCTTATGTAGATAAGATACATTTATCTACTACTTATGATATTACCTACTTACATTACTTACACATATATTCCCCATTGTAGAGTAGGCGTTGGACGCTGGGGTTACATAATGATATAGCTAGCGACTTTGGTACCGAGCGAGCTCATACTGAAATTCACTATTAGCACATGGCCAATCATCTTTATAATTCTGCCAAAAAATGCTGACCTGAATCCAATCCACGACCATCTTTGCGAATGAGGGCGTAAATTGCATAACTTGGCTGAAGGAGAGGCCTTTCATTTCCAATATGACGGACACTCCGCAGGCCTGCGTGCGAGGCTCCACCATGGCGGCCTCGAGGCCTAGCTGCACTCCACGGAACACCTCCTGCACGGGAATAACATGATGATTCCACCGTTCTGAAAAAATGATTTTCGTTAATTTGGCTTCATCCATGACCCATGTGCCCATAAACTATGTCAAAAGATCCTTAAATGTAATAATTTAGTGACTTGTAAGCCGTTTTTAATCTACATTTTTTGCTTTTTAGCAACATTGTGCCAATTGCGAAATTGGTTTTTGGTTGATAAAGAACATTAAAAGCAACGATCGTATGTAGTTTTTGAGTTGGATTAAATTTTTAAATAGACTTCAGAAAACTGTATTTAAAACCTTTAGAAAATACCTAATCTAATCTAATCTAGCCTATACTGTCCCACGACTGGGCAAATACCTACAAAGGTTTATTTTCAACATAAGTCGATAACTTGGTCGAACGTGCATGATCTACTGATATTTCTGGTGGAAGTGCCAATTAATGCAAAGCATGCATAAGACCACGAAGTTGGCATAACGACCAATTATAATCATCTTTTCAGAAATCATTCTTTCCCTGAATCCATTTCCTAACGGATCTTTAGTCTAAAAGAGTCTTTATAATGTTGTAAAAAACACATTCAAAATTAAAATGTAAGGGCCATGTTTCGACAAATATTCGACCAAAGAATCCCATGTGGTTATGGTTACATAATGTCTGCAATGAGCATCAAAAGCATTAGTCCGTTCATATCTTGCGCAGTCATACTGGAAGATTATAGGATGTAGAAATGTTGTCGTTTTTGCAACATCACTTAAAGTACTTACCTACTACTTTGGTTACATTACAATTGGTTACCTACCTTGGTTATTTTCTAAGTACCACGCATTTTTTTTATATGCATTTATTGAAAATAATACAATAGAACTTAATGCTAGCTAGCTGACCTAATTACTATATTATAAATCATGCCCGCGAGATATATTATTTTAAATACATTACTGTTGTTAAATATAAATCACGTACCTATAGGTATTTGACAAGATACTCCTTACTTACAAACTGTGGCCATTTCATTTATTGCAGGTAAACTCTATTTATCTTCATGTTTCATGATCTGAACTATACTAGTAAATGATTCATAATTACTATGATGATTCAAGAGTCATGACAAGTTCTCATAGCTTTTAGACCGTACCTATTTCATTCCATGGAAATTTTAAAAACGTTCGGAGTTAAAGATCTTAGTTCGAAGTTCTACATTAGCATTTCACTAACTTTAGCGGTACGACTTTTTTGAGTCAAACATTTCTCATTGATGCAAGGGATCAACGTTTTATACATAATATCTATCTATTAATAACTGAGACTTTAAAATATTTACCCCCAGACTGAATGAACATAATGCGCCGCCCATGTTGGTCTCTCGGTGAAAGAACAGAGACGATCGAGTGGTCGAACGCTAGGCGGACAGCACTTGGATACAGATCTTGACAGTACTCCGGGTGAGACAGTCTAAACTTGTAATATGCCTGTATCTGCAAAACAACCACGATACCTACTTAATGAAAACGAAAACCATCACCAAACACGAACAAAATAGAGAAGTCAACCTTTTTACATTTTAAAAAATACACGAAATACCTACATATATATACCCATCATGTTTGAAATTAGTCGGACCGGTTTGGTCCGACTAATTTCAAACTCATATGCTCGCACGCAGCGTTACCACGCACGTTTGCTTATTTACTTTATCCTATCTTTAAAACTATATACAGACGTGTTGATTATGTTTTCTATATATTCATCTAAACTACATAAACTGCCATAACGTCGGAATAATCCACAGATGAAGCAGGGAATAATATATTTACACATTCAGTTGAGAATGTGCATGTATTATCAATAGGAGCTGCAGCAGAAAAACATTTCGTCAATATCCATATGACATAACACGTACGCATAATATTAACGCAGGAATCATTAGGTACTTTATAAAGTTATTTTAATGATTTAGTCGATCGTTTTCTTTTACCACTATTTGACCCAGTTACCCACTGACCCTGTTAAAAAAATGGCGCTTACCTTTTTAAATGCGCTTTCTGCATAATACTTCGTCGGTCTGAGAAATTTGAGTAAAAATTCATCATCATCGATAGGCACAACGAGATTTGCTTCCCCTATAACAAAAAAACTTGCATAGAAATCATGTCTGATTACCTACTTTAATGATTTATTATTACGATCTAATATGATGTTATGGACTAACTATCGTAAAAGCTAAAAACCTGTACATATTATTTTAAGGACCTATATTAAAAAATACCAACTTCATTAATAACTAAAACTAAAAAGGAAAATATATTTTAATTTATTACAACATAATTTATTTACACAAGCGTTATTAATAAAAGTCGGTAAATTTTTTGAAGATGATTTTGATTTTTTGATGCACGTTGCTTTGTGTGTAATTTTCGTAATTGCAGATGTATTTTAATCAATGCGTGCGACATGCATTTTAATCAACGTTTCTGAAGTCTCAACTATGTAGGTAGACATATCACTCGATGAGACTCAATTGGAAGAGTAATTCAACTCCGTTTATTAGGCATTTGATCTAGAGCATGAGTAATTATTAACGATAGAGCACTTGAATTCTTATCTCCTCCGAATCCAAGAAATATATGGGACGATTATTTTGTATATACAAAATAATTGCCCCGTATATTTGTATAAGTATACAAAATAATTGTCCCGTATATTTCTTGGATTCGCTTTATATAAAGCGAATTACGATCCCCAAAATTATGATGTCTTATACATTGCGACTAAATTTGTTGTAGGTACCTACTCAAACTCAAAATCACGGATCAAAATATATTACTACAGAATTAGCCACATTGGCATTGATTTGAATATCAAACGTGTTTCTACCTCATTCCCAATTTATAATTATTTCACAAAAAAATACTTTGCTTCCAATCTCAATAGATAATATTACCATCATATAAGTAGGTACTTGTCTATTACAAACACTAGAACTAAAGTAGATCAATGTGTATATTTGAATGAGTTCATTCAATGCTTTAACCCATATTATTTTTTTACCAACTAATATATTTGTTACTTACCAAAAATATAGTATAGTAGTATAGGTAGCTATCAATTATGCAATTAAATAATATTATATAATTAATGTTGCTAATTACTTATTTGCTGATGACAATCGATCGCAAATTATCTACATTATAATGTTACAACAAAACTATTCCATTCAAAAAGATAATGATGCATAAAGTCAATTAATATAAAAAGATAACGCGCTAATCCTTTCCGACATTCATATACTTACGCCTAAGTAGAGCTCTTAAATCTCTGAGACCGTTGTCTATATTTTCTTGAGTCTCTCTAAGTTCAGATCTTGCCTTGTTTACATAAAACTCTTCTGTTATGGGCATCTTTTCTAATTTTATTTTATTGTCCCCTAACATCACATATGGGGTACCGTCTGATTCAAATAGCAACCCCATTATAATTCTATGTCTAACTAGATTAAAACAAAACACTTGCTCCTGGTAAAAATGTTGGTGTTAACACGCACACAAAATCAGCTTCCACTGGACCAGTATTATTGGAAACCTTTCACTGAGACTTGCTGGTTAAGCAACTTGGCACAGATTTCACGATTCACAATTTCGTCACTCCATAATTATTATTAAAATGGGCTCAGCTGAATAATAAGTTATGTAAGTTATAAATTTTTTCCTAAGATTTTTTCCATGTAGGCTTCCGTCCGTTTTGGAAGGCACAACGATATTTGTGCGCGATCGGAGCTTTAAGAAGCGCGCGCACGACTGTTTGTAAACTGTGGTCAAGCCAGCGCATATTATTATGCCGCTTAACGGAGATTGTCCTACCTACTGATATGGCATATGTTATATGACCAATCATTCGTTATACATAAGGAGAAAAGCACCATTTCAAACAAAATTATACATTTACACACACACACAACGAAATTGTAAAGGTTTGGCTCTATTGAGAAAAGGGTTCAGGCGATCTTAAATTATTTATTTTCAGGATCTGGATGAAGATAATGGTCTGTACTTGCTGGATAA
The DNA here is from genome assembly GCA_964035005.1 of Erebia palarica. NCBI lineage: Eukaryota > Metazoa > Arthropoda > Insecta > Lepidoptera > Nymphalidae > Erebia > Erebia palarica. The sequence goes on along the minus strand of OZ035985.1, from coordinate 32,762,680 downwards.
GCCACTGTTTGAAATTTAATTTAATTATTGTATATAAATAATTTTAAGGTCGGAACTCCGAATGATACAAAAATGACATATTTTGTCTCGCTAACCTGGCAAATGTATCGGATGAGCCTATTTTATAATATTCTCGGGGGTTGATTCATAATAACTAAGCTTTGTTAAAATATGTACAATTTTGCAAAAGCATCGAAGAAACTGCATAAATATTTTGCTAGTATCATCTTCCTACTTAATTGGTAGCTGTTCAGTGATCTCATTAGGCAAGTAAGGTACTATACGATTTTAAATGTTAATAGTAATAGCACATATGGTCGCATGCGATTGCTTCTTTGTTCTTACTTGCCATAAAACAAAGGAAAGATTCAATATGAAGCCAACTTATATTACCTTGAACCAGATAATGTTCTTTTATTACGAACGATATTATAATATAGGAAGTCGCTCAAAACTATTGATTATATTTTGCTATCTGAATTGTCTTTGTTATGCCTTTTTGCATGATTTGTTGGATATGTAGATACATTAAGTTCAATGCTGGTAATTATGCTAATAGCTATTTACTGTAAAACATTTTGATAACCAACTGAACATTCGAATACCAAGTAATAACACGTAAAATATCTATTGAGCTGACTATACTTTATTACAAAGAATGAAATAAAATTACCCTATAATATATGTGATTCAATACTTTCACCACAACATCGTATCAATTAATGCTAACGCTATTTTTTTAAATGTAGTAGGACGGAACCAGAATCCGTAATTTAATATAATATGCGAATTATAATGATTATTATTAAATTTATTCGTATAATCGAAATTCGAATCCACAAATGCCTAAGTAAGTACAGAACGGCGAGTTGAATAAATGTATGGTGACACATACATTTACTCTGCATTCAACTCGCGCGCGTGTAGAGTACTTATGCTACATAACTCCAAGAATCTGTCTTTGGTTGATTTAGCGCCAACTTCAAATTAAGTTTTTTCTACTTTTGAAATATAGGTACAACATAGAAGTTGTGGTCTTCCACAATATAAGTATGATTTGGACATGAATATCCAATGAATATCTTTAATTTCGGGTGAAGATTCAACACCACTTAAATTTCGTTAACGTAACAGTGATGAGTACATGACCTAAAACGTGATCGTAGTAAAGACAGTGACAACTGCAACTTCGAAATTAGGTAATTGACCGTTGCTTGCGGGTAGTGCTTATGGAGCGGAATTACTATAAAGTTACTAATTTGGATTTTGCAGCTGATTAGCACAGAATAGGTATACAATAGCAATAAAATAGTACATTGTACTATTAGCCACAAAATGCCTCAGTGAAAACGCGTCATTTTGGAGAATAGAAAGAAAACAAGCGAAATCGCCCAAGCAGACGCGATTTAAAATCCTAAATAGTGCTGTAGGGCAGCTATACTCTAAGTGTGTTCCGCGCAACCCTATGGTTCCGATAAAAGCCGCCTCTGAATTAGACGCTATAGTTGTCAACAAGCGACTTTCGACTCTAACTTCAAAAAATAAAGTCGAGATTGTTTACAACGCAATTTTTATTTTTTTATCTCTTTTTATTTTTGCTTTTTGTGTATCAAAGGCGCCTACTCGAGTATTTTCGAGAATATTCGAGATCGAGTCTAGGACTAAGTATAAAAGTCCCGAGTCTAAAGACTTTTGTTCGTAAAAAAGATCAGTTATTGGACAGTCAAAAAAGTATGATGCATGTAACACAAACTATCAACGAAAAGGCCACGGAGGCATCATATTTAGTTAGTTATCGCATTGCACAAGCAGATGAAGTGCACACTATCGCTGAGAATTTAATAAAGCCATGTGTATTAGACATAACAAAATGTATGCTCGATGAAAAATCTGCAAAGGGTCTTTCTACTGTGCCGCTATCAAACGATACTGTTTCACGGCGAATCCATGATCTGGCAAGCTACGTCAAACAAGAACTAGTTACACGTCTACAAAAAACACGATTCGCCTTGCAAATGGACGAGTCGACTGATGTCGCTGGTTTGGTTGATTGTCGCTGATCTTGCTGGTTATCGTGAGATATCCATATGAAAGTTCTTTTGAAGAAGACATGCTTATGTGTTCACCGCTGCTCACACACACTACCGGGGAAGAAATTTTTAATAAAATAAATATATTTTTTGAAGAAAATAATCTCAGTTGGGACAATTGCATTGACATTTGCACAGATGGGGCAAAGGCGATGACAGGTAAAACAGCAGGAGCAGTGTCACGAATAAAAAATAAAGCACATAATTGTAGTTCCAGCCATTGTATTCTGCATAGACGAAGCAAATGCACACATCGACCATTGCGATGAAGCAAATGCCATCAAATGTTCTTGTGTGATTTTATTTTCTCGCTGTAATATTTTTATTGTTCATGTTAATAACGCTCTAACGTTCCTCCAAAAACGGTGAATCTGTTGAAATACTGGTATCGAAACCAAACTAACAGTGTAAGATGGGGCGACGCGACATCTAGCGAGTTTATGCTAGATTGCGGTGTTCGTCAAGGTGGTTTGACCTCACCTGACCTCTTTAGCCTGTACGTGAACGACCTGATTGCAGAGCTGAGAAGCACCAGGGTTGGTTGTCACATAGGGTCCACTTGCATGAATAATTTTAGCTACGCAGATGATATGGTGCTTCTCAGCCCTTCAATCAGGGGGCTTCGTAAACTGGTAGCGATCTGTGAGCGCTATGCTGCCGAACATGGCCTTAAATATAACGTTAAGAAAACAGTTACTATGGTCTTCCGTGCAGGCAGAGGTCCGGAGAGGATTCCTGTGGTAGTTCTCGATGGAGATGTCCTTGAACGGGTTATTCGGTTTAGATACCTCGGACATTTGTTGACTGAGGATCTCGTTGATGATGAGGATATTAAGAGGGAGCGTCGTGCTCTGGCTGTTAGGTGCAACATGCTCGCACGTCGGTTCGCAAGGTGTAGTGACGATGTGAAGGTGACATTGTTTAGGGCATATTGCTTATGTTTCTACACATGTCAGCTTTGGGTCAAGTTCACCAGGCGTGCTATCAACAACATCAGGGTGCAATATAATGACGCCTATCGTATCCTGATGAAGTTGCCACGGTACTGCAGCGCGTCGGACATGTTCGCTGGGGCCAGAGTACCAGACTTCTTTGCGATTATACGATCGCACGATATTATTATTATTATTATTATTAATAAATGAGTCAGGAGAGCTTTTACGTCTTTCTTCTTCAAGTATCCTCTAGAAATTTGCAAGATCAGATGAAGCGGTCAAAATAATTAATTTTATCAAATCACGACCACTACAACCCCGATTGTTTTCATTATTGTGTGAAGATTATGGCAGCAAACATAAAACACTGCTGCTCCATACAGAAGTGCGATGGCTGTCTCAGGGTAAAACTTTAACAAGGCTATTTGAACTTAGAGCCGAGTTACAAATGTTTCTTTCAGCAGATACTTCTTTTAATTTGAAGGACCGTTTGTATGATAAAACTTGGTTGTTCCGATTGTCTTTTATGGCGGATATCTTTCAAAAACTGAACGAATTGAATTTATCATTGCAAGGTAAACAGACAACAGTGTTTCAGGCCTATAACAAAATAACTGCCTTCAAAAGAAAATTAGATTTTTGGACTATTTGCGTTGGTAAGAAAGAAATAGAAAGCTTTACGTCATTCAGTGAGTTTGTTAGCGATAACGACTCAGAAATGTTTCAAGATGATGTGTTTGAAGAATTGGTCCAATATCTCAGTTCGATGCGCGCATCTTTTGAAAAGTATTTTCCCGAAGAACAGAATACAAAAATGAAACTGAATTCATGGATTCATAATCCTTTTTTACCCAACTTGCAAAAGCCCGAAAGTATGTCAAACGAGATATATGAATCTCTTTTAGAAATGTCATCAGACACAAGTATGGAGTCATTGTTCAAAACGACGCCTCTCAACGATTTTTGGTGCAAAATCCGTGATGAATATCCAATGCTTGGCATGGCTCTGAATATTCTTCTCCCGTTCCCAACAACATATTTGTGCGAAACAGGATTCTCAACCTATGCAGCCACGAAAACAAAATATCGGAATAGACTGGACGCCGAAAATGATATGAGACTTCAACTGTCTTCTATCAAACCTGATATCAACCAATTGATGAAAAATAAAAAACAGTTTCATACCTCCCATTAGTTACATTTTTTCTTTTTTAATAGAATATATTCTATTATTGTATTTGACATGTGGTAAAGTAAGTAATAATTAGTACCTAACTGTTACATTGTACTTTTATTATACTTGTTAATAAAGAATACACTTTTAAAAACTATTGTTTTATTGTAGGGTTCCATCAAGTAGTTTGCTTCCCAAAAGGGTTCCGTCACCAAAAAAGTTTGAGAACCACGGCGTAGAGTATCAAATGATGCAAAAAGTAGCTATGACAAAAGAGCCAGTTTGACAAAACTAGTTTCGAGGCGCGCCGCTCGTGCGAGCCTCAGCCTCAGCCTCGCGAGTTGCAAGAAGTGACATGATAACAATCTATGACAAATGACAATGGTAGATTTATTTGATGATTCAGAAGTATTTGTAAAAGTTTTATTTTTATTTTATTTTATTTTATTTTATTTTACTTTATTCTGAAAACATACAGTAACCTTAAAAACAATAGGTAAAACAAATAAAACATTACACTTAAACCATAACAGTTTTCAACGTATTTTTGCACATATTGTATAAAAAAAAATCCAAATGAATAGTTGGGTATAGTCGCTAGACGAAAAACAAAATTTGCTATTATACTCACTTTAAATTAGAATAGAGAAAAAGAAAAACATATTGATTAAAAATGAAAAAATTATGAGCTAGTTGGTTTTTGCCAAACTATCTTTAATACTCACCTTATACTTAGGGAGAGAAAGATGAAAAATGTCTTTGTCAGAAAACAACTGGTTATACTGCTTGCAACATCTTTTTATAAATGTATTTTCTGCATAATTTGTCTTGCTTGGTGCAAGTTTAGTTGAATAAAAAACCACTGGGGTCGTGTGGCGAAGATGCTAGAAGATAGATCCTTTTTTAAGGATATAATATCTTCTAGTATCACAGAGTCCACAGGTGAACGGAGGGCGGGCAGTTAACTCGGCCAATATAATTATAGTTTGGCTATTCAGCGGGGTAACGCAGCCAGCGTTCTGGGCACATTGCCTCATTGTAGGGGGTTGGAAGATATTTTTAATGTATAGTTTTAATTTAGATTTTAATGTATTTGATAGTTTTAATTTGAATATTTTTACAAATAAATATTATTAATTTGTCAGTAGATTTGATGTTGATATAACCGAAGTGATATGCAGGAGTCAGTTGAGGTGGTGGATATGAGCAACGGAGCGAACTACATGTATCGCGGCTAGAGCTGACTATTCCGAGTAGCAGTAAATCCTCGACGGCGGATATAAACACTATTGTTTATTCATGAAAATTATTTTCAAAATCAAATGCTTCTTATTTCAAATAAATTTTTACAATTAGTGCTTTTGAATCTTTAAGTGAATCTCGTACTGATTCGGAATGCGATTGTTTTAGTGAAATTATAATGTCTTCAGTCTTACATACATTTTATATTTATTTCATAAACATGTTTTATTTCATGTTTTAGCTCAACGCAATAGCAATAGCAAATCATGTAATAAAACCCTTGGCGGCTGTAATCTTACAACCTACCGTGATATTTTTTGTTCAAAACCTCTCGTCAATCCGTTGCTCAGAAGCGGCGTGATTGAAGCACAAACCAACAAACAAACACACATTCACATTTATAATATTATTATTATGTTTTTCTGTCAATGTCGCTGACAATAGAATATTTTATTGTCAGCGCTATCGAAGTCGGTTAGCATAAATAAATAAAAGTTTTGTGTTGGCTTTTGGTATCTACCTTACTTAATTTGTAATTACCAGTTTCAACTACCCTCCAGCAGCAGGTTTGAGAAATTGGAGCTTGGACTTCAATGATGAATTCTGTCTCGGTAAACTTTAGTCGATAAAAAAATTTAATTTGTGTATCTTAGATTATTATTTATCGCACTCACTAAAATCATCTATAGATAGATATGCTTTTATATAATTTAAGGACGCAATTGACGTCTCCTATCTAGTCGTATGTTGAAAAATAGAACAAGTATAAAAATCAGATAAAGTCAAAATTAATAAACATTTTATTCTATTAAGTACCATTTACTACGTTAGATATTCTAGTTCTATCACGCACTTGACCGATAATATTTTAAACCGTTTCCTGGCTTTAAAGGTACCACGGCTCAGTTATTGAAAGAGACGTCTATTAGGTAGGTGTATCAAAATAAAAAGCGAAGATTTTTCAATCCATAGCTTTATAATTTATTAATACAATAACGTTCACAAAGCTTAACTTTTACATCATATTATCTATGTATCTATCAAGTACCTTTATCTGAGCAATAAGCAGGCACCTATCACTAAAGCTTTCGATGGAATGTTTGAGGATTGTTTTGGGTTACACTTCATACCAGGAACACATTTTATCTAAGACATAATTTTATCTAAAACATTTTTATCTTTGTCATAAAAGATCTTAACAAAAACTTTGGCTCCAGCATTTGCTTACTTTAAGTTTAAAAATATATTCAATAATTTAAATTAATTTATTTCAACATACATACATAAATAAATCAACTTGTTCATTTTATGCATACAAACACAATTTTAAGGACAACATTTGCTTACAAAATTTCAAACTTTAAAAATATTTTTAATTCATGCTCAAAACTTTTATAACTGAACCTGAATTTAATATTTAATATCATACCTGTCAAATATAAAATGAAAAGTCACTGTTTTCACTCACAGCCACTTTACTATAACTTAGTATAGCCATTTGATATCTAGATAAACACCTCAAAATTAAAAACATAAAAATACATGAAAACTACGCAGAACATCGATTTAAAGTAACAAGTAGCGACTATTGGTATTTTAATAGAGATTGAAATCAGCGAAAAAACTTTATTAGGTACGTATATAATATATGTATATAAAATCACTGAGGTGCGTATATTGAATTGGTGCAATATTCTTTCAATTTATAACCAAATGTTCGCAGGCATTTAATTTTCAGACAGAAAATTTTCTTAATTTGTAGAATTCGAAATTGTTAGATATTATAATTTCGCCTGGTGAATTAATTAACCTAACATATGTATCTGTAAAAATATGAAGGGAAACAGGTAGATTGTTATAAAAATGTCATGAAATTCATCTAGGTATATCAATTAACAGAACACACTCACTGAAACATTAAAGTATTTTAAGGCACAATTATTTACCTAATAATCATATACAGCAATAATAAAATTACACTCAATTATTGTAAAAATATACATAAAATCTTACACTAATTTGAATATTGTTCAACAAACACAAACAATTGTTTAACAACAACAACAATTATTGAAAATGGTTAACAGATGCAAATCGCCTGAGACGTATTTTTGGCCATAGCTCCGAGGATTTTGGGAGGATCGAGATAAGAATAGCACCAAGCGTTAAGAAATTTATCGAGACACGCTTTGAATTTTGAAAATCAGCTGGTACTTTTTTTGGAATTATGAAAAATGTAAAAAATTACGGGTTTTTTGGGGGTTGCTTGTGTACTAAATTATAAGTATTTCCGAAAAAAAACCGACTTAAGGAAAAATGAACAAAAGCATCCTAGGGTATTAGTTCAGATACAAAATGGCGAAAAAGTTTTGAAAATCGGTTAATAATTGTAACCTGTAGGTGGTCGGTCCCTTTAGATTTGGATTTGTAGAAAAACGGTATATCCGTAAGTAAAAAGTGATGTAGCTTCTGTGATTATTGACCGATCGTCATGGTAATGGTGTTAAAAGATGCGGACGCAGGCGAGAAGTGCTTTTTCGTAAATTTTTGTACATTTTTAATGCTCCGATTCTTGCGGGACTGCGAAATCTGTGATTTTTTGTATCAAAATAAGTAATTCTGGATTAATTGAATTGGATTGGATTAAATAAGGTAGGTACTACAACCACTACTATTTCACACATCGCTCTCTACATAATACTCTAAAATATATACAGTAGAATCCCGTTTATCCGAATCAAATAATTCCAGGGGTATTCCGCTTAACCGAAAGTCCGATAATCGATTTCAAAGTCAAATCAAACAATAATTAAATTTTAATAACTTTTTGAAGTGAAAACTTCTTTAGGCGCGTTGAGCACTTTTTAGTAGGGGGCAAAAAAGTAGATTCACATGACCAACATGCTCGCCAACATATCAATATATTCGAAATTAAACTTTACTGTTAAGGTTTATATTTTAATAATATTAATTAAAAAAAGAATTAGTTTTCACTTCTCGAAAGGGTTACTTACATACGTCATTTAGATAATACGACAATAAGGTAAGTAGAGCCGTGAAGAAGGAGTCCGAATAATCGGATATCCGGATAATCGATGTTCGGATAATCGAGATTCTACTGTAAGCGAATTCAGAAACAATTGCAATTTTTCAATCAATTGCAAATCACATGTATGGACCTGACGTAAAAAATACGAGTTATAACAAAAATACAAGTACTTAGGCAAACTCATTAGTCATTACCATTATTAACGATTTTTAAATCAAATCTAAATATTTAATTACAGTTTGTGCCTACCTATGTATATTTTCACAATCAATTTTCAATATCTATTCATGGCTCTAAAATACTATGCTACATTATTTTGTACTAAATCTACTTACAAAACTATATCTTGTAATGGTCATTATTTGAAATAAAAAATAATGTTGTTTCTTTTAGTTGATTTAGTTTGAGGTTTTTAGTCCAAAACTCAAATGAAAACACAAAATATTTCAGTTGAATCATATAGCATACCTGAAACAATACCAATTGAAACCCCCAAACAATGCTTAAACACATTAATTCATATGGCAAATGTTTATCTAAAGATTAGTATCTACTTCGTATATTATGTACCAAATATAAGATAAATTATATCTCGGTAGTTTTACCTATAATATAATAGCCTAGAATTTACGTCTTCTTTACAAAACCATAGGAGTTCCAGTTCTGGATGTGCGGCAGTACCTCGTTGATGACAGGGTACCAGTCTGATGAGGAGTAGTCGATGGCATCTAGCTCACCGCCGTAGTCGGCAGGTAGGTGCGTCGGGAGGATGTGCTTATGGAGAGATGCCATCTTGGATCCATGGAAAAATATCTGGAAGAGTTATAAATTGCTAGTTTAGAGAGACACCTATACTCGACCGCGAAGTCAGTTACGAGTTTACGAGGGAAAACTCTCCCAACTTAGTAAAACCTTTGTTAGGGTTTTGATGATAACTATTAATTTAAACATCCTTGTTAACAAAATTATAGGCACTAAAATTATACATCAATCACAAAATTACACTATTTAGAGGACAAGAAAAAATGTATAACCCGAAAACTTGGAGAACTTTTGTATCTACCACACCTGCATGGAATATGTTCGAAAGGCAAGGTGAGTTAAGTGAGGCATAAGGAATTTAATTATTTTTGGGAATTACTATTGGGATAAATCTGTACCTATACCTATACTAATGTAGATTTGACCAAAGTTATTTATGCCCACTTGCACAACACCGTCTACACCGATTTAGATATTTTTTGAAGCTGTCACTTTTTGATAACTTTATTCCGTGGTTCACATGAAAAGGACAGTTACTTAAAGAAAAATTATATTTATATTTTACAGCATTGTGAAAGTAGGTCATATTCATTATAAGGTACTTACAGTATGTACAGATTAAGCCATCAAAAATAAATCACAATATACAACTACAGGCATAATTATAGGTAGATACTTACTCTAGTTTTTAGCTTTTCTCTAATCAAAGGCTTGAACATTTTCCAAACGACGTTAAAGATCATGGGTTCCTTGACAAAGTGCACCTCTTTCAGCCGAAGTGGCAAAGCATCTTGTATGAAGGTCAGCAGGCGCTTAGAAAACGCTGGCGTGAGGCCCATCGTCTACAAACAAAATTTACGATTTTTTATCAATATGTAGTATGTACTTGATATTTCCTTAAAATTATAGAAAATTATTTCCTCTTTGGGAATGAATACCAAGTTTTAATTCTAGGATTCGTTAGGTTGGGAATAATAATTATTTAGGGTCGGTACGAAAACGTTGACTCTTGAAACGAAAATTTCACATTTTGAAATCAATGATATAAGTAAATAGGTACTTATATTTAGTTGAGATTGATTTCGTTATTGATTAAACGAATTAAAAAATACGACTGCCCTGCTATGTCATTTTCGGAGTTCACCTCCTTAAGAAGCGATTTGCTTAAATAGCCTTTGGAATCTTATTCACATTTTTATTAAATTATATTAATTGTTTGTGAATCACTGGATATTGAACTATAGTGTTAAGTATATATTTTTGGAATCTACTCATCATTTTCTATGTGATGATTATATAATTAATCTTATTTTCGATTTTTTTTTTTCAACTTTAGTCTTTAATGCGGGACCGTGGTCACCCCATCAATTTTTTTAAAAATTTGACTAGCCTATGTCACCCGGAATAAGCTAGGGATTCTAACGATACCTCATTTATCAAAATCGGTTTAGGCGTATAGAAGTTATGGTGGAATATACAAACTCACATACATACATACATGCATACATACATACATAAATACTTACATACATACATGACAGGGTTCAAAACAATATACTCCTTTTTTCAGGCAGTCGTATAAAAATAGGTAGGCAACTTTCCAAAATTATAATACCTAATTATCTAATGCTAAAAAATCTACGATGGGATGGGAGATGGGAGATTTAAGGAAACTATTTACTCGACGATTCAAAAGCACTTTTAATAAATTTATTTGAATAAAAAAATATTAGTTTGAGTTTGACTTTGAAAACTGGATCATTAAAATTCCGTAAATAGACACGTATGAACGAAATTGCCAAAAAAATCTAGTCAGCAACTAATCAAAATACATATTATGTGAAATAAAAAAAATCGCAAGCAAATTACATCTCCTAGACATTCGATACCTATCTGGTACCTATTTCATTAATCGTAACGACCTATAAATTCATTGCATTTCGCATTTTTATTAAATATAATTTATTTATACGAAGATACTTATCAACATATAGAATAATTATATATTATACATATTATATGGCATAAGTTTGAACCACAAATAAATAAAACTATTTTCGAGTATCTATTATATTTTTATTTCAATTTTTAATTATACTTATCAGAATCAATACGTCCCAAAATTGTAAGTAAAAATGGTCATGTTGGGAAATTCTGAAAATACTAGAAAAGCTTATACTGGAACTTAGCTTTATTGTTAAACTGTACGTTTAGTTATCTTAAAGGTTAGTCAAATATCGGCTTGCGTCATATTTTCTTCAATGTCCTTACTTCGCACAAGGAAATCTCATTTCCTTTGAAACCTAATATGTAATGAACGGAAGTTTGACTACAATATTGATTTTAGTTTAACTTAAGTAGACCAAAAATAAATATAAATTATTATTTTTGTAAACTATCTAAGCTCGTACCTACTGCTCGTACGGTCGTACCCTATACTCAGAAGTGGCGAATAGCTATGGTAATCATAAAAGGTTTTTCAATTGCCTGACTGAAAAAATGTTTCGTTTTATTTTCGTTTTTTGGATAGCAACACTTACATTTAAATCCTTTATCTCAGCTGCATTATTTCCTTTACTTAGGATGAGTAGGTACATTTATTTATGCTTTTCTTCCAAATGCTTCAAATGAGTATTCGTTGTCATTTTCATACATCTAAATCTACAATTTCATACCCTAATTAAATCAAGTACCTACGTAGATAACCGCAACTTGTGGCTTGAATGTAAAAGAAACCTTCATATATAAGGTTATCATTCTAGATCGACTGTTATCCCAATGAAAAAAAATGTATAGGTAGTAACATAAAACGCGAATAAATCTTCTATAGGTACCAATTATACTTATTACAATTATTCTAATGGAAAGCCCTTTATCCTAACCATCACTAGAAAAATATAAGATCGTATAAATGAACCTATACGTCTCCAGAATACACAATTATTTTCATAGCCTCGGACGTGATGGCCCTTGAGACAAAGCCTTGTGTTGTATTTTCCTTTAGATTGTCTCTAAAAACCAATACAGCCAATTTCTTATAACCTTTTCTGATCTGCCCCAACAGGAGACCATCACATACCATCCAAGACACGGAAATGGATATACCTAGTATATTATTGCTTGGATTGATAACGTAACAGTGCTCAAGGTAGTACAATAACAGGTAGCACGTGAGCTGGCGTCAATATTGCTTCATTAAAGTCTCATATTGCAAATGCTTTAACGCGTATTCTCTAATCATATTATGTGCCTTAGTACTAAATCTCTACTATTTAATATTTAAATTCACAAACGAAAATGCACTAATTACAACAATCAGGCTAAATACCTCAGTCCGTCTCCATCTTTCATTTAGCTGTTTGCTTCACAAATCACAATAACAAATCAACATGCAAATAATATTACGACAGATTTAAATACTGTTGGTAGGTAAGTAAAAAGAGTAATGACAAAACATAATTAACAATGACAATCCACACCCATTCACACAATTTAAAATCTAATTTTTAGCCATGTTTAATATACGCGTATTCAGATTCTCTTAGAAAACGTCGTATTTGCTTTAAAAAACGAGAGCTTTATGCCTTTTACACCAGCTGCTTAATAGAGCCTTAATCACATGTACAATATTAATTCATATAATAGATATTAAAGCATGTTTTGTGTAAGTCTGTAAGTATCCTTTAGTATGTATTAATAAGTACGTACATTACTAGTACAAAATTTTGATATGCGCAGATATATTGCGTCAGAAATCTATAGATTTTTTAACCTAATTTATTTATACATAGGTAAGGCAATTTATTTTTACCTATTATAAGTAGAGATTATAAAATACCTGAAGATTTAATGATAAGTGTAATCTATGATTTTTGTTAATCAATATTGCGGTAGGAATACTTAGGAGGTAGGTACGTAAGCACTTGTAGATAAGTCAAGGTTAAAATTTATATCAGATCCTGGTTGAGATTTCATACGCAATTTTACTTATTATTCTCACCAATAAGTACACTCGTACTTTACCTGTTTTATAAAATTTATAATTTTGGTAGATTTAGAATGGATTTCTCGAAATTCTTTCCTAGAAAGGTTTATATATGTCACCGTAAGATTGTAAAAACCGTTAGATTATAATCTAACTCGCGAAATTGGATACTGTCGAAAGATTACAATTTAACGCATTCTTTTTCGGTAAATTGTAATCTGTTAGATATATTAACCCGATAGAACCTAAGTGTCCGGCCGCAGGCCTGATTATTTATGTCGAACCCTAACCTAACCTACAAGAAACAGACAAGAAAACGATTAATACAATTTATATTACAATTAGTATTTCAAAAATTGACACTCAGAACATTGAACGGTTCACAATCTGTCGACAGTTTACAATTTCGCGAGTTATATTATAATCTAACGGTTTTTGCAATCTTACGGTGACATATATATCATAAAGAGCACTTAACTGTCTGTCAGTTGATGAGCTCCTTAAATTTAGCTCTCGCAAACTGAGTCTATCCATCCAACCACTCCCAATGAAAACCGAAAGAAATCCCGTATAGTCGCAAATAAGTATGTGTCAAGTCACAAACTCGACGGAGGAAATTTGTTTTATAATAATAATATTGAATCAGATGCCTGTTATACATAAGAGTAAATTAATAACAATAAATTCCTATAGGTATATTGATATAGGATAATGCTCGCGGGAATTCTTTCTTTTTCGGCATAATAATAATATTATGTATGGAAGATTGCGACATCTTTCTACAGCTGAACAAATTTGGATGAAATTTGAAATGAAGATAGCTCTAATACTCTGAAATCTGAATTAACATAATAGGCTACATATCATCCTGGAAAATGAGAGTTCCCGTGGGAAACATCCACGCAGAAGAATTCGCGGGCACATACCTACCCACTAGTACATTGTATTATCAATGTAGAAAGAAATATAATAAAAACAAGGTACCTATAAATGTATGTGGTCCTAAGCTCTACCTATTATACTGCAGATAACATTTTGATTTTTGACCTATTTATAGTTTTCCACCGTCGAGTCAAGACGAGCATAAGTTAAATTTTCCTAAACAAACATGAACACAGACGTTATTTGTGCCTTTGATAATTAATTTTTAGACATAAAACGTTTTTTCATATATTTTTTTCCTATGTATACCTACAGTAACAGGTAGGGTCTGAATTCATTATTCTCAAAAAGAAGTTACTAAATAGATGCAGACTGCAATAGACCTACGTGCCCTCGTTGGAAATAAATCTTCAACATGCATGTATTTTGTAACATCAACAAAACAAACGATAAAGAGACAATGGAGTAATGCTCTTTGTATTATCCATATCTTTGTTGTCCTTTAAATATCTACATATTATATTTGTATACCTACTTTTGATAGGTAGCTTTGTGTAATATTGTACTTTGCCCCTGCCTAACACTTTGTCAAAGAAAGGGTGAATCATATAATTAATACCTACCAAATTAAAAGGCATTGATGTTTTCACAAAAGAATACCTTAAACGGAAGATTATTTTTGTTTTGATGACACCCATATGTATTTTGTTATATTGCCAGAAACTATCTTGACTTTGGTGTACATAATGCCCACAGCCCAGGTCCTACGGTCTTGGGTCATCAAAATAAAAATTGAATGTATTGTATTTAGGTCAAAATAAAATTGACACGAACAAAGAACACATTGACGCACGTTAGCAAAGACATACTCGTACCTACTTACACATATTATGCATACGGCTATTTAGCAATCAGCTTGCGTTATGCGCACGCGCAGTGAAAGTGCCGAGATAATACTAATTCGTCTAGATTTATGAATGATAAATTAAATTTTTGAAAAAAAAAATAAGAAACCTATAGTGAACTTGTTAAATCGTTTTAGACTGCTAATAAAAAAATATTCGCAACTAATCTAGCGGCACGCTATGATGGCCGGTTTGACGTTTGTCCGCTCATGAAGTTCCGTATTAATTGATAACGACTTTGAAGGAAATAATTGTATTACTTTATTGACGATAGTGATGTGCAGAGATTCATAAATTTTATCGAATGTAGTTTTAGGTTTAGGACTCAAAATTTATTTATTAAATTGATTTCTTAAATGTATACAAGTGTAGAAAAATCAGTTTGCACCATTTAAGGGGTGAATGTACTTGTGAATATGAACAATTTTCACTATGTGGACAAACCTCTGAAATCGCAAAAAAATATCAATAAATTTTTAAAAATGGAATCTAATACGATCGTCACATAGGATCGCTGGCTAGCACAACTACTACCTCCGGCAAACTCGCGTCAATGCTCAATGCAAAACAAAGCAGTTTCGAATTGACGTTGCTTCGAAAAGTATAAACTGTCAGTGCAATGCGATTGTGATATAGTTTTGACCTGGCTTTGGATTTCAAATATTGATACTGCATTACTGTTGACCCTTGCTCGTTAATTTGGACTCTGTTCAAGCCCTTTGTTGTGGATTTCGTCGATATGACCGAACGTACGCAGAGAACTGTTCTAAATAGTCAGACACGTGAGTTCGTAATACGCCTTCGTAACTATTTCGATCGTGAAGCTCAAAATGGAGGGCCAATTTTACCTATAACGTCAGTGGTTGAACGCGTAGCTGATGCGCTTAATATTGGACAACGAACTGTTAGACGGATAACTAAAAAAAAATATGGCGAGACTGGCACAGAAGAAAATAAACTTCACACACCAAAAAAGAGAAAACGAGCAAAACCAGTCGTAGGCATCGATAGCTTTGATGCCGATGCTATCCGAAGACATGTTTACGGCTACTATTTACAGAAGGAGTATCCAACAAGAAAAAAGTTGGTGCATTCACTGAAGGAAGCTGGATTATTCTTCGGTGGGGAAAGTTCTTTAACGAAGATTTTGAAGACCATTGGATTTCGATACAAAAAATGTAACAAACGCAAAATATTGATGGAAAGATTTGATATAGCGATGGCAAGGTATACTTTTTTACGGCAAGTGAAAGAAATCAAAAATTGGCAAAATGTTGTGTTCTTGGATGAAACATGGCTTAATGCTAACCATACTGTAGGCCGTTCTTGGAACGATGACACAGCAGCATCTACTTCCAAAGTTCCTGTAGGAAAAGGATCGCGACTTATAATTTGTCACGCCGGAACCATCAACGGGTTTGTCGAAGGTTCTCTCATGGCTTTTGCGTCAAAAACCACTGGAGACTATCATGAAGACATGAATGGAGAAAAGTTTACTGAATGGTTTACCTCAATGTTGTGTAGCCTCCCTGAACCATCTATTATAATTATGGACAACGCCCCATACCACTCGATGCAAATTGACAAGCCACCTGCCCAATCCCAAAAGAAAGCTGATATCGTCGCATGGCTTCGTAAAAATGGCGTAGATGCAAACATGAATATGTTAAAAGCGGAATTAGTACGTCTTTTAAAAGAAAACAAACCAACCAAGATCCGATACGTCATTGACGAAATAGCATTAGAACATGGGCACAGAGTTATACGGTTACCGCCTTACCATTGTGAGTATAATGCGATTGAGTTGGTGTGGGCTCAAATTAAGGGATATGCTGCAAGACACAATACAGAACCCCCATTTACCACAAAAAAAATGCTAAAATTATTAGAAGAAGCTTGTGAACATGTGACTAAAGGAGACTGGGAAAAGGTTGTGAATAGAACTGTTAAATTAATAAGGGAAGATTATGAAAGAGATGTGAAAATAGATAATATTATAGAAAACGAACATATAATTATTAATGTATGTGATGATAGCAGTGACGACAGTGAAAATAGTAGTATGGACGAATCTGATTAATTATGGCCTTTTGTGGCACCTTTTTTGGTATCTTTTGTATTCATATGTTTCTTGTGTGCATATAAAGTATGTATATTCATTTTCGTTCAAATATTCAGTTCGTTCAAATAAATTAAATAAACATATACATTTTTGTTTTATTAAACCTATTTAATCAGGTACAAAAACAAAACTTAATTGTTTTTTGTTCGAGAATAAATTGACATTCCACATCACTATTGTAATGTGTCAAACCGGCCATCATAGCGTGCCGCTAGTGTAGTACCGTAAATTTGTAAACATAGTTACATAGAGTCAGGTCATGACTGTTATTGAAATCACGCAATCAAAGTGTTAACAATCGGAAATCATTTTCAGTCAAATTGCATTCTTACAATTATTGCATACTTTGGAAGAAATCTTAGCTTAAAATTTTATGTTAATTCATTCATCATCACCGCGTGCCTTCTTCAAAATGAAGTTTGGCGGTCATCACCCGAAAAACTTAACTGAGGGTCTTCATTAATTCAATTAATTCATTAAACTAGCGGCACGCTATGATGGCCGGTTTGACGTTTGTCCGCTCATGAAGTTCCGTATTAATTGATAACGACTTTGAAGGAAATAATTGTATTACTTTATTGACGATAGTGATGTGCAGAGATTCATAAATTTTATCGAATGTAGTTTTAGGTTTAGGACTCAAAATTTATTTATTAAATTGATTTCTTAAATGTATACAAGTGTAGAAAAATCAGTTTGCACCATTTAAGGGGTGAATGTACTTGTGAATATGAACAATTTTCACTATGTGGACAAACCTCTGAAATCGCAAAAAAATATCAATAAATTTTTAAAAATGGAATCTAATACGATCGTCACATAGGATCGCTGGCTAGCACAACTACTACCTCCGGCAAACTCGCGTCAATGCTCAATGCAAAACAAAGCAGTTTCGAATTGACGTTGCTTCGAAAAGTATAAACTGTCAGTGCAATGCGATTGTGATATAGTTTTGACCTGGCTTTGGATTTCAAATATTGATACTGCATTACTGTTGACCCTTGCTCGTTAATTTGGACTCTGTTCAAGCCCTTTGTTGTGGATTTCGTCGATATGACCGAACGTACGCAGAGAACTGTTCTAAATAGTCAGACACGTGAGTTCGTAATACGCCTTCGTAACTATTTCGATCGTGAAGCTCAAAATGGAGGGCCAATTTTACCTATAACGTCAGTGGTTGAACGCGTAGCTGATGCGCTTAATATTGGACAACGAACTGTTAGACGGATAACTAAAAAAAAATATGGCGAGACTGGCACAGAAGAAAATAAACTTCACACACCAAAAAAGAGAAAACGAGCAAAACCAGTCGTAGGCATCGATAGCTTTGATGCCGATGCTATCCGAAGACATGTTTACGGCTACTATTTACAGAAGGAGTATCCAACAAGAAAAAAGTTGGTGCATTCACTGAAGGAAGCTGGATTATTCTTCGGTGGGGAAAGTTCTTTAACGAAGATTTTGAAGACCATTGGATTTCGATACAAAAAATGTAACAAACGCAAAATATTGATGGAAAGATTTGATATAGCGATGGCAAGGTATACTTTTTTACGGCAAGTGAAAGAAATCAAAAATTGGCAAAATGTTGTGTTCTTGGATGAAACATGGCTTAATGCTAACCATACTGTAGGCCGTTCTTGGAACGATGACACAGCAGCATCTACTTCCAAAGTTCCTGTAGGAAAAGGATCGCGACTTATAATTTGTCACGCCGGAACCATCAACGGGTTTGTCGAAGGTTCTCTCATGGCTTTTGCGTCAAAAACCACTGGAGACTATCATGAAGACATGAATGGAGAAAAGTTTACTGAATGGTTTACCTCAATGTTGTGTAGCCTCCCTGAACCATCTATTATAATTATGGACAACGCCCCATACCACTCGATGCAAATTGACAAGCCACCTGCCCAATCCCAAAAGAAAGCTGATATCGTCGCATGGCTTCGTAAAAATGGCGTAGATGCAAACATGAATATGTTAAAAGCGGAATTAGTACGTCTTTTAAAAGAAAACAAACCAACCAAGATCCGATACGTCATTGACGAAATAGCATTAGAACATGGGCACAGAGTTATACGGTTACCGCCTTACCATTGTGAGTATAATGCGATTGAGTTGGTGTGGGCTCAAATTAAGGGATATGCTGCAAGACACAATACAGAACCCCCATTTACCACAAAAAAAATGCTAAAATTATTAGAAGAAGCTTGTGAACATGTGACTAAAGGAGACTGGGAAAAGGTTGTGAATAGAACTGTTAAATTAATAAGGAAAGATTATGAAAGAGATGTGAAAATAGATAATATTATAGAAAACGAACATATAATTATTAATGTATGTGATGATAGCAGTGACGACAGTGAAAATAGTAGTATGGACGAATCTGATTAATTATGGCCTTTTGTGGCACCTTTTTTGGTATCTTTTGTATTCATATGTTTCTTGTGTGCATATAAAGTATGTATATTCATTTTCGTTCAAATATTCAGTTCGTTCAAATAAATTAAATAAACATATACATTTTTGTTTTATTAAACCTATTTAATCAGGTACAAAAACAAAACTTAATTGTTTTTTGTTCGAGAATAAATTGACATTCCACATCACTATTGTAATGTGTCAAACCGGCCATCATAGCGTGCCGCTAGTGTAGGTGTAGAGTGGGCTAACTGCCAACGAGCAGTATTATTTTAAAATTGACGTTTTACATAAATCTTGATAAAGCCTTTATTAACTTTCATTGATTATTTCTGTTATTCTATACCCAATGTTTTCCCGAAATTAGGATTAAAATTGGTAATAGGGAAAATATTAAATGGATTACAAAAGGATTAAGGAAAAGCACTAAAACAAAACGAAAGCTTCAATTCAATTACTATAAAACAAAAACACATAAAAATAAAACAGAATATATAGAGTACTCTAAGCTTCTTCGACGCTGTATAAGTGCTGCACAAAGGAATAGTAATAATAATTTTATAGCTAAGTCTAAAAATAAATGTAAAGCTAGCTGGAAGGTTATTAAAAAATGCACTAATAGTAGAATTAAAAACCAATTCATCGAGAAAATAGATAATGAAGCTAAGAGTCTTACAAATCCATGCGAGATAGCAGAAGCATTTAATAACCATTGGATCGAAGCCACTAATAAGCAACATAGGTATTGCAAAAATACAAATAAAAATATTTTATTAAATAGCATTTACCTAACGCCTTACAGTGTGAATGAGGTTAAAAACATTATTAAATCATTAAATGACTCTAATGCAGTAGGTTTTGACGGCGTTTCAACCAAAGTGATTAAACAGGTAGCTGATGAGATATCCCCCATATTGACACATTTAATCAACAAATCATTTGAATGTGGATATTTTCCAAGCGAGCTTAAATACTCAGTCGTTAAGCCTTTGTTCAAGAAGGGTAAAAAGTCACGAGTTGAAAACTACCGACCAATTACATTGATATCTATATTTTCTAAAATATTTGAAAAAGCGATGCACCATAGACTAGCGGATTTCATTAATAAATTTGAGTTAATTAATAAAGCACAATACGGCTTCCAGAAAAAAAAATCTACTATAGACGCCTGTTTTGAACTAGTAAGGACTATTGCGACGCATCTAGATACTTTAAAATATCCATTAGTTATATTTTTTGACATGTCGAAAGCTTTCGACTTCGTGTCACACAAGGTTTTACTCAATAAGTTGGAAAATTATGGCATCCGTGGACCTGCCCTAACATGGATAAAGAGTTACTTAGATAATAGAAAACAATGCGTTGAAATAGCCAGAATTGATGAAAATTCTACACTTAGAAACTATAGATCTCCATACATGCTAAATGAATATGGTGTACCGCAAGGGAGCATTCTCGGTCCCTTGCTATTTATACTATACATTAACGATCTCCCTGACGTATCCAAAGATAAATATATATTATTCGCAGATGACATTTCATTAATTAAGACATATAGTAATGACATTTTGAATACTGAAATTGACATAAATAACACAATTAAAACTATAGTAGACTGGCTTAATGACAATAATTTATGTATTAACTTGAATAAAACAAATTATATACACTTTAGCAATTATAATAATAAGAGAAAAAATAGGTTGAATTTAAATCATAACAATAACAAAATAAACGAAGTAGATGATTGCACCTTCCTAGGAATAAAAATTGATAAATACCTGAACTGGAAAACTCACATTGATTCTGTCTGTAATAAACTAAATAAATATACTTTTGTTTTAAATAAATTGCGTAAAAGTACCTCACAAAAAGTTATGTTAATGGTTTACTATGCATATGTAGATTCCATCTTAAGGTATGGCCTTATAGTTTGGGGAAATTCATGCGACATGGAAAGGGCATTCATAGCTCAAAAGAAATGCATTCGAGCAATATTTGGAAAACCTCCGACAGATTCCTGTAAACCTTTATTTAAAAGTTTACAAGTTTTGACATTGCCATGCATGTACATATTCCAAATAGCTGTTTTTGTTAAAAATAACAATCATCAATTTAAAAAAGCCAAAGATGTTTTCATCAGAAATACAAGGAATTCCGAAAGATTGGTTCTGGACAGAACTCCTAGAACTGCTTCTTATTTAAAAAGTTGTCATGCTATGTGTATTAGAATATTTAACCTGTTGCCTAGGGATATTCAGACCTTGCCTATTAAGCGATTTAAGCCTGCCCTCAGTAAATGGCTCTTGAGTTATTCATTTTACTCAATTAAAGATTTTTTTGACTATAAATCATTAAAACAATAACTTATCTAAGAATTATATAATGACATGTACCTATTTGTATTCAATTTTTTTTTTTTTTTTTCCTACGAAGATATGATAATAAGTATTGTATGATTTGTCCATTATTGAGTGTAATAATAATTTTGAGTTTAATTGACCAATTTAATTTTGTTAAATAATTTAATTAGTATAACTTAATAATCTTTGATATTAATAATTCTAAATGTTGTACGCTAGAAATGGCAGAATGCATGTTAATATTGTGTTCACAACAAATAAATCAATAAATCAATAAATCAATAAATCAATAACGTTTCTTGATATCCCTAAAATAAGGATTATAATTCTGAAACAAACTCCCACAGCTCAATGCCGTATACTATAAGCCTTATCTTATGAACGTTAATGACGTAAGTACGTTAGCATTGAATTGGCATTTTACAATAATACTGCTTTATGCGATGGTAGTAGCATTCCTGCTCAAAGCGATGATAGTAACTAGTAAGCCCTCTGATAACATCATGAGTCCCAAAAACTCCGAGTGAAATGAACTTGCGTAGTATAAAGTATCACCTAGTACGCACCTGACTCCAGCCCATATTATGGAAGTCCATGAGAACGATGGTCCCCCGCACCTGAGACTCGGGCTCCAACATAGCTGCTTCGTGGATCAAATAAAACATTCTGAACAATTGGTCGGCAGAAACTTTTTTGGGGTCCCACGTTCCTATAAAAAGATATAAGAAAATAAAAAAATATATATATACTGATAATATGCCTTCAAAATAAAATGTTACCTTAATAAAAGAATAGTGTCTTAACCAATGATAAAATATGTCAACAAGATTTTTCACACTTCAGAATTTCAAAATCACGAAGCTCTAGATATGAAGCTATGAGATTGAAATGCCGATGATTTTATGGATTAGAAGAATACTGATAGGAATGTAAATAATAGCAGTGGAAGACAATATTGAAAAAACTATATTGATTGACGTGATACGCAAGTTCGTCTATCCCAAATTCCAATTACGACAAAGGGTTGGAAGTTTCCATTTTAATAAATTTAAATTTACTTAGTATTATGAGTTGACTAAATTGCGACAAAACATGCAAACATACTTAGTATTTCTCCAGTTATTTTCAGATTTTTTACAATTTTATTCTAATTAAAACTATGACACATTATAATCTAAATTAAAATTAAATTAAAAACATACATTACATATATCATCTAAGCCGCTGCCATTTGAGGAATGGGGACAAAAAAGGAGGAGGTTCTCAATTAGACTGTATGTTTTTTTTTTGTATTTATGCGCGATTTTTCCGCCAATCAATTTTGATGATTTTTTTGGTGGTAGATCATACTTAAGAGGAGGTCTCATATAAATTTTATCAAAATTGATTTAGCGCTTTTTGAGAAAATCAACAAAAAACAAGATATATAGCCAGATAATGTTTTTTACTTTTTTGTTGGTAAGTTTATAGCTATAGTTTTGAAGTCGGTTTTTGTTTTAGATGAAAGCGAATAATTATCGTATATGACATTCATCAGAGCCTGGCAAGGTGTTATACGGATCTACCTATAAAATATATTCTGTGGTACGTAAGTAAATCAATAACTAATAAAATAACCAAGTGGTTTCTCAAATGCATACCTAGTATAATTATTTGAAAAATAAAATAATGGTGTTTTCAGGTGCTTTTCGATTTTAGTATCTATTCATATTGTACTCAGTATACAATTATGAACGATTAAAACATGTTGAATAGGTAATATATAAACTCTTGTTTATATTTTCATACAGAATCCTGTTACGACCGAGTGATATACCTAAAGTAGTTTTTATTTATCATCACATGCGTGATGCGAAACAATATCCTTTATTATCTAAGTGGATTATTGTCATGTAATAAGCAGATTTATGCCAACAAATGGTTAGGTTCACTACCTATATCTTATAATTTTAAGCCGTTATCTTGGCCCGTGTCTTTTCTCAGGTAGGTAATGAATATCATAGTGAGTTGAATAAAATTATAATTGTGACGTATATGTGTAGTATCATAAAATGTATAGAATATTATTTTGTAGCTATGTGTAGACAGTCCAAAAAGTAGTAATATATGCTAACGTATCTAAATTAGGAAGGCTATGTATGTAGTAAGTAAGTAGGTAGTAGATCATACTTACCTATGATGTAACTCGAGGTACTTTTAGCGATACCTACAGTTGCATTTTATAAATAGGTAACAAATTCATAGCTAGATTTATCTATGAAACGAAATTGCAAGCTATTAGAAATTAATAAATAACTGCTTAGAGATGCACAGATTGCAGTTTTTTTGTGACGTGATCGGAGTTCAATAAACTGTTGACTGTTGTCTCATAAATAAAGTTTGTTTAAATTTTTACATCAGACTTTATTACGACAAGATAGCCAATTTTGCTTA
The DNA here is from genome assembly GCA_964035005.1 of Erebia palarica. Classification (NCBI taxonomy): domain Eukaryota; kingdom Metazoa; phylum Arthropoda; class Insecta; order Lepidoptera; family Nymphalidae; genus Erebia; species Erebia palarica. The sequence goes on along the minus strand of OZ035985.1, from coordinate 32,738,317 downwards.
CCTCCAACAGAAACAATCAAAACTCTTCTGCCTTTATCGTCGCGACCCTTCAAGACGTTGACAACTTTGTGTTCAAGGAAGGCTTCTTTCTCATTCTCCGGTAGCAGGCCGTCTAAGAGGCAGGCATTTTCGCGTTTAAACTCCGCCACGCGGCGCATCTACAAAAAAAAACCATTATAGATACTTAATATTGTTGTTTTAATTTGGGATATTTAAATCAGTACTTAATTGATTTAAATATCTCAAAATCTCCTGAAAAATCTAATTTGTACCATTGCGCATTGATCAGAAGTGAGATGGAATACAGACAGTCTTTTTATTGGTTAGGTACAAAATATTACAGTTCCTACCTCCCCAGAAAAATCACTAAAACATATAAAACTCTATAGATGCACCGAGAATTAGACCTTCAACATAAACCTTTTCTTTTTTGCGTGTCTACTTTAAAAGATTGCTATAACATCACGATCCGTGTCAAAATAACCTTCTTTTGAAGTCCTAAGTGGTGCGTATTGCAAAAAAATTCTAGCCTACATATATACAGATACACAAGCAGAACTCAGTGTTCAAGTAGTATAATTTAGTACTTTTTCACCTCACTAGCTCAAAAAGGGTTTTATGAGCAAAAGTAGGTTTTGCTCACTCAGTGAGAAAAACTACTTTTATTTTATTGTATTTTTAATGAGTGAGTAATCTTGTGACGTAATTAAAGATTGTAATTGAAAACCATTGCAGTACCTATACAAAATGTAATGCAGTGTATTGTACAATCTAGTTAGATATTTACGTACAATTTTTTTCTTACATCTTAGTATTTTCTCGCTTGTGACGTGAAAAGTTGTATGTATCACACGATAGCGAAGTTTTTTGGTTCTCCCGCCTTTAAATCCCTCACTATACTCAGGATTCTATCTTAGAATCCTTCGGTCGTTCGGGATTCAAACTAGACACTCGCAACAAAAACGAACTTTGCTATCTTGTTGAACAAATAATTATTGTTCCCGATATACTTAACTGCGCTGTCGTTTCAGAAACAAAAATATTATTATCAATTCATACGTAGCCACGCAATGATGCTGTTATCATAATAAATGAATAGCTTACATTTACAGGCAAAACACATAATGCCCCTCATTTCCTTGTTACTTTCGATGATAATATAGAAAATGGGAAATAATGACAAATGCCTACCGGTGAGTAGTAATTTACCTAGATAATCTTACTGAAGAGGACAAACACAAGTTAAAACGATAATGATAATATTATTAACTCGACGTTACCTATAAAATATATCTAAGCATTTTCCAATCCAATCTCTTTGAATATGTTTTTGCGTATGAACACCAATTAACCTTGACCATATTCAACATAGTTTTATAATTGTTACGATTGCCGTACTCAAAAGGCAGAGCAGTGTAACGAAAAGTGTTGTTGCCCAAAGGGGTTAGCGACTGATTGCGAATAAACTAGCAGGCATGTTTCGTGTCCTAAAATTCTACATCAATATTCGTGTCCCAAACCATTTGACAGCTTCAAACGTATTACTCGAAATGTTTGAGGAGATCATACATGCTTTTTGACGTGAAGGCATCCATGAACTCTATAAACAGATCTGATTATCCGTTTGACAAAGTAATTATTACGATTTCCGAGCACAATCGGGGGGCAGAGATCTAGCGTAGCCTGTAGGTACATTTTCAAGTTTTAAATGCGACGCGTGCAATTATAGGCTAATCCACTTATACAAAACATGTCAAATTTTCATGTCAACCCTGAAATAAATCGGTAACAAGCAAGAAGCAAGCGCATATAAATCTGTCTTTACAAGTAGGTATAGTAGCTCTATATTAAGTAGATATAGATGTGTAAAGGTTCCTGTTTAATTGTCATCTCCAAAGTAGGTTAACATAACTTGGGCTTATATTTTTTTAAAGCATGCACCGGCTGATGCTAAAGAAACTTAAGTAACTTAGATTAAGTATAATGCATTTTCTATGACAACTAATGGATAATTGCAATACGTACGAGCAAGTAGCGAGCTTCAAGTAATTGGTCTTCTAAATGGTACTTAGAGTTACCTAACTCACGAGACTACAAAGGTGTTTTCGGTGTTTAACAAGCCAAATTGTTTAATAATACGTATTCATTGTGAGTAACCACAACAATTCAATGCCCGACATGTGTTGAATTTTGCCATCAATCTTGGTTATGTCCAAATACAATGATGAAATTAAACCTAAATCATACATCGTATGTATCACGTATTTCCATAAGGCTATCTAGGCTAAAACATAACGTAGCTGTCTATTCTCTACAAGAATTACTACGACTTAGAAGATTAAATGAAAACTTCGTCCGAAATAAATCTCACGATATTCGGAAAACTTTTAGTACTTACTGGCTGGCTATTCAGAAATGTCACGATAAAACTTAAAGATAAGTACATAATAATATAATATAATGTAGATACGGATACCGGATCTTGGTAAACACTATCAGACAAACCTCGGTCAACTACTATCAACGAATAGATAAACAGAGATAACATTAGAAGTGTACAAAGTGCAACAACAAATCGTATTGTTGAGATGCCTTAATTGCATGTTATCTTTTAGCTAACATTAATATCGGCGATTGAGTCGGATAAACATTAAATAGATAAGTAGTAGGTCCTGAATTAATTCTATTGCTAAGGGTGTTTATCAGTTGCCTACGTCATACGTGGCTTATCCTTCTCAGAATGGTTTGTATTGAAAGTAAAATCAAAAATATTATGTGACAACGGACGATAAGTGATAACTACTATTTATGAGACACTAGCTAATAGTGGCGAAGGGTTAAATTTTTAAAAAGAGAAGCCGGAATTTTTAAAAACAAGTCGCCAAACAGATATGACCCACAAGCCCGTAATATTGAAACCGATTTTCAGTTTTTAAAAGAAAGTCGGTTTGACAACGATCTTAATTAATTAGTGCCATCACCTTACCTTAATAACATCATCATTTTCCAATAATAACATAAGATATGATTATCAAATCAGATAAAAAAACCGAAAAAAAGGTCCTAGGGTATTAGTTTAGCTACTAAAAGGCGACTTTTTTTAAATCGGTTAATAATTGAGACTCCTTTACATTTGGAATTGTAGAAAAACGGGTATTTCCGTATATACAAAAGTGATGTAATTTGTAAATTCTATGATTACTGACCGATTGTCATGGTAATGGTGTTAAAATATGCGGATACAGGCGAGAGGTGCATTCGAGTAAGGATTTTGAAAATCGGTTAATAAATTTTAGAAAAATTTTGAACAAGATATTTTTAATTTTTAACCAAATTTTTTTTATTGGAGAATGTTTTTATAGTACTGTTGTGTGTTCACGTGTAGTAATTTTAACTTGTAAAAGGATTTTAAATATTTAATTTATTTGATTTTGACGACCTCCGTGGCGTAGTGTTGAGTGCTGTTGCCTTAACGTGCGGAGGTCCCGCGTTCGATCACCGGCAGGGTTTAGAAATTTATAATTTCTGAATTTTCCTTGGTCTGGCCTGGTAGGAGGCTTCGGCCGTGGCTAGTTAAAGAACAACCACCCTAGCGGTTAAAGACGTGCCGACAAGCGATTTAGCGTTCAGAATAGCGATCTGGGTTTAATATAACTGCCATGCCCCTAACAGATTAGCCCGCTACCATCTTAGACTGCGTCTTCACTTACCATCAGGTGAGATCGCAGACAAGGGCTAATTTGTATTAAGTATAGTGTAATAGTGTGTAAAACAAAGGTAGTATAGGTACTAGGTAGGTATGGATGACATTTTCTAAAGGGAAGCCGATGGGAATCGTGTTAAATGGACACTTCGCCACTGCTAGCTAATGCCCGCGTCTTCGATCTTTAGGTTTTTCGGTTCCCGCGCTAACTCTTTAATTATCCGGGATAAAAAGTAGCCTGTGTTCATCTGAGATCCTTTCAGCCGTTAGGGCGTGATTAAGTAACAAAAATCCATCCATCCATCCAAACTTTCGCATTTATAATATTAGTAAAGATAACAAATATACTGTTCCTCCTTATCTATGAACTTAGCAAAGCGAATACTAACACAACGTTTCTAATACACTAAGCATTTACAAACAAACTTAGTTTTGTGGTCAAAGATAAAAGGAAGATTTTAGCCAAGTGGTACTTCAAACCCTTGCCATTCGGAGAAATGATTCCTGCTCAGTAGTGGCCGGCAACGGCTTAAAGTGATGAGGTACTTAGATAGATAAATTCTTTGTTGCCACACAAAACAAAAAATACACTGAATAACAAAAAAAGTGCGCAAGGGCGGTCTTGTCACTAAGTCATCTCCTCCAGACAACCCATACCTACCTACTACTACTTAATGTATGTTAGTCATATTTTACAGTACTCAAATTACAATTCATAATAAATTAAATCATATCCAATATAGATAATAAGCTTTAAGGTCTTTTTATCTTCTTATTGTGAAATAGGTAATGCGGTCGATTCTCCTATCCAAATAATGAAAATTCAATAAGCTATGAAAATAGAGCGTTTTGCATCCTCAAAGAAGTTTTAAAAGAATTCCATGTTCTGCATCTTAAGTATGAAAATAAGTCACTAACATCCACTTTAATCTAACTATAGGTACCATATTCCTTATAACGGTTTAACAAATCATTTAATTAGCTGCTTCTATGTAGTCTTTCTTGATCATTAAAATTTTTAAATACTGCATTCTGTGATATTTTATCAGAACAGAGTCATGTATGACAGATATGAGAGGATATTTATATTATTCATTGATGTCACAGAGCGATGTCGATATTGTTATCAGGCGCTGATATGCAGTGACCTTTGACATTATTCTATTAGCCTATGTCTTATTAGTTCCCGTCTCTAAGGTTGCAACTTTCAAGTTGCTACACTAACATCTTGTCTATGCGATACCTACTAGCTTTTCCCCGCGGTTTTGCTCACGTTACGTTCGATTAGAAAACTTCAAACCCCTATAATCATACGCTCGGGGTGGAATTTTTAGGATTTTTTTTCTCAGCGAATGCCTACGTCATTATAATAACTATCTCTGCGATTTCAGATCGATCTCAGGTCGAGAAGTTTGAACTGTGCAGTGTGCGTTGATAGATTACTTGGTCAGACACCTTTTCATTTTAAGCATATATCAGTACTACATTTAGGTTGAAAAACATATACCTACCTACATTAATTTTCACTTTATTTCATCAACTGTCTTAAATATTAAGAAAGTGTTTTGGGATTTAATATTAAGTTAGCACTAATTGCGTGCAAACAAAAAATTACAATTTAGGTATAAGATAAATTTATCAGAGCGAAAAGTTGAGTAAGCGGGTAATAAAAGCTTGTATTAATTTTAATAAAATAGAAGAATATTTTTAGGTTCACTATGTAAATATTTAACTAAATGTCATTTATTTTGTGTTCACATAGTAGCATATTTTTAAAATATTAACTACCGGCATTTTTTTTTAATTTTCGGTTTCATTTATAACTTTTACAACGTCCCTACCTAGATAGGTACACAGTAACATTTTTTTCTCTTCCTGACCCTTATTCATAAATCTATAGTAGGTATTTATTATTAATGAAATCGAAAATTATAATCTGTAAAAAGTAAAGGTACTTACTTACATAGGTATGTTTGAACATAATACATATATTTTATCTGAATGTCACTAGATTACTTTATGCTCAAAGTTCACAGGATACAACTGCTAAGTAGCTATACATATTATAACTACTACCTATAAAAATGGCCTTTACCCAGTAGCAGAGTAATTTTTTTTAAACAATTAGGTCGGTTTAAATATTAACAAAACGTGTCGGGAGACCATAATTGTACCTAGTACAACGTAACTTCTCGAGCACATGAGTATCTGTCATATAAAGTCTCGTGTAATCGACATTACATCCTCTTACGACAAAGTAATTAATAAAATTGTACGAGGTAGGTACATAATTATTATATTCCATTATAAATTATCTTAACTCATTGTATATTATCATGAAACTATGTAGCGCCTTGTTACATAATATTGTTTTTCCACTTCTCTATGAGGCCAGCACGCGAAAGCACAGAATCATCGATTTACTTATTGAAGGTTTTTACTTTTTAGTGCCTAGGTACCTAGGTATTCGACCTCATTCTTATAATATTATGTAGGTACATAAATTGTACGTGTGTACATATTATTCTATTATAGTTGAAAGGTATCTTGATCACGAATTTTATGCGTGTACCTAGGTACTTTGAGATTCTTCATCTTCAATTCAGATCAACTAACCTGACTGAATACAGTATAAGTACCTTTTCAAATAAAGGAGCCCTTTTGATAGGGTAGATATAAAATTGGTTACCTATACATAGTTAACTACAAATTGAACATATTATATTTGCAATATGTATTAGGTACCTATGTTATGTATTTTGCATCTGTCACCGTAAGATTGTAAAAACCGTTAGATTGTAAAAGATTACAATTTAACGCATTATTTTTCGGTAGATTGTAATCTGTTAGGTATATTAACCCGATAAAACCAAAGTACCCTAACCTGATTATTTATGTCAAACCCTAACCTAACCTACAAGAAACAGACAAGAAAACGTAAGTACAATGAATATTTCAAAAATTGACACTTAGAATATTGAACGGATCACAATATTTCGACGGTTTACAATTTCGCGAGTTAGATTATAATCTAACGGTTTTTACAATCTTACGGTGACGCATCTACTGTTTCCCACTTCAACGAAATATAGTGTCACATATATCTACTTATTACTTTATCAAGTACATAATATGTAGATACATGATAAACGCAGACAATCGTAAGTAGTATCTGTACTGGTTATCGACCTTTATAAATGCATGTTTTACTATGCATTTTAAATTAACTTTATGCAAGCTAAGTGTTATAATAAATTATGTTTCCCCAGCCTGGAAGAGAAATTTACCTACGTCCGACTTTGCATAATCGGGTCTCTCTCGTACCCTATAATATACAAGAAAGTATGAAAGCTTCAACTTTCTAAACATCGTTGAAAAATATATATAATCTGCATGTGTCGGACGTCCTTGCACATAATAAGTTTATTACCCAGAGAATGAAAAATTTGTAGCTTTTTATAAAAACCAACACATACCTACAAAAAAATCAAAACAAAACGTACGAAAAATAATTATTTTTCACGAATACCTAATAGTACCTACTATTAAGTTTACCCATAAGTTCACGTCACCTAAAGTCACAAATAGTAAGAGTAGCACTTTATTTAGTAACCTTTTACGTAATTAAGTATTACGTTATCAGTTTAAGCAGCCCATTGACCGGTAACCCGGTGTTGGCTAAGAGCTATAGATTTCGATCTTACTTAGGAACTATCGCAGCACCTTGCACGTAGAATTTTAGCAAAGTATTACAAGAAGTCCGTTGAGACACATAGGTGATACAATATAAATGCTCAATCGAAACGCCAAAATTGTATGGATGAACCAAAACCCCCTTATGTAATTCAATACCGTATTTTTATTATTATTAAGTAGGCACATAAATAGTTGGAGCGAGATTATGTCATAGTACAGTGACCTTAAAAAAATATAAGTTAAGAAGGTTTAGGACGCACCTAACGAGACGTTTTAACCGACCCGCTTGTAACTAAACCATTGCTCAAACTATCCATCATTATTCTTTGTACGTTACGCAAAGAGAACATTAGGTGGGTATACTCAGTTGCAAAACACTGTCTTCATTTTCAAGTATTTAATATTTAGGTGTTATATACTTCCTTTTTTCCATTCGTATCGTCATAATTTTTAGGTGGTTAATTTCTTTTAACTACGCAGGTTTATATCCCCTATATCATCCCATTTTGGGCCAAAATTTCCTAATAGTAAGTATATCCGCTTTCGTATGCAGCTACAAGGTGTCTATTTATATGGTATGGTTAAAATTTACCGAAAATCACAAACCATAAAAAGAAGCTTTGAGGAAAAATTTCAATCAAAATGTTAAGTGCTCACCAATGCCACGGCGCTCTCCGGATACCATTTGCAAGGGCGCAAGAATATTGTAAGTAGTTCTTCGTCTTCACCAAAATATAAATCTTTGTTTTCCTTTAAGAGTTCTTTGAGCCTTTCTAAAGCCTCTCGTACTCGTTCTGGAGTTTCGCGCAGCTCTTTTTCGGCTATAGCCTTCGTCTCTTCGGACAACTCCACATTTCTTTCAATTCTAAAGTCATTGGAAGTCATCTTGATTACCTGTAACAACAGAACAAAATAAATTACCATTTATTTTAGGCAGGTTACTGCAGCATGAGAACGTACAGATAATATAAATAAAGTACGTATAAATTTATTTATGTACGTGGAGAGAATGAACTATAAAAAAATATAATAAATAATTGATGAACATTATTTTTAACCAAGACTTTTACCAAAATAAAAGGTACTGTATGTGTTGATTAAGAAGCTTGATTTTTTACAGCTTCATCCTCCAGGATCGTAGTCCGTAGAAGTATGATTATTAATTATTTCAACTTGATACCTCGTGGAGGTTCTCGTTTCTGAGAAAAAGGTGGTTTCCGGACAGAAGGACAACGAAGTGAACCTATATGGGTACCTTTTTTCCTCTTGAGGTACGGAACCCCTAAAACGTTATTTAACTTAATTATTTAATTATGAAGGTAGGGTCAAGTGTCCAACAATGAAACACTAAAAATTCAAAGTCTCATAAACCTTTTGTTTTCACAGATAGAAGTCTAATTTTTTACAGGTAGATAGGCAATTTTATTATAATATCGGATGTCATTTATAGATTTTTGGTTAATGCATAATCAATCAGAAAAAAATAAAAAACCTAATAATGGAAAATGTTTCATCGTGTCCGCAGTGGTGTACCTACACAATGAAACATAATAATTCATAGTGTTTGTCTCACATTTTGTGTAATTTATGGAGTAGATAGTAAAAAAATGCTTGAGTTCAATCAAGAAAGGTTAAGTAATACCTGATCAGTATATAAATATAAGTTTACTGTGTAAATGTGCCTCTTGAATATAACTCAAACCTTTCATCGAAGGTCGTTTACTGACAGTAACTAAAAATATACCTAACTAAAAAATACAACAGAAAACCTGGGAATATCTAAACGAAGCCAAGACGGGACGGGTCGGTTAGTAATTATTCCGCAACATACCTAGGTGACTTCTATTCTCATTTATTAATTATTTTAATAAGTTTTGATGTATTTCTGTTTATCTGTGACATTGTGGAGCCTATATTTTTTGTTGTTGATCAAATCAGGGTTACAGTTAGTATAAGATAAAATGGAAGCATAATAATATGTACTCGTTTCAGATAACCCCCGAAAGGCCACTTAGGGTAACTTTACATAGCAACCAAACATTATTTTTATTGAATAAGTTCAGATTCAGATCTGTAACCAAACTGCACACCTTACAGATAACAATTGAATCCATACTAATACTTATTATAAACTAACTGATGTCGACGACTTCGTCCTCATGGAATAAGACTTTTCTATTCCCACGGGAAATCCATAATTTCCGGAATAAAAAGTAATCTATGTCACTCGGTCCTCAACTATACCGATGCAAAAAATCACGTTGATCAGTTGCTCTGTTGCGGCGTGATTAAAGGACAAACCAACTAACACGACACACTTTCGCATTAATAATATTAGTATGACTAGCTGCTGCCCACGACGATTAAGGATTTTTGGTTCCCGCGGGAACTCCTTAATTTTCCAGGATAAAAAGTAGCCTATGTTCTAATCCAGAATATAATCTATCGCTGTGCCTGCAGTTCCGTTCAGCCGTTCTGGCATGATTGAGTAAAAAAATCCATCCATCAATCTATCCATGTACATCCATCCATCCAAACTTTCGCATTTATAATATTAGTATAGATGCCTAAGCTCGTCAGTCGTCTGTCTGTCTCTTGGATTTTTAAGACCCATAACTTACGTCTCAGAGATGGGACCGAGGAATTTTTTTATCCCGGAAAGTCAAATAGTTCCTAGGCGATTCTCTGATAATACATGTATGCATCTAATACTTATTCCTTACTTAGATAATAAACGTAGTAAGTATTAAATAAGCAAGGTTCTTGTCTTGTGCACCGAAAATTCCGCAAGTACCTCCCCGTCCTTTGACAACCTCCCCGGGGCACTGGTGAGCACGTGGTATAAGTCCTGGGTTTGAATCCTAGCTGGGAAAATTTATGATTTCTCAATAATTATTATCTATGCTCTAGACTGGCGGAAAGTTTAGGCTCCTTAATCAGCGTTTGTGTAAGTATAGTTAAGACTATCTTAAGCTAATGTTCCGAAACAGCCCAAGTGATCGTAAAGTCAAATATGAAGTAAGTGAGCATGTTACTTACCAACTATCAATTATTGTATGCATGTTTTAAGTTGAGAAGTTTAACCTTCCACAATGATTCTCATATATCAGAACCTTTAGACAAAACTAAACGGTTTGATTAAAAAAATTCAAATAAAAAAATAATAGGCAATTCGAGGTCGGTTCAGAATTGATGGATAACTACAAAACGTTTCATCCCCAATTACATAGGAAATGCCCCATTTTTTTAAATTTTTGGATTACAAATAAAATAAAATATCTAGCCAGAGTAGCTCTAAATACTTAAGCCAATTCGAATTTTAATCCGTTTTTATGTTTCTGCGTTTTAAGCGCGAACTAAAAGACCAATAGAAATACATATAAACATATTAATTCAAGAAATATATCCAGCTGTAAGTAATTTTATTTTAAGTACCTACTCAGTACCTACGTGAAACTTAAGAAAGTTTTTAATATAACTTACCAATCTATCTGCTATGTAACTTATTAATTCAGTTGAGTAAGTAACTAGGCACTTTGGCAATATAATATTTATATATAATATATACCTACCTATCAACAACTCTTTTAATTCTTTTGTGTAATAACAATAACGTACTAGTTACTAATAATATCTTTAGTCAAAGTAAGAAGTTGTAACAAAAGAATTTGTAAATAATACGCAAATTCACTAATAAAATGCACATGCACAACGGAATAACACAGCACAATGCCAACTGGAAAAGTTACGCTACGCTCCAGTTTTTCACAAAATAAATGCTAATTCTGAATATTATGAAAATCACACACTAACCTCACTCGCGCGGTGGAAACTCGCGCGCCGGGGGAAATGACAAAGGGGCGGGAAATCGATCGTGCGGCGTGAGAAAGAGAGAAGCGAGTGTGCGCGCGCGCATCGACGCACCGGTTATATAGACTCTTGATAACGCAGCCGCTTTGTGCCCTCGAGCCGTTTGCGCCTCTTTGTACTAAGAGGTCGAACAAGGGGCGGAAATTGAGATAAGAAACATTTATTTTTCACATAAACTTCAACCGAATTCGAGCTGCGGGCATAACTTACTAAGTGTTATTAATTAGAAATGTTAGGGGAATTCAATACCGCACAGTACAATGAGGTCCTGACTCCTAAACTTTATCAACTCGTATCGGGGCCAGTGCCTTCCCAAAAATTTTGATTAATAAATCTAGCTTATTATCTATGGTTGAGATGGTATGTTTTCAATGCTTTATTAGATATTGCAACTAACATTTAGGCAACATCGTGTTTTTTATTGATAGTAATTGACACAATGCAGTAGGTATATTTGATGAGTAAGTACCTACCTAAGATTAAAATAATACAAATGGGTACTAGTTAAACGGTTCCCACTACCACTACAGCCTATTAACGTTCCACTGCTGGGCACAGGCCTCCACTCTCATAGGAGATAGGGAATTAGAGCTTAGACCCACCACGCTGCTCCAATGCCGGTTGGCGGCTAAACGGTTCCAGTTTGACTTAATTATCGGATAAAAATCGACCCAAACTATTATTAGAAGGGACCCTATCGTTTTTCAGGATTAAAAATGTTGTTTTTCAGCTATATGTAAGTGTGCCAATTTGCATTCAAATCAGTCAGTTATTATAATAAGTTTTTAATAATAATCTTTAAATCGATCAGAGGGACTGATCGAGTTGGAGGGGATCGATTTAAAGATTGTGTCTAAGTATACTTAAGGCTGCTTTACCATAGGGTTTACTGCAAGACTTTACCGAGGAATATGTGATAGGTTCATTATTTGCAGCTGGTGCTTAGATATCTCTAGCAATAGGTAGCTTCACGCAACGGGTCCAGTCAGATGCGGCACGTCCCTGTGTGAAGGTCACCTATCTTCATTGTACAGAATATGAATGAATCATCCACGAATATAACTTAAAATATTACAAGTATGGGTACCTACTAGTGTAACATTTTTTATTCCACTACAAGTAAGCCCTTGACTGCGATCTCACCTGATGGTATGCAGTCTAAGATGGTAGGTATAGCGTGTAAGCCTGTTAGATTTACGGAAGTTAAATGAAGGTCATATATGTAATCGTAAGGTATCATTTTTATCCCTAATCGGTTTGTACAGGGCACCGTACCGGAACGCTAAGAATCGCTTGGCTGTCGTCTTAGTGGGTAGGGTCGTAATTACTCACGGCCGAAGCCTGAACCAGATCTGCAAAATAGAGAAAATTCAGAAATTATAAATTCCCAAATTGACACTGCCGGGAATGGAACCCTGAAGACCACAGAGCTCACCACTGCGCTAGGGAGGTCGTCATTTTAAAATCAAATCTGTGATCTTCATCTAAAACACTGAGCATTCCGTTCGAGGAGGCCTGTCATGCCCTACTCCATATTCTACTCACCAGATTTCGATCGGACTCCATATAGGCCCATAAATATCGCCTCGATTTGAGCGTGCAATAATTTCATAATTTTGTTCATCTATGTACCTAGCGTTATGGGATAACTTCATTGATTTCTTCATATTTTTTAAATTGAAGCTGTAGTATCATTGGTTATCTATTTCTTGTCATTCTAGTCTATGGTATCCGTCGCATCTCATAAGAATGTACCTAGTAATAGCTGAAATAAAATATAGATACAGTTCGCGCGCGAGTTAAAGATTTTATTTATAATAAAATCTTTATTTGCATAATTACAATGCAGAGTAAATGTATGTGTCACCATACATTTGCTCTGCATTCAGCTCGTGCGCGAACTATAGGTGTGTATGACTCAATACTGTACCTAATCATAAAATATTAGGTATCTGCTAGTTGCCCTACATGATAAAATAATATGAGTAGGTAGGTTAGTAAGGTTGAAACGGAGTTCAACTCCAAAGTAGGTACATTTGTACAATACTAATTAACAGATACCTACTAGCTATCTCCGCAGGTATCTGTTTATTAGTATTGTAATGTATCTCATCCACCATAAGTATTTCATATAAAATCTGTTAAGTGGATTGGCCGAGCCATGAACTTGGCAGTTTGGACGTGGCTCAGACTCGGGCACTGCAGCGCTGGTTGCCACAAGCCATTGAGTTGCCGTTGTAGGCACCTCACTTTGAGATATGTATTGTACGCACTCCAGTTGAATGCAGTCGGGGCCTGAGGTGACCCCCGTGTCTCCCCCGTCCGCCCTCACGCCGCTGATAGTGTTGTCAAGTGCTGTCTTTGACATCTATCGTACGATATACATACGTAAAAAGAGTGATTTAAATACATGTTAAAGTTGTTAAAAGTTAAAACCATCTAAGTTCACAAACGCTGTGTAATGTCAAAATTAACCCGTTAGAGTTGGAATAATTGTTTTCTTGCTCATACTACCTAGGTTATGTAGGTAAGTTGAAATTTCCTAGATAACACGGAGTAAACGGATACGGATAATACCGAGTACCTACGGGATTTTTTGTAAAACGGCCAACCATTCGTTACAGTTGAGAAAATAGGTTGAGTTGATTGTGGTGGTGTCAGTGGTGGTGATGGTAGACTGTTTGCCCTACCCCTAGACTAGTGTTTTTGTTAAGTGTGAACCCAGAAGCTCGCGAAGGAGGTCCTGAATGAAGCGAGGTGAAGCTGAATGAAGGGGCGACGGAGCGAGTCTTCTGGTGTAGCCCATCCTTTTTACTTCTATATTTTATGAACACCCAACATTAGACGTTTGATCATAATATGATCAATTAATTAGGTGATCATTTTTGATGAAAAGTATGACCATTCAATGATATACTTGATTTTTTCATGCATGATCAATTCAGCTATATGATTTCGCGATTTAACAGTGGAGGGACCATTAATATTCACTATTCCTAGAAAAAGTTCTTAAATCAATCCATTGACGAGTTTCGAGCTCTAACGTATCGAAACCGTTTATGTCGACATTTCCTAGGAAATGCTGACACATACATACTCTTTGATCGAACGCTTGTTGCTTGTTTGTCGCTTAATAATCAAGTTGCTTTCCGTGTAAATTTGCAAAAATGACTGATTTAAGAGGTTCAGGATCAAAAAAACGTGTTTTTATTCATTGCCAAGCACGCCAAATGGCGAAAAAAGCTTTAGATATGTGTACTTAAGAAAGGCAAAATAACTTTTTGATCTTGCCTTTAACGGCAGACCGAGTCGATATACCGAAGTATCAAAAAGAACATTATCTGTAATACAAAAAAAGTTTAAGAAGCTAACCAAGAACGAAGAGGTCCTTACCTCTTCATTCTTCGTAAAAAAGTTTGTATTCGTAGTGCAATTCGCAGAACTATAGAAGACTTTTATCTGACTAAAACAAGCCCCTACTTGTCCGAATTATTTTATTTTCTTTACTTAAGAAATGAAGTAAATTTTAGACTTTATTATTGTTTCAATCAATATTTTAAATGTTTTTAAAATAATACAACCACTGCTTGTTTTTGTAATTTATCGATATGACTGTCAGTAATAAGGTCACAGCACTAGCACATTCCTAAGCTCTGCATTCAACTCAGATGCGAATAATACATACGCTGTGAATGCAAAATGGCAAAATAATGTAAAGCGAAATCACACTACAGACTGGACTGCACAAGCCTTCCGCACAGGCACTTTATGGAGCTGCACAGGACTAACGTCTATACAAAACGTTGTTCTCCTCCAAGATGGACGTTTCGCGCTGATGTTTTCGCCTATAGCATATGTAGTAACTCGGTAATAATAGCTCGCTATTCCAAGTCAGAGTTCCGGCCCCGTTAGTGAAACGCTTAGAATGAGAGTATAGGTATAGGGCCTTTGTATTCATTGGCTAAAAGGCTTTCTTTAAATCTCAGTTGTCTAGCTACTAATATGAGCATGCGCATGCTAGCTATGCATCGTACTAATAAGTGACAATTGCTCAGGATCCCGAGTCATGACCCCATTTCCATTAATTAGGCACATTTGGTAGATAGCTTGGGCTACCATTTGCATACGACTTGACTAAGAGTAGATTTAGATTCAATAAGTTTAAGAATATTATCCGATGTTATTGAAAATAACCAACTGCTCCAAGGTATGGAGAAAACAAAATTCAGATTTGGTCCGACTCAACGTTGCTTGCAGTTGCAATTAGGCGTCCTACCTCATGAAACCATCGGTATAACCATACAAACTTCTTTATCATTTCTTAAGATTAATGGAATGATGGGAAAGGATCTAATACAAATAACAGTAGTATCAGTCATTATAATATATTCATAGATTCGTCCACATCATTGACAGACGCATTGGCACCACTCGCGTCTCCTTCCGAATCCGATCCTGACAAGCTGCCTTCCTGTAACAAATAATAAAACATCATATTTTACCGTGTTTAAAAATAAGGCTGGCTGGTACAATACGGTAACTTTATGATTTGTCTGCAGAAAGCCATATCCATACATATGCAATCGGACGCTGGCGATTCACGTAACATAACCAGCGCAGTACGTGTGATTTTAGATTTAGGGTATGTTCCGATATACACTGCGAGCACTGAACAGTGCTCTTACTGGGGAGAAAAATTCATTCACGGCAGTATACTGTCAGTACATAAGTACTGACAGTATACTGCCGCAGTATCCTAGGGAAATATATGACGTCATAAATCGTCGGCATTTTTGTACTATGAGCACTGGCATTTTCGAGGTAAGGTGCTCTCAGTGCTTTGATCACGTGATCAACAGCTGGACTGATTTCCGTTTCAAACAGTAACCAGTATAGCTAACTATAAAGGAACGGCTTCGCAGTATACTAAATTGACGTCACACCTTACAGTTTATATCGGATCAAACCAATTATGTAGGATGGTGAGTGTAAGAATGTACAAATGTGTATATTATCTCAACAGCGTTAACAGGCTTTTGAGTAACGAGACTAACGATGACTGTACCTCAAACTTCAGGTCGGCCTTGTACGTGTCGAGCAGCGTCTGCTTGGCGTTGCGGAAGATGTGGTCGCGGCACAGCTGGTCGGTGTCCGGGGGCAGCCAGCCGCGCCGCGCGTGACACAGGTAGCCGGCCGGCGGCTCCAGGGCCAGGAGCTCTTGCACCTCCGGCAACTGCACGTCACAGTACTGACCACAAAACACACATAAATTACTCGTAGATCACGTCACGTACCTACTGTTGCACGTCATAGACAGACCGCGTCTGTTGACGCGCTATATGCGGAGAAGAGGGGAAAGATAATATTCACGATTCTACCGTAATTCTTTATCCTAATCGTATACAAGCAATAAGTAAAAAATTTAAAAAACACGACTGCCCTGCCAAAAAACGAACTAAAAAGTTAAAAACAATAAATGATATTTTTTTGTGAATCACTGGATATTGAACTATAGTGTTATGTATTTTTGGAATCTACTCATTATTTTCTAGATGATGATTATATTATAGTTAATCTTGTTTTCGTTTTTTTTTTTCAACTTTAGTCTTTAATGCGGGACCATGGTCACCCCATCAAATTTTTTCAGGTACTCGTAATACTCCTTTTTTTAGGCAGTTGTATAAAACTCGCAGACTATAGGCAGCATTAAAGAGCTAGCTTTATGTGACGTAGGTATCACGTAGTCCATACGAACATAAGCAAACCTGCAGTTCAAACACAAATTTATTGCTGCTGATGCCCGCGATTTGTATCGCGGTTTGAGATTTTTTGGTTTCCCCGGGAACTCTTTAATCAGGGATAATAAGTAAGCCTATGTGCTATTTCAGACTATAATCTATCTCAGTGGCAAAGGACTTGACCGGTGGAACTATGGCAGCTTGCCTAGGTGTCAAAAATCAATGTTCAGCAATGATTTCTTTATTATTGTAATTGTAATATTTCACTGTTTTCAGATAAAAAAATTTCCGGAGTCTGAAGGCTCGGAAAACTGCGAAAATGAACAAAAAAAGTTTCACCAAAAGATTGCTTTCCCACACTAGATGGCGCTATTTATTGTGTTGAGCGAGTCTAAAAAATATTTTCAAGTATTATTTATTTATTATTGTAATTGTTATATTTTATAGTTTTCAGATAAAAAAGTTTCAGGAGTCTGAAGGCTCTGAAAACTGAGAAAATAATTAAAAAAAGTTTCACTAAAAACTGCTTTCCCACACTAGATGGCGCTATGTATTGTGGTGAGTCTAGAAAATATTTTTAAGTATTGCTCAGTACATTTGTTAACAAGTTCAACTATTCGACCATAGATGGCGGCATATGCAATGTGAAAGGACGTTCCTTTAAACGCAGTATTTCAAAATGCTTTGTTCGATCTATTAGTTTGAGACTTGTCAAAAAATAAAAATAATTATAAACAAAACATATATTTCTTTTTCATTACTATTTAATTGATCAAAAATAAATCATTCATAATATAATGACTAAGGTACTGGTATTCATGTAGGGTTACAAGATTATTAATAGGCATGGATATAATGGAACGTCAAAATGGAGTAGTGCTTAAAGAGGAAAGCGGACGCTCAAGATTTAAACAATAAACGTACTGTTTTTTTTGTCATTTGAACCCTGACCTTATTTGGATTATTAAATCCATAATAATTTCGTTTTGAATTTTTAAACCTTACTGTAAAAACGGAAATCCTGTGCATTGTCCCGAATCGGAGGGCAATTACTGGTCATGTCCTTTCACCCAAATCCATTCAACCGTTCTGGCGTGATTGAGTAACAAACTTCCATCCATTCATACATCCATCGATCCAAACTTTCACATTTATAATATTAGTATAGATGAAAGAAAAATATGGTAATTGTTTTGTCACATTCATGAATAATAATTTAAAACAACTGTATGGACAAATATATATATATGTAAAGATACGGACTGTGTTACTGTCAAAATGAAAAAAGTTTATGAATAATACATTTAAAATTTGCAATGACATCCCTCCAACAGTATGCAAACATAACAAGAGACTTACAAAATAGGTAAATAAACTCGCCGGCATATTTAGCGGAACATAAAAAAATGGGGCAAACGGTACGACATTTTCTTCTAAAACTTCTCTGATATAGTGGGCTGCAGTCAGACTCCCTCTGTCAATCACTACCAAGTCTGTGCGAACTCCCAAACATATGCCCGCCCAAACCATTATTGATCCACCACCGTATGCAACTGTAGTTTCAAAATTTGTCTGAATGTATCGTTCTCCTTTGCGCCTGTATATTCTTTGCCTGCCGTCAATTTGATTTAAGAGAATTCTGCACTCATCACTAAACAAT
The DNA here is from genome assembly GCA_964035005.1 of Erebia palarica. Taxonomy (NCBI): domain Eukaryota; kingdom Metazoa; phylum Arthropoda; class Insecta; order Lepidoptera; family Nymphalidae; genus Erebia; species Erebia palarica. The sequence goes on along the minus strand of OZ035985.1, from coordinate 32,719,650 downwards.
ACCTTACTCCATTGGTCCGCGTTCCAAAGTCCATGTTCCTGAGCAAAAGTTAACCTGTTTCTACGATGATTCACCTCGAGCCTTGGAGCCTTGGCGGGCACAAATGAACCCAAACCAGCTTCTTCGAGCCTTCTTCGTACCGTACGCTCACTTACGGTTACACCCCGCACTGCTTCTAACTCACGTCGGGCTTGGACGGCCGTCAAACGGGGGTTCCTACGTACACGAAGCCGAATGAAACGATCATGCCTACTCGAAGTGCGTCTTTTTCTGCCTTGTCCTGCTCTTCTCACTTAAGTACCGGTCTCCCTGAACCGTTGGATACTGCGAAAGATCGTTGAAACTGGTCGACGAAGATCTCTGGATATCACTCTGTAGGTTTGACCATTTCTTCGCATTTCGAGTGCCCTGGCAATCTCCGTTGGGGCTAAGTCAGGCATAATTCAGTCATCAACTCCAGAAAGATACGCGATACGAGAAAACGCGAAAAACTAACAAAAAACAGTATTTCAATGAAATTTTAAATCAAACTCAGAAGGAAGAAATACTCGAAGTTCGCTCGAGATAAGGTGTATTTGAATAAAATTAAAACAATTGCATAAAATGTGATGTTCAGTTGTTTTCTTAATTTGAAAATATTTCTTTTTAAATTAAATGACGTATAAACCAGCCAGCAACCTTATATGATACTGATATCAAACCTTTTTTTTATGTTCCGCTAAATATGCCGGCGAGCTTAGATAACCAAAAATAAATATAATACGAACGAACAATTTTTGTGAGTTTTGTTCACAAGCATAAATTGTATAACAGTATCAGATATAATATAGAAAGGTACTTGATCTAGATAAGTGTCTACTGATTGCATCAATTTTACTACAATGGAATAAAACAGAGAATACATCTTACCTGATAATAAACTTGTCGCTGAGAGGGAACCATCCCTGGCCGGAAGTATACTGCGCCTTCATACACTATGTCTTCCGGTGTGAGAGGCTCCGAGGCGTCCTTTTTGAAATGTCGTATGCGATCGGTCTTTTTGCAGTGAACAACTTGATCGCGCGTCATAACCATGGAATGAACTCCCGCTAGAAATAGACATGACAGATTCAACAAATTGTGATTTTATAAAATATAACAGTTGTAAAGTGACGCCATGCTTTACAAATATAATTTTCAACCTTATTTCTGCGATTTTAAGAATTTATTTGTATTGCCATTCATCTCGTAGGAACTTCAAATGGTCAAGCTAGGACCATTCAGTCAGGTTAGGTCTGTGCTTCGACCGCGATAAACTGCACCGCCAAGCGATTGCGATTACTATAGTACTAGCTGATACCGGCCGTCCGCGGAGGTTTTATGGTTCCCGCGGGATCTCTTCAATTTTCTGGGATAAAAAGTAGCATAGATGTGTTATTCCAGACTATAATCTATTTATGTGCCAAATTTCATCCAGATCTGTTCATCTGTTCTGGCATGATTGAGTAACAAACATGCATTTGAGATTTTTTGGTTCCCGCGGGAACTCTTTTATTTTTCAGGATATAAAACTAGCCTATGTATTATTTCAGACTATGATCTATCTCTATGCCAAATTTCATCCAGATCCGTTCAGCCATTCCGATATGCAAGAGTAACAAACATCCATACATCCATACTGACATACTTTCGCGTTTATAATATTAGTAAGGAGTAAGGATTTAGAATAAAAAAGTAGTTTCAATCACCTGCATGTCTCATCCTAAAGTCTAATGTTTGATATATCCGTGCACCGGGCTCTTTTCGGGGATCGTAGCCATATCTTACCCACATCATTCGCCATGGCCCCTCCTTCATGTAGATCGCCAAACACGGTACTATCACTTTGAGGGAGTTAATCTTTATCTTTGTGTGATACTTTATGAGGTTCAAAGACCATACAGGTCTTTCATCAAAAAGCTGTAAAAAAATGTCTTTTTAAAGAAACTCAGTTAAAATGAAGTTTCTATGCTATATTTTCTTAATGAATATTTATAGTGACCAAGAAATGTACAAGAAATGTAAAACTTTGGTAAGGAATGTGCTATTATGTATTGTGATTTCTGTTGATTCTCTAAAGTCTAAAGTGAGCAATATTAAGATATTCAGGTTGTAACGTTTATGCTTTCTTCATTTTTATTAAATTCCAATACATAACTGATTTAAATTAAACACCTTTTTAATAGTTTCAAATTCCTCTTTCAATGGTGGATATATTGACTCTCGAGTATCCTTCTTCTTCAAATAATACTCATGAGGTTCCAAGGGCAAATCTTCAGACAAGTTAAATGTGTATCTAGGAATTGGCAACCCACGATCAACTCTAGACTTGTGTACATCTTCATCAACATTCATTGATTCATCTTTGATTGATGGCTTTATATTTCTCTTTTCTGTGTAGAAATAGCTTATTGGTTTGTCTAAACGCGCGAAACTTGAAGGTGTGATGAACATTGGTGCAGGCTCACTGAAAAAAAAGTTCATTCATTTCTGACCAGTTGTTACCTTCACTCAGTGAGCTTAGATTTTATGATATAGATACAGTTATATGGCTATCTTTCAATGTGCAGTTAGTAACAAAGAGCAGGTGCAAGATCCACCAATGGGCTTGCTTCATTTTCACAGCTTTTTTTCTTACGTACTATGTGGGATGAGTGAGTGATATGTACTCTTCCTCACCAATAGGAAGATCTTCCTCCAGGCTGGTGTTGTGCCCGGGGAGTAGGGACCCTTCTGGTTCGACCGTTTTAAGTTTGAAAGGTCTATATGTAGCACTATTCTCAGAAAACTTTGATATCTATATGTAACTTACATGTATGTAACTTAGTTACTGTGGAAACCGCTACACGTAAATAAAAGTAATTATACCAGTTTTCCTCGCATAAGTGTTAAGCACTCCTTCTGGCATATTTTTTATACTTTGTTCCCTTGATACCCGAATTTGCTTTTGGAGTTTTATCATGTAAACCACTTTTTAATCTCATCTTTGCACCCTTTTCTACATGTTTACTATGTAACTCGAGTGGTTCTTTTGTTATGCTATAATAATTGTATTCTTCAACATCCCTTGTAAAACAACAAACTTATAAAATGTGAAAACTTAAACAAATACAAGTTTACAAATAAATAAAAGCCTTAACTAAGGTTTGGTTAGTAACAGTAATTTAATGTTTAATTTACTTAAAAATGTAAGTATGTACTAACTCCATAAAATTCAGCTGATCTACTCCACTAGGCAATATCTGTTCTAAAAAGCACTGTGGTGTGTTTGAATTTGACACAGGTGTGGTCACTGGCAGATATTGATAGTCACACATAGCTGAAACAATAGATAAGTAATCACTTCAAGATTTAATTTATATTAAAATAAATGATCTCATCTGATAGTAGGTAAGCCCTTTTAAGTAGTAAGTAAGCAGTCAAGTGAGCTGTTAGGGGCACAACTGTTGTCTATGTAGGTATCTACACAGCATTGTACATAAACAGTCAAAGTTAACTTAAAGTTAGAGAAAATAATTTGGTCACTTGAATTGATGAAAATGCAAGATCTCAGTTCCACCCAAATGAAGCAGAAAGCTAGCAATGCTATGAAACATTGTTTGCCCTAACATATTGTACTTATCTCAGCATTTCGGACCATATTTGCTTCGTATTCTAAACCCTTTTTCCACTTTACTGGGGCCAAGTACTTGTATATTAAACTGGTACCTTGCATACCTACAGTTAACATAGTTCCTATAAAAAGTCCAAAAAGAAAATTGACCATATAGCAAAAGACCTATCAAAATGACCCATGGAGCAACATGTCCCTTATGCAAAACGACCTATAAGCGCAACGTTCTACCTTAAATTCAAAGACTGACAAGATTTTTGAATATGGAAAAACAGAACTCATCCTTACATTCAAACTTGTTAATTTTTTTCACAGACCCCACTATTGACGTTGATACAACTTCTCGTTTTATTTCACTGCCGGTTCTTGTTTTCTTTACCTTCAAACTCAACAGAACACCAGCAGTTGGCTTTGAATCTGCATACATTCTCCTTATATATGGATTTTCAGGTTGAAAAGACATTCCAAGCCTTTTTTTATTGGATTGTGAATAACACTGAAAAGTAAGGTAAGGTTGGTTTGTATTGGAAGGTCGGTTGTTGTAAGGAACATCAATGTTCCAGTAAACTAACCTGTGAAATTCCCTTCAATCCACCCATACACTCAATCGCCTTTTCGTCATTTTTAACAATACCAGGAAATAACACACAATACAGATCGCGATGCAAATTTTTACTCTCATCCATGTTATTTTTATATAGTTTACATTTGAGTTTACACTACAACATTTTATTTTTTTCTTTATTTTTTTGTTTGATTAAATTTTTTGCATTGAATCACATTGACATTTATTTTGACAGGGTACACGTCATAGAGTAAGGTGCACCCGTAGACAGAGAGAGATATAGACAGGGTGTCAGTGTATACAGTATGCGATAACGATAGTCATAATGCGATATTTTCATAATGGTAAGTATTTTTGATAATTGTAGTATTTTTTTAGCATTTATGCGAGTGTATGTAACAATTAGGTCAAAATAGGTCAAAATTGTAAACTTACGTATTAGGTTTTGTATTGATATTTACGTTCAGTTCGGCCATAGCAGTCTAACACACAGGAATACACCATCTTTTATAAGTTAAACCACTTTTTTCGTAAGCTACGAGCACAGTTACCACTTTGTCCAATTCCGATTTCATTCGAATATGGGTGAATAACAAAAACGACACAGGATTGTCCGACCTAAACTGTTGGAGGTCAAACAAAAAAAATTGATACGCTGAGCAGGACAAGAGATAACATTTTCTCGCCCAGCCTGCAATGTCATCAATATTATTGCAAGTGACGGCATGGAGATAGAAAATTTGTACATTTGTGTCCTTTAACATTGAGTGACGATCATGTTCTTCTTCTTCTGCTATACCTTAAATGCGAAAGTTTGGATGGATGGATGTTTGTTACACGATCACGGCAGAACGGCTAAACGGATCTGGATGAAATTTGGCACAGAGATAGATTACAGTCTGAAATAACACATGGGCTACTTTTAATCCCGGATAATTAGTTCCCGCGAGAACCAAACAACCTCAATTCACGCAGACGAATTCGCGGGCATCTGCTAGTTGCAAATAGTTTTGGTTTTATTTTTTTAAGGCTCTGGCTTCAAGTCCTTTAAGGTCTTGACGATTGACAATGATCAATAGGGATGATGCCTATATCAAAAATAAATTATTTTTAAATAATTATTAAATAGAGGGTCTTCCAAAACACATAAAATTCACATCCTCGGTTAGTTTTAAGTTTGATAACCATTTTAAAATATAGATTAAAGAAAAAAAGTGCGTTGAAATTTGATGACGTCACTATTGTGAATTTCATACAACTTCCCTAATAGAAGCGCGTTTTTAAGTTTGATAAAGAGTTGCTGATTTGATTGAGTTGTCATCATCCCTATTATTTCTTATTGTCTACTCTACTGAAAGCAGATATTGTTAATCACCAGAAAAAAAATGGTTGGGCTACCTGAAATACATTTTTGTTTGGCATGGACATAGGGGCACGACTTTGACCGTAGACAGACGCTTTGGTTTGTATGGCCCCATCCCAATATTGCCAGACTTCTATGAACGTAAATATTCAACTTTCAGCAATTATTCAGCTTTCATTAGACCACAGTGCTGGAATGGAGTCGGAAAGTAAAGACTGACTTAAATGTATTGAAAAGTTTTATTACACATCTATTTTTCTTACACATTTAATGACATGATGTTTAACATTACTACTAATTATTATCTACTAATGCATGAGAATCTGCATTTGCGCAAGCTGGCTGTAGGTGTCTCCAGGCATCCTGTATGCAATATTTCCAGCAAATGTGTTAAGAACTTCAGCTTGCTCTCGCAGCCACTCTAATTGCTGTAACAAGAATAGGATATCAAAGTTATAATTTTTATGTACACACCAACTATAAGATACAGGCTTGATATGGGTAATAATAAGAGGCTAACACCCATAGAGAAGAAAAGTTAGAAATAATCATATAATTTTTATAGGTTATATTTCTACACTAATATTATAAAGAGGAAAGATTTGTATTTTTGTATTTTTGTATGTAACGAATAAACTCAAAAAGTACTGGACCGATTTTAATAATTCTTTTTTCATTAGAAAGCTACATTATCACTGAGTAACATAGGCTATATTTAGTACTAGATTACTATAGAAATCTTTAGAAATTCCTATTAAAACCAACCGAAGGTGTAAAAAAATTAGCCATAAAATGTCTTTCATCGCACACGCTGCGAAGAGTATTAATGATAGGACAAAAAAATGTTCGACAATATTATAGAATATATCAATATCTACAAAAAACTTCGCGAGACCATGTGTCTAACTATTGTAGTTACGTCACTATAACTACTTTTTTACATTTAACAAATTGATAGAAATGCCGATCAAAATCAGACCGTGTTATCCATACCATTTATAAATTTTTATCCAAATAAATAATTTAATATTCAAGACTGTCTCAATACCTGATGATTACTTTTTGAATTATTGAAATCGGACATTCCATTCAAAAGATATCATGAAATTAAAATAAAAATACATGCCGGCGGCGGCCGCCACGCAGCGCATCGAGTAACTAACTCTTCGTGAGAGGGGCAGTGCGGGAGAAGGGGGTGCACCATTATGAACTAGGCAGCCGCGCGGCTCATTCGCGCGGTCGTAACTTAAATATCTGTACCTATTTATGTCTACCCGTGCGAAGCCGGGACGGGCCGCTAGTTATAAATAAATATATAAGCGACAGAGATACGATACACTAACACATCATCATCTGTCACCTAACAGTGGCCGTCAAACTGTGGTTCCTCGTTTGCAAATGAAATTTGCGTTGCTGCCCGGTATTATCGGCCTATTACACTGCACTTTCTACCGGGCCCTGCGGTAAGGGTGGGCGTGGCCGCTAATTAGAGCGTCGCTTATTACACAGCAATAAGGATCAAATTAGGGGCCCTTACTCCCTATATGTAATTACACTACACTGATTCAAGTGCAAGGGTCCCTGTGAAAAGTGCAGTGTAATAGGCCTATTAATAAACCGCGCCCTGGCTCAGCGGGACCGGCTCGCACGAGCGCTCCGTTACCTTGGTGGCGGTGTGCGCGGCGAGGGTAGAGTGGGCGGTGCGCAGCTTCTGACGCTGCGCGGTGAGGATGTGGCACAGCGCGCGCAGCACGGCGGGCAGCGCGCGCAGCAGCTCGCCGCGCGCCGTCCGTGCGCCCGCCACGCGCGCCTCCAGCTCGCCCTGGCTCAGCGGGACCAGCTCGCACGAGCGCACCGTCTACAAAAACAATATTATTTAATGAATGAACTAGAAGTTTAATTCGCTATAATCCGCTACAGTAGACAAATCCACCCAGCAATTCGTACCCACCACCCAGCAATTCGCACAGGCACAACACCACACCACACAAATCCTCCAAATCACTCTCAACGCTGGTCAATTCTCAATTGCTGGGTGGTGGGTGCCGCATGCTGCAGGTGAAAGACACGCACTGTACCACACAGATTTGTTTACTGTAGCGGATTATAGCTAATTAAACTTCTAGTTCATTCACTATCATGGACTTCCGCAAAGTAACGCCTGCTTCTATTCAATATTATTTAATAATATTTTTTAATAAAATCCATATTAATATTATAAACGTACTGTCTGTCTGCTACGCTTTGACGGTTCATTTATTCAACCGATTTTGATGAAATTTTGCATTGAGATATGTTGCATCCCAGAGAAGGAAATATTAGGTTTGTAGGACAAAGTAAGAACATACTTACTATACCGGAAATGCGAACGAAGTTGCGGGCATTATCAACAACTATAAATTGTGATCTGACCCAGTTTTACTCTGGTGGAATTTCTGAAAACGCTTTCTAAGTTACGTGGAGAACCTACATGTAAAATGTCAAGTTCTCTATTTCTATGTAGACAGCAGTTTGATTGCACTATTAATTACTGTCAATCCTTTGTACATGGAAGTTTTGAGAGCATCACCCAGCTTCGCTCTGGTGGAATTTCTAAAAATGCTTTTTAAGTTAAGTGGAGAACCTACATGTAATATGTCAAGTTCTCTATTTCTATGTAGACGGCAGTTTGATTGCACTATTCATTACTGTCAATCCTTTGTACATGGAAGTTTTGAGAGCATCACCCAGCTTCGCTCTGGTGGAATTTCTAAAAATGCTTTTTAAGTTACGTGGAGAACCTACATGTAATATGTCAAGTTCTCTATTTCTATGTAGACGGCAGTTTGATTGCACTATTAATTACTGTCAGTCCTTTGTACAGGGAACTGTTGGGAGCATCACCTCGAGCGCCGCCTCGTAGTTCTCGCCGTGGAAGTGGTCGAAGAACGTGCACAGCTTGCAGAGCTTGTTGTAGGCGTCGAGCAGCGGCGGCGGCGGCGCGGCGGCGGCGGCGCGCAGGCGGCGCGACACGTGGTCGGCGAGCGCGGCCAGGCGCGCGCGCAGCCCGCCCGCCGGCCCGCCCGCGCTCACCACCTGCGCGAGCAGCACGCAGAACAGCTCCAGCACCTTCTCCAGGTTCTACAACACGCCACAGAATGCTCCATAGGTGATACGCACAATCGATACACTAGAAACCGCCGTAAGCTAGTAACAGCGTCGTATCGTGTGCACAAGGTGCAGGAATCCTTTGTGGGGTCGAGTGTACGCTTTTATAATATGGTTCCCAAAGAGTTTCTGGATTTGCCATTACATAGATTTAAAGACTGTGTTAAACAGCATTTGTTAAGTCGAGGTTATTACACTATCGATGATTTTATTAAAGACAAATTTGCATGGAAGCAACCGGCCTCGCATCCAGTGACCCACAAGTCAGTGTAATACTTGTAACGTATGTGTTGTGTTGTCTACATGTTGTAACCTTTTCTTTTCTATGAAAAGAGCAACTGCTGAGTTTCTTGCCGGTTCTTCTCAGTAGAACAGCTTTCCGAACCGGTGGTAGAGTCTTAACGTTTCATAAGTGACACAAGTTGTCCTACATAAAATAAATAAATCATTTCATTTCATTTCATTTCATGACCTGCCCGGCGACCGCGTACCTTCTGCATCAATCATTGTTACAGCATCAATAGGGATGATGCCTATATCAAAAGTAAATTATTTTGTAACTGATTATTAAATAGAGGGTATTCAAAAAGACCTAAAATTCACATCCTCGGGTAGTTTAAGGTATGATAACCATTTTAATATATTGAATCGACAGTAGATAACTGTTTCACAATTTTTGGAAATTCCTCGCCAAGGAGGTTAATTAATATTTAAAGCAAAGCTATTGGTGTATCAGCTAGTTGTTAAACAAATATTAAATCAAGACTTACTCCAGCTATATCATAGACTATAATGGCATCTTCAAAGAGGCCCCTGTTCACCAACTGCTCTGCAGCATTGAGGGCAATAACCTGAAAAATATAAAATATTAATATTAATGGCTGGATATTTTTTGTCAGCCCTACGGCCACATCTTAGACTGGGCTGCATATAATTGCAAACAAACACCAGTCATCACTTTTGTAATATAAGTTCGCTTTTTTTCAATTAATAAATTAAATTAATTGCTTCATATGATTTTATTTTATATTATGTTTAAATATCACTTGTTTAAGTGGTGAAGAAAAACATTGTGAGAAAATCTGCATGCCCGAGAGTTCTTTGTAATGTACTCAACCTTTAAGTCCACCAATCCACACTTGGCCAGCATGGTGAACCGTAGCCACTGGCCAAACCTTACCGTTATCATACTGAGAGGAAACTAATGCTCAGTAGTGAGCCGGCAATGGGTTGAAGTGATAATGCAATTATGATCTTGTAGAGAGCCCCTTTCAGGTTCCTATACCAATAACACGGATGTGTACCTTGCTATCAATGTGCGGTTTGTTGAACTGGTCCAGCAGGCCGGCGCTGCGCAGGCCGGTGGCGGCGTCCATGGGGCCGAACAGCAGGTCGTAGTCGCGGCTCTCGAGCGCAAGGTCGGTGCAGCAACACATGAACAGGTTCTTGCCGCTGGGGTCTTTCAGGTTCCCACGCCAATAACACAGATGTGTACCTTGCTATCAATGTGCGGGTTGTTGAACTGGTCCAGCAGGCCGGCGCTGCGCAGGCCGGTGGCGGCGTCCATGGGGCCGAACAGCAGGTCGTAGTCGCGGCTCTCGAGCGCCAGGTCGGTGCAGCAACACATGAACAGGTTCTTGCCGCTGGGGTCTTTCAGGTTCCCACGCCAACCAATAACACAGATGTGTACCTTGCTATCAATGTGCGGGTTGTTGAACTGGTCCAGCAGGCCGGCGCTGCGCAGGCCGGTGGCGGCGTCCATGGGGCCGAACAGCAGGTCGTAGTCGCGGCTCTCGAGCGCCAGGTCGGTGCAGCAACACATGAACAGGTTCTTGCCGCTGGGGTCTTTCAGGTTCCCACGCCAATAACACAGATGTGTACCTTGCTATCAATGTGCGGGTTGTTGAACTGGTCCAGCAGGCCGGCGCTGCGCAGGCCGGTGGCGGCGTCCATGGGGCCGAACAGCAGGTCGTAGTCGCGGCTCTCGAGCGCAAGGTCGGTGCAGCAACACATGAACAGGTTCTTGCCGCTGGGGTCTTGCAGGTTCCCACGCCAATAACACAGATGTGTACCTTGCTATCAATGTGCGGGTTGTTGAACTGGTCCAGCAGGCCGGCGCTGCGCAGGCCGGTGGCGGCGTCCATGGGGCCGAACAGCAGGTCGTAGTCGCGGCTCTCGAGCGCAAGGTCGGTGCAGCAACACATGAACAGGTTCTTGCCGCTGGGGTCTTGCAGGTTCCCACGCCAATAACACAGATGTGTACCTTGCTATCAATGTGCGGGTTGTTGAACTGGTCCAGCAGGCCGGCGCTGCGCAGGCCGGTGGCGGCGTCCATGGGGCCGAACAGCAGGTCGTAGTCGCGGCTCTCGAGCGCAAGGTCGGTGCAGCAACACATGAACAGGTTCTTGCCGCTGGGGTCTTGCAGGTTCCTACACCAATAATAACATTATCTTTAACAAACATTATCAAAACAATCAAAATGTGATATTGTGTGGGTGTTACTGGTATATTGGGAACCAGCACATAACTTTTTAATTTCGGAAAATTAATTTTTATTATACTTTAGGTAATACAACTAGTTATTTTATAAACTCTTATCAGTTATGATAATCAAAACATAAGTATTGGCTTTATGTAGCATTAAGAGCTAACAACAGCTATTACAACTTTCACCTAATACCATTTGTGATCTAAAACCTAACAAATGTCCCTCAAAGGTCCCTTTCAATGATGTTATTGTAGACTGTAGTTGTTGAATTAGCTTAAATAAGGGTATAAACAATTCAAAACCAGAATTCTGCTGATAGAGCAAAAAATTTCCTAAAACTAAAACCCACTAATCTTCAGGTAAAGAGTTTCCGTTATGTATGAGTCCTTAAAAAAAGTTAAAATTGTTAAATTACCTTAAAAAGAAATAGTAGTTCAAGGCATCAGAGGGATCAGAAAGTTCAAATTTTCTGACATAAAGCAGGATAAGTCGCGCTAAATTTAAACGCCTCAACGGTATTGGGTCGTCCGTATCTACAGACACTGAAAAAAATGCAATATTTTATTTGAATAAGATGAATTAAAAACCTATAAATCAAATATTAATATTGTGCACTAAGATTTTTACTTACGTAGAGGCGCCTGTACATTGCGTGGAGTACCCAACATGTAGACATCGTGGAGAGCCAAAGCCATGTGAACGCCGTGGACTTGATACCTAAAATGAATATTATAAAGCTTCAATTCTAGATTAGTAAAAAAAACTTATTTCTTATTACCAAATTACGAAACTCCTCAAACCAAACTACCTAAGTCAAAAAAGAAATATTCTACATAAATTCAAAAGGAAATATCAAAACCATACCCCTATCGGTTTCTACTAAAGATGCCACGAATAGTGATTTGGCCGAATACCGAATACCGAATATTCGGCGAGACTCTTGGCCGAAGCGCCGAATATTCGGCAACACTTAGTACTTTCCGCGAGTGACAAATCACAACTCGTCACTTAAGGGATTAAACTTGCATCGAAGTAGTACGTAAGCGGCTGGCAGTTTAAAGCAAATGAACTTGATTTTTACATGGCATCTGTTCGCCTAGATCGGACAGCAGACACAAGCGGTGGTCAGCAAACGGAAAGCAATATCCAACCAACCCTTTCACAATTTGCTAAGATTTATTTATCATCTCCCGGTAGCTGTGTATATAGTGGGCGGCTGTTTGAAGCAGGTATAATTTATGAGGAAAAACGCAATCGTTTGCTATCAACAAATGCTGAAAAAATTGTTTTCATTCATCATAACTTACCTCTAGTTGATTTTAAATATTAATATATTAATTTGTTGGTTAAATAAATATCTTTATGAGTTATATTTTGAGTTCTTTTATTTTCATGATTTGCTAATCGTTATTCGGCCGAATAGTTTGCAATATTCGGCCGAATACCGAATAGTGAAAAAAGTGGCCTAATAGCCGAATACCGAATAGTTGCCGAATATACGTGGCATCTCTAGTTTCTACACGGCATCGTACCGGAACGCTAAATGCTTTGCCGGTAGGGTGGTAGCTAGCCACAGCCGAAACCACCCACCAAACCAGACCAGACAAAAATTCTGAAATTATAAATTCCCAAATTGACCCTGCCAGGAAGCGAACCTGAGACCTTCCTCAGCATAACCACAGAGCTTACCACTGCACGATTACACCACTGCTAATAAAGAAAATAAGGTCAAAGGTGTACAATGTAAAGAAATACAAATGATACCTCGGTATTCTTGACAGGAACTCTATTGCTGGTTCAAACTGACCTGTCAAAGTCAATACTTGGAAGTATACAAGCGGTTTTTCATATGCATGGTAATGTGTTTCACCTGCAAAATAACATGTTATTATATTTTTATATTTTGTTTAATAAACTATAAGTATAAAACACTACACTGTATGTACTATATAAAAAGCATATCAAATTCTTGGTACATTTTTTCTTGGTTTAGCAGGCAATGTATTTATATAAAAACTGATTGCTTGACGAAATATAAAGGTTTAAAATTCTTAATGATAAGTAGATGATCAGATGCCTTACCCCCAAGTAAAAATTGGGGAATTACTGGAATAATTTAAATAAACTGAATATTACTTGTTGTCCTCAGAGCCGAAGAGTCCTAGAGTGGAGATTGGGTACAAGTAAGCATAGTGTGTGTGGGACCATTGACCAACAAAATAGAAGAGACCATATGCAAAGTGACTGAATGTGACGACCAGGTTGGTACTAATGAGAAAAGGTCTGTGTCCTACTGTGAAAGACCACAAAAAAAACCCTGGCTGAGTTTGTTGTGGTCTCTTCTCAGGCGCGTTTGAAACTCTCGTAACTTTAGTTTTATGATACTGTAACTGATTATCACCATCAATAAGTGTACAGTGTACCTAAAGTCCATAAATATACTTTGTCTTGACTTTGAGATGATAATGATGAAATAAAATGTTACTAACTCCTTACTCACCATATTCTTCTAAAATCATTTTCTGCAAATCAGAGAAAGTGAATGACTCAGACTCGTTGTTGGGACGTGACTTGATGACGGAGAGCTTGAGCCACAGGTAGTCGTCCGCCGTCCGAGCCACCTCAGAGTGCTCATCGCTGACGTCACAGCATCCCACCACGCAGTACACCTGACCAAATTATAGTAACAGACTTCATGTATAGGCGATACTCACAATCGATACACTAGAAACCGCCATAAGCTAGTTACAGCGTCGTACCGTGTAAGCAAAGTACAAAAATCCATTGTGGGGTCGAGTGTACGCTTTAATAATATGGTTCCCAAAGAGTTTCTGGATTTGCCATTACATAGATTTAAAGACTGTGTTAAACAGCATTTGTTAAGTCGAGGTTATTACACTATCGATGATTTTATTAATGACAAAGTTGCATGGAAGCAACCGGCCTTGCATCCAGTGACCCACAAGTCAGTGTAATACTTGAAAGGTATGTATTGCGATGTCTGAGTTTCTTGCCGGCTCTTCTCAGTAGAAACTTAACTCCGGTACTCGGTAGAAACCGGTGGGGAAAGCTGGAACCGGTGGTAGAGTCTTAACGTTTCATAAGTGAGACAAGTTGTCCTACATGAAATAAATAAATCATTTATCATTTATCAAGAACACCAAACTCATTTGCTCCCATCTTAATTAGTGTATTTTTAGAATTTCCTTAGGCAGAGTTTACAGACATTACAATTTGATTCTAATTTGTTGTGTTTCTGTAAGCTTGAAACATGCAGCGCATAGAAGCAATGACCAATCACTGTAGGGTACCCATACCCCTAACACGGCATCATACAGTCTTTCTTGGGTGGTAACTAGCCACGGCCACAATGAAAAAATTCTAAAATAATTCATTCCCAAATTGACCCTGTTGGCGGTCAAACCCAGGACCTCCCATGTTAAGATAACAGCACTGCTCCAGGCAGGTCATCAAACCCCCTTATTGTAACATTGTATTGAAAGTGATTGAATATTTTTCTGGGTGTTGATAAAAGAATTAGTAAGTAATATCCCTAAAGAGACCTTAAAATCCTACACTTTATTACTTACAGCTCGTTTGTATGGATCTGTAGAGTGGCGAATTTGGAGTCTGTACTTTAAATTGATTTCTGTTTGTAGTTTGTCACTCAGGGATTTCTCTGGATCTCTTATATGGTCCTCTAGAGCAGTTATGAATTCTTCATGGTCCCGACTAAAATATAATCACAACTTATACACAATAAGAAAAGGTAATTACAAAAAAATCGTTTGGTTTTTGTGCATCTTAAAAAACATTATTTTTTTACAAAAACACTGATTTATTACTTAAGTTAAATCAATATCAGTCTGTTAGTAAAGTTTTCATCTTATATCACAGTTAAATAAATTGTATTATATATTTTTCAAATAATAATGCATTGACTTACCCAGCTTTTCTCAAACAATACAATGCAGCATTTGCATCTCCACTACGCAAGCAATAATAAACCATGGGCCAAAGAGGTCGGTCATCCACCACTCCATCAGTGAGGCCCTGAATGTTCTGCCCTTGAAGCCGAAGCCCTACAAATCCTCGTACCAAGGGAAATGTACCCGGCTCACCGCCTCGCATTGCTGCTGCTGGGTTGGCACGGACAACATCATTCATGTACTGCTTGTATCTAGTTTTGTAACAGTGTGGAAGAATAATTAAATTTTTGTATTTTTTATAATTTAATATTCATGTATTCATAATGGTGCTAATTTGGTTTTAAAACTAAGAGCATGTTATATTTTTCTGCACGTAATATTGTGAAAAGAATAGCATAACTTTTTTTATCATAAATCAAGTTTAGAGACGCATTACTAACATCAACATACAGTGGATGGACTCATCCAAGTGTGAAAAAGAACACTAGACAAAAAGAAGAAGAAACTTCGAATGAATTAGATAATGTTGATTTTCAATTACATATTTATTCTAATTTATGTACTTTTTAAACTGAATCTACTAAGTAAATAAACAATAAACTGACCTCTTTTCTAAATATTTTTTTCCCTGCGCTATAAGACATTTCTGTATTGTTGGATTCCCTCTTGCTTTCAATGGATCCTCATCTCTGACAAGAGCTGGGATATTGGCCATAGTTTTAATTATTTCCCACATTTCTTTCACTTTCTGAAAAAGTTATATTATATTAAGAAGCAAAACTTAACAAATTTAGAGTTGCAATAAATATTTGGTATTCTGCCTATTATTTATATATTTTTAGCTATTTGACTGAATACAGAATATTGAATCATTATTCTAACAACAGGAGTATAGTGAGCACCAATCAAATTGAGCTGAGTGCCTGTTTGCACAGTTCTCATGCAAACTGTCCAAGTTAACGCACATACTACATGCCAAAATATGCCATTGCAACGGGTCATCTTCAGATACAACTAAATGATTAGCGCCAGCTACCTTCTACCTTTTTTTAGTATTGGGCTGAATAAATAAAAAAATTGTGTGTCACCTCCAACGCACGACTAGATTTTACTCTTTACGAACAATTTTCTATATATATAAAAATCAATTGTTGTTCGTTTGTCTCGCTTAAACTCGAGAACGGCTGGGCCGATTTAGGTGATTTTGGTTATGAAATGTTTCTCATAGTCCAGGGAAGGTTTAAACTGTGAGAAAATATGTAAAAATTGCGAGGAAGATCGGGCAGGACAACGTCTGCCGGGCCCGATAGTTATAAAATATATAGATTTGTAAATGAACACAAAGGCAATAACATAACAGAGAAAATTTGATTTTACTCCCCATAAATTTCATACCTCTGGCTTATATATGAAAACCGATTCTAAAGGAGGTAAACTCCAATAAAAAACAGTATTTTTTAAATATAACTTGTTAAATCACATACTATGCAATGCACATGCAAATCTTTGCTATTTCCATATATTCCATATTCATACTGATGACCTTTTATTACTTTTCAACTATCATAATTACTATTCCAGACACAAATCTTTTAAAAACTATAACTAAACAACTAAACTAGCCGTATTGTGTCATTGGATACCCTGAAACTATTTGTTTACATTGCATAATTGAGCACAACTTGCTCAATATCACAAACACTGTGATATCACAAACAAACATCACTACTTTTTGAAGTTCATGTTGTCATTACTTTTTTTTTAGCAAGTCAGAAAGCAGAGTACATGATCCTTGCAATAAGGGGGTTTGCAGGCAAATTTTCGAACATGCGTTAATTAGGCAAAATAGTTTTGCCAAATATTCAGCAACACTTGTGCCCGAATATTCAGTACAATTTGGCATTATGCCCAATATACTATTAGTTGCAACTCTGAAATAAATACAATACTTTTCTGTTTATATTTGTCTGTTTCACATTTTTTTGGCAATAGAAATTTTTCAAAAATAGAAATGTTTGAAACTTACAGGATCATTGAATTCTTCTGCAACTTGTGCGAATTTTTGATGCAATGCCATCCTAGACTTGGCTCCATGCACAATAAGCTTATTATATTGTTGTACTTGTCTAGCATATGCTGCTTCAATATTATCTAACATAGAATGACCAAATTTCTTAGGAGTGTCTGCTATACTGGGGAGCTCTGGTGTGCGTTTGAGGTCCAACCAATTCTGAGATGGCCCTATCATGGCATTCATTAACTTAATTTTTTCTTTGTTCCATTCAGACAGCATGTGTTCCCATTTTTGATCCTCTGTGGTTTGCAGTGACTGTAAATTTTAAGTACATAATAGATAGTTATTTTATTTATCTGAGGATAGTTTTATAAACTCAAATAACCCTTTGACTGCGGAGCGACAGTCTAACTGCCTTTGATGTTTACCGGGCAACTGCGGAAGAGCAGTCTAAAGGCCTCGGAATCAGCCGGGAAATGGTCGCGTGCCAGTTGAAGGGTAGCGTGAAGTTTGGGAATTAATTTCAAAATATTTACTAACTCGATTCCTTTGAAATTTTTTTCTATGCGAATAGGTTAGACAAGGACAGAGTATGAATTTTTTGGAGAACCTGATCTATGACATGAATTTATGGGTAGAAATTTCGTGCGAGTGAAACACGAAATGTAAGGTGATACCCTCTATTTTTTATTTTTGGTTTTTGTTCTTGAAATAGACAAATGGAACAGAATCTTTGGTTCTTGTTGTTTTACTCTGGAATGACTAATCATAGTGTCAATAAACCTTTATAAACAAAGTTAGAGGTTATATTTTTTTTTTTGTTGATGTTTTTATTTCAAAAACGGGGTCATTTTTTGTTGTTGTTTTTGTTATTTTTTTGTGTAAACTCTATTAGAAGTGCGATAACCTTTTTAACTGTAATCTATAGCTATGTTTCGTAACGATTTGAATGACGTACTGTGTGTTTACGTAGCTCGTACAAGTGATACGATATGATTTAAATAAACACGCCCGGCCGGCGAAATTCGACACCGCCACTTGATATCTTGAGATTGGCCTTGAGATTGGCGCAGATCCGCGGTAACCGAATAAAATTGCGCGCCAGACGAAGGGATAAGGTAAAGACTAAGACTATACTTACATTTTTGTTAACTTCATCAATAAGTGACAATATAGCATTTTCCCTTTCATTTTTTAAAAAACTTTCAATATCTGAATCAGCAATCGGCTGTAGAGGCTCAAAAGTTCTTTTAGAAGATAATGTTTCCAGCTTCTGTGATATCTGTTGCAAGTCAATCCCCTTTGACCCGAATAACACATGGCTAAAACAAACAACAGAAAAAGAGCTTTACTTCTAAGTTTGAGTTTAAATTATTTATCTACAGCTATAACATAACAACTAATCTCTTTTATCGATGACTGATTAGTCTGTAAACGTTTCATTTTAATGTTAATTTAAACTTCCGTAACTCCCAAAATAGCGAAACCCTTACATTGCACTTACGCTTGTATCTGGTTCGGCCCGGACTGGATAACTCTCGAATATAATTCATGAGATGCTTCCAGAACCTGGCCTAAGGACCTTTCAACTCTTGGAAGTTCTTCATTGCCTTCAATTTCAGTTGTTAACTGTTCTGCTTGCTGTAAAAGTTTACTAAAATCTTCGTCAGCCATTTTTAGGTTGTTTTTAGCCGGTTTCAGGCTTTCACTGGCGACCTTACTCCGTGAACGAGTGTATCAAAATATTTTAATACAATCTAAATGCTAGATGTAAAATTATTAAAAATGTTAAACAAACAAATGTTAAGTAAACATTCATCGCGCGAAAATGAAACCAAAATCAGCATCTTTGACAGTTTGACTTTGAACCAAGGAACATAATTACATAACCTATATGTTACTTGTCTCTGATAATTACCTACTTGTCTCTGATAATTACTACGGGGAGCTTTGAACCACAGAGTACTTTTTATTGCTTTGAACCCACCGACCAGAAAAAGAAGCTTTGAACCAAATTCACAGACTAAATTGAAATTACAGACTATGATACAACCTTTTCAAAAATATCTATGGTCAAGAAATCATTCATTTTGAATAGTCCAAGGACCTAACGTGATCCCGCGGCCCTCCACTCCAAAGTCGGATCTGCAGTGCCTATTTTTCACGTAAGAAGATATTGTGTTTCCGTAGACAGAGTAAGAGATATGTAATTCACACTGAGCGCCGTCCTTTACTTCTTTCGAGCATTGCACTCCGCCTTCGTACGTGCGGAACTTTCGCAAGAAATCGTACCTCCGCTTCCGCATCCGCCTTCGCCGTTTTGTTGAGGAGTTGTAAGGTGGAAGACAAGGGTCTGCCCGCGAAATTCAAATTTAATTTGGTTTTTCGCAATTTTGATTAATTTCTTAAACTGGACACTTTCAAGTAAAGATTTTTATATAAACCTGTGAAGATGATATTCCTAGGGGCGCAATTCGAATGCCATAAGCCTACTTTGTCGTATTAGTTTACAAATTGCGAAAAACCAAATTAAATTTGAATTTCGCGGGCAGACCCTTGTCTTCCACCGTAACGGAGGTTAATTTACTTTGACGTACAATGCGAGGTACAAATCAAAGCAGGTGACATCAGTTTCACCATAACAACAAGCAAAAAGACAACTGTCCTTAGAAGAATCTTCAAAATGAAAAATCAAATGTGGGATTCATCGCACACAAGCACAGAAAATGGATGATGTGACCGGAGAAAACCACCTCCACTACCTTTAACCTAGGCATCCGCTGCTTCCGCTAAGAACTGCCTCCGTTAAAACCCTATCGTATACTTCCGCTAATAAAGGATTTATGAAAATTCAATCCATAGATTAGTAATTCAATCCCTAAGGGGTTAATTAGGGGTTCGAAATTTGTATAGTCCAAGCCGACGAAGTCGTGTCCATAAGCTAGTAATAATATATTTCTACAGTCGCTATTGGAATACATCAAGAATAAAAGAAACTACTTTGATATCATAATTTTTAATGTGACTGGCAATTCAGTTGATCAATAGGTATATTAATTTTATTGATCAATGATCATAGGTATGTGCAAGAAACAAGTTTAACATTCATTTAAACTTCTTAGGACCAAATATCAGGTCAGCATCTGGAGCTCCTTTAGGATGTTGATATTTTTGTCGAACGTGCTGCCCTCTGTTAGGGTTGCCACTTCCTCCAGACCCGCCACCACTCTCTGCACTGTACTCTTCTTCTTCTTGTCGCTCAGATATATTCAGCGTTAAACTAAAAAAAAATTGTAAGACAAAATAAAAAACCTGAAACCTCACTACTACTTGTTTTTTCGATGCCAGGTAGGGTCAATTTGGGAATTTATAATTTCTGAATTTTCCCTGGTCTGATCTGGTGGGAGGCTTCAGCTAGTCCTAGTTAGCACCCTACCGGCAAAGACATATTATTGCTAAGCAATTAAGCGTTCCAGTACGATGCTGTTTAGAAACCGATTACGGGTATGAGTTTAATATAACTACTGTACCCCTAACAGGTTAGCTAGCTACCATCTTAGACTGCATCATCAATTCATCACTTATCATTAGTTGATATCGCAGACAAGGACCAACTTGTAGTGCAATTTTACTGTTTCCCATCATATCGTATCGTAGCGATCCGACAAACAGCCAAACCTCGAGTACTACCTCGAGTACTACCTCGAGTAGCGTATTTATAGGCGCGTGTTCGGAAAGGACTATTTCCAATATTGGATACAAGCAAGCTGATGGATTTGTTTGGATTTATTCATTTCATTCATTATCAATAGTTTAAATACAACAAAATAAACTCATAAAATGTAAACCCTTGTAAACCATTTATCAGAGCAATGTAAAAAATATGCACAAACCGTTTCACTCTCTCCATTTCTTGCTTATCAGCCAAAGCCTGCTGTTGTAGATTGCTGGCGAGTTCTGGAGGCGCATTAAACGACTTGTACTGTGGTTTCGTCCCTTTTCTAACCATCAATACAAACTCAACACCCTCTTTGCCTTGCTGTAAGAAATTATTTTGTTGCAATTAAAAATAAAATATAATATACTAGCTAATGCCCGCAACTTCGTCAGCGTGGATCGAGGTTTTTGGTTCCCGCGGGAAATGCTTAATTTTCCGGGATAAAAAGTAGCATAATTATGTGCTATTCCAGACTATAATCTATTTCTGTGCCAAATTTCAGCCGTTGGCGCGTCATTGAGTAACAAACATCCATCCAAAATTTCCCATTTATAATATTAGTAAGAAGTAAGATTGACAGCACAGCCCATGTTAAGTTAAGCCAAAAATGAACACAGTTAAAATGTAATGAAATTAATATGAATAGTGATATTTCATGTACCAGTAACTGTTCATACGTCTTTTTGGTAGTTTGTCGGCACGTCATCGGCACAGCAATATCTCTTTGTTGCGGTCTGTTTTCACGCTGTCTGTCTGCAATATTTTCCAATACCATCTTTTCAAACGCTGATTCAAATTCAACATCCTCAACCTTTAAGAAAAATTTAATTATACTTTAATTTTCAGTAGAAATTTAGTTACACATTTTTAATGATAAGATTATTTTTTTTAATTTAGTTACACGTCAAAGATTAAAATTTAGTTATCATAAAATTCTTATATCTGGGTATTTTCAAACTGAGCTACAGTTTAATTATTATTATTTCACCTCAAAAATTACGCCTGATAATATTGATTCATAAACTGTTCTACTATAACCACTGTTGAGTTCTGAACTCAAGGTTTAAGGTTCCTATCAAAATTACATATTTACCGGCTTAGGTGTTGGCCGCCGTGGTTCAATGGCCATTTCATCTCCTTGTACATCATTATCGTCATTACCAGCGTTTTCCGTAATAGGGTCTTCATCTGAACTTTCATCAAGCATAGTTGGGTTGTCAGTTTCATCATCAGTCTCTATAATAGTATTCAACCCATCCGCATTGCTGTCTTCTCCCTGATCATCATTGTCGTTCTGCTCTCCTTCACCCAATTCAGGATATAATGTTAGCCTGATTTCCTCGATAGCATCCTTGCATTGTTGCCAACTTGTATACATAACTATTTTTGGCCTTAAGCTAGTTAGGCACTCTTGGTAAATGTACTTCACATATATGGGGAATTGATTTTCTTCTGTCCAATACGGATCAGAATATTTGAACCAATAATAATTTTGGAAAAACACAAGGAAATAATCAAGCCGCTTTTTGCTCGATCCACTGTTGAAGTATACCCCGCAGGTTTCAAGCAATGCACACACCAATCTTATTCTGAACACGTTTTCTGGTGGATCGAGTGGTGAAACGTTGGCGTGATCGTTTGTTACACCAAAAGTGATAAAGGAGTAGAGAACAGTGAAAACATCTCTCGAGTCTAGAAGTTTATAATTATATAGCTCCCCAAGGTATCTAACAGTTGCTATTCTTCTCTGATTGTATCTTGGGTGGGTGTCTTCCATTGTGATTCTTATTTCTTCTAGTATAGTGTCGACAACAGCGGGTGCCACAGTTTCCTGCCACGCAGCCAGCTCCGCAGTCAGACGTGCCAGCGCTCGCCTAGCACTTGCCCTCACTCGCCAACCACCAGCTAAATGCTGTATTGCAATCGAACAAATTTCATTATCGTCCCAATTCAATTTTCGCATAAGCCTCAGGATTTTTTCTTCGTTACTCTTTTGTAGATCTTCATGAAGTATTTTCCTTATAAACTGATGCATTGGTGGTTCTTCTTCTTTTGGTTGAGTTGGTGTTTCAGGAGGACAGACGTAATAAAATGCGTTTTCAATTTGCGTGACGTACCTCGAATCTAGAGCTGAAACAGTCTAACCACAACATTAATTTAAGATACACATATATATTTAATATTTTATAGCTCTTCTACTTCATTTTGTATAAAAATTTACCTTTTTTCTCATCATTTGCTGTAGGTAAATCATTGTCCTTTGGTGTGTATCAGGATTGCAGTATAAGTATCTTCCGCAAGTTTCTAATAGATTGCAGGCCATCTCAATATGGTGGTGTTTAAAATCATGTAGCAATACTTTCAAGCAATACAATGCTTCCATTTTTGAGTACAGACCGAATTTCACTAATTCACCAATAAACCTCACTACTTTAATCTGCAAACACAAACATTATAAAACTTAAAAAATTTAAAATGCCATATTTTAAATATGTTGATTTTATTTTAGATGATTGAAAAAATTAATTTCAGACCTTGGACTCAATGTTGATCTGATCTTTCTTCCTAACATGATATTTAAAATCTTGTTTCAACATTTGACAGAGATCTACACAAACATCAGGTAGCACTGGATATAGAATTGCTGCAAATCTTGAATAAAATGGCAACAAATCCAGTCTCGTTCTGGCAACACTGAACAGAACTCGAGTCAACTTTTTTCGGTTATTTTTGGTATTCAGATTCAGAACAAAGTCAACAGCAGCATTATCTATGACTTCTCTGTTTATGCAGTTTGGCAGTTCATTCAAAAATGCATCGAGGGCATACCTGGAAATAATATCAAACAAAATATTAATTCTTAAATTCTGGGTATCTTAAAAACAGTGAATACTGAATACTAAATGGAAGATTAAGCTCTTAGATCCATCAATTTCAGCTGTACTTTGAATAGTCAGTTAGCTTTTATGGTTCCATACCCCAAGAGGAAAAAAGGAGCCCTTATAGGATCACTTTGTCTATGTGTCAGTCTGTCAACCACTTTTTTCTCAGGAACATGTAGAGGTATTAGGTCAAAACTAATATCAAATACTTAATCTCCGTTCTCTTGGAGGTGTTAAAAAATCAAGCTTCTAAGTCAACACAATTAAATGATACTTTCGTCTATTGGAACGAAGATCTATAAGGGACGATGCGGAGGGGTACCCTAGCCGGCAAAAAACGTCCGTAACGAAAATGCGTGGAGTAAGATTTCGATTTAATATTTAAGATTCGAAACTAAATCTTAACAGTAATGCATTAAAGCTTAATTTCCAATGTAGCATATTTATATTTAAGACCTTTATTTATATTTTAGACATTTATATTTTTGTCTTCGTAACAACACGAACATGTCGGCGACATGCATGTCGAGGTCGCCGCGAATCCACATTTTAACCCCTACCAAAAAGTGCTCAACGCGGCTAAGGAAGTTTTCACTTCAAAAATCATAATTAAAAAATTATACCTGAATAATTATTTTCTTTTTACCTCAACTAGAACTTGTAATATTTATGTAATAAGGAACGTCGGTCCTATCTGGTGTCCCACAACACCACACTTTTTTTTTGCATATTTAACTTATTTTGACACTCGCCAATAAATCAAAACCTATAGGATACTTCCCGTTTATGAAATTTGGCAAGGTCTCAGCAATTATAGGAAATAATCCGAAAAGCGATAATTAGGGTTCCATACTCGTAGAGTCCGGCTCGCACTTGATCGGTTTTTTCATTTAAGTATATGCCAACCAGTAATCTTCTTGAATTGTACATAGTGATTGAAGGACAAACAAACACATTTTCCCATTTATAATATTAGTGCAGATTAATTAAGCTTCTCAGTAACTGAAGCAGATTAATTAATAACTAGGCTCATGCAGCGTGCCGTGCAACTTCAGTCGCTAAATCACAGAGTGCCTGTGATCACCATTCGCTCGGACACTGCACTGTGGCGCGAAAACTGCACACAAGCCCTTAGTGTATAACTGCAATGTAAAGCTACTAACTTGTTAGAAACATTAGCAGGCTGGGACTCCTCCTGCTCCACATCAGCTACAACTAGAGGCTCTTCACTGTCGCTGAGCTCGTCTTCCTTCAAGTCTTCATCAAGCATTTCTTCAGTTACATCAGTCTCTGGTTTACTCTTGACAGCCTGTAAATCAAATATAAATATATATATATATATTTATATATATAAAAGCGAAATACCACTTATTCACCCACTCACTGACCAATCATGATATCTCAGGAATTATAAAGCATACAAACTTGGAATTTGGAAGGTAGATTCCTTTTATGGTGCAGACATCAGCTAAGAAACAGTTTTGAAAAAAATTATTAACTATAGAGCAGCAAGCACAATATTGATAATTGTGCTGCTCTAAAAATTGTTCTATCAGATTATATATATTTTTGTATCAAGTATTTAATAATTAGGCATATACATATCATAGCAATGGATTTGCATCTTTTATAATATCTTTAAATAATGAGGTAAAGACCACCAAGTACCAGCAGAAAAACCATGTGAGGTGGAGGTTTTCAAATTAAAAATACATATAATAGTGTGGCATTAACATGTCTTTATAGAATGTAACAGGGAAGTTCACAAAAAACTTTTACAAAGTACTTTTATACCATCTTGAATCTATAATAAATCTACTAACTGACCTAACCTACAATGAATCTTCCACTAGTTGTTTTTTTTTTTACACACTTTTCATAAATTTAATTAACAATAAGCAAAGCCATTTGTACACAAGAAATTATAATCGCGTAATTTATCTGAAGTCTGAATGCAATCTGTCAAGAGCCAATATCTGCATGAAATGTTATCATGCAGCATTCACACTACCAGTGCACTGATTTATAGTTATCATTTTACATTATATATTAAAAATAAAAAGCATAATTACCTCTTTCAACTGATAGTTAGGCATGAAAACCTTCAGGTCTGGTAAACTAGTATAAAACGTTCTGGTGTCTTCATCTTGCCATGGATCCGTGCCAGCTTGCATGATGATCTCTTCATTGCCCCCAATGGTAACCGTGCCAGGAGTCTCTATCACAGTGAAGGAAAGTGTAGGAGGCTCACCCGCTTCTCCTAACTCTTCGCCCAGTACCTCAGCAAAGTTTTGTGCACCCACTAATAGCTTGTCATAAGTTGCCTAAAAATATTAAGTGTTCATGGTTGATATTTAGGATTTTATTTGTGTAAAAGAATACAAATTTATTTGTAATTACATATTTTTAAGAGATATCTAAGAGAGATCCTTGGCAATGGGAGGTTTTAAAATGAAAATGAAAATAAATTGAGTATTGAGTATTGAATAGGTACAGCAAATTATGAAGTAGAATTCAGGTTAGGTTTTTATTGCATGTATTTTAATTTTTTTTGAGCTTAATGAAATCAACATCTAGTAAAACTCAATAGTTCAATCAATTTTAAATAGTCATACTTAGTTCATTTAATTTCAAATGCATAGCACATACCTGGTGTTGTTCTAATTGATCTTTTCTTTCCTGTGACAGTTCACCTCTGGTATGCAAAGTCCTTTGGTTAGCCACATGTAGGGCCTGCAGTTGGGCTCTCTCAGCCAACAAATGTTTTGTGAGTGAGAGGAAATAATCTTTAAGAAGACTTCTAACAATTGTCTGTTTCTCCGCTGGTAAAAATGTATTTCTAGGAATAGTAACATTGTGTTTCTGAAAAAACACAATGTGATATTATTATGTTGTGGTTTTATTTTGAGCAGTAGGACTGGTAACAGTATTATTGAGTTATTGCATATCATGTTTACAAAGATGAAATTTGTACTTATAATTTTTTTATATTATCTGTTACTAGTGGATACCCGGCATGTGCTACTACACTAAAAAAATTGGAAATTTAACAATAAATTTAGTGGTCTAAAACCATCTTCCATTATTGCCTTTCTACGAAACTTGTTTCAAAGTCTATAACGGTCATAGGTATTTGTTTTATATATTCAGATTATTTTCAAAAATACTAAATTCCAATTTTATTGTTTCACCACACAAAAATGAACCAAAATAAATTTGTATCTGCTGTGTTTACCTCAGCTGTATCTTTAATCTTTTTAGGTACCAGCCCAGCATAATCTTCCCCACAATGTTTACAAAATGTCAATAATATTGGAATATTATTATGCTCTTCTTTATCCATATTAATCAAGACCGTAAGGACATTTCCTAATAGAGGAAGGCCCATTTTGTTGGTGAAAATTCCAATAGTGATTAGCTCAGCATAAAATCGAAGATCAACTCTCAACTTTGACGAATTAGTTATCTTATCTGTAGCTTTAAATGTTAAAATCTTTTGCCAGTTTTCGAAAAAAAAAGTAGAAAACTCTGAATATGTTTGATGCAAGACAGAACAGAGGTTGATCGCAGCTGGGATATCAGACATTTTAAGTTTCGCCTCAGCAATAGCTGCCGCCACTTCAGAGATGTATTTTGTAAGATTGAGTGCATTCAAATCTTTTGAAAGCGCATCCAGTTGCGTGGCACTAAAAGATTTTAGTTTTTTCACAAACGTTGTATTCTTCTTTAAGCCTGAATCCAGTTTAGAAAAGTGATTATCTGGCGGACGGACACAGTTTAAATTTTGATTTCGCAATTCAGACTTGTTTTTTATCCTGGCTTCCAGATTTGATACGTATTCAATGAGTGCAACTTTATCGTTTTCTTCAGTATTTTCGGCAGGTAGATTCTCACTTGGCGTGTCTTCATTTTTATCAGCTTCTTTTTCGTTTGATGTCATGATGCTATGATTAGTTAATGTAACCAGAGAATGTAACCCTCAACTGAACTCTGCATAAATGCCTATCATGTTAGTTGTCTCTGCTAATGCCTAATATGCCTCAACTCAAATATTTAATGTACTCTGTGACTCAAATAAGTTACTTGTCTCTGACTCAAATCATCAAAAACTATCAAAAAAAGACAGATTATAAAAATCATTTTTTTGAGAGATTTTTTACCCAGAGAGAAGTATCCTTTATTACCTTTGGCCTTTGACCAGAGACAAGTAACATTGCCAGTATACATAATGTACTCTGCTAACATTGCCTTTCAAACTTTAAACCTATAGATATTCAAAGCTATATACCGAGTCAGTAGGGCGAATCTTTTTTTCTGGTCGGTGGGGCGAATGACGTGTAAAACCTGCATCAATCATTGTTACCAGCCACTCAGAACAGCAGGGCGACCGCGTATTTTCTGCATGATTGTTACAGTATCAATTGTTGTGATTGGCTGAATTTATGGTTTTCTTGCTGCGTCAATGGATTTTGTCCAATAGTGGAAGAGTGTTATGCAATCAGAGGCGATTCCGATCGTTACACTGTAGCTGTCAGATATACGCGGTCGCCCAGCAGAAGTTACGCACTCGCACTGCTTGCCTTAAACCTATGTTGTTTTGTTTAATTACAATTTATAAATAAACAATATAACCTGTATCCATAGATAATACACTATGTTGATTTGATAAAATCTTTGTTTAAAAAGGTTATTTGACTCTATGATTAGTCATTCCAGAGTAAAACAACAAGAACCAAAGATTCTGTTCCATTTGTCTATTTCAAGAACAAAAACCAAAAATAAAAAGTATCACCTTACATTTCCTGTTTCACTCGCACGAAATTTCTACCCATAAATTCATGTCATAGATTAGGGTCTCCGAAAAATTCATACTCTGTCCTTGTCTATCCTATTCGCATAAACAAAAATTTCAAAGGAATCGAATTTAAATATTTTGAAATTAATTCCCAAACATATCAATAGGTACAACCACAGAGTACATTATGGTACAACATTGACAGTTGACTTTTTTTTACATCTGTTTTACACTACGGTAAATGTGATAAATAATCCCAATTTATTGAAACTGTTGTAAATTCTTCATATCATCTTCATATATCCACAAAAACATTTAAAAGTTTTGCTTTAGTTGTTTTCAAAATATTTAAGATATAATATATTCTTTAACATTTTTAGGCATGCCTAACTTCTGAATCTGCTGTTCTTTAACTGATAACCATGTGATGAAGAAATGCTTGATAAAGAATTTAGTGTTAGTCATGTGTGGTATTCTGTGTGAGATTCGACACTCTAGTCATACAATAATCGAGGTAACACATTAACAGCAGTTTTTGAAATGACAATAGAAGTTTCCTTTTATGTAACTTTGTTTATTTTCAGGATGAACAGGTTATGCAGCGCATAAAAAACAGAGGACCTGATTGTATTAACTCAACCCAACTTGTTATAAACAAAGAAACAAATATATATTTCTGTGGTTCAGTGTTATGGATGCAGGGTCAAAATCCTACTCATCAACCCATTGAGAATGAGCGAGGAATTCTACTGTTTAATGGTGACATTTTTGAACGAACTTGGGATAATAAAATGAGTGACACAGAATTTATAATGAAGAAATTAAGGAAAGTAAGTATTTAATTCTTATTACATTCATCATAATAAATATTCTATATGAAATATTTTACCACATAATTTTCTTTAAACTTACAGAGTCACTCTGCAGAACAAATTATATCAGAAATAAGAACGTTCAAGGGTCCATTTAGTTTAATATATTATGGTAAAGATTCCCATCAGTTATTCTTCTCAAGGGATAGAATTGGAAGAAACTCTTTACTTTTCCACATTTCTGGCAGGTCATTTGTTATTAGTAATGTATTAGGTAAGTATTCCATTTTAAAAAGTAACTAACTC